>CM045762.1:58335337-59735337 GCA_025200525.1 Camellia lanceoleosa
GATGGTTGGGCGGTCCCAAAACCGGAACCGGCTCCGAATGGGAAAAATGGCCCTGACCACGAAAAAGTAGCCCACGGCCACTGAGAAATAGTCTACGGGACCACTCCCTCCCCTCAGGAAAGAAAACAGAGAAAAAAACGAGCCTGGTTCGCAAACCGAGACAGGGCACAGAAGAGAGTTCGATAGTCGGAGGCGAGGCGCCTGCGCGACTCTGAGACTTCAACGAGACAAGACATGCAACATCACCGAGCGCTCAATCGGTGATGTCTGAGTCTTAAGGCCGGTCAAAAATGGGGTGTCTACAAGCGCCCAAATCCCCGCTCGAGCGGCACTCGAACTCGCTCGGCGGCAAACTCCGCTTCGGCGGCGGATGCACTCTCGGCATCTCGGCAGACCGACCGCTCGGCGGCCAATCCCCCGCTCGAGCGTCCAACACAACGCAGAGAAAAGTATTGGATGGGTGTAGTCACGCTTTCGGCGCCAAAACCCGCTTCGGCGTACAAGTAACAAGGGGTCCCCTTCGGCGTCAAACTCCCTTTCGGCCGAGCGGGTCAAAATCTGGGCAACTAGTTTTGGTTTTTAAACCCAACCAACCTGTAACGAACCTGCCCAACACATCCTATAACTCAAATACAATATATGAAAGGACGTAAACAAGACAACAACCCACTACCAACATCCACGGACACATGTCCGGATCACTATACAACAAGAGGTAAACCCGGGATCGCTATATGTGAGGTCTATTGTATCGGTTTACACAAACGGCAGAACAGTTCAAGACATCACGTTCACTGGTCAGCTAGTAAATCCGATAGGCTTTCACTACAAAAGGTTCAAGGGCAACAATTACCTTTTTTGATGTAGGGTTAGTATGTGTGCTCTCTCTTCGAGTCTTTGTTATAAACGTTATCCGTTTTCTTTATTCAATCAATTTTTATTCATGTGGGGGATTGTTGGAAAAAAATGATTTTTTTGTGTCTTTAATGTAAAATTAAAGTAGGTTCCAACCATTGGTTGAGGTAGGGTTAAATGGGTTTAGATCTTTTGTAATAAGGTCTTTACACTACAAAAAGAATGACCAAAAACCATTAAGAATTGAATAAGAAATTGTCTCATAAAGTTGGCCTCATGAATGAGGTATTGGAAATTGTGTATAACTACTAATCCCATATTGATTGTAGAGGAAAGCTTTAATGGATATTTAAACCTTAAGATTTCGACAAAGGCATGAGCCCTTTGGGACATCCAAACTTTCCGAATGAATAGAGTTATGGATGCTTTAATGATGGGCTTAGGGCAAGACTATGGTCCAAGTTAGTTATGGAAAAATTGCTACACACGCGCGCAACCCGCCCGCCTGGACCAGGCCGGGTCCAGGTCCATGGTCCATGATCCGTGGGCCATGAGTCTTGGATCCTGGGACTTGGGCTTGACGCATGCTGCAATGAGTTAGGTTTAGGTTGGGCCGGATTGGTGGTCCACCAACCTAATCTTTTTAGATCAGGTCTGTTGGAGATATGCAGATATGTATATACACATAGGTGTATAATGTGTGTAACTCACACACTGAATTTCCATCAATTGTGTGCATTACTCCAGGAATAATAGGCATTGGTTGACAGCCTTTATGATTGGAAAGTTACTCCTCTATTCCCCATTATGTATAAAAGGAGGCCCATCTCCCTTGGGTTCAACAAAGAAATTTTGTTCTTAGATTATAGTCAAGTCAGTCTCCTTCTATAATTTTCTTCCGGTGTGAGAGACTGTTGCCATTGTTGGTTCGCCAAAGCTAACAGAAGGTGCTTCTGTGTTAACCGATCTAAACCATCATATCTTGGGAGACAGAAGTCGATGTACCTCTAGCACCTATAGTGAGGCGGCTAATCTGTTTTAAGGACACTGTGGTATCATATAGGCTTCGGTTTGCTTCCTTTTACTAGCTTTTGTTTTATTATGAATTTTTGTAAATTCCAGCTTGTTCTGAAATTGAAAGTGGTTGTTCAATACGAATATATTTATTTATTTATTTTATTTAAGTACCCAATTTATACAACAATTCTCTCCCGAACCTTCCTCCTCATCATCATTATCATCATCATCATCATCTCCATTTTCATCTCTTCTTCTCTATCTCTATAATATAATGGGATTGGCAACCAAATGTCTTATATGGGGTGGATCCCACATAAGTGTAGAGTTCATATCTATGTGAGACATTTAATAAAACATTTGGTAGAAATTTTAGGACTTCTAACATTTTTCCTTTCTTGTCTCTTTCCTCTCTAATTCTGGTAGGAGAATAAAATACATGTAGTTTATTAAACAATAATGAGTTGTTGAGAAAAATAGATGTTTCTTCACAAATATAAATCAATGATAAAAAAAATAAAAAAATATATAGGAAAAAAATAACAAATGTTCAAGAGAGTTTTTCGAAAAAAAAAAAAAGCTCACATAGGTTGACTCTTATAACAAAATAAATTTTTAATTTTTAATTTTATAAATTTAAATACTAATTTTTTAATTTGTTTTCAGTTTTCAATCTAACCACTGCTTATTTTTGTTAAGTAAAACCAGTAAAAAAAATGTTATTTTAGTAATTAAACTTCATGAAAAATGATATTTTAGACATAAAAGTATATCTACATTGAGTTTAATAGTTAAAATACTATTTTTCTCTAGGTTAATGGAAATAGGCAAATAGTTTAAATTGAAAACACATCATAAGATTAATATTTAAATTGACAAAATTAAAACTTAAGATTTATTTTAAGAAAAATTAGTAAAACATCCCTCTCTAACTTTGTGTAGTAGGAGAGATCCAAGATTTTTTTTTTTTTTATTAGTTAAGGTCCGTCAACATTTTCACAGAGAAAATTCGACTTAGAGAATTTTTTTCCGATTTAGAGAAATTTCAATTTTTGAAAATTAAAATTTCTTTGAATCGGAGCGAAACTTTTCTAAGTCAGGCAAAATTTCTCTGAGTTGAATTTTCTCTGTGAAAATGTTGAGGGACCTTAACTACTATAAAAATGTTGTATGTTTTTTATCGTATAAAATATTAATATCAAGGATCTTAAAAAAAATTCTCATTTATTTTATTACAAGGCTTAAACTTTAGGGCCTTTTTTTGTAATTTTCCTAAATTTTTATGTGATTTTTTAAACTAAAGGTATCTTGATGGTAATGAAATCTAATTTTTACTGTCATCAAATTATATACAAATAAATTATAAGAAACACAGAGATTGCAGAATAGATGAATTTTAACAAATCATAATATAACAAGCGAAAAGTCATCTATATCTATCTATCTATCTATCTATCTATCTATCTATATATTATATAAGGAAAATGGAGTTTTTAGTGAAGAGCCTTGTGAGAAATTCAATATCTCATACTAATTTTCTTGATTTTCTTAATTTTAAACAATTAAAAAAATCTCCATTGGCTAGCTTTTATTTGATAATCTCACATTGAGAAAATAAAGAGAAAAAAATGAATTGTTTTATTCATATAAAGAGAATCTTATACTCCCATTCCATTCAATGAGGAGTCTTGTGAAAGTTTCAATATCTTATACTAATTTTCTTAATTTTAAACAATTAAAAAAATCTCCATTGGCTAGATTTTATTTGATAATCCCACATCAGAAAAAGAATGAAAAAAATGAGTGTTTTACTCATACAAAGTGAATATTATACTCTCATCCCATTTATATTGTAGTGTTATGCATCTTTCAATTCAATATAATTTAAATTTTAAAAATTTTACTTAATTAATATGGCCTAGCCGATTAGGCTAAATCATTTTTGATTTGATTGATTTGTTAGTTTAACAACGATTTTAGTGGTTTTATCAAAATATATTGATTAGATTTGTTTGATTCGAAATAAATTAAAGACTGATCTGATTAAATATTTAAAGACTGAGATTGCTAGATTAGAAATAAACTTTCTATCTAAATAATTGTTAACTTTTATTTTATATTTTCACATCGGAAAAAGAAAAAAAAAAGTGAGTTGTTTTATTTATATAAAGTGATTCTTAATAGTGTAATATTGTGTATATTTCAATTCAAGATAGTTTAATTTTTAAAATTAAAATAACACTTAAAAGTTTTAATTAATTAATTTTTATATAAGTTGGTCGGTCATTTGACCTAACCGATTAGGCTGAATCATTTTGGGTTTGACCTATGCTTCGGTTTAATCGCAATTTCTCATATTGGTTTTGTTAATTTTAAATAATTAAAATAATTTCCATTAGCTAATTTCCATTTAACCATATAAAAATAAAACTCTAATTAGTTTATGATTTATTTTATAATCCCACATCGAGAGAAGAAGAAAAAATAAAGTTTGTTTCACTATCTTTATATATATTATATAAGGAAAATGAGGTTTTTAGAAAGAAACCTTCTAAGAGATCCAAACTCTTATTTTAAAATTATGGAATTTTCTTAATTTTAAATAATTACGAAAATTTCCATTGGCTAGTTTCTATTTATCTTTTATTTTACAATCTCACATCGGAAAAAGAAAAAAAAAAAGTGAATTGTTTCACTTACATAAAGTGAATCTTATACTCCCATTTATATAAACAAAAGCAGATTTTTAGTGAGAAACCCTATGATCAATATCTCATACTCATTTTTTTTTTTTTTCATTTTCTTAATTTTGAACAATTAAGAAAATCTCCATTGGCTAGCTTCCGTTTAACTTTTATTTTACAATCCCACATAAACGTTTTGATTTTAAAAATAATTTTATATGAGATTTTCAAACTCTCATAATATTTAATTTTAAAATAATTATAATCTCACATCGAGAAAAAAAAAGAAAAAAGTGAGTTGTTTCACTTATATAAAGTGTTACAATCCCACGTCGGGAAACAAAAAAAAAAAAGTGAATTATTTCACTTATATAAAGTGAATATTATAAAGAGGGTTTTCAGGGAGGAGCTTCTACTCATTCTGAAATTATTGAATTTTCTTAATTTTAAACAATTAAGAAAATTCTCATTGGTTAGTTTCCATTTACTATTTATTTTACAATCCCAAATAGGGAAAAAAGAAAAAAATAAATTGTTTCATTTACATAAAGTGAATCTCATGCTCCAATTTATATAAATTATTGAATTTTCTTAATTTTAAACAATTAAGAAAATCTCCATTGGTTAGTTTCCATTTAACTTTTATTTTACAATCCCAAATTGGGAAAAGAAAGGAAATGTGAATTGTTTCACTTATGTAAAGTGAATCTTATGCTCCAATTTATACAAATTATTGAATTTTCTTAATTTTAAACAATTAAGAATGTAACACCCCGAAAATTGGATAAGGTGTATCTATTTATGCAACAAAACTCACCTGATAGACAAACACATATATATAGATAACTATTTCATACATCCATTTCCATTAAATCCCAAATGCCAAATACATGTTGTTCACATCTCAATGCCCCAGTTCCAATCCCAAGTATGCATTTTACAACAAGTATGAAATGGAAGCCAAACAGATAATAAGTGCCCTACAGGCTTACAAATTTATCCAAGAACATTCTTGATTACACAAAATGGAGTTTTAACTCAATACAAATACAGCCCTAGGCTTACGTTCAACAAATAACCATAAAACAAAAATGAAGCCTCAGCTCTGAGTCCTCCCAAGTCAATACCTTGACGGAGGCATATCACCCGTACCTAAAATGGTTTCCCTTACAAGGTGAGCCACAGTCCAGTAGAGATATACTACGCAACATATGGACCATGACAAGACTAAAGAAGAGTATGCTCATGCCATGCTCATGATAAAATAGTTTATCTCTCTTTTTATAAAGCATGCAATGCTAAGATGCAACAACAGATATAAAGCCATTTCCATTTTAAACCATATCTGTTACATGAATATAAACTCTGTGAATCTCTAAGTGAGTGTCTGCAAGTAGGCCCTAATGCACTACCACTATCATTTTTACCAGTAAACTGGAAGGCTCGACACCTAATCGCGTGATTCTACACCCTAACCCAAATTCATTAAGTATTCATCTTTTCGCAAACAGATACATTTCCAAACATTTTTAAAAAACAAATACATTTCCAATGAAATGAATGTAATACAATGTCCAATGCAACAAATGAGGAATGTGATTCAATTTACCTAAGTCTCATGCATTTCTACAATAATCATGGCTATCCTCCACCGATAGCCCAAAACAGATATTTAAACAACTAACTTCCAAAAATTTCGATAAATACAATCTATTCCACATCTGATCAAATATGAACAACTACACTAGTTTTCATATCACAATCACGTCCAATAACCTCTCAATGTCTATTTCTAACCGTGTCGGTTTTATTCCAACAGATACATTAAGCAAAATAATATCGTTAATGCCCAAGAAAACATCATTTTCTTTCCAAACTCATTCTCCAAGCATTATTCAACTATGACATCCTATTTTGATCAAAAGCCCCAAAACTTAAATATAATTCCTTTGTTTTCTTTCAAAATGCTCTTTTGGTCGCAAATTGGTAAAAATTTCAAAACCGATCGAGTCGAAGTCCATTTTTGTTCAAATTTAAAACATAGTTCTTTCATAACCTTATAAACATATTTCAAGTTTACACTTTCACAATTTGGGTATCAACTCTTTATTTTCTCAAAATTTCCCTTTTAAGTAAATAAATCACAAAATTTTTAAAAATTCTAATTAAATTATATACAACTCTAAGCTCCATATAATCAAGTAAAAGTACATAAAGAAGTGTAGAAAAAATCCCTACCTTAAGCCAAGAAGCTTTCAAATTTTTTGGCAACAGAAATTAAATTTTTTTGGAGCCAAACAACGCCTTTTCCACCCTCTACGTTTTGATCCAAAGCACTAGGGCTCAAAAATGACTTACACTAGTTCAAACCCAAGAAAAATCAACTTGGAACCCCTCTTCTTTTCTTTCTCACAACAAGAATTCCAAGAACTCCCAAAAGTTAAACAAAATATCCTATTTGGTCACTTTTACATATATATAGTATAAATAAATATCTAACCAAATATCTAACTATATATATACACCTATATATATATATATATCAATAAAAAATACATTTCAACATCTTTAATGACAAAAGTAAATATAATATTTTTTCACCACTAAATATATTTCGTTTAATGGTACACACCATAAATATTCACAACTCTTTTATGATAGTCAAATAATAATAATAAAATCACAACACTATTACATTGTTACTAACGGGTCACAATTCAATCAATTGGGTCCAAAATGAATGGAGTTTAATAATTTAAAATAAATCCTCAACTAAGATTAAAGTATAAATTCAATTTGATGCAACTCGTTACAAAGAATATCCCCATTGATTAGTTTCCATTTAACTTTTATTTTACAATCTCACATCGGGAAAAGAATGAAAAAGTGAATTGTTTCACTCATATAAAGTGAATCTTATACTCCCATTTATATAGCAAAAGAAGATTTTTAGTGAGAAACCATATAATCAATACCATTTTTAAAACCCTATGATCAATACCATTTTTTTTTCTTCTTAATTTTAAACAATTAAGTAAATTTTCACTGATTAGCTTCCATTTAACTTTTATTTTACAATCTCACATAGACGTTTTGATATTAAAAATGATTTTGTATGAGATTTTCAAACTCTCATAATATTTAACTTTAAAATAATTACAATCCCATATCGAGAAAAAAGAAAGAAAAAGGGAGTTGTTTCACTTATATAAAGTGAATCTTCTATTCTCATTTAATATTATAGTATTGTGCATATTTTAGCTGAAGATGGTTTAAATTTTAAAATAAAATTTACAAGGTTTTAATTAATTAATTTTGTTGTATATTGGTTGGTCTTTTGACTTAGCCGATTAAGCTAAATCATTTTTGGTTCGACTAATTCACTGGTTTAATCGCAATTTTAGCTGTTTTATCAAAATATATTGCTTAGATTTGTTTGATTTGAAATAAATTAAGATTGACCTTATTAAAAATTGAACGACTGAGATTACTTGATTAAAAATGAACTTCTCGTCCAAACAACTGTTAACTTTTATTTTACAATCCCACATCAGGAAAATGAGAAAAAAATGAGTTGTTTCATTATATGAGTCTTATGCTCCCATTTAATATTGTAGTGTTGTGTATGTTTCAGTTCAAGACAATTTAAATTTTAAAATTAACATAAAATCTAAAAGTTTTAATTAATTAATTTTTGTATAAGTTGGTTGGTCTTTTGACCTAACTGATAGGGTGAACCGTTTTCAATTTGACTGATTCGCCAGTTTAACTGCGATTTTAGTGATTTTATAAAAATATATAGCTTAAATTTGTTTGATTCAAAATGAATTAAAGATTGACCTAATTAAATATTAAATGGCTAAGTTGCTTTATTCAAAATAAACTTCCCACCCAAACAATAGTTAACTTTTTAACAATTAAGAAAATCCCCATTGGCTAGCTTTCATTTAACTTTTATTTTATAATCCCACATCCAGAAAAAAGGAAAAAGTAAATTACTTCACTTACATAAAGTGAATCTTATACTCCCATTTATATAAGCAAAATGAGATTTTTAATGAGAATCCTTATGATCAATATCTCGTACTAATTATTTTGATTTTCTTAATTTTAAACAATTAAGAAAATCCCGACTGGCTAGTGTTAGACATATTTGTTTTGATGATTTTGTTTTCATTTATGTTTTGATTTAGTTGAAGAATTAAATTGTTTGAAATCTTATAATTAATTTAACATCATAATTCATCTTCATTTTGTCTTATTTATGTTTATTAGAGGCCAAAATTTCAGCTCAAACAAGCAATAACCAAGCAGCAGAACATAGCAATAAGTAGTAGCAGCTGAAAACATTGTTTTGATTTTGTTTTGATGGATTATAATTGAAAACTTATTGTTTGATTAAATCATTATAATTTATGATTCTCTTAGTGTTTTAACTATGTTTTTGATGGCCAAAAAGAATCTTAAGCAAGTGTTAAAGAAATCCCATAAAAACAGCAAATAGCAGGAGCAGCAAGTAGCAAGCAGCAGCAATAGAAGGAGCAAAAACAAAGAAGGCTGAAAGTACACTGACATCTGGGGGAACGACCATCTAGGCCAAAATCAGCCTATTTCACTCCACTTTAGTCCAGCTTCGCTCCGGCTGTCAGACTAGCAGTATGCTCGACGACCGCGGACGACATCCTTGACGAGCAGGACTTGACCGGACATTCGGGCAGACATCCGAGAGGACGTCCGGATGTTCGGGTGGATGACCACCAAGAACAAATCTTCATCTGGGACATCCGGAAGAACGACCACTCTGTGGTGCAACGGTTCTTTTTCAAAATACTTGTCGACAATCAGACCCATCTTTCTACATCTAATCATGTATAAGAAATGTAAGTTTGAGTAGAGTAGATTTAACCAAAATCTCACTCAATTTTCTCAACACACGCGACAGACAACGATCGATGAAACATAACGGTCGATGAATTTTTCTTTAAATAAATAGAAGTGCTCCTACTAAAGAAAAAGCATACAAAGACGACAAGCAAAACATTTTCATATCATTCATCACTCACATATTCATCTTTTCTGAGTTCCTAAAGTGATCTTCATCTAACTATTACATTCATCTTTCAAAAAAAAAACACTGAGCCTAAGCTTTAAGCCTATCTACCTGTGAGAGATTTACTGATATCTTTTGAGCTTCAACATTGTATATCTATATATGAGAGATATTTTTGTAGCTTTCTTTGAAAGCAAAAACACTCTTTTTCAATCTTGCAAAAGGTCACTAGCAAGCCTGTAAAGTTAGGGAAAATCTGTGGAGGATTGCTCCATTTGTATGAGTTAACTAGTACCCTTGTGAAATTAGAAAATCTGTAGAGGATTTGCTCCATGTTTTATGAGGTTGCTAGCACCACTGTGAAGCTAGAAAATAGTGAAAAATCTCAAGTGAAGCTTAAGGAGTGAATGTAGGCTTGGACGAAGCAGAACCACTATAATTCTGTTTGTCTCCTCTTCCCTAATCTCTTTACTTTCGTACTACTACTATAGGTATCTGATATTCATGTGTTAATCATTTGATTTACTCTGCATGTTAGTTATACTTCATTATTATTTTGCTTGATCATTTACTACTAAGTTCATCATTGTGTTTCTTAATAATGTGTTGTACTAGTAGTTAATTTTATTGGGGTATTATTAATTTTAATTTGTAGAAACCTAATTCACCTTCCTCTTAGGTTGCTTTTTGGGTAACAGCTAGTTTCCATTTAATTTTTATTTTATAATCTCATATAAAGGTTTTGATTTTAAAAATAATTTTGTATGTAATTCTGAAACTCTCATAATATCTCTCCTTAAAAGTATTCTTTTATAAAATATATAAATATATCGATAATCTCAATATCACTCTTACTGCTCCATAATACAAAAATTATGAAATAATTACGATAATTTTAAATTTATATTTAAAACTTATAAATTATGAGATAGATTATTATAATTTTCAATTTATATTGTGCCGATTTTAACTTTAAATTAATAGATTGCTTTCCATATTTAGTGACAGTTTAAATTTTAATAAAATAAAATTTAAAAGATTTAATTAATTAAATTTTGTGTAAGCTGGTTGGTCTTTTGACCTAACTGATTAAGCTAAACCGTTTTTTGTTTGAATGATTTGTTGTTTTAAATATAATTTTAGCGGTTTTACATGTTACAATAATTTTTTCTTACTTATTAAGATTTTAAAATTTCTTTAATTATTTCTCTTTCAAAAATCAATATGATAATTTTTTTAAATTCATATATTTTTATTCTAAAATAGTGAAGTATTAGAATTATGTCATTTTTTTTTATAACAAAGCAAAGTTTTAATTATTAATTGTCAATACAACAATTTTAATCTATCTATACTATATATTATAGTAAAGGAACATTTGAAAGAAAACCCTTAAACTTATATATAAAATTTTATTTACGAGAGGCAAAATATAAATAAAAAATATATATAATTATTAGATTTTTAATAAATAATATATTATTTCATCATGTGCATAAAACAGGTGATATGATAGTATATTATGTACGGACAAGAGAGTTTCTAACTCACAAGTTTTGTGGAAACTCCAATATCTCAATCTTAATTTTCTAATTTTTTTTTATTTAAAAAAAAAAATCTAAACATTTATTGACTTCTCTCAACCCACAAGCCTTTTTAACTTCTACCATACCTACTGCCGCACTATTTTCAACTTCTTTCATACACTATGGTTAAGGATGAGATTGTTAAATTATTGTTATAAAAAATCTAAAAAAAATAATTTGTATATTAAAAAAAATCTAAAATAAATATAAATTCTTATTAAAAAAAATAACAGGTTGCAATTGCAAACAAAAGAAAAAAAAATTACGCTATAAAAAATAATTTGTATATTAAAAAAATATCTCAAATAAATATAAATTCTTATTAAAAAATAACATGTTGCAATTGCGGAAAAAAAAAATATTACATTGGGCATTTTATTAATAATGCTCAAAAAATGTGTCAAGTATTTGTGTAAAGGCTCGATACGTGTCCACTCTCAAATTATCAAGTGAATATAGATGAAACCAAATAACTCAGCTTTAATGGCTAACAAATGTTAGAAGCCCAACCATTGAAGTCTAATAACTATTAATTAATAGAATTTAGCAATTGAAAGGTCTCAAACCACATCTTTTTGTCTTCTCAAATATTCCATTTTTTTGGTTCTTGCATTCATTCTAATATTGATAGGGAATTGAACGTGTGAAAGAGTGAGAGACATTAAAATTATATATTAAATTATATAATTATCGTAATGAAAAATAAATGTTGTCTTCCTGTTTTATAGAGATTTATCTGGTTATACCTCCAATTAAAACGTTAAGTGTGCTTCTACATCATCATTGAACGTTGCTTTCATTTTTTAAGATACTTTGTCTCACAATTGTTTGTGTTTGGTATTATGAAATTTATTATATCTGTACTTGCTAAAGCTATTAAATGGACTTAATGCAAGAAGTGCAAATTATTTCAATATTATTCTCAATACACAAAAAGTGTATATATAGACAAGATTTTACAAAATTTATTTATGAGTCTCATTTCTTGAAAATCCTATAATTCATTTATTTTTTTGTATGATATTTTATATTTAGTTTATGTACTTTTTTTGATATAGTTTTCTTTATTTTCTTTAAAAGTTTACTTTAAAAATTAATTAATAAATAAATAAATCATTTTCTATTTCAAACAATTTTATTTTTGTTTTTAATTTTTATTTTTTCTTAAAGTAATTTTAGTTTCGTGTAATTACTTACTTTTTTTTTTTATATATTGTAATTTTGTGCATTTTAAGTGTGATATTTTCACTAATACACTCAGAGATGCACTATAAAAAAAATATCATGCGAAAATTAAGAAAAAGAAAAATAAATAAAATAATACAATGAATTTGGAGTAAAGATCAAAGATCAAAACTCCCAAAACAAGCAAGTAAACAAAGTAAGTAGAATAGAATGTTTAACAATAGACATTTGAAAATTTGCAACAAAATTTTATAACTTTCCTTTTTGCTAAGAAAATTCTATTTGGTATTACCTAATTAAAATGCTTTTTAAATAGTTTTTTTTAATTTGAAATCAAAACTATAGTAAATTTATGTAAGCATAATTGCTAATCACATTTTTTTACTTAATGTATAATATTTATATTGACTACCTTTTTCAGGTTTATTTTTTAAAGTATTTATATATAAATGTCATTAGAAATAAATTTTTCCTTAATTTAGTTATAAATTTTGCCCATATATTATTTCTAAATTTTGAACGAAAACAAACATAAAATAATTGATTGAAGATATGCTGCATTTGTTATATTCATTTTTTTGTGTGTAAAAAAAAATTTTAAATCACAATTCACATATATACAAATGTAATTATAAACACAACTCGTGCATAGCACGGATGGAACACTAGTTCCTATCTAAAAACAAAGAGAAAAGTCATCACCAAAATAATTGAATAAATATCTTCTAAGCAAGCTGAAGAACACCAAAAAAACAAAAAAAAAAAAAAAAAGATGTGCTGTTTAAGAAAAAAAATATACCACTTCATCTCCCAAAGTATTCTACAACGAGTACAAGAATGCAACAACAATGCTGTCGCTTAAATTATCCATCCAAAATTGAGAGCGTTTCTAATGAATTCTTTACATTTATGTGCTAAAAAAATTAAATTTTATTTATACAGTGTTTATTAATTTAGAAAAGCGAGTGAGTAAATAAAGTGTGTTTTAAAGTTTATATTAAGAGAGTATGCGAAGAGGAAAAAAAATAATTAAAGAATTACAAAAAAAATTAAAAATAAAAGTTAATCAATTCTTTCCCTCCTCAGTCTGCCATGTGGCAGTTTTAAAAGTTAATAAACAATTTAACATACTCATTGAAAATAATAAGATAAAGTTTACTTGTTAACTGTTTTATTTTTTATTGTTATTTTTTTAATTCATCAGATAAAATAAACTGTTGTATGTGTTGACACTTGTGAGGAAGTGGTTTGAAAATACTCTTCTGATTTTGGGAGACGTTGATGATCCTCTTCTAGTCACCTG
Source organism: Camellia lanceoleosa (assembly GCA_025200525.1). Lineage (NCBI taxonomy): Eukaryota > Viridiplantae > Streptophyta > Magnoliopsida > Ericales > Theaceae > Camellia > Camellia lanceoleosa. The sequence goes on from CM045762.1 coordinate 58,349,018, forward strand.
AAAACAAATGAACACTCCGGTCGAGAGTGCCGGAATTAGCACTCCAACGGGCAAGTTAGCCTTATCACTCAAATTGACTTCTATTCTAAGCTAAACACAATTATTCTCACATACCTTTCCAGGATTGCGGGTCTCCTATTTATAGTATTCTCCTTGGGTCTGGGAGTCTGGCCCACTTCTAATCTCTGTAATGTACTCCTACTCGACATTTATTAGTAGGAACACCGGCTCTATTACTTGGCCCCTCGACTGGATAGGTTCAAAGCCGACTAGAAGTCGTGTTCGGGGCCGACCTGTACTGCTCTCGCTGATCCAAATATTATTCGGCTCCGAAAATTGCCCCCCAAACACCCCACTAACATCAGTTTAGTCGGCGTGTTTGGCATTTAGTCTGGAGATCAGAAATCCGGCAATTATTCCTCTTCCCGATGCGTGTCAGAACGCGTACATGCTCCTTGGTCATTGCAACGCTTTCCCGCCCCTTCGTACGCTATCTCCATTTAATGCGATTTGAATTTTTCTCTTAAGCGTGTTCTGCATCCTCAAAGGTGTCTGGCTCGCCTTCTAGTGGGATTCCTGTACTTCGCCGCTTCCACCACCCTTTGTTCCTCTCCTTTTCCCTCGCCTCCTGTAAGTCTTCTATCCCCTGCATTCTTTTTTATCCCTTTCTTTATCCGCTTTTTAGTTTTTTCTGTAATCCTTGGGTCGGCCAAAAAATGGCAAAACACCTGAAGGATCTCCTTTCTGCGGATCGGATTTCGGCTTTAGACGCCATTTCTCCATCTCCAACAACGTCCATCTGTCACTTCTAGCAGATAGCACCACTGATATAGTGAGGGAAGATGAGAACGCGATCGTCTTTCCTCTCCTATTAATTGCTGAGGGCGGCGTTCGTTTTCCCCTTCGCCCACTTTTGAGGGCCGTCCTTCGATACTGGGGTCTCATCCCTTCCCAGCCCAATGTGAACTTCTTCTGCATCATAATGGGAATTGTAGAAATAAATCGGCGTCTTAGAATTAATCTAGGTATTCCAACCATTCGGCACTGTTACGTCCCAGCCAAATCCACTGGTCGACTAGGACGTTACTTCCTTAGAGCCAAGGATACTGACCACCACTTAGTGACCATGCTTGCTAGCTCCGGCAAGCGTGTCGATGACGTGATGGTCGTCGTCCGAGGCAATTGGGAATTCTGTGAAGGGGAAGATCGCCTAGACCCTGTGCCAAGGCGAAAAGGCGAACCAGGTGGCTGACCGGATTACTTTGTTTTCGTTACTTATGTACGCATTTATTCGGCATCGTGTTTTACCTAACTGTTTTATTTATGCAGGCAGCGATTTGAAGAGAGTGTTGACTTCAGACGACGAAGTTGTGCTCGCAGAAATCTAGACCGCGTTACGGTACTTCGACCGTCCAGACCTTAAAAAACAAGGAAAGGCGGCCCACATTCTGTTGCAGTACGGGCCCACCTATACGACGTTTTCGGCGGTAGACAATATTCCAATCGCGCAAGGTGAAGACCATTTGACGGCCCTTATCTTCCACAACTTCAAAAACTTGAGACAGATCGGCTTCGAACCATCTAATTCGGAGCATGAACAAGTGGCCGAATCAAGTAGAAGAATTGGCCGCAGAAGTTGACGAGGCCATAAATTCGGCCTTAAAGGAGGCCGGGTTGAACTCTTTTGACCCTTCTTCTACATTAGGCCGCAGGGACGCCTTTGAAGACATCTTTAAAAACTTGGGAGACCTTCCCGGCGATTTCTCTGAGGATATGGCCGGGGAAAACCTGACGCAGATGGCACGAAAAAAGAATGCCGAACGTAAGGCCGCTCGACAAAAGGCCGTAGCCGTTCGTTCCGGACCTATTTCTTCTGAATCTATTGCCCCGGTCGTTGTAGAAGAAACGGCTCACGTCGTCGCAGCCGACACAGAAAAAGAAGAGCGACCGATTGCGGAAATACAGCTGATTTCGGAAGAACGGGGTGAAAAACGAAACGCAGAGGGTGCAGACGGCTCCGAAGGGGGTCCTATTGAAAAGCGGCCACGCTTAGAGGAGTCGGCCGTGGTTGCTCCTTTTGTTATCGAGCCAAAGGCAAAAAATGTGCCGATCTCCTCTAAAGCATCGGGTTTGAAGGATCCAGCCGTGGCATTAAGCCTGGCTGCTTCGATCTCCTTGTCGGCCGACAGGGCAACCTTTCGTTCCAAGCCGAATTTGGTGACAGTAGCTTTAGCTACCCAGTCAGCTCTTCTGGTACGTGATTAGGTTTGCATTTGATCTTTAGGTTTGCATTTGATGTTTATCGACATATGATGATAATTTGTTTTGCAGACGGTTGGAAGGATTGCAGAATTGGGCCGCCGCCAGCATGACGCTGTGGAAAGGATTGGCCGTTTGCAATCTAAAGTCAACGGTCAAAGGAGCATAGCGGAGTTTGAGGCGATGAGAGCCGCCATGGAAAGCGCATGGGCCAAGGCTGAGGAGGAAAGGGCCAAGACGGCGGATCAACTCAGAGCTGATGCCGAGAAGAGGGCAAATGCGAGCGAGGAATCGCTCAAGTTAGCCAAAGAGGCGCTTGCCAAGCTCGAGGCCGAGTTTGAGGAGTTGAAACAGAAAAAGCCGACTCTGAGTCTTCGGCGGCATTCGAGGCTGGGAAAAACGCCACCCTGGAGGACTATGTTGAAGAAGTCTCCAAATTCGAGAATCGGGGGTTCAAACATGGCTGGCTCAAAGCTCTTGCTGTCGCTGGAGTTACATTGGCCACGCCAATTCCTTACGAGCAAGTGGATGTTGAGCCGCTTGAGTCTGACCCTGAGACTTGATTTGGGAGACTCTAGTTTTCCTAGGCTTTTCTTATTTTCGGTGTTTGTTTTATGTTTAGTAGATTTTCGTCTATTTTGGATTTTCTTATGTAAAATGTCCGCTGTTAGCGCTCAGTTTTATGAATGAAAATTTTATATACTTTTCCATACATTTTTCGTGTAATTTTTTGTATGAGTAAACAATTAGGAGCATCAGTAATGACAAAATTCCAAGACTACGTGAGCCAGCAGACTTAGGGAACGAATGAAACTTTGATGATAATTCGTGTTGATGAATCAATTCGTGGGACGGCTGGGGCATTTAAACCGAATAGATTGACAGCAGGTCCACAATCGCAGTACACCGAATAACACGCTCATTTCGTTTTATGCAACGACTGGGGTATGCGGGCCGAATACATTGATGAATCTGACCTTGTCCCAGCGGGTACGCAGTCATAGACGCCGAATAACATTTTCATCAAGATTTGTGTTAGAATCGATTGGTGGAACGGCTGGGGCATTTGAGCCGAATAGATTGAGGAATCTGCCCTTGTCCCAGCGGGTCCACAATCGCAGACGCCGAGTACTACGTTCATATCGACTCAGAGCGGCTGGGGGACATGCGCTCGATGCACGTCCCAGCCGGCGCCTGGTCGTTTGACGCTTCGTCATTAAGGAGATTGCCTCGGAGGCGCTACCCCTGCGGGTAATAAATGGGCGTGTACTTCGTGAACGAGGATCCTATTTTCGTGCTCAGCTAGTAGTTCAGTCTTGCTTTTTCGAGGAAGGTTAAAGAAGCGCAAATATCAGATAAGCTTTTCTTCAACAATCGAAGCGATGTGAAGACACTAGCTGAGCTGGGAGGAGCCATGAGTCGAAGCGGTGAGCCTTCGCGCACGGGCAGTAGGACTTCGAGGGATCGGGAAAGACGCCAATCTCCCCGACATCGGAGTAGGTCGCCCAGGAGGGACAAACAACCTCACCGTAAGTCTCCTCAACCTAGTCCAGGCAGACAATCTGACGTGACTCCCCGCCCATTGAGTTTCACGGTCTTCGTGGGTAATAGGCCAATGACAGAGGCGAACTTGATTATTCGAGATCCAAATGTGGCAGTCGAGTTTGCTTGACAGATTTTCCCGCCTGAAGTTCAGCAGTCGATGGTAGGTCGACAGGATTTCGAAGTGCTTCGCAAAGGCGTTCACGGGGCGGGCGGGAACTGTACACGGCTTACGAGATCGGCATGCGTCTCCGCACCGCTCGCCGCGATATCGAACAGAGAGATGACCGCGTTCAGAAACTGGAAGCTCGTGCCGAGAAGGCCGAGCGCGAGCTAAGGAAAATCAAGTCTGTGGGGCCCCAATCGACCAGCCACCCCAACCCGATTGTTGAAGAGAAGGTTACTCAAAGGTTGATTAGCGATGCGATCGCCGATCGAAATACGGCTAGCATGTTTGCGATCGAGACTACGAGGTCAACGGCTTATGAAAAAGGATTCCACGAAGGCCGAAAGGTGGGAATACAGAAAACCAAGGAGAAGCTCGCCGAAGAAGTTTGCCGATGCAAAAATCGTGGATTTAGGCACGGTTGGATCAAGGCGCTTCGGCAAGCTGAGAGTCTCCGGGCAGCAGGGTTGGATTCGGCGTTTCCATTGTACCAACAGAATGATTTTCCCTTTTCTGCATTTGAAATTAAGAAGAGTGATGACGAGGAAGCCAACGAACTGAAGAAAATTTTATAATGCTTTGTAAAAGTGAAATTATGTATTTACTAGCTGAATTTAATAGAATGCTCGATTTTCAATTCTTTGTAATAGTGCACTTGTTAGTTATATTAGATGCTTGTTCGGCTTGAAAATTTTGTTTGGCACGCGCGTAATTTTTTCGGGTCTTTTTTCGACCCAACAGTCTTCTTCCTGTCTTGTACCGATGGGGCTCCGAATCCAGAGGCTTTCTCGGCCCAAGGATGCTTGCGCCGATGGGGCTCCGAATCCGGAGACTGCTTTGGCCAATCGTGATATCCACGAAGGGTGCTATGAATTCGGAGGCTTTTTCAGCCCAAGGACAACTTGCGCCGATGGGGCTCCGAATCCAGAGACTTTGATTTGGCCAATCGTGATATCCACGAAAGGCGCTCCGAATCTGGAGGCTTTTTCGGCCTAAAGACGACTTGCGCCGATGGGGCTCCGAATCCGAAGACTTTGATTTGGCCAATCGTGATATCCACGAAGGGCGCTCCGATTCCAGAGGCTTTTTCGACTCAAGGACGACTTGCGCCGATAGGGCTCCGAACCCTGAGACTGATTTGGCCAATCGTGATATCCACGAAGGGCGCTCAGAATCCGGAGGCTTTTTCGGCCCAAGGACGTCCGAATCCGGAGACTTTGCTTTGGCCAATCGTGATATCCACGAAGGGCGCTCTGAATCCGGAGGCTTTTTTGGCCCAAGGACGACTTGCACCGATGGGGCTCCGAATCCGGAGACTGATTTGGGCAATCGTGATATCCACGAAGGGCGCTCCGAATTCGGAGGCTTTTTCGGCCCAAGGACGACCTGCACCGATGGGGCTCCGAATCCAGAGACTTTGCTTTGGCCAATCGTGATATCCACGAAGGGCGCTCCAAATCTGGAGGCTTTTTCGGCCCAAGGACGACTTGCGCCGATGGGGCTCCGAATCCGGAGACTTTGCTTTGGCCAATCGTGATATCCACGAAGGGCGCTCCGAATCCGGAGGCTTTTTCGGCCCAAGGACGACTTGCGCCGATGGGGCTCCGAATCCGGAGACTTTGCTTTGGCCAATCGTGATATCCACGAAGGGCGCTCCGAATCCGGAGGCTTTTTCCGCCCAAGGACGACTTGCGCCGATGGGGCTCCGAATCCGGAGACTGATTTGGCCAATTGTGATATCCATGAATGGCGCTCCGAATCTGGAGGCTTTTTTGGCCCAAGGACGACCTGCGCCGATGGGGCTTTGAATCTGGAGACTGATTTGGCCAATCGTGATATCCACGAAGGGCGCTCCGAATCCGGAGGCTTTTCGGCCCAAGGACGACTTGCGCCGATGGGGCTCCAAATCTGGAGACTTTTTCAGGGCACCTTTGAACTACATTGTGTGATAAATGAACGAGAATCTTTGTATTTCACAAAATAGTGTACATGGCATTAAGTCCCACAAGTCGGGTTAATGATAAAATTTGTGTAAATGCGTGGAATTCCAAGGCCGCGGCAGACTCCTTCCCGACATGTGTTTAAGCCGATATGCCTCCACTCCTGCGATCGAATCAATCTCATAAGGGCCGTCCCAGTTAGGACCCAGTTTTCCATCGGCCGATTTCTTGGCGGCTGGTAGTACCTTCTTCAGGACCAATTCCCCTAGTGTGTAGCGGCGCAGCTGAACACATTGATTGTACGACTTGGCCAGTTGCTATTGATACCGCGCTATGGATGCGAAGGCGTGATCTCTTCGTTCTTCAATTAGGACCAAATCCAAGGCCAGCATCATATCGTTTCGGCCCATATCGAAAACTGTTGATTTCAAGGTTGGGAGGCCGATCTCCAAGGGTATGATGGCCTGGGTTCCGAAGCAGAGAGCAAATGAGGTTTCCCCAGTAGACCGTCTTGGCGTAGTTCGATGAGCCCATAACACACTTGGCAATTCCTCGACCCATTTGCCTTTGGGCTTCTCTAACCTCTTCTTGATGCCGTCCAAGATAGACTTGTTAGAGGCTTCGGCCTGACCATTGCTTTGTGGATAAGCAGGGGTAGAAAAATAAGGCCGTATATCGTACTTGTTACACAACTCTCGGTAGACGCCACAATCAAATTGGGTGTCGTTGTCTAAGATAAGTGCTCTTAGAATGCCGAATCTTGTTATGATGTTTCTCCAAACGAAACGCTTCACGTCGCTGTCTCAGATGTGGGTTAGTGCCTCTGCTTCTACCTATTTTGTAAAATAATCTGTCGCGATAATCAAAAATTGCTTGTTACCCGGGGCACGAGGCAGTGGTCCGATGATGTCAAGTCCCCATTGGGCGAACGACCATGGACTGGTTATGGAGCTCAGCTCTTCAGTAGGCAGGTGAGTCAAGGGAGAGAACTTCTGGCACTATTCGTACTTTTCCACGTAGCTTTCGGCATCTGCTCTCATTGTCGGCCAGTAATACCCCTATGTCATGGCTCGGTGGGCCAACGACCGCTTGCCAGAATGGGCGCCACAACTGCCTTCATGTATTTCATTCAAAAACTCTTCAACTTTATCTGGGTGCACACATTCCAAATACGGGCCAGAGAGAGATTTTTTGTAAAGCCTTCCTTGCGGGTCCAAGTAGTAGCGCAAAGCTTTGTTTCGCAGTTTGTGCGCTTCTTTCTTGTCTTCTGGGAGCTATTCGGAAGACAGGAATACGGCAATGGGATCCATCCAACTTGGTCCAAGTTCTACAACATTGACTTGGACTTCCTCCGAAGAGCTAATGCTCGGCTCTGGGATGAATCCTACCTCGATGGTTCGTTTAATCTCCAAGTTGATGGCGGAGGCCAGGCAAGCAAGGGCATCTGCATGTGTGTTATGATCGCGTGTTATCTGGTTGAGCTCATGATGGTCGAATTTTGAGAGCAAGGAGTTGGCCGTTTTCATGTAAGCCGCCATACGGTCATTTCTTGCCGCGTACTCCCCTTTTAGCTGATTAATCACCAGTTTTGAGTCACAAAATACAAGCAGACGCCGAGCGCCCAGAAGATGTGCATTTCTCAAACCGGCTAGAAGAGCCTCATATTTGGCTTCGTTGTTTGACGCTTCGAAGCCAAGCTTGACGGCCTGCTCAATTATTGCGCCATCGGGAGCCATGATCACAACTCCTGCTCCACTGCCCCGCTGATTTGATGATCCATCACAATACAACTGCCAAATGTCCCTGACATAAATTCTCCAGTTTGGCTCCGATCGACTCTTAACAGTCTTGAAATCGGCAAGAACCCCAGTAAATTCAGCAACAAAGTCGGCGAGAACTTGTCCCTTGATTGAAGTTCTTGGTAGAAACTGAATGTCGTATTGGCCGAGTTCAAGAGCCCACTTTGAAACACGTCCTGATGCTTCCGCACTTCGTAGTGCTGATCAAAGGGGATAGTCTGTTAGCACCCTGATGCTATGGCCTTGGAAGTAATGCATCAGTTTTCTTGCCGCCATGACTTGGGCAAGGATGAGTTTTTCCAGCGGAAGGTAGCATGTTTCGGCGTCAAACATAGCCTTGCTCACGTAATACACTGGCCGCTGCTTCCCCAGCTCCTCCTTTATCAGTACGGCGCTGACGGCCCTGTCGGAGACTACCAAATACAAAATGAGCGAGTCGCCAGCAGCAGGTGTTGACAAGAGTGGTACTGAGCGGAGGTAGGTCTTGAGCCCGTTGAAAGCGACTTCGCATTCGGCGGACCATTCAAAAGCCTTGCCCTGCCGTAGTATCTGAAAGAATTGTCGGCAGCGATCTGTGGACCGACTGATGAACCTGTTGAGTGCGGCGGCCATCCCCATCAACTTTTGAACCTCTTTTACCGAACGGGGGGAGCCGAGTTCCAAGATTGCTGTAATTTTTCTCGGGTTGGCCTCGATTCCTCGGTGGTTGACAATGTAGCCCAAGAACTTGCCCGAGCCGATTCCAAACACACATTTGGAAGCATTCAGTTTCATTTTGTATTTTCGTAAAATGTCGAATGTATTCTCTAGATCGGCTTTATGATTCTGTTCTTCCTTGGACTTGACTACCATGTCATCAATGTATACTTCCATAGTGTGGCCGAGTTGCTCCTTGAACATGGCGGACTACCTTCGGTAGGTTGCCCTCGATTCTTGACCCAAAAGGCATGACCTTGTAGCAGTAGGTTCCTCTTGGGGTGAGGAATGCGGTTTTGCCCTGGTCTTCTGGATGCATGGCGATCTGATGGTAACCTCTGTAAGCATCGAGGAAGCTCATACGTTGATGGCGAGCCGTCGCATCTACAAGTTGGTCGATTCTGGGTAAGGAAAAACAATCTTTAGGGCAGGCTTTGTTTAGGTCGGTAAAATCGACACACACTCGCCAAGTCCCATTTTTCTTCTTCGCCACCACTGTATTAGAGAGCCACGTAGAGTAGGTCACTTCTTTAATTGCCCCGGCGGCAAGCAGCCTGTCAACCTCCTCAACCACGGCGGCAGTGTGTTCAACGCCTGACTGCCGACTTTTCTGAATGACCGGCTTGCACTTTGGATCGACGTTCAACTGGTGTTGAGAAACTGTCGGATTGATACCTGGCATCTCATACGGAGTCCAAGCAAAGACATCAAGGTTACTGAACAGGAAAGAGACCAACTGCTCTCTGTCAGCCTGATTCAGGGAGGAGCCGATCATGAAGAACTTGTCCGAGCTTCTCTCGATTTCAACTAGGTCTAAACCTTCCGTGGCCTTTTCATTTGGGTACCGCCCAACATCGTCGAGGCTCTCTTGATCCGGGACCTCAATGGAATTCACCTGCAGTTCTTTTGGCGTTTTGGCAGTAAGGAGATAACATGCTTGTGCCGATTTTTGGGATCCGTGGATTTGCTCAATACCGCGCTCCATCGAGAAGCGTAACAGCTGATGGTAGGTGCTTGGCACGACCTGCATAGTGTGCAACCAAGATCGCCCCATGATGAGACTATACGGCGACGGTAGCTTGATGACTAAGAATTCTACATCCACTGTTCGGGAGCCTGCTCGAACGGGTAGTCTGATTCTCTCCAATGGATATTCTGGATTGGCATTGAAGCCGAATAGTGGATAAGGGGCCAGAGATAGATTCGATTCGGAGAAGCCGAGTTTGGTAAACGTCTTATAGTACATAATCTCCGAAGTGCTCTCCGGGTCAACAAGTACGCGCTCAACTGTGAACCGGTTTACGCGCAACTCGATTACCAAGGGATTAGTATGGGGCAGTGTCACTCCGGCCAAATCTGAATCATCAAAAGTAATGCCCTCAGCTTGGTGGGGCCGTTTTGCTGGAGTGAGTTGGTTCTAAGGCTCGGACTCCGATTGGATCGCGTGCACCGCTGATGACATTGGCATGCTATATATCATGTGGATTACGCCGAGCGGAGGTGAATCTTGTCTCAAGGCTATTGCTTTGTTTGGGTTGCTGTAGACACCCCATTTTTGACCGTCCTCAAGACTTGGACGTCACCATTTGAACACTTGGTGATTATCCATGTTTGTGTTTGTTTGGAGTTCCCGGAGTTCTCGGCTACGCGCCTTGCCTCAGGATCTCCGAACTCGACTGTTTTGCGTCTGGTTTTGCACCAAACACTTGTGTTTTGCCTCAGAGGGGGCAGGGAATTCCTTTTGAGGTATCCCCACACACCACCGGCACTAGCTAGAGGCCACCGGCTGGTTGATGTTGCCATCGGCACTATATTGTGCCGGTCGGCACTCTTTTGTGCCGGTCGGCAGTCAACATTGTCAAGATGACACTCTTTGCCGGCCGGCTACTGTTCAGTTGCTTTTTGAGATATTTTTAAGCAGTTGTCTACCACTTTCTTCCCCTCCATACACGTGTATGGAGGGATGAGCCTCTTGTTTGCTTGGTTGCTAAGCTTACAAGATTGCCTCCTCTATAAGAGGAGGCCTTGTCTTCTTGGTCAGGGGGTTGGCCATTTGAGAGATCAAAAAACCAGAGTTCATATATCTCTCTCTCTCTACATTTTCCATCTCTCTCATCCTTGTGTGTGTATTTTAGACCTAAATAGTGTGTTTTACCTTACTTTTACACCATTACACACACCATTACACCTAGCTTCGAGATTGAGGGACTTGGAGGTTTGTTTGTTGTGATTTTGGACTGACTTTGACCATTAGAGAGTGGCTGGACCACCTGTTCTTCAAGGGATCTTCAAGGGTAAACTCTTTACTTTAGTTTCCCCATTCTTGCAACTAGTTTCTACCCCTCTTGCTTTGTGTTTTAAGCTTTGTGTATAACATAAAAAAATCTTGTTTTTACTTGCTTAAGAACATTCATTAAGGTCACCTTTTGATTTGAGTAAGAACTCACTCTCTTAGGCCTTGTTTTGGCCCTTTTAGTGCCTTTTCTTTGAGCATTGTTTAACTTGGAGTTTGTTTTTCACCACCGAAAACCGTGGGTTTTCAGTGGTGAGGGAGATGGTTTCAAGTCTCATATAGGGGAGGGACACCCCTCTCCCCCTTGTCCCTTGCTTGCCTTTGTTTTTGGCCTAATGGATAGCATGCATGCTTGGTTGGTTTTGTCTTCATTTCAGAGCATATTTGTGGTTAATATGATAGGTTATACCTCTGTTTTGGGTCGGATTGTAGCCCTTAGCATGTCTCTCATACTTGCTTTGAAATGCTCTCTTATGCTTAAAAGTATGCCATGCATCTAGGCCATGTTCTTTGCATATTTTGGCATAATTCCATGAGGGCATTAGCATCATATTGCTATGTGTAAGGGCTGTTAGCCACTGTTTGTGCCATGTTTGGAGTGTTTGGTGTTGCTATCTTTCTTGTTGGCTTGCAAGCCTTGGGTGTGTGAGTCCCTAGCATGTTTAGCCTACCTCGATCTTATGATTTGGCATCATTTTAGATCACATTTCAGTCCTTATTTCATGCCTATATGTCTCTATTTATCACCTCTTCCATGTCTTGAAGTGTTGGTCTCTTATGCTTTAAAGAGGGCATTGTGCATGCTTGCATGATTAATGCACTTTGGGGGCCGTCATATCAAGGTTTATGGGTGTATTTTTGCATGATGCAACTCTGTTTTTGCTTAAATAATTCATGCCATGATTAGCCTTAGTAGTGGTGGAAGGGGACTCCCTTTTTCTGCTTTAACCTTAGGCCATTTGACTTGCATGTTTGCATGAGTATTGGTCACCATTTTGGGCATGTTTTGCCATTGTTTTGGGGAGATTTGAAGGCTGCCCCATTGTAGTTAAATCCACCATTGCATGCTTGCCTCATGGTAGTTGCTTAATTGAGTCATCAAGTGTTACTACATGTCACTCCCATTGCCTTAAGTGTCCTTGTTTGCACTACACCTCGCATTTTACATGCCTAGTATTGCACATTTAATATCATGTTGCATTGCATTTGGGTATGCCTTGCATTTTCGCATTATTGTTGCATTGTTGAGCCTTGTTGCATACATGCATTCCATGTCTTGGTTTGGGGTGTCAAACCAAGTGTAAAGGTTGAAAGAAGTTCACACTACAAGTGGTGCAACTTATTTCAATTCTTGGTCACCAAGGCCCTTGACCAACACATGATAAGGCCTTGGTTTCATTTGTGTATTTGCATGCATTTTTACATTAAAATGCAAACCTTGGTTCCTTAGGCCGTCATGCATCAACATGCATAATTGATGGCCCAAGAACCAAGGGCCATGTCTCCTTGAGTCCCCAAACATGATAGGAGGCAGTGGCCGTGCATACACATGCCTAAAAACCCATGCCATGCATTACTGGTCTGCTGCTGCTGTCAAACTGTCCCCTGCAGGAACTTTGTGCCGACCGGCAGTGTAATGTGCCGACCGGCACTATATTCTCAGCCGATAGCCTCCTTAGCAGCCGATGGATATTGTACACGGCCAGTGGACATTCTATTCAGCCAGTGATGATCTTCAGTGTTCAGGGAGCATGTTCTGAGACTTTGGCAGTTTTCTAGAGGAGCAGGGCAGTAAAAGCAGAGCCAACAGTGGTATAGTGCGGGTTTCTGGGCAAGTCAGGTTCGAGCATGCATCATTCTCAAGATCCCGAGGCGTACGAGGCCCCTTCTTTTTACATTGAATTTAATTTGATGATTTGAAATTCTGTAATAATTCATTATGTATTTGGACTGTATTATTCTCGGACTATATATTCTTTTGGTCCCTCCGAGCGAGGGCAAATTTGTAATAAGTGTGGGTGAGTGTGTGTATGTCTTCCAACCCCCATTTCTTTCTTCCCTTTTACTTACCTGCTTTTAATGGTTAGTATTAGGGCACGTTTATTTTAGCATACCTTATGCAATGCATGCGTGCATCCATGCATTTGTTGACATGCACCGGGCTCGGTACATCATACGAACTGCATTGTATTTTCAATTCCAAATTAAATACGTGCATCGAATAAAGTGCATCTCACATGCCATGTTTAGGGTTAGCCGAGCCTACTCTAAATTGCATCCTTGCCTGTGTTGCATTAGCCACTTAACATGAACTAGGTCATGCACGTTTGCTAACTAGTTTCTTGTTTTGGCACGGAGTACGATGTAAGTATTTACGCTTTAGCATACCACATGCGTGTGAATATTGCCATGATAGTATGCTTACCATGCGACTAAGTGCTTATGTGAGATAAACTGTTTGAATGCCTATGGGTGGAGGTTGGATTGCTTAAGTTGGGAAAACTCATTGAAATCCGCGTTTTAGCCTACTTGCGAGTAGCAAATTCCAAAGCATTTTCAAAACAAACGGATATGCAATGTTTATTTCCAAATTAGGCAATCTAGTCTATACTTGTTTGCTGCGTGTATAACATAGTAATTCTAGGTTAATAATTGGAATAAGAACACATAACGTTTTCAAAAACGGATATCACGGTTAATAGAGGCCGGTCTTCGGACCGGGCGAAAGGGGGTGCTCATAGCTGACCTTCCCCGATCATACCCAAGCTCCCGAGCCAAGACCACTTTGGTGATGAGCGGACCGTGCAGCCGAAAGTCGTGGTTTCCTAAATTTCCGTTTAAAATATTTAGGTGGCGACTCAGATCCGCAAAGCGATCCATGTTTGGCACTACTTTCCAAAAATCTTTTTCTTCAAAACGATTTGCCGATTTGGACTCTTTGGTTGATTAAGAACCGAAAAGGAGTCCGAATCAGAAGCGAGGTCCTCGCGGGCTTATTCTGATTACTGTTCGAGCGTACTCTGCGGTAGGCCATCTTGTACCAATTCCTCCTGAAGGTCTTTTAATGCATAACAACTATCAGTATCATGGCCATGGTCCTTGTGATACTCACACTGTCTATCCCGCCTTCTCGTGTCGGGAGGTCCCACCATCTTTGGCGGCCATTTGAAGAACGGAAGATGTTGTATTTTGGACATAACCACACTGATTGGGTCAGTCAACTCTGTATATTTCTTGACGGCGTGCCTCGTGCGCCTACTGTCAACTTGCAGCTGTTCATTTTCTCGGTGGGAGCTTCGGTCGCTCGATCGGCGTGAATCCCTTCTCTTGTCTCGTTTCGCCCGATGTCGTGGCTCCGGGCTCTGGGGTGCTACAGAATTCAGCGGTTAAGCAATTTCAGCGGGGGCCGTTTTGTTGGCCACATTGCTTGCCTTGACCCTCAAGGCATCATCTTCCACTTTACAGTATTCTTCGACTTTCTTCATCAACGACCAAACTGTTTTGGGGGGCCGTCTGGTCAAAGAGCTGCGGAGGGCACTGTCGGGGTGCAACCCCATCTTAAAGGCGGTGATGGTCATGAAGTCATTGCAGGCATCGTCCACCAGATTGAAACATTCCCAATATCGCGCCGAGTAGGTAGGAAGGGTTTCGCCCGGTTGAATCTGTATTGCCCAAAGGGAATCGGCTTGCTTTGGCTGGACCTCATTAGTGATGAGCCTTGCCCTGAAGGATTTTGGAGCTAGTGGAAGCTTTTAATCGAAGCCGGTTCCAGTTTGTAATACCATCTGACAGCCAGTGGTCCCAAACTGCTCAAAAATATTCTACACATCAAGGCCTCGTCATCTGCATGCAGGGTCATAACTTGTTTGTAATGGCAGATGTGATTGGTGGGGTCTAATTTGCCGTCGTACAAGGTGAACGACGGTGCTTTGAATTTCTTGGGTAGCACTGCCTTTGCAATCCATCGTACAAAAGGATCATGTTGATCTTCATCCGAACTGTTTCTTCTTCGCTTATGCCTTATACGGGGACTCTCTTCAGAAGAGCTGGAAGTTTCAGTTCGTCCCTTCTTCTTGGGCTCCGGGGGTAATGAGTTGGAGTTGCTATCGGTGTCTTGTTGTCGTGCTCGAGTTCGTTGACCATCTGTCCTCACGGGTCGCTCTGGGCCTTAGAGTGCAGCTTGTTTGGACTTCGCTACCTCTAGGGCCAAATCCTGACGGAGGCGCTCGTTCTCTGCGATCATGTTCTCCAACCTTTGCTTGTTTTGCTTTGCCTGTTCCATGATCGCTTGCATTGCTTCATGCTCTGGAGTCGAAGGTGAGGCAAAGTTCAAAGCGCGTCTTACGGGGATGGTTTCCGGTCTAAGCATGTTTGTTGGAGTGAGGTCGTCTCTCTGCGTGGTTTCATCAGCGACTATCGGAGGGTCCTCCGTTACGCCTGCCATGGATGTGTTTGAGTATTCCCACAGACAGCGCCAATTATAGGGAAGTGGTTTGGAAATACTCTTCTGATCCTGGGGGACGTTGATGATCTTCTTCTAGTCACCTAAAAACAAATGAACACTTCGGTCAGGGGTGCCGGAATTAGCACTCCGACGGGCAAGTTAGTCTTATCACTCGAATTGACTTCTATTCTAAGCTAAACACAATTATTCTCATATACCTTTCCAGGATTGCAGGTTTCCTATTTATAGTATTCTCCTTGGGTTTGGGAGCCTGGCCCACTTCTAGTCTCTGTAATGCACTCCTACTCGGCATTTATTAGTAGGAACACCGGCTCTATTACTCGGCCCCTCGACTGGATAGGTTCAAAGCCGACCGGAAGTCGTGTTCGGGGCCGACCTGTACTACTCTCGCTGATCCAAATATTATTCGGCTCCCACAACACTAATGGCAATTAAAGAACCTATTAAAGATGCCCTACAAGTTTCTACTTTATTAAAGATGCTCTACAAGTTTCTACTTTTTTTTTTAGCTACACACTTGAGGGGTGCTCTACCCTTGGGATGGAGTAATTTTTGTATGTTAATAGGTACAACATAATGTTTTTTTTTTACCAATTATAAATGTATATGTTTCTTATTATTCTTCAAACACTTAATATAAATATAATGGATCTTATTATTAAAACCAATCACAATAATAAAAAATACTACATAATATATATTTTATCTGTATATAAAAATTACTCCTTAGAATGGGTTAGATCTCCTACTACACCTTTGAAGAAGCTGTTAATGTTGCATGTTTTCTAGCTGTTTCAAAGCTTTTACCCGTTCAAAAAAAACCAGTGTCAGCTTTGTTAGTTGTCACCACATGTATGATTGGATCCCTAAGAACCACATAAAATCCCAAAATTAGTTGCATTTATTAACCATTTTTGTAAACCTTTCTCGAGGAGGAGGGGTACCCTGCTGCACAGCAGGATTTGCCGTGCGGTGCTCCTCTCCAAACGGTGCCGCAATGTTAATGTCAAAGGTGGATTAGAAATAGAATTTGAAGCAATATTTTGGGATATTAATGATGGAAATTGAGCAACAGACACAAAAAAATACAAAAATTAAGAAAAAATTACGAATATAATTTTTAAAATTTGTTTAAAATGCAGATTTTCTCTTATCATTTTGAAATGGATTATTCATTATGTAATTAGAAATTTGAAGAGAGGGATGTAATTTCTAGATTCACAAGAAACAATTCGTATTTAAAGGAAGTTTCTCTCATATTTACATCTCAACTTAAGAGAACTTAAGGGAGCCATGGAGACCACCACAAATTTTATTTCGATGATCTGAGCTGTTTACTTTTTAAGTCTAAGATTTAATTAACATTTCATGAACAAGCAAGAGGACAATCACTCCATAGGTGAAATTTGTAAACTCCATGTTAATCTTAATACTGTGGCTATTATGTTTGCTCCAAAATAAAATATAATAAAAATCCCATCTCTCTGTATCACATTATGTGCTAATTTTTTTTTTTGACTTCTCAAGTTGTCTTCTTGTTAGAAATGGCAATTTGAAACCAGTCCAACGGGGACTTGACCCCCCGACCCCAATCAGAACGGGTTTTCTCCGAAAATTACTCCCCATAGAGCCGGGAATGGTATTAAAAATTAAATTCCCGATGATTTTCGGGGGCGGGACAGGATAGGTTCCCCTGCCACTGCCCCTGCCTGACCCAGTCTCGCCCCAAATTATCCCCAAACAGGGCCCATATATATATTATATTTATAAATTTCATTTTCAGCCTGCCATTTATTTTCAACCTCTCTTATTCGAATCCCTCATTTCTCTATCTCTCTCTCTCTCTCTCTACTCCACCACCGAGCTCCACTCGCCACTTTCCTCTACTGCCAATCTTCACTCGCCACGCTCCTCCACCGCCGATCTTCTTCACTCACCGCCAGCAATCTCCTTTCTCGCAGCCTCTCTCTCTCTCTCTCTCTCTCGCTACCACCGTCGTCGTACACCACCGATCTCGCCATCAACGTCGTCGTACACCACCGATCCCATTACTAACGTCGTTGCACACCACCGATCGCCATCATCCGTTGCACAACACTCCTTCCACTGCAAATCTGTTGAACATATCTAAATTTTTTCTGTTGAACATATATCTATAATATCTGTTGAACATATCTACATTTTTTTTGTTAGGATTTTGATAGGTCTGTGGTTGTTTTGAACAGATCCATGATTTTTTTTGAACAGATTTGTGGTTCTCTCTTCTCTCTCCTCTCTGCTCTTCATCTTCTTTGTTGATTGTTGTTATTTTGTACGGGGATTATTTGGGGTCAGGGAAACCTGATCCCCGTTAAGGAGCAGAGGCGGAGGCGGAGACGGAGGGGTGGATGAGTTCCCTACCGGGGATCGGGGCCGAGGACGGGAAATTTTGTAGCTTCAGGGATTGGGAACGGGGAGTGTAGTCCCCGGCCCTGCCCCGCCCCGCCCCGTTGTCATTCCTACTTCTTGTTAACAATATTCCGGGCAATTTGGGAAAAAGTTAGTTTTTACACAAAAAAGTCAAAAAGTCACCAAAAAAAAAAAAGAGTCAAAAATTTAACTTTTTATCAACTTCTTAAAACACCACTCCATTTGTATTTGGTGACGTGGCGACAAAGTGGTTATAATTATAAAAATTTTCATGCGGAACCTACTAAATTTACTGCTATTATTATAATTGCATGCAATACTTGATTGATATGGCTACTAAAATTATAAAGATCAACGGTTCTATTTGTAGTTATAAAAATCAACCCATATCTCTGTCTCTCTAGTAGCAATTTTTGTTAGGAAAAGTAAGAATTTCTCATAAATAAATCAATTAATGTGAAAAAATTAAATCAATAACAACACAAAAATTTTTATATGATTCCCTCAATGTGAGATATGTTCACAGGATTGAAATCCGATTTCACTATCAACCAAAAGTTTTCAAATGATTACAAACGAAACATGAATAGCCTCACAAACTATCCTTAAGTGAATTCCAAATAATCACAAATAATTAAGAGAAAAAATCTCACCAAATAAATAAATAAAAATTTTCAAAACAGATCGTAAAATACCCAAAATAATAAATCCAAATCAACTTCAAATCAGAGTCGGCAACCGCATCAACGAATCAAGCACAATACATTGACCCATCTTAGTCACCAATTGAAGTACACTCTCAACGAAGATGGGTCAGCCGTATAAATAACTAAATAAATAAAACAAACATGTGGCATATGGGCTACTTTATGAATATTCTTACATTCTCCCACTTGACACATATAACACACGTTGTTGATTATCGAGTAACTAACAAACTGATTATGGCCATTAAATAAAAACACCCAAACCTTAGAGTTATAATACACGAATCATGGCGGTTATACTCTATTAATTAAGTATTTCCTTCTATGTATTACATTGTATCACACTCTTAACTTTATGTGGTCATTCTTTATGAATAACTTCTAATAAGTTATTTTAGGTCCAATGATCCCTATGGATCAATAGTCCCAATGGACTGCATAGCATCACAAATACTTTAGGTGCACAAAATGATACTTTTCACTAATAACAATCAAAATGTCATGACAAAACAAAATAAAACAACAACTAGAAAAATTATTGAGCTCAACGTATTTTGAAAACACCTTTACAGAAAGACCTTTGGTCATGAGATCTGCAACCATCATATCGGTACTAATATGCTCAATGCTGACTTCTTGCTTCTTAATACGGTCTCGAACATCAAGATACTTTATGTCTATATGTTTGCTTCGACTACCACTTTTGTTGTTGTTAGAGAAGAAAATCGTAGCCGAATTATCACAGTAAACCTTTAATGACCTAGAAATTGAATCCACAATTCGAAACCCTGTGATAAAATTCCTTAACCAAATAGCCTCTGAGGTTGCTTTAAAGCATGCTATAAACTCTGCTTCCATTGTTGGCGATGCAATTATCGTCTCTTTGGCGCTCTTCCATGAAACAGCACCACCTGCTAGCAGATAGACATATCCTAAAGTGGATTTTCTAGAATCTTGACAACCCCCAAAATCCGAGTCTGAATATCCAACCACCTCAAGACAGTCAACATGCTTGTAAGTAAGCATGTAGTCCTTGGTTACCTTTAAGTACCTCATGATTTTCTTTGCAGTCTTCCAATGTTCCATTCCTGGATTACTTTGGTATCTTCCAAGCATCCCAATTGCAAATGCAATGTCAGGTTGTGTACAAACCAGAGCATGTATTAAACTGCCTATGGCAGATGCATAGGGAATGCTAACCATTTGTTCGTTTTCCAAATCATTTTTCGGACATTGATTTAAACTGAATTTGTCACCCTTTAAAATGGGCGCTGCATTAGGAGTGCAATCACTTATCTTGAATTTCTCCAAAACTTTTTCAATGTAGGCTTTATGAGACAGTCCTAATGTCCTTTTGGACCAATTTCTATGAATCTCTATACCAATAACATAAGAAGCTTCACCCATATCCTTCATTTCAAAATTTTGCGAAAGAAATTGTTTAGTATCATGCAACAATCCCAAATCATTAGATGCAAGTAAAATGTCATCCACATATAGAACTAGAAAAATGTATTTGCTCCCACTGACCGTAACGTATATACAGTTGTGCACAATATTCTCCGTAAAACCATATGAAGTAATAACATTGTGGAACTTTAAATACCACTGTCGAGAAGCTTGCTTTAGTCCATATGTGGATTTCTTGAGCTTGCAAACTAAGTGACTATCTTTATCAGAACAAAAGCCTTCAGGTTGGTTCATGTATACTTCTTCCTCAAGATCCCCATTTAAAAATGTTGTTTTCACATCCATTTGATATAGCTCTAAACCAAAATGAGCTACTAATGCCATGACAATTCGAAATGAATCCTTCTTAGAAACTGGAGAAAATGTATTATGATAATCGATGCCTTCTCTTTGAGTGAAACTTTTAGCTACAAGTCTGGCTTTATATCATTCGACATTGCCATTTGAGTCTTTCTTGGTCTTATAGACCCATTTACAGTCAACCGCTTTAACTCTTTTAGGTAACTCGACAATTTTCTAAACTTGATTCTTAGCCATAGATTCCAACTCTTCCTTCATGGCATCATACCATAATTTAGAATCATCCCTATTCATGGCATTAGAAAATGAAATAAGATCATCTTTAGGTCCGATGTCAAAATCAGACTCCATTGAATATGCAAAATATTCACCAGAAATTGCTGACTTTCTAGCTCGTGAGGATCTCCTTAATTCTGTAGTCTCAATTGGGACTTGAGCTACAGGCTCTATGTTGACTTGTTCCTCTTGTGGTGAAAGTTCTTGAATTTGTTGATTTTCAAGAATGTCGGGTTGATTATCTTGAAAGACAACCAATTCACCTACATGGGTGTTGTATCCGGATCCCGTGATTCCTTCCACTCTATCTTTCGAGGGTAACTCCCACTAGGGTCAACTTCCTCAATAAACTTAGCATTTATGGCTTCAACAATTCTAAGTGAATTTGAAGGACAATAAAATCTGTAACCCTTGGAGTTTTTTGCATAGCCTATGAAAAACCACTAACTGTTCTGGGGTCCAATTTCTTTAAATGTGGATTATACACACTCACTTCAACTAGACAACCCCAAACATGTAAGTGTCTTAAACTTGGATTCCATCATTTCCATAACTCAAACGGTGTTTTGGGAACAACCTTGGATGAAACCCTGTTTAAGATATACACAGCGGTTTTCAAAGCTTCACTCCATAAATTTATAGACACAATAGAATAACTAAGCATGTTCCTTACCATGTCCATAAGTGTTTGATTCCTTCTTTCAGCAACACCATTTTGTTGTGGTGCGCCAGGCATTGAATATAATAACTAAGGCCTCGTTTGGGAACATACTTTTTTAGTAACTTTTTGACTTTTTGGCTAAAATATGATGTAAAAAAAACTAGTATGTTTGGGATGACTTTTTAACTTTTTACGAAAAGATGTGAAAAAAATAGAGAGAAAAGGGAATCTTTGACTTTTTAGTATAAGTTGTTGACTTTTTGGCTTTTTTAGTAATTTTTTGATTTTTTGCCTAGAATAGCCACTTGCCAAACGAGGCCTAAATATAAATAACTAAATAAATAAAACAAACATGTGACATATGAGCCACTTTATGGATATTCTTACAAGCCCCACTCTTTCGAAAAACTAAATAATATTAAAAAATAGGGTCATGCTTAAGTGTGCAACCCCCTTAAGGTTGCACACCATATGCAACCCAATTGTTAGCCGTTAGATTACATTAATTGATCAAGACCATTGAATTGTTTAATCGTGAAAAAGTTGAAACCGTGGGTTAATGCTTGTATTTGCATGATTACATCCCTCACTCTCTGTATTTCGTCTCTATCTCTCTGTTCTCCTCTCTGTGTAAGGTTGAGTCGATTATAGTTGATTTCCATTAACAGGGAGAAGCCCCTGTTGGGTTCGTTCCATTGACGAAGCTCTGTAGGGAACAGTATAACGGGCGATTTCCAACAACAACGTAACTACAAGGGTGTGTTGGTTCCATTGATAAGTGAAGCCCTTCTCTGGAACTAGATATGAGGTATGGAGCTGTCTCCCTGTCTCTGTCTCCCTCTCTGTCTCTGTGGCCCGTTCACTTCAGCTATTTTCCCTCAACTAAACCCCCAGCCTAACTTCAACCGCTCTACGCTTGGGTCCAACGGGAACCCCTCCATTGGCAACTAACCTTTCTCTTTCTCTTTCTCAAGCGAGTGTTTGTGTTTGTGTTATGTTTGTGTCATGTTTGTGTTTGTGTTAACAATTTTCGGTCATCAAGTAATTGTTTGTAGTAATGTCCTGTCGATATGGCTATTGAAGTTAAAAGGGAAGGTGATGATTATGACATTGAAATGAAGCGAGATGACATTCGTTTGATGAATGAAAGTCGGCGAGAACGATCATGGTTGCGAAGGTGGTCCGAGCAATGAAGAACCAACCAACATGAGCGGTGAACATGGCGAGAGCCGACGTGAAAAAGAAATGGTTGACGATGCTCATCGTAATGACATGGTTGGTGATGTTGAGCGTGCTATTGCGGAGCGAAATTTGATTGATCGAAGATGGAGAAGATTTCTACAATCGTATGCTAAAAGCGAAGGATTTAGTATCGAAAATCCAGTTAACACAAATAAAGAGGAAAGGTCGTTAGTAGGCGTGGTTGTGTTCAAGGGAGGTCGAGATTACCAAAATACTTGGACCGTGTTCTTTGAGAAGAGTAGAGCTCCCAAGGCACTAACAAGAGTAGGTTGCAAGGCCCAATTTAGCATCTGATGCGATCACGGATCTTGGTGAAGGAAAGTATGTTGTGACTCACCGTCGCAGACCACAACCATGAATTGGCGGAACAACAACGTGTGATGTATCGAGGTCACATCGCATTTAAGCAATGACAAAGCTCAAGCAATGGCTATGCACAATGTCGGTGTGAAGACTAGCCAAATCATGGACTATATGGTAAATCAATTCGGGTCTTGTGAGAATGTTGGTTTCATCCGTACGGATCTGCACAACCATATTCAAGCGAGCGTGAAGCGAAGTTGAGGATGGTGATGCGCAGTGCGTTGGTTTACCTATGTGCAAAACTTGATGTTGATGCGTTTTTTACAAGTATGATGTGTGTAGCGATAACAAGTTACAAAACTACATTGCAGGGATTCGAAATCGCGGGCGACTCATAAAGTTTGGTGATGTGTTGATATTTGACTCAACTTACAGAACCAATGCATACAAGAAACCTTTTGTGATGTTGGCTGGTGTGACTAGCCACTTTAGGACCACGATATTTGCATGTGTTTTGCTAGCTAATGAGACAATTGAGACATACACATGGGTTTTGGAAACATTTATGGGCGATGGGCAATAAAGCACTGTGTCGTCTTGACAGAGATGGGGATAAGAAGCGTCACGAGAGGCAATCGGAAGAGTATTTCGGGCCAAGACATCGATTATGTAATTGGCATCTTGGGAAAAATCTTTGTTTCAAATGTTCACATAAGTGGCTTTGCACATGCTTTCAAGCGGTGCATGGACATGAAACGGATGAGACAAAGTTTGAGCATGGGTACGACAATGGTCGAAAGATTTGGACTTCAAACCAGCAGTTGGGTGTTGGAGACATATGAAGCGTCATATGTGAAATTTGAGGCATATATGCGTGGACATTTCTTTGTTGGGATGAAGAGCACTCAGCGCTCGGAGTGTATGAATGCTTATTTCAATCCCTTCCTCCAACACAAATTGAAGCTATATGAATTTGTTAGGCACTATGATTGGGCTCTTGCAAGGATAAGGTATAGAAATTTGGAGATGATCTTTGAAACAAATAACACTTTTCGGTATTGATTACTCCATTGCGAGATATAGAGACATGGGTGAGCTATTCACCGAAATATATTTAGAATGTTCGTGATGAAATCTTAGAAGAGGAAGTTGAATGTGAAGGGCGTGTTCCCTTTTCTTGGGATGGTCGAAATGCTACTATATTCATAAGTACAAAGTGAAGGATGGATCATGGATAGTAACACACGATCCGATGGATCTTGCAATGAGATGTTCTTGCATGAAGTTTGAGTCGTTGGGGCTACCTTTGCCACATGATATGTGTTATGAAAGCCGAAAATTTCCATAAATTCCCCCAACTTGTGTCTTTGCATAGATGGACAAGAACTGCAAGCAAGGATGGCGACAATGGCCTCAACCCTCAATTGATAGCACTACAACCTGAGCGGCCGGTATGGGATATTGAGTTCTTCCTACAACGAAATGTGTTTCTATGCCTCATAATCAGCGGAAGGTTTCAAAGAGGCTAGGGATGCATGTCTTCGATGATGAGTCGGATGAAGGAGTTATATGAGAGGAATTTGAGCGGTGGGAATGGAGCGAGAGAAACATTCATTACAGCGACAATTTGGAGTAGAAGATCGATGTTGTGAAGACAAAGGGAACCCGGGGCGGGCATCGTCCAAGCTGTCGAACCAAGAAAATGTGGGAATTGCAAATGCATTGGGCACACAGCGAGCGTGTCCTAAGGTTCGGTTTAGGCGAGCGATGGGTACTAACTCGGATCTTGAGATACACCCGGATAATGACCATGAGTACAATGTGGAGTCATCGCCCGTTCGCTGCAAAACTGGGTTGGTGGATCCAAGTACACCGCACATTAAGCAACGGCGACTATTTTTCGATGTTTCTCCTGATTCCAAGCAGCCTGTGGGGCAATACGGTAGTGTTGAAGCAGCAGTGTGGAAAAATGATTCGAACACAATTGATGAGGTGAATCAGGTAATTGTATAGTTTGGAGAAAGTAACCCAACGAACTCGTTACTTTATCTCCATGCCGATTGGTATATGAATTACGAGTTACGAACAGGAGTTGTGAAATTA
The DNA here is from genome assembly GCA_025200525.1 of Camellia lanceoleosa. NCBI lineage: Eukaryota > Viridiplantae > Streptophyta > Magnoliopsida > Ericales > Theaceae > Camellia > Camellia lanceoleosa. The sequence goes on from CM045762.1 coordinate 58,373,649, forward strand.
TTTCATGTTTACTATGGAAGTATGGGTTTATTGTTAGTAAAATTATGGTGGGCCTATATCGACAGCAACGAAGCAGTATTTTTAACTTGACAAGTTGAAGAAGAAAATCAAGCAATTGTGGTATTGGTTTGAATGCCTGAAAAGGATGAAGACTTCTTCGATGGTGATGGTAACAAAGTAGAAAGTATAAAGTAGAAAGTTGTTGTGTTGTTGTGTTGTGTGTAACAAAGTAGAAAGGAGAAGGGAAAAAACTACACAGAAGTTACAATGTAGAAAGTAAGTTGTGTTGTTGTTCATGTCCTCTCTCTCTGCTAACATTCTGCCCTTTATAGCTGTAAAATTCCCGACCCCATGATCGCCAATTACGCTATACGTGCAACCATGTAGCGCGGTCATTTCTGTGTATTGAAACCACATAAAAGCTTCACTTGTACCTGTCGAAGTGCATATAATTGAAGTTGCCACCTGTGCTCAGATCCTTTTAGCCTTTCCTCGACAGATTCTGACTCCCAATCGTTCATGTTTCCTCTTGGAGGGTAGCCACTAAATCCATGAAACCTTTGCAAATGCTTGCTCCAGCGTGTAAGTCGGTGGCATGCAAGATTCAATGTTAGTTGAATGGAAGCATTTGTTGGGAGGATGTGGGAAAAATAGGTGCAAGAGGAATTTTTAATCTAATATCCAATCATAATTTAAATGAAAATATGGCGAACTTTTTTAAAAAAGTAGTTCCCATTTTTGATTATAAACCGAGATGTATATTTTGTTTTTGATATAAATAAGTTGTGTAATTTAGATTCGTAAAATGTAGGACAACAATTGTGTTTAAGTCATTACAATCTGAGAACATTGAACATATTTTTATTAAATTACAGGGAATTTCAATATTTGGCGAGTGTGATGATTCATAGTCGAGGCGATGATGAGTGGCCTAGTGTTGTGGTTGATGGCCCGGTTGCAAGGATTGTGGTTGTGTTTAGTGGACAATATTGCATCGATTTTTGTCTCATAATGATGAGGACATGGCCTAATGGTGAAAAGGAAGGTCGACGAGGAAGCGTCAACATTTGGCGAGTGGACTTGAAGATTGAAGTCGGCGATTCTGATCGCGATTATGGTGTAGGCGTGTGGGATCATGCAATCTTTGGGCCACAAAAGCGATATCTGGATAAGCGAAGCGAGCGATCTCCGTTGTAGGCATTCAAGTATACTAAACCTCCATACATGCATCGATCTCCCTTTTCTTGTGTTTATTTCATGGCCACCAAGCTGTTTGAAACTTCATCGTGAGCAAAATTGCTTTGCTTTGTCTCATGCTTCCTCTGAAAGTATGCCCACTAACTCATAATGATGAGGACATGCCACAATGGTGAAAAGGAAGGTCATAGGAGCAGTCAATATTTGGCGAGAGGGACTTGAAGATTCGAAGTCGGGGGTGCGGTTATGGTGTAGGCGTGTGGGATCATGCAATGATGGGCGAGAAAAAGTATCACGGATATCAATACTAAACCTCCACTTCTATCTGTGAGCTCCTTTTCTTGTGTTTATTTCATGGCCACCATTGTTTTAAACTTACATCGACGAGAGCAAGGCTCTTGCTTTGTCTCATGCTTCCTCTGAAAGTGTGCCCACTAACTCCATATTCTTGGTAAAAACTTCCCCTATCACTTCTAGGTGACCCACATGCGAGAGCCCACTTTCGGTGGTGGACATTCTTGGCCACATGCCCTCGATTAAGTGGGCCATCTGTCGTGATGGCAAAACTTGGTGCAAACAATAGCCCCCATGTTCAAGTTAAATATTGCGGAAGTGATTGACACCCCCTCAATCACCACTGCACCACCAATTCCCCACACACACACACGTGAAATGGCGATTGGAGAAGGGAAAAAAAAAAAAAAGTGTCGAGAGAGAGGGGTCATGGGGTCCCCCTTGTGAGTCCAAGTCATATGATATTTAACTTTAACGAGGGCCATTGTTTGGGGCCAATAGCAAATTGTTATCTGGGCGAAAACAAACATAAACTCTGACCCAAATATCTTGGCCCCATCATAAGCTATAAAAGACCCACCCTTTCAACTTCAAACCACTTCGTTTCCCTCGATTCGAACTCCCAGGTTGTACTCCTCCTTCTCAACCATTGCCGTTCAAAACCCGAGCACGACAAAACCCTAAGCCATGGCGCGAAAAAAATCTCAACCATCTCCATCGAGAGAACAATGAAGACCTACTCCGCTTCCCGGACCCTATCGAGCCGCGTGTCGCTCCTCTAAAATTTGGTGCAACCCTATTGCCCAGCACAAGCTCTGTCGCTAAGGCTACTCTAGGCCCTACCTTCGCGTCTTACTTCCCAGACGAGCTAGCTCCATACTATCCCCTTGGTAATGGTGAGAACCTTCTTCTCAACCAACTTTGGTGAAGTGGACTAAGCGGAATGTCGGCAAAAACCCACTCGGAGGTGGAGGTCACGAGACTCGATTGGCGAAGGTGGGCAGAGAATTGAAGGTCACGGCAATTTGAAGTATGGAAGCACCGGGGCATTGGTGAAGCAATTAGGCTGTCGACTAAAATTTATAGCGGACAAGGGGTGATTCTTCTTCTTTGCATGCTTTTAGTCATGATCTAGTAACTCCTACTTCTCAATTTTGGTATGACTCCCCCTACCATCTTAGATGTATCACACTTGCCTGGACTCCCAATCTTGGGCATGCCAAGGCATGCTCTCCTTGAGGCTGCAGAAGTGACATTTACTTTAAACCGACATGTGCTATCTGATTTTGCCAAAAAATACCAAGGCAAGCTGGTTCCTGTCGATGACAAAGAAAGAAGCGCTTTTTACTTACTTTGGCTTTGTGAGTTTCTTTTTGTGTCCACAGGTACAAGATCACGAAGAATACCTCCCCTTGCCTTGTGTATGCAAGATGGCCAACTTATGGCTTTAGCCCTTATCTTCTTGCCACCCTTTACAAGGCCCTATTTTCCTTTGTGGACAAGAAGATTTACAGCATTGTGGTGGCCCTTACAGCTCTTCGAACTGGTTGTATGCCTATTTCACGAGGCACGACCCCACCTAACACCTTGAAACACATTTGCTACTCCTATCTTTGAACAAGCTGCTCACTTATACCGATAACCCATCCTCACTTTCACAAATCATCGACCATGTTTTACAACCTTCCTTGAGACCTTCCCACTGTACATGCCATTTCAAAACTTTGAATTCTCCTCGATGAACTTAGCTTCCTCTTCACAGACCCATCGATTTACACAATGACCAAGTCCAAGAACAAAATGAGAGTTGGAGACACATTCTCACCTCTAGACATGTCTTGGTTGGTATTCGTATCCTCCGCCAAGCTATCGATTTGCGGTTTTGAGACATCTGATCGAATCAATGGTCGAGCAATTTGGTCTTTCGGGCTATCCCTTATCCTTATTTCCACCCAACCATCCATGAGGAGATTGGGTCGAGAATCCACTTCAAAGATCCTACACAAAATTTGAATCCATACTCACAGAGAACACCAAACTTTTCCAGAATTTGGCCCTTCTTCTTCAAACACCTTGATTTGCTTTTCACCATTGGTGGGGACTTATGTCGCCATTATTTTCTACAAGCCACTTGAAACATATGCGATACTTGTCATATTAGGGCCGCATATCCTCGCCTTCCAAGCTTAAGGCTACTGGTATCCTTCCTCCATATACTTGAGATCACATTGTGTCATGCAATTTGTTTTGTTTTTCTCTAAAACACTAACTTGTTTAACCTTTGGCCAAAATTGGGCTCTTCTTTGAACCATTGGTTAGGGACCAACATAAAGGCAAGGCTCAATGGATGCAACTACTCGAGACAAACACCCCTTGGTTCAAAATTAATGCGGACTCTTTTGCGGCCAGCGCGACGGTAACGAGAGGAACTACCACGTACCCTGCCGAGGCAGAGGTCACGGGAAGAAGAAGAAACTGCTCTGCTCTAAGCCTGCAGACCTAGCGAGTGGGATATCCCTCTCGGCCAAATGTAGCCAAACTACATCAAATCCTTGAGCGACTCTCAAGTAAGCCTTCACTTTACATTTTACATCATCTGAATTTCCATTCACGCGTGATCACTTACTTTTGTGCGAGAGAAAGAAGGAGATTACTTCTTCTTCTGGCGATGATGACGATGCTTACACTTCTCCTCAACACATTCATCAAATTCGATCCCATCGACAATGTACCCACAGAACCCATTGTACAACCAACTCCACCACCACGAAGCATCATAGCAGACTTCCTTACAACCTTCTTCACACTCTTACGCCAACAATCTACACAATCTGCATCGAACATCGTTCCACTTCTCCTCAACACATTGTCATACGTCTCTAGCCCTCAACCATCACCATCCAACCCCTCCAATTCCCAAACTTCAAACAAAGAATCACAGAGGATTGAATTTGACATTTCAATCAACACCCAATCCTCTCCAGCAGATGAGAACACAAAATCCCTCAACGAAGTTCACCTAGCGAAGGTAAATAGAATTACAAATGTTCTTTGTTTGTTTGGGGAAAAAAAACTTCTCGTTAAATGGCGGTATTGTTCTCCAATTTCGAGGATGGACATATCTGAGGACTCATCTCCACGACCAATGGGCGAGGCAGAACTTGAAGGTCCTCATGACTATCCTGTTAGCGATGCGAGAGAAAAGAGCTTTGAAAGCGGCGATCTTGCCATTTCATCGATGCGAAACAACTCGTCACGATGCCACAACCACGGTGAACAAGGCCAACCGTCGGTAGCGCCGTTATCGGGGCAGTACTACCATTTCCAACCTCATCCTATTTACTCTTTATTACTTGCAAGCATATATTCTCACCAAACCATTAATGTTCAAAGGCCATCGGTCCATCGCGAGATATTTGGGCGAAGTTTCTATTCTTCAACAAGATCTGGCAGAAATATCCCCATTGCCTCAAAGGCTACATACATTTGATCTTTGAAACTCAACAAACCTTAACCACCTTCATCAACCTCATTAACACCCGGTTGAAGAAATCATTCTCCACAAACTGATGAAACCTTGGCACATCTTTACTGCATTGTGAACCTCTCCCTAATCCTTTCAACCCCATTCAACTAAAGCAATTGGGCAAGATCATCACGGAATGGCCAACCCTTTCGAGATGGTTCGGACTTGCTCGAAGGATATTCAAACCAAAAAGGATTTCCTAAGCGAAGCCCACACCATATCTACTTCACTCAAACTAAGCGACAAACCTCTGCGGGCATTAAATTGACAACTTTCGGCACTTGAACTTGAGGAAGCCAAACTCATGGCGAGAACTTGCCTCTGTCCAGGCAAAGAAAGGCTCATCTGCGGCTGACAACATGACGGCTTCATGAAGAAGCAAGGATGATGCTCTCCCAAATTAGACATCGTTACGCATCCATTCGGACAACTAAAATTTGAGTTGGACCAAGCCCAAGCCATCTTTGGCGGATGCTCAATCGAGTGGGGTGTTCTAGGCATTCTGTTCCCCCAAATCGTAGGCTAGTTTATGGGGTCAAGCATGCTCATTTACAGTTCTTTGCTTTCTGCGTGCTTCAACTCTGCTCTGCTATATATGTACTCTGCTTTGCTATATGGGATCAACGAATAGCCTTAAGTCTCTGCTTTGCATATTGGCCTTTTCCAATTGTTTGAATGATGTTTTGGTGTCTTTGTATTGGAAATCTCTTCTTTGGATTAGGGAAAGTTATTGGAGGTCTGCTTCTTGGCCTTGTTGTAATTGTTGGTCTAGCTGCTTTGTAGTTATTTTCTTTTTTGGAGGTTGAAGGATCGGGGCTCAAGTCTGAATGGAGGTTGAAGGTTCACGCTCAAGTCTCAATGGCGGTGTATGGTGCGAAGTTTGTTCATCTTGCCTTGGAGTTTCATCTGGTTGCCTGTTATGCGGTTTTCGAGGATGGGCTTGGAGTTACATTCTTATTGTTTTCATACATTTTGTTTCTCTTCATTGATGCATCACCAACTACGAGGTTGGACCCTTTTTAGCTCAACCTCCTCTTTCTTGATGTAGCATTGACACCTTGTATGTGCTTTTCATGAATCTGAGTTTTTGTTTGCGAACAAAAAAAAATTGAATATGAATACTCTTTGTTTTTAATAGTGCATTGTATGGTTGTTTTTATTTTTGTGCAATTTTTCACCGTTTGTGCATTGTTATGAAGTCATCAATTCCTTCAAAGTGCATTATAGTCACCGCTATTTGTTTGTTACGTGGCCTTTTTTTTGCTTTGTTTTGGACAAAATCATGGCATTGACAAAAATCAAACAAACATAATTGATGTTGTAAGCGAGCAAACATTACTACTTTGAACTTGCATTGTTTGTTGGACAAATATGACATTGCGGTTGACAAAATTACTATATTCATTTGGGCAAATATGACATTGCATTGTTTGTTACGTACCCATAACATTGGAATTATGTGTATGACATTACGTCTGAGCCACGATAAAAGCAAACAAACATTACTACACCTCCCCTCGTTTGTTCCAGTCCCAAACATTGGAATTATGTGTACAATCAATACATGTGCGAAATTAGTATTATCACAGCTGCGACCTAAAAAGTTGTCACGACAAGGTGATCACGATAATCCGGTTGTGGTTGACACCGAAATTCTTGTCGTCTTGGCGAGCCATGATAAAATCATTGCCGTATTTGTTGTAATTGCAATCAATCACATGCAGGAAGGATACTCGCCCATCTTTGTATTGTTCACATCCATAATGAAGTCAAGCAGCAACTTCCGGCGCACAGAAGGATGAAACTATGTACACAAAGCGAATAACACAAATCGAATGCGATTCTGGTAGGAAATAAGCAGTTTATTTCGCAATTGGAAATTAAGCGGTACAATGTACCTTGTGTGGACATTTGGGTATATTAATTTCTTTGCATGTACTTTATCACAAACATCCACGATCGAAAGTGCTACAAATGAAATGTAACATTAGGTTTCTCGTAAAATATAAGCGGGTTTGTTAAATGAGTGATTCGGGAGTGAAGTCAGCGTGGCTTGAGGTTTGTGCATTACTCGTCGGTATTTGTTGTAATGGCCTTTGTTCTAACATGCGGGACGTCAAAATGCATGCGTCTCTGACATATTCATTTCCAAAGCGTAGTTGCGATAAGGCATGCATTGTTTGAACACATTGCGAGAATGAGAGGGTTAGTTTTTGTGAAGGATGTGGCGGTGTTGAAGTAGATTTGTGAAATCGGCCACGACATACCAACATATTTCTTTGCGTTCGACTTGTTGGTGTCGATGTGGCCGATGCCAATGAGTCAAATAGAGTGCGCCACGGTCTACCATATCTATTTTAGGCACAACCAATGTACTCCTCTATAATTGAAAGGCATGTAAATCTGCACATAAACACAAGTGAAGACATTGTTTAGAGGGCATGCGAACATGTCTGAACTTTCATATTTACATTGACATTCATGTAAATGGGATCGACATTCATATTACCGGCGTTCATATTAAATCTACTCGCTTCAATGGGATGGACATTCATATTACCTTCGACATGCATCAAGCACCCGATATATGTCATGTCCAAAAATGATTTGTGATATTATCATGGTTCGGAGGTTGAGTTTTTGATTTAGTATCAAAGTCTGCATGTTTAGTGTGTAAAAATTTGAGTCGACCAAAGTTTTACGAAAATATGTCTACGCAATACACAACCGACCTAAAACACTTACTTACCGACACATATCTTTGGAAAGTACCACGCTTGATATGCCTCCGTCTTGGTGTACTTGCATTTGTCCGTTAGTCAATTGAACCGCGACCAAGTTGATTGGTTTGGAACATTGTAGCAGACCGGGCAACTTGCGAAATAAGGTTGCCATTTGTTTAAGCGTGTCTGAAATAACAATGTCCCTACATGGATGTCCATCATGCGAATATAGTGGAAATAACATTGTCGGATGGCACGACTTACGATGTCGGATAGCCATGCCCTGGTTTGGCGTCGCATGTCACGTCGCGTAGCACATTCGCAAGGCATTTCATGCGATTCATAGACACGACAATGTCCCTACATTAGCGTAGACATCAACGATGAAGCAACCTCTGACCTAGTAAAACTTAGCGTGTCTGGCTTAAGCGTACAACATAAGATTATTTTTTACATTTGTACAACTATGGCGAATATTCTGATTCTACTAGTCTCCAATCCAATGAAGATTAGTTTTCGGTTTAAAGAACAAAATGAAAAGACAAAGTTTTACATATCACAACTTATGACATGTCCAATAGTATTTGCTAAAATAATATGTGAAAATTGAAATGCTCATTCTGGTTGACAAGTTAAAAAAAAAAAACACATGTTTTTTACAAAGCTGGAGCCAACAATATCCCAAAATAAATGGAAAATGTAAGCGAGTAGAAGAAAATAGCTATGGAAATTTGCACTTGATTATAAGTTTTCAAAAAATTTGCAATTCATGGGTAAACTTTATTAAGTTTCATATTTAAAATTATAAAGGTTTCCATGAATTTGTAAATATTTTTTGAAAATATCGATGGTTTGCAATTTTCCCAATAGGTAGATATTAATGCGAGGATAAGACCAAAAGAAAACTTGTTGAGGAAATTTAGCCCTTGATCTTTCCCTAGCCTTGCATTAAATTCAAATAAAATCCTCTGAGGCTACATGCGACATCGATAAACCCATCATAAACCCATCAAATCATAGAGAATGAAAAATTAAAAAGCGTCGTACAAGAATCAAATAAACATAGCACGACACATGAAAATTGTGGAAATCAAACTTATTTCACAAATACTATGGAGCAGGTTAATTGCAGTACTAAACTCATCCGTACCTTTCATTTTTCACGTAAATCAATCTGAAGTCAACAACCGTTTTGACGCGTGATAAAACCTCTATGCTCTCGGTGTCATCAAGTCCTATCAATATAAACAATCAAGTAACATCAACTCCTATTAATATAAACAATTAACTAACTTCGGCCAGTTCGGAAATTTAATTTGCAAAGTACATAACACATCCTTATGCATCTAAAATTGGTGCGGCGATGTCTAACCCGTGAACGGAACCGCTTGTCCAACACATGCGGTTTGGGCGAGGACTTTGTCGAAATCGCAACACAAGTGTACAACATTTATTCTTGCAAGCTTGCGGTAGAATCACAAATATTAAAATACAGCGAAATAATGGTTCAATTATGATCGATATCTTTATCGGCATCAATTGGTAATGAAACATCTGAAAGGTGAAGTGATGTGGCGACTTGGGAATTTTTCGGCAGTAAGTCTAGTACTCATTTTGCTATCACTGCCCGAATGCATATCCCCTACGTCCCTCGCTTCAACACTTCTTCCTCTTCCTCTTCCTCTTCCTCTTCCTCGTCCCTTTAGGTACTGTTACAATTTGTCCCGCTCCCAATGTTTGGCCAACCTTACGGCGAAGGATGCACATTATGCCTTCTCCTCGCATTGGTGGCAAGGTTTGCAAATCATCAAGCGAAGATAAACTCTGTTGTGCAGCGTTCTTGATGGCGAATCTGAACCGAAAGAGATTTGCTATCTTAAACTGCGTATGTTTAGATCAACGCAAGGCCACGGTTGTTGTGCATGTCCCCAACTTCTTGGGCGATGCATAGCTGTCCATCGTGCATATCAATTATCTCATTCGACAACATTGCATTCACATAATTGTCCTCCCAATCCACCTGTAAATCTTGAACATTACCCTCATTTGGGCTACCATAATAATTTGGGAAGACCACGCCGCCATCATGCAACTCGACTCCCGCTGTAGGGTAAAAACCCTTTTCCTCTGCGAGAGCAATTGTCTTTGTTTCAATAAACACCCGGCACTTAACGCATCATTTGCTTCATTTGACAATATGTCTCTGTTCATTAAGCGGTTGTTTGCGGACAATATAAATTTGCAACCACTTAGTTCGACATTCCTTTCGATTCGGCAATCTTTGGGCGACATATTAATGTTACAATTTCTTTCATTCGACTCCACCTAATCACACAAACACATACATTAAGTTACTACCATATTTCATCCCCAATTAACCTCTGTGGTATGCGAAGCATGTGTACTGATTGCTTTTGCTTCCCTTTGCATTGTCAACAGCTTCCTTCCCTCGGAAATTGAGCAACATGTCCCTTATTTCCGCATTGCTCTGAAGCACTTGCTTCATGGTTTCCTTGAGTTCACCAATGTCGGTCTCAACCTTGCTCAAGCGAACATCATCAATCCGTGGTTTACATTTTGTTATTGACATGGTGTGTGTCAATTGCGTCATCAATGTCGTTGGTTTCCGCTTTTGTTGGAGGAAACCCCACCTGACATAGTTGTCAAATCTGGATTGAAATCATAAATGAAAATGCTAATGCACTGAATCGTTAATCGATCTCAACTGTGAATCGTAAAGTTTGATCGCTTTCTTAAGTTGCACACAGCGTATGTGTACACACTTGACATATTAAATATATGTAATAAAAATTAATTCCTCCATTCATACGAAATGAGGAAAAAATTTTGTTGTAAATGATGCTCATCTGGTGTGGATAAAAACTTACATCGATCCCATGTTTACCACTTTACCTTTTCCCAATTACATAAACAAAGATAAATTTTCAATTCTGAACTAACAATAAGCTGAGCGACAATGTTTTGACCTTTTTACAAGGTTAAAAACCAAAATCTTCAAGCTTTTCCAAAACTCTAACCCGGGGCTTCACCAAAATTCATTTCCTAACGAGTAGTACATAAAATTGAATTTGTAAGGCTACAACATCGTGCACATAGAACTTAATGTTTTCGCCCCAAAAGTTCGAGTATTTGAGTAAATAGGGAGGGACAAAGCTGAAAATATGACATACGCTAAGGAAAGGGTCCTTTGTTGTCCTTTGCTTGTCACCTAGTCATAGGAACACAAATTACATGCATCATAGTTATCCATAACACGGTGGGGCAATCTTTGTAAAATGTCTTGAGCGAATGGGTTGATTACCTCATGTTCTTTGCAACATTTGCTTCCTTCCCATCGTCGCCTCGTCTCCGTATTTGGGCATCACCCCAATCATTTAGCGAGGATGGGCGTGTAGTGGCCGGCGTACTCTTCTGAGGAGGGCAAAAGCGATCCAAGTAAAATAAATTTTGCATTATAAGGAAAACATATTTACTATACACTTAGAGCAAAATAATCCGTGATAGATTAACAATGCATACAAGTTACAACACAATCATATGTATGTGTTTATGTGTCTCGATGGCAGAATCCCCATGCAGCTTCCGGTTAAAAAGATAAGCTTTTCGTGGTTTAAAAAAATGTGGCCCGTACAGGTATATTTGTCATGCTGTTCAATAACAGGTAAGTTTGTAGTTACTTAGCGCCATTTTATTGACCCATATGCCTGACAATGGATGAAATATGTAATCGGCATGGTACAAACAAACAGCGATCGATTACGTTACCATGAGAAGGAAAACACATCCGATTGCCTCATGTTGAACTTTCATCTTATACTTAGAACACCTTTGACAAGGTATTGCGATGTCGGCTTTGCCCAATTACATGCCCCCATACCGGTCCGTCCTTCACGGCATGAGCGAGCAGCGAGCTCAAGCGGTCATTGTGGTAGAGACACAACATGGCCCCAACACGTCTGGCGCAAACTTCGCGAAACTTCGTCATCCGCACCATCACTCGAGTCGGATAAACTCTCAAGCTGGTTCAAAGGAATGATTCCTTAACGGCTCCAACCTCTTCGTAGATATTGGGATATGCATCTATTGAACGATGAAGCTGCGTCATTGCCTTGACCGTATACCCAATAAGACATGCACTTCCTCACGGGTGAGCCTCGGTGTGACCATGAGCGATCCAGCGAACACGTGTCGGGATCGAAGTTGTACCAACCATTGGCACATGTTGTGATCTATCTGGTACACTTTAACGAGAGGCCACGAACCCAATATCAATATTTGCTGCTTTTGTGCCGTTCTGGCGGTTCACGATATCAACAATTGACTTCAATGATATGCGGACTTGCATTTTACTCTGCAATGTTATTGCGTGAACATTAATACAAAAATTAACCAACATTGTGTCGATAGCGAGTCCTCCCCAAATGCGATTCTGAAAACACTAAATGCGATTCACGAAAACACAAAGCACCTAAGTACCTTTGCGATTTCTTTGCAACTTCTTCGCCAGTTCCTTGGCACTTGCCTTAGCCATGTCACTGAAACCTCTTCTTCTCATCACAGGGAGTTCCTTCCACCTTTCCCCAATATCCTTTCGGCTCTGTAAGTGTTACCTGAGCGTGGCCTTTATCTGAGGACAAATAGGGCTGTAAGTCCAAAATAATTGTCACCAAAAGTTGTATCACTACTTAATGTGTGCACATTTTACGGTATTTACATATGTTTGCACATACAAATTACTATTTACACCACAGTTGAAATAAACGGACATGGAATTTTACACATAATCGGAGTTTATAAGAACATGCAATATAGGCGTCTATATTCTTTGGAAATCCTTGAATGCGACACGATAGAAGCACATGGTAGTGTCGCATGGAATAGAAGTCCATACTTTGCTATCACGCGATCCGTGTTTCCATCACGGTACTCTACTTACTACATGCGCACACTAACCATATTCGGTCGGGCTTATGCCTTCTCGTCTTTCCTTGAATTGTTCTTTGGTTTGCAACCATTGTCAATTCGTCGATATATGTTAGATATGGATGGATATCTATACATATATGTACACAAATCATAAACATTGACATTTACGGACCAATTTTGACACAAACAAATTTTGTCCCAACTACATAATAATGCATCCGTAATGTCAATTTTGGTTGCTAAAAATATAAAGTAATATTAGAGATCATGACAATAATATCATGAAATGTATCATGAAAATGTTTTTATCATTTGATTAGCATTGATTAGTGTATGGTGTTTTATTGTGTGTATAATCCAAGCGTGGACAATCTTTCATGATCATATTCATGATATTATTTTCATGATTCCTAGCATTACTCTATATATAATAACCACATCATTTACGCAACAACAATTATAAATGGTCCAAATTATTTTGGCCCTTACTTTTGGTCTCTAAAATCTTAATTTCTTAGAGTACAAGCGAAATGTGCCTGGCAAGCTATGAGTTGAAAATATGTAATCTGAATTGTGCAAAAATCTTGTCACGTTTACACGAGAGGATTCATCTTGTGAGCGCTTTGAAGGACCTTGTCGAACATAAAAATAAATGGTCAAGTGGCGCTTTTCGACGAGGGGCTCGGTAATGTCAACCCTTCGATTCGTGAACCTTTGCCACTTGCCTTCAATGTGTTCCTTTACTGTAACAAATATCGGTAAATGAAATTTTGTTGAAGGCCAAATTACATCGATTGGTATGTCGTTTTGTGCATTCTATCATGTTAAATCGGTTAACTTTAAAGTTAGTCAATCTTGCCTTGCCATTTGAAAAGTTGTGCCATTTTAAGTGAAAATGGTAGCGTCGTTTTCGTTGTCACGAAAATTATGGTGAAGTGGTTTAGTATAACTCCTTTGAATTATGGATTTCACAAATTCTCTCCATGAGAATCGCAACATGTGGCCTATGTGCACATATTACGGTAACAAATCGACAAAGTTTTAATCCATTACCGCAATTCATGGTGCAATTTGAGGCTATCGCAAGTGTGTCAAACTCAAATCGCACAACCTCGTGATGGCGGTACATAGCGGCACAACATGCCATACTCGAGCAGGCAAGTGGTATTTACTACGTCTGAAACATAACCTTGCAAACCTAACGGTATGAAATCTTGAGCGACATAAACTCACGGTTGCTTAGCATTATGCGACATATCGCCCATATCCAATTACGATATTTCTGCAAAGAATTTAATGCAATATTCATAAGGATCACGAGAAAGAACATTACTCGAAATTGTAACAAAGCGAATTTATTGTCAACAACTTACAATCAGCGGACCATTGAGTCGTGCGTACATTATGCAGTGGTACTTTTCGTGTATTTTCAAGTAGGATATGTTGTGGTTAATTTATGCGGAATATGGCATGCCCTTTGTTTCTGAAAATTAATTGCCCATATGTTGTACTCGTTTTATAGTATTCGACTTGAAGCGAATCAACAACCAATGCGCACACTTGGAGCAGGGCCACATCGGACATTCAACCCAACATCACCCATCATAACTTACCTTCATGCGAGAGATAAAAACCATTGCCTTCTTGAGCGAACCGTTTGTCACTATGGAACTCGTCAATAGCAATATCGGTTTGTCCCCGTAGTTTGTATACCTAATAAATGCGTCTGTTTGAATGACCTAAGGAGGAGCAGTTTATTAGTTGAGAAATGGTAATGTCGTAGCGTCGAACCTGATGAGTCATAATAATAATGTGCTCGAAAAAACAAATAAACAGACTCACACATGCAGAAAATGGTGACTCTTACCGTCGGCGGCCGTATGATCGAAATGGAGAGCAGAGAGAGTGTGTATTCTTGGAGGTGGGCACAAAACCGAAATGGAGAGAGAAGGAGGACACCACAGTTGCGAAATTTGTATGTGGGAAATGGAAATGAGTTGGTGAGATTAGAAAGGCTACGGCATGTGGGTCATCATGAAAATCTTGCATCTGTGGGAAGCGCTGTCTGGCGACTTTGGTTTTTGTTCCAAATTTGGGAGGGAAACCGAAACGTACGTGACACTACATAAGGCGAAGTTGGCAAGTTGGGAAAAAAAACCAACAAGTCAAACAGTTATTACTATTCGGAAAAAGTCAAAAATTACGGCAACACAATTCCGAATTGAGAAAAGTTAGGGATCATGAAAAAACTTTCATAAAAATGATCATGAAAGATTTATGATTCTTGGATTACCTTGATTAGTGTGTAGTGCTTTATTTTAAGTGTAATCCAAAGGTCATAAATATTTCATGAGCATTTTCATGAAAGTTTTCATGATACTAACATTGCTCTTCCGAATTATAATTTTTCCTTGAGAAAAGTTAGGGATCATTAAATTTTTTTCATGAAAATGATCATGAAAGATTTATGATCTTTGGATTACCTTGATTAATGTGTGGTGCGTTGTTATAAAGATTTTTCATGATACCTAGCATTGTTGTTTTTCCTTACACATTAATTTATACAATTCTGTAATACACATTTTTCCATAAAAGTCAAAAAGTTAACCCAAACATCCATTTTTTTTCGTCATTGTTTTCGTCCACAAAGACATAAATTGCTTTTTTTTAGTCCAATTTTTTTCCCTCACTTTTTAAATAAAAATAATTGTTCTTTTTAACTTTTTGTGAAATATGGGTTCCGTTTGCGTTCGGGGTTGAAATGATGTGTGTGAGAGATGATGTGACTTAGAATAATGTGATTGAAGTCAAATTACTGAGTTTTTGACTTTTCGCTTTTTGTAAACATGCCACACCAGCCGTACAAGGTTGGTTACGAAGTTGCTATTTTTATGTTATTTGCGTATTTTCTTAAAAGTCCTTCAGGGTAATAGATTTTGTTGTACTTGGATATGATGTTTGTGATAGGAAATTTGCACTGATTATATGTTTGACGTGCCAATTTATGTTACTATTAATTTTTTCTTGATTTTTTAGTTTTTATTTGTTTTTGAAGCGAGGCGTAGCGTAAGGTAGGGAATCTGAAGTTAAATTTTACGTAGAAATTAAAATTTAAAATAGTACTCTGGTGATGAATAAGATTTAAATCAGCGGTAAAATTCGAACCGGTAGGCAGCGGACAATGTATCGCGACTAACGATCGCGGATGACAATCCCGTTTATGCGAGGCGCACAAAGCAGAACAAGCGTGTCAATGATGATACAAAGGATGGAGTAACGCCCTCAAAATAATACATAAATCCCATTCTATTAGACATGCAATGGTGTAAAAAATCATGACTTTTCATTCATCGAGTAATTCTTACAACAATATTACATGTTAACAACAAAAGCAAGCGGCCTATAGCTTCTGACTTTCCAAGTTCACACTTGGTTTCCTGAAGAAGAGTGCTAACTGTATACAAAATAAGCCCGTGGGTTGATGTACATGTAATACAACAAAATAATAAAAAACTATGAGTCTTCAACTCCCACATCCATCAAAGCTATGTCCCTGGAGGTGCCACTTGTACCTGAAAATGGTGTCCCATATAGGGTGAGCCAGCGCCCGATGCGGATATACTAAACACAATATGAGCAATAAGCGAGACATCGGCGTTCATAAATGTTCGATTACCATAAACCAATCGTGACACATTTAGTTACATGACCACAATATTCATATCTCATTTCATTTTTCGTTTCTAATCATTTTCTAAATTTCACATCATTGCTCGAACACGGCCAACCACTTATAGCAGACGGTGACTCATGTTAAACGCTTCCGTTTACAATAGATGAACATAGTAGTTGTATCAACATTTGAGCAGATAAGCATACAAAATTTTTCCGCATTTCAACGAGATAAGCATATTACCTATATCAACACTTCCAAAATCGGCCAACTAGACTTGGTTCCTAAGCTCAACCAACCGGTTCCAAATTTAGGATAATAGGAATCTGATAAGTACATTACCACGAGGATCAAAGGCGAAACCAACAAATCTATAGCCTGTTTGGTGCGACTTAAAATTTGCTTATTTGACTTTCGACAATTTAAGCTATTTTGATGTGTTTGGTTTAGCTTATAGCTTATAACTTATAGCTTTTGGAAGTCAAAATCGACTTATTCTTTGGTAGGCGGAGATGCTTAATTTATAAGTCGAGAAATCAAGTTATGTTCATAGTTATAAGCTATAAAATTTGTTTGAGCTTAAGCTATAAGCACTTTCTCACAGCTCTACCAAACAGCTCAAGTCTATAACAAATCGAGGGAATCATAATCCCAATGTATTATGAATACACAAATATTGTGCATTGCATTGGATAGTGTTGTTCGGCCCGTGAGGGCAATCAGGGGACCCGTTTTGAAGTTATCATCAGTAAATGTGTACAGTTCGTCGCGTAGTACATACCTATGGAAAATCACGTTGACCGAATATCGACAGCTATCTTATCAGAGTAGTTTTCTTCCAACTGTTAACCATAACACCATCCCATACTTCGATATCCGTCAGTTGATTTTTCTGGTATGATATACTGAATAAATCATAAAATATGAACGGTTCAGATTATCAAGATTGGCCCTAAAAGTAGGCCCAATCTCTCTGCCAGGACGGTCGCAAGGAGGGGCTTGCAAGGAGAGGTTCCTCGTACGGGGAAAGGGGGTCCCAATCTTTATTCATAGAGTATTTTGTTAGTATTTTTTGGGTTACGGACTAAAAATGAAAATAAACATTGTTTGGTTTGTTTTGGGGAGAGTTGTTTTTTATAAAAATTTTGGGGAGAGAGTTTAGAAATTTCTTTGGTTTGTTTGCTTGTGTATTTTGGGACAGTTGTTTTTTTGGAAGTTTGGAATGATTTGATATTTTGGGAGAATTTGAGTACATGTGTGTGACACAAAAAGTGATTGGGAAGGAGAGAGGAGAGAGAAAAAATTGATTAATTGATGAGTAAGAGAGAGAAAGTGATTTAGAAATGTTTTTCAGAAAAACTCAAACCAAACAATTTTTAGAATTTTTTCTTCAAAACTTCGTCTCCCAAATGCAAACCAAACAAAAATTTTCGTTTTCGCTTTCTGCTATCTGAGGTTATCTGAGTATACACCTCAATCTAATTACGCCCATGAGCCATAGCTCGACGACCACCATCGGTGTAGAAGGAATTTGTTGGCGATAACGTGGGCTTCGGGCCATAGATGAACGAGTTAGATCCTCCACCGCTGAAATCAAGAAGTTATGGTTGTGATTCACAAAATAGATTTGAAATATGGAAATTAGGGCTTCCAAAATTACTCATTGAAAAATAGGGCTTGAAATTACGGCTTCCAAAATTAGGGCTTTGAAAATTCTTGTTATGCGAGATACATTAATGGTATGCTTGAAAAATGTGGCACATATTGTGGCGAACATTTATGCATGTTAAAGTATACATTTTCGAGCGTAGTATGAATCTGTGGCGATCCAACATAAACTGAAAGGATCACATCTTTGCAGAACATAGTATGATTATGCAGATTGATAATTAGTTGAATGAATGCATATAGTTGCGTAATTTTCAATGTCTGACTGATAATGTGATTTTCTTTGAATTTGTTGTGAATCACGCATGAATTGTTGTAATGATTTGCTATGAACTAATGTGTTAGGCTGCGTGACTTGAATTAACTATTATCGCGTTGATAACTAATCTGGCCCGAACTTAAATGTTCATAACTATTACTGAGTTGTTGATAAGTATTTCAGTGACGTTTGTTCGAAATCACATGTGTCATTTGTTCATAACTATTTCAGTTTGATAACTACTGAATCACAGTCTCCAACAAACTGCCCATAATCTTTCCATGTCAGTATGATTTGTTGATAATAGTTGCTTAACATGTGTGATTGATAATTTACTTCACATTGGTGATATGTTTGTAAAAGCGCCATGTTTGTTGATTGAAAATGCTATGTGTGTAACATGTGTGTAGTTAATCACAGATGCTATGTTTGGCTTCTTTGTATTTGTTGGTTTCAAAATGCTATGTGTGTAGATTGAGCTGCGATGTTTGTTCAAATGCTATTACAGTTTAGTCTGTAACCTCTGTGCAAATGCTATTAAACTGGCGGTTTGAACAAATAGATGTTTTCGATAAAGACACACTCTCTCCCTCAAATTAAACTAGACACCTATTAACCCCATCAAGCGAAGCATAGCGAGCACTACAACTTTGTCATGTCTGTGATTTAAAACATGGCTTCTTCTTCTAACATTAGCAACATAAGAATACAAGCGAGGCTATGCAATTGGGGAAGAACGGCGCCATACGTGTCGAGAACAATGAGAATGGAAATGAAGGCGTTTGTTCTTTGTTTGCCCATCAAAATATGTAAGTATGTATTGGAAATTTTACTCCTTTAGTAGTGGATAATATTTGTCGTATTCAACTAATTGATTGTCATGCATTGTGAGTACCACTCCCTCCCCATTGCAATTACTTCAAGTTCGTGGTGAAGATGATGAAGGCGTTACGTCGAATCCTTCAACACTAGACACGGTGATGCTTTATGATTAGAACACTTCAACGATGTAAGGACGAGGCTTCATGACTTTGGAAATGACCATGGTCGAAGGGTTGAAAGGATAGAACATATTATCAAAGCGATCGTGTATTTCATTGTATTTTCTATCATTTTGTACTTGATCATGTAACTTTTGTACTTCTTTGTATTTTGGGAACTGTAATGGAAGTTTGTACCAGTTTTTGTTGTATTGTACTTCATGATGTAAGTAATGTTTATGGAATGAATTTTATTATGATGTAACTTATGTAACTTACTTAATAGCTTTGTGGAATGAATTTTATTATGGAATGAATGTATGGAAAGAATTTTATAAGTTATTATGATGTAACTTATAATGTTATTCTGTAATGAATTTTGGGAAACGTTGGTGTCATTGTAAGAGCTTTATGGATGCTATTTGGCAGATCTGCGGACGAATTTTGTGGATGGTATGTGGATTCATTTCTGTGGATGAATTTTGTGGATGCTTTGTGGATGAATGAATTTTGTGGGTGCATTGTCCTTATCGTGGCTGTTATACATTGCGGGTTCTCTTATCTGGGTGCATGAATTTTGGTTCTAATGAACAACCACATTATCTGTTGCGAGGTTTGTTTGTAATTATGATTTGGCAAATCTGTTATCATCAACTAGTATCTGTTTGTGACTTTTACGTGGCTGAACTATTATCTGTTAGCAAGTTGAAAGCGGATATATAGAATCGTCGTACATTTCTTCACCATCGTCTTGACTTCTTCATTAGTGAATATCAATACTCACAGTTACGCATGGTCTATTGTATAATTTTTTGTTTGAAGGGTAGGTGATTAGTTCATAACAATGCACAATGGGAGACAAATTGCTAATGCGAGTTGACCCCATGGGGTATGCTTCCACCTAGCGGTTGTGTTTGAAAAAACAAAACTTTATGTGGCCATATTGATGTTAGAGTGTATGACACCGTTTGCGGTTGTGCACAATTTTTATGCGCAATTACGGTTGTGATACGGTCAATGATTACGACACTTAAACCTTATTGTCCATATTGAGCGGTTCACAAACATGAAGTAATCAACAAAAATAGGTTACACCATAGTTTACGATATCGGTCATTGACATTACAAAAATTACCTTCTCATCGTACCAACAAAAATCATAAGGCGGGTTTTAGTCGAGGCGGTGACCCAAAAAATACCTTCAACAAAGTGGACATGATGAAGACATTAACGCATGCACCGTTGCAATGGTTAGCGAGTATGATGCATTAGTTTGTAAGTCGTTTATTTTCGATTGACGATGGCATCTTACAAGACTAAACTTACTATGTCATACACATGTCGGTCTGCTAATCCTCGCTCAAATCAACAACCTCGGTCGAGTAATCCGAAAGGTCGAGGTCAGACACGGTCTGAGATCCTCCATTATAGCCTTGATCGCATTGCGGGTTCGATCCATGTATCTTCGACTACGCCTTTGCGTCCTCTATCCGTGAGTTCCTAATGAGTCGACGAGTCATCGACCAACCTCACTTTGCAAGCGATGCCTAACTTGGGAGTCGTGACATGAGGAAATTGCATTTCAGCCGGCCGGGCTTTGTGACCTTGAGAAAAGCACGGCGGATGGTGTTCTGCTTGAACTCGTTTGGCAAGCGGTGGCTGGAATTCCAAAATACTTCCCGAGCAAGCATCTTGTATTGGGGTGCGGTTGTAATCCGTAGAGGTTCAAAACTCCATAGTGGGAACCTGTTTCAAAAGCGTCGATCAGAAGGAATCGATATACCCACTGCATAATCAATTACGGTGACTTGATTAGGAGGTGTCGGCCGTTGCAAGTGATTGTCCACGACCGCGTTTACCGTGGTGTGCATCCATAGGTGTGAAGGTTCTTGATTGAGTCAAACTTTGTTTCGCGAGTTCACGAAGAATATATACGCATAAAAACAAACCCAAATGCAAAGGAAACAACTGGTTCCAAACTTTTTGTGGTTGGTTGTAAATGTTAATTTACCTTAAACCCGTAGTCATTATCGTTGGTGGTAGGTTTAAAGATGTGAACACACTTATTGTTGTTTGGTGGCAACACCTACCCCAAAGCTAGCGTAAAAGCAACTTCTTGTGCGGGTATTTCATTTAATAGGTTGGGTGCGATTGGAAGGCATATGTATCGATAAGAGCAATTTTGCTAACCTTTATGGATGAGTAGACATGTAATTGGGTTGGGGCACAAATACAAATGAGGAATGTGAATGTATGATGAAGCGTGGGTGTGGAAATCAATAGCGTGGGATAATCTTGATGGAAGGTGCAATGCATGTGTGTTGGAAATGCCAAATAATACGATCGAAGTCTTGAGCGGATGACTTGGTGCATGCAAGAAGGAGCAATTTTTGCAAGATGAATTCGGCCAGTTTGAGGAATTAATACAATGTATGTCACAATGCATGAGGTCTTCTGCAAACATACAAGTCATGTACCATATACTACAAATACATACATCATAGTCTTGTGTAACATTATGAATCTATACATTCCTCTAAAAAGTAGTCGATCAAATAAACCATACACATATTCCTACAAAATGTCGATTGAACAAGATTGAAGCTATTGTTCAAGCTCATCTTGCTCTGTATTCAGCGATTGCAAGCTATCTCTGAAAATTTGAATGAAGTGGACAAGCGGTTGTCAAGTTTGGGCGGCAAGTCGGCGCTATCAAGCGCGAAACGTTGATTGGTGACCGATGAGAACTTGGCGGCGAAGCGAATTCGATAAGACAATGGATGAGGCGATCAATCGGATAATGCGGACAACTCTTGAAGAAGCAGCTAGCGATGATCACGGCGAATATGTAGATTTGATTTTTTTTTTTTTTAACCTTCCCTGTAAGCCATGAAAGTTTTGTTCTGGCTGGAGTCATATGTGCTAATGGGCTGATATATAACCTACCTACGAAGAGTATTGAGTTTTCATTCATAATGTGGTTTCTTTAATTTTTGAAATTTAATTTTCCCTTTTTCGTAATTAAATTATAAAAACACTTCGGCAACAAAAGCAGCCGTAAATTATATACAGTTACAGTCGCATTCATCCCAACAAGAAACATGGGAAAAGAAAATAGTACTAAGTCAGCAGCCACATCGCCATGTTTGATCCATGTTTACATTTGACTTGCACTTTGCAGTTAGTCCATATTTACATCGTCCAGCAAAAACAATACTGGCGAGCCATAAATAACATCCATATTGAAATCAAACAATAAAAAATTAGTTAAGTCCTATTGCCACCCAAATTACTGGCGTCTTGGCATTGATCCCATCACAGGCCTAGCTTGTGGCATTGCTCATATGAAGGCACTCCCGGTACTCTGCGATCTTTGCATTATTGACATCCATAACGATGTCAACCAACAACTTATGACGCACACAGGGAGCGAACTTTGTACAGAAAGATCATAAGACAAATCAGTTAAAATTGCAGGACATACAAGGAAGGACTTGATTGACAAATGAAAATGAAGCGGTAGAATGTACCTTGTGTGGACCAGGGGCTTCATCGAGTTCTTTGCATGAATTTGATGTGAACATCCACGATCAAGCGTGCTACAAAAATAATTTGACATTAAAGTTGTCGTCAATACTTAATAGGTTCGTTAAGTCGGTCATGCGGCATAGACATTAATGTGAGGAGGGATTGTGGATTACTCGTCCGGTTGTTGTCTTGGCCTCTCATCTAACATCTGGAGGAAAGCTACGCGTCGTAACATAATCATTTCCAAAGTGTAGTTCTGACAAGTCGTGCATAGTTTGAACTGTTCCACAAGGTTGAAGTTGGTTTCGTAAAGGATGTTCAAGTTTTTGTATTGTTTAGAAATGCATGAGAAGGACATACCAACATTTTAGCGCATTGACTTCCTTTTGTTGATCGGTTGGATGGGACCGAGTCGAATAGGTAGGCTACGGTCCACCATATCAATTTTAACGCACAACCAATGCACTCCTCTGTAATTGAAAGGCATGTAAATCTACGTAAACACAACGGCGGACCTTGTTTAGAGGCCATGTAAACATGTGTCGATTCATATTTTCGTTTTAATATAGCGGGATGAACATTGATATTACCCTCTGGCATGCATCAATCGCGGCGATGTATACGTCATGTCGAAAAAGGATGTGACGATATGTTCATAGTGCGAGGTTGCATATCTTTATTTAGAATCAAAGTCTGCATGTGTAATGCATAAAGGTCATTAGCGGAAACATTTGTCAAAATATGTCATACACAATACACAAGCGTAGCTTTAAACACTTACTTACAGACACATATCACGGAAAGAACCAATCGGTGTGCCTCCGTCATTGTGTAAATCCCTCTGTCGATTAGTCAATTGCACCACCACCAAGTTGATTGGGTGGAACATTGTATGCAAGACACAAGGCAAGTTGATTAGAAAGGTTTACGAGTTGAAGTCTTTGAAAAGCATGATTCATATTTGTGCGACCAACACTTACGATGTCGGATAGCGGGACCTGGTTTGGCGTCGCATGTCACGCCGGTGGCAACTTCATGGCCGTCCATGAAGATTCATGGAAACAACAATGTCCTACAAGCAAAAAGATCCTTAGAGCGATAGTTATTTCACGATTAATTTGTCATTTAAAATTTGCAAGTAGTAAATGAAACAATACATTTCATTTTGCTATCATCAAATACATAGTTAAGAAGTTTTTGTTCCTCGCCGATAACAACCCTTATTTGTCCAGCGTCGTGAAGAGTCCTACAAAATAAGCGACCAACTAACGGTACACATTTCACAAAAAATTGAAGCTTACATTACAAGGTCGGTAGTCAAGAAAAACAACGTGAAATGATGTAAAAGCGTGAGCCTCGAGTTTTCCCAACTTGTGATGTTTGGTGCGGAGTTTGTTAGAAATGTGTACTAACATATGGCGGCGATCATAGCGCAAACATGCAATTCTTTGACAACTAGTACAATACAACCTGAGATGATTGTAAAATTAGCAAAACATTATTGATGTGGGCATGAATTGGGTATTGAACTTGTGGGCCATGAAAGGCGATGTTGTACCTTGTTCACATTGTCCACACCATCAACATCCTGGTGGTGATGTCGTCAACTCCACTATTTGTTTTGCTATCGATGCACAATTGCATATCCCCCACCTCGATGGCTTGAACTCCACTTCGCGCTTTTTCCTTTTCCTTTTCCTTTTCGTCTTCCTTTGCACTTCAGTAACGATTGCGGTTGCTCCCAATGGTTTGCCAAGCTTAGTAGGAGAAGTATGCACATCGCCGCCATGTTCTTCACGCCTTGTTGAAGGTCATGAGTGTATTTATCTTGATTTCATATGTTTCCACGACGAAGGCCTCCTTCTTGTTGTTGTCCCCACCTTCTTCAATGTTAAACACGCCCATCATGCAAATGACTTTTGTCCCTTGCCAAGGTTCCCTTCAAAATCATTGTTGGTGATCCACCCTTGTACATCTGAAATATTAGACTCCATTGGGTTAACCGTGAGATGGTTTGTACGCCATCGTCATGCGCCTTGACTCCAACGGCGGTCCACACCTGTTGAGCCACGCTACTGCGGTTGCGGTGTAGAGAATATACCTTCGATGAGGTGGTGTAGCATTTGCTTGATTCCGTAAATTGGTTTGTTCGATGAGCGGTTCGTTGCGAAAATGTTGAAATGTTAAGCGATTTGACATTTCCTTGATTGACAACATTGGAGGAGAGGTTAATGATACACACATCATTGCCTTCCACCTAATCATACATACACATTCGTGAACTTAGTCAGCTCCAACGATCTTTAAATGATGTGGCTCAAGCGTGAAAATTAAATATTTGCTTGGATGGATTACCTTGTCATTGCCAACAACTTGCTTGGCCTCGAAATGTCATAACATCTCCATTAAATCTGTTTGGTTGTGGAGAACTTGCTTCATCATTTCCTTCACTTGAATGTCGGACTCCAAATTGCTCATCGGACTTCATTGTCTTGTCCTTTTGTTGGTTCTCGACATGGCATGCATCCATGTCGGCATCATCCGCGTTCTTGGAATCAAACTCCACCTAATCATAAAGCGCATCAATGAAGTCGACATTGTATGTTGAAGAAGTGGGTCGATGGTGTGAGCGTGCCTGATGGTAGGAGTGCTTACGCAATTGTTGGGAATTTGTGCTTCCTTCATCGTCGCGGCGTCTCCGTGTTGGGTATCACCCCAATCATGAAGCCGAGGTGTGGACAGCGTCGTAGTCGGTCGGACAAACCTGATCAAGGTACATTTGTGGACATTGAGGGCACACCATAATTAAGTTGTTCTTCGGAAAAATTAACTATATTGATAACAATGACATTCATTATTACGAATTTTGCGTGAGCGATACATAGAATACCGATTTTGTTGAGGATCTTTGTCAACTTTATAGGCACATATAATGCAATGTTTTTGGGGAAAAAAATATGCAACCGACAGCGACTTTATTGATGAAACCAAGGAAAAAGAAGTTATGTTCGGGTTCCCTCTTAGCAACCTAGTTTTAATTGGTTCCTCCATTGAGGTTCGGCATTCTTTTTGCCTGTACTTGTTGTTCTTAAATTCATGGCGGTACTTTCATGAAAATATATTAGATGCGAGTACCATATAGTGAGGAAGAGTGTTGTTCGTCGTACTCACAAAGCAAGTACCATTGTATGTCCCAATGAAGGCCAATTTGTTGAACCATGAAAGAACAATGCATCAAACACATGAAGGGGGAAATGGAAAAAAAATCAAGTTATTGGCATACCATTAGCAGGAAAACACATCCAGTTGCACTGCGATGACCTTTATACTTGCGAACACCGTTGTGAAGGCATTGCAGTGTCAACTTTTCCCAATTACAAGCTCGCATACGATTCACGTCCTTCACGGCATGAATGAACGATGGATTCAAGTCGGTCATTGTGGTAGGACACAACATGGCCCCAACACGTCTGGCGCAAATTTACGCGAAACTTCGTCCTCCGCACCATCAGTCTCGGTCAGATAAAGTCTCAACTTGTTCAAAGGAATGACTCCGTTAACAACTCCAACCTCATCGTAGATATTGGGATATGCTTCTAATGACCCGATAGCTGCGTCATCGCCTTCACCGTATTCCCAATAAAACATTAAGCGCCTTACGTGAGCGACTTGACAACCATGAACATTCAATGAACTATGTCGGGATCGAAGTTACGTACCAACCATGCGCTGAAAGTCGTGATCTATCGTGTACACTTCATCCCGAGGCAGCAAACCCAATGTCAATATTTGCACCTTTAGGTGCCCGTTGAACGGATTAACTAGCTCAACAATTGACTTCAATGATATCGGAGTTGGCTTTTACCTGCACATTTTTACCCTTAAATTAATACAAAAATACAACCAACAATGTCGGAAGCGGGACCTAGCCAAATGCATTTACGAAAACATGAAATGCGTAATGACCTTTTCGGACTTGGTGCGAGATGGTACAACTTTGGCGTGTTCCTCGATTTCGCCTTAGCCATTTCATAAACTGTTTTTCTCATCGGAGAGTGCCTTCCACCTTTCCCCAATCTCCTTTCTAGTCTTTATGAAGTAAATGGCGTACAAGACAAGTAACAACTATGAGTCCAAAATTACTTTAAGTAGAACTTTATGCCAAACGCAATCCGCGTGCATTGTTGGTAATTAAATAAGATTGCAAATACAAATAACAGTTGCAGCAAAAAGTCAGCGACAAAATCTAGCTGGACTTTTACAAGGAATTGAAATTTACAAAAACAATAGGAAGGTGACCTTATTACATGCTACAATCCTACAAATGTGAAACAATCAGAAGGCGACTACGACCATTCAATACAAGGTGTGGATAGCAACCCAGCGATGTGTTTCCATCATAGTGTATTATAGAGAATACAGATTTCGACACTCACCATTTTTTGTCGATTAGTCGGCCCTTGCATTTCCTTGAATTGTTGCTGGTTGCATGCAAGCATCGTGAAGCTTATCATCACTAAATCTTAAATATGAATACATATATATATATGCAAGTTTTTATGTCAAGCTGGCCCCGAAATCGGCATATTCTGACTTTTCGTACATCAGGGTGAATAAACCGAATTTATACATTTTAGGACATGCGGAACAAAAGCAATTTCAAACATCTGGCCCGAACTTGACGAGCAGCGTAATTTGATTACAAAAATGTAATTCCATATTGTCAAAATAAACAACTAGTACTGTAACAAATGAATGGTGCAAGCGGCGCTTCAGAGCAAGAGCGGCGATAGTGTGGGACATTTGGATTTGTTGTTCGGCAATTGTCTTCAATCTTTTCCTTCCCCTTTATGAAAGAGCAAATCATACAAATTAGATTGAAGGGGAAATTACAGGGGTGGTGTACGCATTTTGTCCGTTGTCTAATTTGGATCGATGCACTTTAAACTGCCTAAATTCTGACAGTCCGATTCAAAATGTGTGGACATTTTCGGTCTAATTGCTAATGCCATTTGTGATTTATAAAACAAAGATTGTAATGTAAATTCATTGCGATTATGTAAGTTCAGTAAAGTTATAAGTTCACTACAAGAAAAAGTACGATTAAACGCGTATATGCATATTTTACGGTACAAAAGCGTGAAGAGTTATAATCAAATGGACGTAATTGAAACAAAAGTTCTAAATTGATCTTTTAAGCGAGGCCATTCAAAATTTGTGGAAAACAAAAAGCGAAACACAAAAGTACACTCTTTGTAAGAATTGATCAGGAAAAAAATCGGCATATTCCTTGGTGATCGATTGCGTTTGTTTACAAACATATATGCGAAACCAAGTGGTAGGAAGTCTTTAAGGAAAACTAACATTGTTGGTGCGAGGTGACCAATATCCATCAAATGCAATGGCGACAACTCACGCAAAGTATTGAATCAATATTTACAAGAACACAAACAAGCGGTACGCAACATGTACATTAACCTCAAAATCTTGCGTAAACAGAGACAACAACACGAAATTTCCCAACACATATCTGATTTTGAAGCAGAGACAAAAGAAAGGGCGGGACATCGAAATTTTGCATTTAGTTCACGACTTACAATTAAAATAATTATGTGTACAAGCGATAAATGCATAATGTCGCAAATATTGCACAGGAAGGACTACATTTTGGGCTCGTTTGGTTTGATTTTCGGAAAAAAATTTTGGGAATTTTCTCTACAAATAAGTTTTAAAAAATAATCAAACCAAACAAATTTTCCCAAAAAATTTTTCCAAAACATCTAAACCAAACAAGTTTTCCAAACAAATCTCTCTCTCACACACATCAAATCAATCACTTTTTCCAAAACTCTCTCTCAAAACAATTTTCCAAAACATCTTTTGAAAAAAACCAAACCAAACATGTTTTCGTACTTTTTATCTCTAAAACACATCTCTCAAACACAAACCAAACATACCATTTGTTTTCCATTTACGGTTGCAGGACTACACGCACATACTTTTATGAAGGCCCGACTACAAAGGACACAGAAGCAACTGAACTATTTCATGACGGGGTTAAACAATCTGGACACGATTCCGCTGTCAGAGAAATTGGTGCTCATCACATCCACAAAAACCAGATGAAACCCCATCCAGTTGAGGGCTTCAATTTCCTACTGAGCAACTTGGTTGCAGCGAATCGAGGTGGCGCATCTGGCCCATGCTCCATTACCTTGGTGTGAGGCGATTGGGCGGTCGAGAGAAGAATACTTTTCCGGGCGTACAAGCAAGTCTCATCGATTGTATGTGACAATGAAACAAGCAAGGAAATTGAAGCCCTGAACTTCATGCCTGGCCTACCCAAGTCTCGTCAATGCCCTCTGTTTCTGTGGTTGACGTGTCTGTAGGTGAACCGTTTAGGAGGGATCTGAACTGTGCGTGCACAGTCAGTGTGCTCCCATTCCAGGTAATGCTCAACTTCTTAACGAAGTTGTTCAGTTCTTCAAGTTCACGAACTGTCGTAAGGGGGAGGTGAAGAAATTCAGAAAAGTCAAGGAGGCCAGGCAATTCACGAAGAAAATCTCCTTCGTAGAAATGGAGAACCTTGCCTGTCATTGCGCGCAACTTTTGAATGACGGCTACCTTTGTCTTGAAGTTATCATGTTGCATATATATATAGCAGTTACATTTGAAGAGGAAGGTAGCTGTCATTCATGAGTTGCGGGCTGTCTGCACTTTATTGAGCCAGTTCACGAAATGCGTACTCCCATTTGTCTTTTTTATGACATTCGTGCAGAATGAGAATGGATGGGTACGTTAGTAATATTTGTTGGCAGGCAGTGGCAGTCTTGCATGTTTCATTGTCACATACAATTGATGAAACTTGCTTGTACGCCCGGAAAAGTTACATGTCTCTGATCTGGCCACTGTCTGCGCACCCGAAGGTAATGGAGCATGGGCGACGATGCAGCCACCTCGATTCTGTGCAACGAAGTAGCTCAGTAGGAAATTGAAGCCCTCAACTTGATGGCTGGCCTTTCCAACAACTTAAGCGGCCGGAGATGATGGCTAAAAACCAATACCTTCTCCCCATCTGAGTCGGACAAGCCTAACAGATTAAGGAAGAAGTTTGCCTTCAGTCCTTCTCTAATATCCAACTTTTCTAAGATGTGGTCCATCCGGGCATCGTCAATGCCCTCTGTTTCTGTGGTTGACGTGTCTGTAGGTGAACTGTTTAGGAGGGATATGAACTGTGCGTGCACATACAGTGTGCTTCCATTCCAGGTGATGCTCAACTTCTTAACAAAGTTGTTCAGTTCTTCAAGTTCACAAACTGTCGTAAGGGAGAGGTGAAGAAATTCAGAAAACTCAAAGAGGCCAGGCAATTCACGAAGAAAATCTCCTTCGTAGAAATGGAGAACCTTGCCTGTCATTGCACATAACTTTTGAAGGACGGCTACCTTTGTCTTGAAGTTATCATCTTGCATATATATATAGCAGTTACATTTGAAGAGGAAGGTAGCTGTCATTCATGAGTTGGTATCGCACTTTATTGGCGAGTTCACGAAATCGTACTCTCATTTGTCTTTTTATGACATTAAATGCGAGAATGAGAATGGATGGATGCGTTAGTAATATTTGTTGGCGACGTTGGCGATTTTGAATGTTTCATTGTCCATACAATTGATGAAACTTGCTTATGCCGGAAGCGATTACCTTTCTCGATCTACCTTTATGCGAGCACGAAGGTAATGGAGGATGGGCGAGGATGCAACCACCTCGATTACGTACCGCGAAGTTGCTTTCGATGAAATCAAAGCCCTCAACTTGATGGCTGGCCTTTCCAACAACTTAAGCGGCCGGAGATGATGGCTGAAAACCAATACCTTCTCCCCACCTGACTCGGACAAGCCTAACAGATTAAGGAAGAAGTTTGCGTTCAGTCCTTCTCTAATATCAAACTTTCTAAGATGTGGTCCATCCGGGCATCTTCAATGCCCTCTGTTTCTGTGGTTGACGTGTCTGTAGGTGAACTCTTTACGAGGGATCTGAACTGTGCGTGCACATACAGTGTGCTCCCATCCCAGGTGATGCTCAACTTCTTAACAAAGTTGTTAAGTTCTTCAAGTTCACGAACTGTCGCAAGAGGGAGGTGAAGAAATTCAGAGAAGTTAGGAAGGCCAGGCAAGTCACAAAGAAAATCTGATTCGTAGAAATGGACAACCTTGCCTGTCATTGCACGCAACTTTTGAATGACCGTTACCTTTCTCTTCAAGTTATCAACTTGCATATATATATATAGCAGTTACATTTGAAGAGGAAGGTAGCTGTCATTCATGAGTTGCGGGCTATCTGGACTTTATTGAGCGATCTCATGAAATGCGTACATTCAAGTGTAAGTCTTTTCTGACCTTCGTGCAGAATGAGAATGGATGGGTACGTTACTAATAAGTCCTGTTTATGCGACTTAAAATTGCTTATTTCAACTTCGACTTAATTTAAGCTATTTTGATGTGTTTGGTTTAACTTATAGCTTATAGTTTATAGCTTTTTGGAAGTCAGAAATCAACTTATTCGTTGAGTGGGCCAGGAGATGCTTAATTTATAAGTCAGAAATCAGCTTCTGTTCATAGCTATAAACTATAAGCTGTTTAGGCATAAGCTATAAGTACTTTCCTGACTCTACCAAAGCGGGACCATAATTGTTGGCTTCGGTGCCATTCTCTTGAGCAACCGTTGCCTGAGAATCGAGTGTTGCATCTGGCCCATGCTCCATTACCTTGGTCATAAGCGGTGGCGGATTAGAGGGAGTAACTTTTCCGGGCGTACAAGCAAGTTTCATCAATTGTATGTGACAATGAAACATGCAAGACTGCCACTGCCTGCCAACAAATATTACTAACGTGCCCATGCATTCTCATTACGCATGAATGTCATAAAAAGACAAATGAAATCGCATTTAGTGAACGGCTGAATAACGTCTTGAACGACCCATGACTCATGAATAGCGACTACCTTCCTCTTCAAATGTAAGCTGCTATATATATATATGCAAGATGATAACTTCAAGACAAAGGTGGCGAATCCTTCAAAAGTTATGTGCAATAATGAGCAAGGTTCTCCATTTCTCTGAAGGAGATTTTCTTCGTGAATTGCACAGCCTCCTTAAGTTTCTGAATTTCTTCACCTCCCTTCTGACGGTTCGTGAACTTGAAGAATGAACAACCGTTAAGTTGAGCATCACTGAATGGAAGCACCTTTGTATGTGCCGCAGTTGATATCCCTCTAAGCAGTTCACCTCTGAACCGTCAACCCGCGAAGCAGAGGGCATTGGCGATGCGGGATGGACCACATCTTAGAAAAGTTGGATATTAGAGAAGGGTGAAGGCAAACTTCTCCTTAATCTATTAGGCTTGTCCGACTCGGATGGGGAGAAGGTATTGGTTTTCGACCATCGTCTCCGCTTAAGTTGTTGGAAAGGCCGACCATCAAGTTGAGGGCTTCAATTTCCCTCTTGAGCAACCGTTGCCTGAGAATCGAGGTGCGTAAATCGCCCATGCTCCATTACCTTGGTCTTTGTGACCGGTGGCGGATCGGAGGCGGGTAACTTTAAAGGCGTACAAGCAAGTTTCATCAATTGTATGTGACAATGAAACATGCAAGACGCCCTTTGCCAACAAATATTACTAACGTGCCCATCCATTCTCATTACGCACGAATGTCATAAAAAGACAAATGAAATCGCATTTAGTGAACCGGCTCAATAAAGTGCGAACTGACGCAACTCATGAATAGCGGCTACCTTCCTCTTCACATGTAGCGCTATATATATATGCAACATGATAACTTCAAGACAAAGGTGGCCGTCATTCAAAAGTTGCGTACAATAACGAGCAAGGTTCTCCATTTCTCTGAAGGAGATTTTCTTCGTGAATTGCAGCCTCCTTGAGTTCTGAATTTCTTCACCTCCCCTTCTGACGGTTCGTGAACTTGAAGAAGCGAACAACCGTTAGAAGTTGAGCATCACTGGAATGGAAGCACCTTGTATGTACGCATTTCATATCCTCCTAAGCAGTTCACCTCTGAACCGTCAACCACGAAAGAGGGCATTGGCGATGCGGATGGACCACATCTTAGAAAAGTTGGATATTAGAGAAGGTGAAGGCAAACTTCTTCCTTAATCTGTTAGGCTTGTCAGGCTTCGGATGGGGAGAAGGTATTGGTTTTCGACCATCGTCTCCGGCAATAAGTTGTTGGAAGGCTGACCATCAAGTTGAGGGCTTCAATTTCCTCTTGAGCAACCGTTGCCTGAGAATCGAGGTGTTGCATCGTCGCCCATGCTCCATTACCTTGGTCTTGACGGTGGCGGATCGAGAGGCAGTAACTTTTAAGGCGTACAAGCAAGTTTCATCAATTGTATGTGACAATGAAACATGCAAGACTACCACTGCCTGCCAACAAATATTACTAACGTACCCATCCATTCTCATTCAGCACGAATGTCATAAAAAGACAAATGAAGTCGCATTTAGTGGTACGGCTCGATAAAGTGCGAGCGACCCGCAACTCATGAATAATGACTACCTTCCTCTTCACGTATAGCTATATATATATGCAACATGATAACTTCAAGACAAAGGTAGCCCGTCCTTCAAAAGTTGCGTCAATAGCAGGTTCTCCATTTCTCTGAAAAGATTTTCTTCGTGAATTGCTGGCCTCCTTGAGTTTACGAATTTCTTCACCTCCCCTTCGACGGTTCGTGAACTTGAAGAAGCGAACAACCGTTAAGTTGAGCATCACTGGAATGTGAGCACCTTGTATGTGCGCACCGATTGAGATCCCTCGCGAGTTCACCTCTGAACCGTCAACCCGCGAAGCGAGAGGGCATTGGCGATGCGGGATGGATACATCTTAGAAAAGTTGGATATTAGAAGGACTAAGGCCAAACTTCTTCATGTCTGTTAGGCTTGTCCAGGCTTCGGATGGGGAGAAGGTATTGGTTTTCGACCATCGTCTCGACGCTAAGTTGTTGGAAAGGCTAGCCATCAAGTTGAGGGCTTCAAGTCTTGATTGAATAAGCTGGGTGTGAAGCGAATAGCTCTCTACAAAAATTTGGAAGCGTCATCCTCATTTCAACTCTTCGGTTAAGCACTTTCCTATGTTTTAAGTTGAATCTGAGTCAACTATGCATGAAATTCAAGCCTTGAAAGAAGAGTTGTTTACTTCTTGTGTTACCGGACTCGAGTCTGGGTCTTGCGGAGTGCGGTATGTAATGTGCTGAGTCGGACTAATTAAATCTTAACCCTACATTCAATGATGCAGCGGTGTGGGAAAAAAATATCATATTTTTAGTCTAATATGTGACATAAAATGGTACTACATGTAACTCCACGATTAATCGAAATCACATTTATAGTAATTTCACAATAATTTGCACATATAATAATTGTTTTATATACAATTATATAAAAAGTATCGGTTGAAAAGTATATCAGGCACATATCCTCACCCTTGTCGGACTCTCATGTGTCGACCGCGACGGTTATTTCTATTTTCAAGAGTCAAGTGTGTAACAGATTGTTTCCTAAACTTAAGTTCAGTTCGGCAATATAAAATCATTGAGTAGTACAAAATTGAAAGCGAGAATTCAGCAAAGGTTTCTTTGCAGATGCGAAATAGATTAGTCAAAGCAAGTTCTCGAGTTTTCTTATTTTTTCCTTGCACAGCTACTCGAAAAAAAAAAAACAATTTCGTTTTCGGTCCCAACATTACCTGATTTTTATTTCCAAGTCTTCTTTTCGTTATATATAACCCAGCGTAACAAGTTAAGCCATGTAAATGGAGAGCACCTTTTATAGTTGTTGCTAACTACTATCATACCTATGTTCAACTTGCGGCATAGCGATGATAGCGGAGGAAGACTTCCTATTGAAGGAGAAAATACAAAAATAAAGTCTGAAGCAGTTCTATTGGGTCCATTTAGGTTAGCGAGAGGGAAGAGTTATATTGAATAGAGCAAAGTGATTAAGTGAGTAGAGAGCCCCAAAATCTGAAATTGCCAAATCAAGTAAAAACAAAAAAAAAAAGAAAAAAAAGGAATAGGTCTCCAAAAAAGGAAATTAGGGGATTGTTTTTAGGGGACAAATCATTTTGTCGAAAATGGAGTCTGAAACTGATTCCCGATCGGTATCGTTGGGTTGGGTGTGAAGGTATATCACGAATGATAGAAGGCAAACAAGGAGGCAGATAATGTACAGTATGAAATAAAGGAAATACCAGCGGATCGAGCCAGGCAGAAGCGGTGGTGTACAAAAACGCTTGCAGTTTGTGCTCACAGTTAAAAATCAACTTAAAAAATATTTTATGCATCGACTTCCGTGGCTAGCCTTCCCAAGAACTTAAGCTCATTACAAATATTTTTCTCTGTAAACCCTACTGACTCTGAGAAATGGAACAACGGAAGCGGGCGGAGAGAAAGACAAACAAGAGAGAGGTCGAGATGGAAGAGAGCGGAGAAATGAAGCGGAACTTACACCTCTTACGAACATAAGCATTTTTATGTGATACGACAACTTACCGCGTTTTAATAGCCGACATCATTTATAAATTATTTTTTTCTTAATAAAAGTTACCTTGGAACTTATATTTTTAAATTAATTTTCTTTATAAAAGTTACACCTTGGAACTTTCTTTTCTAAAAGCAAGCATTATTTCTTGAAGTTGATACCTTGCAGAACTTATATCTTCGTAAAATGAAACATTACTGCTTCGATAATTGGTCTTCTATTATGGAACATATAAGCTTTCCAAAAGGAAAATGAAAAGTTCCTAAAAACTCCCCTAATCCCCCACTAATTTCCATTTTTTGGCAAAGCATTTTTTTTTTTCTTTTTTTTTTTTTTTACCTAAAAGGGAATTAAGGGATTAAGTAGAATCACCCTATTTCAAAAACTCTAAAGTTTACAACCATTAAATCAAATTTATAGCTTTCGCCAAAATTTTACACCCTCTCTACAAAATATTTAACTTCTTGAAAAGATTACACATTTTGTGGAAATACCTTTTCATAAAATTTACTTCTTATTCAAGTTACACCTTCTTTAACAAGCACATCTTTTTCTACAGCAAATTTACACCTTCTTGGGACAAGCTTATCACGTATTTGAAAAGTTTACTTGCTTTCTCAATATTGTCTTTCTTTTAACAAACTTTTATGAAAAAGGTTATTTTTCCATAAGCGTATAAGTTAGTTTTTCCCAAAACACATAGTTAATGAAATCCAAATGCTGTTTTACGGCAATGTGAAAGAAGAAGAAGAAGCGTCTCGGAGGCTTAGCCTTTCTCCCGATGCAACTCTAGTTTGGAAAGAGCGAGTGCAGGAGGGCTTGGAATAACAACTTTCGACCCCAAATCCTAACAAAATATGTCGATGTAAAAGAGAGCAGGTTTTTAATATAGAGCATGAATGACGAGAGAGATGAGCTAAGATCAGGACATGAAGACTGGATGGACCAATGATCGACGGAAGGGCCAAAATCGACGGTCGGCAGGAAGAACCATGGACGCAGACGGACGAAGATCGGCGACGAGCGGATAAAGCGAGGATCGTGAGGCAGGAGCCAGACATCGGCGAATAAGTGACATCGTAGCGGAGAGACCAAGATGATGCAATCTTTCAAAAACCTTTCGTTACTAGCGTGGCGGTGCGTGGAGGTGCCCGATCTAGAAGCCCTGCGACGAAGACCTGCGGCGCTTGGGTGGTCGTGAGGTCTGATCCTTTCTGTTCGATGGTTGTCTCAATTTGTTTCACGAACACTTGAAATGTTACTCTTTTGTGTTCTTACTTAGAAATTAACATATATGTTGCTCCTTACATTTTACCTGACATTTGAAATGAACCCTTTATTTACTACTTTTGTGGTGGGAACACTTGGTGATTCTCCTTTTGTGTAAGAATTTTGGCATAAGATGTACACTTTTTTTCCATCGAACTTACACCATTTATTGAAGGCCCGACTTAAAAGCTATTTAGGAAGTCACTTATACCTATTACGAAAAATAAATTTAATTAGTTTACACCTTGACAAGCTTACACCTTTTCATGAAAATACTTACCACCATTTTTTGAAAAAGTTACTCCTTTTATGTAATTTTTGGCATAACATTTATACTATTGTGCTTATATACTCTTTCACAAAAGGTGTAAGTTTGAAGAAAAAAGTAAATAAATCTTATGACAAAAGTTATTACACAAAAAGGAGTAACTTCAAAACAAAAATATAGGCACTTCGAGGAAAAGGTATAAGCTTCACCAAAAGGTGTAAATTTTATGAATTATATTTTTCCACAAAAGGTATAAGTTAATTCGAAAAAGCTTTAGCTGGAGCTTCTACAAAAGGTGTAAGATTAGAAGAAAGGTATAAATCTTATGCAAATTAGGTTCAGAAAAGATAACTTTTCAAAAAATATAAGCATTTCCACGAAAAGGTATAAGCTTAAGCAAAAGGTGTACATTTGATGAAATTATTTTTTTCACAAAAGGTATAAGTGAAAAAGCTTTAAAAAAAAAACTTCCCTAAAGGTGTAAGTTAGAAGAAAAGCTATAAATGTTATGCCAAAAAAGTAACTTTTCAAACAAAATATCGCATTTTTCCACGAAATGGTATAAGCTTCATGGTGTAATTTGATGAATTTATTTTTCCACAAAAGGTATAAACTTTAATGCTTAGAAAGCTTTAACCCGGCTTCACAATAATAAGAAAATATATAAATCTTTATGCCAAAAATTGATACGAATAAAGCTTGCAACATGATAACTTCAAGACAAAGGTAGCCGTCCTTCAAAAGTTGCGTGCAATGACAGGCAAGGTTCTCCATTTCTACGAAGGAGATTTTCTTCGTGAATTGCCTGGCCTCCTTGAGTTTTCTGAATTTCTTCACCTCACCGTTACACCAGTTCGTGAAGTTGAAGAACTGAACAACTTCGTTACGCAATTGAACATCACTTGGGATGTGAGTACACTGTATGTGCACACACAGTTCAGATACCTCCTAAAGAGTTCACCTACAGACACGTCAACCACAGAAACAGAGGGCATTGACGATGCCCGAATGGACCACATCTTAGAGAAGTTGGATATTAGAGAAGGACTAAAGGCAAAGTTCTTCCTTAATCTGTTACGGTTGTCCGACTCAGATGGGGAGAAGGTATTGGTTTTCCGCCATCGTCTCTGGGCGCCTAAGTTGTTGGAAAGGCTAGCCATGAAAGTGAACGCTTCAAGTCTTGATTGAGCGTGGTAATAGCTCTCTACAAAATTTGGAAAAGCGTATCCTCTTCAACTCTTCAGTTCTCTTCTGTTTGTTGTTTTAAGTTGAATCTCATCTATGCATGAAATTCAACCTTGAACTGGAGGGAGTAAGCAAATTTAAAAAAATTTCAAAGCAATTCTCTTCAACTCAACTTTTCTCTTTCTCTTTCATATTTTAAGTTGAACACTACTAACTATGCATGAAATTCAGCAACTGGAAGAAAGAGTTGTTTATTGTGTTACCTGACCGTCACCGGAGGAGAAAAATCTGCGGTATGTATGTACAGGTCGGACTAATTAAATCTTAACCCTACATTCAATGGTACGCGGTGTGGGGAAAAAATATCATATTTTTAGTCTAATATGTGACATAAAATGGTACTACATGTAACTCACAGTGTCGAAATCACATTTATAGTAATTTCACAATAATTTGCACATATAATAATTGTTTTATATACAATTATATAAGAAGTGTCGGTTGAAAAGTATCCGACATATCTATACCCTTAATCGGACTCTCATGTGTCCCATACGTATTTATCTATTTTCAAGAGTCCGTAACCTGATTGTTTCTAAACATAAGTTCCAGCAATATAAAATCAGCAAGTAGTACAAAATTGAAAGCAGAATTCAACCGAGTGTGCTACCCGTTGCGGAAACAAGATTAGTCAAGCAAGTTTATCGAGTTTCTTATTTTTCCTTTTTTGGCTACTCGAAAAAAAAAATTTCGTTTTTCCCGTCCCAACATTACACAAATTTTTTTTCAAGTCTTCTTTCGTTATATATAACCCAACGTAACAAGTTCGCCATGTAAATGGAGAACACCTTTTATGCTTGTTGCTAACTACTATCATACCTGTGTTCAACTTGCAGCACTGATAGCAGAGGGAAGACTTCCTATTCGAAAGGGAGAAAATACAAAAATCGAGTACAGAACAGTTCCTATTGGGTCCATTTCGGTTAGCGAGGAGGCAGCCTATTCGAATAGAACAAAAGTGATTCGTCCCCCGAATGGGGGGCCCCCGAATCCCCCGAAATTGCCAAATCAAGTAAAAACAAAAAAAAAAAAAAAGAAAAAAAAAAGAAAAGGAAAACAGTCTCCAAAAAAGGAAATTAGGGGGATTATTTTTAGGGGGACAAATCATTTTTGTCGAAAATGGAGTACAGAACAGTTCCGATGGTGTCGATTACGGGTTGGGTGTGAAGGTATATGCGAATGATAGAAGACAAACAAGGAGACAGATAATGTACCAGCACGAAATAAAGGAAATACCAACCGGATCAGACGAACCGACGGTGGTGCTCGCTTAACCCTTGCGGTTGTGCTCCACGGACAAAAATCAACTTACAAAAAGTATTTATGCATCCACTTCCATGGCTAGCTTCCCAACAACTTAAGCTCGGCCCTCAAATATTTTTCTCTGTAAAACCCTACGGCTACGGGGAAATGGAACAACGGAGAGAGGAGAGAAAGACAAACAAAGAGAGTGCGAGATGGAAGAGAGACGGAGGGGCCGGAACTTACACCTCTTGAACACTTGGCATTTTTTATACTTGTTCTGACAACTTACACGTTTTAATGAAAACTGACATCATTTATAAATTATTTTTCTTCATAAAAGTTACACCTTGGAACTTATATCTTTAAATTAATTTTCTTAATAAAAGTTACACCTTGGAACTTTCTTTTCTAAAAACGAAGCATTCACCTTTATTGGGATTGGTCTACTTTGGGAACTTATATCTTTCGTAAAAATGAAACATTCTGCTTCGATAATTGGTCTTCTTTGGGAACATATAGCTTTTCCAAAAACTCACAAAGTTTACAACCATTAAATCAATTTTATAGCTTTCCTTAAAATTTACACCCTCTCTCGGAAATATTTACAACTTCTTGAAAAATTACACATTTTGTGGAAATACCTTTTTCATAAAATTTACACTTCTTATTTCAAGTTACACCTTTAGTGAAAAACAAAACTTACATCTTTTCTATGGAAATTTACACCTTCTTCGGACAAACATCCACCATATTTGAAAAGGTTATACCTTTTCTCAAATAATTTCTTTCTTTTAACAAACTTTATGAATAGGTTATTTTCCATAAAACGTATAAGTTCCATTTTTCCCCCCCGAAAACCTGTAAGTTCGTAAAATCCAATCACACTGTTTTTGTCTTGTGGCAATGTGAGAGAGAAGGGCGTTTCGGAGGGCTTGGCCTTTCTCCCAGTACAACTCCGTTTCAGAGAAGACGAGTCTGGGAGGGCTTGGAATAGCGACTCCGAGTCCAAATCCAACCAAGTATGTCAATGTAAAAGAGAACCGTTTTTAATATAGAGCAACGGACAGAGAGAGAGAGAGAGAGAGAGAGATAGACTGAGATCAACGGACATAGAGACCTGGATGGACAATGATCGACAGAAGGACCGAAATCGACAGAGAAGAACCCACATGGACACGGACAGACCAAGATCGCTGGAGACAGAGCCAGATAAACAAGGATCGACAGAGACAGACCGACATCGACGGAGAATAGGCCGACATCGACACAGAGAGACCAAGATCGATACCCAATCTTTCAAAAAACCTTTCATTTGCGGCGGCGGTGCCATGGAGGTGCCGATCTCAGAAGCCTGCGAGCACCGGACCCCACCGACGCTTGGGTCGTCAGCGGGGGTCACGATCCCTTTCATTTGTTCAGTGGTTGTCTCAATTTGTTTACGAACACTTCGAAATGTTACTCCTTTTGTGTTTACTACTTAGAAATTAACATATGTTACTCCTTCTGTGTTTACCAACATTTTGAAATGAACCCTTTGTTAATACTTTTGTGGTTAGGAACACTTGGAAATGATTCTCCTTTTGTGTAAGAATTTTTGGCATAAGATTTACACTTTTTCATCGAACTTACACCATTTGTGAAGGCCCAACTTAAAGCTATTTCGGAAGTCACTTATACCTATTCTGAAAAATAAATTTCATTAGTTTACACCTTCAGCTTAAGCTTACACCTTTTCATGAAAATACTTACACCATTTTTGAAAAGTCACTCCTTTTATGTAAGAATTTTTGGCATAACATTTATACTATTGTGCTTATATACTCTTTCACAAAAGGTGTAAGTTTGAAGAAAAAGTATATAAATCTTATGACAAAAGTTATTACACAAAAGGAGTAACTTTTCAAAAAATATATAGGCACTTCCAGGAAAAGGTATAAGCTTCACCAAAAGGTGTAAATTTGATGAATTTATTTTTCCACAAAAGGTATAAGTTAGTTTCGAAAAAGCTTTAACTTCAGCTTCTGCAAAAGGTGTAAGTTCGAAGAAAAGGTATAAATCTTATGCCAAAAATTCGTACAGAAAAGGAGTAACTTTTCAAAAAAATATAACCATTTTCACGAAAAGGTATAAGCTTAAGCAAAAGGTGTACATTTGATGAAATTATTTTTTCACAAAAGGTATAAGTGACTTCCGAAAAAGCTTTAACTTCAGCTTCCACAAAAGGTGTAAGTTCGAAGAAAAGCTATAAATGTTATGCCAAAAATTCTTACACAAAAGGAGTAACTTTTCAAACAAAATATAGGCACTTCCACGAAATGGTATAAGCTTCACCAAAAGGTGTAAATTTGATGAATTTGTTTTTCCACAAAAGGTATAAGTTACTTCCGAAAAAGCTTTAAGTTGGGTTTCCACAAAAGTTGTAAGTTCGAAGAAAAGGTATAAATCTTATGCCAAAAATTCGTACAGAAAATGAGTAATTTTTCAAAAAAGATATAAGCAGTTCCACGAAAAGGTATAAAGTTAAGCAAAAGGTGTACATTTGATGAAATTATTTTTTCACAAAAAGGTATAAGTCACTTCGGACAACGCTTTAAGTTGGGCTTCCACAAAAGGTGTAAGTTCGAAAATAAGCTATAAATGTTATGCCATAAATTCCTACACAAAAGGGGTAACTTTTCAGAGATAGTATAAGCATTTCCACGAAAAGGTGTAACCCTAAGCAAATTATGTTAATTTGATGAATTTTTTTTCCCACAATAGGTAAAACTGACTTCCGAAAAACCTTTAAAGTTGGCCTTTCAGAAACGGCGTAAGTTCGAAGAAAAAGTAGAAATCTTATGCGACAAACAGATGTAAGTAACTTCGCAAAACGTCCAAGTTCCGTGTTTTCCCCGGAAAACCTGTGAGTTCCTAAAATCCAATCACACTGTTTTTGTCTTGTGGCAATGTGAGAGAAGGCGTTTGGAGGGCTTGGCCTTTCTCGATACAACTCCGTTTGAAGAAGACGATTACGGGAGGGCTTGGAATAGCGACTCGAGTCCAAATCCAACCAAGTATGTCAATGTAAAGAACCGTTTTTAATGTAGAGCAACGGACAGACAGACAGACAGAGAGAGAGAGATAGAGATCAACGGACATAGAGACCTAGATGATCAATGATCGATAGAAGGACCGAAATCGACAGATATCGACAGAGAAGAACCCACATGGACTCAGACAGACCAAGATCGCTGGAGACGGGGGGAGATAAACAGGGATCGGCGAGAATCGACATCGACGGAGAATAGGCCGACATCGACACAGAGAGACCAAGATCGATACCCAATCTTTCAAAAAACCTTTCATTTGCGGCGGCGGTACCGTGGAGGTGCCGATCTCAGAAGCCTGCGAGCACCGGAGCCCACCGACGCTTGGGTGGTCAGCCGGGGTCACGAACCCTTTGATTTGTTCAGTGGTTGTCTCAATTTGTTTATGAACAATTCGAAATGTTACTCCTTTTGTGTTTGTACTACTTAGAAATGAACATATGTTACTCCTTCTGTGTTTACAAACATTTTGAAATGAACCCTTTGTTACTCCTTTTGTGGTTATGAACACTTTGAAATGTTACTCCTTCGTACTTTTTGTCAAAATATTTACACGATTTTTGAAAAGTTACTCCTTTTCTGCAAGAATTTTTGGCATAAGATTTACACTTTTTCCTCGAACTTACACCATTTGTGAAGGCCCAACTTAAAGCTATTTCGAAGTCACTTATACCTTTTGTGAAAAATAAATTTCATTGTTTACACCATTTGGTGAAGCTTATACCTTTTCCTGGAAGTGCCTATATTTTTTTTGAAAAGTTACTCCTTTTATGTAAGAATTTTTGGCATAAAATTTGTACTATTGTGCTTATATGCTCTTTCACAAAAGTTGTAAGTTTGAAGAAAAAGTATAAATCTTATGACAAAAATTATTACACAAAAGGAGTAACTTTTCAAAAAAAATATAGACACTTCCAGGAAAAGGTATAAGCTTCACCAAAAGGTGTAAATTTTATGAATTTATTTTTCCACAAAAGGTATAAGTTACTTCCGAATAAGCTTTAACTTGAGCTTCCACAAAAGGTGTAAGTTCGAACAAAAGGTATAAATCTTATGCCAAAAATTCGTACAGAAAAGGAGTAACTTTTCAAAAAAATATAAGCAGTTCCACGAAAAGGTATAAGCTTAAGCGAAATGTGTACATTTGATGAAATTATTTTTTCACAAAAGGTATAACTGACTTCCGAAAAAGCTTTAACTTCAGCTTCCACAAAAGGTGTAAGTTCGAAGAAAAGCTATAAATGTTATGCCAAAAATTCTTACACAAAAGGAGTAACTTTTCAAACAAAATATAGGCACTTCCACGAAATGGTATAAGCTTCACCAAAAGGTGTAAATTTGATGAATTTATTTTTCCACAAAAGGTATAAGTTACTTCCGAAAAAGCTTTAAGTTGGGTTTCCACAAAAGTTGTAAGTTCGAAGAAAAGGTATAAATCTTATGCCAAAAATTCGTACAGAAAAGGAGTAACTTTTCAAAAAAGATATAAGCAGTTCCACGAAAAGGTATAAGCTTAAGCAAAAGGTGTACATTTGATGAAATTATTTTTTCACAAAAGGTATAAGTCACTTCCAAAAAAGCTTTAAGTTCGGCTTCCGCAAAAGGTGTAAGTTCGAAAATAAGCTATAAGTGTTATGCCATAAATTCCTACACAAAAATGAGTAACCTTTCAGAAATAGTATAAGCATTTCCACGAAAAGGTGTAACCTTAAGCAAATTGTGTTAATTTGAAGACATTTTTTTTTCCACAAAAGGTATAACTGACTTCCGAAAAACCTTTAAAGTTGGGCTTTCACAAACAGCGTAAG
The DNA here is from genome assembly GCA_025200525.1 of Camellia lanceoleosa. NCBI lineage: Eukaryota > Viridiplantae > Streptophyta > Magnoliopsida > Ericales > Theaceae > Camellia > Camellia lanceoleosa. The sequence continues at coordinate 58,417,913 of CM045762.1, forward strand.
TTCGAAGAAAAAGTATTTCGCAAAACGTCTAAGTTCCGTTTTTTCCCCGAAAAACCTGTAAGTTCCTAAAATCCAATCACACTGTTTTTGTCTTGTGGCAATGTGACAGAGAAGGGCGTTTCGGAGGGCTTGGCCTTTCTCCCAGTACAACTCCGTTTCAGAGAAGACGAGTCTGGGAGGGCTTGGAATAGCGACTGCGAGTCCAAATCCAACCAACTATGTCAATGTAAAAGAGAACCGTTTTTAATATAGAGCAACGGAGAGAGAGAGAGAGAGAGAGATAGACTGAGATCAACGAACATAGAGACCTAGATGGACAATGATCGACAGAAGGACCGAAATCGACAGAGAAGAACCCACATGGACACAGACACACAAAGTTATTTGGAACCTGGCCGAGATAAGCGAGGATCGGAGACAGACCGACATCGACGGAGAATAGGCCGACATCGACACAGACAGACCAAGATCGATACCCAATCTTTCAAAAAACCTTTTATTTGCGGCGGCGGTGCCGTGGAGGTGCCGATCTCAGAAGCCTGCGAGCACCGGAGCCCACCGACGCTTGGGTGGTCAGCGGGGGTCACGAACCCTTTCATTTGTTCAGTGGTTGTCTCAATTTGTTTATGAACACTTCGAAATGTTACTCCTTTTGTGTTTGTACTACTTAGAAATGAACATATGTTACTCCTTCTGTGTTTACGAACATTTTGAAATGAACCCTTTGTTACTCTTTTTGTGGTTATGAACACTTTGAAATGTTAGTCTTTCATACTTTATTTAAAATATTTACACCATTTTTGAAAATTTACTCCTTTTCTGCAAGAATTTTTGGCATAAGATTTACACTTTTTCCTCGAACTTATACCATTTGTGAAGGCCCAACTTAAAGCTATTTCGAAGTCACTTATACCTTTTGTGAAAAATAAATTTCATCGTTTACACCTTCGGCTTAAGCTTACACCTTTTCATTAAAATACTTAAACCATTTTTGAAAAGTTACTCCTTTTATATAAGAATTTTTGGCATAACATTTATACTATTGTGCTTATATACTCTTTCACAAAAGGTGTATGTTTGAAGAAAAAGTATAAATCTTATGACAAAAATTATTACACAAAAGGAGTAACTTTTCAAAAAAAATATAGGCACTTCGACGAAAAGGTTTAAGCTTCACCAAAAGGTGTAAATTTGATGAATTTATTTTTCCACAAAAGGTATAAGTGACTTCCGAAAAAGCTTTAAGTGGGTTTCCACAAAAGGTGTAAGTTCGAAGAAAAGGTATAAATCTTATGCCAAAAATTCGTACAGAAAAGGAGTAACTTTTCAAAAATATATAAGCAGTTCCACGAAAAGGTATAAGCTTAAGCAAAAGGTGTACATTTGATGAAATTATTTTTCCACAAAAGGTATAAGTCACTTCCGAAAAAGCTTGAACTTCCGCTTCCACAAAAGGTGTAAGTTCGAAGAAAAGCTATAAATGTTATGCCAAAAATTCTTACACAAAGGAGTAACTTTTCGAAAAAAATATAACCACTTCCACAAAATGGTATAAGCTTAAGCAAAAGGTGTAAATTTGATGAATTTATTTTTCCACAAAAGGTATAAGTTACTTCCAAAAAAGCTATAACTTGCGGTTCCACAAAAGGTGTAAGTTCGAGGAAAAGGTATAAATCTTATGCCAAAAATTCGTACAGAAAAGAAGTAACTTTTCAAAAAAGATATAAGCAGTTCCACGAAAAGGTATAAGCTTAAGCAAAAGGTGTACATTTGATGAAATTATTTTTCCATAAAAGGTATAAGTCACTTCCAAAATAGCTTTAAGTTCGGCTTCCGCAAAAGGTGTAAGTTCGAAAATAAGGTATAAATGTTATGCCATAAATTCCTACACAAAAATGAGTAACCTTTCAGAAATAGTATAAGCATTTGCATGAAAAGGTGTAACCTTAAGCAAATTGTGTTAATTTGAAGAATTTTTTTTTCCACAAAAGGTATAACTGACTTCCGAAAAACCTTTAAAGTTGGGCTTTCACAAACAGTGTAAGTTCGAAGAAAAAGTATAAATCTAATGTGACAAGCAGATGTAAGTAACTTCGCAAAACGTCTAAGTTCCGTTTTTTCCCCGAAAAACCTGTAAGTTCCTAAAATCCAATCACACTGTTTTTGTCTTGTGGCAATGTGAGAGAGAAGGGCGTTTCGGAGGGCTTGGCCTTTCTCCCAGTACAACTCCGTTTCAGAGAAGACGAGTCTGGGAGGGCTTGGAATAGCGACTGCGAGTCCAAATCCAACCAAGTATGTCAATGTAAAAGAGAACCATTTTTAATATAGAGCAACGGAGAGAGAGAGAGAGAGAGAGATCAACGGACATAGAGACCTAGATGGACAATCATCGACAGAAGGACTGAAATCGACAGAGATCGACAGAGAAGAACCCACATGGACACGGATAGACCAAGATCGCTGGAGACAGACCGAGATATACAGGGATCGACAGAGAGGGACCAACATCGACGGAGAATAGGCCGACATCGACACAGAGAGCCCAAGATCGATAGCCAATCTTTCAAAAAAACCTTTCATTTATGGGCGGTCTTTGTGGAGGTGCCGATCTCGAGCTCAAGGAAGCACCGGAGCCCACCCACACTTGGGTGGTCACGAAGTCACGAACCCTTTGATTTGTTCAGTGGTTGTCTCAATTTGTTTACGAACACTTCGAAATGTTACTCCTTTTGTGTTTACTACTTTGAAATGAACATATGTTACTCCTTCTGTGTTTACGAACATTTTGAAATGAACCCTTTGTTACTCCTTTTGTAGTTATGAACACTTTGAAATGTTACTCCTTCATACTTTTCTTTAAAATATTTACACCATTTTTGAAAAGTTACTCCTTTTGTGTAAGAATTTTTGGCATCAGATTTACACTTTTTCCTTGAACTTACACCATTTGTGAAGGCCCAACTTAAAGCTATTTCGGAAGTCACTTAAACCTTTTGTGAAAAATATATTTCATCGTTTACACCTTCACCTTAAGCTTACACCTTTTCATTCACATACTTACACCATTATTGAAAAGTTACTCCTTTTTTGTAAGAATTTTTGGCATAACATTTATACTATTGTGCTTAGGACTTTTCTTAAGTGTGCAACTTACACCTTACACTTACACCTTTTGTGTTGCTGTCCTGTTTTATGTTTATACCTTCCACTTACACCTTTTGTATTGGTTGCATATGGTGTGCAACCTTAAAGGGTTGCACACCATAACAGGACCTTTGTGTTTACTACTTAGAAATGAACATATGTTACTCCTGTGTTTACGAACATTTTGGAATGACGCCTTGTTACTCCTTTTGTGGTTATGAACACCTTGAAATGTTTCTCCTTCATACTTTGCGTCAAAATATTTACACTATTTTTCAAAAGTTACTCCTTTTGTGTAACAATTTTTGGCATAAGATTTACACTTTTTCCTCGCATTTACACCATCTGTGAAGGCCCAACTTAAAGCTATTTCGGAAGTCACTTATACCTTTTGCGAAAAAAAAAATTCATCCAATTTACACATTTTGGTTAGGCTTACACCTTCTCGTGAAAATACTTACACCATTTTTGAAAAAGTTACTCCTTCTGTGTAACAATTTTGGGCATAACATTTGTACTTTGTACTTTTGTGCTTATATACTCTTTCACAAAAGATGTAAGTTTGAAGAAAAAGTATAAATCTTATGACAAAAATTAATTCACAAAAGGAGTAACTTTCCAAAAAAATATAAGCACTTCCACGAAAAGGTATAAGCTTAAGCAGAAGGTGTAAATTTGATGAATCTTTTTTTTCACAAAGGTATAACTGACTTCCGAAAAAGCTTTAAGTTGGGCTTCCACAAAAGGTGTAAGTTCGAAAATAAGCTATAAATGTTATGCCAAAAATTCCTACACAAAAGGAGTAACTTTTCACAAATAGTATAATCACTTCCACGAAAAAATGTAACCTTAGGCAAAGTTTGTAAATTTGATGAATTTTTTTTTTCACAAAAGGTATAACTCCCTTCCGAAAAGTTAAATTAGATGGACAATGATCGACAGAAGGACCGAAATCGACAGAGATCGACAGAGAAGAACCCACATGGACACGGACAGACCACGATCGCTGGAGACAGACCGAGATATACAGGGATCGACAGAGAGGGACCAACATCGACCGAGAATAGGCCGACATCGACACAGAGAGCCCAAGATCGATAGCCAATCTTTCAAAAAAACCTTTCATTTGCGGCGGCGGTGCCGTGGAGGTGCCGATCTCAGAAGCCTGCGAGCACCGGAGCCCACCCACGCTTGGGTGGTCAGCGGGGGTCACGAACCCTTTGATTTGTTCAGTGGTTGTCTCAATTTGTTTACGAACACTTCGAAATGTTACTCCTTTTGTGTTTACTACTTTGAAATGAACATATGTTACTCCTTCTGTGTTTACGAACATTTTGAAATGAACCCTTTGTTACTCCTTTTGTGGTTATGAACACTTTCAAATGTTACTCCTTCATACTTTCCGTCAAAATATTTACACCATTTTTCAAAAGTTACTCCTTTTGTGTAAGAATTTTTGGCATAAGATTTACAGTTTCCCCTCGAACTTACACCATTTGTGAAGGCCCAACTTAAAGCTATTTCGGAAGTCACTTATACCTTTTGTGAAAACAAAAATTCATCAAATTTACACCTTTTGTTTAGGCTTACACCTTATCGTGAAAATACTTACACCATTTTTTATAAGTTACTCCTTTTCTGTAACAATTTTGGCATAACATTCTTTATACTGTTGTGCTTATACTCTTTCACAAAAGGTGTAAGTTTGAAGAAAAAGTATATATGTTATGCCAAAAATTCTTACACAAAACGAGTAACTTTTCAAAAAAATATAGGCACTTCCACGAAAAGGTATAACCTTAAGCAAAAGGTGTAAATTTGATGAATTTATTTTTGCACAAAAGGTATAAGTCACTTCGGAAAAAGCTCTAAAGGGGGCTTCCAGAAAAGGTGTAAGTTCTCAGCAAAAGTATAAATGTTATGCCAAAAATTCTTACACAAAAAGAGTAACTTTTCAAATAAAATATAAGCACTTTTACGAAAAGGTATAAGCTTAAGCAAAAGGTGTAACTTTTCGTTTGTTTACACCTTTGGTAAGTCAACTCAGAAAAGGTGTAAGTGTTCATAAAAGGTGTAAATTATTTCACAGAAGGCGTAAGTACTCATAAAAAGGTGTAAGTTTTTACAAAAGCCGTAAGTTTTCAGAAATCCGTTACGCCTTTTTCTGAAATTTTTTACGCCTTTCTTGAAAATATACGGCTTTTGTGAAAACTTATACATTTTTTTTTTATTTTATTCATTAACTTGGAAAGTGTAATATATTATTCCTATATTATTTTATTAATTTACCTTGAAAGTGACCCGCCTAGCAGGTCACCAATGTGTAACTTTTCAAATATTTTCATATAACCCAATACATACAAATGTGTAAATGCAACATACAAGGGTGTAAGTGCCTTGCATACCATATGCAAGGCACACTTGAGAAAAGTCCTTATTTATAAGTCTTATTAGGAAGACTTATATTATATATGGTCCTACTAAAAAAATTTTATTCTCATAAATCTTGTGAGAAGTTTGTTAACACATTTACCCTCAATATTAGTAGTTAATATCATAAATAATAGTAAAACCATATATAGGAAATTGAATGTTACCATAGATCATATCTATATAAACGTGTGTGAGTGAATTTCTGATCACACCGCCCTCCTTAGTAATCCAGCTGTAGAACACAGGCAGAATAGATGGCACCATGTAATCTGCACAGAAAGAAAAGGCTTCGGCGGTGGTTCTTCCACCCGGGGGCACTCCGACGAACAAATCAGTATCTCTCAAAGATAAACAAGTGCTTAAATTACTGCTCAAGACTTAAAATTGCGTACCTTAAACCCGCCGGGGGTGCCCTTCTTTTATAGTCTTTCTCTATCCTAGTCCCACTAGAAGTCTCACTTCTATGGACTCCAACTCCGGATCTTCCTTGGACTCTTTCAAGAAATAAGGATAGACCCCCCTGAGAGTATCACCTGTATCCATCTTGTAGTCTTTCTTCATTCTAGGACTCCTGTCCCTTATCCGTTTATCCCGGATTCCTGTATTCTCGCAGATAACCTCGGCAACTCCGAGATAACCTCGGCGTAACTACCACGACACGTGGTACCTCGGATGACACTTCGGTGCCACCTCGGCCACGTGCTGGTACTTAGAAAATACATCCCCACAACTGCCCCCTAGGTTCTATTACCTCGGTATTCTGAGATGATGGAACCTACATTTGAACTTCTGTTTCGTACGTCGGCTTAGGAACTTTCTAGCCGATGTCATTCACTTCAGGCCGATATGTCTTCTTTTCAGGAACAAGATTTCACACGAACTCTCCCAAGTGCATGAGCTGTCATGCACCATTTTTCAACCGTTCCACTGACGCGTTTTTCCCTTATTGGTCCGTGCTAGTGACGCGCCTGTTGGCCGTCTTTTCTCTGTTTGCACCGTCTGACGCATGCGTTAACCCAGGCGCAATAATTGCTTTTGTTTTGCCGCCGTTTCATATTTTGGACAAAAACGCTTGCCTCTCTCTTTCTCTTCACTTTTGCATTTGAATACTTTACATTTTCTCTCTCTAAAGCTTTCTCTTTTTCGAATCTGCCATTGCCCTAAGCTCTGAGCTCTGCAACCATCTCCATCTACCATTTCTGCGAAGCTTTCGCCACTGTTGCCTCCGTCGTCTGACCTCAGCGAAGCTCATTCCGGCCTCACCTTTTCTGGTAAGCAACTGGCTTTTCTTCTCCAGTTCTTGATTATCCCTGAAATTTCTTGCCATTATTGTTCTGCTCTAGTATTTAATTTGCGAATCATTCACCTGAATGCGTCTTTATTTCTTGATTTTACATATGAACATTTGCACTGTTTCTCCTCTATTCTTGGTCTTCCACCCTTTGTGTTCTTGAATCTGAGACTCCTTTTTGTTTTCTGCTTTGTTGTATCTTTTCGAGATCTGTGCCTTCGATCTTTATCTTCATAGCTCTTAGGTTTGGGATTTGCTTATAGAACCTTCAATTTTTAGGAAAAACTGAAACCATCTTTACCAATATACACCTAGGTTTAAGCCGAGGTCCCAAGAACCCTTTAGGAGTACCCTGTTTCTGTAGTCAAGTACTTGTATAACAAAGCCATGGGTATGTGGAGAAATAGGGTTAACACCCCAACCAAACTAGAATTTTTTAGGCAAGAGTTCTCCATCCCAGAGGATGTCCATCTAAGACTGGCTGGGGAGGGTGACTCTATTATGCCCGAGGATGATACCATGCCTTTTCCTGTTGTAGCCTTTGTCGAATGTGGGCTTCGGTTCCCTCTAGATCTCCTTTTTCGCGAGGTCCTTCATTACTATACCTTGAACCCTATGCAACTCACCATCAACGCCTATAGAACGCTCAATGGTATAATAGCCTTAGCTCGGCAGGAGAGTGTCAGGATCACTCTTGCCGACATCCAATACTGTTACACCATGTGTGCCCTTAACCTAAAGGAAAAAGGTTATGTGTATTACCTCAAGCCGAGGTCCACCGAGTTTAAAATCGTAGCCAACCTTCCTAACTCCAACAAAGGTGCTGGAGATGACTATCTTATTGCATCTGGTAATTGGGAGTTTGGCCCAGATAAAGAAGTCCATCTTTTCCCTCTCCCCCGAACAGTAAAAGAGGGCAAGGGTAAGAGCCCAATGTCAACTGCTTAGCTGTTGCTTTCTTCAAGTTTTCCAAAAATTTTATCTGTTTCTGATGTTATGTTCTGTTTTGCAGACGTTCGCAAGCCTCCAAAGGACTTTCGCCAGTCCTATTTTCCTGGAAAAGGCCTAAAGAAGCTCATGGACCTTCCAATCCAGAAGCGCAAAGCTCCATTGGTGCTGAATTTCATCCTAACATACAGATCAACTCTTCCCGACGTTCCCAAGAGGAAGAAGAAAAGCTCCTCTTCTCCTTCTGCTACCACTCTGCTAACTGCATCATCATCTCGGGCCGATCAAGGGTCGACCTCCGATCCAGCCGATCTACCATCGACTTCTGCTCCATACTTGATCCCAGTAACAGAAAGAAAGCGTCGGTGACGTCTTGTAAAAACTGCCGAAATGGTTCGCCCGAAGCCAGTTGTGCAGAATCTTCTGGCCGACCTTCCAACCGACGTGGACGCTGTACCATCCTAAACGGTGCCCCCACCGAAGCCAAAAAAGACCAAGAAGGCCCAACCAAAATCCAAGGCTACTAAGGCCGAGGTTGAAGACGCTCTGCCAATCTCTCAATTAGCTGAGAGTAAAAAGACCTCCTCTGCACTTGCCAAAAGACTTGCTGAAGCCCAGCCATCAGGATCCACTCAGTCGAAAAGGCCGAGGTCATCGTCTGCGACGACTTCGGGGTCCAGAGTTCCTAAGGTTCCTTGGGAGCCTAAAATTACCCTTGAAAACAGGCCCGTTTACGCCCATGAAAGTGCCGACAACGTTAATATCGGCGTGGCGCTTAGTACTGCAGTTCTTCTCGAAGGCGATCTTGAGCGCAATGCCAAGATGAGCGAATACGAGAATTATGCCTTTATGCTGCAGCGTTCTGTCCAAGTAAGTCTTCGAATCTAATAACTTGTCTTCCTGCCACTTTCTTTATACTTATAAAGTTTTGCAATATTTTGTAATAATTTCTGCCTTGTTTTCTTTCAGGCCATTCAACATGCCCACTCTCTCTCCATGCAGGCCTTTGAGAACAAGGAAAAATTGTCTGAGATGGAGAAGGAGTGCGCTGCCCTTCAGAAACAGAATAGGAGTCTTAAAAATAAAATGAAGACTCTGGAAGATCAAGCCGAGGCTGCAACTCAAGCTAAGCAAGAGGCTGATGAGAAGGCCGAGGCTGCTGAGGCCATTAAAACAGTTGCCGAGGCAGAAAAAAAAGAAGCTCTGGCGAAGGCTGCCCAGGCCGAGCAAGAACTTCACGAGGCGCTGGCCACCAAGGACGCTGAAATCAAGGCGGCCGACGACAAGGCATATGCCCAGGGCATGGCCGATGTTGCAGAAGACTACAAGTTACAGGTTAAGCAGGCATGCAACAGGGGTTTTTCCCTTGGTTGGATGTCCTTAGCCAAAAAACTTAATCTTCCTGCTGATTCGCCATGGCGCAAGGCTGAAGCTATCCTTTTTCCATTTCCTTCTCCTCCTCCAAGTCAAACTAAAGAAGCTGAGTCTGAGTCTCAGGCCGAAGATGAAGATGAAGACAATGACGAAGCCTTGGTGAGGAAATCCAAGGATGCCACCGAGACCAAGTCCCTTCCTTCTACTGAACAGGTTATCAACTTAACCCAAGATGAAGAGGGTGATGAGGTTGAGGAGGTACCCAAGGAAACTCACCCAGTCCAGTTATCATCCGACCTTCTTCTGGCTGAGAAAAGTGTTGAGAAGACTCTGGCCGAGATTGACGCCGAGATTGCGGCAGATAAAGAAGCTGAGGTTGTGGGAGGAATTGATGCAGAGGCTGAGGCGGGAAAAGATGCCGAGGTGGTTCGTCCAGAGCCCTCCGAGGTTTCAGCCCAACCATCTGTTGAAGAAGTTTGAATGTCTTCTGTTTTTCTTTTTTGTACTTTGTTTCTTTTCTTTGTTCTTGTTGATGTTCCCTGAACAATGTAAGCTTCTTCTTTATGGCCGATGTGCCTTTCTTTGTTTCCTGTGAACAATTTACTTTTGCTAGGCCATGGTGCCTTTATTTACTGCAACTGTTTTCATCTGAATGCTTCAGTCTTTAATTCTTCATTGCTTCTGTATACTTAGGATATTTTGCATGACTCATATAATTCTTCCTTTGCATAATCTCCTCGGGGTTACATACCTCAGGTATGATAACTTCAAGTTTTACGTCGGCAAGATACTGGCCTTTAGTTCAACCTGTAAATTGCTGCAAATTTCAACAGATGATAACATGTCGGCTTAACTTCAACCTGTAATATCAGTCCAGCCTACTTGTAAATTGCTGCAAATTTCAACAAGGATTATCATATATAGTAAACTTTTCTCAAGTTATAATCAAGTGTAGAACAGTGATCTACTTGTAAATTGCTGCAAATTTCAACAAGTAAGGATAAACAATTATATCGGCTTAACTTTAACTAGTAAATTGCTACAAATTTTAACAAGTAAAGATAAGGAATTATATCGGCTTAACTTTAACTTGTAAATTGCTACAAATTTCAACAAGTAAAGATAAGGAATTTATCTCAGTTTAACTTTAACTTGTAAATTGCTACAAATTTCAACAAGTAAAGATAAGGAATTTATCTCAGCTTAACTTTAACTTATAAATTGCTACAAATTTCAACAAGTAAAGATAAGGAATTTATCTCAGCTTAACTTTAACTTGTAAATTGCTACAAATTTCAACAAGTAAAGATAAGGAATTATATCGGCTTAACTTTAACTTGTAAATTGCTACAAATTTTAACAAGTAAAGATAAGGAATTTATCTCAGCTTAACTTTAACTTGTAAATTGCTACAAATTTCAACAAGTAAAGATAAGGAATTTATCTCAGCTTAACTTTAATTTGTAAATTGCTACAAATTTCAACAAGTAAAGATAAGGAATTATATCGGCTTAACTTTAACTTGTAAATTGCTACAAATTTTAACAAGTAAAGATAAGGAATTTATCTCAGCTTAACTTCGGTTAAGTATAATCTCTGTTTAGCTTCTGTTAAGCATTATCTTGGATTAACTACGGTTAAACATAATCTCGGCTTAACTTCGGCTAAGCTTTACTGTCTTCTCTCTGCCCCCAATGTGAACCTAAGTTCCACTTGGGTTCTCATTATTCAAAAAACAACATTGTGCATAGTTTCATAAGTTGTTGAAAGTTCTGCTAAGATTTTATTGATCATATCGGCAAAAAATCAAACAAGCATCTAATGATAGAAAAATTTTAAATTACAAGTGTTCCATGGTCTAGGCAATGCTTTGCCTTCATTATCTTCGAGTCGATATGCCCCATTTCCTAACACCGAAGTAATTCTGTAGGGTCCTTCCCAGTTTGGGCCAAGCTTGCCCTCTCTGGGATCCTTCTTATTGCCGACAACTTTTCTCAAGACTAGGTCGTTGACTTGAAAATCCCTTGGATTGACCTTCTTGTTGTAAGCTCTGGCAAGCTGATGCTGGTATGCCGCAAGCTGGATTGCAACTTTCTCTCTTCTTTCTTCTAGTAGATCCAGATCTCGGGCTAAGAGCACATCATTAGACCCGTTCTCAACTCCCTGTGTTCTGATCCCTGGGATGCCGATCTCCAATGGAATGACTGCTTCTGTGCCATAAGCGATGGCAAAGGGAGATTTCCCTATTGATCTTCTCGGCGTAGTGCGATATGCCCAGAGTACGTTGGGCAATTCGTCTACCCACTTTCCTTTTGCTGTCTGCAGCCTCTTCTTTATCCCATCCAGAATTACTTTGTTGGATGCTTCGGCTTGCCCATTACTTTGGGGAAAGCTTGGTGTTGAAAAGTAATTCTTTATCTTGAACTTTGCGCAAAAATTCTTGATGAGTTTGCTGTCAAACTGTGTTCCGTTGTCGGCAACTATTGCTCTTGGAATCCCAAATCTGGCGATGATATTTTTCCAGATGAAGTTCTTCATATCCACATCTCGAATTTTGGCAAGAGGCTTTGCTTCTATCCACTTTGTGAAGTAGTCTGTTGCTACCAGTAGGTACTTCCGCTGCCCAGTTGCTTGGGGCAATTGTCCAACGAGATCCACGCCCCATTGGGCAAATGGCCAAGGGCTGGAAACCGGGTTCAGGTCAGCAGCTGGCTGATGTATCAAAGGTACAAACCTCTGGCATTGTTCGCACTTCTTCACATAGGCTTCTGCATCTTTTTGCATATAGGGCCACCAATACCCCTGGGTAATGGCCCTGTGAGCTAACGATCTGCCCCCTGCGTGGCTTCCACAAACTCCTTCATGAATTTCATATAAAAAGTCTTCGACCTAAAGAGGGTGTACACACCTTAAAAGAGGTCCAGTGAAGGATCTTCTATAGAGATGTCCTTCTGCTGTCAGACTAAATCTTGCCGACTTCAATCTGACCTTGTGTGCTTCCTTCCGATCTTCCGCGCTTTTCCTCTTCAGAATGCAACAATTGCATCCATCCAGCTTGGTCCCATGTCCACACATAATGCTTCTTGTATTGTGTGTGGTGACTCTATGCTCGGGCCTGATAGGTAATCGATCATTATTGTCCTTGTCTTTCCGATTTGCATTGAACTTGCTAAATTGGCCAACGCGTCGGCGTGGCTGTTATCATCTCGGCTAACCTGAAGAAGTCGGCAGTTTTGAAACATGTCTGCCAGCCTGATGACTTCTTTCGCGTATGCCGACATCCTTTCATCCCGGGCAGCAAACTCTCCTGTAGTTTGATTCACTATAAGTTGTGAGTCACAAAAAACTATTACCTCATCTGCCTCTGCCATCGCTACCGACCCAAGAATCAATGCTTCATATTCCGCCTCATTGTTCGAGGCTTTGAACCCCAAATCGAATGGATCGCCCAATATCTCCATCGGGGGATATTAACACTACTCCTGCCCCTGCCCCCTGCCGGTTTGAGCTCCCATCAACAAAAAGTTGAAAGGAGTCACCGATGTAAATGCTACAGGGTCTGAGTTTTTCCTTCTTTGGTTCTTTAGCCTTTGGCTGGGCTTCTCCTTCCTTGTTTGGACATCGTTCATCTCGGCTCAACGGAGCCCGATGTTCGATGTATTCTGGCGAGAACTCGGCCACGAAGTCGGCTAAGACTTGGCCCTTAATTGCTGTTCTCGGCCTGAACTCCAGGTCATATTGGCCCAAAACTACAGCCCATCTTGCTATTCTTCCAATCAAGTCTCCTTGTTGCAATAAGGATTTTAGTGGGTGCTCTGTTAGAACCACTATCTTATGAGCCTGAAAATAATGGTTTAGCTTCTTTGAGGCCATTACCAAGGCCAGCATTAATTTCTCCAGTGGTAGTTACCTTGTTTCTGCATCGGCCAAGGTTTTACTTACATAGTAAACAGCCTTCTGCTCTCCCTTCTCTTCTCGGATTATCACAGCACTTACTGCGTGCTCTGAAACTGCTAAGTATAAAAATAGTTCCTTCCTAGGTTGAGGTGTTGAGAGGACTGGAGCCGTGGTAAGATATTTCTTCAGGTCGGCCAAAGCGGCCTCACATTCCTCTGTCCATTGAAAATCCGTGGCCTTTTTCACCAGATTGAAAAAAGGTTTATATTTGTCGAACCGACTTATGAACTGTTGTTTAGGTCATGACCCTTCCAAGAAGCATTTGAACTGTTTTGCCGATGTCGGACTCAGTAATTCGAATGGCCTTGATCCGATCCGTCCGCTTCAATGCCCCTTCTAGTCACCAGGTATCCCAAGAACTTACCGGATCCGACTCCAAACGCGTATTTTGATGCGTTTAGTCGGAGCTGATATGTTTTGAGTATGTCAAAGACCTCTTCTAGGTCAGCAAGATGATCCTTTGGTTCCTTGGTCTTCACGACCATGTCATCAATGTAGACTTCTACGGTTCGGCCAATCAAGTGTTTGAACATCTTGGTTACCAGCCTTTGGTAAGTTGCTCCTGCATTCTTCAACCCAAAAGGCATGACTCTGTAACAATACAAACCTTTCAGAGTGATAAACGCTGTCTTCTCCTCATCCGGGGGGTACATGGCTATCTGGTGATACCCCCTATATGCATCCAAAAAGCTCATCCTTCCATGTCCAGATGTGGCGTCCACCAACTGGTCGATCTTTGGCAGAGGGAAGCTGTCTTTGGGACAAGCTTTGTTCAAGTTTGTAAAATCTACGCAGACCCACCACTTGCCATTCTTCTTCTTTACTACCACGGTGTTTGATAACCATGTCGGATAATTGGCTTCTCTAATGGCCCTGGCCTCCAGAAGTCTGTCTACTTCTTTCTCCACTGCTTCGACGTGTATCAACGTCGGTCTTCTGGCTCGTTGTATTACAGGTTTGGCCGACCTGTCAACGTTGAGTCTGTGACATGTGACCTCGGGGTCAATGCCGGGCATTTCGTAAGGTGTCCAGGCGAACACCTCAATATTTTTCCTTAGGAAGGCTTCCAACTCCCTTTCTTCTTCTTCGGCTAATCCTGTGCCGAGAAGAAAGAAGCGTTCCTCATCGCCCTCCTGGACGAGGATTTTCTTCAGTGCTTCTTCACTTTTCTCGGTCGGCTCCTTGCCGACATCATCTAGGACCTTCATGTCCTCTTTTTCAACTTCTGCCTTCTCTGGTTCCCGAATGCTGCAGGTTAATTTCATTGCTGCCATGGAGCAATTTTTCGCCTGCAACTGATCTCCTCTGACTTCCTCAATCCCATGTTCTGTTGGGAACCGTAGTAGTTGATGCAATGTTGAGGGAACTGCCCCCATTGCATGCAACCACGACCTCCCCAAGATGATGTTGTAAGGCGAGGGCGTGTCAATCACAATGAATTCTGTCTTGATTTTCTTCGTGCCAGCCTGTACCTCCAAGCTTGTTGCACCTAATGGCCATGTCGGCGTTCCATTGAAGCCGACCATCGGGCCGTTTGACTGCTCCATGTCATCAGGGTGAAGGCCTAACTCCATGTAACATCTGACATACATGATGTCGCAGGAGTTGCCTTGATCAATCAGGATGCGTTTTACCTGGCACTCCCCAACCTGGAGGGATACTACCAAGGCATCATTGTGCGGGTGCTGAACCATATCTAGGTCGGCTTCTGTGAAGGCTATCATCTGTCCTTGGCACTCTTCAGGCCGAGGTCTTTTTAGTCCGACACGGTGTTGACGTCTTTGCAGTGTGTTTACCCTTTGTGTCTCCCCCCGTATGTCGTTTTGATTTACCTTTGAGTGGATCACATTAACCACCCGAGGTCCACCTGCCTGTGGTTGCTGCGCTGGGGGAGGCGGGGCTGCTGGTGCTTGAGGCAATCGTGTCTGTTCTTCCCTTGTTTTGGCCTCATCCACAAGGTCTCTCAAATGGCCTTGCCTCACCAAATCTTCCAAGTGTGCTTTAAGGGCTCTGCAACCCTGAGTTGGGTGCTCCTCCTCATTGTGGTAAGCACAACGTTTACCAAGGTTTCTTCCCATAAATTCTCCTGGTGCCCTTGCCGGCGCCCTGAAGTAGGGCTGATTTCGAATTTGATCGAGGACTTTGTGGACCGGAATTCGGAACACCGTCGTCACTACCTGCTTAGCCCTTAACTCTGTCTCTTGTTTGTTGGGTCCATTGTTACCTCGGCCTCGCTTCGGCGAGCTGTTGCCTTTTTCTGGCTTCGTCTCCTTATTCCCCGACGTATCTTCCTCGGCTCTTGCATACTTCTCAATTCTCACCATGAGCTCTTCCATGTTCTTTGGCAGGGTTTTTGCCAAAGACTTCCGCAGTGGACAGTCATCCTTCAGGCCGTTCTTGAAAGACACGACCGCAACCTCCTGGTTGCATTCAGGTATTCGATTGAACACCTCATAGTACCTCTTTGCATAGGCCCTAAGGCTTTCATCTTTGTTGATCTTTAGAGCCATCAATGCATCCACCCTCAATGGCTGCAATTTGTTTGTTATGAACCTGGCCACAAACATCTCAGCTAGGCCTTCCCAAGTCTTCACGCTGCCCTTTGGTAGTTTGTGGAACCAATCTGATGCAATCTCCCCGAAGGATGAAGGGAACACTTTGCAGAGCAACAGCTCGTCCCCACTGTATAATGCCATTGAATTCAAAAATAATCCAACATGGAAGTTAGGGTCTGACTTACCATCATATATCTGGAACCTCGGCATACTGAATCTTTTCGGCGCGACGAATTTGTCCAATTCCATCGAGAATGGTGTCCTCGGCTTAACCGGGGAGGTTACTTGACCCAAAGATTCTCCTGCTTCCTCTTGAGGTAATCTCTCAAGTCCTCTTTACTTCTCCCTGCAGCCCAGCTGTCATTGGACTTCAGCCTTTTCGGCGCACTACTCTCGGCCTCATGGTGGCCCCTTTTCGATCCTTCCCCGTAGGACGCATCGAAACACAATATCCACCCCGGAACATGCCGATGTTCTTTGGGGTCTGCTTCCTTCTCGCGATATGTCCTTCGGGACTCTTCTCTTCTCGGCTCTTCTCGGCCGACTTCCCTGGAGTTTCGGTGAGAGTGCCTTCCACTCGTGTCTTTGAGGGGCTTCGGGATTTCTTTACGCCTTCTTCCGGGCGCTTCTTCTTGGCATTGGTGTGTCCTGTAGCGGGTATGGCGGCTGCATGACATTATTTTGCATCATGAAGTTGACGACCGATTGAAGGTCTGCCAACTTGTTTGCCATCTCCTTTACTTCTTCATCCCTCCTTAGATATCTGTCTTTCCAGATATGGAGGTTGTCCTCGTTATAGTACTTGCCCTGGTCCGCTTTCTTTGATGTGTCGCCATCTTGGCCGATGCCTTTCTCTGCGTGATTCTGATCACGAGCTTCTTCGTTGTGGTCTCCTCCTTCAGCGTTAGGGTCGACGGGTCTTCCACTTCCAGTAGGAGTGTTGTCCCCAATCTTTTCCTTCTGCGTGTTACTGGCCATCTACTCTTCTTTCGTTTCCACAGACGGCGCCAAATTGTGTGAGTGAATTTCCGATCACACCGCCCTCCTTAGTAATCCAGTTGTAGAACACAGGCAGAATAGATGGCACCCTGTAATCTGCACAGAAAGAAAAGGCTCCGGCGGTGGTTCTTCCACCCGGGGGCACTCCGATGAACAAATCAGTATCTCTCAAAGATAAACAAGTGCTTAAATTACTGCTCAAGACTTAAAATTGCGTACCTTAGACCCGCCGGGGGTGCCCTTCTTTTATAGTCTTTCTCTATCCTAGTCCCACTAGAAGTCTCACTTCTATGGACTCCAACTCCGGATCTTCCTTGGACTCTTTCAAGAGATAAGGATAGACCCCCCTGAGAGTATCACCTATATCCATCTTGTAGTCTTTCTTTATTCTAGGACTCCTGTCCCTTATCCGTTTATCCCGGATTCCTATATTCTCGGAGATAACCTCGGCAACTCTGAGATAACCTCGGCGTAACTACCACGACATGTGGCACCTCGGCTGACACTTCGGTGCCACCTCGGCCACGTGCTGGTACTTAGAAAATACATCCCCACAAAACGTAACGTAACATAACGTGACACCTACATAAACGTAACGTGACACTTATATAAACGTAACGTGACACCTATGATCTATGGTAACACCTATGATCTACATAAACGTAACGTAACATGACACCTATATAAACGTAACGTGACAACTATGATCTACGGCAACATTCAATTTTCTATATAGGAAATTAAATGTTACCATAGATCATATCTTTATAAACGTAACGTAACGTGACACCTACATAAATGTAACGTGACACTTATAGGAAATTGAATGTTACCATAGATCATATTTATATGAAACGTAACGTGACACCAACATAAACCAGCAACATTTTCACATTCAATTTAAAAAAATAAAAACTCATTAAGTTTGCGAAACATAATGTGACACGTTACGTTATGTTTATGTAGGTGTCACGTTACGTTACATTTATATGGGTGTCACGTTACGTTACGTTTATGTAAGTGTCACGTCACGTTACGTTACGTTTATGTAGGATCTTATGAAATATATTTTTATCTAAATAGGATTTGAGATTCTATAAAAAATTACACAGGACTTCACCTACCATAAGCGTCTGAAAAATGACTTATAAATAAGTCTCCCAAAAATCAAATTATAAATCAAATCATGAATGGTGAATTAACAAATAACTAAATTATGGTTCGGGTGTTTTTGGGCCGCTTCAATTTGCTAATTGATTGAAGAATATTCTTAAATAATTACCAAAATTTTGCATCTATATATCTATATATTATATAACGAAAATAGAGTTTCTAATCTACAAGTTTTGTGAGAGCTTTAATATCCTAATCCTAATTTTTTAATTTTTTGATTTAAAAAAAAATCTCAGCATTTATTGACTTCTCCCAACTCACAAACCTTTTTGACTTCTCTCATAATTACTGCAGTATTCTTTTCAATTTCTTCCATACACTATGGTTAGACACAAAAATAAAGAAGATAATCATTTTGCTATGGATCTCAAAAAGATATAACTACATCTAAATTTGAATTATGATTTAGTAATATAATTATCTATTTTCTTTTTATGTATATCTATCAAAATTTTAAATTACTTAATGGGACAAATTAATCAAATTTCTAAAATTATTAATTTTTTAATTTATAAAATAGATTAAAAAAAAACTATTGACTGACTTATTCATTTAATAACAAAAAAATTTCATAATCTCTCTCACCGATTTTCTAAATATATATATATATATATATTAAAACCTACCTTCCTTCTCTTTTCCGAAAAGATCAGATAATATTTTTCATAAAAATTGCAGATATCTATCTATATCTTATATATTATATTTGAACATAACAAAAAAATTAAATAAATAAAAATCAGATATACAACAAATAAAATTAATATATTGGATTTTTATTTATTCAATTAAATTTTTTTTTTTGCATCTCAATATTCAAAATTTATCTAAACAAATCTAATTTGAAATACATTTGAAAATATCTCCCACCATTATATTTCAAATTAATAAACCTCACATGTCTATCCCATATCTAACTCACATCATAACTTACCTAAATAATAATAATTAAAAACAACTAGAAACCACAGATACATTAAATTTTAAAAAAAATAGAAATCCACAACTCCATCTTAAATAAATTGGAAAAAAAAACCCCCCCCGAATAGAAACCACACAAAAATAAAAAAAGATAAGAATTTTAAAAAAAAAATGACAATATCTAAATTTGAATTATGATTTATTAATATAATTATCTATTTTTCTAATGTATATATATCGAAATTTTAAATCACTTAATGAGACAAATTAATTAATTTTCAAATCTTATTTAAAGAATAATCTGATTAGTCATCCCAACTCCTAAACTTTGCGGGCACTGGCAAAGGAGCTAACAGATTGGGTTAGGTGAGGTTTAAGTTGTTGGAGGTAACATTTTCCCACTCTATAAATTTATTTATTTATTTATTTATTTTTTCCCTATGTGATTCTCTTTATCTACTATTAGTTTGGTTTTGGTTTCGGTTTTAGTGAGGTTTATGTGTTTGTTTATAGGTTTGCATAGTAGAGAAGAATTATTGATAATTATGGTTGCAATTAAAGTATCTATGTTCGTTCCATGCCAAATATTTTGATTGGATTTTCTTTTTTTCAATGAAGACCATAAATTTGAAGTAAAAAAAAAATTTGGTATCAATTTTTTTTTTTTTTTATTGTCATTTTATTTTATAAAAAATGTGAAAATTTATTGAGAATTCAAGATTTTACTATAACATTAGACTTTTGTAGGAAAATTTGGCTATAAACCCCTTTTACCTTCCTTTCATTGTTAGAAGGACTAAGAAAAAAATTATACTTTCTAAACCCCCTCATAATTATAAAGTCTTGCATAAAGGACAAAATTTATTATTTAAATATTTTATCAGACTATTATACCCTTACATATACACAATCCAGATACAAAATTTATCTTCTCTCTCGTCTCTCACTTGTAACCCTAGCTTCCTCCATGGCCGGAGCTGTGTCTTCTCAACTCTTCTCCTTCAACTCTCCTTCAACTGTTCATCTTCTATCTCGTCTCTCTCTTCTAACCCTAGCTTCCTCCATGGCCGGAGCTGTGGAGAACTTGCAAATCGCGCTGATACATATATATATATATATATATGTGTGTGTTTGTGTGTTTTGAGATTTGAATTCGAATATATATATATCTACATATTCCGATCTGTAATCTATATATATGTGTGTGTTTGTGTGTTTTGAGATTTGAATTCGAATATATATGTGTTTTGAGATTTGAATTCGAATATATATATATCTATATATTTCGATCTGTAATCTATATATATATCTGTATATTTGTGTGTTTTGATCTTGATTTTATTATTTTTTTCTTTTCCTTATTGACGTTTATTTTCAAAAATTTCACATGTATTCAAATGCTCCATACTTTGCAACCTCTTTTCCTCATGTGCGAGAACTTGCTTCCATTCTTACTGCTACTGTGAATATATGCACACAAATAACCAAGTTTTCTATGATTATCTATAAATTTTAGTGTAATTGTTTGATTCAGCCAAAATCAAAGAGCCTGAAATCAAATTTCATTTGATAGAACCAGAGTAAAATTTTACTTTTATACAGAGTAAAATTTTACTTTTAGCTTCAGAGTCTCACAGTTTACTTATTTTTCAGAGTAAAATTTTACTTTTATACAGAGTAAAATTTTACTTTTAGTTTCAGAGTGTAAAATTTTACTCTCATTCAGAGTAAAATTTTACTTTTATACAGAGTAAAATTTTACTTTAGTTTCAGAGTGAAAGTAAAATTTTACTCTGTATGAAAGTAAAATTTTACACTCTGAAACTAAAGTAAAATTTTACTCTGTATGATGATTTTACTTTCATACAGAGTAAAATTTTACTCTGAAATATATAGTGAAAATGTCTTAATAGGAGAGCTGATAGATATGAGGGTAATATAGTAAAAGAAACAAGTTTTAAAATATCAGGGGGTTTTGAAAGTACTTATATAATTCTTGTCCTTTTGAAAGAGAAATTAGGTAGTGAAGGGGCTATGACCAAATCCCCCATTTTTGAATAACTAGGTAAATTTAAAACTTTTAAATATCATTGTGTTCTTTATTTTTATCCTCTTTCTATCCCATTAGACCATTACTGCTATTTGTTAGTTTGTTAATTATAATTCAATTAATTGAAATTGAAAACATAATATAACTTTTCATATATATTATAGTTAATTTGTTACAACTATAATTGTATATAATAGCATAATATATAAAGATAATCTCTAAATATAATTTTTATTTTTGTTATGTGATTAAAATAGTCCATTTTAATAGTATATAGAAGAGTTAGATGGTTTCTTTTATCTCTAAAAACCCCAATCTATTTTTTTTTTTTAATTTTTTAAATTGAAACATCAATTGTTTACTCGCCCCCTGTGACACTAAGGCCATCATCTCAGCTCTCATCTGCTGTAAATGTGTAGAGAACTCTGCTCGCAGCTCCTCTCTCAATTCATCCCTTAGCTCTGCACGAACCTTCTGCGTGATCTGATCAATAGTCGATGGCTGGGGTGTTGACTGTGATGGCCCAGCACCATCTTTATACGCCGCTCTCCGAGGCACAATTCTCCCGTATGTGCGACAATATCCATGTCCGTCATGACCTATCAACTCATGGAAAATGGCATTCCTAGCCTCCAAAGTCCGACCATCCTCAGGTAGCATAGAGAGTTGACGATTAAACTCATCCTGTTTTGAATAAGACATACAAGTATATGCCAAATTAAGATGGTTGACACACAAAAAATAAACTTTAAATACAATCAAAGGTGTTTGAAAACTACCAAGGTCTGGATAACCTCTGGGTCTCTACTCTACGTGTCATAAGCCAAACATTCATCTTATCAGTAGACTCCCCCTTACTGGTCATCTGCATTTTTTTAAAAATATGAAAATTAGAATCTAAATAATTTGTAAATATACAATGTTTATTTATATACAAAAATAAAACAATAAAATGTAAACCTCATGCCGTATTTGAGAGAAAGTAGTACGCCCTGTGGTATGAGTTATGTCGTGAGCTCACCGATTTTTAGCGTTCTTACTTGCAATTTTCTATAACAGGTTCGACAAATGTAAGTATGTAAATATGATTTGTATGTTTACATATCATAAATATAACTTATTTGTATACCTCAGCATCAGAAGTACGCCAATACTCCACAAGTTCTTCCCACTGGCTTGGCACAATGTGCATAGGAACATCATCCTTCAGATTAGGATCAGAACTTCTAGGCTTGAAATACTTAGCCTTAAGCTTGTTCTTGTGATCCTTCCATATGCTGTTGCAGTTTCTCATGCAGATTGGCTTGTACTCCTCTGGACATATATTCAAATTGTCCTATAAAACACAATTTCAAAGTTTAAGGCTAAGTATAACACAAATTTAGAATTCGAATTTGTAGACAAAAATATACTTTTACCTTCACATCCTTCCAGATAGCATCAACAATATCATCAGGCACATTGTTCCAGTCAAGAAAAGTAAGAGGAACAATGTTACCATTCCGCACAATAATGCCAAGTTGAGTAGTTAACTTGTCTACGTTATCCCCTATTGGACAGTAATTTGCATCAAATTGTATGTCCAGCTTTTTACCAGTACCCCACTCTTTAATGCCCTTGGCACATCCTCTACCACGCCTAGTCGAGGTTGATGAAGAACTAACATGACCTGCGAGATACAATAACAATAAACAATATGCAATGGTAATAAACAAATGCAAATTTAAATAATGTGAATACAAATCATATCAAATAAACCTGAGGTGGGCTGTGAAGAAGTCAAAGGGTCTGTAAAATACAATGAGAATAAACAAATTATATATAATGAGCATAAATAAATGTATGTTTAAATAATTTTCATACAAATCAAAGCAAATTTATATACCTGCGGATGGCTCATAAGCTAATGATGATAGCTGCTGTGGTGCCACTGACGATGGACGCACCGATGGTAGGCGTGGAGGCTGAGTACATGGTAGCTGCTGTGGTGCCACTGATAGTGGTCGATGCGGTGGTACTAATGGCCCCTCAAATGGTGGTGGCACTAATGGCCCCTCCGATAGTGGCCGATGTGATGCCTCCTCTGATGGTGGTGCTACTGATGTCTTGTTATGTAGCACATCAGACATCATGCGCCGGGGATTATCATGTTTTCTCTTCCTTCCCATAATAATCTGCAAGCAATATAACATTAATTGACATTAGAAACATAGACAATGGTTTGTCATCAACTATAATATGACATTAATAGAACTATTACAATTACAAAGACAAAGTAAAGTAAGAATTTGATTATTAACTACAACCTTGGCCTTAATTGAATTACTAATGTTGATTAAATATCAGCCTATTTGAACATCAACTGTTTCCTCTTCTGCGGCTTCCCTCACCCAACCAACTTCTTCATCACGAAGCATTATATTTTCTTCCAATTGTTGGCTCATGTATGGCTCGATTTGTGGATCAGTCGAACTTATATCAAATAAACCTCTTTGAGACATCTTTACCACGACTTGCCAGTCTGGTTGTAACGGGTCTGCAACATACCAAACTTGCTGTGCTTGGGACGCCAAGATGAAAGGTTCATTGGTAATTCGATCATCTCGGTACAACAAATGATTGAAGTTCACCAACGTGAAATTGAAGACATCTTCTTTCTTTCCGTGAATGTTGTCAATCCAATCACACTTAAACAACACATGTTTCTTCTCATTGGAATATCGAATCTCAACAATATCTGTCAATTGTCCATAATAGTACACAAACCCCACACGAGGATTCTTGTCTTTTCGACTAGCATAACTTATGGTATCTGCATTCAAAGCTACACCACAATTTTGTGTGGCTCGACGATCATCCATGGCATTTACTCGATACCGAAACCCATTCAGTAGATACCCGTTGAACCTCCTTGCCAGGTTATGAGGACCATTTGCCAATAGAATAATCTCTTCAGAAAACATGACATCAGTAGTCCTTCGCAAAGTTTGGACCTATTTAACACGAAAATGTAAAATTTAAAATGTAGTTCGGCTTAAGTAACTAGAATCTATAGAGTCAAATACATACATGTTCCTTGAACCAAATGTGAAACGTTTCAAAATGTTCACGCCGAAGCTGATGATCGTCCACACGAGGCATTTTGAGCTGAAGTACTTCAAGGTGTTTGCTGTGTAGATTGAAATTTTAGCAATACAATTTTTTTTTTTGAAAATTCAATAAAACATAATAAAATAGTGAGTGAGTGACTTAACCTACTTTATGAATGGTTGAACCGCGCTTGTATTGAATAAGATGTACCGATGAGCTTGTACCCAAGAAGTATTATCAAGATAAAAGCTTATGTTTTCACCAATTGCATGACCCAAATTATCAGCACCACTATAGTTCCTCACGGGTCGACTAGATTTGGTTTCCACATCATTGAGATATTGTGCACAAAAATTCATGCATTCTTCTATAAGATATCCTTTAGCAATTGATCCTTCAGGATGAGCTCTATTATGCACGTATTGTTTCAAAGTAAAAAGATACCTCTCAATTGGATACATCCAGCGAAACTGAATCGTTCCACCCAATAAGGCTTCATCAGCTAGATGTATAGGCAAGTGCTCCATTATACCAAAAAAACTCGGAGGAAATATTTTCTCTAGATGACAAAGTGTTATAGCGATACGATCTTGAATATATTGCAAATCCGTCGCACGATTAACTTTTGAACACAATTGTCTAAAGAAATTGCTCAATTCAATCAAGGGTTCAATTATATTCTTCGGTAACGATCTTCGAATAGCCAATGGAATAAGTTGTTGCATCAGAATATGACTATCGTGGCTCTTAAGACCCCCAATACTTCTATCATGTGGCGCATACGACGACGTGATATATTGGATGAATACCCGTCGGGAACTCTTACTTCCTTCAACACTTTCAAGAACAAATCTTTCTCATCCTTGGTCATCGTGAATTGTGCTGGTGGTAAATAGGCTTTATTCGACCCTCTTAGCTGCAAATGTAGGGGTTTTCTAATATTCATATCTTGTAAATCACGCCGAGCATTAACACCATTCTTCAATTTTCCTGCAACCCCTAATATTGTCCACAACACATTGTCACAAACATTCTTCTCTATATGCATCACATCGAGGTTGTGTCTTATTAGATTGTGCTCCCAATATGGCAATTCATAAAAGATACTCTTTTTCTTCCAGCTATAGGTGCGATGTCCAACTTTCTCCTTCTCTACCTGTCTCCTATGCCTCTCCTTAAGGTCATCCATCTTGTATTGGGTTAAAATACCCTCAGATTCTAATTGTAGCAACATCTCAGTTCCAAACAACAATTTTGGTTTGAGTCTGACTTCCCGACTACCATCAAATGATACTTTATCCTTCCGGAATTTATGGCCAGTAGATAAAAATCTACGATGACCCAAGTATGATTGTTTCCTACTATGCTTTAACCAACACGATGTAGTTTTCTTATTACAACAAGGACATGCATATTCGCCTTTAGTGCTCCATCCTGACAAGTTTGCGTATGCAGGAAAATCACTAATTGTCCACAGTAAAGCTGCATTCATTTGACACATTTGATTTGTTGATGCATCAAATGTTGACACACCCTCATTCCATAGTTCTTTCAACTCCTCAATCAACGGTTGCATATACACATCAATCTTGTCACCAGGTCCTTTCGGGCCGTCAATAAGTACGGATAAAATTAGAAATGGTTGCTTCATGCACATCCATGGCGGCAAGTTGTATGGAATGAGCACAACAGGCCAAGTGCTATGAACTATGTTCATCGTCCTGAATGGGTTAAAACCATCAGATGCTAAGCCAAGCCTTACACTTCGGCAATCATTACTAAAGTCAATATTCCGACGGTCAAAATCTTTCTATGCAAGGGAGTCAGCAGGATGCCTGAAGACACCATCATCAGTTCGTTCCTCTGCATGCCATCTCATTAACTTGGCCGTCTTGGATGACATAAACAACCTCTGCAACCTTGACTTTAAAGGAAAATACCTCATCTGTTTTGCAGCTATTTGTTTGCCACCTGTGTTAGGACCATTTGAACCACCATCACCATTTGATTTCCATCTAGAACTGTTGCATATGACACATTTATCAAGATTGGCGTCCTTGTTTCGAAACAACATGCAACTGTTGGGACATACATCCCACGTTTCATACGTGAAGCCCAAATCTGTTGTGACCTTTTGAGCTTTATAATATGAGTTTGGGAGTTTCACACCCAACGGGAACGCCTCATTCAATAACTCAAGCAACATGTCAACAGACTTGTCTGTCCACTGATTAAGCACCTTCAAATGTAGAAGTCGAACAATAAATGACAAAGATGTGAACTTCTGACAACCCGGATACAATTCACTTTGTGCATCTTGAAGAAGTTTGAAATACTTTGCAGTCTCTGCATTTGGACCGAGCTGGGGTTCAGATGCATGGGGATCAGGCCCCTGTGGTTCATCACCCTCAGCACTTGTACCGGCATGTGGATTTCCCATAGCCCCTTGTATCATTCCAATCATATTATCCCCAATGTCTAAATTAGCTAATGTTTCATTCTCTCGATTACCATGCAGAGATATGTAAGATTCCACATGATTAATCCAATGTTTGTATTTTAAAAAAAAACAATTCAAAATCAGATGCTCCCGTACACCCTCTCGTACAAAATAGTATCGATTCTCACACTTCCTACACAGACAACTGATCATCGAACCTTCAACCCTATTGGTGTAGGCAAACACAAGGAATTCATCAATCCCATTAATGTATTCACTCGACATCCTATCTGGCAAATCAATCCAACTCTTATCCATCATCTGTACATATCCACAAAAATATCTCACCAAAGTAACTCTAAATATAATACCTACGCAAACCAAGTAAATGATATCATTCCTCTCCGCAAATAAATAAATTGTCATATTAAATGTCAAAAAATACAAAAAATACAAAAAAAAAAAAAAAAAAAAAAAACCTAATAAACAGAATAAATAAGTGAAAATAAAAATAAACCCTAATATTTTGATTGGTTTTCAATTTATACCATTTACCTATTTTCATCAACTAAACCCGACAAAAAAAAATAAAAATAAAAACTAGTTATTAAACTAAACGAAATGTCTAAAATTCCTATTTAGGATTAACTCCTGTTTTTTTTAGATTGAAAAAAAGTAATAAAAAGTTTAAGGTTTAAATTAATTAAATTAAAATTTTAAGATTTATTTTACTATAAGGGTTAAAATCCTGTTTTTTTTTTTTTTTGTATGTTTTTTATTTTCTCTTAAATATTTTTATGACTTATTTAAACATTTGCAATTTAAATTTGTAATCCAACCATTGCATGTGTATGATATCAAAAACACAAAAAAAATAAATTCTATCTCCTTTTTTACGAATCACTCATAAAATTATGATTTTAAATACAATATAAGTGATTGATGCATTAAGATTAAGTTATTTAAGATTATTTTAAATACAATAAACAGATTTATAAAAAAAAATTGCATATATATATAGATTTATTAATCAATAGACATTCATCTATATATATATATAAATTACACACATTTATTTGCATATATATATATACAGATTTATTAATTTAGATTTATATACAGATTATAATTTCATCCCCAAATTACACACATTTATTTATATATATACAGATTTATAAAAAAAAAATTGCATATATCCAAAAATCAAAATTTCTGCAAAGCCACAATTGACAGGCAATTTGGCTACAAACTTTGCCAATCAACACAAATAAATTCCAACTAGTGGTTCGAATGAAACAATTAAAGAAAGAGAAACAAGACATTGAAGAATAATAAAAGAAAACTTCATTAATCTTCAAAGAGTGCAAGAATTTTGTCGATGAACATAATTTGATTATAAACTAGTACTGTTCTACTCATAAAAGTTTAGATAATCTACTCCAAAGATAGGAAAGAAAAAGAGAGATGTTTTGTTGTTTGATTGATGTCTCCTCTTGTTTGTGCCTTGCCAATTTATAGGCTCATGTCCGCAGTTTCCTTCAACTGCTCAACAACTGCTCTTCCTTCTACAGCCACATTACCACAAACATCATCAAAAGTTACTTCATCATCATCCAATATGATAGCAATGGTGCCACACCTTCACAACTTCCTTAAACCACTTGATGCCTTCCATGGCTCCTGCACAAAGCATAACAAAAATAGTAAATAATAATAATAACAATAATAATAATAATAATAATAATGTGGCCATAGTAGGTCTTTAAGGATGGTCATGGTCTCAATCGACAAATCATAATTGATACGTCACAAACAACATATATGGATTTGGCCATAATCGATAGGCCACAATCGGTAGGAAATATTTTATGGTGCAACCACCAACACTCAAATCTTGTCTATAAAAGCTCTTGATTAACATTGTCTTGCTCATCCAAGTGTGCTAGAGACATCTTTATAGTTAAGAGAATAGGGGTTCCTCTTTGTATCTCCTTGTGTTCATGCATTTACTATTCTTATTCTCTTGCGTTCATTGTATGATAACAGCTGACTCTCTTCTGCACAGCCACTATGCCATGCAGATGAGAGCTCCGCCCTGTTGCAATTCAAGCAAACCTTTTCAATTGATGAATTTGTTTCTCCTGATCCTTTTGCTTATCCAAAGGTTGCATCATGGAAGCTCGAAGGAGAAAGTGGCGATTGCTGCTCATGGGATGATGTGGAGTGCGATGAAGATACAGCTCATATGATTGGCCTTGACCTCAACAGCAGTTTCCTCCACGGTTCTATCAATTCAAGTAGCAGCCTCTTCTACCTAGTTCACCTTCGGAGACTTAACCTTGCTCATAATGACTTCAATTACTCTCAAATCCCATTAGGAAATGGCCATCTCTCAGGGTTAACAAGTCTCAACCTTTCCCGAGCTCTACTTTTCAGTAAAATCCCTCCGAAAATCTCAAAATTGTCCAAACTGCTTTCCCTTAATCTTTCTTACAATGTTGACCCATCAAATTTAGGACTATTGAAACCTGAAATCCCTGATATGAGAAGCCTACTTTAAAACTTGACTAACCTCAAAATGCTTTATCTCATATGTTCTGAAGTACCTGACATATTGGCCAACTTGTCTTCTAAGACAACTCTCGCTCTGATAGATTGTGGGTTGCATCGTGAATTTCAGTAGGCATATTCCACCTACCAAAGCTTCAAGTTCTTAGTGTGTGCTTCAATGAAAATTTCACTGGCCATTTGCCCGAATTTCACCCAAGAAGTCCCCTTCAAAAACTGGCACTTACTTCCACCAGTTTCTTGGTTAAGCTGCCCGACTCAATTGGAAATCTTAGGGCTTGTTTGGTTTGTTTTTGGGAGAGTTGTTTTTGAAAAAAATTTTGGAGAGAGAATTCAGAAATTTTTTTGGTTTGTTTGGTTGTATATTTTGGGAGAGTTGTTTTTTTTAGAGTTTGGGATGATTTGATATTTTTGGAAAATTTGAGTAGATGTGTGTGAGAGAAAAAGTAATTGAGAATGAGAGAGGAGAGAGAAAAAGTGATTGATTGATGTGTAAGAGAGAGAAAGTGATTTTGGAAACTTTTTGAGAAAAACTCAAACCAAACCATTTTTTAGAAATTTTTTTCTAAAATTCATCTCCCAAATATAAACCAAACATACTCTTAATTTCTTGAATGTGTTAGATTTTAGAAGATGTGACTTCTCAGGGAACCTTCCAGCTTCACTTGATAACCAAAGCCAGCTCACCCATCTGGACCTCATGTTGAATAATTTTAGCAGTGATATTCCTTTTTTAGCAGGACTATCACAACTCCATTATTCATCACTTTCCTTCAACAAATTCAGTGTAGGGACCTTGCCATGGCTTGGTAAGCTAACTGAACTCACTGAATTGTATCTTCGTGACATCAATCTATATGTTTCGATCCCATCATTTCTTGCAAACCTAACTCAACTTACTTCTGTAGACCTTTCCTCCAATCACTTAAGTGGAGACATTCTATCTCAGTTAACGAACCTAACCCATCTAATTGCTCTAGATCTTTCAAATAATCAATTGCGAAGCCCAATCCCAAGCTCATTCTCTGAGCTAAAGAATCTTGAAACTCTCTTTCTTCCAATAAACTCTGTGGCATGAAGCTTGAAATTTTTCTTAACCTCAAATATATTATTGATCTCGATTTGTCTGGTAACAAATTAACAGTGATGACCTAAAACACTACGAATACCACTCTACCAAAGTTTAAGAAGTTAGCATTGGATTCATGCAACTTGAAAGAAATCCTAGATTTTTTGCACTTCCAAGATGAACTTCAGGGGCTATTTCTTGAGGCAAACAAAACTCACAGCCAAATTCCGTCGTGGATGTTAAACAAAAGTAAAGAAACTTTGGAGATTTTATCCCTTAAAAGAAAATTTTCTAACTGGCTTTGACCATCATCCAAATATCATTCCTTGGGTTAATTTAGGCATTTTAGACCTTGGCTATAACATGCTGCAAGGGCAACTACCAATTCCACCACTATCCACCCTCCTTTATTATGTCCCAGACAACAGATTGACTAGAGAAATTCCACCATTGATCTGTAGATTGAGTTCTCTTTACAGACTTGATTTGTCTAATAACAACTTGACTGGAACTATTCTTCCATGTTTGAGTAACCTCAGCGATTGTCCGTCAATCCTAAATCTCAAAGGCAACTACTTTCGCGGTCCCATTCCTCACTCGTACAATAAAAGAAACAAATTGAAGATGATTGACTTCAGTCAGGGGAAGGTGCTGAGATCATTAGCAAGTTGTACCGTGCTTGAGATTCTTGATCTCTCAAATAATCTTATTGAAGATACATTCCTCTTTTGGTTGGCAGTTCTTACAGAGTTGCAGTTTCTTATCTTGAGATCCAACAAATTCTATGGTGCAATAGGAGGTCTTGAAACTAAGTTCGTGTCACCAAATCTGCGCATCATTGACTTCTCTCATAATGGTTTTACAGCTGATTTGCCAACTAATTACTTTCAAAATTGGAACGCAATGAAGTATTTTGGCATGGACAGGATGGCAAATATGTATGCAACCACAAAATTCACCTAAATCCAATCTTGGCTTTGCTTGGTTCATGTGTCAGGCAGGGTGTACATAGACCCAGAGTTCCGACAAGGGATTCCTCGTCATAAAAAACGTTACATACTTTTCTCAAGGTCGAAAGACATTTTATTGAGGAATAATGGCACCAAAAAGCATGTATCACAATAATATATCTTCAGCTTAGCATCTAAAAGATAATTTGCATATAGTTTCATCCTGTCCTCTATTTTCCAACCGGAGATGTTCACGTGTGAGTACAACGTTCAACAAGTACTATATTTTCCCAATTGACTTATATACTATTCTATACAAACATATATGAAAGGAACCCAGCACATTTCAATACCAAGAATTAAAAACAATATGTGAAAGGAAATCAATCTATATTAATTTAACCGATATTCTGATTTTAAGTTCTTCCTCATTTCTTTTTAGCTGATCCCCCGATCCAACAACCCCCCTGTAAAAGGAGTCAACTAATGTGAGATATTGACAATGTCAAGTTACTAAAACCTGAATATGAATAGCCCGCTTGACCTTATCTTTATGTGCATAGAACAGAATATTGATGCAAGTTTGATGTTCATATGTAGCTCATGTCACTAAAAAAATATATGAAAGTGCTACAAACCATAACAATTAAAGTACGACAAATGGGGTATAATTTAAATAATCTTGCCTTTTCTTTTGCCGTTATGCTTCCTTGTTGGCAATTGCATCAGGAGAATTGGGATGCACTTGCTCATGTGATTCCCAGACTCCATCAGCTCCATCTAATGCAACTAAGCTCTCCATGTAAGTATACACATTAAATGAGTCGCCATAGACTCCAAGATTCTTGATTTGGTGACTTTGTGGATCATATGAAAGAAGTTCACCATCATCAATTAACACATCGCCATTCTTTCTAAAACCCAGTACCTTTGAAAATACGCTTTGTCCAATGATTGTGTATCGTTTAGTCCATGACTCTATGACACCATATTCTTCCATTACCCATATATGGAAATTACACATCAGGGGCGAAGGGGCTACTAAACCAGATGCACAGTCGATTACAGCAGCAAGTGACTCACCCAATACTGCAACAGCCGTGCTTGTATGAAGCCTCCCATCAGGTTGATAGTTTGGCAAAGAGATCTCCCTAAACACCTCATTGCCCATATCAAATGCCACAATCAAGATCCCAAAACCATGCTCCTTTGCTGGATCAAATGCAACCCAATGAACAGCCCCATTCACAAACACAGACCAGGTATTTATAGAAAGTTCAAAGGGAAAATCAACAACACAAATGGGTCTCCAAGAGAGCGTGCTAAGTGCATAAAGCTCCGTCTTACACAGAACACTACCACGAGCCTTGTCATTGAGGTACCCAATTTTCACCACTTTGTAGTCATTACTAATGCGGTCGAACCCAAACCCAAAAACAAACTGAAGACCGCTATCGGTTACAGAATACCCAGATTCAGGAAGTGTCAGGAATCTCCTAATTGATGGGTTCCAAAGAAAAGCAAATTCTGAGCCATAAAGAGGCGATATACACAACAACCCATTACAAGAACCCATAATTTTGAACGAAATACCAGGGCTGTGAAATGGGTATTCAAGTTCCACAAAATTACAAGTTTCGTCATCGCTACATGAAATAAAGCGCTCTTGATACGGAACATGGGTATGCTTGATGATAAGTAGTTGGGTGTTTGATTTAGTTTGATTGAGGTGTGTGGTGATGAAACTTGGGTTTGCAATTAAGGAGTTCCAAGATTTGCAAACTGACCTGAATTGAAGCAGAGACTTCACTGGTAGTCTCGCAAGGATTTCGATCAAGACTTCGTCAGGTATGTAATCCGACATCGTTTGCGTCCTTTTTCTTCTTATGTGTTTTGAATTTCTTGTACAGTTGAGAAAAAAGATTTGAGAGTTGAACTCAGAGAAGAGAGCTAAAAAGGGTTGTGAAACTGAAATGAAAACGTAAGAGAAGAAAAACAAGACGCGTTGAAAAGTCAGTGAAGAAAATTGAGGAGAAAGTTCCTAACCTTTTGGGAGGAGGATTACTCCAGTATTCCAAAATCTGGCTTGTGGCCTCATAATTGTTCCGTTTTAGCCGATTCAATAGGGCTGAGGATAGGTTATCCGAATCGACTATTCTGTCTAACTTGAATCAATCTGTATATAATTAAGTGGTTTTATCGACACAATATGAACATATGCGATTTGAAATATGATATTATTACGAGTTATGAAAGGGTTATAAGTTTTGCCACACTCACAAAAATCTGTCTGTACTTAGATTCTTTTTTTTCTTTTCTTTTTTTTTTTAAATGTTTAAATTTGAACCATTGATTTCATTCATCTTATTCTTGATATTTTTGAATTTTGAATAATTTCACTTTAATTGTATTGTTAGGTAGTGAATGATTTTGATGATTTAGTTTAGAATTTTGAAAGATTTGCTTGTATTAGTTTATGATTTTATGTAGAAGTTTAGGATTTTGAACGGTTTGCTTGTGTTAGAAATTAATTTTGTTGTGTTTTTAATTTTATAAGTTTTAATTTATTAATTATTAATGTTGAGCATTGTAGAAAATGGAGAGAAAATGACCCAAAATAAATATTTACAAAAAAAGAAAAAAAAAAAAGGCCAAAAAATAAATTTTTAAATAGAAAAATTCAATCCGCAAACCGGCCGCACATCCGCGAATCCTATACACATAAACTGTAATCCGCACTGCGGGCGATTGCGGGTTCAATTTTTCCCATATGCGAGCGGGTTCAAACCGCAATCAAACAGTTCAAAACCGAACCGTAAACACTCATACTATTTACTGTATCGTATTTGTCAATTAAAAAAAAAATAAATAATGATAATTATGTTTTTAAAAAATAAATTATTTACTTTTTTAATAACAAAATAATTATCATATCAATCTAAATATTTCATAAATAAAATATATAAAGTGTTCGATAAAATAAATAATTTAAATTATCAAAAAAAAACTTATGATAAACTTTACACACCCAAACAACACTCATCCATTCAAATTTTAGACTGTCCTCCTAGGAAGGGGAGGATAAAAGGATTAAGTCGAGAGTCATATGTGATAATTAGTGGTGCGTGGTTCGAACAGTATAAAAAATCAAGGAAAAATTATTTATAAGTCTTATTAAGAAGACTTATATTATGTATGGTTTTACTAAAAAAATTTTGTTCTCATAAATTTTGTGGGAGGTTTGTTGACACATTTACCCTCAATATTAGTAGTTAATATAATAAATAATAGTAAAACCATATATAGGAAATTGAATGTTACCATAGATCATATCTATATAAACGTAACGTAACATAACGTGACACCTACATAAACGTAACTTGACACCTATATAAACGTAACGTGACACCTATGATCTATGGTAACATGCAATTTCATATAGGAAATTGCATGTTACCATAGATCATATCTACATAAACGTAACGTAACGTGATATCTATATAAACGTAACGTGACACCTATGATCTATGGCAACATTCAATTTTCTATATAGGAAATTAAATGTTACCATAGATCATATCTTCATAAACGTAACGTAACATAACACTTACATAAACGTAACGTGACACTTATAGGAAATTGAATGTTACCATAGATCATATTTATATGAAACGTAACATGACACCAACATAAACCAGCAACATTTTCACATTCAATTTAAAAAAATAAAAACTCATTAAGTTTGCAAAACATAACGTGACAGGTTACGTTACGTTTATGTAGGTGTCACGTTACGTTACATTTATATGGGTGTCACGTTACGTTACGTTTATGTAAATGTCACGTCACGTTACGTTTATGTAGGATTTTATGGAATACATTTTTATCTAAATAGGATTTGAGATTCTATAAAAAATTACACAGGACTTAACCCACCATAAGCGTCTGAAAAATGACTTATAAATAAGTCTCCCAAAAATCAAATTATAAATCAAATCATGAATGGTGAATTAACAAATAACTAAATTATGGTTCGGGTGTTTTTGGGCCGCTTCAATTTGCTAATTGATTGAAGAATATTCTTAAATAATTATCAAAATTTTGCATCTATATATCTATATATTATATAAGGAAAATAGAGTTTCTAATCTACAAGTTTTGTGAGAGCTTTAATATCCTAATCCTAATTTTTTAATTTTTTGATTTTAAAAAAAAAATCTCAGCATTTATTGACTTCTTCCAACTCACAAACCTTTTTGACTTCTCTCATAATTACTGCAGCATTCTTTTCAATTTCTTCCATACACTATGGTTAGACACAAAAATAAAGAAGATAATCATTTTGCTATGGATCTCAAAAAGATATAACTACATCTAAATTTGAATTATGATTTAGTAATATAATTATCTATTTTTTTTGATGTATATCTATCAAAATTTTAAATTACTTAATGGGACAAATTAATCAAATTTCTAAAATTATTAATTTTTTAATTTATAAAATAGATTAAAAAAAAACTATTGACTGACTTATTCATTTAATAACAAAAAAATTTCATAATCTCTCTCACCGATTTTCTAAATATATATATATATATATATATATTAAAACCTACCTTCCTTCTCTTTTCCGAAAAGATCAGATAATATTTTTCATAAAAATTGCAGATATCTATCTATATCTTATATATTATATTTGAACATAACAAAAAAATTAAATAAATAAAAATCAGGTATACAACAAATAAAATTAATATATTTGATTTTTATTTATTCAATTAATTTTTTTTTTGCATCTCAATATTCAAAATTTATCTAAATAAATCTAATTTGAAATACATTTGAAAATATCTCCCACCATTATATTTCAAATTAATAAACCTCACATGTCTATCCCATATGTAACTCACATAATAACTTACCTAAATAATAATAATTAAAAACAACTAGAAACCACAGATACATTAAATTTAAAAAAAAATAGAAATCCACAACTCCATCTTAAATAAATTAGAAAAAAAAAACCCCCCGAATAGAAACCACACAAAAATAAAAAAAGATAAGAATTTAGATATGAATTTAAAAAAAAAATGACAATATCTAAATTTGAATTATGATTTATTAATATAATTATCTATTTTTCTGATGTATATATATCGAAATTTTAAATCACTTAATGAGACAAATTAATTAATTTTCAAATCTTATTTAAAGAATAATCTGATTAGTCATCCCAACTCCTAAACTTTGCGGGCACTGGCAAAGGAGCTAACAGATTGGGTTAGGTGAGGTTTAAGTTGTTGGAGGTAACATTTTCCCACTCTATAAATTTATTTATTTTATTTTTTCCCTATGTGATTCTCTTTATCTACTGTTAGTTTGGTTTTGGTTTCGGTTTTAGTGAGGTTTATGTGTTTGTTTATAGGTTTGCATAGTAGAGAAGAATTATTGATAATTATGGTTGTAATTAAAGTATCTATGTTCGTTCCATGCCAAATATTTTGATTGGATTTTCTTTTTTTCAATGAAGACCATAAATTTGAAGTAAAAAAAAAAAATTGGTATCAAATTTTTTATTTTTTATTGTCATTTTATTTTATAAAAAATGTGAAAATTTATTGAGAATTCAAGATTTTACTATAACATTAGATTTTTGTATAACTAGGTAAATTTAAAACTTTTAAATATCATTGTGTTCTTTATTTTTATCCTCTTTCTATCCCATTAGACCATTACGGCTATTTGTTAGTTTGTTAATTATAATTCAATTAATTGAAAATGAAAACATAACATAACTTTTCATATATATTATAGTTAATTTGTTACAACTATAATTGTATATAATAGCATAATATATAAAGATAATCTCTAAATATAATTTTTATTTTTATTATGTGATTAAAATAGTCCATTTTAATAGTATATAGAAGAGTTAGATGGTTTCTTTTATCTCTAAAAATCCCAATCTATTTTTTTTTTAATTTTTTAAATTGAAACATCAATTGTTTTTGTCCATAAAACAAAACTGATAAACACA
This sequence comes from Camellia lanceoleosa, assembly GCA_025200525.1. Classification (NCBI taxonomy): domain Eukaryota; kingdom Viridiplantae; phylum Streptophyta; class Magnoliopsida; order Ericales; family Theaceae; genus Camellia; species Camellia lanceoleosa. The sequence goes on from CM045762.1 coordinate 58,454,912, forward strand.
TATAAAAAAGTTACACATTTTTATTTTTTTTTATTTTTTAATATGTAGGATATTTACAAATGGAAAATGTTTGACACTCCAAATTTTTTTTCATAATCCAACATATAATGACGTAATCATAAGTGTCAAATTATACATTTCAACCAACCACATATTCAAACTTAGATTATTTCAAGATGTTATTTCACTATAATTCTAATTAAGAGAATCTTTAACCCTTAATATATGTTTTTATCAAATTATAATTTGATAAAAATTTAAAAAGATGAAACGTTAAAAATTATTATTTTTTCCATCGAAATTGGTGAAAAGGAAAAAAAAATTGGGATAAGAATGAAAGTTCTTTTAAAAATTGATAAACATTTAACGAAAAAGTTAAAGTAATTCATTTCAAATCAAAATTTTATTCAAATTTAAAATCAAATTAGATAAAAAAAAAATTAAAAGAAAATGATGAAAGTTTGAAAATATTTTGAAACATTCTTATTCATAAAGACTAGAAATTCGTGTATGTATTGTATTCATATTGTATTTTTAGTTATGAAATTGAAATCAAAAGAAATGTAACTTAAATTATTGGATTAATAATAGAAGAGGTATGTCATAACTCAGTTTATCTCATTTAATTAGGTTTAACTTTTTTTTTAATACAAATTATCAAAATTGCACTATATATATATTTTAATTTTTTTAAACTAATAATTTAAAAAGTTATAAACATAAAAGTTAACTTATAAATTTCATGTATACCGCAAGATAAAGTATTAAATTACTTCAAAATAATTATAATGATTTTTTTAATTTATGAAATCCCATGCATAGCAGGGGTTATCACTGGTATTATACAATATTAATTTGCATATATATAACAAAAATTATATATTCTTAAACATTACCACCTCAGATCTAAAATATTTTATTTTATAATGTAGAGGTGGGACTTAATATACCACAATTGCGGATTGTGACGATGAATAGATTGTGACAGTGAATGGTAATATTTGTTTGGTGATGATTGTTTTAATTTTGATTTTGATTTTGATTTTAATTTTTTTTTTTGTATTACAATAATGCCTCTCTATGTAGAGATTTTCCTCTTTCATGAAGGTTTTCTTCTACTTGCGTAGTGGTTGTTTAATTTTTTTTCCTATATTAAAACCAATATACTTTGCATGGAGGTTACCTTTATCTTTTTTAGAATCTATTTTATATTATAGTGTACTTAGGAATGGCAACGGGGCGGGGCGGGGCCGGAGATCACCCTTCCCGTCGCCGATCCCCGAAGGCACAAAAGTCCCCGTCCCCGATCCCCGGCGGAGAACCAATCACCCTCCCCATCCCCCGCCTCCTAACGGGGATCAGGGATCCCCGACCCCGAAAAATCCCCGTACAAAAACAGCGTCCACAACAAACAACAACCACCCCAACAAATCAACAACCACAACAACACAACAAATGAACAAAAAAAAAAATGATGAACCAAAAACAACAGATGAACAAACAACCCCCCAACACAACAACAGATTTATATATATTACTTTAAAAAAAAAAATTCATCAACAAGATTGAGAGAGAGAGGGCTTCTGCAGCTTCATCAACAAAAACAACAGATCGGTAGTTTCAGATCGAACCATGGTCTGTCCAGATCGAACCATCCACGATCCTGGTCCTTTGTACGGATGAAAGATAGTGAAGAAGAAATGATCAAACCACGATCTAAGTGAAAAAAAGCTTCAGATCGAACCACGATCCCGTGAGTGAGGGAGAGAGAGAGGATGGCGATGTGATCCGTGGAAGAGGAGGATCTCGTGAGTGAGGGAGAGAGAGACGATGGCGATGTGATCCGTAGAGGAGGAGAAGGAGGATGAGGAGGGAGGAGGGGAGTGGTGGGAGTATTGGTGGAGGAGGAGGTGGCGGTGAGAGATGGTGAAGAAGTCAGAGACGATGGAGAGGAAGAGAGATGTGAGGAATGGAGAGAGAGAGAGTAGATCTACAGACTACATGAATGAATGAGAGAGAGAGTAGGTGGAGATGAGATGAGAATCAAAAAAGTATTATCTAAATGAATAAAAGATAGGGATGACTCATCGGGGATATAATATATATATATCATTCGGGGGGACAAACAGGGAGGGGCTCGGGGCCGGGCCAGGACTGAAACATGTATCCCTGTCCCCGACCCGAATATCATCGGGAATTTTTTTTAATCACCATCCCCGGCTCGTCGGGGGTATTTTTCGGGAAATAACCGTTATATTCGGGATCGGGGGGTCGGGTACCCATCGAGCCGGTTTCAGATTGCCATCCCTAAGTGTACTTTATCTAACGACTAGCTATGACTCATGCCTAAAGGCACTTGCCACATAATATTGACATGCTAAAAAATTAGTAGTGCTAGAGGCCTTGAAATCGAGGCCTCGAATTTGCCTCGACTATGCTTCTTCTTCTTCTTCTTCTTCTTCTTCTTTTTTTTTTTTTTTTTTTGTCTGTGTTATTTTTTTGTTTTATTTTGTTTTTTTAAGGGTGATTATGTGTCACGCCCCAAACCCGCCCCGAGAGGTTTGGTGACGAGACCGGCCAGTAATCCTAGATTACCACAGGCCTTTCTATACATAACATAAATAAAATGGGGCTCGCGGAAGCACATGCAAAAACTATAGTCCAAGAGCTGTGCATTTATATGAACAAGTGTATATACATGCCCAAAAATTATAATTACACACACAATGTTACATGACATGATCCATGACATCACATAGTACAAGCTACAAAATAACAAAAAGACAAAACCCTCTCACGGCCTTCCAGGCCTAGCTCCAGCTCGGAGGCCCTCAAAATTCTGGTTAGGCTTCAACCGGCGGCTCGACTCGAGACTCCACCTAGGCTTGGCTACCTGAATGCTCACCTATAATACATAAATACAAACAATGAGCTAAAGCTCAGCAAGTAACATTAAAGTAAAGGGTTAGTGAACGAACTCCAACATTTCACATTTACAGTTATAAACAGTCAACAGTCATTAATGGCATAAACCACAGAACCTTTCATAACCTTTCATAACAGTCGATCCTTTAACAGTCTAACAGTCTACGAGATCTCGTGACTGGCCATGGGCCTTCATCTTCATGCCCTAACCCATGACTGATCAGATCATGAGCCTGCATGTTCATGTCGCACCCATGACCTAACTATCTATGGATGCCATACTAGATTTGCAAATAAAGACATTCGTTCACAGTTTAAAATCACCTTTCAAACATATCATATCATAACGTATCACTTTGAAACATAATTCATTATAACATATCTTTACAGAAACGTTACTTACAGCGGGTTTCCAATACCGGTTGCACGGTCTTCGAGGCTTGTCCTGCAATTAACATTATGAAACATTCCTTAACATTCATTATTGTCATACATTAAACCATTCATGCCTCTCTTTTCTTTCCTTTACTTTAATTCATGTCATTTCATTCATTCATTCTTTACTTCATTTCATATTCATTTCATGCTCATGAGATGCTAAATGATGCAATTAACATACTAGAATCAAATATACAACTTCCCCGAAAAGTTCCTGAAAAAGGCCTTCCCGCTCGAGCGCCACTTTGGCCGCTCGAGCGTACTGAAGAAAATGACCAAAACTGCTGGGAGGGTGATTTCTGCGCTCGAGCGGGCTTCCCTCCGCTCGAGCGGTCCATGCAAAAGTCCGAAACTCTGGTTCTTCTTCCCTCTTTCAAACTCCAATCTCTTCTTTACAAAATCAACTTCTAATACATGAAATACAACCTCTCAAACACTTGATTAACACTTTAATTAACTCATTACATCTTCAATCAAAACTCAAATATATCATATAGAAGATCAAACCCATGAACATGTACATAAAAGCTTCATTTTCAACTTCCATGGAGGTTTTAAGGTAGAACCTCCTTAATATACCAAATATAACATGAATCATAACATATGTGCTCAAATTCAACATAACTTCTCTTTCCTTTTCATTTACTTGTCATGAGATCATGAAGAATACAACCTTAATTCAAGAAATTAGGAGAAATTCTTACCTTAGTTCTTTAGTTGTAGAAGATTCAACTTGATTTCCCCCTTGGTCCCTCCATTTCTCACGATTCTCTCTCTTTCTCTCCCTTTCCAGATTTTTCTTTTCTTTCATTGAGTCAATGAGTCAAAAGTTAACATCCTTATCTTATATACATCAATAAACCATTTGGTCAAAAACATTTAAGCCAAACAAGGCCCTTGCACCTTAATCTCACATATAAATAGTTGTGCCAAGCTTTGCAAGCCAAACGAGACTTAGCGAATCAGATAATTTCAGTCTTCAATTTAATTTCTGAAATCGTTCTAAAAATTTCCGGTATCACGTAAACGTATTCAATTTCATTTTCTGTACCCATTACGGTCATCAATTTCAATCCCAAAGTCGTAGTCTTAACAGATAATTTTCTAATTGAAACAGGTAGTCTTCCATTAAATCATACTAACACATAATTAATTACTGATAATCACATCATGCAGTTCCGGGTCATTACATTATGTGTAGAGATGTACCAAAAAAATTAGACATTTCATACCAACTCATCGTATAAAATTATATGAAATTAACAAACTAATCAATCAATTTTATCACTCAACCAGTTCAACTTAATTGACTGATCAGTTAGACTGCTCGTTAAAATTTGTTAATTTCATATAATTTTGTACGATGAGTTGGTGTGGGATGTCTAGTTTTTTGGCACACCCCTACACATAACTACCTTTAAAAAAAAAAAAAAAAAAAAAACCCAGACTAACACAGCCCAGCAAATAAAATAAAATAAAATAAATTGATCAGTCAATTTTATCACCCAATCAGTCTAACCTAACTCACTTTTAGAATGTCTATTTTTTTAGCACATCCCTATACATAAACTACCCTTGCAAAAAGAAAAGAAAAGAAATGAGAGAAAAAAAAAAAAAAAAAACCAAACTAACACTGTCTTATAAGAAAAATAAAATAAAATAAAATAATGATTCGAGGCAAATTTGAGGCCTTAGGCATTTTCCCTAAAAAATATGACACATCACATTAAAATTTTATTTGGTATAATTTATATGTAAGAGCTTTGTTAACAAATGTCCTTAGGACACTTATTAAGAATACATTAAATTATCTTAACTAACCTCACTACCATAAAAAATTGAAAAAATTATAAATGTTATATTCTTAGAGATTAAACTACCATTTTCTTTAATTATCTCTATTTTAGTATTTTTATATAATGAAATATTTTCTTAACATTTTTTTATTATAAAAGCGAAATCCCTTTATTTTTTAGATGTCGTTTTTTTTAAAAATTTTTTAAATGCCTTTTATTTTTTATGTTTGTTATAATTTTTAGATTTATTTTCTTTAAATCATATAGTTTAATTATAATGGAAAATAAATGGTATTTAAAAATTAAAAAAACAATCTGTTTCATTTAAAAATAAAATTCTTTTGTTGATTAATATTATGAATTTTTTTATATTTGTTATAATTTTTAGATTCATTTTTCCTTACACCATATAATTTAATTATGATTGAAATTTAAAAATTACAATAATAAAAAAAAAGTTACAAAATGTCATTTAAAAAAAATAAAGTGCATTCACTTTTATGATTAAATGTTTAAAAATTCCCTTATAAAAATTATATAAAAATAGAGGCAATTAAAGAAAGGGTAGTTTTGCCTTTAACAATACACCATTTATAACATTTTGAGTGATTCTACTTACATTATTAGTTTACCTCTTTACACCCTCCATCTCATTACACGACTAAAATAAATAAATAAATAAAATTGATTCTCATTACACCTATTATATTATCAAAATTAACCCTAAACTAAAAATTCTTCAAAATTCTTTCAGTTTTGTCTCTTTACACCTATAGTTTTCGATAATACAACGCTAAAAAATTTGAATTACTCTAGTGTCATGTCACCAGTCAAACTAATTTTTTCCAGCCGTTTGTTGCCATTCAACTGGATGATTACTTTACTTTAACAAGAAACTAGTTGGAGCTCATTTGTGAAGTGCCTGTTCGGTGATATATTACAATACAAATTAGATTACTCTGGTGTCATATTGCCGAACTAAAATAAATTTGTCCAACCACCTGTCGCTTTACGTGTGTTGTAGATTGTCTTCATTATTGTCACATTAAAGGTATCCCTTTGTTTCAATATAATCAATATCTTTTTTGATTGTACCATACTCTTTGACATGTCAACTAATAAGGATGTTTCCTTGTCAGATAATCTACTAGCAAATTAGTGCCCTTAAAGATGTTTAGCAGCCAAATGATTGTACTTGCATTATTACAATGAATAGAAGTATAATCCTTCCAAGCAATAAAACAAAAAAATATATTTAAAAAAAATGAAACTGGAAATGTACGGTAATGATTAACTAAACAAATAAAAAACGTTCAACCTTATGTTACTAGAAAATGTATCTTTTATTCGGCAGTGGGTTGTCGGACATATATTTTTTATTCAGCAATATGATTCTGGACTATTTTATTTTGTTCAATTTTAGCACATCAAACAAAAGTTGAAGAACTCTCTCAAAAAACGAAATAAAAACCTACCAAACAAATAAAAAAAAACTCACAATTTCCCTTGTTTTATGGTTCTTCATTACCATTTCTTCATCTATTGCTTTCTTTTATGATCAAAATATTATGATTCTCACTTTTTGAAAATAGATATGTAGTAGAATAGAAAAACTGAGAAGTGAAAAAGAGCAGTAGGGATTGAAGAGCAATGGGTGTCAGGAGATAAAAAAATATATTTAATTTTAGTCTTTTGTCTTTAAAAGTAATTTCACACATGGGTAAAATTGAAAAAAAAAAAAAAAAAAAATCTCATATAGAGTGTAAAGAAATAAACTAGTGGTGTAAGTAGAATCACTCTAACATTTTCAATTGTCTATAATAATGGGATTGGTTAAGATGATTTAATACATCATTGACAAGTGCCCTAAGTGCACTTATTAACAAAACCTTATGTAAAAATGAGTTGGGTGAAACTTTAAAAGAATTTCATGTTTTCTATGTAATAAAACACAAATGCGTCACATTAGAATTTAAGTAAAAATTAAAGAAATAATAATAATTAAAAAAAAAAAAGTGATTCTACTTAGATCCAGAAAATTAAAAGGTAAAGCATTAATAAATCCTAAAATGTAATCTTGTAAATTATTTAATCCTTCATTTTTTCTTATGAACCCAAATGTCTCATCAAAGTAGAAATTACATAAAAAGGTAGCCATTCACACGTTTAGATTTAATTTTTGAGGAATAAAAGTGGGTTTCTCCAAATGTGAAATCACACATTTGGGCAATCTACACTATAGAGGTTTGGGGTACTTACGTGTAGGTCCTAATAAGTGGACTTATTGTCTAATAGGTCCTATGAGAAAAATTTGTTATAAAAAACGTTACTAATTATAAGTTTAGTGACAATTTATAAAAATCATGACAAAAAAAAGTCTAATTGTCAATTTTTAGCAACGTATGTAAAAAATTATCACAAAAAAATTATTTTTAGCAACAATTTTACCAAGACTTATTTTCAATAGGACTTGATGAGAATTAAGTCTAACTATTAAGACCTATTGGTAGTTTACCCTAGAGGTTTTGGGTTTTCTCTCCTTCTAGAACAAATTTCACATTACGAATAAGAACGTAGCACTCCAATATGACACACTAAAAAACACCTTAGTGTACTTTTCTCAAACGTAACAACGTAACACTCCAATCCAATAAATGTAACACATAAAAAAAAAATTCTTAGAATACTTTTTCCAAACGTAATACTCCAATGTAATACACTAAAAAACTCCTTAGTGTATATTTTTCTAAAAGTAACACTTCAATCAATGTAACACACTAAAAAAAATCCTTTGTTTATTTTTTCCAAATGTAACACTCCAATCAATGAACTTATAGCGATTCCGGTCTTGACCTGTCACTTTTGGTAGTTCGGACTTAGGTTTATGGTTTCTGAATGTTGTTCATGATCTTTTCTCTTTATTCTCCCTTAAATTGGTTATTTGGATGTGTTGAGTGTGTTTGGAACAGGTTGGTTGCTTAGTTTTCAAACCTTATGTTGCCCAGAATTTTGGCCTTTCACTCGAGCAGGCCTTCTTGTGCTTGAGCGGGGTTTGCAAACACTCAGTACTTTGCCCGTTTGCAAAGTACTGGAGGAGTGTTTTCTACGCTCGAGTGGCGTTTCCTACGCTCGAGTGGGTGGACACTCGAGCATCCCTTCTTGCACTTGAATGGTTTGTCTGTTGTCTGCAAAAGTACTAGAGGTGTGCATTCTGCGCTCGAGGGGGACTTTTTGTGCTCGAGTGGAACAATTTTTTTGTGTTTGACGTTCAAGCGGACTGTGCGTATATCAGATCGTGAAAGTGACGTTTTATAGCACCTTTTCATTTCTTTCACTCTCTAAAACTTTCCAAAAACCTAGATTTGAACCTTCTCTCTCTAAAATACACACTCTCTACATTTTGACCTAGATCCTTTGAGATCTTCACTCTAGTGCCTTTGAGGAAAAGCTAGAACATCTCAATATCTACACTTTGATCTGAATTAAGTTAGATTTCGGCATCTTTGAGATTTCTCTCTTGTCTTGCTTGGTCTTCTTTTCTTGAGGTAAGGATATTCTACACCTTGATATGATTTTAACCTAGTTATTTGTTGTTATGTATAAATGGTGAACTTTTGGAAGTATTTGAGTAACCCTAGGGTTTGTATTCAAATTTAAAAGAGGGGCTTCTATGTTCTATTACATAAACGATTATGGGGTCTTGAATATGAGGTTACCTTGTGTTAGAATGGTGGATTTTAGCCTTTGGGTTAGTATTTGAAAATGAAGAAATTTTCCCTAATGTGTCTTGAATAATTATTTTGTATAAATAACAAAATTGGCATGGGAAATATGAAATTAGGGGAAATTATAGATGAATGGTGTTGTTGGATTTGTCTAAATCACTCACCTATGGAAATTTAAGTAAATTATCTGTCTTGAAATTGAATATTTGTTTATAAATATTTGTATTAGGCTATCTGTGGAACATAGCTATGATTGTTGTAGAAATTGTATGAGGACTAGGTAAATTGAAACTAGTCATTTAAATTGTATCATTGAATATGACGGTATGTTAAGGCATTAAATATGTGTAATTGATCGTCATTGAATATGACGATATCTTTAAATACATTGTATATGTATAATGTTTTGGGAGAAGATAAGGGATGTGCTCCATTGAAATTAAGTTGGCCGAAGTGTCCAGGGTGAAAGTCCCGAAATCATATGTATACATGGGTGCCGATCACGCGGACGAAATTTTCGTAAAATGGCAAGATTGAAGTGGTTGTATGATAGTTAAGTTGATTGAGAACCATTGAGTTGTAGTCTCAGTTAGGTTGTTCGGGGAATCATAAACTTGGTCTATGAATTGAAATGAAATGAATTAGCTCGAAAAGAATAATTGGGAAGGGATTGAGATGTGAATTTGTGAAGAATGTACATTTTGTCATGTGAAAAATGTATGTTTTGTCATAAATATTGAATATATATATTTGACACTTATGACTTAGTTAAACCTCATATATTGTGATAGATTGTGTCTACTGGGCTTTGGTTCATCCTACTTGGGAACCATTTTCAGGTACAGGTGACATGCTTCCTCCAAGGACGTAGCTTGGGAGGACCAAAGAGTTGGAGGCTCTATTTTGTTGATTAAATGTTTGAATGTTTATTCAAGCCAAGGGCTTTACATATACCGAGCTTATGACTCTCTTTTTTATAACCAAGTAATGTCTTGGAAAGATGTAAGCCCGTAGGACATTTATTATGTTGTTATTAACTAGTGTTACATGCTATAGATTCAAGATGAACATTTATGAATGTATACAACATGTAATATCCTTTGTAATATGAACTCTAATGAATGGAAGTATATCAATTCTATTATGCTCACTTCTCTTATAAGTTGGATTAATTGTATTATTTTGGGGGCATGATAACTTGGTATTAGAGCGTACCGAGTTTGAATACTTAAGTGTGATATGTGCTTATATGATAAGATGCTTATGTGATTATATGGGTATGAGATTTAGTTCCTAAGATATTGATTGGGTCTATGGGTTTCTGGAAGTCCTATTAGAAGAGCACTTGATCACTGCTATTTCTAACTGAAACTCTAGCAACGCCGTAGGACAGTCGCTATCTAAGAAGGAATTCATATGTATTTATGTGACTACGTGCCTATGTGGAGTGAATTAGTGCCGTCCATTGCATTAGGACACAAGTGAGTTAGCTTTGACACATTTATGAATATGCTAATCTCTTTTGTTACCTTCATTATGATGTCAGGACATGGATGTGGTGGTGGTAGGAGTGGTAGGCCTAGGCGGCAGGAGATGCCGATACCGGATGATATTCCGACACAAGAAGAAGGAGTTGGTCAGGCCAATGTGGCCGAACCAGTTGGTCAGCAGGGCATGGGCGCCTTAGCCCGTGAAATGGCCAGAGCATTGCGAGAGTCCATGGACATTCTTAGAGCTGAGAATCAAGTCCAAGCCCAGGTAGCCAAAGCAGGGCCATCTTTTTTGAAGAGAGAGTTTTTCCGGTCAAATCCGGATGAGTTTTTGGGTAATCCTAATGAGCTGTTGAAGACTGATGAGTGGCTAGAGCAGATGGTGAAAACGTTTAAGATGCTCGGCATCGAAGACAAGGGTTTGAGAGTGACCTTGGCATCCTTCCAGCTAAAGAGAGACGTGGGTCAGTGGTGGAAGTATGCATGAGGGCACATTGGAGGGACTTGGGAGGCTTTTGCTGATGCATTCCAGGACAAGTACTTACCTGCTACAGTAAGGGAGAAGTTGAGGGATCAATTCTCCAAGTTAGTGCAATTGAACATATTGGTGGCTGAGTTTGAAGCCATATTCACCAGTTTGTCGAGGTTTGCACCGGAGGTAATGGCGACCGAGGAATGCCGTTGTCTAGAGTTCGAGAAGCGGTTAAGGACCGGACTCATGTTTAGAGTGGCCGGGTCCATGATTAGGGATTATGGGTGCCTTGTGGATGCTGCAGCCCATTGTAGCTCGCCTTTTTCATGCCCCCTCTCGGATATTTGAAAGAAAGCCCTACAGTTCGGACTCTCGCGGTTCTGAATCTAATCTTCCAAGTGTAATGTGGAATTGATAAACACCAAAGAGTCTAAATCTGGGAAATTTTTTCGAAAATCGATTTTTGAATAAAAAATGCCAAAATTGGATTGCTTTGCTAGATACAGAGTCACTACCTAAATATTTTATTTTGGGGAAATTTAGGAAACCCATGACTCATGCCGAAGGCCACGTGTCCGTCATCACCAAAGTTGCCTCGACTCGGGAACTTAGGTACGAGATGAGAAGGTCATGAATTGAGCACCCTCGCTCGCCCGATCAAAGACCTCTACTAATCATGATATGATTTTTTATCAATATTATGTGCTCTTGTTCCGGTTATTAGGCTAGCTTTACTACGTGATGCGCAAAAGCAAGTATAGACTAGTTTGCTCAAATTGGAACATTTCAATTTCATGTTTGTTTTTAGAAAGGGGTTTGAATTTGCCACCTAAAGTGGGCTTAAAACATACATTTATTGAATTATTCCAATTCAAACAACAAGCCTTCATCGACAGGCATTCAAGCAGTTTATCAAGTAAGCATTTAGCCTTATGGCAAGCATGCTAGATATGACAACACTCACACTCATGCAAGTATGCTAAAGCACTAAAAACTCACCTAGTACTCCAAGCCAAAAAGATATGAGTTAGAAAAATATGCATGTTTCCTAACTATGCAAAATGCCTAATGCAACACATACAAAGAATGCAATTAATAGGCTCGGCTACTAGTATGGCATATGAATCGATTTTGATAACATGCGGTTAAACATGTATTCATCGAAGTATTGAAATGACAATGCAATTAGAATGATGCGCTGAGCCTTGATGTATGCAATACAAAATGAATGGATGCAAGCATAAGGTATGCTAATTGAAACATGTCCCTAATCTAACCATCAAAAGTGGGTAAATAAAAGGGAGAAAGACGTGGGATTGGAAGACATACACATTATTACATTACACTCTCATGAAGGAGAGTCTGAATGAATAATCTAGCTAACCAAGCTAAACTAATTATTACAAAACTTGAACAAATAGATAAACTAATTAGCTAATTATTACAACATTTGAAATGAATAATTAACTAACTATCTAAGCTAATTAATTAAGAAAACTAGGCTAAGCTAATCAAATATTGCAACACCAACGAATTAGCTACAACTAATTAGGCTAATTAAATATTACAACACAATTTATTCACAAATATGACAATAATACTAATGAAATAATTAATTGCATTTGATAAGAACATAATGGAAGATGGATGAAGGTTGCACGCGCATCGCTTGAAAGCTACTCTGTCTGCCCAGGCCAACTATGTTTCACCTTCAGTCACTGCCTTTATTTCTGCAAAATTACATTGCTGACCACACACCAAGGGCTGGCCGTGCATCACTGACAGCCGGGCGGGTATACAGATGGCCGGTCGTGCATCAATTTAGTGCAAAGCCCTGTTTTTGTGTTCTAAGGTGAAATCAGTGTAGATAGAGCATTCTCAAGCTCTGTTTGTCTTGCCTTCCTTCTCTATCATGGGAAATCCTCGAGAGTAGGTTAGAATTGATTCCAAAACCATCAATGAGCAATATGATTGCTTGATGATCTCGGATTCAATTTTGGACAAAAGTTATAAAAATCAAAGAATAAGACCACTCCTCCCTTTTGTCATAGTATGAACTCAAAGAGGAAGGTTGCAACGCTTCAAGAATCATCAAAATGCCATGAATTAGCATGTGACGACTCTTGACACAAGTAACTTGGCATAACGTTCGGCCAAGTTGAAGCAAATTAAGCCATTTTCTTTAAGTGTGTTGATCCAAGTTTTACACCAATTTTATTAGGCCTTGCCATTCTTTAGTCCATTTTTCCATGATGATGTTAAAGTCCTCTAAACAAGAAGTGATTTCATACAAGAGGTTCCTCTAAACATGAGAGAAAGACCACACCGTTGGCAATGAATCTTTGAAAAGATTAAGCCATTAAGTGGGAACTTTTCTTATATGATTCGAACAACCTCAATTGATTGAAATCATTCTCAAGTATGAAAAAGATGAATGATGGATTGATTATTAAACTTAGACTCTCAAACATGGAAATGAGTAAAAGAAAGCTATATAACAAACAACAAGTTACATATGCTTACTTATGAGATCACAAATGTACTAAACAAGGCATGAACCAATGGAAAATGCTCGGACAACCTCAAAACAGCCCTTAATACATGGAAAATAGAGGTAGAACATGCATGAAAAGAGCTTGAAAAGCTAAACAATAAAGATGAGAATTAAGACTAGTAAGCAAGAATAAGGAGCGGTGGCTAACCCTTCCACTTTTGAAGCTTCAAAACATGATTTTTAGCCTTTCTAAAACTCTAAAACTCATTGTAAATATTAAAGGAAAAGAGTGGAAAAGGGAAGGTTTGAGTTATAAGTAAAGGTATAGAAAGAGCAAGCTCTCTCTACCCTTTTGGTAACTCTTCAAACCTAACCCCAAACACTTCAAATAAGCTCAAAATAATTCAAAACAACAAGAACTATGAAGTAAGTGATAGAAATGAAGGCAAGAGAGAAGAATACAAGCTTATACCTTTCAAGGGGTAGGCTTGTTGTTGATGATTCAAACTTGGCTTCAACTCACTCTCAAGCTTGAATTATGCTTCTCCAATATCAATCAAGGCTCTACGGTGATCAAACAAGGTTGTGTATGGAGGATAGAGATGGTATAGACAAGCTAGGTTAGCTCAAAGCTTGCTTGCAATGGAAGAAAGAGGAGACAAGGGTTCTCAAGGTGTATGTATGGTTTCTAGATTTTTGTTCAACCCTTAAAACAATCCCAGAGCTTCATTTTTATAGAATTCGAGCTCAAAAGATGATAAATATCTTCAAAAATGGATAGTTGGCGGCTTCCCACCCAGAACAGTGTTTATCGCCATCGAGGGCCGACCGACTATTCATGGCCACGGCCGGCCATCACTGATGCACGATCGGGCCTTGATGGCCTCCCCTATTTTTTTGATTCAAACTTAGCTGAGGGTGGGAAAAGGTCCAAAAATGAAACTCACAGGTTCAAACAAGGTAAATGTTGAAGATTTGAGGTTATTTCAAGAGCTTTATTGAATCCGAATCGCTGCGAATTCACAATTCAACTTTTATCATCGAGTGTATTGAACCAAGCGTCTAAGTCTTGCGGGTGGTCAAAAATGGGGTGTCTACACCCATCTTGAGACTATCATGCATATAGAAAAGAAGAGAATGAGGGGCTACGGGAGGAGTCAGGATAATCAGGGAAACATTAAGAGACAGAGAGGTTCTAACCCCCAGCCATACCAGGGAGCTCAATCGAGGTCCACTTTTCCAGTACCAAGTTCAGGTTCTGGGAGAGGTGGTCAGGGTGATGTGACTGGTTTCAAATGTGATCAGTTAGGCCATAAGTCTTCAGCTTGCCCATAAAGGGGAGGAGGGCAGCAAGCAGCATCATCTTCGGCTTGTTCTCAAGGCCAAGGTCAAGGGAGAGGCCAACCACTCACTTGTTATTAGTGTAGGCAGGCGGGACACTTAAAGAGGTTTTTCTCATAGTTGGGTGGCACATCTGGTGCATCTGGTTTGAGGTAGACACAGAGCCACCAGCCTGCATAGTCAGTACAAGCCTCGAGAGCCAATCAGGGAACCTTTTCGGCTCAGTCTGTGCAGCAGGCTTATGCTCTGAGGAGTGAGTAGGTAGATCAGAGGCCAACAGGGCGTGCGTATGCTGTTACCGTACCAGATCTTATACCGGCTCCATCAATAGTGAGAGGTACCTTTTTGTTTTGCAATTCAGTTGCTAATGTATTGATTGATACGGGTGCATCCCATTCATTTATTTCGTCTGCATTTGCATCGGTTTTGGGTTGGAGTTAGCACAATTAGCATCTCTTATTTGTGTAGAGTCACCTATTGGTGGTGAAATTATTTTGAAATAGGGGTATCGAGGTTGTGACATCGAGGTCGCCGGTTGTCGATTACCTTTTTCATTTGTTTTGCTTGACCTGTCTAGCTATGACATTATTTTGGGTATGAACTGGTCATCATCATACCAGGCTGTTATAGATTGCCACCATCAGAGGGTTACTGTATGTACCTTGAGCGGTGATTGCTTTTATTTCTTGGGGGACCGGGTGGATAAAGTGTTATCACCGGTATATGGTCCGCATGGGCAGAGTGAACTTAGTTGTCTTCTTGCTAGCTTTTTGAGTGGTGAGTGTGATGAAGGCCGGGTTGAGTTACCAAGGGTGGTTCGTGAGTATCTCGATGTCTTTCTCGAGGATCTTACTAGTTTGCCATCTCACCGAGAGATTGAATTCTCTATTGATTTAGTGCCTGGTGCAACACCGATTTCTATGGCTCCGTATAGGTTTGCACCCGCTGAATTGAGTGAGTTGAAGATTCAACTCCAGGAGTTGTTGTGAAGCCCCTAAAAAATGTTTTCTCTTTAAAAAACCCTAATGTTTAAATTATTTTCTTAAAGCCTTTAGTTACTTGAATTATTTCAAATCTTGTCGGTTAGCATTTTTTTATCAAAACCGGAATATCCTAGCTGGATTAGGTTCCTTAGCCTAATTTAATTAAATTCTACATAAGTAAGGTTCCAATACATGAATTTAACTTCAAGCCCTCACTTCTTTATTTAAATTCAAAATTTCCCCAAAACTAGTACATGTACTTATACTAGAAGTACCATAAATTAATTGAGATCTATATAAATATATACATTGGAAAATGTGCTCCTAGTACCTAGATTGATTAAAAAAAATGGCCCCATCACCCTTCCCAATGGCTAGCCACCCTAGAAAGAAGTGAGAAGTCTATTTTCAAGATTTATAATCATGGTATTCTAGAAAAAAAAAAAAAAAAACTATTCAACTAGGAATTAACTAGGTGTTACCTAATCCCAAGGTTAAGCTCCCTAATCACTCCTAATTCATTGAACTTCCCGAGGTTAAAACCCTATACCATCCCAATTAAGTTTCCCGTTGAGTTAAATGTTTTAAAACAAGGTTAAACCAATCTTAACAAGATAATAATATCTACATAAGCATGCATCATTAAGATGAAGGAGAATAAAAACATAACGATAATATGTAAAACAGTACGGGTATTATGAGGGTTGTGTACAACCCATCGGCCTTCGGTGGTCTTTTTAATGGAGACAAAGAATAAGAGTGCTAAGCTGGAACGGATTAGGCGCAGCCTTAATTTTCAGAATAGTTGTTATGTTGATCCTATCGGCGCCTCTGGTGGACTTGCGCTTTGGTGGATGGATGGCATTGTGCTAGATATCCGATCAAAATCAGAAAATATTTTGTGTTGTATTATTTCGGCAAATGCAGGAAGAAATTGGGCTGCATCATTTATTTACGCCCCCCTCGTAGAAGAGAGAGGAGGGCCTTCTGGCATTTTTTACGAGATATGGCTCGGGAGCAGCATCATCCATGGTTTTGTACTGGTGATTTCAATCAAGTGGGCTCTATTATGGAAAAGCAAGGTGGCAAGGTGTGTCCTTCGTCTCAACTTAGTGAGTTTCAAGAGATGGTTTCGGATTGTAATCTGACTGATTTGGGTTTCAAAGGTAATGCTTTTACTTGGTCCAACAACCAAGGGGGTGAGGCTAATATCCGTGAAAGATTGGATCGGGCTTTGGCGACGGTGGCGTGGAGGGATATCTTTCCGAATGCCTAGGTCTTTCATGACATTTGCTTCGGTTCAGATCATTGTCCCTTGGTTGTGAATTGTAGTGTCCCTCTTGCTCGGGTGCCAAAACAATTTAAATTTGAAACACTTTGGACCACCAGTCCAAATTGTGCGGCTACTATTCAAACAGTGTGGAACCAAGATATTTCGGGCTCTCAGATGTTTCAACTTGTTCACAAGTTAAAGAGGAGTCAACGGAGTCTGGGAACCTGGAGTGCTAAGGAGTTTGGTAATGGTCGGAGTACCATTGAGAAACTTAGGGGGCAAATCGCTCACCTTCAAAGTCAAACTTGCACAATGGCTAATGCAGAGCAATCCCAGCTTTTGTCTCAAGAGTTAGATATGGCCTTGAAGAGGGAAGAGATGTACTTTACATCAGCGGTCCAGGGTGCGTTGGCTTAGCTTTGGAGACTGCAATTCAGCATTCTTTCATGCTACTATTAATCAACGCTACCAAAGAAACCAAATCTTGCAACTGAAATGTGATGATGGCAGCCTGCTTACTTCAGAATCGGACATTAATTCTCATTTGTTTCATTACTTTTCGACTCTTTTTTCGGACCGAGATGGAGGTGATATGACTGAAGCCCTTGAGGTGGTACATCGAGTTATCTCGGATGACATGAATATGGTGCTGACTTGTGATCTTGGATCTTTGAAAGCTCCCGGTCCGAATGGATTCCCCGGGTCCATCTTTGTGCTTAGCGGTGACAAGCTTTTTTTGGGGGGGTTTCTTGTTGAGGGAGCTCAACCATACGAATTTGGTTCTTATTCCCAAAGTGGGCGCTCCTGAAAAGCTATCGCAATTCTGGCCTATCAGTTTATGCAATTTCAACATGAAAGTTATCACCAAGGTTCTTGCAAACCAGCTGAAAAGGCTTCTAAGTGCTGTGATCTCGCAAAATCAGTCGGCCTTTGTGGCTGGACGGTTGATTCAAGATAACATTATTGTAGCTCATGAAGCTTTCCACGCATTGAAAATTCGCAAAGGCAAAGTGAAGGATATGGCGATTAAAGTGGATTTCAATAAAGCTTATGATCGCGTGGATTGGAACTTTCTACGGGCTGTGTTGATTAAGATGGGTTTTCATTCCCAATGGGTTCAATGGGTGATGGAATGTGTCACCACGGTCTCCTTTTCGGCGATCGTTAATGGGGCCAAGCGAACTAGCTTTACACCTATGCGGGGTCTTCGCCAAGGGGACCCGCTATCCCCTTATTTGTTTATACTTGTCATGGATGTGTTTTCCAAGTTGATCGCTCATAGTGCTCTTAATGGGAGATTGACTGGACTGCGCATTAGAAGGGGCTGCCCAATGCTAACCCACTTGTTTTTTGTGGATGACGCGGTGCTTTTTGTGAAGGCCAATAGGGCGGAGTGTAATGAGGCTTGCAATTTGCTGCAAGTATTTGGTCAAGCCTCGAGCCAGTCGGTTAATTTTGCCAAGTCGGGAGTGCAATTTTCTAGCAATGTTCCATGGGTCCGCTGGATGGAGGTGTGTTATTTACTTGGCACTTCCCAGCTGTAAGCTTCTTCTAAATATTTGGGCCTATCGTCGTGTTGGGGTCGCTCTAAGGCCGAAGCTTTTAATTTCTTGTGTGAAAAAGTCTTATCTAAACTGTAAGGCTGGAAGGCGAAATTACTGTCTCAAGCAGGCCAGGAAGTCTTCATTAAATCGGTGGCCCAAGCAATGCCCACCTACGCCATGGCTTGTTTCTTATTTCCTCACCATCTATGTGACAAACTCAGTTCCTACATTAGGAACTTTTGGTGGAAAGGTGATCCTAAGGGGCGGGGTATTCATTGGACTAGTTGGCATAAGTTGTGCTTAACGAAACGCAACGGTGGATTGGGCTTTAGAGATTTTCAGGCTTTCAACCGAGCTTTTCTTGCCTGACAAGGCTGGTGCCTTCTTAAATTCCCAGACTCTTTATTTGCTAAAATGATTAAAGGCATTTACTACCCCACCTCGGACTTTCTGCATGCTGCACGGGGGGCGCGTCCGTCATGGGCTTGGCTCAACTTACTCAAGGGTAGGGACATCCTCTCCGGGGGTTTACGGTGGCAGGTTTTGAATGGTAAATCTATTAATTTCTGGGAAGACCAATGGATCCCATCTACTCCAAGATTTCGTGTTCAGATAGAGCGGCATCATGGAGTTTCGGTGCAAAAGGTGAATGAGGCGTTTAATTCTGCTCGCAAGTCCTGGGATGTTCCGAAGCTTAGAAACCTTGTGTCTGCATCAGACTGTAATGCTATTCTCTCAATCCTAGTTTCAATTGAGGATAAAGATGACGTTCTTCTTTGGCACCATGACCCCAAGGGATGTTATTCGGTTAAATCGAGGTACCAAGAAGCAGTGAGACAAGCGCATTTGGGCTCAGATCTGCCATCCTCTTCTATGGTTTGGACTCAGAAAGATTGGTAGGTGGTTTGGAGTCTGAACTTACCTCCAAAATTGAAGCATTTCGTTTGGAAGATTTATCACAATGCTCTGGCCACCTCGCAGAACCTCTATAACAGAAGGTGTGCTAA
The DNA here is from genome assembly GCA_025200525.1 of Camellia lanceoleosa. Taxonomy (NCBI): domain Eukaryota; kingdom Viridiplantae; phylum Streptophyta; class Magnoliopsida; order Ericales; family Theaceae; genus Camellia; species Camellia lanceoleosa. Next base: position 58,474,400 of record CM045762.1, read on the forward strand.
CTCGGGATATTGCCCAGTGTGTTTGCAAGCGCCGGAGTCTATTGAGCATATTCTGTTTGAGTGTGACTGGGCTAAAAGAGTTTGGCTTGGGTGTGATCTTGGTCTTAGATGCGATGCTATCGTCAGTACTTCGGCTCGGTTTTGGTTTCGACAATGCTTTGAATCTATGGATGCTTCTGCCTGGGGTAAGTCAGTGATTTGCTCAATGGTTTGGGTTGCTTGGACCATTTGGAAAGGCTGGAATGAGCATCTGTTCAATCATTGTCTGGTTAATCTTACCGCAGTGATTGAGAAGGCCAAGCGTGATGAATCTGAGTTTTTGGCCGCTTGCCAAGTGTCCCCACTACCGGCTTCTGTGCCCACGGGGGTGAACAGCAGAGGGGCTGTGTGGGTTCCCCCTGCTAGTGGGAGATGGAAATTTAATTGTGACGCAACTGTGGATTTGAAGCACGGCATTGGAGCTATCGCAGTTCTTCTTCGAAACCACTTGGGAGAGTTGGTGGATGGAGTGGTGTGTCAGGTCAGAGTGCAGTCAGTTGCTCAAGGAGAATTTCTGGCTATTCGCTAAGCGTGTCTTATGGCAGCTGCTCTTAATCTTGGGGCAGTGGAGTTCGAAAGTGATTGCCAATCTATTATTAAGCTTTGTATCTCTGAGGGGGTCCCCCCATGGGACTGTCTTGCTGTGTGTAGTGATGTTAGAGCAATGGCTTCGCAAAGGCAGTGGGTTTTTAGCTGGTGTCCTAGAGTCAGTAATCAGGTTGCCCACTGGGTTGCCTCTGCATTTTTTCGAAATGTCTTAACCCCTAATTGGGTTGCCCAACCACCTATGGGACTTGTTAGGTGCTTGTCTTCCCTATCTATTTAGTTGTTTCTGCTGGTTTGCCCGATAAAAAAAAAAAAAAAAGATATGATCATATGCTAATAAACATTTTCATGAACACAAGAGCATAAAACACCTATGCATGACAAGATTTCCAGATTCGATATCTCATAAGGATTAGAATAGAAGGGCTATTTTAGAATTTTTACCGGACTCGACCTTCCTATGGTTCGTAGAGAATCTAATCTAGTTTCCAGAACATATTTCAGAAATGAGATAGCTTTTCTAGATTTTAAGTTATTTAGAAAACACTCCAATTGTCAGTTAAATTCGCCGATCGTTCTTTAAACTTTGATTTTCTTGCAAACTGCTCACTGTTTTTCCATAAAACTAATTTTAGTTGAAAGATAACTCCTTAAGGAAGATTTTGACATAAAATAGAGGTCCAGAATAATTTTACATTTTGCTAGAATTTTTGAAAGTGGGCTGCAAAAACAGATTCTAAGGTATAATGCCCAAAACAAGAAGATTTATGGGAAAAGGGATCCACTAAGGGAAAATTTTCATCTCTTTTATGATGAAAAATGCTAACTAACATATATTAATGACACATCTAAAAACAATATTTAGAACCCTTAAGAACATGTATTTGAAAAAGAAAATGAAAGAGAAGGTTGTGTTGTGGCTTACTTGCTAAGCTTTGAACAAGATGGCTCTCTTCTCCCTTCCTCTTCCTCTCAAGACTTCTCTCTTGTTCTCCTTCCACTCCTCTAGCCGAAAGTGTGTGTATGAGTGTGATGCTTGTGTATGCCATGCTAGGGAGTGGTGATATTTATAGGCAAATTTGGTGTAAAATGATATAGAAGCCCACTAGTTGGAATTGAATGGACAAGTTAGGATTTACTTGGAGTTCAATGAATTAGGAGTGATTAGGGAGCTTAACCTTGGGAAGTTCAATGAATTAGGAGTGATTAGGGAGCTTAACTTTGGGATTAGGCAACACCTAGTTAATTCCTAGTTGAATAGTGTGTTTTTTTTTTTTTTTTTTTTTCTAGAATACCATGATTATAAATCTTGAAAATAGGCTTCTCACTTCCCTCTAGGGTGGCCAGCCATTGGGAAGGATGATGGGGCCATTTTTTTTTATAATTAATCTAGGTACTAGGAGCACATTCCTCAATGTATATATTTATATAGATCTTAATTAATTGATGGTACTTATAATATAAGTACATGTACTAGTTTTGGGGAAATTTTGAATTTAAATAAAGAAGTGAGGGCTTAAAGTTAAATTCATGTATTGGAACCTTACTTATGTAGAATTGAATTAAATTAGGCTAAGGAACCTAATCCACTTAGGATATTCCGGTTTTGATAAAAAAATGCTAGCCCACAAGATTCGAAATAATTCAAGTAACTAAGGGCTTTAAGAAAATAATTTAAACATTAGGGTTTTTAAAGAGAAAACATTTTTTAGAGGCTTCACAACCTATCCCCCTTAAAACAATTTCGTCCCTGAAATTCAACTACATATTGCCTTCGAAAAGTTCGGGGTAGTTTGCCTTCACCCAGTCTTGGCGTTCCCAAGTAGATTCCTTAATTCCCCGATGACGCCATAGCACTTTTACCAAGTGAACCATTTTGCCTCAAAGGTTCTTCTTTCAGCTATCCTGTATTGCTACCGGTCCTTCTTTAAATGTAACATCTTTGTCAAGACTGATTTCTTCCCATTTGAGGACGTGTGATGAGTCGGCGATGTATTTTCTCAACATAGATACATGGAAGACGTCGTGTATCCTTGCTAACTGTGGAGGTAGAGCTAGTCTATATGCTACTTCGCCCACTCTTTCCAATACCTCAAAAGGCCCAATATATCGTGGTGACAGCTTTTCCTTTTTCCCGAAACGTACGACTCCATGCCTAGGTTGCACCTTTAGGAACACGTGGTTGCCTACTTTAAACATCAATGGCCTTCTTCTCCTATCTGCATAATTCTTTTGATGGTCTTGAGCAGTCTTTAACCGTTGTCGGATCAATTTGACCTTCTCCGTAGTTTCTAGAACAAGTTCGGGTCCTATCAGATTTGCATCACCCACTTCCGCCCAATAAATCGGCGATCTACAAGGTCGTCCATATAATGCTTCAAAGGGTGCCATACCGATGCTAGCTTGAAAGCTATTGTTATAGGCGAATTGAATTAGGGGTAGGTGTCGTTCCCAACTTCCTTGAAAATCCATTGCGCAAGCTCTCAACATATCTTCTAGTGTCTGGATGGTGCGTTCAGATTGTCTATCTATTTGCGAGTGAAAGGCGATGCTAAAACACAACTCCGTACCAAGAGTTTCCTACAGGCTTCCCCAAAACCGAGAGGTGAACCATGGATCACGATCTGACACAATAGACACCGGAATTCCATGTAGCCGAATGATCTCCCCAATGTAAAGCCTACACATAGACTCTAAAGTGTTGGTCATCTTATAGGGTAAGAAATGTGCTGACTTGGTTAGGCGATCCACTACTACCCATATAGCATCGCATCCTTTAGGTGACTTAGGCAACCCTGTCAGAAAATCCTTCACTTGTTGGCATGTCAGACATTTCGCTACAAATTTATCCACTTCCTTCTTCATTCCATTCCACCAATACTTCTCTTCAAATCTTGGTACATTTTAGTCTCTCCTGGATGTACCGCAAATGCAGAATGATGACATTCCTTAAATACCTTTTCTTTAAGCAGCTCGTCACTTGGTACAAACAATCTACCTTGGTATCTTAAACTCCCATCGGGGTGAATTATCCAATTGAGCATGGGTTCTCCTGATTCGAGACGTTCCTTGATATAGGCTACCTCTTGATCGTGCTTCTGGGCCTCCATGATTTCTTTCATCAACTTAGGCATCACCTTCTGTGCACTAAGATATGCTTTTGTATCCTGAGATTCTATTTGGATCTTGAATTCATTGAGTGTCTTAACCATATCCCATTCTTTGATGGAAATTCTAGCCATCATCTCCCTGCTCTTGCGACTGAGAGCATCTGCTACTACATTGGCTTTACCGGGATGATATGAGAGAGTGAACTGGAAATCCTCAAGATACTCCATCCATCGTCTCTGTCTCAAGTTGAGGTCCTTCTGTGTAAATAAACACTTCAAACTCTTGTGATCTGTGAAAATCACAAATTGTTCCCCATACAAGTAATGTCGCCATTGCTTTAGGGCAAAAACTATGGCCGCTAACTCCAAGTCATGTGTTGGGTAGTTACGCTCATGAGATTTCAACTGCCTGGATCCATACGCGACTACCTTTCCATTTTGCTTGAGCACGGATCCTAACCCTTCTTTAGACGCGTCGCAATACACAGTATACCCCACTTCTCGTTCTGGGATGGTCAAAATTGGCGCACTAGTTAACTTCTTCTTTAGCTCTTGGAAGGATTTTTCGCAAGCTTCGTTCCACTCATACTTTACTCCTTTTTGCATCAAACGAGTCATTGGTTTAGCTATTTTGAAGAAATCTTGGATGAACCTCCGGTAGTAACCGGCCAATCCTAAGAAACTGTGGATTTCTGACATGGCCTTCGGTTGTCTCCAATCTAATACTGCCTCCACCTTGGTTGGATCCACCGCAATCCCATTCTCCAACACTACATGCCCTAAGAATTTTACTTCATTCAACCAGAACTCACATTTGCTTGCCTTGGCATATAACTGATTATCCCTAAGAACTTGAAGGACAGTCCTTAAATGTTGCTCATGCTCTTCTTCAGACCTTGAATATACCAAGATGTCATCAATGAACACTACTACAAACTGATCGAGGTATGGTCTAAAGATCTTATTCATTAGGCTCATGAATACTGTCGGTGCATTGGTTAGTTCGAAGGGCATTACTACAAACTTATAGTGGCCATATCTAGTACGAAAGGTAGTTTTTGGTATATCCTCCTCCTTGACTCGTAGTTGATGGTAACCTGACCTGAGATCAATCTTTGAATAGCACCTTGAGCCTCTAAGTTGATCAAAAAGGTCATCAATCCTTGGGAGTGGGTATCGATTTTTAATCGTGACTCGATTGAGTTGACGATAATCAATGCATAGCCTCAACGACCCATCTTTCTTTTTAGCAAACAACACGGGTGCTCCCCATGCCGAAGTACTTGGCCTAATGAATCCTCTCTCGAGCAATTCCTATAGTTGTGTCTTCAATTCTCTTAGTTTTGCTGGTGCCATATGATACGAGGCCATAGATATTGGGGTAGTTCCAGGTTGTAGCTCGATTCTCAAGTCTACTTCCCGGGTTGGTGGCAATCCCGGTAAATCCGTAGGAAATACATCTGCATATTCACATACTATGCGCATAAGTTCTAATTCTCCTTGGCCCTCCTCATTTAAAATCAGACTTGCTATCCTACCCGCAATTTGATCGCACCATTGCGTCCTATGTTTTGTTGAAGCCATGGGGTCTTGTCTATCCCCCTTAAACTAGAAACGAGTTCCATCTTGTGTGTGAGCTACCACTTTCCTCTGATCACAGCTGATCACTGCTCGGTGGGCAGACAACCAGTCCATGCCCAAAATGATATCGAAGTCCGACATTTCCATGACACGAAGGTCACACGTTAAGTGTAGGTTCGACATTCCTATCTTACAATCCTTACAGATCAATCCTATCCGAACGCATCCTCCCATAGGTGACATTATATTTAAGGCAGTTTCTAAAGGTTCAAATGTAAGTTCTAACGACTTAGCACAAGCAGAGGATATAAAAGAATGTGATGTACCAGTATCAAATAAAACATGCACCCAAGAATTGTATAGCACTAAATTACCCTAAATTACAGATGGGTCTGCTTCTTCCTCTTGCAAGGCAAAGATTTTTCCGGTTGCCTTCTAGTTGCCATTGGTCTTGGCATTCTGAGTTCCCCCACTCTTCTGGTGCTACTGCCCGATTGATCCTGTCTTGTTCGTCCAAGGCTTCTGCCCATCTAATGCCTGGGCATTTGCTCCGGAACCTCCTCCTTGGTACCCAGATGGAGGGAGTCGGGGGCATTCGCTCTTTTTGTGCCCTAATTGTTGGCAATGAAAGCACTGAATTTGTCCCGTCGGCCTTTGTTGATAGCCTCCTTTCTGGATCTATTGCTGCGGTTGTTGTCGTGGTTATGGTCTGGAGTAGGGCTTTGGGGTCATGTTTCCTTTTTGGTTCCTCTGAGGTCCAATAGACGTCTAACTCCCTCTCTTTTTGTTCCAAGCCTTTCTAGCATCGGTTACTTCTCTTTCAGACTCTAACGCCGTTTCCAACACCTCGACATATGAGGGGAGTCGTTGCGGAAGAACTCTTCCCCTGATTGTAAGGTCCAACCCCCACTTAAACATCCTTGCTTTCTCTTCATCATTTGCTGTATATCTAGTTGCGTAACGGGCTAACTCTTCAAATTTTGCAGCATACTGGGTCACGGTCATATTTCCTTGTTCCAGGTTTTGGAATTCCTTGACTCGTACTCAGCGGACCGTACTTGGGAAATATTTATTTAGGAACAGTTCCCTGAACTGGTTCCATGATAGGCTCGCCACGTCACAAGTATTCTTGATTAACTCCCACCAGTGGTCAGCCTCCTCATTAAGCTCGAATACTGCCAAAGCTATTCTATCAATGGCCTCGGTTATGCCCATGGTGTCTAGCATTTTCTCTATCTGCCGAAGCCAATTTTCAGCTACCTTTGGGTCTGGTACACCTGTGAACTTTGGGGGCCTCTGCTTTCGAAACTCAGAAAAGAGTCGAGTCCTCTCATTCTGCCGATTGTTTCTTACTTGCCCTAATTCCTCCAAAAATTGATGTCCTACATTATTGGGAATGTCAGCCCTTGTGGGGACGGGTCTGTGTTGGTTTCTGGGGTGGTTCTGTGCGTTGTTGCTGGTTTCGGTATAGCCATTAGCTCACGTGTCCACCATTCTTTTCATGGCACGTGGTGAGTTGGTTTTCTAGTTTTAGATAATCTTACTACTTAGTTTTGAAATGAAGGTTCAGTTTCCTTACGGTGTACTAAAACAAGTAACAGTCAACAAGATAGATCAACAAATCATTCATATCTTATAATAGGCATCATTACAAAAGGGCTCCTAAATCGGAGTTACATTCAAAGGGCATCTACGCATTACAAAGTTCAGGCTATCTTATTCTAAGGATCTCTATCAGCGGATCTTACAAAAGTCTAGTTTTACTATTCCTCGAACTAGTTCTCGTTTCTTGACCAATCAAAGTCTTCTTCTGGGTCTTCATCACCAGAGTTAGTGGCTTGGTCTGGAGAGTGGGGGGTGTACGTTGGTGAGGGGGAATTGTGTTTAGATGACACCTCTATAGGGTAGGCTGGGGTTGCTCCTTGCTGTTCTAGTGGCTGCTCCATATTCATTGGTTGATTGTTGCCTGGCCCCTGATAACAGGATGTGTAGCTTTCAGCCTGAGTTAGTGGTTGGTGGTATGCTATGGTGGTCAAAGCTCGGTGTATCAAGGAGTCCATCCCCTGATCATCTTGCTCTATTCGGACCGCCTTCTTCGCTGCCCGGCTAAAAAATTGTAGGCGGCGCCGCACCAGGGACCTCTTCTGCTCCCTCGTATAGCGGGAGTGCTCCGTTTCCACCTTACGTATCTTGGTTCTGATCCTTTCCTCGGCGGAACTTGTACAGTGTCGGCGGCTAAAGCAGGGGCCAATAAACATGGTCCTCCTTCCTTGCATACGAAAAGTACCCCACGAGTCGAGATTGACGCCGCGTACTGGATAATCTCCTGTTGACATCCTAAGGTGGGAAAAAAAAAATTTATTTCTTAGTTTTCTTTAAATATAATAATGTGATAAAGAGGTAAGGGATTCTAGAGTCGCACATTGGGTTGCGCGGGTTAAGGGTTGAACCTCGGCTTTGATACCAAGTTGTGACGCTCCGATTATACACTATTGGTTGTAGTCAAGGAAGAATCACGAATGAGTCTTGTGGTCAATAACCAAATAAGATCCTAGTTCGCCGGAAGAGTCAAATTAGCCTCCCTTCTAAGTCCGGCTTTCTTAGGCAGTGCACTACCCTTTTGACAGATCTTAAAAAGCATTGACACAAGGTCTCATAAGCAATGATAAGGTTCATACATATACGTAGAATATAAATACATAACAACCACGAATATCCTTAATTCAAAAGCTTGTTCTGTTACATTACATCGCAAGAAAGTTTAAATCTTCACATGAGTCTTACAAAACATCAAAAGGAAATTTCTAACTTTACTAAGATAGCCAAAAGTCTTCGAAGGTTTCTGGCTCTTTGTCTCCAGCTATAAGTTCCTCTTCGTCACCTGGCATGATACGCCGTGAGCTTTGAATGCCCAGTAAACACATACACACACACCCCTATAGACGTCCCCGAACGCATCCCGGGCGAGGAGTGCGAGTCCCCCCCCGTTCTGGTTCGATATTGGGTCACTACAGTTTGAAGGACTCAAATGTCACGGTTCTTAATCTTGAACCGAAGAGTCCAAATCCGGCAAATCGTTTTGAAAACAGATTTTTTGAAAGAAGTGCCAAACATGGATTGCTTCGCCAGATACAGAGTCGCCACCTAAATATTTTAAAATGGGAAATTTAGGAAACCCTAACTCGGTGCCAAAAGTCCACGTGTCCGTCATCACTAAAGTTGCCTTGGCTCGGGAACTTGGGTACGATTGGGGAAGGTCACTTCGTGAGCACCCTTGCTCGCCCGGTCAAAGACCGGCCTCTACTAACCATGATATCTTATTTTGAAAACATTGTGAGTTCTTATTCCGGTTATTAGCCTAGGTTACTATGTGATGCGCACAACATACAAGTATAGACTGAATCGCCTGAATTGGAACAAAACGCTTCATGTTTGTTTGTTTGAAAAATGGTTTGATGGTGCTACCCGCAAGTAGGCTAAGACGCAGATTTGCCACCCTCAGGTGGGCTTAGGAAAATAGGATTTTGCCACTATCTAGTGGGCTTAAAACAAGCATTTGATGAATTGTCCCAATTCAGATAACTCAACCTCCATCCGCAGGCATTCAAGGCAGTTATATCACATAAGCATATAGCCTCATGGTAAACATGTTATTCATGGCAGACACTCACACGCATGCAAGGATGCTAAAGCATAAAACTTACCGAGTACTCCACGCCAAAATAGAAGCTCATTAGAAATCCATGCATGGTTCCTAAGTATACAGAAAATGCCTAATGCAACACATGCAAAGATGCAACTATAGCAGGCTCGGCTATTCTAAACATGGCATGTGGAATGCTACAACTAACACGTATTCAATTTGGAATTGAAATACAAATGCAGTTTGTATGATGCGCCGAGCCCGGTGCGTGCAAAACAGATGAATGATGCAAACATGCTGTCATACTGTATGCTAATTGAAATATGCCCTATATCTAACCATCATAAGCGGGTAAATAAAAGGGAAGAAAGACGTGGGGTTGGAAGACATACATCACACTCACGCACACTTATTACAATTTTGCCCTCGCGCAGAGGGTCCGAATAAATAATAATACAGTCCAAAATAAAAGAATAATACAGTCCGAAATAAATATACAGTCCGAATAATAAATATACAACTTCCTAATTAATTATCAAATTAAATAAGAAAGCTGTAAAATTGGCGTGCAAGCCAGAGGCTGCTTTGACTCTGCTCCGGATAATGAAATGATGCATGTTTGGGCTGCTTTATGCTGAAATCCTTTGGATGCCCGATTAGCCTCTGCTTGCAATATTTCTAAATGCGTGCCAGTTCAAAAGTTCGATTCTTCATTTTGCTGCAACAGAGAGCAGGAAAGGGGCATAGCAATGTATTTCACAAAATATATGCATGCCTCGATCCTCGTGCCACCAATCACGCATATCGATGCATGATGGCCGAGGAATCCGATTGCACAACTCAATATAGGATAAATGCACATGAATGCTACAAAACCTAACTCCATCATGGGTAATCCGGAGTGTCGGTGGTGGGAATTGAGACCGTTCGTCTTTCCCGAGTACAAACGCGCCTCGTTCCGTGCAAGGCTAACTCCTATCCCGAACACAATGCAATATGCATGATATGCATGAAATGTAGCTAATATGCAATCCTAACATACACAACGCTATGAAAATGAGATGTCTCGGAATGCGTGCACACGGGCACGCAAATCGAGGAAATGATCCTAAGGCATAAAATGGCATACGCAATGCAATTGGACTTACACTAACATGAGGGGGCCTCAGCCACACTCACATAAGAGGCCGGCGGATGAAAATGAAGTGCCTCAAAAATGCGTGCACACGGGCACGCAAACCGAGGCAATGGCATTAAAGTATGAAATTGCATGCAAATGAGACGTGGCATATGGCATATGGAAGATGCAAATTTCAGCAGCCAAAATGATGCAAAAACAGCCCCCAAATTATAGCAAAATTACACCTGATGCCCGAAATGCTATGCTAAGTACCCGAAATGCCAAACGTGCACAATATGGACATGAAGTGTAGAGACAGATGCTAGGCAGTCCCTAAACTAGCATTTTTCCAGTACAAAGTATGGCCGAACAACAATCACAAGTATGACAAAAATAGCATGCAAAAATGGGGGAAAAAAGGGGAACAATGAAGCAAATGATATATGCAATGCTCAAACTTGAAAATACAGTTCTACAACATTGAAGAGAGACCAAAAATATGCACATTTACAGTAGATGACAACCCTCAAATCAGTATGCAAACTTGCTAAAAATGTCATACAAGAATGAAGCCAACAAAGGCTAGAACATGAAGTATGCCTTACATTCATCAAACAGCCTTGGACCCTTAACAAAACATGACAAGAAGGCCAAAATATGGATATTTTCAGTACTGATGGTGGCCGAAAACAGAAGCTAGATAGGCCTAAAAAGCATGCAAAAATGGGGGCCAAAGAGAGATATAAAGACAAGCACAACATGGAGACCCCCAACAAGGTTTATCCCTTCTAAAATGTTGTAGAGGGACACAAAATAAGCTTACTCACAGTTCATGACATGCTCCAAAACAAATTGCATATAAGCCAAACAAATCATGCAAATTTACGGTAAATATGAGAGATTATGAAGCAAGTGCATGATAGAGAGGCCAAAAAGGGTTGATCCCTTCTTCAATGTTGAAGAGGGGCTCAAAATAGGCCCACTCACAGTTTACATTATGCTCGAAAACAGATCACTCATAGGCTAGAAATAGCATGCAAAATATTGACATACAAGATGATATTGAAGCAAGTGCACCATAGAAGGCTCAAAAAGGGTTGAGCCCTTAAACAAACATGGAGAATAGCTCAAAATAGACCTAGTTTCCGTTAAGGTCAGAGCTCAAAACAATAAGAAAATAGGCTTAAGAAATGAGGCAAGAAAGTGCTGCAAAAGGGGAAATAGTGACTTACCCTTGAAGACTACACTTTGGTTGCTTCTTGGCGTGAGTTTGTTGCTTCTTAGCCTCTGAAAAACCTTCCCTTGCTGCTGGAATGGAAGTGGTGAAGGTAGTGCTTGGTGTTGATGAAGAAATGGCCAAAACTCAAGGATTTTGGAGGTTTTTGGAGAGGGAGATGTAAGCCAATGTATATGAGCTCTTAAGGGGAGTTTTTCTAACCCTAATGAAGGAGCTGGCCAGCCACTTATAAAGGCCAAGAAGGGGGTGTAAAAGAGGAGGGAAATGCACCCAAGCTTTCCCTCCCAAAATATCCCCCGGATGCCAAGATATTTTGGAGAAACAGCTATACAGCTGTAATGAACACAAACTGAGGATGCAGGCCGGCTAGCCACTTTTGCTGGAGGTGGCTGGCCGGCCACCCCCTATGGCCGGCCAGCTAGGGGTAAAAATGGAAAGTAAGAATTTCTGGCCGAGCTCTAAAGGGTGGTGTCCTCCCATGTGTGTACAACAAGGCCCTATGTTTGGAATCTGGCAACTCTGAAACAGGAGAGACAACAAGCCACCTCTAGGAGAGGTCCAAAAATGAAAAGAAGAATTACTGGCCGAGCACCATTTTTTAGGGTCCTCCCATGTGTGTACAACACAAATATGTGGTTTTGGCTCGAAGAAAATGGCCCTAGGGTGTTCAACATTAGCCCTAAGTGAGAAAAAGCACGGGGCGCCGGAGGAGCATAACTGGTTGCTGAGACAATTACTATCCTCCCACCCTCTAGTGACCTTCCTTATGATAAAACAGAGGTACCTGCCAAAAATGAACAAAAACCGATGCAAAACGAATGTTCGGGGGCCAAAACACGCAGTTCGGGATCTCGAAAACCGGCCGTTAAGCACCGAAAGTGGTGTTTGGCCACGAAGTGGGTATCTAAGACCCCAGTGTCCCTCGAAAGGGAGTAAATGAGATGCATGCCAAAAATCGGAGGAATCGGAGATGGTTAGACGGTCCCGAACCGAGGCACACGACCTGACGGCTCCGAAAACCGGGAACCGGGCTCTGAAATGGGCAAAATGGCCTACGGGCACGAAATGTAGCCCACGGCCACTGAGAGATAGTATACGGGACCTCTCCCTCCCCTCAGGAAAGAAAACAGAGAAAATCGAGTCTGGTTCGCAAACCGAGGCAAGGCACAGAAGAGGGTTCGGAAGTTCAGAGGAAGGGCGCACGGCCGTGACTCTGAGACTTCTGAACGAGCACAATATGCAACATCACCGAGCGCTCAATCGGTGACGTCTGAGTCTTAAGGTCAGTCAAAAATGGGGTGTCTATTTGCCCTCTTGACAGAACCCTAAGTCACAAGTGACGGAGTGCATGTCATAGCCCAGAGACGCTCCATTATTGACAAGGTTGCAGACTTAGACAATCATACAAGATGAACAGAGATATGTGCCCTTGAGCGCAGTGGGGGGCAAAATGCAAAGCGACATGCACAGAGCCAAATGATCATGCAAATGCAAAGAAGTCGTAATGAGGCAAGTATTCGCAAATAGATGCAACAGTTTTAAGCAAGAATGCAAAGCAACAACTACATTTCATGCAGTTAGGAATGCGGAGAATCATTCAATTCTCGTCGCGTCTCACACGGAGAAGATACGATACCTGCGCGATTCGTTTGGTCGCACCAGCCTCAAATGAACCGTACATACAATATCGTGCCTGCAAAAGAGAGAAATTCAACAAGAACAATATGCTAACAACATATATTCAATGTGATTCCTGTGGTTCTGAAAGTTTGACACACGCAGTGTCGGCGAGTAAATGCATCGCAATGCGAGATAGGAACGTGCGTGACAACGCATGCTCAAGCACAGAAGTATGGTACACCAAGAAATCATGCATGACAATGCAAATGCTCATAAGAATGCAAGTTATATGCAAAACAATGCAAAACGAGCATAAATCGTATGCCGCTTGTTGCGAAAACAACGAGCTGAAAGCGTGCATTTCGTGAAGGCAACTTGATCATGACCTCTGATTCACCTCCCGAAGAGGTTACAACATGTTTGAAAAGGATACACCTTGATTTTGATGAGTGATGATGAGACACATGTCAGAAATTGCAGCTGAAGTTCCGGCGGAGCGATTTCGCGCCAGAAAGTGCACTTTTCTTGAACTTTTTCAGGTCCCGGGAACTCCGATCTTCCTCAAAATTTGCAGAGAGCTAGAGGGGGGTGTGGGGACCACCACCGGCCAGGTGGTTGCCCTTGGGAGGCCACCGCTAGGAAGGAAAAGCAATTGGCCGGCCAGAAAGGTGGCCGTAGGCCACCACCTGCCCAAAAGCAGGGGCATTTTTGTCATTTTCCTCATTTCTATATATTCCCTTGCCCATTCAATCCGAAATCACTCCCAAAGCTGTGAAAACTCCTTCCTTTGCTCCCCAAACCATTTTTCTCTTCAGATCTGCATTTTATACGCGCTTTTCGGCCTTCCACGCAAGTTGTTTCCGCGAAATCTTTCAGTTTTAAGCACTTTGAGCCGATTAAATTTCGATTTCGGGGCTTCTCTTCTCATTTTCACCACTTGAGGTAAGTTTCTCTCAATATTTGGAAGATTTTCTCGGGAGTTGACTTTTGTTGACTTTTTCATTTCCCGGGAGTTGACTTTTGTTGACTTTTTCCGATTTTGGCTCATTTTGCTCATTTTTGCTCCTTTTTACAGATTTCTTGAAATGGCGGGCGATTACCCTCATGGCGGAGGTCCTCCAGGCGCCGGGGATGATTTTGATTTTATGACACTGCCCCCGAGAGTCCGTCCTTTCATTCCCGGGAGATACGCCCCACCAGCACATACGCTTCCGCGGGCCGTTTTTCGCCGTTTCACTGGGTTCAACGACCGGGCACCTAGGGATTTACTTCTGCAAGAGCCAGAGCAGCACCTCTCTCATGATGCACGAGAGGTATTTTACTTTATTTTCTGCATTTTCGTGCATTCTGTAGCTTTGCCATGCTTGAACACGCAATTTTAGCTCATGACACAGTACTTTACTTGCATTCTGAACATGTTAGTTAAACACTTGAATTACTGAACACACGGCTCACTAACTGATTGGTTGTGAACGCATGGTACACATTAGTTAAGAATTGAACACACGGCTCAAACACTGATTCGTCGAACAGACAGCCCGAATTTTGAAAGTGAACACACAGCACACACTGACTAAGAGTAGAACACGCAGCTCAAACTCTGATTTTCTGAACACGCAGTTCAAGTTGATGGCGAACACGTCGCCCACACTGATTGAGAGTAGAGAGTAGAACGCACAGTCCCAAACTCCAATTTTCTGAACACGCAGTCCAAGTTGATGGTGAACACACAGCCCAAACTGATTGAGAATAGAACACACTGCCCTAAACTCCGATTTATCTGAACACGCAGTCCAAGTTGATGGTGAACACACAGCCCACACTGATTGAGAGTAGAACACACAGTCCCAAACTCTGATTTACTGAACACGCAGCCCAGATTTGAAGTGAACACCTGACCCACATCGATTGAGAGTAGAGAGTAGAACGATACCCCAAACTTTGATTTCTCGAACGCAGCCAGATTTGAAGTGAACACACTACACCGATTGAGAGTAGAACACACACCCCAAACTCGATTCATCAACACGCAGTCCAAGTTGATGGTGAACACACAGCCCACACTGATTGAGAGTAGAACACATAGTCCCAAACTCTGATTTACTGAACACACAGCCCAGATTTGAAGTGAACACATTTAATCGACATTAATAATTTGAACACGCCAAAACACAAATTTCATCAACGCAGCGTGATTTGGAGTGAACACGTAGCCCACTGATTAATTTCAGTTGCACACAGCTACTTCACTTCATTTGCACACAGCTACTTCACTTCATTTGCACACAGCTTGTTCATTTCATTTGCACACAGCTTGTTCATTTCATTTGCACACAGCTTGTGTTTTATTGTGTACTGAACACATGTATTCCTTCTGAATGCAGGGTGGCTCTCGCACCGTACGAGGATACGGCTCTACCGCCGCGAGAGACCGGTACGCCGAGCTTCCAGAGGCTATCTGGGATCTGGTCGATCTAGCAGGGTTCGGAGCATTCTGCGTGGGATTATCACGTTGTCCTGCCAGCAGGACTTTGTTAGCTGCTTTAGTGGAGAGATGGTGGGACACCACCAATTCCTTCCACTTTTCTGCCACCGGGGATATGACCATGACTCCGCTGGACTTCGCCATACTCACCGGCCTAGACATAGGCGGTTGGCCCATACCTTACGACGAGGATATGGGAGAGTGGGAGGCCGCTTGGACACATCTATTGGGGGCTCGCCCACCAGAGAAGCGAGCTTAGGAGAGTCGGTACACACTGGTTCTCTTCTGTTTTCGGAGACCAGAGTTGTTGCCTGAGTCTCCCGAGGAGGTTGAGCAGTGCGCCCGCGGCTTCCTTATGTTCCTCTTAGGCACCACTCTGTTTTGCCGATAGACATTGATTTCTTGTTGGGTTATATCTTTTGAGCGCTTTGGTGGACCTATCACAGGTCAGTCGATATGAATGGGGTGGCGCTGGCCTGGCTACCGTCTATTGCTACATGGGTGCAGCCTCTCGCGGGCGGGGAGACTTACTTGGCGGCTATTGGAGAGCCTGGGAGGTACGTTCTGTCCTCTTGATTTACATTTCTGCGCCTTATTACTTGTTCATTGCACACACGGCGCACCTTGCACTCTATATTCTGCCTTTAGCACTTTGTATTCATATTTTGCGCTGCTTTTCTCAGCTATGGGTGTACGTATACTTTCCCACATTAGCCCCGGAGATGGAGGTGGCAGGACTCCTTACGACTCCGTTTTCGCTGGTATTCGAGGGCGAGCAATCGAGAGCTCGAGACTCTCTTCTACTTGCATGATATTTTGATCTTGTCGAACTACAGGTATTTCAGAACTCTCAGTTCCTTTCATTTTCATCTTTGATCTGCCCTGTATATTCCTGATTTCTGATCGATTTATGCACTGGTTATCCGCAGATCACTTGGCAGCCCTGGGCGGTCTTTGGTGATGGTCTCCGACATTCGTATCCCGGAGGATCGAGTAATTCGATATAGGTTCTGCTTTCGAAGGACGGTTGGTAGGGCATGGTTCTGGGGAACGCTTCTGCGTCGGTGTGAAGTGCGATTCTCAGGACCCTCCTGCTGTACCTCCAGCCACTATGCGGACTGCTGATAGACTCTCTGCCCAGGAGGTCATTAGTGCTATGCAGGGCACCGATGCTTTGTTACATCTCATGGAGGGGGACTACGCCACCTATCGTCGTATATATCTGATGCCCCCCTTGACGGGATTGTGTGCTCCATCACGGAGGCCTACTGATGTACCATCTTCGAGTCGTGCCGGTGCTACGGATATCCCTTCCTCTAGCAGGGCTGGTGCATCTAGGGGCAGAGGTAGTTCGATTCCTCCGATCCCTCCGTCTCTTTATCATCATCCTGGGTGGCCAGACATGCTGACCGAGTTGACGAGTTGGCGGTTCGGGACTCCTTACCAGGTCCCGCTAGAGCCTCCTCTTCCTGACCACAGATATGTCTGGGATCCTGATTCACCCCCGGTATGTTTTACAGCTTTGATTTATCAATCAGATTACTTGGACATTCATTCCCTCACTGATAGTTTTGCATTTGTATTTGCACCCTCCGGTTGAGTACACGGAAGAGATACTTGGGATGCTAGCCACATTCGAGGGCATGATCCTACGGAGGGAGGCACAACTAGCCATTATGGGCGTGCATGTACTGTTCACCTTTCCTGTATTTAGCATACTCCTGATGACATACTGGTTTTGAACATCTTGCTGTATTGATAGGTTGTGTAGAGCACATCTGGCACACACCCCACTCGCATATTGTACTTGTATCTGCTTTTCATATTTGAACTGATGTATTGAACTCTTCATTTTCAGATGCCTCCCGTGTATGCTCCACCGCGGGCCGGGCCACCTGGGCCTTCTCAGGGAGGTCGTGGTACTGGACCTGTTCATGGTACTGGGCCATCTGGGCCTTCTCGAGGAGCTGGGCCATCCAGGCCTTCTCAGGGAGCTGGGCCATCTAGGCTTTCTCGAGGAGCTCGAGGAGCAGGGTCGTCTCGCAGACGCAGGGCACCCATTATTGAGGAGGAGGAGGAGGAGGTCGCAGACCGTGAGTCAGAGACATCCACTGGGGAGGGAGGCTCCGGTCTTGGTTCCGGGAGTAGAGACGAGGCTGAGGGGGATCCGGAGGATGATAGCTCTGACCCGGATGGTGATGATGGTGCAGAGGTTATCCCGCAGAAGAGGATGAGAGGGCCTCCTCATTCCCGTTCCCGAGGATATTGATGTTATTTCCTGCTTTATTTTACTTTTTGCTAGTAGTTTGTAGCACTTTGCATATTGTTAGGCAGTTTTATTTTTTGTAAAACTTGTACCTTTACTTTGCTGTAAAACATGATGGAATGAAACAGCTTTTTGAAAAGATGTTTGTATTCGAAATTTTTAGCATCGCAACGCATCATTTTGCACAAAATGGAATTGAATGAAAAATATGCCTTGTGTATTTACCGGGTCAGGTAATGAACCGACGCAACAAATCAAAAACTCTACTCACTAAGAAATAACAGAATCTTAGCAAGTTTACAACTCGATAAGCAAAGTACAGCAATGTTACTGACTCGATAAACAAGACTTAACAAAATTGTGTAAACAAAAAGCAACAACTCAAAACACAAAATGCGCCAGCTCGACAAAATTTACAACTCGATAAACAAAACAACAACTCGATAAGCAAAAATACAACAAAGCGTACTTCGGACGATCTGGACAATGGAACGTACCCAAAACTGAGAGAAATGGAGGCCTTCAACGTTCCTGATGCGTGAAAGTGCCTCAAACTTCCTTCCGGAGGGCAAAACAGGACTACTGAGCATGGTGGGCCACATTTGCTTTTGGGGATTGGAGGGTGGCCGGCCGACCAGTTTTTTGAATCAAGGGTGGCCGGCCTACTAGAATTGGTGGCCAGCCAGCCACCTCTCCCTGCAGCTTCCAGAATTGTGACACGTGTCCTTTGAATAGTGTTTTACCCCCTATAAAGCTCCAACCTTGGAACTTATTCATTTCATCACCATTTTGCACAAAAATGGAGGCATTTCTCGCAGAAAGTCTCACATCTTGGATCTCTTCTTTGGACGGCTCAGAAAAGTTGAACTTCCGGGGTTTCGGCTTGAACGCACTATTCACGCTGGGCCGGACTCCATTGCACCTTCCTTTCCTCCATGCCACAGCGAGATTTTGGAACCCGGCGACGCATGTCTTCAGCTTCGGAGGGCAAGAGGTATGTCCTACTTTTGAAGATTTCCAAGCTTTGATGGAGTCTGAACGCTCAGAAGAGATCTTGCCTCAGTCTCGTTTTGGCCATGCCCAAGCTTTAGGGCGGATGTGCGGTCTCAACGCGCATGATGCTCGATCTCTGATTGGTAATGGCATGTTGGATGTCCCGAGCCTGATTTACCGATTCTCTGATGCCGGTGACCGCAGCAACCATCATTGGCAAGGTTTCCAACAACATGCCCTCTGCTTGTGCGTGTTATCTCATTTTCTGTTTGTCTCAGGCTTTAGAGGGGCTAGCATCCGTTTGATTGAAGTCGCTCAAGGCTTGAGGGAGGGAAAAAGCTATATCGCCATGACATTGGCCGAGACGCTGCTAGGTTTGGATGCCTTCTACCGCCAAGAGACAACCAGGTTTGCGGGGAGTCCACTACTGCTGCAGGTAATGTTTCCCACCCAAGCTCACATATGTATTTGCTCACATCACTCGGCCCTCGGGCTCGGTTTTTCTCACAAAACCCTTATCTTACTTTTCTCTCATCGCACATCTCTCTATTCTTTATTCTCTCATTTTTCATCCCTCCCCAGATATGGTTGATGGATAAATTGCAAGTTGTGGACTCTTGCCCCGCTTACTCAGCTCGCGATTACTTCTTTCGACAACGTCTGGTTGACACTCTTGATGAGGGATGGTGGTTTGAATGGATGTGCAACTTGTCAGCTGAACGCATTGCTTGGCGCTGCCCTTGGCTTAACCTTCCAGCGATGAGCTATAACATGTTCTAGGATACTGGGATCCGTTTGATCGGCTTGACCCATTGTGTATTCTATTTCCCATTCCGTATCCTGCGCCAATTTGGTCATGACCAGACTTGCCCTCTGGAGGGGATTGAATACCCAGTTACCTTCCTGATTCAAGGTGCACACCTTGCTCGACATACTACGGCCTGGAGGACTAGAGAGCTCCTATCCCCTGCCCCTGTTTTCAGTTGCACTTTATCTGACGAGTGCTGGGATTGGCTCAACGAAGAAGCCCAGACTGGGCCTAGGTTGGCATCAGAGGCTTCAACTAGCTCTGGCAGGGGGCGCAGGGACATCTGACTTGACTATGCCCCAGATTTATTGCTTTATTAGTACTTTCAAGTTTTCGTTATGAGTGTAATAAAAAGCAACTTCAATTGTATGTAAGAGCGAGAGAACTCTGTTTTGAAATCAATGAAATTGAAGGTTGTGGTACTGAAAATTCTCCGTTTTTGGTCCAAAAATGGTCTTGGTTGTGAGAAGATTAATTTGAACAAAGTCAACTTTTATTAAAACTTTTCAAAACTATTTTCGATATGGATCAGAACTGGACACGCCTGAGATCTGTCACTGAGATGCACAACCCCGGATCCTAGCAACTGGAAAGTTGCCCCTAGTTTGAAAAGTGTCTCGGCGATTCATAGCAACGGAAAGTTGCCCCTAGTCTGAATAACACTGTACCGGAGATCACGATAAATGCTGATAAATAGAGATGGCTGAGATGATCAGATGGACAAAGTTGATCGGGGAAAAGATTAGGGCTGAACTCCAGGATGAAGCTGCCTACGTATCCCATAGATGGGAATCAAGCCTTACGTAGTTCAGGCTTGGGTTCGCTCGGGTATTTTTACTCTCCTTTTGCGCTCTAACTTTTGCCAAGGTCGCCCTTTGCGGGTTTTCAACCTTGCGAGCTCAGTTTTTATAGTTTCAAATTTTCTATGCTCTGAATTTTGCCTAGGTCGCCCTTTTGGGTTTTCGGCCTAGCGAGCCTCTCAGGGGTAATATTTCTTCAACTTGTCCATGTTGGTCGGTTGAGAAAACTCTAAGCCATCTAGATCCATCAGAAGCACAGCTCCACCTGACCAGATTGACTTGATAATGTAGGGACCAGTCCAATTGGGTCTGAACTTGCCCCTTGGGTTGTGGATGGGAGCTCGGTTTTCTTTGAGTACCAAATCTCCTTCTTTCAAATTCCTGGACTTAAGCTTCTTGTTAAAAGCCCGGGCGATTCTGCGTTGATAACCTTGGATGTGGTACAGTGCTTTCAGCCTTCTTTCATCGAAAAGCATGAGTTCCTCAAATCTGTTTTGCTGCCAATCTGCTTCGGCTATCTGGCACTCAGCCAATACTCGTAATGACGGGACCTCAATCTCAATAGGCAGAACGGCCTCCATCCCATAAACTAATGAGTACGGAGTCGCCCCTGTAGAAGTTCTGATCGAAGTCTGAGCCCAAGAGCGAAAAGCGGCTTATCTGGCCGATCCGATAGGTTTCCACCATCTTCGTAGTATCGCTTGATGTTCTTGTTGGCGGCCTCACCTGCTCCGTTGGTTTGCGGCCGGTAAGTAGATGACTTATGAAAAGCCATATTATATTTCTCCAACAAGTCGACCACCTCCTTTTTGAAGTGGGAACCATTGACTGAAACGATTTCATTTGGGACTCAGTGGCGAGATAATGTTGTTCTTGATAAATTTTGCTACATCGAAGCCTTCAACCTAAGCGTAGATTGGGCCTCAACCCACTTTGTGAAATAATCTATCGCTACCAAGATGAACTCATGCCCATTCGACCCCTTTGGCGTAACAGCTCCGATTACATCAATTCCCCAGACAGAAAACGGCCATGGCGAAGTCATGTTGTACAGCTTTGACGGCGGGATGTTCATGCGATTTGCATGAATTTGACACTTGGGACATCGCCGGACGAAACTAATACAATCCTCCTCCAAGGTGGACCAGTAATAACCTTGTCTAAGGATCTTCCGTGCCAACATTACCCCATTCATGTGGGCACCACATTCACCCCCGTGGATGGCTTCCATCAGACGCCTTGACTCTTCAGCATCAACGCACAGTTTATGCATTCCCAGATGACCCCGTTTATCTGATTTACCCGAGATGATGAACTGGACTGCCATTCTTCTGATTGCTCTCTTGTCTTTGGCATTTACCCCTGGCGGGTATGCTTCTTTCTCCAAGAAGTTCCAGATGTCGTAATACCAGGGGTGTTCGTCCTGAACTTCATCTATGGCTGCAATCGACTCATAGGCAGGTGCAAATTTCTGGTCGATGATAACTGGACGCATTCGGACTCCACACGGGATGTCTATCATAAATGATAGAGTTGCTAGCGAATCTGCGAACCTGTTGTTCTCTCTTAGTAGATGAGTAAAACTTAGCTTTTCAAACCGAGGAATCAGCAAATCCAAGGTTTGGTGATACATCATCATCTTTTCCTCTTTTACTTTCCAGTCTCCTTTAGCTTGAGACACAACAAGGTTCGAATCCCCAATAACGTCCAGTCGTCTTGCCCCTAGTTCTAGGGCTGCTTCTAGACCAGCGATACACGCCTCATATTCTGCTTCATTGTTCGAGACTTTGAACCGGAGCTTGAAGGCTAGAGGGATACGGGAATCATTGGGTGCTATCAGCAACACTCCTATCCCATACCCGTGTTGATTTGACGCTCCGTCAAAGTACATCGTCCAAGTTTCTTCGTCGATATGCAGAATTGATTCATCCGGGAACAAATATTCAACTGCTTCATCCCCCTCAACCGGGTGGTCGGCAAGGAACTCTGCCACTGCTCTTCCTTTCACTGACTTGCGTGTTACGTACGTGAGATCAAATTCGGAGAGCAACAGCAACCAACGAGCTAGCCTACCCGTAAGTGCTGGTTTCTCGAAGAGATATTTGATGGGATCAAGTCGTGAAACCAACATTACAGAGTGAGCTAACAGGTAGTGCCGCAGCTTCCTGGTAGCCCATACCAGAGCTAAGCAAGCCTTTTCCAGCGGTGTATATCGGGTCTCATACTCCAGCATCTTCTTGCTGAGATAGTAGATGGCTCTTTCTGCCTTATCTTCCGATTCTTGTGCAAGCATGCAGCCCATTGTAGTTTCAGTTACTGACAGATACAAAATCAACGGTTTTCCTGGCTCTGGTGGCGATAAAACGGGTGGGTTCTGTAGATATTCTTTAATTTGTTCAAATGCAGCTTGGCATCGGCCGTCCCATTGAAACTTCTTTCCTTTCTTGAGGAGGCCAAAAAGTGGTTCACAAGTCAAGGTTAGTTTTGAAATAAACCGTCTTATGAATTGCACTTTACCCAGAAAGCCTCGCACCTCCTTTTCAGTCCTTGGTGGTGGCATTTCTAAGATGGTCTTGATTTTGGAAGGGTCGACCTCGATGCCCCTTTGTGTAATCAGAAACCCTAGCATTTTCCCGCTGTAACACCAAACGTACATTTCTGAGGGTTTAGCAGCAACCGGAATTCCCTGATCCTTTGAAAAAACTTGTGCAAGGCGGTGTAGTGGCCCTCTCTTTCCTTGGACTTGACAATCATGTCGTCCACATACACCTCAACCTCTTTGTGGATCATATCATGTAGTATTGTGGTCGCGGCCCGTTGATAAGTAGCTCCAGCGTTCTTCAACCCAAACAGCATTACCGGTAGTGATATGTCCCCACGGGGTGGTGAATCGATCTTTTCTCCGTCTTCTGGCGCCATCACTATCCGGTTGTATCACGAAGCCATCCATGAATGAGAGCAATGCATGCTTTCTTTGTGAAATCTACCAACTCATCGATGTGCGGTAAGGAAAGTCATCCCGGACTAGCTCTGTTCAAATCACAAGTCTACACACACGGATCCCGCCATCTTTCTTGGCACGGAACAATGTTGGCCAACCAAGTCGGATATTCAGATACGGCGGGAAGCCCGCATCGATTTGTAGTGACCTCTTCCTTAATCTTGAGAGCCCAATCGGGCGGATCCTTGAGTTTCGCTTGGCCAGTCGGGCCTCGGGGTCAAGGGGATCCGATCTTTGTACAATCGAGGATCGATTCGGGCATGTCTTCGTAGGACCACGCGAAAACATCTTTGAAATCTTTTAATAAAGCGACTAAGCGCTCGCGTTCCTCCGAAGACAACGTGGACCCGATCTGGACCAGCCGCGGGTCCTCCTCAGTACCAATGTTCACGGTAATGATTTCATCCATTAATGGTTTGACAAATCTCTCTTGCTCTTGCTCAATTAAACGTTGTAAAACCGGAGGAACTTCGTCCTCGTCGTTTTGATCAAAATTTTGAAAGTCTGAATTAATGCAATAAATTAGGGGCACAGAAAAGTACTCGGAAACCACATTCACCTCATTCTCATTAGGTACATCCAAATCGTCCAATTCATCGGTTACAACAGACTCAAATGAAAAGGAAAAAGACGACCTGGACAGGACTGTGGCATCCGGGTTAACATCCCCAGGAGTACCAGACTCAGACTCAGACTCAGTCTAGCTGGAACCTGATTCCGACTCACAGGACTCGGTGGAATCAGATTCCGGCTCACTACCTGACCCGGTGCTGCTGGACAGAAATCCCTCATCGTACTGCCAAGTGAGAGAGGGTGCGATTGATGCATCCAAGATAGCTGCTGGTCGGCTCGCAGCCGTTTCATCCCCAATCATGGAAACCACGAAGTTATCCCCCAAGCACTCTTGGTCGATCGGAGGATCGAGAGAGAGACATGCAGTGCTACCCCCATTTCCAATTACGTGCTCTCGGGATCCTTGCCTTATTCTCGCTCAACCTCGGTTGTTGGAGTGCATGCTCTGTGGCAACATCATCCCCGGATAGTTGCGGTCGAAGAAGATTTGAAACACTGCACGCGCTTCTTCTCGCGTTTAACCATGGCTCTGGAAGCCGCAAAAATGGAAAGTCCTCCCCTCACGGAAGCGTCCGTTCGAGTACCGTGGATGGGCCTGCATTAAATCAAAAGGCTTCGGACTGCTTCGCAGCTCTGCCCGGCTATTTCCTTTCCTTTCCTCACCAGTCTTCTTTGGTGGGCGATAACCCGATCCAAAAGGTATGCGGGTTGTGTGGCACCGACCCATGGCGACTCCTTTCCTGCCGCTCCTTCCTAATCCCATCCCGGGAATATGTTGCAGCTTATTCATGAGGTAGACGGATTGAGCACTGACGTATACACCTTCATTCACAGCCATGATATTCTGCACTACCCGGGCCTCCGCCAAAGTGAACCCTGATAAGAACACATCCTCCGTGCCGTGCTCGATCTCCAAAACTGGCATAGACACTTCTGGCGGCGGATGGATGGATGAATTTTCGAAAACAATTGCAACCCCCTTCCCGTGAGGGTATTTCAACATCTGGTGTAGAGTGGAAGAGACTGCTTTCACTTGGTGCAACCACGGCCGCCCCAAGAGCAAGTTGAAGGTTGCGGGAACGTCCAAGACATGAAATTCAATATTGTATTGTCCTGGACCAACCTGGGTCTGAACCTTAACAGTCCCCATCACTTCCCTACTGGTATTATCATAAGCTCTGATCACCTGAGTGGTTGGTATGAAGTCTGCGGGTTTTAACCCGATTGCATATGCCGCTTTGGGCGGAACATTGATAGCGAACCGGTATCAACAAGTACCACCGTATCCACTTATCTCTACATTCCCAGAGATGTAGAGGTTTGTTATGATTCACGCCTCGGCGGCAATTCCTTGTCGAAAAGGTTAATCTGGGGAACCTCCTCCGGAAAACCCAAACCATTTGCTCTAGCGTAGTTTCGATGGAGGGTTTGGCCTTGTCCATAGCAGATAGGATAGCCTATCTGCACCCTTGAGCCATAAGCGGTCCCGGATGGAGATGTGCACTGTATTTTCTTTAACTGTCTCGGTCTGACTTCTTCTTCAATTTGCTTCTCCTCTACTTCTCTGCCTCTTTATCTTTCCCAGATGCTTGAGTTGGTCAAGGTGTGGGGCTTGAAATACCGCCCTCTGGTCATGTGGTCCACCTCATCGAGGTACCAAGTATCATCTGGTTGAGTACACCGCCCAATCTTAAATGCGTGTGGGCAAGACATAGGTCATCGTCTTCCCACCACATTCCGCTAGCATTCAACAGACACCTATCTGGTTCTGGCAAGTTTGTACTCTCGGTACTTTTATCCCATATGCTCACAGCATGTCCTGCTTTCGTGCTCGCAGCACTTTCAACCTCTTCATGGTTCTTGGCTTTCCGGATCCTCTCAGAATCCCATCTCTTCTCTTGCTCCTCCTGTGTTAATAAGGTTTGTTGTTCGGTTTTCACAATATCTTGATCCCGAGCGAAATTATTTGCACCGGCGCTCTCCGGCGGTTCATTCTGACTCTCGGCCCTTCCGGCCATCATTGATACCCCTACCCCTGCTGGGCCTTGCTCTGGCTGAACTTCCACAACATCTGGCTGATCATCTAACCACCTGGTAATTTCTGCCGACTCCTCATATTCAAACCAATTGATTGTTGCATCCCCTGCTTCTTGGTCGTTGAAGAACTAGAGGTTAGCAAAATCTTCTTCCACCGTTGTCAGATCATCTGCCCCTTGTTCTAGTCCGTCCCCCCGAATCATGCACAATTCAGCTTTTTCTGGCAGCCTCACACTCAGCTCAGACTGGCTTACTGACAAGATATATCCGCTTGGATCATAAGCTCTTCCAACACAATTCCCGGGTTGTCCCATCCCAGACTCACCAATTTTGTCCTCTTCTGAAACTTGCCCCGTTCCACCTTCGGAGGTCACCACCTCTGGCTCTGATTGGGTTGTGAAGGTGTCCAACATGCACAAGTCAGTGCACTCAGGAAGGATCACCTCCGGCTTGGGTAGGTGAGAGGGAGTAATATAGATACTAGGATCGTAGGAAACGACCCCAGTTTGGATGAAGTTGACTCTTTTGGGTGGTGGATCTTGGTTATGTGCGGGGAGTGGGTTAGTTGTGACGTTGGGTCTTTCGGAGAATACGATGATATTCTTGTCAACGAGGTCTTGAATCTCGTGGCCTTTAGGAAACATTGATCGTGTCATGGCCATCTTCTTGGTGAACGCCTGATGCCATTTGGGTTGTGGGAAGGAGTGGATTCGGTAGTGGCCTCGGTTCTAGGGGCGTCAGATGCTTCTTCCTGATTAACACCCCCAGAGCCTTGGACAGGGGCATATATAGTGGAGTGAAGGTTCTTTGGCCTCTGGATTGGTATCTCGGGCCTTGGTTACTGCTCCCGGAGGTACTGGAAAAGGGTGTGGCCGCTGCGGGCCTTGGTTGAGAAGGGGGAGTGGTGGTGACCATGCCGACCTCCGAAGTCCTTGTGTTGGCAGCGCCACTCGGGCCTGCGTTGTTATTGCGGTTGAATGTCCTTCGGGGCTGCTCTCGGTCTTGGTCGATTAAACCTTGCTTCATCGCATCTTCAATCTGTACCCCCATCTCGTGTAAATCTGAGAAGGTGGGAAAAGGGAGTACGATCATTTTCTGCATTAACTTGGGTTGGAGATTGCGTACAATCATCCGAATTTGATCTTTATCTGTTGGCCTTAAGGTCATCATTGATGCCTCCGCTCTCCACCGAGTTACAAAATCAGAGAACGTCTCTTTTTGTTCCTACCTCGTTGTTTCGAGATCACGTGTTGTAATCTCGATCTGCGTATTATACGAGTATTGTGCAACGAAGGCTTCAGCCAGCTCATCCCAATTTCTCTTCACATCATCTTCTAATTTTGCGTGCGGATGGCGCCACCAAACAAAGTTACGCCAAATAAAGAAAGCTTTTGTGGTGGGTTAGGCCCATTGGCCTCAAGATGTCCGAAAATAGCGGAGATGGACCATAGGATCCCCGATCCATCAAAACGATCAATCTGTGGCATCTTAAATCTGTCCGCGATGTCACGGCCCGCGTCGGTGTAGCCATCTTCAATGTCAGGATGGCCTTCACCCCCTGCGATTTCTTAAAAAGCTTTTCCAGCTTACTCAGCTTCAGAGCTGTATGATCTACCTCGTACTCAAATGGAGAATGCAGGTGGTTGGGTGGAAGATTCTTGGATAGTTCTTGGCGAAGTGGGGGCGAGCGGCCCGTTGGAAGACCTACGTCCTCTTGAGTGTTCCGGACATCGGGTAAAGTATTCTGGGTGTTCGGGAGGATATTCTGAGGATTTGGCAAGGTATTACGACGATGAATAACTTTCGAGGTAGTGGAGCCGCTGGTGGAGGAGGAGCCTGATGTGAAGCGAGCTGCGTTGCGTTCTGGTTGCGACCTAGTGATCGATTAAACTCTTTGGGCCATGACTGCGGCTTGTTGTTTGGAAAATTCCGCTTGGCGGATGGCATCATCTTGCATCTGTTTCATGCTGTCGTGCATCTGGCGCATCATCGCCTCCATCCCTGATGTATTCTGCGGTTCCATCTGAATGGCCGGTAAATGTACCTCTACGGCAGACACAGGAATCTCAACCTGATTGTTTACTGTCACAGCAGCCCTCTGCCCCGGTAACCTTTGTTCCGACACACTGCGCCTTCTCGGCCTTCTTCTGATAACTGGGGGTAGAGAGTGGAATACTGGATGTCCGTCAACTAGATCCTTGGATCGGTTGAGTCGGCGACCTCGTGTCCAAAGTGCTTGGGGAGTATCTAGTGGTTCGGAAGCAATTGTGCTAAAAAACTGCCCTAGCAAAAAGATAATAAAGCAAAAAGGAAATAAATGACCAGAAAAACGGGCAGCATAACAGCTTAAATTAAATATACACAACACACAGTCGGGCATACAACACGCAGTTGATAAGCTGAAGATGCACTGTCCTCAATAACTAATCCATTCTGTATCCTTTGTTCCCCAAAATGAATCGGATATCCATGAGACAAGCGATTCTCGAGATAATCGATGCCCGCAGGCCTGATGCCCAAACTCAACTGATACATGCATTCCCTGTAGAGGCACACTCTAACAAGCACATAGCAGATAAGTGAGAGCTGAAAACACCCCTATGTTGGGGGTAGGGTTTCCCTGTCCTATTTTGTCAGGAGCTAGGGTTTCACTATGCACGCAGCGGTTTCAAACAACCTATAAACGGGTAAGCAACCTGTCCTAGTTTGGAATGGTCACTATGGATCCGAATATGTACTAGGTCGAATGGTCAAAAAGGGTGCCCCGGTAAAACCGGGGTTTGTGTTCCCATACTGGCAGAGCCCGTAACCGATCAGCCTTACGGACATGCCTTGACAAGGCAAGCCTCCGGCAAACCGCTCAGGAATAGCAGATGGCAAACACGGTGTCCTAGGCGCACCAATGCAAATGCAATGCAAAGAAACACACAAGTGTAGTCAAAACCAGATATCACGAGTTCGAGTCAAGTTCTCTAAATCCCCAGCAGAGTCGCCAGAAACTGTAGACGTCCCCGAACGCATCCCGGGCGAGGAGTGCGAGTCCACCCCCGTTCTGGTTCGATATTGGGTCACTACAGTTCGAAGGACTCAAATGTCACGGTTCTTAATCTTGAACCGAAGAGTCCAAATCCGGCAAATCGTTTTGAAAACAGATTTTTTGAAAGAAGTGCCAAACATGGATCGCCGCCCGGAATCTGAGTCGCCACCTAAATATTTTAAAATGGGAAATTTAGGAAATCGACTCGGTGCCAAAAGGCCACGTGTCGTCATCACCAAAGTTGCCTCGGCTCGGGAACTTGGGTACGATTGGGAAAGGTCACCGTGAGCACCCCTTCGCCCGATCAAAGACCGGCCTCTACTAACCATGATATCTTATTTTGAAAACATTGTGAGTTCTTATTAGGTTATTAGCCTAGGTTACTATGTGATGCATGACAAGATACAAGTATAGATGAATCTTTGAATTGGAACAAAACGCTTCATGTTTGTTTGTTTGAAAAATGGTTTGATGGTGCTACTCGCAAGTAGGCTAAGACGCGGATTTGCCACCCTCAGGTGGGCTTAGGAAAATAGGATTTTGCCACTATCTAGTGGGCTTAAAACAAGCATTTGATGAATTGTCCCAATTCAGATAACTCAACCTTCATCCGCAGGCATTCAAGGCAGTTATATCACATAAGCATATAGCCTCATGGTAAGCATGTTATTCATGGCAGACACTCACACGCATGCAAGGATGCTAAAGCATAAAACTTACCGAGTACTCCACGCCAAAATAGAAGCTCATTAGAAATCCATGCATGGTTCCTAAGTATACAGAAAATGCCTAATGCAACACATGCAAAGATGCAACTATAGCAGGCTTGGCTATTCTAAACATGGCATGTGGAATGCTACAACTAACACGTATTCAATTTGGAATTGAAATACAAATGCAGTTTGTATGATCTTGTAGCGATGCGTGCAAAACAGATGAATGATGCAAACATGTTGTCATACTGTATGCTAATTGAAATATGCCCTATATCTAACCATCATAAGCGGGTAAATTAAAGGGAAGAAAGACGTGGGGTTGGAAGACATACATCACACTCACGCACACTTATTACAATTTTGCCCTCGCGCAGAGGGTCCGAATAAATAATAATACAGTCCGAAATAAATATACAGTCTGAATAATAAATATACAACTTCCTAATTAATTATCAAATTAAATAAGAAAGCTGTAAAATTGGCGTGCAAGCCAGAGGCTGCTTTGACTCTGCTCCGGATAATGAAATGATGCATGTTTGGGCTGCTTTTGCGCGGAAATCCACTGGGATGCCCCGATTAGCCTCTGTTTGCAATATTTCTCGAAATGCGTGCCAGGCTCCGAAAAGTTGCTGATTCTTCATTTTGCTGCAACAGAGAGCAGGAAAGGGGCATAGCAATGTATTTCACAAAATATATGCATGCCTCGATCCTCGTGCCACCAATCACGCATATCGATGCATGATGGCCGAGGAATCGGATTGCACAACTCAATATAGGATGAATGCACATGAATGCTACAACAAAACCTAACTCCATCATGGGTAATCCGGAGTGTCGGTGACTGGGAATTGAGACCCGTTCCGTCACTCGGAGTACAAAACGCGCCTCGTTTCCCGTGTCCGGGCTAACTCCTATCCTGAACACAATGCAATATGCATGATATGCATGAAATGTAGCTAATATGCAATCCTAACATACACAACGCTATGAAAATGAGATGTCTCGGAATGCGTGCACACGGGCACGCAAACCGAGGAAATGATCCTAAGGCATAAAATGGCATACGCAATGCAATTGGACTTACACTAACATAAGGGGGCCTCAGCCACACTCACATAAGAGGCCGGCGGATGAAAATGAAGTGCCTCGAAAATGCGTGCATACGGGCACGCAAACCGAGGCAATGGCATTAAAGTATGAAATGGCATGCAAATGAGACGTGGCATATGGCATATGGAAGATACATATTTCAGCAGCCAAAATGATGCAAAAACAGCCCCCAAATTATAGCAAAATTACACCCGATGCCCGAAATGCTATGCTAAGTACCCGAAATGACTTGCAGCTATGCCAAACGTGCACAATATGGACATGAAGTGTAGAGACAGATGCTAGGCATTCCCTAAACTAGCATTTTTCCAGTACAAAGTATGGCCGAACAACAATCACAAGTATGGAAAAAATAGCATGCAAAAATGGGAGAAAAAAGGGGAACAATGAAGCAAATGATATACGCAATGCTCAAACTGAAAAATAAAGTTCTACAACACTGAAGAGGGACCAAAAATATGCACATTTACAGTAGATGACAACCCTCAAATCAGTATGCAAACTTGCTAAAAATGTCATACAAGAATGAAGCCAACAAAGGCTAGAACATGAAGTATGCCTTACATTCATCAAACAGCCTTGGACCCTTAACAAAACATGACAAGAAGGCCAAAATATGGATATTTTCAGTACTAATGGTGGCCGAAAACAGAAGCTAGATAGGCCTAAAAAGCATGCAAAAATGGGGGCCAAAGAGAGATATAAAGACAAGCACAACATGGAGACCCCAAACAAGGTTGATCCCTTCGAAAATGTTGTAGAGGGACACAAAATAAGCTTACTCACAGTTCATGACATGCTCCAAAACAAATTGCATATAAGCCAAACAAATCATGCAAATTTACGGTAAATATGAGAGATTATGAAGCAAGTGCATGATATATAGGCCAAACAGGGTTGAGTCCTTCTTCAATGTTGAATAGGGGCTCAAAATAGGCCCACTCACAGTTTACATTATGCTCGAAAACAGATCACTCATAGGCTAGAAATAGCATGCAAAATATTGACATACAAGATGATATTGAAGCAAGTGCACCATAGAGGGCTCAAACAGGGTTGAGCCCTTAAACAAACATGGAGAATAGCTCAAAATAGACCTAGTTTTAGTTAAGGTTGGAGCTCAAAACAATAAGCAAATAGGCTTAAGAA
Source organism: Camellia lanceoleosa (assembly GCA_025200525.1). Taxonomy (NCBI): domain Eukaryota; kingdom Viridiplantae; phylum Streptophyta; class Magnoliopsida; order Ericales; family Theaceae; genus Camellia; species Camellia lanceoleosa. The sequence goes on from CM045762.1 coordinate 58,506,271, forward strand.
ATGAGGCAAGAAAGTGCTGCAAAAGGGGAAATAGTGACTTACCCTTGAAGACTACACTTTGGTTGCTTCTTGGCTTGAGTTTGTTGCTTCTTAGCCTCTGAAAAACCTTCCCTTGCTGCTGGAATGGAAGTGGTGAAGGTAGTGCTTGGTGTTGATGAAGAAATGGCCAAAACTCAAGGATTTTGGAGGTTTTTGGAGAGGGAGATGTAAGCCAATGTATATGAGCTCTTAAGGGGAGTTTTTCTAACCCTAATGAAGGAGCTGGCCAGCCACTTATAAAGGCCAAGAAGGGGGTGTAAAAGAGGAGGGAAATGCACCCAAGCTTTCCCTCCCAAAATAATCCCCGGATGCCAAGGTATTTTGGAGAAAGCTATCTGTTGTAATGAACACAAAGCGAGGATCTTGGTAGGCTAGCCACTTTCTTTGGAGGTGGTCGGCCACCCCCTATGGCCGGCCGGCTAGGGGTAAAAATGGAAAGCAAGAATTTCTGGCCGAGCTCTAAAGGGTGGTGTCCTCCCATGTGTGTACAACAAGGCCCTATGGTTGGAATCTGGTAACTCTGAAACAGGAGAGACAACAAGCCACCTCTAGGAGAGGTCCAAAAATGAAAAGAAGAATTACTGGCCGAGCACCATTTTTTAGGGTCCTCCCATGTGTGTACAACACAAATATGTGGTTTTGGCTCGAAGAAAATGGCCCTAGGGTGTTCAACATTAGCCCGGAAGTGAGAAAAACAGGCGCTGGGGGGCGCCGGAGGAGCATAATTGGTTGCCGAGACAATTACTGTCCTCCCAACCTCCAGTGACCTTCCTTATGATAAAACAGAGGTACCTGCCAAAAATGAACAAAAACCGATGCAAAACGAATGTTCGGGGGCCAAAACACGCAGTTCGGGATCCCAAAAACCGGCCGTTAAGCACCGAAAGTGGTGTTTGGCCACGAAGTGGGTATCTAAGACCCCAGTGTCCCTCGAAAGGGAGTAAATGAGATGCATGCCAAAAATCAGAGGAATCGGAGATGGTTAGACGGTCCCGAACCGAGGCACACGACCTGACGGCTCCGAAAACCGGGAACCGGGCTCTGAAATGGGCAAAATGGCCTATGGGCACGAAATGTAGCCCACGGCCACTGAGAGATAGTCTACGGGACCTCTCCCTCCCCGCAGGAAAGAAAACAGAGAAAACCGAGTCTGGTTCGCAAACCGAGGCAAGGCACAGAAGAGGGTTCGGAAGTTCGGAGGAAGGGCGCACGGCCGCGACTCTGAGACTTCTCAACGAGCACAATATGCAACATCATCGAGCGCTCAATCGGTGACGTCTGAGTCTTAAGGTCGGTAAAAAATGGGGTGTCTACAACCCTGTCTTTTTTTTTTTCCAGTCCAATACACAATCTCAAATATAACAACAAGTAGTAAGGCATGATACTCAAAATAGATAGACAAAGGGTTATAAGTTAGATGTTAGTAAACTAGAAATCCCCCAAAGAGATTTCATCCTCCCAACCACAAGAATCGGAATCGGATTATTCGGTATGCTCCCTCTTTTGCTGCTTTGTTGCAGAACTAACCTCGGATGCCTACCATCGGTTATATACCGCGTAGCGCCAACCGCAGGGCCTCAAAAGAGACGGTAATAATGGACCTTGCCTAAATCCCTCCTCACATCAAACCACCTAGGATCCGAATACAACCGCTCCGTTCAAGGGTTCCGAAAACCACTTGTACATGACTTTAACTTCCAAGTAGGGAACGCATCCCAACAATCCACATATCACACATTATCATCCTTACTCAAGTGATCGAAAACCCTATACCATCCCAATTAAGTTTCCCGTTGAGTTAAATGTTTTAAAACAAGGTTAAGCCAATCTTAACAAGATAATAATATCCACATAAGCATGCATCATTAAGATGAAGGAGAATAAAAACATAACCATAATATGTACAACATCATGCCAAGATATGATCATATGCTAATAAACATTTTCATGAACACAAGAGCATAAAACACCTATGCATGACAAGATTTCCAAATTCGATATCTCATAAGGATTAGAATAGAAGGGCTATTTTAGAATTTTTACTGGACTCGGCCTTCCTATGGTTCGTAGAGAATCTAATCTAGTTTCCAGAACATATTTCAAAAATGGGATAGCTTTTCTAGATTTTAAGTTATTTAGAAAACACTCCAATGCTGTCCAGATTCGTCGATCGTTACGAAACTTTGATTTTCTTGCAAACTGCTCACTGTTTTTCCATGAAACTAATTTTAGTTGATTTGAGGAGTTATTAGTTATTAAATTTTGGAGTATTAGAGCTTGTGAATTTCGAGGACGAAATTTGTTTAAGGGGGATAGATTGTGAAACCCCGTATTTTTTTGGTATTAATATTTTAGTGAGAGGTATTGGTGACAGTTTGGTGGTGAGATTCTTAGATGAGAATCTAACTTATTTTTCTCTATTTATTTTATCTCTTTTTCTCTCCACCTCATTATTATTCATCTTCTTTGTTTTCTAATTTTTTTTATTATTCTTGGGCGCCAAGTAAATTTTATTTTATTATTTTTTTCATCATTTCCTTGCTTACCAAGTAATCTTTTATTTTTAATTTCTTTAATCTCTCTTTCTCTCCAAGGAAGTTTCTTTTCTTGTTCTCCAAGTAAATCCCTTTCTTGCCTACCAAGTAAAGTTCCTTTCTTTGGCCCAAGTCTTTCTTTTCTTTTGTCCCAAGTATCCTTCTCTATAAATTGAGCTCACCTCTCAACCATTTCTATCATTCTTCTTCTTCTTCTTTCATCCTTTTGTTTTTGCTTCATCTCTCTCTCTCTCTCTCTCTCTCTCTCTCTCTCTCTCTATTTGTTATATAGATTTAGAGTTTAGATTAAGAGTGTTTAGAGTGTTTAGAGTGAGAGTAAGCATTTTCATATTGGAGGAGAGTTGTAGATTTTGTGAAATCTTATATACCTTATGCCTTAGACTTTGGAGATCCATGGAGAAATATCGAGATTTTAGTGTTGGCGACGGAGGAGATTGATTTGAGGTAATTCGGGTGGTATACAATAGGTTTCTCTAAATCTCTTTGCAAAAAGTTTATTTTAATTACCGTAAATTTGTACTCCTCTTGATTATTCTGATCGTTTGGTAAATTCTGTGGAATTATTCGTTATTGATTCATTTGATTGCTCTAGTCATTTGATAAATTTCTTTAAGTTGTTCTGTGTAGTCAGTGTTGATTTGTCTGGCTAAATGACGTGAAAATGCTCCGTACATGGATTGAGTAGACCTTCCCAATAGCTTGGACCAATAGCCCGGATAAGTGGTTGTGCTTGGATAAGGTGGGTGAGGCCGGTCACTGGTCATGTACCGAGTAGGACTGGGTATTTGGTGCTAGGTAAATTACCATCTGTCGAGTTGACTTGTTTGTACAATTTGGGTAAATTGTTTGATTATCGAATCTAATCGGTTGTGTAATTGTTGGATCCCTATTGATTTATTCTCTGTCCGAGCCTTGTTATTCCTATTGCATTGTATACTTCCCGAATTAATTTATTTTTCAGCTGTGGAGCAAATCTAGTGGCGATTGGAGTTGAAGCATTTAAAGAATTATTGAGTTGGAGATTTTGGGTCCACCACTATATATTATTTTTGAAGATTTGTATAAGTTATAAATTATAGACATTTGTGTAATTATTTTGGAGCCAATTTGTATTTTTGAGGTTATTAATTAGTTAGAATTTTAAATTTGAGGTTGAATTGATTTATTAACGGCCTAGAAGTTGGGGCGTTACAGAATGGTATCAGAGCGTAGGGATTAGGTCTTACATGGGATCTGTTGGGTGATTAATATTTGGGTTCAATTTTTGAAGTGAAAAAAAAAAAAAAAGATTGATATTTGAGGTTAAAAAAATAAAATCGTTGTTTATATCAAAGTGCGTAGCGAAAGCGTGTGATTTGAGGAGTTATTAGTTATTAAATTTTGGAGTATTAGAGCTTGTGAATTTCAAAGGACGAAATTTGTTTAAGGGGGATAGATTGTGAAATCCCATATTTTTTAGGTATTAATATTTTAGTGAGAGGTATTGGTGACAGTTTGGTGGTGAGATTCTTAGATGAGAATCTAACTTATTTTTCTCTATTTATTTTATCTCTTTTTCTCTCCACCTCATTATTATTCATCTCCTTTGTTTTCTAATATTTTTTTTAATCAATCTAGGTACTAGGAGCACATTCGTCAATGTATATATTTATATAGATCTCAATTAATTGATGGTACTTATAGTATAAGTACATGTACTAGTTTTGGGAAAATTTTGAATTTAAATAAAGAAGTGAGGGCTTGAAGTTAAATTCATGTATTGGAACCTTACTTATGTAGAATTTAATTAAATTAGGCTAAGGAACCTAATCCAGCTAGGATATTCCGGTTTTGATAAAAAAATGCTAACCGACAAGATTCGAAATAATTCAAGTAACTAAGGGCTTTAAGAAAATAATTTAAACATTAGGGTTTTTAAAGAGAAAACATTTTTCAGGGACTTCACAATTGTTAGATAAGGGTTTTATCCGCCCTAGTACATCACGTTGGGGAGCACCGACTCTCTTTGCTAAAAAGAAAGATGGAGCGTTGCGACTTTGTATAGATTACCGAAAGTTGGACTGGGTTACGATTAAGAACAGACATTTAATGCCTCATATAGATGATCTGTTTGATCAGTTGAAAGGGTCTTGTTGTTTTTCTAAGATAGACCTGAGATTGGGTTATCACCAGTTGAGGGTAAGGGAGGAAGACATCCCAAAGACAGCATTCCGTACGCGGTATGGCCATTACGAGTTTCTTAGGAAGCCCTTTGGGCTAACCAATGCTCCAGTGGTGTTTATGAATTTAATGAACCTGATCTTCCTTGAGTTCCTAGACCATTTTGTAGTCGTCTTTGTGGATGACATCTTAATTTATTCACTCTCTGAGGAGGAACACTTGCAAGTGGTGCTTGAATTGCTTAAAATCTATAAGCTGTATGCTAAGTTTGGAAAGTGTGATTTTAGGCTAAAAGAGGTTAAATTCCTAGGCCATGTGATATCCAGGGAAGGGGTGATTGTAGATTCATCCAAGATAGAGGCAGTGCAAGATTGGGCACAACCTAAGAATGCTTTTGAGATCCGTAGTTTCTTGGGGCTGGTCGGGTATTACCGGAGATTTGTAAAAGATTTCTCTGGGCTAGCCTCACCTTTGACTAGGTTGATGAGGAAAGGAGTTAAATTTGTGTGGGATGAGACTTGTGAGAAGTCGTTCCAGGAACTTAAGGTTAGATTCACCGCTGTTCCAGTTTTGATTATTCTGGAGAGGGGTTTGGGTTACTCGGTATATTGCGATGCCTCACGGGAAGGTTTGGGTTGTGTTTTGATGCAAAAGGGAAAGGTAGTGGCTTATGGCTCGCGGAAGTTGAAGCCACACGAGAGGAACTACCATACTTATGATCTAGAATTAGTAGCGGTAATATTTGCCTTGAAAATTTGGAGGCATTATCTGTATGGTGAGAGATTTGAAGTGTTTTCTGATCACAAGAGTCTGAAGTATCTATTTACACAAAAAGACTTGAATTTGAGGCAGAGGAGGTGGATGGAATTCATAAAGGATTATGATTTTGAGTTACACTATCATCCGGGGAAGGCCAATGTTGTGGCCGATGCTTTGAGTAGGAAATCTATTAGTAGTATAGCTTGTATTGCCATCCGGGAATAGGAGATGTTGGGTACTCTTGGGGATATTGAATCTGCGGCTTTGTTTTCAGTAGTTGCATAACCTACACTTGTGAACCGAGTGTTAGAAGCGCAGAGGGGTGATCTTGAGGTAGAATCCCTTCGAGAGAAGATTTCCAGTGGGAAGGCAGAAAGATGCTTAAGTGTGTATCTCAACCAAAGTGTGAGATACCGTGACCGCTTGTTCGTACCGAAGTCTTGCCGAGAGGAAGTACTCCGAGAGTTTCACCATTCGCGCCTTGTGATGCATCCAGGAGGCACAAAGATGTATCATGACCTGAGTCACCAATTTTGGTAGGGGGTATGAAGAAGGATGTAGCTTTGTTTGTATTGAAATGCCTTGTCAGCAAGTGAAGGACGAACATCAGAGGCCAGCGAGTTTCTTACAAACCTTGCCTATAGCCGAGTGGAAGTGGGAGCATGTCATGATGGACTTTGTTGTGGGCCTTCCGAGGACTCAACGGGGTAGTGATGCCATTTGGGTGATAGTTGACCGGTAAACCAAGTATGCGCACTTCATACCTATACGCGTGAGTGATTCGGTAGACTACCTTGCCGACTTGTATATCAGGGACATAGTGAGGTTGCACAGGGTCCCTATGACAATCATTTCAGATAGAGATCCGCGTTTCACAGCTCGATTGTGGCAGACCTTGTAGAGCGCCTTGGGCACTAGATTGACCTTTAGTATTGCGTATCATTCTTAGACTGACGGGCAATCCGAGCGTACTATTCAAATCCTTGAGGATATGCTTCGAGGGTGTGTCCTTGACTTCAAGGGTTCATAGGAGAGGCATCTTTCCTTAGTGGAGTTTACCTATAACAACAGCTTCCAATCGAGTATTGGCATGGCACCGTTTGAGGCCTTGTATGGTCGACCGTGTAGATCTCCAGTGTGTTGGGCCGAGGTGGGTGATGCACATTTGTTGGGCCCAGAGTTGGTTCGGGAAACGATGGAGAAAGTGACACTTATTTGTAAGAGGTTGATTACGGCTTAGAGTCGCCAGAAAAGTTATGCCGACCATAGGAGGAGACCCTTGTCTTTTGAGGTGGGAGACCATGTGTTTTTGAAAATATCACCTAGGTGGGGTTTGATGAGATTCGGGAAGAGTGGGAAGTTATCCCCTCAATTTATCAGCCCTTTTGAAACCCTTGAGCGGATTGGGGAGGTTGTTTATTGTTTGGCGTTGCCGCCACAGCTTTTCGGGGTGCATGACGTGTTTCATATTAGTATGCTTCGGAAGTATGAGCCGGATCCATCATACGTGTTGGATTGGACAGACTTGGAGGTAGACGAGGATGTCTCATATGAGCTTGGATAGCTGGGATCAAGTCTTGCAAGGCAAGACAATTTCCTTAGTAAAGGTGTTATGGAAACATCATAGGGTCGAGAAAGCGACTTGGGAGCGTGAATTGGAAGTCTGGGAGAAATATCCAGACTTGTTTGTTGATGTCTAAACATGTATTGAGACTTTATTTATGTTGATGAGAAGTATAAACATTGTATATGTTTTGAATGATGAAAACATTGTATATTGTTATGGGAATTTGGGAACATGAGTTCAACATAAACATTGTATATGTTTTAATGAATATGAAATATTGTATATGTTGTATCACTTTTGGAAGCATTGTATATGCCGTGTCGATTTCAGAAAAGAGAACTAGGATTCTGATAAATCATTGCACATGATTTGGTGAAGTGTAAATTGTATATTCAGTAATGAGATATTGTTTAACTTGTTGTTAAGAAGGATGACCAGTGAACAGGTCATGGTGATGGAATCGACTGATTATCATGGTTGTAGTTAGTTTTAACTGTGCTTTAAAACTTAATTTGAAATTTCAGGGACGAAATTCCTTAAAGAGGGGAGGTTATAGCGATTCCGGTCTTGACCCATCACTTGTGGTAGTTCAGACTCGAGTTTATGGTTTTTGAATGTTCTTCATGATCTTTTCTCTTTATTTCTGTTTAAATTGGTTATTTGGACGTGTTGAGTGTGTTTGGAACAGGTTGGTTGCTTAGTTTTTAAATCTTATGTTGCCCAGAATTTTGGTTTTCCGCTCAAGCGGGCCTTCTTGCGCTTGAGTGCGGTTTGCAAACACTCAGTACTTTGCACGTCTGCAAAGTACTGGAGGAGTGTTTTCCACGCTCGAGTGACATTTCCTACGCTCGAGCGGGTGGACAATCGACGTCGCTTCTTGCACTTGAGCAGTTTATCTATTGTCTGCAAAAGTACTGGAGGTGTGCATTCTGCGGAACAATTTTTTTGTGTCTGACACTCAAGCGTTAACTCTTCCACGCGAGCGGATTGTGCGTATATCAAGTGACGTTTTATAGCACTTTTTCATTTCTTTCTCTCTCTAAAACTTTCCAAAAACCTAGATTTGGATCTTCTCTCTCTAAAATACACACTCCCTCTACATTTTGACCTAGATCCTTTGAGATCTTCACTCTAGTTGTCAAGCCCCAAACTCACCCCTAAAAGTTTGGGTATGACCTAATCGGAAACAGACATTAAATCTGATGTACGTACATATGGGGCCTGAACGGAAGCACCTGATAACCAAAACTTCTATTCCATTGAGCTATTACTATTATGCCAGGATCACAACATCATATCAAATAGATAAGATACACACACATACATCGACTCAGCCCATAATTGGGCGTATGACAAAACATAGTAACGAAAGATAATCAAAGCATAAACCCCAAAAACCTAACAACACTTTACAAAATGCACAGTCTTCAGTTAGTGCCTGGACACACCGAGGTTGACAAGAGGGAGACGAATCTTAAGGGTTAGGTCTGGCCTCTCGGTTGATTACCTACAGAAACAGACAAAATACAGAATGAGTGAAACTCAGTGAATAATAGTAGATAAATAATGTAAGGTTTAACTTGAATAATAAAGCATAAAACTGCAGAGGCATATGATTGATTTCAGTCTGTAATTATTCCAAAACAGCCATGGATCCAGTTTCCTTAACAGAATGGTTTTAAGCCTAGTATGTATAGAACAGCCATAGGTCTTCAGATACAAAACGACCATAGGCCCAGAAATAATGGAACAGCCTTTCAGCCCGGAAATATATACAGAACAGCCTTTCGGCCCAGAAATAACTATGTATGGACTTAAGAGGTGGCTCGCACGGATTCTAGAGGTGGCTCCTACCAAGGTGTAGCACTTAGTTCTATACAGCACTCTATTCCATACCAGAATATATCATTAGGTCATAAAGACCAAACAATGCATATTATGTCATAACATAACATAACCGAAATGGATAAACAAAAATAGAATAACCTTAATTCCTTAAGAATTCCATTATGGTATAGTGCACATAAACTTCTCATGACTTAGTTATCGATTAACACAGTTATCTCGTGTATAACAGAATACGAATCATACTATTACAGAGAGCATATAATAACGTTAAACCTTTGCATTCATATCGTAGGTTCTGAATGACCTCGGGTCCATATGTAACACAACAGAACTATTTCAGACTCATATGGATGCACATAGCTTATCCAATTATTTTTGATCCCTCAGAAATATCCATATTCGATGATTTATAACTGATCGGCCTCAGGCCCATTAGTAGCAACACGGTATGCTTTCATAGTTACACTAAAACCATTATTCCAGAATGAACATAAGTTCTCTTTCTTCATTAATAAACGACATAATTTACTTACGAAAAATAGAATGTTCACATCAACTATTAATCAGAGTCATACATAGTTAGTTGGCGTTTGACAGAGTACTACTAATAATTATTAATAATAAGTACAATGTATTTCACAGCTTGGCCCTCGGCCTAATAGGTTCACAAATTCACAGATTGGCCCTTGGCCTAATAGGTTCACAAATTCACAAATCGGCCCTCGGCCTCATAAATTCACAAGTCGGCCCTCGGCCTCATAAATTCACAAGTTGGAGATTCATATTTCACAATTCTTTCGATGTTTCCATAGGTTCATAGTTCACAATTCCATGATTTCATACCGTTTCCTTAATAGCATACATGTTCAACATAACGTTAATAACAATAGTAATTAACAAGATCATGAAACATTGAGGGTACTATTACAGCGTTGAGATGACGTGTTACTTCCTCCCGGGGTGTGTCCTGCACACAATCAATAGTTCCTTTTCCTCCTTAAATCATTAAGAAATCATTCCCTGAGTCATTACATTACACATGAATTTATAACCAGTGTACGATCATCAAAAAAATATTCTAAAAATACCTGAGGGTTGAGCATGCAAAATTAAGCAAACATTATTTTCAAACTGGGCCGCACGTACTACAGTCTCCTCCACACGAGCGGACATGGACCGCACGTGCTGTCCTCCTTCACCGCACGAGCGGCTGAACTGCAGTACCCAAATTCCATTTTTTTCTCCTCCTCCGCTCGAGCACCCGGGACCTCCGCTCGAGCGGCCGTGTCCCTGTTTTGGGTCAGCTCGATTTCGACCCAACAATTAGCAACACCACTTTATTTTTACATGCAAACCAAGTTGAAATTAATGCAATATCTTGACCCAACTTCACTATCACATGAATTAGAACTTGAGCATCACAAAATACACATGATTAAAAGCTTACTCAAGTCACAATCCTTCTAAATTCTATCTTTTAATTCAAGTTCCTCATGTTTATTAACACATCACACATTACATAAATATACTTTCATGGGTTTGACATGGAAAACAAGGATTGAGGTATAAATCCTACACAAAGATCCCAAAAACAACCAATTAATGAGCATAACTTGGTAAGCACACCAAAAATTACACACAACCCTCCAATACAACCCTAGTAACATACATATGAAACTAATTAACAAACCTTTCTTCACAATTGAAAGGAGAATTCTCATGGACAATCAATTTAACATACCTTGAGCTTTGAAAATTTCAAAGATCCTCCTAATTTAATCCCAATTCCCTTCCTTGTTGACTTTGCCTTTGTTTCCTTTTTCTCTTCTTTCGTTTTTCCTCTCCAGGAGCTATTTCAAGTTTTGATCAAGCTTAAGAGGACTTGAACTTATATAGATTCATATATAAAAGCATATAGGACAAAATTCAATCGTTTAATCATTCCGAAATTGAAATTTTGTAAACATGCTTAATATTATTTAAAAATTATGCTGATCACAGATATATAATCAATTTCAGATAATTAAGCCTCTAGGGCTTCCAATTTATGATTTAACATTATAATTGTAACAGATGCTTTTCCTTATTAAACAGATATAGGTTCGATTCATAAGACATATATATACTTAAACTTAATTTCTCATGCAGTTTCACATTAAGCATTTGTAAGCACAGAATAAAGACTAAAATATAGCAGAATCACATGCAAGGGTCGGGTTATTACACTAGTGCCTTTGAGAAAAAACTAGAACATCTCAAGATCTACACTTTGATCCGAATAGAGTTGGATTTCGGCATCTTTGAGGTTTCTCATTTGTCTTGCTTGGTCTTCTCTTCTTGAGGTAGGGATATTCTACACCTTGATATGATTTTAACCTAGTTATTTGTTGTTATGTATAAATGGCGGACTTTTGGAAGTATTTGAGTAAACCTAGGGTTTGTATTCAAATTGAAAAAAGGCTTCTATGTTGTGTTACATAAATGATTGTGGGGTCTTAAATATGAGGTTACATTGTGTTAGAATAGTGGATTTTAGCCTTTGGGTTAGTATTTGAAAAGGGGGAAATTTGCCCTAATTTGTCTTGAATGATTATTTTGTATAAATAATGAAATTGGCATAGGAAATGTGAAACTGGGGGAAATTATAGATGAATGGTGTTGTTGGATTTGTCTAAATCACTCATCTATGGAAATTTGAGTAAATTATCTATCTTGAGATTGAATATCTGTATTAGGCTATCGGTGGAAGATAGCTATGATTGTTGTAGAAATTGCATGAGGACTAGGTAAATTGAAACTAGTCATTTAAATTGTGTCATTGAATATGTGTAATTGATAGTCATTGAATATGACGATACCTTTAAATACATTGTATATATATAATGTTTTGAGAGGAGATAGGGAATGGACTCCATTGAAATTAAGTTGGCCGTAGTGTCCAGAGTGAAAGTTCCAAAATCATATGTATACATGGGTGCCGATCCCACGAACGAAATTTCCATAAAATGGCAAGATTGAAGCGGTTGTATGATAGTTAAGTTGTTTGAGAACCATTGAGTTGTAGTATCAGTTAGGTTGTTCAGGGAATCATAAACTTGGTCTATGAATTAAAATGAAATGAATTAGCTCAAAAAGAATAATTGGGAAGGGATTGAGATGTGAATTTCGATACCGTGTGGTCATGTAAAGAATGTACGTTTTGTCATAAATATTGAATATATATATATATATATTTGACACTTATGACTTAGTTAAACCTCATATATTGTGATAGACTGTGTCTACTAGGCTTTGGCTCACCCTACTTGGGAAACCATTTTCAGATACAGGTGACATGTTTCCTCCAAGGACATAGTTTGGGAGGACCAAAGAGCTGGAGGCTCTATTTTGTTGATTAAATGTTTGAATCACTACAATAAAAAAAGGGTTTTTACGGCGCGCAATGCACGCCGTAAAAACCCTTCTACGACGTGTAGCGCGCATCATATTATGACCAGTCATGGAAAGTCATTCACTTTCAACGACATGCTTTGTACGCCGTTAAAAATTATTAACGACAAATTTTGTGCGTCATCGTTACTTTTCTATGACATGCTATAGTACGTCATTAAAAACTATTTAATAGCAGATTTTGTGCGTCGTTGTGTAGACTCGACTTTCTTCACACGTCCCCCTTTTAGAGAGGGCGCGAATTTGTCTTACTATAGTTCGGACTCCCGTCACGATTCTGAATCTAGTCTCACAAAGTGCATGGACTGCTTTGCCAGATTACAGAGTCGCCACCTAAATATTTTATTTTGGGAAATTTAGGAAATCTTGACTCGTGCCAAAGGCCACGTGTTCGTCATTACCAAAGTTGCATCGGCTCAGGAACTTGGGTACGAGAAGGGAAGGTCCTGAAATGAGCACCCCCGCTCGTCCGATCAAAGATCGGCCTCTACTGAACATGATATGTTATTTTAAAAACACATGTGTTCTTATTCCGGTTATTAATCTAGCTTTACTACGTGATGCGCACAGCATACAAGTATAGACTCAATCACGAGAATTGGAACAAAACAACTCATGTTTGTTTTTGAAAATGGTTTGAAAGTGCTACTCGCAAGTAGGCTAAAGTGCGGATTTGCCACTCTCAAATGGGCTTTAGAAAACATGATTTTGCCATTTCACAAAGTGGGCTTAAAACTCATAATCATCAAGTTGTTCCAATTCAGCCAATCAAGCCTCCACCCACAGACATTCAAACAGTTAAGCATTTAAGCAAATAGCCTCATGGCAAGCATGCTAAACATGGCAACACCCACACTCATGCAAGTATGCTAAAGCGTAAACACTCACAGTGTACTCCGAGCCAAAACAGAAAACTAGTTAGAAAACAATGCATGATCCTAACTATACAAGATGCCTAATGCAACATATGCAAAAATGCAACTAAATAGGCTTGGCTATCTAAAATGGCATATGAATGCAACAATTGATACACGTATTCAAATAAGTATTGAAATACGATGCAATTTGAATGATGCGCCGAGCCCGGTGCATGCAATACAAATGAATGATGCAAACATGCAAAGCATAAGATATGCTAATTGAAAAATGCCCTAAAACTAACCATCGAAAACGGTTAAGTAAAAGGGAGAAAGAAGTGGGGTTAGAAGACATGCACACACTCACGCACGCTTATTACAACATTGCGCCCTCTCGCAGGAGGGTCTGAATAAGCTAAGCTAAGCTAACTAATCTAATTAATCTAATTAGACTAATTATTACACAATGAAATGAATAACTAGCAAACTACTTACTAATTATTACAACATTTAACTAATTAACAAATTAATTAATTAAATTACAAATTCAAATGCTAACTACCAGGTAAAGCTCTAAACTTAAATTGCCTCAGCTCTGTTTGAAGAAGTTGAAAATGCATGCCTCGGTTTCCATCCCTAAAAGCCTTCCGATTTGCTCTTTAGAGGCTCTGTTTGCAGGGTGTCTTGAAGAACTTGTTGTTGAAACTTACCAAACCAATGCTTGGGAGTGCACCAGTGGCCTGTCGGCCATGAGGAGTTGCTGCCGGCCATCTGCCGGCCACGAGTGGGCCTCTACCGGCCAACAATGAAAAGGTGTCGGCCATCAGTATGGCACTGCCAGCCACTGGTGTGTTGTGACACCAAACTGCAACAGAGTACAAAATAGAGGAAAATTGAGGGTCTCCCCAGAACATGTATGTACTGTACCACTCCTTATCATGTCAAAACATCAAAGGAGAGGTACCATTGGATCCAAAACCATTAATCAAGCATGCAATGCATGATGGCCAAGGATTCAATTTGCACAAATTCAATAAATGCAAGACAAACAAGACTCTAGGACCATCACCTTATCATGGATGATCAAAGGCAATGGAGACAAAGGGAATTGGCCTATTTTCATCACTTTGAGTATGAAATGGACCAATTCACCTCGTGTTCAATATAACGTCCGATTGAACACAATGCAATGTATACATGTAACATGCTTATCTTGGCATGTTTTACTTGATTCGATTCTTGTTTACACATTTTACATTACCAATTAGTCCTTTATCCGGTTAAGTTCAATGTGAAAAGTCTTCTAATTGGAAAGATGGCCTCAGCCACAAGCACCTTAAGCATGAAAGAAGCCTCATGCTGTTGGTTAGTAGAAACCCTCAAGAGAAGGTTAAAACAATTAGGCATGAGAGCCTCAATTCCATGCTCAAGCCAACAAGGGGCTCAAGACCACTTTCAAAAACAAATTCAAAAGTGAAGAACAAAGAGAGGGTGCAGAATTTTCAGTGCTGAAATGGCATGAAAAGTAGTGCTACAACATGCAAGCAACACATGCACAACATGTTAAGGGCCAAAAGCATTAAAGCGAGTGAAGGACACAACACTAGAGGCATGCAATACAATGCTCAAAGGACCAAACTAGCTCTAGAAAGAGCTCAAACATGCCAAAACAGTGGCCTAAACATGCTGAAACTTAGGCACAAAAGGCAAGAAATACATGCTCGCATGTTGGCTCACAAACAAGGCATAAGGCACAACTCTCAAACACAATGAAAGAGTGGAATTTGTGAGAGTGTGACAATGATATATGCTCTGAAATCATATGTAAAATGATGCTATGACATGCAAACAACCCAAGCAAAGCATGCTCAAAGACCTTGAAACTCAAAGCTAGTCAAGGGCATTTACACTATAGCTATACAAAGCAAGCCTCATATGATCAAGACCATTCAAAATAGAGTTTAAGCATGTCAAAGCAAGGCCAAAAACATGCTAGAGTGGAGCCAACACATGCTAGAATAATAAGATAACTCATTAGACATGTAAGGCTAGTGAGCAAGATTACACTACAAGTGTAAGAAGCAAGCATCAAAGGACCAAACCAGCCCAAAACAGTCCTAAAACATGCCAAATTAGAGGCAAAAATATGCTGGAAATAAGCTAAGATAAGCTAGAAAAACATGCTCACGTGTTAGGCTATCTACTCATGCAAACAAGACACAAGGAGGGGAGGCTAACCCCTCCTATTTTGGACCTCAAAACATGGTTTTTGACACTGAAAAACCTCTGGAATTCAATGGTTAAAAGGCCAAAAAAGTTGTTTTAGAAAGCTTTGAAAGATGGCACAAAAGCTTAACAAGCAAAGAGTCAAGAATGGTGGACCACCCCCAAACTCAAAAGGGGCTTAAACCACCATTTTTAGGACTGAAAAACAAAGTTTTCTTCAGTTCAAAACCAGCTCAAAAACAGTTTGCAAAGGTGGTAAAAACAAGTATGAAAACAAGCTTAAAGGGTGAGTCTTATACCTCTTGAAGCCAAGCACACTTTGAGGTACAAAACCAAGTCAAAACCACCTTAAGGAGCTCCAAGAAGACCTTGTAGAACCTCATCCCAAAGATCAACAACTTTGATCAAGGATGTCTAGGCAAAGGGATAGTGTATCTACACTTGTATGCACTTATGCACAAAGGTTCTTGAGAGAAAGAAATGTAGAGAGAGAGGTGTAGAGAGAGAAGCTCCCAAAACTCTTCCTAAAATGTTTCTAACCCTTCAAACCATAGAGAAGCCTCTCTATATATTGCAAAATACAAGCTTTGGTCGAAAATATCTCAAGAGAGACAGTTGGAACAGTTAGAGCAAAAATATTTGCCAAAAATTGCTTTCTGCCATCAATGGCTGGCCCTTCTTCATTGTTGGCTGAAACTTGATCATTGTTGGCCAGCATGGGACACTCTTGGATGGCAAGGGGCCGGCATTGGCCATTCATGGTCGGCACATGGCCAAAAAATCCCATTCATGGTTAGAAACTTCCACCTCTGGTTGGACAGAAAAATCTGCTTTTTGGGCCCGACTTCAACCAGACATAACTCCTTTATCTAGACTCCTTTGTAGGTCATTCTTGAGCCTAAATTGAAGCCCTTGAAGTCTTATTTCCAATGGTGAAAGCCTCACATCAAACTTCCAACTGTGGAAAAAGTTAGGCCACTTTGAGTGATGACAGCTCAGTTTCGATCCTACCAGGATTCATGCCAAACTTTTTCTCCAACTTGTTTTCTTCTCTCCTCTCCTCTTTTCGTCAACTCCAAACCCCTAAACATGGTGTTTTGAAATATTTTTCAAAGAGTTCACCTCTCTTCCATTCATGTCTACTTTGTCCTTGCTCGGTTTACCGAAAAGCGCAACATTTAACAAAATGCGAGCATCGGAACATCGCAGGAACTTTGTTTCAAGAACATTTTGAAAGAGAGGGTTTTAAGGTCTAAAATCATTTTGTTCAAAATGGTTTTGGTCCAAAAATGGGGTGTAAGGTTGGGATTTGACGCTCTCCTTGCTGAAGAAATCGAACCTTTGCATTGCACAGCTTTCATCACCAAGTAAACAATCAGTGGCGCCCAAGTCTTAAGGGTGGTCAAAAATGGGGTGTCTACAGTTGCCCCTCTTTAACAGAGCTCATCATCATGAAATGACGTGAGTGAATGTCAAAGTCCAGAGACGACCCATCTTTGACAAGGCCGAAGACTTGGACCAATAAACAAAACCAAAATAAATGGTTGCGCCCGCAGGCTGCCTACGTATCCCTTTGCAAGGAATCAAACCAGTGTAGTTTAGGGGCATGATGCAAATGATATGCACGATGCAGAACATAATATAACAAAACAGTGTAAATGATATACAATGCAATGAAATAATCAAACCACAAGCAGTGCAAAACCACACAAATATCATAAAGGGATGGAGATGCAAAATCAAACTATATCTATAAATTATAAATATTCAACAATTGTCTATACATTCTAAACATTCGAAAACTATATCCTTGAGTTCTGTACAAAAAGTTTAAACCATCTGAAACTATGCATATCTAACTTTCTAAACATATCGACAACTATAAGAGAACCACAAGAGAACCACTAGGACATTAGTACGAGAAGCCCCATCAACATTAGCCTCCTCCTCCGATTCATCAACAAGCTCACATCCATTTTTCTACTTTCTCAATAGCCTTATTGATCTGCCAGCTTCATTCTCCTGACCAGATGTAGAATCTTTTTGGTTCTCAAGAGAATCATCTGTTACTGGAGTTTTTCTTTTCCTACACTTGGAGCTCAAAGAAACACATAATAAAATTATAATATTCGCAAAATATAAAAGAATAAAACATCAAATTAGAACAAGATTAACTCAATTAAACAGAATAATTAACTAATGCAAACAATAAATGTACGAAAGAATAGAGGTTGAACAAATCACAACTTTTTCTGGGATTTTAGGAGCAGCCTCTGGGTGTTCTCCAGGGAAAGAAGCCTCTGAGCGAGAAGCCTCCATAAAATTGGTTGTTGGTTCATTCACTAGAAGTTCAGATGTAGAATCAACAAGCCTCAAGGATGAGAAATCAACAATATTGTTAGATGGGAATGCAATGTTTGAACCCTCGTTCATGTATTCAGTTTCAGAAGGAATTGACTGAGCTTGTTGTGGACATGGAATGGACTCGTGTAGACGTCCCCGAACGCATCCCGGGGGAAAGAGGAGTGCGAATCCCCCCCCCGTTCTGGTTCGATATTGGGTTACTACAGTTCGAAGGACTCAAATGTCACGGTTCTCAATCTTGAACCGAAGAGTCCAAATCCGGCAAATTGTTTTGAAAACAGATTTTTTTGAAAGAAGTGCCAAACATGGATCGCCCGCCGAATCTGAGTCGCCACCTAAATGTTTTAAAATGGGAAATTTAGGAAACCCTGACTCGGTGCCAAAGGCCACGTGTCCATCATCACCAAAGTTGCCTCGGCTCGGGAATTTGGGTACGATTGGGGAAGGTCACTTCGTGAGCACCCCCGCTCGCCCGGTCAAAGACCGGCCTCTACTAACCATGATATCTGATTTTGAAAACATTGTGAGTTCTTATTCCGGTTATTAGCCTAGGTTACTATGTGATGCGCACAGCATACAAGTATAGACTGAATCGCCTGAATTGGAACAAAACACTTCATGTTTGTTTGTTTGAAAATGGTTTGATGGTGCTACCCGCAAGTAAGCTAAGAGGGGCATAGCAACAGAGAGCGGGAGAGGGGCATAGCAATGTATTTCACAAATATATGCATGCCTCGATCCTCGTGCCACCAATCACGCATATCGATGCATGATGGCCGAGGGGTCGGATTGCACAACTCAATATGGGGTGAATGCAGATGAATGCTACAACAAAACCTAACTCCATCCTGGGTAATCCGGAGTGTCGGTGACTTGGGAATTGAGACCCGTTCCGTCACTCGGAGTACGGAACGCGCCTCGTTTCCCGTGCCCGGGCTAACTCTTATCCCGAACACGATGCAACATGCATGATATGCATGAAATGCAGCTAATATGCAATCCTAACATACACAATGCTATGGAAATGAAATGCCTCGAAATGCATGCGCGCGGGCACGCAAACCGAGGCGATGATCCTAAAGCATGAAATGGCATACGCAATGCAGATGGACTTACACTAACACGAGTGGGCCTCAGCCACGCTCACATAAGAGGCCGGCGGATAAAAAAAGAAGTGCCTCGAAATGCGTGCACCCGGGCACGCAAACCGAGGCGATGACATACAGGCATGAAATGGCTTAAACATGACATACAATGAGATTAAAATGAAACGTCTCAAAATGCGTGCCCACGGGCACGCAAACCGAGAGAACGACATACGGAATGCAACAGGACTGAAATGAGATATGCGATGCAATATGTGCTTATACCAAGATGAGAGGACCTCAGTCACACTTACACAGGAGGCCGATGGATGAAAATGAAGTGCCTCGAAATGCGTGCACACGGGCACGCAAACCGAGGCAATGGCATACGGAATGCAATGAGACTAAAATGGCATACAGGATGCAAATTGGACTTACACTAACATGAGGGGGCCTCAGCCACACTCACATAAGAGGTCGTTGGATGAAAATGAAATGCCTCGAAATGCGTGCACACGGGCACGCAAACCGAGGCAATGGCATTAAAGTATGAAATGGCACTCCAAATGCAGATTGGACTTATACTAACGTGAGAGAGCCTCAGCCACACTCACGTAAGAAGCCGATGGATGAAAATGAAGTGCCTCGAAATGCGTGCCCGTGGGCACGCAAACCGAGGCAATGGCCCTAAGGCATGAAATGGCATGCAAATGAGACATGGTGTACGGCATATGGAAAATGCAAATTTCAGCAGCCAAAATGATGCAAAAACAAAGAATTATAGCAAAATTACACGATGCAAAATGCTATGCTAAGTACCCGAAATGACTTGCAGCTATGTCAAACATGCATAATATGGACATGAAGTGTAAAGACAGATGCTAGGCAGTCCCTAAACTAGCATTTTTCCAGTGCAAAGCAAGGCCAAACAACAATCACAAGTATGGAAAAAATAGCATGCAAAAATGGGAAAAAACATGAAGAATAGCTCAAAATAGACCTAGTTTCAGTTAAGGTCGGAGCTCAAAACAATAAGCAAGTAGGCTTAAGAAATGAAGCAAGAAAGTGCTGGAAAAGGGGAAATGGTGACTTACCCTTGAAGACTACACTTTAGTTGCTTCTTGGCTTGAGTTTGTTGCTTCTTAGCCTCTGAAAAACCTTCCCTTGCTGCTGGAATGGAAGTGGTGAAGGTAGTGCTTGGTGTTGATGAACAAATGGCACCAAACTTAGGGATTTTGGAGGTTTTTGGAGAGGAAGATATAAGCTAATGCATATGAGCTCTTAAGGAGAGTTTTTCTAACCCTAATGAAGGAGCTGGCCAGCCACTTATAAAGGCCAAGAAGGGGGTGCAAAAGAGGAGGGAAATGCACCCAAGTGTTTCCCTCCAAAATATCCCCCGGATCTGAGATCTTTCTGGAGAAACAATTTGTATGTTGTATAGCACAGGTTTCAAGGAGCATGGCCGGCTAGGCATCTTTGCTAGAGGTGGCCGGCCGGCTACCCCCCATGGCCGGACGGCTAGGGGCAAAAATGAAAAGTTGGATTTGCTGGCCGAGCTCTACATATTGGTGTCCTCCCATGCCTCCTCTTCAAGGCCCTGTGGTTGGAATCTGGCAACTCTGAAGCAGGAGAGACAACAAGCCACCTCTAGGAGAGGTCCAAAAATGAAAAGAAGAATTACTGGTCGAGCACCATTTTTTAGGGTCCTCCCATGTGTGTACAACACAAATATGTGGTTTTGGCTCGAAGAAAATGGCCCTAGGGTGTTCAACATTAGCCCGGAAGTGAGAAAAACGGGCGTCGGGGGGCGCCGGAGGAGCATAACTGGTTCTTGAGACAATTCTTGTCCTCCCACCCTCCAAAGTGACCTTCCTTATGATAAAACAGAGGTTTGCCAAAAATGAACAAAACCGATGCAAAACGAAAGCTCGGGGCCAAAACCGCGATTCGGGGTCGAAAATAGAACATTAAGCACCGAAAGTGGCATTCGGCCACGAAGTGGGTCTCTCAGACCCCAGTGTCCCTTGAAAGGGAGTAAATAAGATGCATGCCAAAAATCGGAGGTATCGGAGATGGTTGGGTGGTCCCGAACCGAGGCACACGGCCTGACGGCTCCGAAAACCGGGAACCGGGCTCCGAAATGGGCAAAATGGCCTACGGCCACGAAATGTAGCCCACGGCCACTGAGAGATGGTCTACGGGACCTCTCCCTCCCCTCAGGAACGAAAATAGAGAAAACCGAGTCTGGTTCGCAAACCGAGGCAAGGCACGGAAGAGAGTTCGGAAGTCCGGAGGCAGGGCGCACGGTCGCGACTCTGAGACTTCTGAACAAGCACAGTATGCAACATCACCGAGCGCTCAATCGGTGACGTCTGAGTCTTAAGGTCGGTCAAAAATGGGGTATCTACAGTTGCCCCTCTTTGACAGAACTCGGAAGTCAAGAAGTGACGGGAGTGAATGTCAAGGCCTAGAGACGACCCATTTTTGACAAGGCCGAAGACTTAGACAATCATACAAGCTGAACAGAGATATGTGCCCGCAGGCGTGCCCGCAGGCAGGGGGGGCAAAATGCAAAGCAACATGCACAGAGCCAAATGATCATGCAAATGCAGCAAGCTGTAATGAGGCAAGTATTCGCAAATAGATACAACAGTTTTAAGCAAGAATGCAAAGCAACAACTACATTTCATGCAGTTAGGAATGCAGAGAATCATTCAATTCTCGTCGCGTTTCACACGGAGAAGATACGATACCTGCGCGATTCGTCTGGTCGCACCAGCATCAAATGAACCGTACATACAATATCGTGCCTGCAAAAGAGAGAAATTCAACAAGAACAATATGCTAACAACATATATTCAATGTGATTCCTGTGGTTCCGAAAGTTTGACACACGCAGTGTCGGCAAGTGAATGCATCGCAATGCGAGAAAGGAACGTGCGTGACAACGCACACTCAAGCTCAGAGGTATGGTACACCAAGAAATCATGCATGATAATGCAAAATGCTCATAAGAATGCAAGTTATATGCAAAACAATGCAAAACGAGCGTAAATCAGGGCGCCCGTTTGTTGCGAAACAACGAGCTGGGAAACGCGCATTTCGGCGAAGGCAACTTGATCGCGGCCTCTGATTCACCTCCCGGAGAGGTTATGACTTGTTTGAAAAGGATACACCTTGATTTTGATGAGTGATGATGAGACACATGTCGAAGTTAAATGAGCAATTTCGGCGCCCGAAAAGTGCACTTTTCTTGAACTTTTTCAGGTCCCGGGAACTCCGATCTTCCTCAAAATTTGCAGAGAGCTAGAGGGGGGTGTGGGGACCACCACCGGCCAGGTGGTTGCCCTTGGGGAGGCCACCGGCTAGGGAAGGAAAAGCAATTGGCCGGCCAGCCAGAAAAGGTGGCCGGCCGGCCACCTGCCCAAAAGTAGGGGCATTTTGGTCATTTTTCTCATTTCTATATATTCCCTTGCCCATTCAATCCGAAATCACTCCCAAAGCTGTGAAAACTCCTTCCTTTGCTCCCCAAACCATTTTTCTCTTCAGATCTGCATTTTATACGCGCTTTTCGGCCTTCTACGCAAATTGTTTCCGCGAAATCTTTCAGTTTTAAGCACTTTGAGCCGATTAAATTTTGATTTCGGGGCTTCTCTTCTCATTTTCACCACTTGAGGTAAGTTTCTCTCAATATTTGGAAGATTTTCTCGGGAGTTGACTTTTGTTGACTTTTTCATTTCCCGGGAGTTGACTTTTGTTGACTTTTTCCAATTTTGGCTCATTTTGCTCATTTTTGCAGATTTCTTGAAATGGCAGGCGATTACCCTCATGGTGGAGGTCCTCCAGGCACCGGGGATGATTTTGACATCATGACATTGCCCCCGAGAGTCCGCCCTTTCATTCCCGGGAGATACGCCCCACTGGCACATTCGCTCATGGTTTCGCCGCTTTCACTGGTTCAACGACCGCACCCGGGATTTATCGCGAGCCGAGCAGCACCTCTCTCATGATGCACGAGAGGTATTTTACTTTATTTTCTGCATTTTCGTGCATTTTGTAGCTTTGCCATGTTTGAACACGCAGTTTTAGCTCATGACATAGTACTTTGCCTGCATCCTGAACGTGTTAGTTAAACACTTGAGTTACTGAACACACGGCTCACTGACTGATTGATTGTGAATGCATGGTACACATTAGTTAAGAATTGAACACACGGCTCAAACACTGATTCGTCGAACACACAGCCCGAATTTTGAAAGTAAACGTACAGCACACACTGACTAAGAGTAGAACACGCAGCCCAAACTCTGATTTTCTGAACACACAGTTCAAGTTGATGGCGAACACACAGCCCACACTGATTGAGAGTAGAGAATAGAACGCACAGTCCCAAACTCCGATATTCTGAACACGCAGTCCAAGTTGATGGTGAACACACGACCCATTAATCGATTGAGAGTAGAACACATACGGTCCCAAACTCCGATTTTACGAACACGCGGTCCAAGTTGATGGTGAACACACATGGCGATTGAGAGTAGAGAACACACCGATTCCCAAACTCGATTTACTAACACGCAGCCCCAGTTGATGGTGAACACACGTACCTTAATCGATTGAGAGTAGAGAATAGAACGCACAGTCCCAAACTCCGATATTCTGAACACGCAGTCCAAGTTGATGGTGAACACACAGCCCACACTGATTGAGAGTAGAACACACAGTCCCAAACTCTGATTTACTGAACACGCAGCCCAGATTTGAAGTGAACACATAGCCCACACTGATTGAGAATTTGAACACGCAGCCTAAACTCTGATTTACTGAACACGCAGCCCAGATTTGATGGTGAACACACAGCCCACACTGATTGATAATTTGAACACGCAGCCCAAACTCTGATTTACTGAACACGCAGCCCAGATTTGATGGTGAACACACAGCCCACACTGATTGAGAGTAGAACACACAATCCCAAACTCTGATTTTCTGAACACGCAGTCCAAGTTTGAAGTGAACACACAGCCCACACTGATTGAGAGTAGAACACACAGTCCCAAGTTGATGGTGAACACACAGCCCACACTGATTGGGAGTAGAACACACAGTCCCAAGTTGATGGTGAACACACTGACCCATCGATTGAGAGTAGAACACGATCCCAAACTCGATTCTTGAACATGACCCAGATTTGAAGTGAACACACAGCCCACTGATTAATTTCATTTGCACAAAGCTACTTTACTTCATTTGCACACAGCTTGCGTTTTATTGTGTACTGAACACATGTATTCGTTCTGAATGCAAGGTGGCTCTCGCACCGTGCGAGGATACGGCTCTACCGCCGCTAGAGACTGGTACGCCGAGCTTCCAGAGGCTGTCCGGGATCTGGTCGATCTAGCAGGGTTCGGAGCATTCTGCGTGGGATTATCACGTTGTCCTGCCAACAGGACTTTGTTAGCTGCTTTGGTGCAGAGATGGTGGGACACCACCAATTCCTTCCACTTTTTTGCCACCGGGGATATGACCATGACTCCGCTAGACTTCGCCATACTCACCGGCCTAGACATAGGCGGTTGGCCCATACCTTATGACGAGGATATGGGAGAGTGGGAGGCCGCTTGGACGCATCTATTGGGGGCTCGCCCACAGTGAAACGAGCTTCAGAGTCCGTACACTGGTTCTCTTCCCGTTTTGGAGGCCGAGATGAAGCTGAGTCTCCCGAGGAGGTTGAGCGATGCCCGTGGCTTCATATGTTCCTCTTTGGCACCACTGTTTTGCCGATAAGGGTTTCTTGTTGGTTATATCTTTTGAGCGCTTTGGTGAACCTATCACAGGTCAGTCGATATGACTGGGGTAGCGCTGGCCTGGCTACCCTCTATTGTTACATGGGTGCAGCCTCTCGCAGGCGGGGAGACTTACTTGGCTGCTATTGGAGAGCCTGGGAGGTACGTTCTGTCCTCTTGACTTACATTTCTGTTCCTTATTACTTGTTCATTGCACACACGGCGCACTTTGCATAGTGTATTCTGCCTTTAACACTTTGTATTCATATTTTGCGCTGCTTTTCTCAGCTATGGGTGTACGTATACTTCCCCACATTAGCCCCGGAGATGGAGGTGGTAGGACTCCTTACGACTCCGTTTTCGTTGGTATTCGAGGGCGAGCACCGACCGAGAGCTCGAGAGACTCTCTTCTACTTGCGACAGTATTTTGATACTGTGCGGGCGACAGAGGTATTTCAGAACTCTCAGTTCCTCTCATTTTCATCTTTGATCTGCCCTGTATATTCCTGATTTCTGATTAATTTATGCACTGGTTATCTGCAGATTACTTGGCAGCCCTGGGCGGTCTTTGGTGACGATCTCCGACATTCGTATCCCGGAGGATCGAGTAATTCTCAGTATAGGTTCCTGCTCGAAGGACCAGTTGGTAGGGCATGGTTCCTGGGGGAACGCTTCCTGCGTCAGGTGTGGGGGTACGATTCTCAGGACCCTCCTGCTGTACCTCCAGCCACTATGCGGACTGCCGATAGACTCTCTGCCCAGGAGGTCATTAGTGCTATGCAGGGCACCGATGCTTTGTTACATCTCATGGAGGGGGACTACGCCACCTATCGTCGTATATATCTGATGCCCCCCTTGACGGGAGTGCGTGCTCCATCACGGAGGCCTACTGATGTACCATCTTCGAGTCGTGCCGGTGCTACGGATATCCCTTCCTCTAGCAGGGCTGGTGCATCTAGGGGTAGAGGTAGTTCGATTCCTCCGATCTCTCCGTCTCTTTATCATCATCCTGGGTGGCCAGACATGACGACCGAGTTGACGAGTTGGCGGTTCGGGACTCCTTACCAGGTCCCGCTAGAGCCTCCTCTTCCTGACCACAGATATATGCAGGATCTGATTCACCGGTATGTTTCTGACTTTGATTTATCAATCAGATTACTTGGACATTCATTCCCTCACTGATAGTTTTGCATTTGTATTTGCAGCCCCCAGTTGAGTACACAGAAGAGCTGCTCAGGATGCTGGCCACATTCGAGGGCATAATCCTACGGAGGGAGGCACAGATGGCCATTATGGGCGTGCAGGTACTGTTCACCTTTCCTGTATTTAGCATACTCCTGATGACACGCTAGTTTTGAACATCTTGCTGTATTGATAGGCTGTGTAGAGCACATCTGGCACACACCCCACTCGCATATTGTACTTGCATCTGCTTTTCATATTTGAACTGATGTATTTGAACTTTTCACTTTCAGATGCCTCCTGTATATGCTGCATGTGGCAGGCCACCGGGCCTTCTCGAGGTCGAGTCTTGGGCTTTGTTCATGGTCTTGGGCCATCTGGGCCTTTTCGAGGCTGGGCCATCCAGGCCTTCTCGGTGGGCCATCTAGGCCTTTTCGAGGAGCTCGAGGAGGTGGTCATCTCACGCTTGGCGCCCATTATTGAGGAAGAGGAGGAGGTCGCAGACCGTGAGTCAGAGACATCCGCTGGGGATGGAGGCTCCGGTCTTGGTTCCGGGAGTGGAGACGAGGCTGAGGGGGATCCGGAGGATGATAGCTCTAACCCGGATGGTGATGACGGTGCAGAGATTATCCTGCAGAAGTGGATGAGAGGGCGTCCTCATTCCCGTTCCCGAGGATGTTGATGTTATTTCCTGCTTTATTTTACTTTTTACTAGTAGTTTGTAGCACTTTGCATATTGTTAGGCAGTTTTATTTCCTGTAAAACTTGTACCTTTATTCTGTTGTAAAACATGATGGAATGAAACAGCCTTTTGAAAAGATGTTTGTATTTGAAATTCTTAGCATCGCATCGCATCATTTTGCACAAAAATGGAATTGAATGGGAATGTGCCTTGTGTATTTACCGGGTCAGGTAATGAACCGACGCAACAAATCAAAAAAAAAAGACTTACTAAGAAATAACAGAATCTTAGCAAGTTTACAACTCGATAAACAAAGTACAACAATGTTACTGACTCGATAAACAAGACTTAACAAAATTGTGTAAACAAAAAAGTAAGTAACAACTCAAAACACAAAATGCGCCAGCTCGACAAAATTTACAACTCGATAAACAAAACCACAACTCGATAAGCAAAAATAAACCTAAGCGTACTTCGGACGGACGATCTGGATGATGTGACGTACCCAAAACTGAGAGAAATGGAGGCCTTCAACGTTCTTGATGCGTGAAAGTGCCTCAAACTTCCTTCCGGAGGGTAAAGCAGGACTACTGAGCATGGTGGGTCACACTTGCTTTTGGGGATTGGGGGGTGGCCGGCCTGCTAGGTTTTTGAATCAAGGGTGGCCGGCCTGCTAGAATAGGTGGCCGGCCAGCCATCTCTCCCTTTGACTTCAGGTGTGACACGTGTCCTTTGAATAGTGTTTTACCCCCTATAAAGCTCCAACTTTGGAACTCATTCATTTCATCACTGCTTTGCACAAAAATGGAAGCATTTCTCGCAGAAAATCTCACATCTTGGATCTCCTCTTTAGATGGCTCGGAAAAGTTGAACTTCCGGGGTTTCGGCTTGAATGCACTATTCACGCTGGGCCGGACTTCACTGCACCTTCCTTTCCTCCATGCCGCGATGAGATTTTGGAACCCAGTGACGCACGTCTTCAGTTTCGGAGGGCAATAGGTATGTCCCACTTTTGAAGATTTTAATGTCTTGATAGAATCCGAGTGAGGTGAGGAGATCTTGCCCCAACTCAATTTTGGCTATGCCCAAACCTTAGAGCGGATCTGCGGACTCAACGCGCAAGATGCTCGATCCCTGATCTGTGACGGAATATTGGATATCCCGAGCCTGATTTACCGATTCTCCGATGCTGGTGACCGCAGCGACTATCATTGGCAAGGCTTCCGACAACATGCTCTCTGTTTGTGTCTGTTATCTCATTTTCTGTTTGCCTCAAGCTTCGGAGGGTCCGACGCCCATCTGATTGAAGTTGTTCAAGGCTTGAAAGAGGGAAAGAGTTGCATTGCCATGACTCTGGCCGAGACCTTGATGGGCTTGGATGCTTTCCACTGCCGGGAGACAACCAGGTTTGCAGGAAGTCCACTACTGCTGCAGGTAATGTTTCCCACCCAAGTTCACATATGTATTCGCTCACATCACTCGGCCCTCGGGCTCGGTTTTTCTCACAAAACCCTTATCTTACTTTCCTCTCATCGCACATCTCTCTATTCTTTATTCTCTCATTTTTCATCCCTCCCCAGATATGGTTGATGGATAAATTGCAAGTTGTGGACTCTTGCCCTGCTTACTCAGCCCGCGGTTACTTCTTTCGACAATGCCTGGTCGATGCCCTCGACGAGGGATGGTGGTTTGAATGGATGTGCAATTTTTCGGCAGATCGCATTGCATGGCGTTGTCCTTGGCTCAATCTCTCGGCAATGAGCTACAGCATGTCCCGGCAGGTCGGGATTCGACTGATCGGCTTGACTCACTGTGTATTCTATTTCCCATTCTATATTCTGCGCAAGTTTGGCCATGATCAGACTTGCCCACCAGAAGGGATAGAGTATCCGGCTACATTCCCAGTTCGAGGCGCGCAGCTGGCTCGGCAAGCCGCGGCGTGGAGAGTTAGAGAGCTCCTGGCCCCCACCCTTACTTTTAGTTGCACTTTGTCTGATGAATGCTGGGATTGGCTCAATGAAGAAGCACAAGTTGGGCCTAGGTTGGCATCGGAGGCTTCAACCAGCTCTGGGAGGGGGCGGAAGGACACTTCACTTGACTATGCCCCAGATTTATTGCTTTATTAGTACTTTCAAATTTTCATTATGAGTGTAATAAAAAGCAACTTCGATTGTATGTAAGAGCAAGAGAACTCTGTCTTGAAATCAAAGAAATTGAAGGTTGTGGTACTGAAAATTCTCCGTTTTTGGTCCAAAAATGGTCTTAGTTGTGAAAAGATTAATTTGAACAAAGTCAACTTTTATTAAAACTTTTCAAAACTATTTTCGATATGGATTAGAACTGGACACGCCTGAGATCTATCACTGAAGATGCACAACCCCGGATCCTAGCAACTGGAAAGTTGCCCCTAGTTGGAAAAGTGCCTCGGCGATTCATAGCAACGGAAAGTTGCCCATAGTCTGGGCGGTGCCGCAGCACTTCATCGCAACGGAAAGTTGCCCCTAGTCTGAATAACACTGTACCGGAGATCACAATAAATGCTGATGAATAGAGATGACTGAGATGATCAAATGGACAAAGTTGATCGGGGAAAAGATTAGGGCTGAACTTCAAGATGAAGCTGCCTACGTATCCCATAGATGGGAATCAAGCCTTACGTAGTTCAGGCTTGGGTTCGCTCGAGTATTTTTACTCTCCTTTTGCGCTCTAACTTTTTCCAAGGCCGCCCTTTGCGGGTTTTCAACCTTGCGAGCTCAATTTTTATAATTTCAAATTTTCTATGCTCTGAATTTTGCCTAGGTCGCCCTTTCAGGTTTTCGGCCTAGCGAGCCTCTCAGGGGTAATATTTCTTCAACTTGTCCATGTTAATCGGTTGAGAAAACTCTAAGCCATCTAAATCCATCAGAACCACAGCTCCACCGGACCAGATTGACTTGATAATATAGGGACCAGTCTAATTGGGTCTGAACTTGCCCCTTGGGTCGTGGATGGGAGCTCGGTTGTCTTTGAGTACCAAATCTCCTTCTTTCAAATTCCTGGACTTAACCTTCTTGTTAAAAGCCCGGGCGATTCTGCGTTGATAACCTTGGATGTGGTACAGTGCTTTCAGCCTTCTCTCATCGAAAAGCATGAGTTCCTCGAATCTGTTTTGCTGCCAATCCGCTTCGGCTATCTGGCACTCGGCCAATACTCGTAATGACGGGACCTCAATCTCAATAGGCAGAACAGCCTCCATCCCATAAACTAATGAGTACGGAGTCATCCCAGTAGAAGTTCTGATCGAAGTCCTGTAGCCCCACAGAGCGAAAGGCAGCTTATCTGACCAGTCCCGATAGGTGTCCACCATCTTCTGTAGTATGCGCTTGATGTTCTTGTTGGCGGCCTCAACTACTCCGTTGGTTTGCGGCCGGTAAGTAGATGACTTATGAAAAGCCACATTATATTTCTCCAACAAGTCGATCACCTCCTTTTTGAAGTGGGAACCATTGTCTGAAACGATTTCATTTGGGACCCCGTAACGACAGATAATGTTGTTTCTGATAAATTTTGCTACAAGCGAAGCCTTCAACACTGCGTAAGATTGGGTCTCAACCCACTTTGTAAAATAATCTATCGCTACTAAGATGAACTCATGCCCATTCGACCCCTTTGGCGTAACAGCTCCGATTACATCAATTCCCCAGACAGAAAACGGCCACGGCGAAGTCATGTTGTACAGCTTTGATGGCGGGATGTTCATGCGATTTGCATGAATTTGACACTTGTGACATCGCCGGACGAAGCCAATAAAATCCTCCTCCATGGTGGACCAGTAATAACCTTGTCTAAGGATCTTCCGTGCCAACATTTCCCCATTCATGTGTGCACCACATTCACCCCCGTGGATGGCTTCCATCAGACGTCTTGACTCTTCCGCATCAACGCACAGTTTATGCATTCCCAGATGACCCCGTTTATCTGATTTACCCCGCAGATGATGGCTGACTGCCATTCTTGATTGCCCTCTTGTCTTTGGCATTTACCTGGCGGGTATGTTTCTCTCCAAAGTTCGGATGTCGTAATACCAGGGGTGTTCGTCCTGAACTTCATCTATGGCTGCAATCGACTCATAGGCAGGTGCAAATTTCTGGTCAATGATGACCGGACGCATTCGGACTCCACACGGGATGTCTATCATAGATGATAGAGTTGCTAGTGAATCTGCGAACCTGTTGTTCTCTCTTAGTAGATGAGTAAAACTTAGCTTCTCAAACCGAGGAATCAGCAAATCCAAGGTTTGGTGATACATCATCATCTTTTCCTCTTTTACTTTCCAGTCTCCTTTAGCTTGAGACACAACAAGGTTCGAATCCCCAATGACATCGGTAGTCTTGCCCTAGTTCGGTCGCTTCTAAACCAGCAATGCACGCCTCGTATTCTGCTTCATTGTTCGAGACTTTGAACCGGAGTTTGAAGGCTAGAGGGATACGGGAATCATCGGGTGCTATCAGCAACACTCCTATCCCATACCCGTGTTGATTTGATGCTCCGTCAAAGTACATCGTCCAAGTTTCTTCGTCAATATGCAGAATTGATTCATCCGGGAACAAATATTCAACTGCTTCATCCCCTTCAACCGGGTGGTCGGCAAGGAACTCTGCCACTGCTCTTCCTTTCACTGACTTGCGCGTCACATACGTGAGATCAAATTCGGAGAGCAAAAGCAACCAACGAGCTAGCCTACCCGTAAGCGCTGGTTTCTCGAAGAGATATTTGATAGGATCAAGTCGTGAAACCAACATTACAGAGTGAGCTAATAGGTAGTGCCGCAGCTTCCTGGTAGCCCATACCAGAGCTAAGCAAGCCTTTTCCAGCGGTGTATATCGGGTCTCATACTCCAGCATCTTCTTGCTGAGATTGTAGATGGCACTTTCTGCCTTATCTTCTGATTCTTGTGCAAGCATGTAGCCCATTGTAGTTTCAGTTACTGACAGATACAAAATCAACGGTTTCCTTGGCTCTGGTGGCGATAAAACGGGTGGGTTCTGTAGATATTCTTTAATCTGTTCAAATGCAGCTTGACATCGGCCGTCCCATTGAAACTTTTTTCCTTTCTTGAGGAGGCCAAAAAGTGGTTCACAAGTCAAGGTTAGTTTTGAAATAAACCGTCTTATGAATTGCACTTTACCCAGAAAGCCTTGCACCTCCTTTTCAGTCCTTGGTGGTGGCATTTCTAGGATGGCCTTGATTTTGGAAGGGTCGACCTCGATGCCCCTTTGTGTAATCAAAAACCCCATCATTTTCCCCGTTGTAACACCAAACGTACATTTCTGAGGGTTTAGCCGCAACCGGAATTCCCTGATCCTTTGAAAAAACTTGTGCAAGGCGGTGTAGCGGCCCTCTCTTTCCTTGGACTTGACAATCATGTCGTCCACATACACCTCAACCTCTTTATGGATCATATCATGTAGTATTGTGGTCGCGGCCCGTTGATAAGTAGCCCCAGCGTTCTTCAACCCAAACGGCATTACCCGGTAGCATATGTTCCCCACGAGGTGGTGAATGCAGTCTTTTCTCTGTCTTCTGGCGCCATCACTATCTGCTTGTATCCTGAGAAGCCATCAATGAATGAGAGCAATGCATGCCCTGCTGTGAAGTCTACCAACTCATCGATGTGCGGTAAGGGAAAGTCGTCCTTCGGACTAGCTCTGTTTAAATCCCTGAAGTCTACACACACCCGGATCCTGCCATCTTTCTTCGGCACCGGAACAATGTTGGCCAACCAAGTCGGATATTCAGATACCAGCAGGAAACCTGCGTCAATTTGCTTGGTGACCTCTTCCTTAATCTTGAGAGCCCAATCCGGGCGGATCCTTCTGAGTTTCTGCTTGACAGGTCGGCCCTCGGGGTCAAGGGGAATCCGATGCTGTACAATCTCAGGATCGATTCCCGGCATGTCTTCGTAGGACCACGCGAAAACATCTTTAAAATCTTTTAATAAAGCGACTAAGCGCTCGCGTTCCTCCGAAGACAGCGTGGACCCGATCTGGACCAACCGCGGGTCCTCCTCAATACCAATGTTCACGGTAATGATTTCATCCATTAATGGTTTAACAAATCTCTCTTGCTCTTGCTCAATTAAACGTTGTAAAACCGGAGGAACCTCGTCCTCGTCGTTTTGATCAAAATTTTGAAAGTCTGAATTAATGCAATAAATTAGGGGCACAGAAAAGTACTTGGAAACCATATTCACTTCATTCTCATTAAGTACATCCAAATCGTCCAATTCATCGGTTACAACAGACTCAAATGAAAAGGAAAAAGACGACCTGGACAGGACAGTGGCATCCGGGTTAACATCCCCAGGAGTACCAGACTCAGACTCAGTCGAGCTGGAACCTGATTCCGACTCACAGGACTCGGTGGAATCAGATTCCGGCTCACTACCTGACCAGTCTTCTTTGGATAAGAATCCCTCCTCGTACTGCCAAGTGAGAGAGGGTGCGATTGATGCATCCAAGATAGCTGCTGGTCGGCTCGCAGCCGTTTCATCCCCAATCATTGAAACCACGAAGTTATCCCCCAAGCACTCTTGGTCGATCGGAGGATCAGAGAGGAGACATGCCAGTGCTACCCCCATTTCCAATTCTGTGCCCTCAGGATCCACTGCCTTATTCTGCTCAACCTCAGTTGTTGGGTCTGCTCTGTGGCAACATCATCCCCGGATAGTTGCAGGTCGAAGAAGATTTCGAAACCTGGTATGCGCTTCTTCTCCGCGTTTAACCATGGCTCTGGGAAGCCGCAAAATGGAAAGTCCTCCCCCTCCCGGACGAAGCGTCCGTTCAGGGTACCCTGGATGGGCCTGTGCATTAAATCAAAAGGCTTCCCAGCCTGCTTCGCCCTGGCTCTTCCGGCCATTTCCTTTCCTTTCCTCACCCAGTCTTCTTTGGTGGGCAAATAACCCAGTCCAAAGGTATGCGGGTTGTGTGGCACTTCGGCCAATGCTGCGACTCATTTCCTGCCGCTCCTTCCTAATCCCATCCCGGGAATATGTTGTAGCTTGTTCATGAGGTAGACGGATTGAACACTGACGTACACACCTTCATTCCTGACCATAATATTACGGGCCTCCGCCAAAGTGAACCCTGATAAGAACACATCCTCCGTGCCGTGCTCGATCTCCAAAACTGGCGTAGACACTTCTGGCGGCGGATGGATGGATGAATTTCCGAAAACAATTGCAACCCCCTTCCCGTGAGGGTATTTCAACATCTGGTGCAGAGTGGAAGAGACTGCTTTCACTTGGTGCAACCACGGCCGCCCCAAGAGCAAGTTGAAGGTTGCGGGAACATCCAAGACATGAAATTCAATATTGTGTTGTCCTGGACCAACTTGAGTCTGAACCTTGACAGTCCCCATCACTTCCCTACTGGTATTATCATAAGCTCTGATCACCTGAGTGGTTGGTATGAAGTCTGCGGGTTTTAACCCGATTGCATATGCCGTTCTGACTGGGCAGACATTGATAGCGGACCCGGTATCAACGAGTACCACCGGTATCCACTTGTCTCTACACTCCACGGAGATGTAGAGGGGTTTGTTATGATTCACGCCCTCAGGCGGCAATTCCTTGTCTGAAAAGGTTAATACCGGGGAACCTTCTCCCGGAAAAACCAGCCCAACCAGCTGCTCTGGCGTAGTTTCGATGGAGAGTTTGGCCTTTTCCATAGCAGATAGGACAGCCTGTCTGTGCACCCTTGAAGCCATAAGCAGTCCCCAGATGGAGATGTCTGCCTATATTTTCTTTAACTGCTTGAGCACAGCTTCTTCTTCAATTTGCTTCTCCCTCTGCTTCTCTGTCTCTTTATTTTTCCCAGATGCTTCAGGTTGGTCAAGGTGTGGGGGTTTGAAATACCGCCCACTCCTGGTCATGTGGTCCACCTCATCGAGGTACCAAGTGTCATCTGGTTGAGTACCTGCCCAATCTTCGTCTGTGTGGGCAAGACATAAGTCTTCGTCTTCCCACCACATCCCGCTAGCATTCAGCAAACACCTATCTGGTTTTGGCAAGTTCGTACTCTCGGTACTTTCATCCCACATGCTCACAGCATGTCCTGCTCTTGTGCTCGCAGCACTTCCAACCTCTTCATGGTTCTTGGCTTTCCGGATCCTCTCAGAATCCCATCTCTTCTCTTGCTCCTCCTGTGTTAGTGAGGTTTGTTGTTCGGTTTTCACACTATCTTGATCCCGAGTGAAATTCTTTACACCGGCGCTCTCCGGCGGTTCATTCTGACTCTTGGCCCTTCCGGCCATCATTGATACCCCTACCCCTGCCGGGCCTTGCTCTGGCTGAATTTCCACAACATCTGGCTGGTCATCTAACCACCCGGTAATTTCTGCCGACTCCTCATATTCAAACCAATTGATTGTTGCATCCCCTACTTCTTGGTCGTTGAAGAACTGGAGGTTAGCAAAATCTTCTTCTACCGTTGTCAGGCCATCTGCCCCTTGTTCAAGTCTGTCTCCCTGAATCATGCACAGTTCAGCTTTTTCTGGCAGTCCCACACTCGGCTCAGACCGGCCCACTGATAGGATGTATCCGCTCGAGTCATAAGCTCTCCCAGCTAGATTCCCAGACTGTCCCATCCCAGACTCATCAATTCTGCTCTCCTCTGAAACCTGCCCCGTTCCATCTTCGGAGGTCACCACCTCTGGCTCAGATTGGGTTGTGAAGGTGTCCAACATGCACAAGTCAGTGCAATCAGGAAGGATCACCTCCGGCTTGGGTAAGTGAGAGGGGGTAATATAGATACTAGGATCGTAGGACACGACCCCAGTTTGGATGAAGTTGACTCTTTTGGGTGGTGGATCTGGGTTATGTGCGGCGAGTGGGTTAGTTGTGACGTTGGGTCTTTCGGGAGGTACGATGATATTCTTGTCAACGAGGTCTTGAATCTCGTGGCCTTGAAACATTGATCTGTGTCATGGCCATCTCGCTAGTGGTGCATACGATGCCATTTGGGTTGTGGGAAGGGGGGAGTGGATTTGGTAGTGGCCTCGGTTCCAGGGGCGTCAGATGCTTCTTCCTGATTAACACCCCCAGAGCCTTGGACAGGGGCATATATAGTGGAGTGAAGGTTCTTTGGCCTCTGGATTGGTACCTCGGGCCTTGGTTACTGCTCCCGGAGGTACTGGAAAAAGGTGTGGCTGCTGCGGGCCTTGGTTGAGAAGGGGGAGTGGTGGTGACCATGCCGACCTCCGAAGTCCTTGTGTTGGCAGCGCCACTCGGGCCTGCGTTGTTATTGCGGTTGAATGTCCTTCGGGGCTGCTCTTGGTCCTGGTCGATCAAGCCTTGCTTCATCGCATCCTTGATTTGCACCCCCATATCGTGTAGATCTGCGAAGGTGGGGAAAGAAACTACCATCATCTTCTGCATTAACTTCGGTTGGAGATTGCGTACAATCATCCAAATTTGATCTTTATCTGTTGGCCTCAAAGTCATCATCGATGCCTTTGCTCTCCACCGAGTTACAAAATCAGAGAAAGTCTCTTTTTGTTCCTGCCTCGTTGTTTCGAGATCACGTGTTGTAATCTCGATCTGTGTATTATATGAGTATTATGCAACGAAGGCCTCAGCCAGCTCATCCCAGTTCCTCTTGACATCATTATCCAACTTTGCATACCAATTGGCGGCCACTCCTGACAGGGTTCGGCCAAAGAGCGAGAGTTTCTGTAGTCTGGTTAGGCCCATTGGCCTCAGGATATCTGGAAATAGCCGGAGATGGACCATGGGGTCCCCAGACCCATCAAAACGGTCGATCTGGGGCATCTTAAATCTGTCCGGCAATGTTACGGCCACGTCAGTGTAGCCATCTTCAATGTCTGGGATGGCCTTCACCCCCTGCGATTTCTTAAAAAGCTTTTCCAGCTTACTCACCAGAGTCGTCGATCTACCT
Organism: Camellia lanceoleosa; assembly: GCA_025200525.1. Lineage (NCBI taxonomy): Eukaryota > Viridiplantae > Streptophyta > Magnoliopsida > Ericales > Theaceae > Camellia > Camellia lanceoleosa. The sequence goes on from CM045762.1 coordinate 58,542,766, forward strand.
CGAACTCAAATGGAGAGTCGGGTGGTTGGGTATAAGATTCTTGGACGATATGGCGGCGAAGTGGGGCGAGCCACCGTTGAAGACCTGTCCTCTTGAGTGTTCGGACATCGTAAGGTATTCAGGTGTTTGGGAGGACATTCGAGGATTGGCGAGTATTCGACCAAGAGATAATCCGCCAGTAGTGCAATACCGGCGGAGGAGGAGCCTGATGTGAAGCAGACGCTACGTTCTGCTGTTGCAGCCTAGTGATCAGCTCGGCCTGCTGGGCCATGACCGCGGCTTGTTGTTTGGAAAATTCCGCTTGGCGGATGGCATCATCTTGCATCTGTTTCATGCTGTCATGCATCTGGCGCATCATCTCCTCCATCCCTGATGTATTCTGCTGTTCCATCTGAATGGCCGGTAAATGTACCTCTACAGCAGACGCAGAAATTTCAACCTGATTGTTCACTGTCAAAGCAGCCCTCTGTCCCGGTAATCCCTGTTCCGACACGCTGCGCCTTCTCGGCCTTCTTCTGATAACTGGGGGTAGCGAGTGGAACACTGGATGTCCGTCAACGAGATCCTCGGATCGATTGAGTCAGCGACCTCGTGTCCAAAGTGCTTGGGGGGTATCTAGTGGTTCGGAAGCAATCGTGCTAAAAACTGCCCTAGAAAAAAGATAATAAAGCGAAAAGGAAATAAATAACCAGAAAAACGGGCAGCATAACAGCTTAAATTAAATACACACAACACACAGTCGGGCATACAACACACAGTTGATAAGTCAAAATACATCGTCTCAATAATCGATCATGTTTCCCCAAAATGAATTGGATATCCGCATAACCGATTCTCGAATCGACGATGCCCACAGTTCGATGCCCAAACTCAACTGATACATGTATTCCCTGTAGAGGCACACTCTAACAAGCACATAACAGATAAGTGAGAGCTGAAAACACCCCTATGTTGGGGTAGGGTTTCCCTGTCCTATTTTGTCAGGAACTAGGGTTTCACTACACACGCAGCGGTTTCAAACAACCTATAAACGGGTAAGCAACCTGTCCTAGTTTGGAATGGTCACTATGGATCCGAATATGCACTAGGTCGAATGGTCAAAAAGGGTGCCCCGGTCAAACCGGGGTTTGTGTTCCCATGCTGTCAGAGCCCAGAGCCGATCAGCCTTACAGACATGACTTGACAAGACAAGCCTCCCAAGAAATCGTTAGAATGGCATATGGCAAACACGGTGTCCTAGGCGCACCAATGCAAATGCAATGCAAAGAAACACACAAGTGTAGTCAAAACCAGATATCACGAGTTCGAGTCAAGTTCTCTAAATCCCCAGCAAAGTCGCCAGAAGCGAGACGCCCTGAACGCATCCCGGAAAGAGGAGCGAATCCTCCCTGCTCGTTCGATATTGGGTCACTACAGTCAAGGACTCAAATGTCACGGTTCTCAATCTTGAACCGAAGAGTCCAACCGCAAATCGCTTTTGAAAACAGATTTTTGAAAGAAGTGCCAAACATGGATCGCCGCCAGATCTGAGTCGCTACCTAAATGTTTTAAAATGGGAAATTTGGAAACCCCGACTCGGTGCCAAAGGCCACGTGTCCGCTATCATCAAAGTTGCCACGGCTCGGAACTTGGGTACGATTGGGGAGAAGGTCACCGTGAGCATATTCGCCGCCGGTCAAAGACCGGCCTCTACTAACCATGATATCTGATTTTAAAAACATTGTGAGTTCTTATTCCGGTTATTAGCCTAGGTTACTATGTGATGCGCACAGCATACAAATATAGACTGAATCGCCTGAATTGGAACAAAACACTTCATGTTTGTTTGTTTGAAAATGGTTTGATGGTGCTACCCGCAAGTAGGCTAAGACGTGGATTTGCCACCCTCAGGTGGGCTCAGAAAATATGATTTTGCCACTATCTAGTGGGCTTAAAACAAACAGTCAATGATTTGTTCCACTTCAAGTAACTCAACCTCCACCCACAGGCATTCAAGGCAGTTATATCACATAAGCACATAGCCTCATAGTAAGCATGCTATTCATGGCAATCACTCACACGCATGCAAGGATGCTAAAGCATAAAACTCACCGAGTACTCCAAGCAAAAATAGAAACTCGTTAGAAATCCATGCATGATCCTAGATGCACAGAAATGCCTAATGCAACACATGCGAAGATGCAAACTATAGCAGGCTCGGCTATTCTAAACATGGCATGTGAAATGCAACAACTAACATGTATTCAATTTGGAATTGAAATACAAATGCAGTTTGCATGATGTGCCGAGCCCGGTGCGTGCCAAACAGATGAATGATGCAAACATCTTTGTCATTGTATCAGCTAATTGAAACATGCCCTATATCTAACCATCATAAGCGGGTAAATAAAAGGGAGAAAGAAGTGGGGGTTGGAAGACATACATCACACTCACACACCCTTATTACAATTATGCCCTCGCGCAGAGGGTCCAAATAAATATACAGTCCAAATAAATATACAGTCCGAATAAAAGAATAGTACAGTCCAAAATGAAAGAATAATACAGTCTGAATAAATATACAGATTTCTAATTAATTAACAAATTAACTAAGAAAGTCAGAATCGCATGTAAGCCAAGGACCGCTTGACTCATTCAGTATAATGAAATGATGCATGTTGAGTCATGGCGCTGAAATCCTTTCGATGCCCCAATTAGCCTCTGTTTGCGATGTTTCTCGAAATGCGTGCCAGACTCCGGAAAGTTGCTTATTCTTCATTTTGCTGCAACAGAGAGCGGGAGAGGGGCATAGCAATGTATTTCACAAATATATGCATGCCTCGATCCTCGTGCCACCGATCACGCATATCGATGCATGATGGCCGAGGGGTCGGATTGCACAACTCAATATGGGGTGAATGCAGATGAATGCTACAACAAAACCTAACTCCATCCTGGGTAATCCGAAGTGTCGGTGACTTGGGAATTGAGACCCGTTCCGTCACTCGGAGTACGGAACGCGCCTCGTTTCCCGTGCCCGGGCTAACTCCTATCCCGAACACGATGCAACATGCATGATATGCATGAAATGCAGCTAATATGCAATCCTAACATACACAATGCTATGGAAATGAAATATCTCGAAATGCGTGCGCGCGGGCACGCAAACCGAGGCGATGATCCTAAAGCATGAAATGGCATACGCAATGCAGATGGACTTACACTAACACGAGTGGGCCTCAGCCACGCTCACATAAGAGGCCGGCGGATAAAAAAAGAAGTGCCTCGAAATGCGTGCACCCGGGCACACAAACCGAGGCGATGACATACAGGCATGAAATGGCTTAAATATGACATACAATGAGATTAAAATGAAACGTCTCGAAATGCGTGCCCACGGGCACGCAAACCGAGAGAACGACATACGGAATGCAACAGGACGGAAATGAGATATGCGATGCAATATAGGCTTATACCAACATGAGAGAACCTCAGTCACACTCACACAGGAGGCTGATGGATGAAAATGAAGTGCCTCGAAATGCGTGCACACGGGCACGCAAACCGAGGCAATGGCATACGGAATGCAATGAGACTAAAATGGCATACAGGATGCAAATTGGACTTACACTAACATGAGGGGGCCTCAGCCACACTCACATAAGAGGCCGTTGGATGAAAATGAAGTGCCTCGAAATGCGTGCACACGGGCACGCAAACCGAGGCAATGGCATTAAAGTATGAAATGGCACTCCAAATGCAGATTGGACTTATACTAACGTGAGAGAGCCGCAGCCACACTCGCGTAAGAAGCCGATGGATGAAAATGAAGTGCCTCGAAATGCGTGCCCGTGGGTACGCAAACCGAGACAATGGCCCTAGGGCATGAAATGGCATGCAAATGAGACATGGTGTACGGCATATGGAAAATGCAAATTTCAGCAGCCAAAATGATGCAAAAACAGCCCCCGAATTATAGCAAAATTACACCCGATGCCCGAAATGCTATGCTAAGTACCCGAAATGACTTGCAGCTATGCCAAACATGCATAATATGGACATGAAGTGTAAAGACAGATGCTAGGCAGTCCCTAAACTAGCATTTTTCCAGTGCAAAGCAAGGCCAAACAACAATCACAAGTATGGCAAAAATAGCATGCAAAAATGGGAAAAAAAAGGGAAACAATGAAGCAAATGGTATACGCAATGCTCAAACTGAAAAATACAGTTCTACAACACTGAAGAGGGACCAAAAATATACACATTTACAGTAGATGACAACCCTCAAATCAGTATGCAAACTTGCTAAAAATGTCATGCAAGAATGAAGCCAACAAGGGCTAGAACATGAAGTATGCCTTACATTCATCAAACAGCCTTGGACCCTTAACAAAACATGACAAGAAGGCCAAAATATGGATATTTTCAGTACTGATGGTGGCCGAAAACCGAAGCTAGATAGGCCTAAACAGCATGCAAAATGGGGGTCAAAGGGAGATACAATGGCAAGTACAACATGGAGACCCCCAACAAGGTTAATCCCTTCTACAATGTTGTATAGGGACACAAAATAAGCTTACTCACAGTTCATGACATGCTCCAAAACAAATTCCATATAAGCCAAACAAATCATGCAAATTTACGGTAAATATGAGAGATTGTGAAGCAAGTGCATGATGGAGAGGCCAAAAAGTGTTGATCCCTTCTTCAATATTGAAGAGGGGCTCAAAATAGGCCCACTCACAGTTTATATTATGCTCGAAAACAAATCACTCATAGGCTAGAAATAGCATGCAAAATATTGACATACAAGATGATATTGAAGCAAGTGCATCATAGAGGGCTCAAACAGGGTTGAGCCCTTGAACAAACATGAAGAATAGCTCAAAATAGACCTAGTTTCAGTTAAGGTCGGAGCTCAAAACAATAAGAAAGTAGGCTTAAGAAATGAAGCAAGAAAGTGCTGGAAAAGGGGAAATGGTGACTTACCCTTGAAGACTACACTTTAGTTGCTTCTTGGCTTGAGTTTGTTGCTTCTTAGCCTCTGAAAAACCTTCCCTTGCTGCTGGAATGGAAGTGGTGAAGGTAGTGCTTGGTGTTAATGAACAAATGGCACCAAACTTAGGGATTTTGGAGGTTTTTGGAGAGGAAGATATAAGGTAATGCATATGAGCTCTTAAGGAGAGTTTTTCTAACCCTAATGAAGGAGCTGGCCAGCCACTTATAAAGGCCAAGAAGGGGGTGCAAAAGAGGAGGGAAAAGAACCCAAGTGTTTCCCTCCAAAATATCCCCCGGATACAGATCTTTTCTGGGGAAAACAGCTGTATGGCTGTATAGCACAGGTTTCAAGGAGCATGGCCGGCCGACCAGGGGCAAAAATGGAAAGTTAGATTTGCTGGCCGAGCTCTACATATTGGTGTCCTCCCATGCCTCCTCTTCAAGGCCCTGTGGTTGGAATCTGGCAACTCTGAAGCATGAGAGACAACAAGCCACCTCTAGGAGAGGTCCAAAAATGAAAAGAAGAATTACTGGCCGAGCACCATTTTTAAGGGTCCTCCCATGTGTGTACAACACAAATATGTGGTTTTGGCTCGAAGAAAATGGCCCTAGGGTGTTCAACATTAGCCCGGAAGTGAGAAAAACGGGCGCCGGGGGGCGCCGGAGGAGCATAACTGGTTGCTGAAAAAATTACTGTCCTCCCACCCTCCAGTGACCTTCCTTATGATAAAACAGAGGTACCTGCCAAAAATGAACAAAAACCGATGCAAAACGAAAGCTCGGGGGCCAAAACACGATTCGGGTCCCAAAATAGGTCATTAGCATCGAAGTGGCATTCGGCCACGAAGTGGGTCTCTCAGACCCCAGTGTCCCTTGAAAGGGAGTAAATAAGATGCATGCCAAAAACCGGAGGTATCGGAGATGGTTGGGTGGTCCCGAACCGAGGCACACGGCCTGACGGCTCCGAAAACCGGGAACCGGGCTCCGAAATGGGCAAAATGGCCTACGGCCACAAAATGTAGCCCACGGCCACTGAGAGATGGTCTACGAGACCTCTCCCTCCCCTCAGGAAAGAAAACAGAGAAAATCGAGTCTGGTTCGCAAACCGAGGCAAGGCACGGAAGAGAGTTCGGAAGTCCGGAAGCAGGGCGCACGGCCGCGACTCTGAGACTTCTGAACAAGCACAGTATGCAACATCACCGAGCACTCAATCGGTGACGTCTGAGTCTTAAGGTCGGTCAAAAATGGGGTGTCTACAACTCGACTGCATCTGGATGAGAAGTGTCAGCACCAAGTTTCTCTATCCCAATTTGAACCTTGGGCTTGGGTTGAAATTTGCCACTACGACGTCCTAAGATCAACAAGAGACTGAAGAATGAAAATAGTAAAATTAAAGCAAAATAAAAAGAATAGGCAACTAAAATTTTACCAGATCTTGTGGTTAACTCATACATGTCTAAGCACTGAAAAACTTACCGGGAATCTTTTATGGGCATCCTATATTGCACAATACTCGAGCAGGTGAGCATTATCTTAAATTTCTAGGAAAATGCTAGACAGTAGGTCCGTCATGTATTTACTAATGCAAGTCCCAGTACTTTTATGTATATAAATAAATAATTAAGTTTTTGAGATTTACTCTATCATAATTTGTAACTGTGTAATTGACATATTATACTGGTTAAATGGGAGTTTTGGAAAGCTTGAAAATTGTAAGTCCTTAAATGGGAGTTTTGGAATGCCCTCATGGGACCTTAACCTAACTGTTCCAAAACCATGTAGCATATTTGAAAACTTAAGTAGCAAAGGTGTAACTCCTAATACAACAACATACAACTAGTGTTGGCAAAGAAATTGGAAAGAGCCACTAGTTGACTATATTGCAGCCTCTATATGTTAAAAGTAAAAAATGAACGTACAAAGGTTGGCCTTCGGTGGAAAATTTATAGATTCTACATAAGGATTCAAACCTCAACTGAAAAGAGATATACAAAAAAAGGGTAAATACAAATTTTTTTTTTAAAAAAAAAAAAGAAAAAGAAAAAGATAAGGATTCAAAACTCAAGTGATAGATTGGACAAGAGAGAGATCAGTGTAACTTCAACAGATGAGAATGTCATATTGAAGATCCCACATAAACCCCATTATATACTTTCAACACAAAATCCTAAGACATGTGAAGGTGCCTATTTTTCATGAAATTTGTTACAAGAGGATGCAGATCTGCACCAAGATAATGTATAACAATACTATGCTGCAGTTGAATATATATTGAGCTTGCATGGAACCAATAATACATTCAAGCATTCATGCATAACTATTGAAATCGAAGATTAAGTAAAGCACTCTACAAGTAACTGTAACTTTTTTTTTTTTTTTTTTGGTTAAAGGTGTCCACTGTCCCTCCCTACTCATAGCTCAGGGTAACAAAGGCAAGGCTACTCCCACCGGATATATGCAATCACCCACAAATCATTAATCTCAGGATTTGCCGCTAGTAAGAGTCAAACCTGGGATGTCTGCATTCACGGTTCATCACATAACTCGTTGAACCACTGAGCTACATGTGCAGGTTCAATTATTGCAACTTAAACACAAAAGTACCATGGGATGCATCGCATGCAAGAAATTTCACAATTATTTCTTTTCAGTTTACTTAAATTGAATAGTTCTCCCTACATTTCTTTTCCTTTTCTTTTTTTCCGGCCATGGTTCTCCCTATATTTCATCAACAACTTCCCCTACTGTTATGCATTCATATTCCTAAAATGAGTGAATCACCCTTACAAGAAATCGAATGCATTAAACCAAGAGAATAAATGTAAATCAAACCAGAAAGAGATACTGGCTTAATTCCAACAAATTAGATTCAAAATTTTGATAATCTAATTACTTTCTCCAAAGAACTTTTCAATACTAGAGTACTACTAGAGCCTCTTCCAATCAATCCTTTTCAGAGAAACTTTTTTGGATGGATACACAAAATAACAAGACAAGGCTATTTTGACTACAAAACCATACCTATCTGTTGGAGAGAACACAAAAGTCCAGAAATTTGGAAGTTTATAATGATATTATTAGCATATTATTTTTCAAAGATGTAAAGCAATATGGTACCATAAAACCATAACAAAAGTTGTTGGTAACTTGAGAACTTTTGAATGCTAGAATATTAGAGCGTCATCAATACTTTTCAGAGACCCTTTGGGATGGATACACAAAATGAGAATCCAAAAAATTGACAAAAAACCACACGTGTCTGTTGGAGAGAACGACATAATTTCAAAAACAAAAGTTACAGATAAAAATAAAAACAAAAAGCAAATCATAACATAAATTGGTAACTTAGGGCTGACCCTACCTTTTATAATCCAAGTTACAGAGAGTGGAGAGAGATGATTATGATTTCCTCAATAAATCCTACATAGATTTTGCAGTACATTTGTTGAACATGATTAACTTACAAAGATTGTCTATATCTTTATTTCTAGAAAAATGTAATGCAACTACCACAATTCAAAGCAGAGCTATTTAAGGACTAAAAAGGAAAAAGCAAAAATTAAAAAAAAAATACTTCTAGCATCAATATCATGAGTGAAACATGAGGTTCTAAAGAAAATGATAAACAAATGAGGGAATATGAAAATTTTTGAGAATCTCCCAACCAAAGTAACTATCACTTTTGTTTCATCTTCTTAGAGGTGAATTAAAACATAATGCTCTAACTGTTTTCATTGAAAATAAATTAAGAAAGAACGGAAAAAGTTGTATACTCCACACATGTATTGTGTGTGATAAATGATGATAAGAAAGAGAGTTATTTCTGCCAAACATCACAGAGTTATGTCCATAACAGAGGTTGCTTCATGAGCTATTTATATGGATGGTGATATGAAACTTACAACAATTTATGCAATGAACTTATTACTAATCAAAAATCATTAAGAAATTTTTAACAATATGGATGTGATACCCCTGTTCTGTATTATGCTAATTGGTCCTTAATTTGTATATGATTATGTGGTTGTTATGGTTTTGTATGCCATTATGTGAAAATATGTGGTTTTGAATTTCTATCTGTTCACTGTAGGAATATCTGTTTGACTATCTGCTTTGGAAATTAAATTGAAGGCCTCATCGGCCACAGAACTCGAAATTGATTGCGCCATTGTGATTGGCATAATTTTTAGAGCCTACGGTGAAATTTAATTAGAAATTGATTTGGATCAAATTAATCAGATGAAATTAATGAATTAAGTGCCCAATTATTTTATAATAAAATAATGGTTGAGTGGGGGCCTTTATACACTCATTCTCTCTCTCCCTAGCCTCATTTTGCCTGATCATAAACTCAAAGAAGAGAAAGAGGGTCAATGAGAGGAAGAGAGAGTAGGAGATTGAAGGTTGGTCAAGAAACTTGGAGATTTTGGAAGATTACTCAAGAATTTGCTAGAGATTGGAAGGATTGGGCCTCTAGATAAGTGAATTCATGAGTTTAATGTTGTGATTTTGTGAAATCAAGTGGTATGGTAGCTCATGGCCAAGGTTGAGTTGAATTTGAGGTTAAAATGAACATGCATTTGCATAATTGTTACAATTTTGGGTGTTCTAGCATGTAGCATGTTAAATATGAAGAATGGAGCATCAAACCTTACATGCATGAGTAGTTTTGTGTAGCTTCATGATTTGGAGCATCATTTGACCTATTTGAAATGGAATTGGAGTTAAAGATTGCATGCATGTTTGATTATTGAAGATGTGAAGCTCATATGAGATTTGAAAGCATAAGCCATGATTATACAAGAATGTTGATTATTTTGGCGAATTGAACCATGATTTTGAGTAATTAGCTTCATATTGTTTGTGTACCCTTGAAACATGATGTGTTTATATGTTTTTGGGACTGAAATCATGAGTTGAGACCTTTGAATATCAAAATTGAACTCCAAGAACAATTCTAGAATTTCCAGAAAGTTCGATGTCCGCTCGAGCGGGGAAACCGCCGCTCGAGCGTGAATTTCGTGCTCCCAGCACTTTTTGCAGACATGGTGTCCGCTCGAGCGGGGAAGTTTACGCTCGAGCAGGGATCCATGTAAAGAGGCCTTCCGCTCGAGTGCTAGAGTGCACGATCGAGCGTGAATTTGACCTAACCAGTACTTTTGCAGGCCTCTTGGGTCCGCTCGAGCGGGGAAGTCCACGCTTGAGCGGGGACCCTGTTTTGCTGAAATTTTGTTTATGCATTCTGTGTTCTGTTTTTCATTCCCTTTCACTTCCATGCACTCTTAGGCATGCATTGAGCATTGTAATTGAATTAAAGAGATAAGAATGAAACCAAAAGAGGAATATGTGAACTAAAGAACGGATTGAATTAATTATGACCCATATGTGTTATGTGATATGTAGGGTCAAACTCCAGGGCAAATCCACAAGCCGATCACTGTGAGTAATATCTGACATATGTTGTTGTCCAATTGCTACTTCTATGTAAGTCTTGTAAAGTTCATTAATTTGAATGGTGGACACAATTTGATATAAAAGGCCTATGAGCCAGTTTGATATAAAAGGCCTATGAGCAAGTTTGATATGAAAGGCCTATGAGCCAGTTTGATATGACAAGTTTGAAAGGCTTAAATGCTAGTTTGAAATGAAAGTTTGCAAGGTTGAAAGACCAGTTTGACACGAAAGTGTATATGGGCCGAGGGCCGTTTGATAAAATGTGGGCCGAAGGCCGTTTGACACGAAAGTGTACATGGGCCGAAGGCCATTTGATAAAATGTGGGCCGAAGGTCGTTTGACACGAAAGTGTACATGGGCCGAAGGCCATTTGATAAAATGTGGGCCGAAGGCCGATTGATAAAATGTGGGCCGGAGGCCGTTTGATATAAATGTAAGCCGAAGGCCGATTGACATAGACGATTGGGCCAAAGGCCGATGGACATGAATGAATTGGGCCCGAGGCCGTATGATATGTTTGGAAACTCAGTTACTTAACTTACATATGTCTATGTATGTATGTATTAGTTAGAAATGCAAATTGGGTCCAAGGCCGTTTGATATATATTGTTCCAATGTATATTCTTTATTTGATATTATTCACTGGGCTTTCACTCATGCTTATTCATGTGTTTGTAGGTGAGCCAAGAAAGGTCCAGACCCAGCCTCAGGGAAGTCAGTTTGGAACAACTAAGGTTTTGAGGAGTCAGCCCTTGCGTCTCACGCACGAGACACGTCTTCGCCCTTTTGTTATGTACTTATATTTTGTCAGGTTGGCGAAGTCTCTGAATGTGTTTGTATGTAGTTTTGTTTGGCTAACTTAGATTTGAGTGATCCTGTTTGTACAGAATTTTATGTTATTGCATTTTCTGATGTGAGTTATTAACATATGTATGTAATGATGTACATATAAGCACGACTCTATGGACAAAGTTTCAAATTGCTTCCGTTTGGCCCCCATGAACTCTGTTAATATACGTTTGGTTTGGTTTGAGGCCGTAGGTAATCTCATGATTACTGGCCAGTTATGTCATTAATCCACCAGGGCGGGTTCGGGTCATGACAATGGATTTTATGAGTCATTTCCAACAGAAGCAAACAAAAACATGAATATCAATCGAAAACTATATTAGGAAAAAAAAAATGTTTAAATTTTAGATTTGATATATTAGATTGGGACAATTTGTGTTTCAATCTCACACTATGTCAAAGCACTGGACATAAATTTTACCTTGTTATTACTAACCAAGACCCTCACTATCAATTATCTCATAAAAGCCTAATAAACCATTTTTTCTTTTATTGCCAATATATATAGATATATATATAATATGCATACATCATAGCACCATTGATATAGCTTTCTCCATAATTCAAACCTTTGTCATCACAAAATGTCAAATGACTGAAAATAATTTTTTTAAGAGGCATTACAACAAACACTAATCATCCACCACAACACATACCCATTTCATCATTACTTATAAAAATAAAAAAATAATAAAAAGAAGAAGAAGCAGTAGCAGCTAATTTCAACAAAGATGATTAATAAAATAATAAGATTAAAAAAATAATACCCAATTGTGTAGTGATGGCAAGAATAAAGCAACAATTACAATCAGAACAAAATACAATCAGTTATAAAAACTTTATTGTTTTCAATGTTTTCATGAAACGAATTTTTTGAAACTCAGATAAGTGTTTAAAATAGTCCATTAAAACGCTCTGTTTCTAAGAAATTCGCTCGAAAATATAGAAGAAAAAAAAGGATTCAAAATTTGGTTTTTACTGATTCCTCATTTTGCTATTTGCTCATATTTAGGTCATCTGGAAAGAATGAAGTAAAATCTCACTGGTACTGCCTAATGTGAACAACTAATTGGCTTCGATTGGTGAAATTTAACAGTCCAGAAACCAATTCACCCAAGAAAATGAAAACAAATTAACTCAATAAATCCAAATATTTGTGAAAAAAAAAGACTTAATCAAATAGAAGAGAGATTATGGAGAGAGAGACCGATACGGTGACGAGGTTTGAGACCAGCTGTGGCCATCCTCTTCACAAAAGCTTCTCGGTACTTCAACATGTCTATTGGGTCATGTTGTCGACTGGAACAACTACAGAGTAAGCGATTGATGGACGCATTGGACGGATTTAGAGGAAGGCGATTCGATGGTTCGAAATAGTGATGGGGCTTTCGATTTTGCTTTTGTTTCTCACTACAGAAAGAGCAAGAATGGTAGAGCAAGGGTTGTGTGACTATGTGGACGCGCCCCACGTGAGGGCCTCACCCCACAGTTCGGATTCGATTTGTGTCACGGTCCTTAATCTTGAACCAAAGAGTCCAAATCTGGCAAATCGTTTTGAGAAAATAGATTTTTAGAAAAGAAGTGCCAAACATGGACTGCTTTGCCAGATACAGAGTCGCCACCTAAATATTTTTTATGGGGAAATTTAGGAAACCCTGACTCGGTGCTAAAGGCAACGTGTCCGTCATCACCAAAGTTGCCTCGGGTCGGGAGCTTGGGTACGATTGGGGAAGGTCAGCTATGAGCACCCCCCCTCGCCCGATCCGAAGATCGGCCTCTACTAACCGTGATATCTTGTTTTTGAAAACATTACATGTTCTTATTCCGGTTATTAGCCTAGAATTACTATGTTATGCGCACAGCAAACAAGTATAGACCAAATCGCCCAAATTGGAACAAAACATTTTATGTATGTTTTGAAAGTGATTTGCTACTTGCGAATAGGCTAAAATGTAGGTTTTGCCACCCTTAAGGGGGCTTTAGAAAAGATGGTTTTGCCACTATCTAATGGGCTTAAAACTCATAGTTTTAATGCATTATCCCAATTTAGGTAATTCAACCTCCATCCACAGGCATTCAAGCAGTTATATCACATAAGCAGCTAGCCTCATGGTAATCATGCTATTATGGCAACACTCACACGCATGCGGTATGCTAAAGCATAAATGCTTACCGAGTACTCCAAGCCAAAACAGAAGCTAGTTAGTAATCATATGCATGATCCTAGTTCATGTTAAGATGGCTAATGCAACACATGCAAGATGCAACTACAATAGGCTCGGCTATCCTAAAGATGGCATGTGAAATGCTGCAATTAACAGGTATTCAACTTAGAATTGAAATATAAGTGCAGTTAGTATGATGTACCGAGCCCGGTGCATGTGAAACAAATGTATGGATGCACGCATGCATAGCATAAGGTATGCTAATTTAAATATGCTCTAGTCTAACCATCATAAGCGGATAAATAAAAGAGAAGAAAGACGTGGGATTGGAAGATATACACGCACCCACACATACTTATTACAATACACCCTCACAGGGAGGGACCGAAAGAATAATACAGTCCGAATAAATAATACTAAATTAATTATTGCAAAACTCCTAATTAATTAACAAATTAAATGCAAAATTAAAATGGCCACAGCCCCCACCTTTGAAATGTTTGGATGATGCATGCTCGACTCGTACTGCCCGGAAACCCGTTGCCATGGCACTATTGCCTTTGTTTACAATGCCCTGCCCCTCTGAGGATCATACAAATTTCCAGACCTGCTTTGAATTACTCCCTGAGTGCTCCGGATTGCCACCGGCCAGAACAAAAGGCCACCGGCTATGGTAATTGGAGTATTGGCCAAAACTTGAATCACTGGCCAGCCATTGATGGCCGGTCGGCCTTAAGTATATGGTATGGTCGGCCATAAATTCTCAGAGAACCTGTTTTGACAAAGAACAAAGGATGACAAAGGCATGGCATAGAAATTTCACAGCAATGTGTGCATGTACACACTCCCAATCATACGATGAACTCAAGGAAGCATGACCCTCGGGCCACCAATTAGGCATGCTGGCCTAAGAAGTCAAGCTTGCCATTCAATGTAAAATGCATGCAACACACAAATGAAAGCTAACACCCTATCATGTTGAGATCAAGGGTCTTGGCGACCAAAGGTTGAGAGGTGTTGCATCACTTGGAGTATGAACACTTCTCACCTCTCAAATTTGGCTTGACACCCCAAACCAAACGATGCAATGCAATGTATGCAAGGTGGCTCAAGTATGCAACATGAGCAATGTGATGTGTCCTAGGCATGCAAGCTAAGTTAATATGATATAAACATGCCAAATATGCACATGAGTATATGAGATGCAATTAGCTAAACATTATGCAAACATGCAAGTATGATACTATGCAAGCATGAGCCCAAAGCAATGCAACATGACCATGCTATTATGGCCCTAAAACCACAAAGGGCAGACCTCAGTCCACTCTCCAAACAGTGGCCAAAATGCCCAAAATGATGAGCCAATGCTCATGCAAACATGCACACCAATAGGTCCAAGGCAAGGAGCATTCTATCACAACTACCCCAAGCACTCATGGCATGAACTTTCCAACAAAAAATAGAGTTTCAATATGCAAAATTAGCACCCAAAACCCACTGATATGGCAGCCTAAAGCTTAAACACTTAAGCATGTATAATGGCCCTTTTCAAGGCACAACAAAACAATTCTTCAAGGCATGAAAGGGATGATAAGTGCAGGCATACAAGCATGAATTAGGGACTGAAATGGCATGTGAGATGACCCCAAATCACTTAAACAACCTAACCCAAGCATGCTCATGATTCATATAACCAATGCCAACATTCTAGAATGCTAAGGAGCCATATAAAGCATATCAAGTATGACCAAACCAGCACCTAACAGACCCCAAGAATAGAAAAATATGACCAAGAACTTCACAAAGTAAAGTCAAAACATGAGAGCATTGTGATCAAATGTCATGATATATTTCTAGGCAAAGTGAAGGAACACAAAGCAAGTACAAAATGCATGCTAAGGGTCAACAAACCAGCATGTACCAGAGATATAATACGACCCAAAACACCCAAAAAGCCTCTGAAATGGAGTCATAAACAACTAAGCTTGCATGCTACCATATTGAGCCAAAAACATGGATAAATGAGTCACAAAGGGGAGAGGGGTGTCCCTCCCCTATACAAGACCTCAAACCTCCTTCTTCATCAGTGGTGAGAAGACCTATACACAAGAATAACCAAAGCTTGCCAAAAGAGCACAAAAAGAGACCAAAAGAGGCCTAAGAGGGGGAGGTCGACCCCCAATACCAAAACAACCTGTAGCACGTCCGCCCGGGGGGACCTCGTGCTAACAGTTCGGACTCGATTTTTGTGTCACGGTTCTAAATCTGAACCAAAGAGTCCAAATCCGGCAAATCGTTTGAGAAAACAGATTTTTGAAAAAGTAGTGCCAAACATGGACTGCTTTGCCAGATACAGAGTCGCCACCTAAATATTTTATTTTTGGGAAATTTAGGAAACCCTGACTCGGTGCCGAAGGCCACATGTCCGTCATCACCAAAGTGGTCTTGGCTCGGGAGCTTGGGTACGATCGGGGAAGGTCAGCTATGAGCACCCCCTTTCGCCCGGTCCGAAGACCGGCCTCTACTAACCGTGATATCCGTTTTTGAAAACTTCATGTGTTCTTATTCCGGTTATTAACCTAGAATTACTATGTGATGCGCACAACACAGAAGTATAGACTAGATCGCCTAACTTGGAAATAAACATTGCATATCCGTTTTGTCTCGAAAAACGTGTTGTTTTCTTTTGCTACTCGCAAGTAGGCTAAAATGCGGATTTTCAATGAGTCGTCCCAGCTCAGGCAATCCAACCTCCACCCCCAGGCATTCAAACAGTTTATCATGTAAGCACTTAGCCGCATGGTAAGCATACTGTCATGGCAACATTCACACGCATGCGATGTGCTAAAGCGAAAAATACTTACATCGTACTCCGTGCCAAAATAACAAACTAGTTAGCAAAACATGCATGTCCTAGTTCATGTCAAATGGCTAATGTATCACACACAGAGATGTAATCTAGAGTAGGCTTGGCTAACCCTAAACATGGCATGTGAAATGCGATCAGATAGCATGTATTCGATTTGGAATTGAAAATACAATGCAGTTTGTATGATGTATCGAGCCCGGTGCATGTAAACAAACGCATGTATGCACGCATGCATTGCATAAGGTATGCTAAAATAAATATGCCCTAATCTACCATAAGCAGGTAAATAAAAGGGTTAGAAAGAAATGGGGGTTGGAAGACATACACCCACTCACGCACACTTATTACATTTTTGCCCTCGCTTAGAGGGACCAAATAATAATACAGGCCGAATAAATAATTAACTGAACTAGCTAATTAAATATTACAAATCAACTAAATTAATTAAATTAAATAATTAATCTAATTAAGCATTAAATGCCTCGGGATGAGGGCTAAGCTACAAGGCCGACTCGCTTTAATCGCACTACCATGCAAGTATGCCTCTGTTTATACTGCCATACTCCTCCGAAAATTTCCAAAGTCCCAGGATTGCCTCTCTGAGTGCTGTGGAACACCATCGGCTCAGGGAAATGGCCACCGGCCAAGGGAAATGACCACCGGCCGCAAATTATGCTATCGTTTGATTTTGCAGTCGGCACTTAACAAAGGCTTGCCGGCCAAAATTGTCAGAACCTGCAATTTGACAGCAGCAGAGGACAAGCAGTGTATGGCAATATAATTCAAAGCATGTATGCACCAAACACATCCCACATCATGTTGATGACTCAATGGGGCATGTGCCTCGATCCTCGGACCACCAATCGCGCATTTCTATGCGTAATGGCCCAAAGGACCGAGAATGCAAATTCAATGTCAAATGCATGCAATGCAAACAAACAAATAAAGGTGCCAAACCTCCATCATACTTCACTTCAAGAGGCTCAACATGCATGCCAATGCAACAAGGCCCTAAGCATGTTATCTACTATGCCATATGGATAATGCGAGGCACTTATGTAAGCATACAAGTAGGTGTACATGGCAAGTATGCAAACTAAGTAATGAGATGGACTTACACATGAATTGGGCAGCTCTAACAAGGCTCAAAACAGTGGCCAAAGTGCCTAGGAAATGAGACTAAACACACGTACACACATGCACATGTTCAAGTCTAAACCCAAGGCATACAAAAGCAACTCTCATGCACACTTAAGAGACACAAACATGGGCTAATAGCATGCATGAAAAGCTCTGAAATTTATGTCAAGCATGATGCCAAATCATGCAATGAAGCGTGCCAAATAAAGTATGCAAATGGCCTAAGCTTAAAGCGAGTCAATAGGGCATTAAACTACACTTAGCACAAACACACATGGCATGCAATAATCGACCTAAAACAGGTTCTTAGCATGTTAAAGCAAGGCCAAAGAGCTACTTAGATAGCATCTAAGAGTCATTAAATCAAGGCATGCATTGAAGCCAAAGCAAGGGGCATACAAGACATACTCTTAAAGCATTAACAAGGCCACTAAGGCAATCAAATAAGCATGTATGAAGGACTGAAATGGCATGCTAGATGGTTCCAACCATCAAAGATAAAGCAAGCATGGCATACTACACTCTCATACTCTTAAGGCCAACAAGCCAAATACAAAGAGGCTACCAAATACATGCTAAGATTAGCCAAAATAGCTATGGACAGAGCTAAATCATGGCAAAATAAGCTTACAAGCTTCACAAATCTAAGCCTAAAACATGCTAGAAACTAGGGCATACAACCTAGACATGTTAAGGCATAAAAGGGCATTACAAGGCAACTATACTAAGCATGTATAGGAGACCAAAACCAACTTAGAGGCATGTTATATCATGGCAATATAAGCATGGAAAACAACTCAAACATGCTCAACACACACCCAAGCATGAAGCTCCTTAAGGAAGCAAAATTTATCCTTTTCAAGGGCATCAAGGAGAGGGGGTGGCCCTCTCCTTCTTGAGACTTCAAGGCATGCTCTTCACCACTGAAATCCCTCAAGATTTCAGTGGTGAAGAGATCCTATCACCAAAATCTCGGATCTCTCCAAAATAGCACAAAATGGGACCTTTTTCAAGGTCTAAAGGGGGTCCAACCTCCCCAAACCACAAAACACTCTTAATATATAATAAAGAGGGTTCAAAATCAGAACTTTTTTGTGTTATATGCTAAGCACAAAAGCAGTCCTAAGCTAGGTAAAAATGGAATGCAAAAATGGGGTAAAAATGACTAGTTTCTTACCCTTGATGACTATCTTCACAAAGGTTGTTGTGCTTGGTCCCTTGAGCTCAAAACCACCAAAAACTTCAAGAACAACTTGCTGGAGCCTCAGTTCCAAGAAGAAGGTGTAACACTAGGTGCTTGTGTGCAATAGTGTGAACTAAAGCACCTAGTGTAGTAAATAAGCAAGAAAAGAGAGAGATAGGATAGATATAGCAAATCTAACCTAAACCAGAGCTTACTCTCTCTAAAAATGGCTGAAACCTCTCAAGAATTCCCAATCTTTGAGCAAAGGGAAGAGCTTTCCCTCTTATAGGCCAAAAGCTTACAAGCTTAGCCACTAAGCAAGCTCATCCCTCCATACACGTGTATGGAGGGAAAGACAATTGCACACAGCTGTCTGAAAATATCTCAGAAAGCAAGTGCACAGTGGTCGGCTGGGCAAATTGGTCATTTCGCCCAAAATAGTGCCGACCGGCATAAAATAGTGCCGACCGGCACAATATAGTGCCGGTGACAACTACAGCCAGCCGGTGGCCTCTAGCCCCAGCCGGTGGTGTGTGGGGATGCCTCATAAAGCATTCCCTGCCCTTCCAAGGCAAATCACAAGTGTTTGGTGCAAAACCAAACACAAACGGTCAAGTTCGGAGATCCTGAGGCACGGCGCGCGAGCCGAGAACTCCGGGAACTCCAAACGAACACAAACATGGATAATCACCGAGTGTTCCAACGGTGACGTCCAAGTCTTGAGGACGGTCAAAAATGGGGTGTCTACACAACCTTAATAAAGAATCTTAAGCATGAAAATACAAGACTTTTTTTAGTTATACACAAAGCCTAAATTAGCATGCAAGACAGGTGAAAAACTAGTGCAAGATTGGGGAAACTAAAGCAAGATTGTTACCCTTGAAGAACTCTTGAAGAACAGCAAGATCAACCACCTTCCTCTGGTCAAAACCAGTCCAAAAACTCAAGAACAAGCCCTCCAAGCCCCTCAAGGTCGAAGTATGGTGTAATAGTGTGTGTCTTAGGGAAAAACTAAGGCAAAAACACACTTTTTAGGCCTCCAAACACACACAAAGGATGAGGGAGAGGGAGATATAGAGAAAGAAGATGTATGTATCAGAATATATATGTATTTTGCTCTGGTTTTTTGCTCAACCCTTGACAATGGAGGAGGGGTCCTTAAATAGACAAGGGAGATGTTTGAAGCTTCTCCAAGAAGCTAAACTAAAAAGGGTCAAAGAGGGCAAAAGGGGCAAGGCTTCCTGAGTAAGCTGGGACAGCTGGCCAAGCTTCTTGAGGAAGCTAAGACAAAGGTCCAAGCTTCCTCAAGAAGCTAGACCAAAAGGGTGCAAAAGGTGCATAACAACCACACTATGCACGGGGAAGAGTGTTGGTGCATTCCAGCTAGCACAGCTGGCATGCACCATGCCTGAAAGGTGTAAAAGGGTCACACCGGCCAGCAGAAGAGGTTACCGGCCAAACAAAGTGCCGGCCGGCCACATAAAGTGCCGATCGGCCATTGGTATCAAGAAACCATGGCCAGTGGCAACAATGAATGGCCGGTGAGGCAAAGGGAAGGCCGGT
Organism: Camellia lanceoleosa; assembly: GCA_025200525.1. Lineage (NCBI taxonomy): Eukaryota > Viridiplantae > Streptophyta > Magnoliopsida > Ericales > Theaceae > Camellia > Camellia lanceoleosa. The sequence continues at coordinate 58,562,966 of CM045762.1, forward strand.
GGGGTGTGGGGATGGCCAACAAGCCATTCCCTACCCCTCAAAGCAAAAGCACAAGTATTTGGTGCAAAACCAAACACAAAACAAACGAGTTGAGAGATCCTGAGGCAAGGCGCGCAGCCGATGCCTCTGGGAACTCAAAACGAACACAAACATGGATGATCACCGAGTGTTCCAACGGTGACGTCCAAGTCTTAAGGACGGTCAAAAATGGGGTGTCTACAGTTGCCCCTCTTTGACAGAACTCGAAAGTCATAACAATGACGGGAGTGATTGTCAAAGCCTAGAGATGGCCCATTTTTGATAAGGCCGAAGACTTAGACAAACATGCAAGACAAACAAGATATGCGCCCGATGGCAGGGGCAAAATGCAAGACAATGCACAAAGCCGAACATAACTTATGATCATGCAAAGAAAACTGTAACGAAGTACACACAATGCAGCAGTTTTAAGCTAACAAACGCCAAACTACACTACAATGCAGAAAGGATGTAAGAGAATTATGCAATTCTCGATACGTCTCACTCGGAGAATACAATACCTGTCCGGTTCGTCTGGTTGCACCAGCCCCGAATGAACCGTACATACAATATCGTGCCTGCACAGAAAGCAAACTTAACATGTACAATATTGTTAGCAACATGCCTAATAATGCAATCGAAAGTGCGTGACAACGCAAGTTGAGTGGGACGCATAACAATGCTGTGAAGGCACAAACACATGTAAGTAAAGAACACGTGACAACGTGCACAATGTGTATGAAAAAAAAAAAATTTTTTTGAACACATGTAAGTAAAGCATAACGTGACAATGCATGCAATGTGTATAGAAACTTGAAATTGAACACATATAAGTAAAGCGTGCGGTCTACGCAACCAATGTGTATAAAAAGGAACTTGAAATTGAACGCATGTAAGTAAAGCGTGTGGTCGGCGCAAGCAATGTGTATAAAAAGAAACTTGAACACATGTAAGTAAAGCATGCGGTCTATGCAAGCAATGTGTATAAAAAGAAACTTGAACACATATAAGTAAAGCGTGCGGTCTACGCAAGCAATGTGTATAAAAAGAAACTTGAACACATGTAAGTAAAGCCTGCGGTCTACGCAAGCAATGTGTATAAAAAGAAACTTGAACACATGTAAGTAAAGCATGCGGTCTACGTAAGCAATGTGTATAAAAAGGAACTTGAACACATGTAAGTAAAGCATGCGGTCTACGCAAGCAATGTGTATAAAAAGAAACTTGAACACATGTAAGTAAAGCATGCGGTCTACGCAAGCAATGTGTATAAAAAGAAACTTGAACACATGTAAGGCAAGCTATTCAAGATGTCGAAATACAAAGTACTGCAATACATTATAATTGAAGTGATCTGTGGAGTTCACAAGATACACAAAGGATACGGGAGGGGATGCTCCTCGCACGTACGGAGCATTGCTCATAGCAGACACAACTTGAGGTCAACTCAGAGGTCTATGGATGTTTCAAAGGTGTACTTCCTTGCACTGCCTTGAGAAACTTGAGGTGCCACACCAAACAACGGATCCAAACAAAGGCACGAGAGATGTATTGACCTCAAGGGATGGGTTATCGATATCAACTCTGATACTTACTGCCCTACTCTCTTTTTGCTTTACTTTCCTTTTTACTGGTAGTTTAAGCACATTGCACTGCCTCAGGCAGGGTTTTACTTTTTCTCAAAACTGTGTATTTGTTTTACAAAACAAATGATAGGAATGAAACAGCTATTTTGTCCAAAAAGGTGTTGCATTTGCACGTTTTTTTTTTTTTGCATCGCATTGCGTGGAATCACATAACAATGTGAATTCGTTTGAAAATAGAGCGTTCGCATCGTAATAATCAGGTAGCGAACCCATTTACAACTCGATAAGCAGAACAGAGAGACTTGATACAACCAAACAAGTGCGAGTACAACTTGATAAGCAAATCAAAGACTTAAAGGGAGTGAAATACAACTCGATAAGAAAATATACAACAACTCGATAAGCAAATAGGCGTGACTCCGCAAGAATCGATCACCGAAGGGCATTGGAAGTGGTAGAATTCCCCAATCCTCAGCATAAACAGTTCATAGAACAAGGAGGAAGACCACCGGCCAGGGGTAGAGGCCATTGGCCATGAGAACTTGTCACCGATCAAAAGTGGTGGCAGGTCGGCACTACATTTGGCCGGCCGGCCATAAATTTCTGGGACCACCAGAACTTTGACATTTGTCCTCCACTCACACCTTATCTTCTACAAAAGGCCTCAGCTTCGTAGTTCTACTCAATTCAACACTGATTTGCTCGAAATTGAGGGATTTCTTGCCCAGAATCTCTCGTCCTGGATTAACAACTTGGATGGCTCGGAGAAGCTAAATTTCCGGGGTTTCGGCATAAACGCACTATTCACTCTGGGTCGTACCCCGTTACACCTCCCGTTTCTCCATGCAGCAGCAAGGTTTTGGAATCCGGTGACACATGTCTTTAGCTTTAGCAGGCAAGAAGTGTGTCCTACCTTTGAAGATTTCTGAGTTTTACTGGAATCTGAGCGTGACGAGGAGATCCTGCCCCATCTTAATTTTGGCCATGCCCAAACCTTAGGGCGAATGTGTGGACTCACTATGCGTGACGCTCGTTCTCTGATTTATGACGGAATGCTGGACATTCCTAGTTTGATCTATCGATTTTCCGATGCCGGCGATCGCAACGACCATCATTGGCAAGGCTTCCGGCGACACGCCCGCTGTTTGTGCATGCTATCTCATTTTCTATTTATCTCAGGCTCCGGAGGATCTAACGTTCGATTGATCGAAGTTACCCAGGGCTTGAAAGAGGGCAAGAGTTGCGTTGTCATGACTCTGGTTGAGACGTTGATGGGGTTAGACGCCTTTCATCGTCGAGAGACGACCAGATTTGCGGGGACTCCACTATTGCTGTAGGTAAAGTTTCCTACCCAATCTCACATATGTACTACTCACGCCACTCGGCCCTTAAACTCGTTTTCTCTCAAAACTCTTTTCTCACTTTTTCTCTCACCGTACATCTCTCTATTCTTTATTCTCTCATTTTTCATCCATTCCTAGGTGCGGTTGATGGACAAGTTGCAGGTTGTGGACTCTTGCCCAGCATACTCAGCTCCTGGCTACTTCTTTAGGCAACGGCTGGTCGACGCCCTTGATGAGGGTTGGTGGTTCGACTGGATGTGCAATTTATCTGCCGACGTCATTGCTTAGCGGTGTCCTTGGCTCAATCTACTGGCAATGGGCTACAGCATGTCCCGACAGATTGGGATTTAGTTGATTGGCTTTACTCACTGTGTGTTCTATTTCCCATTCCAGTTCCGACGCCAGTTCGGCCATGACCAGATTTGCCTCGCAGAGGGGATAGAATATCCTGCTGCCTTTCCGTTTCGAGGTGCGCAACTTGTCCGGCAGGCCATAGCGTGGAGGACAAGAGAACTCCTAGCCCCTACTCCTACTTTCAGTTGCACTTTGTCTGATGAGTGCATAGATTGGCTTAATGAGGATTCACAGATCGGTCCCAACTTGGCACCGGAGGCTTCGACCAGCTCTGGGAGGGGGCGCAGGAACACCTGACTTGACTATGCCCCAGATTTATTGCTTTATTAGTACTTTTAAGTTTTCCTTATGAATGTAATAAAAAGCAACTTCAATTTGTATGCAAGAGCAGGAGAACTCTGTACTGAAATCAATGAACTTGAAGGTTGTGGTACTGAAAATTTCCCGTTTTGGTCCAGAAATGGTCTTAGTTGTAAAAAGATTAATTTGAACAAAGTCAACTTTTATCAAAACTTTTCAAAACTATTTTCGATATGGATCAGAACTGGACACGCCTGAGATTTGTCACTGAGATGCACAACCCCGGACCTCTGCAACTGGAAAGTTGCCCCTAGTCTGCATAGTATTGCACCGGAGATCATATCTGAGCTCTTGGATGCTGAATAGACAAAGATGACCCAAGACGACCAAATGGACAAAGTTGATCGGGGAAAAGTTTATGGCTGAACTTCAAGAGGAAGCTGCCTACGTATCCCAAAGATGGGAATCAAGCCTTACATAGTTCAGGCTTAGGTTCACTTGAGTATTTTCACTCTCCTTTTGCGCTCTAACTTTTGCCAAAGCCGCCCTTTGCGGGTTTTCAACCTTGCGAGCTCAGTTTTTATATTTTCTAATTTTCTGTGCTCTAACTTTGCCTAGGTTGCCCTTTCGGGTTTTCGTCCTAGCGAGCCTCTCAGGGGTAATATTTCTTCAACTTGTCCATGTTGATCGGTTGGGAGAACTCTAGGCCATCTAGGTCCATCAGAACGACAGCTCCACCCGACCAAATAGACTTAATGATGTAGGGACCAGTCCAATTGGGTCTGAACTTGCCCCTTGGGTCATGGATGGGAGCTCGGTTATCCTTGAGTACCAAATCTCCTTCTTTCAAATTCCTGGACTTAACCTTCTTGTTGAAAGCCCGGGCAATTCTGCGCTGATAACCTTGAACATGGTACAATGCTTTCAGTCTTCTTTCATCAAAGAGCATGAGTTCCTCGAATCTGCTCTGCTGCCAATCTGCTTCGGCTATTTGACACTTAGCCAATACTCGCAATGACGAAACCTCAATTTCGATAGGTAGAACGGCCTCCATCCCATAGACTAATGAATACGAAGTCGCCCCAGTAGAAGTTCTAATTAAAGTCCGGTAGCCCCACAGAGCAAACGGCAACTTATCTGGCCAATCCCGATAGGTTTCCACCATCTTCTGCAGTATGTGCTTGATGTTCTTGTTGGCGGCCTCAACTGCTCCATTGGTCTGTGACCGGTACGTGGATGACTTATGAAAAGCCACATTGTATTTTTCCAACAAGTCAATCACTTCATTCTTGAAGTGGGACCCGTTATCTGAAATTATCTCATTTGGGACTCCATAGCGGCAGATGATGTTGTTTTTGATGAACTTCGCAACATGTAAAGCCTTCAACACCGCATAAGATTGGGCCTTGACCCACTTCGTAAAGTAATCTACCGCGACCAGGATGAACTCATGCCCATTCGACCCCTTCGGAGTAACAGCCCCAATCACATCGATTCCCCAAATTGAAAACGGCCATGGCGAAGTCATATTGTACAGCTTCGACGGTGGAATGTTCATGCGATTTGCACGGATCTGGCATTTGTGGCATCGCCGAACAAAGCCGATACAATCCTCCTCCATGGTGGACCAGTAGTAACCCTGTCTGAGGATCTTCCGCGCTAGCATTACCCCATTCATATGTGCCCCACATTCTCCTCCGTGGATGGCCTCCATTAGGCGCTTTGATTCCTCAGCTTCTACACACAGCTTATGCATTCCCAGATGACCTCTCTTATACAGCTTACCCCCGTAGATGATGAACTGAACAGCCATTCTTCTGATTGCCCTTTTATCCTTGGCGTTTGCCCCTGGTGGATACATTTCCTTCTCCAAGAAGTTCCAAATGTCGTAATACCAGGGGTTGTCGTCCTAAACCTCACATATGGCAGCAATTGATTCATACGCCGGTGCAAACTTCTGATCAATGATAACTGGACGCATCCGGACTACAGACGGGATGTCTATCATGGAAGATAGAGTTGCTAGTGAATCTGTGAACCTGTTGTTCTCTCTTACTAGATGAGTGAAATTTAGCTTCTCAAATCGAGGAATTAACAAATCCAAGGTCTGGTGGTAAATTATCATCTTTTCTTCCTTGACCTTCCAGTCTCCTTTTGCTTGAGACACAACAAGGTTCGAGTCCCCAATGACGTCCAACTGTTTTGCCCCTAGTTCCAGGGCTGCTTCTAGACCGGCGATGCATGCCTCATATTCTGCCTCATTGTTCGAGACTTTGAACCGAAGTTTGAATGCTAGAGGAATATAGGAGTTGTCGGGTGCTATCAGCAACACTCCTATCCCATACCCGTACTGATTTGACGCTCCGTCAAAGTACATCGTCCAAGGTTCATCTTCGATGTGCAAAATGGCCTCATCTGGAAATAAGTACTCAACTGTTTCACCCCCTTCCACTGGATGATCGGCTATGAACTCTGCCACTGCTCTTCTTTTGACGGACTTGCGTGTCACATATTTCAGATCAAATTTGGAAAGCAACAATAACTAGCGAGCTAGCCTACTCTTAAGTGCCGGTTTCTCGAAAAGATATTTGATGGGGTCCAGTCGTGAAACCAGTATTACGGAGTGAGCTAACAGGTAGTGCCGCAGCTTCCTGGTAGCCCATACCAAGGCTAAGCAAGCCTTCTCCAATGGTGTGTAGCGAGTTTCATACTCCAACATCTTCTTGCTCAGATAGTAGATAGCCCTCTCCACCTTATCCTCCGATTCTTGTGCGAGCATACAGCCTATTGTGGTTTCGGTCACTGAAAGGTACAATATCAACGGTCTTCCCAGTTCTGGCGGTGACAACACAGGTGGGTTCTGTAAGTATTTCTTGATCTGTTCAAAAGCAGCTTGGCATCAGCCGTCCCATTGAAATTTATTTCCTTTCTTCAGGAGACCAAAAAGTGGTTCACAAGTCAAGGTTAATTTTGAGATAAACCGTCTTATGAATTGCACTTTACCCAGAAAGCCTCGCACCTCATTTTCAGTCATTGGTGGTGGCATTTCTAAGATGGCCTTAATTTTGGTAGGGTCGACTTCGATCCCCCTTTGTGTAATCAGAAACCCTAGCATTTTTCCCGTTATAACACCAAACGTACATTTCTGAGGATTCAGCTGCAACCGAAATTCTCTGATCCTTTGGGAATAACTTTTGCAAGGTGGTGTAGTGGCCCTCTCTTTCTTTGGACTTGACAATCATGTCGTCCATGTACACCTCAACCTCATTATGGATCATGTCATGCAATATCGTGGTCGCGGCCCGTTGATAAGTAGCTCCAGCGTTCTTCAACCCAAACGGCATTACTCTGTAGCAGTAAGTCCCCCACGGGGTGGTGAAGGCAGTCTTTTCTCGGTCTTCAGGTGCCATCACTATCTGATTGTAACCTGAGAAGCCATCCATAAACGAAAGCAAAGCATGCCCCGCTGTGAAATCCACCAATTCATCAATATGCGGCAAGGAAAAGTCGTCCTTCGGACTAGCTCTGTTCAAATCCTTGAAATCCACGCATACTCGGATTCTGCCATCTTTTTTCGGCACTGGAACAATGTTGGCCAACCAAGTCGGGTATTCGGATACCAGCAGGAAGCCTGCGTCGATCTGTTTGGTGACCTCTTCCTTAATCTTGATGGCCTAGTCGGGGCGGATCCTTCTGAGTTTCTGTTTGACAGGTCGGGCCTCGGGGTCATGAGGGATCCGGTGCTGTACAATCTCAGGATCGATCCCAGGCATGTCTTCGTAGGACCACGCGAAAACATCTTTGAAATCTTTTAATAAAGCGACTAAGCGCTCACATTCCTCCGAAGACAACGTGGACCCGATCTGGACCAGTCGCGGGTCCTTCTCAGTACCAATATTCACAGTAGTGATTTCACCAACTAAGGGTTTAACAAATCTTTCCTGCTCTTGATCAATTAATCGTTGCAAAATCGGAGGAATTTCTTCCTCGTTGTTTTCGTCAAAATTTTGAAAGTCCTGATTCAAGCAATAAATCGAAGGCACAGAAAAGTACTCAGAAACCACATCCATATCATTCTCATTATGTACTTCCAACCCGTCCGATTCTTCTGTTACAACAGACTCAAAAGAGAAAGAAAAAGACGACCTAGACAGGACTGTGGCATCCGGGTTATCACCCCCGGGAATACGGACAGACTCGCTTGAGTTGAACCCGATTCCAACTCACAAGACTCGGTGGAATCAGATTCCTACCACTACCGACCAAGGTCGCTTGACAAAAATCCATCTTCGTACTGCCAAACGAGGGAGGGTGCGATGGATGCATCCAAAATAGTTGATGGTGGGCCAGCAGCCGTTTCATTCCCGATCATGGACACCGAGAAGTTATCCCCCAAGCACTTCTATTCGATCGAAGGATCTGAAAGTAGACATGCCAGTGCTACCCCCATTTCAAGTTCGGGGTCCTCAGACTCCATTTCCCTGCTATGCTCAAATTTCAACTGTCGTCTGTTTGTTTCTTTCGCAACATCGTCCAGATAATCAGAAGTCGAAGAAAATCTCGAACCCCGGCACGCGCTTCCTCTCCGTGTTCAGCCACGGCTCCGGAAAGCCACAGAATGGAAAATCCTCCCCCTCCTGGACGAAGCGTCCGTTTAGGGTACCCGGAATAGGCCGGTGCATCAACTCAAAAGGCTTTCCCATTTGTTTCGCTCTGGCTCTTCCAGCCATTTCCTTTCTTTTTCTTACCCAATCTTCTTTCGTGGGCAGATAACCCAAGCCGAAGGTGTGTGGGTTGTATGGCACTTCGGCCAACGTTGCAACGCCCTTCCGGCCGCTCTTTCCCAATCCCATCCCGGGGATGTGTTGGAGCTTGTTCATGAGATACACTGCTTGAGCACTGACATATGTCCCCTCGTTAGCAGCCATGATGTTCTGTACAACCCGAGCCTCAGCCAGGGTGAAACCTGATATAAACATGTTCTCCATGCCGTGCTCAATTTCTAAGACTGGTGTAGATACCTCCGGAGGTGGGTGGATCGATGAATTTCTGAAAACAATGGCTACTCCCTTTCCATAGGGGTATTTCACCATCTAATACAGAGTGGACGAGACGGCCTTCACCTGATGCAGCCACGGCCTCCCCAAAAGCAGGTTGAAAGTTGCCGGAACTTCTAAGACATGGAAATATATCTCATGCTGTCCTGGCCCAACTTTAGTCTGAATTTTCACCGTCCCCATGACCTCTCTACTTGTGTTGTCGTATGTCCGAATTACCTGGGCTGTTGGTAAAAAGTCCGCGGTTTTCAAACCGATTGCATACGCCGTCCATGCCGGGCAGACATTGATGGCAGATCCGGTATCAACAAGAACCACCGGTATCCATTTATTCCTACATTCCACGGAGATGTAGAGTGGCTTATTATGGTTCGCCCCCTCAGGTGGCAGTTCCTTGTCGGAAAAAGTTAGCATCGGGGTAGCTCCTCCCGGAAAGACTAATCCTACCAGCTGTTCTGGAGTGGTTTCTATTGAAAGCTTCGCCTTGTCCATGGCTGACAAGACAGCCTGTCTGTGCACTCGTGATGCCATAAGCAGCCCCCAGATGGAGATGTCTGCTTGTATCTTTTTTAATTGTTTGAGCACAGCCTCCCTATCCTTCCCGGAAGCCTCTGGTTGATCTAGGTGTGGGGGTTTGAAGTACTGCCCACTCCGTGTCATATGGTCGACTTCTCCAAGGTACCAGGTGTTATCGGGTTGGTTGTTTCCCCAATCTTCGTCCGTATGGGCAAGACATAAATCCTCATCTTCCCACCACATTCCATCAGCAGCCGACAGGCACCTGTCCGGCTCTGGTATGACTGTTCTTGTACTCGCATTACCTTCCATCCCTATGCTCGCAACATTCTCTATTCCTGTGCACACAGCAGTTTCAGTCCCCTCATGGGCCTTTGCCTTTCTGATTCTCTTGGAATCTTCAAATCTTTCCTGTTCCGACCGTATCAACACAGCTAGCTGCTCAATAATTCCTGTATTCAGAATGCTCCAATCCTGAGCGAAATTCTTGACACTGGCGTTCTCCGGTGATGTATTCTGTTCTGACTCTCTCGACTGCCACCGACATTTGTGCCCCTGCCGGGCCCTGTCCTGGTTGGAACTCTTCCACCACATCCGGTTGATCATCCAACCACCCAATAGCCTCTTCCGATTCCTCATAATCAAACCAGTTGATCGCCAAGGCCCCCGGATCTTGGTCATCAGAAACCGAGATTGGCAAGGTCTTCTTCCACAGCCGTTAAATCATCTGTTCCCTGTCCCAGACTATCCCCTTGGATCACACACAACTCTTCCCCTGTTGGCAATTCCACATCTGGCCCATCCTGGCCTATTGATGAAATGTAGTCACCCGGACTAGATGTCTTCTCAACACAACTCCTAGATTCTGCAGACTCTGACTCAACAACCCTCTTCTCCTTTAGGATCTCCTTTCTCCTGTTCTCGATAGTCACTACCGTTGGCTTAGGTTGGGTTATGGAGATGTCCATCATGCACAAGTCGGTGCAGTCGGGAAGGAATACCTCCGGCTTAGGCAGGTGAGAAGGAGTGATATAGATGCTAGGATCGTAAGGCACGACCCCAGTTTGGATGAAGTTGATCCTTTTGGGCGGTGGAGCTTGGTTATGTGTAGGGAGAGGGTTTGTTGTAACATTGGGTTTCTCAGGAGGTAGAATCACCCCGTTATCATTGAGATCTTGAATCTCATGACGTAATCGGAAGCACAGATTGGTGTCATGATCGTGCTGTTGGTGAAATGCGCAATATTTGGCTGGGTTGTGGGTAGAGGGAAGTCTTTCTGGTAAGGGACGTGGTTCTAGGGGCTTCAAATGCCCTTTTCTGATTAAAACCCCCAGAGCTTTGGATAGGGGCATATACAGTGGGGCGAAGGTTCTTGTGTTTTTGGGTGGGTATTTAGCTGTTTGGGTATGGCTTCCGGACGCGCCGGAGAATGGCGCAGCTGCCATGGTTCTTGGAGGGGGGTTGGTGGTGACCATGCTCACTTCAGAGGCTCTTGTAGTTGTAGTGCCGCTCGGGTCTGCATTAGTGTTGCGGTTGAAAGTTCTTCAGGGTTGCTCCTGGTCATTATCAATTAAGCCTTGCTTCAAGGCATCCTCAATCTGCACCCCCATTTCATGTAGATCAGAAAAGGTAGGGAAGGGGAGCACAATCATCTTTTGCATCAACTTCGGCTGAAGATTGCGCACAATCATCCGAATCTGGTCTTTGTCTGTAGGCCTTAAGGTCATCATCGAAGCCTTGGCCCTCCATCTGGTCACGAATTCTGAGAAACTCTCTTTAGGCTCTTGCCTTGTTGTCTCGAGATCACGGGTTGTAATCTCGATTTGTGTATTGTATGAGTATTGCGTAATGAAGGCCTCGGCCATCTCGTCCCAGTTTCTCTTGACATCATCTTCTAATTTGGCATACCATATGGCCGCCACACTCGACAGGGTTCGGCCGAACAGAGACAGCTTCTGAAGTCTGCTGAGGCCCATTGGCCTTAAGATATCTGAAAACAGTCTCAGGTGCACCATGGGGTCCCCAGACCCATCAAATCGATCAATGTGCGGCATTTTGAATCTGTCAGGCAACGTCACGGCTGCATTGGTATATCCATCTTCAATATTAGGGATGGTCTTGACTCCCTGAGATCTTTTGAACAGCTTTTCAAGCTTGCTCAACTTCAGTGCTGTGGGATCTGTCTCGAACTCAAAGGGAGAGTCTGACAGGCTGGTGGGTGTTTTGGATAACTGGGGCGGGATTGGAGGGAGGATCGGGGATGGAGGTGGTCCTATGGGAATGTCTGTATCATTTTGAACATTAGCTGTCTCCCCGAGGGGTGGAACTCCTGGCGGGGGAGGAACTTGTTGCGAAGCAGATGCTCCGATTTGCTGCTGTAACCTCACGATTAATTCTGCTTGTTCATTCATAATCGTGGCCTGCTGCTTGGCAAACTCTGCCTGTCGGACAACATCCTGCTGCATCATTTTCATACTCTCTTGGAGCTGGCGCACTATCTCCTCTAAACTGGCCATACTATTCTGCTCTGACTAAATTATCGGTATATGTTCCTTTTCTGTGGGAGAAGCAGAATCCTGATCCCTACTGTACACAGGTGGGATAGACAAAACCCTCTGTACTGACTGCTGAACTGATGCCCTCTGCCTAGCTGTCCTCCGTCTAGTAACCAGGGGTAGAGAGTGGTACACTGGTTGTCCGTTTACCAGATCCTCAGATCGATGAAGTCGACGACCTCTAGTCCAGAGTGCTTGGGGGATATCTACTGGGTCAGAAGCAATTGTGCTCGACTACCTAGTAAAAATAAATAAAGTGTATAAATAAACAGACAATTGGACAGCGTAACAACGTAAAATAAACACAACACATAGCTGGGTATCACAACAAATTGCCAACAAGCTGAATGTACTGTTCCTTAATCATCGATCATCGCTTCCAAATCAAGGTTCCCCTAAGTCTCAATCGATACCAGAGATAATCGATTCTAAAAACATTGATGCCCGTAGGCCTAACACTCAAACTTGCGAACTAATATGTGTGTTCCCTGCATAGATATGCTCTAAAAACACATAGCAAGTAAAGGGGAGCCAAAACACCCCTATGTTGGGGTAGGGTTTCCCTGTCCTATTTTTGTCAGGAACTAGGGTTTCATTATGCACGCAGTAGTTTTCAAACAACCTAACATCGGGTAAGCAACCTGTCCTAGTTTGGAATACTCACTATGGATTTCGATATGCACTAGGTCGAATGGTCGAAAATGGTGCCCTGGTAAAACCGGGATTTGTGTTCCCATACTGTCAGAGCCTACAACCGGTCAGCCTTATGGCATGCTTTGACAAAGTCAAGCCTCCGGCAAACCGTTCAGGAATGGCAGATGGCAAACACGGTGTCCTAGGCGCACCAATGCACATGCAATGCAAAGAGACACATAAATGAAATCAAAATAGGATATCACGAGTTCGAGTCAAGCTCTCTAAAATCTCCAGCAGAGTCTCCAGAAACTGTGGACGCGCCCCGCGTGAGGGCCTCACCCCACAATTCGGACTCGATTTGTGTCATGGTCCTTAATCTTGAACCAAATAGTCCAAATCCGACAAATCGTTTTGAGAAAACAGATTTTTAGAAAAGAAGTGCCAAATATGGACTGCTTTGCTAGATACAGAGTCGCCACCTAAATACTTTTTATGGGGAAATTTAGGAAACCCTAACTCGGTGCTAAAGGCAACGTGTCCGTCATCACCAAAGTTGCCTCGGCTCGGGAGCTTGGGTACAATTGGGGAAGGTCAGCTATGAGCACCCCCTCTCGCCCGATCCGAAGATCGGCCTCTACTAACCGTGATATCTTGTTTTTGAAAACATTACATGTCCTTATTCCGGTTATTAGCCTAGAATTACTATGTTATGCGCACAGCAAACAAGTATAGACCAAATCGCCCAAATTGGAACAAAACATTTTATGTTTGTTTTGAAAGTGATTTGCTACTTGCGAATAGGCTAAAATGTAGGTTTTGCCACCCTTAAGGGGGCTTTAGAAAAGATGATTTTGCCACTATCTAATGGGCTTAAAACTCATAGTTTTAATACATTATCCCAATTTAGGTAATTCAACCTCCATCCACAGACATTCAAGCAGTTATATCACATAAGCAGCTAGCCTCATGGTAATCATGCTATTATGGCAACACTCACATGCATGCGGTATGCTAAAGCATAGATGCTTACCGAGTACTCCAAGCCAAAACAGAAGCTAGTTAGTAATCATATGCATGATCCTAGTTCATGTTAAGATGGCTAATGCAACACATGCAAGATGCAACTACAATAGGCTTGGCTATCCTAAAGATGGCATGTGAAATGCTGCAATTAACAGGTATTCAACTTGGAATTGAAATACAAGTGTAGTATGATGTACCGAGCCTGGTGCATGTGAGACAAATGTATGGATGCACGCATGCATAGCATAAGGTATGCTAATTTAAATATGCCCTAGTCTAACCATCATAAGCGGATAAATAAAAGGGAAGAAAGACGTGGGATTGGAAGACATACACGCACCCACACACACTTATTACAATACGCCCTCACACGGAGGGACCGAAAGAATAATACAGTCCGAATAAATAATACTAAATTAATTATTACAAAACTCCTAATTAATTAACAAATTAAATGGAAAATTAGAATGGCCACAGCCCCCGCCTTCGAAATGTTTAGATGATGTATGCTCGACTCGTCATCGCCGGAAACCTGCTTATGGCATCGCTGTTTTGTTTACACCGCCTCGCCTCTGAGGATCATACAAATTTCCAGACCTGCTTTGAATTACTCCCTGAGTGCTCCGAATTGCCACTGGCCAGAACAAAAGGCCACCGGCCATGGTAATTGGAGTATTGGCCAAAACTTGAATCACCGGCCAGCCATTGATGGCCGGTCGGCATCAGATATGGCCGCCGCCATAAATTCCTCAGAGAACCTGCTTTTACAAAGAACAAAGGACAGACAGTGCATAGCATGGAAATTTCACAGCAATGTGTGCATGTACACACTCCCTATCATGCGATGAACTCAAGGGAGCATGAACCTCAACCCTCGGGCCACCAATTAGGCATGATGGCCTAAGAAGTCAAGCTTGCCATTCAATGTAAAATGCATGCAACACACAAATGAAAGCTAACACCCTATCATGTTGAGATCAAGGGTCTTGGCGACCGAAGGTTGAGAGGTGTTGCATCACTTGGAGTATGAACACTTGTCACCCCTCAAATTTGGCTTGACACCCCAAACCAAACGATGCAATGCAATGTACGCAAGGTGGCTCAAGTATGCAACATGAGCAATGTGATGTGTCCTAGGCATGCAAGCAAAGTTAATATGATATAAACATGCCAAATATGCACATGAGTATATGAGATGCAATTAGCTAAACATTATGCAAACATGCAAGTATGACACTATGCAAGCATGAGCCCAAAGCAATGCAACATGACCATGCAATTATGGCCCTAAAACCACAAAGGGCAGACCTCAGTCCACCCTCCAAACAGTGGCCAAAATGCCCAAAATGATGAGCCAATGCTCATGCAAACATGCACACCAATAGGTCCAAGGCAAGGAGCATTCTATCACAACTACCCCAAGCACTCATGGCATGAACTTTCCAACAAAAAATAAAGTTTCAATATGCAAAATTAGCACCCAAAACCCACTGATATGGCAACCTAAAGCTTAAACACTTAAGCATGTATAATGGCTCTTTTCAAGGTACAACAAAACAATTCTTCAAGGCATGAAAGGGATGATAAGTGCAGGCATACAAGCATGAATTAGGGACTGAAATGGCATGTGAGATGACCCCAAATCACTTAAACAACCTAACCCAAGCATGCTCATGATTCATATAACCAATGCCAACATTCTAGAATGCTAAGGAGCCATATAAAGCATATCAAGTATGACCAAACCAGCACCTAACAGACCCCAAGAATGGAAAAATATGACCAAGAACTTCACAAAGTAAAGTCAAAACATGAGAGCATGGTGATCAAATGTCATGATACATTTCTAGGCAAAGTGAAAGAACACAAAGCAAGTACAAAATGCATGCTAAGGGTCAACAAACCAGCATGTACCAGAGATATAATACGACCCAAAACACCCAAAAAGCCTCTAAAATGGAGTCATAAACAACTAAACATGCATGCTACCATATTGAGCCAAAAACATGGATAAATGAGTCACAAAGGGGAGAGGGGTGTCCCTCCCCTATACAAGACCTCAAACCTCCTTCTTCACCAGTGGTGAGAAGACCAATACACAAGAATAACCAAAGCTTGCCAAAAGAGCACAAAAAGAGATCAAAAGAGGCCTAAGAGGGGGAGGTCGACCCCCAACACCAAAACAACTTTAATGAAGAATCTTAAGCATAAAAATACAAGAATTTTTTTAGTTATACACAAAGCCTAAATCAACATGCAAGACAGGTAAAAAACTAGTGCAAGATTGAGGAAACTAAAGCAAGATTGTTACCCTTGAAGAACTCTTGAAGAACAGCAAGATCAACCACCTTCCTCTGGTCAAAACCAGTCCAAAAACTCAAGAACAAGCCCTTCAAGCCCCTCAAGGTCGAAGTATGGTGTAATAGTGTGTGTCTTAGGGCAAAACTAAGGCAAAAACACACTTTTTAGGCCTCCAAACACACACAAAGGATGGAGGAGAGGGAGATATAGAGAGAGAAGATGTATGTATTAGAATATATATGTATTTTGCTTTGGTTTTTTGCTCAACCCTTGACAATGGAGGAGGAGGGGTCCTTAAATAGACAAGGGAGATGTTTGAAGTTTCTCCAAGAAGCTAAACTAAAAAGGGTGAAAGTGGGCAAAAGGGACAAGGCTTCCTGAGTAAGCTGGGACAGCTGGCCAAGCTTCTTGAGGAAGCTAAGACAAAGGTCCAAGCTTCCTCAAGAAGCTAGACCAAAAGGGTGCAAAAGGTGCATAACAACCACACTATGCACAGGGAAGAGTGTTGGTGCATTCCAGCTAGCACAGCTAGCATGCACAATGCCTGAAAGGTGCAAAAGGGTCACACCGCCTAGCAGAAGAGGTCACTGGCCAAACAAAGTGCTGGCCGGCCACATAAAGTGCCGACCGGCCATTGGTATCAAGAAACCATGGCCGGTGGCAACAATGAATGGCCGGTGAGGCAAAGGGAAGGCCGGTGGGGTGTGGAGATGGCCAACAAGCCATTCCCTGCCCCTCAAAGCAAAAGCACAAGTATTTGGTGCAAAACCAAACACAAAACAAACGAGTTGAGAGATCCTGAGGCAAGGCGCGTAGCCGAGGCCTCTGGGAACTCAAAACGAACACGAACATGGATGATTACCGAGTGTTCCAACGGTGACATCTAAGTCTTGAGGACGGTCAAAAATGGGGTGTCTACAGACTGTCAATTGGATAAAATTGTGGTTAAGGGTATAAAATTAATTGGGAATATTCTATTGGGACAAGACGGAAAAGAAGAAGCTGCGGGGCATCACATTCTTTTTTTCATCATAAGTGATAATAGTCCGTCAGATTCCTGTCCCACACCTAACAAGATATTTATTGGTGCTGGTGAGGGTAATCCTAAGACTTGGATTATTGATCTTGGTGAATTCGATAGGTTTCATATGCTGAAGAAAATGAGATTCAAGCATGTTGGTGGGAAGGACAAAGAGTATGTTTGACATGGAATAGAGGTTGTGGATCGGTTCTTCCTAGTGCATGTTTGGATAGACTACAAAGATACATTGTTAGGAAATGTGGGGAGTATTCAAAAGGGTGCAATATATTTAGTGGTTACTACTGTTAACGGAAAAGAATGCAAAATTACATTAAGGAGTCAAATGTATTTTAAAACTGTTTAGGATTTTTTTTTTTTATAAGCAATTTTATTTGAAATGTTTAGGTGGATGGAGGTTGATGATATAAAAACTGGTGTTTTTGAAGGTGTTTCTACATGTGATTTTAATTGTATTGAACTTGCGTTGCCTAATTTATTTTTCTGGTTGAGGTTGAGATACAAACAAAAGAGTTTTTCACAATTGAGGTTGAGATACAAACAAAAGAGTATTAAAATTGATAAAATATTTCCCCTTTACGCACCTAATGCAAGTGAGTTGGTCAAAGTAAAAGTGTATAATCGAAAGTTAGATGGTAATGACAATCTGTAAGCGTATTTTATTTTTCTTATGATTGTCAATGCTGAGTTAGTGTATTATGAAAATGGTTATTTTCCCCACACCATTTTAAATTTATTTCTTTCATCACTATTTATGTATATTTTCATTTAGGGTTCAAAAAGCTCAGACCCGTACTGAACACAACATTATCGTGAAATGGAATTGCTAGAAATGAAAAACTTCAATTGTTGTGGTTCTGATCAAAATATGATATCTAGGACGTTGATGTGGTGGCCTAGAGTTGCAATGGTTGAAATCGGAATAGGAAGAAGGACTGAACGTCAAATTTGTGCCATGCCTACCATATGTTTGTTAAAATGTCTATATGGATAGGTCAGTATATTGGGTTGCTTTCGTGTAGTTTTTGGGTGTTTTGTATATAGTTTTGTGTTTTTTGGGTTTTTAGCATATGATTTTGAAAGGTTTTCTCTTGTTATGTTCTGCTTCATCTTCTCTTTGCTGATAACAAGACAGAACAAAAAATTTGAAAGACTAGCTTGAGTAATTTATGTGATTATCACCTATGTTATATGCACTTTCAAAATAAATCAAATATTTTTGTTCAACATTGGACAACGTTGTGTGATATGGGTATAATAGACTTCTCTTAGGGCATCTCCAAAGGTGCATCATTTTTTTTTTGCCAAATTTGAGTAAAAATTTGAATAAAAGCTCCCTTTGATATCAAGTTTTCAAACTTAGGGTTTTGTAGCTTCATCAAATCACCGGTCGACTGGATGAACGATTGGCCAGCGTAATTTTTTCACAAATTTTTGCCTTGAGGTGGTCATCCGGAGGACATCAAGTGGTGAAAATCTAACAGCAATTAACAGTAATTTGATGAAAGGCACATTGACCCACAATTTGATGAAATAAATGTGAAATCCTGGATTTGTGAACCGTTGGAGGTGCAAAAAGTAAATTTTTTCATTAAATTTAAATTTGATGATGGATTTGATAAACCATTATAGATGGTCTTATATAATTGTATTTGGGTAAATTACATTCACCACTTCTGAAATTTGACAAAAATACAGTTTAATCCTCCAAGTTTGACACAATTACGTTAATTTCCCTTTTAGTAAAGTAAAACCATCAAAACTAATACAGATGGTGGGTAGACTCATAAATAAACAAATATAAATACATATTTTACTAAAAAAGACATGATAATATTATCTTTTCATGCACACGGCTCTTGAATTACTAATGAAAAAGGACTCAAGTGTTATATGAATTAAAATTTGTAGCGAGGTTGGTGTTATTATGTCAAAAATGTGAGATTAATTGTATTTTTTTTTAAATTTCAAGAGAAGTGAGTGTAATTTACCCTTTGTATTTAACACTATCATTCTATAAATATGTTATTATATGATTCTATAAAAATGAGTAAAATGTCTTTTTTACACTACATATTATATATAAAATTATGAGGGACTTACGTGTAAGTCCTACTATGTGAACTTATTGTTCAATAGATCTTATGATAATTAATAACATTTTTCATTAAACATTATTAAAAACGTCACTAATTGTTAATTTTCAGTGACAATTTTAAAAAATCATCACAAAAAAAGGTCACTAATAGTGACAATTTGAAAATTTTGTCACAGAAAAGAGTCACTAATTGTAAGTTTTAGTAACAATTTATAAAAATCGTAATAAAAAAAGTCACTAATTGTCAATTTTTAGTGACATGTACCAAAAATATCCAAAAATAAATAAATTTTAGTGACGATTCTACTAAGACTTATTTTCAATAGGACTTGATTAGAATTAAGTTTAACTATTAAGACCTATTAAGAGTTTATCCTAAAATTATTTTATCTCACATAATATATTAAAATTTTGGACAACCAGTTATCAAAAAAAATAATAATAATAATTGACTCATTTTTTACCAAGTATGCATACCCTTAAATTTGAGGTTTGATGTTTGACCTCTATATATGGATCTGCACCTAACACTCGAACTGTAACAAACCGGATTCCATGTAACATAGAATCTGACTTCTCCTATCTCATTTACAAGAGTCCAACTTTACTCTATTGTAAGAGCTCTTGAGTCTTCATTTTTAAATTGAATAAATAATGGAAAACAGAGGAATTTCATGAATTTGACATTAGACCATCAATGGTAGGCTTCAAAGTACCTTTCTTTTTTCCTCTTTATTTTCCTCTTTATGTGATTATAAATACTCCTATCTCTCTTAGAAAACTCCCACTGCAGACTTACTGTGCTGTAAAAGTTCTTGAGTCTTCATTTATAAATTGAATAAATAATGGTAAAAATAGATGAAATTCATGAAATTATCAGACATTAGACCATCAATGGAAGGCCTCAAAATACCTTTCTTGTTTTCCTCTTTGTTTTCCATCTTAATAATCTCCAACGCAGGAGACACTATAACCAAAACCCAATCCATTACAGGCCGCAATACCATTGTTTCTTTTGGTGGAAGCTTTGAGATGGTTTTTTTCAGCCCTGGCAATTCCCAAAATACATACTTGGGAATATGGTACAAGAAAATTTCTGTTAGGATCGTTGTATGGGTTGCCAACAGAGAAATTCCACTTGTCAATTCATCAGGCATCTTAACAGTAATCGACCCTGGAATTCTTGCCCTTGTCAATGGTACCGGCAGTGTCATTTGGTCTCCCAATGTGACAGGATCCACACAGGACCCTGTTGCACAACTTATGGAATTAGGAAATCTTGTTGTGAAAGATGCAAATGATAATATTTTGTGGCAAAGCTTTGATTATCCATGTGATACTCTTTTACCAAGCATGAAGCTTGGCAAGAACTTTGTAACGGGCCTTGAGCGTCACCTCTCTTCCTGGAAGAGCAGCGATGATCCAGCTCAAGGTGAGTTTACATACCAGTGTGATCCTCAACAGGGGCGGAGAGAGCTTGAGCCTAGGGTGGTCACGTGCCCCCCCTGACTTTGGCAATTTTTTTTTTTTTTTTTTTTTTTTTTTTTTTTTTTTTTTTTAAAGTTGGTCTCCTTTACTTTCACACACACACACACATTAACCCATTGACCACTTACATACACACACACACACACCACGCAGTCCAAGTTTGTATTTTTATTTTATTTTATTTTATTTTTTTTAAGAATTTCAATCCCAATCAAACATTGATACATAACTCTTTTTTTAAGTGAATACACACAACTCCAATTACAATAAGGTTAAACTCTAAAACCCTATAAGTATATGAAATTCTTTATTTTTTTATTTATTCACAGTACTTGTGAAGTATCTTCATATTTTCTTTGTCTTCTTTGTTTTCTTTTGTTGTTTTGCAATTTATCAACTCGCGATTCACCAAATTAAGATCACAAAACACAGATTTGGGACCACACTACAACTTTAGTATCTTCTCTTCATTGTTTACAGGTAACTTTATTATTATTTTTTTAACTTTTAAATAAAAATTATGAGTATTAATTTATAATTATTTGTTAAGTTTTGATTTGTAAATTTTTTTTATTTGTTATTATTTATGTTAAAATAAGAGATTTTGATATGCTAAAATTATGAATCTTAATCGGTGGTGATTTATATTAAAATTAGGAATTTTGATTTGTTGTTGTTTGTGCTAAAATTAGGAATTTGATTTGTGCTAAAATTAAAAATATTAATTTGCAGTGATTAATATTTAAATTAGGGATTTTGATTTGTTGTAATTTGTGCTAAAATTAAATTTTTTGATTTGTTATGATTTGTGCTAGTTTAATTTTTTTGATTTGTATTAAAATTGAAGATTTTGATTTGTGGGGGGTTTGAGATTTTGATTATGAATTTTTATTTTGATTTTTAGTTTTTTCAAACAAATCATGGAGAAATATTTCAAAAGAAAATCAAAGTGGGAATCGCTCTTTCTCAAGAAAAAGATGAAAATTATTCTTCCAAAAACAAAGTCGCAGAGAAATCAACTTAGTAGACCTTCCGCAGATCCGGACTACGGCCTCGGATTATGGACTATAATGCTAATGATCGAGACCGAATTCGTAGGGCATATCTACAAAAAGGTCCTTGTCAACCTCGTGATCATAATTTTCCACAAAAATCATTTGGACAAAAACTTCGGCGATTTAATCAAGCTTGGTTTAGTGAATTTCCTAATTGGTTGGAGTATAGTGTAGCAAAAGATGCAGTATTTTGTTTATGTTGTTATCTTTTCAAACCCGATATTGGAGATCAAGCTGGTGGTGATTCTTTTGTTGGTGAGGGTTTTTCAAATTGGAAGAAAAAAGAAAAAATTCAGATTCATGTTGGAGGTCCCAATAGTGCTCATAATCAAGCTTGGAGTAACTGTCAAGACTTGTTAAACCAAAACCAACATATTGAAACGATTTTTTTCAAACAATCTGATCAAGCTCGAATTGAGTATCGAACCCGTTTGAATTCATCGGTTGATTGCGTTAAATTTCTTCTAAGACAAGGACTTGCGTTTCGTGGGCATGATGAATCTGCAAATTCAAGTAACCAAGGAAATTTTCTTGAACTTCTCAAGTTTCTTGCTGATCATAATGAAGATGTCAAAATGGTCACATTGAGCAATGCTCCACAAAATCTCAAGTTGACATCTCCTGATATTCAAAAAGACATTGTAAATGTGGCCGCATTTGAAACTATCAATGTGATTATTAGAGATCTTGGTGATGCACTTTTTTCTATTTTGATTGATGAAGCACGTGACATATCAATCAAGGAGCAAATGGCAGTTGTAATACGATATGTTGACAAAAAAGGCCAAGTGATTGAGCGTTTTTTGGGTATTGAGCATGTTGCTAATACAAATGCTCTCTCACTTAAACAAGCTATGGAAAATTTATTCTCCAAACTTGGATTGAGTATTTTCAGATTGCGGGGTCAAGGATATGATGGGGCTAGTAATATGCAAGGTGAGTTCAATGGTCTTAAAACACTTATACTGAAAGAGAATCCTTGTGCATATTATGTTCATTGTTTTGCTCATCAATTGCAATTGGCACTTGTAGCTGTGGCAAAGAATCATAATCAAATTGCTTTACTTTTCACTTTGGTTTCTAATGTGGTGAATGTTGTTGGAGCATCATGTACACGCCGAGATATTGTTAGGGAGAAGCAAGTCGCAAAAGTTCTCGAGGCACTTAATCTTCGAGAGCTATCTAGTGTGCAAGGCTTAAATCAAGAAACTAATCTTAAACGTGCTGGTGATACACGTTGGGGTTCACACTATGGTACTTTAGTCAGCTTGGCTAGTATGTTTTCAACAGTGATTGATGTGCTTGAAATGATTTCGGAGGATGGTTCAAATTCGTAACAACGAAAGCGTATAAATATATTGTTGGACTCAATTCAATCGTTTGAGTTTGTATTCAACCTTCATTTGATGAAAACGATATTGGCTATTACAAGTGAGTTATCGCAAGCACTACAAAGGAAAGATCAAGATATTGTTAATGCCATGAATTTAGTTCAAATTTCTAAAATACGACTCCAAAAGATGAGGGAGAGTGGGTGGACATCTTTACTTGATGATATTTTGTCTTTTTGTGAAAAGCATGAAATTGATATTCCCCAAATGGAAGATATGTTTGTAGCTCGAGGGAGAAAAAGGCGCAATGCTCAAGAAATTACAAACTTACATTACTATCGCGCTGAGTTATTCTACACTGTTTTAGATATGCAAATTCAAGAACTAAATGCTCGTTTCACTGAGTCGAACACTGATTTGTTACTTTGTGTGGCATGTTTGAATCCATCTAACTCTTTCTCTAGTTTTGACAAGAAAAAGTTAATTCATCTTGCTGAATTTTATCCCAAAGAATTTTCTTCAGTGGAGCTCATGGTACTTAATGATCAACTTGATACATATATTATCGACATGCTATCCAGTAGTGAGTTCTCAATGTTGAATGGAATTGCCGATCTTGCTAAGAAAATGGTAGAGACTGGAAGAGACAAAGTATATCCATTGGTGTATTTGCTCTTGACTTTAGCATTAATCTTACCTGTTGCAACTGCTACAGATGAAAGGGTATTTTCAGCTATGAATATTGTGAAGAATCGATTGCGGAACCGAATAGGTGATGAATGGATGAATGATAGCTTGATTGTTTACATTGAGAGAGATATTTTTGATGGCATTGACAATGATACTATTATGGAAAGATTTCAAAAGATGAAAACTCGTCGGGGTCAATTGTAAAAGTTTAAAATTTTAAATTTTTTGTAATGGATATTAATTTTTAATGTTTAAAATTAGTTCGAAAAATTATTATTATGTTATTGTTATTGATTTGGGAAGAAAAAATTTGAGATTGTAATTAATAGGTGCCCCCCTTATATTAAATTCCTGGCTCCGCCACTGATCCTCAAGGATACCCGCAACAAATTCTGAACAGTGGTTCTGCTGAGCTGTTCTGAACTGGACCATGGGATGGCATTGGATTCATTGGGAGACCAAGCCTTAAATCTAATTCAATTTATACATTTGAATTGGTTTACACCAAGGAGGAGATGTATTATGATTATAAACTCCTCAGTTCAGATGTTTCAAGGCTTGCTGTGAATCATCTCGCCGTTATGCAAATACCGACGGATTGACCAAACCCAGCAATGGGTCATTTTCCGGATTTCACCGACAGATAACTGTGATACCTATAAACTGTGTGGTCCGAATGGTAACTGTAACGTTTTAAACAATCCACTATGTGATTGTTTGAGTGAATTTGTGCCCCAAAACCAAAAAGAATAGGGAAATGGAGATTGGTCTAATGGGTGTGTTCAGAGGACACCGTTGGATTGCCATAATGGAGATGGATTTCTCAAGGATTTCGGGGCTATAAAACGCCAGACACACGGAACTCCTGGTTTGACAAGAACATGGCACTTGGAGAATGCGAGATGGTATGCTTGAAAAACTGCTCTTGTATGGCTTACGCAAATTTAGACATAAGTAATAGTGGAAGTGGCTGCTTGCTTTGGTTTAAAGAGTTGACTGATAGGAGAGAGTTAAATGCAAATGGGCAAGACATTTACATAAGGATGGTTTCCTCTGAGTTAGGTAAGAATTTATAACAAACACATAGATTAGTGAACATAGATTGATTAGATTATACATTTGCAAGAACCATGTAGTTAACTATACTGAACTTTTACATTTCTTAATTAAAAAATTCTTCACTATATTTCTTTTCTACATCTAACTACAGTATAGCAAAAAAAAGAGTTCATTTTGGTTTCATCTTGAACATTGATTTCTGTTGTCAGTGTGCCTCGAATTCAATCTAGATAATTCTTATTACCTATCTCAATCCACATGCCCAGCCTGGTAGGTCTGACTTGTATTTGTATTTGAGTCTGTTTTGACCTAGTTTATTATTTTTGGATTTTTGTATGTATTGGATTTTTTCAGAGTTTTAGGGTTTATGATGATCAAAGCTTTTAAAGTTGAATCTGTAATGCGATGTGTTTTACCCCTCGTGAGACAATGCATAAGCATTTCTAATTTTAGTTTTATATTTAGTAAATAAATAAAATATCTTGAAGTAGCAAAAAAAAATATTAAAAGTTAAACATAAAAGTGTAAATACTTTTCTTGTCAAGGCACCGAAAACGAAATTAATGTCCTTAACTTAAATTATTGAGTTTCTCACTTGAGCCTTAACTTTTTTTTTTTTAACATGATTTTTCTTATGAATATAGTTGTCAAAGAGGTTATTCTTTCCTTATGTTTAAACAATCTACTAGACTAAGTTTAACAAGAGCCTAAGACAAGCTCTTCATATACTTATGTGCAAAAGGCATACAAAGTGAACCTGAGGCGAACACCTTAGACTATGATGCTCAAGTATTTGGGGAATATTGTCTA
The DNA here is from genome assembly GCA_025200525.1 of Camellia lanceoleosa. Classification (NCBI taxonomy): domain Eukaryota; kingdom Viridiplantae; phylum Streptophyta; class Magnoliopsida; order Ericales; family Theaceae; genus Camellia; species Camellia lanceoleosa. The sequence goes on from CM045762.1 coordinate 58,588,225, forward strand.
GAAAGCAAAGCCTCAATCTGCATAAGCCTGCAAATTCTTGTGTGCTTGTGTGTTTGTTTTGTTTTAGCTTTTCTCATCCCTTTTGCCATAACAATTTCAAAATATAGAAGGCTTTCAAGGGTTTGAAATTGATATCAATCCCTTTAAGTTTGTGCTTTCATGATCATATTATCTAACTGATCAATGGAACATTTCTTTTTATGGATTAATGATTTAGCAGTCCAACAAGTCGGCTTGAATGGCAAGAAAAGAAAGATAGTAGCAGTGGCCTTGGCATTTTTAATAGGACTTTTTCTGTTGGGTATGAGCTTAATTGTGTGTCTCCGAAAAAGGAAAAGAAATAATTCACAGCTGAGAAGAGAAGGTATATATCCCATGTATGTCATTCTGTGGAAAACTTTGTAATGGTATGTTACATTTTTGGAACTAGGACATACATTCATCCCAGGCTTTGCAGGAAATTTGATGCACAAGTCTGAACAAGGTCACACTGACAAAAGCCAAATGGAAGATCTAGAGTTACCATTGTTCGACTTACTGTAATAGTTAATTCCACAAATAACTTTTCAATCAACAATAAGCTCGGAGAGGGTGGTTTCGGACCAGTTTACAAGGTAGTTGCCTAATTTAATCATTCACTAAGTTTGTTTCTCAAAACTTCCCATTATGTCACTCAGAATTGATTACTCTACATTTTAAAAAATTTAATAAGCAGACATTTGCATTTAATAAGAGTTTTATTATCTGAACTACCTCCAATGACATACGATGTAGAATGACTTTCAACATAGACGTTGTGCTAAGCATGGGGCAGAAACAAACATTGGGCCCTTTAAAAGAGGTGTCAAACACCACTTGAAACATAACCAAAAATCTCTTATGTCATAACCAAAACAACAACCACAATAATGAAACACCACTTGAGGCAAAACCAAAGACCTCATCGGTTATAATCAAAATACAAACCACAATAGGTCATACTAAGTCACCACATTGAATCATAACAAAGTCATAACCAACAATACAATGGGTCATAACCAAAGATCATAGACTTTCTAACTGGGACATATGATACCCACCTTTCTGGAGGTGTGCATTATAGAATTTTCCGAACAAACATTATACTGAAGAAAAAAACAAGAAGGAAAAATACAGAAAAATAAATATGGCTTCTTTCAATGGAAACATATTGCACCTGACAAACAAAATGGTTCTCAATTTTCAGGGTATGCTAGAAGGTGGACTAGAAATAGCTGTTAAGTTGCTTTCGAAGAATTCCCAACAAGGAGTCGATGAGTTCAAGAATGAAATTATCTGCATTGCCAAGCTTCAGCATCAAAATCTTGTAAAGCTTCTAGGATACTGCGTTCAAGGAGAAGAAAGGTTGTTAATATATGAATACATGGCCAACAATAGCTTGGACTCCTTTATTTTTGGTATGGCTTTCTTAAAACCTTTATCTCGTTTCATTCTTCTTCATAATGGAGCAATACTGTGACTATTGTCCCGTTGTAAACAGATGAATTGTGAGGTTCACAGCCAAAAGGGAGGCACTTCTACTTTACCAACCGGTGACATTTTTGTCTTTTATGCCCCCTTCAATTGTAACCTTTCCATTTTATGAATCTAAGGATGAAGGTCTTACTAATTAACTTCTTAACATGTGTCCTAGTCTAACAGACTTACTCCAATGCAAAATTATTTTGTTTTTGTTTAATGTAATCATTTTGCATATGTACTCAAAGAACTTAACTACCATCTAGTAGTTTGGTTTAACTTGGGCAAACAATGGACATATCAATCAAAGAAGATGCTACTGGATTGACCTAAGCGCTTCCACATAATCAATGGATTTGCTCGGGGCTTCTTTATCTTCATCAAGATTCCAAATTCAGAATTATCCACAGAGACCTGAAAGCTAGCAACATTTTACTAGATCACGAGATGAACCAAAAAATATCAGACTTTGGCTTGGCCAGAATTTTTGGAGGAAATGAGACCGTAACAAATACTAAAAGAGTAGTTGGAACATTGTAAGAATCTACTAACCAGTCCAAAATTTTACTTTTAACTAGATAAATTGGTTTATTTGTTCATTGTTTTCCTATAGTGGGTACATGTCTCCAGAATATACAATTGAGGGCCACTTCTCAATAAAGTCTGATATATTTAGCTTTGGTGTTATGGTATTAGAAGTGGTGAGTGGGAAGTGAAACAGGGGATTTTGTGAGCCAAACCACCACCTCAACCTTCTTGGGCATGTAAGCATATAGAGTTGAATCAGTTTTCCTTTGAAGAAGGAAAATTATATAAAATAAATATATATATATAAAAAAAAAAAAAGTGATTTCTTTTAAATTGGAAGATCCCAATTCAATTCCATCATTTTGTATAATTTATCTAGAATTATTGTTTGAAAATTAGAACAACTGCTTATAAATTGTTGCCAATTGTTCAAGCCTAGAAATTATTCAAGGCAGGCAAAACTACAGAATTGATTGATGCATCAATGCAAAACTCCTACAATCTACCTAAAGTGTTACGTTCGATTCATGTCGGTTTATTGTGTGTGCAACAACGGCCAGAGGATAGGCCTAACATGGCAAGTGTGGTTTTGATGTTGGGCAGAGAGGGTGTACTGACTCACCCCAAACAACCTGGCTATTTCACTGAAAGAAGTATTCTTGAAGTAGAATCAGAAAGAAGAGAGATTGAAAAATGTTCAGCCAACATGGTCATGTTTAATTGTTATATGGTCCAAGACCTTTGAGTTTGTTTAGATTGTGTACATAATATAGATTTTTTTAAATTATTAGCTTACAATTTTTAAATATATTGTAAATTTGTTTGGTGAATCTGTTAATAATTTGTGAAAAAAGTTGAACATATTTTGTTAAATAAACTATCACATAGTTTTTTTATATATGTATATATTTATTATGCAAATATACAGAATGGCCTATTTGGTTAAATATGCCATCGCATAGTTTTTTTGTTATGCAAATGTACATAATGCCTTTAAAAATTATATTTATGACAAAGGGGATGAGGTTGTTTTCCATACTTATTTAAGAGATTTAAATAAGTTGGGAAAAAGTTCTAAATTATAGGCTTAATTATTGGTCAGTTTTACTTTTGAAACTTATTACCCATCACGTTCTGATTTAAAATCTTATACACATGAAAGTCTTGTCCCATATTCCCCCCCCCCTTTTTTACTCTTGAGTGCTTTGTGTTGCCTAAATAATATTTTGATCTATCTATCTCTCTCTAAGAAAACTCTCTCTCTCTCTCTCTCTCTCTCTCTCTCTCTCTCTCTCTCTCTCCCCGTCTTTTCTCTCTTTCTCTCTCCACCATTTTTTCAAAAATTTCACACAACCATTAGTTACCACCACTGTCATCGTCTACCACCACTCTCACCGTCGTAATCTACCGCCACCACTACTGTGGCTGTTCACCACCATCATTGTTGTTCGGCTACCGCCACCGTTCATCAACTATCACCACCGCTGATGTATACACCACTGTCACTATCTTAGATCCACCACCACCGCCGCATTTGCCCCTCCATTATCGTAGATCTACACTGTGACACCCCAAATGCTTAATTTATTTTAACACTACGTTAATACAATATTAAAAATAAAAATAATAATAATAATAATAATAATAATAATAAGGGTCCTGTTATAGTGTGCAACCCCTTAAAAGTTGCACACCATATGCACATTCATTATTGGCCATTGGATTACACAGATAGATAGATAGATAATCTGGAAACATTAGCCTATGATTTGGAAACCAACCAAAAGCCAAAACAATACACACGTCTGTCACGTAAATCTTGTGAAATCTTCGTAAAGATGAAAAAGAAAGGACCGATGGTACTACTAGAGATTTTTATTTATATTTTAAATGTACAAAAATCATGGCAAAAACTTCTTTTGAATTGTGTTTTTACACACAGATAATAATTTTAAAAGTCTGAAGCAACCTAAATGTTTTCTACATTCTTAGGTTCCGAAAATACCCTCAATAAATTCACAAATTATTAATATTTTACGACACCACTGGTTCAATCTCGTTTTTGTTCTGGGCTTTTATGAACAGCTGCATGTCTCTTTCCATCTATCTACTTTGAAAAAAAAAAAAAAATGGTAGAGCTCTGTTTTTTACTTACCGTTTTCTACATTTTTTTTTTCTCTTTATTATCTGCTTTAAAAATAAAAATAAAAAAATTCAAAAATGTAGAACTCTATTTTCTATATTTTTTTCTTCTACTTTTTTTTTTTTTTTTTTTTTTTTTTTTTTTTTCAGTTACAATTACTTGACCCACTTTGATTTAGAAACACGTGCAACACTTCCATCAGGCAACAACTTATTTTGTTTTAAACATGCGCCTACTAACAGCTGTTGGCCAACATCCATTTTCAATTTCAAAGTAGGCAATGTTTCTAAGGGCAACAACATATAGGGGCCATTTGGAAATATCAATAAAAAGTTAAAAATTAACTTTTAATTCATTTTAAGTAAAGTTATCCCTCACATAAAAAGTTAAAAAAATTGAAAAAATCAACTTTTAATTATTTTTCCAAAACACTCCATAAATATGCTTCCATTTGCCAAAATTTTTTTCAAAGAAAGAAACGTTTCTACCGGCAACATCTCTTTTTAAAAATAAAAAAAATTAAAAAATTTCAAGATGTATTGAGAAACACTTCTTCGATTGGCCAGTGTTTTCTCATGACAAAACGACAAAATACATGCGTGGTTTTAAACCAGGTAATATTTCTCATTTCTTGAATTAAACTGTAATTTGACATATAGCTTCTATTTCTTGATTGATCATACTAATGTTCTATTTAGGCCAAGTTTAGCTAAACTAAAAAAGTGCACTTATTTCATCTTTTTATCTTTTTTGGGTCACATCAATCAATATCTCCTCTCTACTTTTTCTACACATAATATAAGAAAAGTCAAAAAGTACACTTATTTAGTCTTCCCAAATTTGGCCTTAATTTACTGGAGTGAGATAAAATAAAATTAAATAGAATATTGATTCTTTAAAATCTCTAATGAAATTATTATTCCTTATGAATGATACTTCCATTTATAAAACATTACATGTTCAATTTGGTTCAATAGAATGAGATGAAATAGAATGAAATGATCATGTCTTATCATAGTGAATAACGATTCTATTTGTAATATATATATATATATATATATTTTGATCCACAACCCTATTGTTTTTGTTTAATTTAATGAAAATAATGAGCGTATTTGCTTTTGCCTTCTTTCACGAAAGTGTATTTTTGCTCTACATTACTCATGATTTTAAGAATTGTTTTTCCATTGCTATCAGTTTTGAAAAACAGTCTCAGACCCATCACCCAACAGAGAACTCATGGAAATATAAGATTCCTTCAAAGGAATGATTTTTATATAAAGAATTTTGCTTTTGAATGTAAATGTTGCAAGGGAGTTTGGTTGCACACTATGTTGGTAAATTACTCTGCATGCCTTTCTATTTGTTGTAATTTATAACCATTAAGAATTGATCTAAGTTCTTATAAATCTATTTGGAAATGAAGTTTTCTTTTTCTTGAAAAGGTTTAGGAGGCAATAAAGAGAAATTTCTCTAACATCATGTAAAAACAAGTTATTATTATTTTAATGAAAAACCCCTCCAAAGTAGGATCACACTAAATCAATTCTAAACTTTTTACTTATAACCATTTCCAAGTTATAAGTATCAAGTAAATCAAGGTGTTGTGAGTGGGACTTGAGCTGAGGACTCTCAAATTTGTGATTTGTCCAAATGACAATTTAGGCTAGCTACTCTCTTCAACTTGGTCTAATTACGTTCTTCTTCTTAGATGCTTGAAAAGTTGTTCAAAAAATTACACATATTAATGAGACTTAGGATCTGAATCATTTTTGCATATAAACGAAGAACACCATGCAAGTTTGTAACTCATATTTTCTCTTATTATTGAAATTATCACAAAATTTGCATGATATTATAGAATTAATAAGATGAACACCAATTATGGATTTAGATGGAAAGATTATTATTTTTTTTTATTTTCTTATTTTATGTCTTTTTAATTTTCTTCTCTCTTTCTCTCTTTACTGTTTATAACTATTATTGAATCATTGTACTTGAAAAAAATATCATACGTCAACCGACAATATTTTATGAATGACAACAACTACAAAAAAAACTCACGTGCAACGCACAAGTATTATTGCTAGTAATTAATAGTATAGATGTGGAAACTTAGGTTTGTTGGATTTTTTTTGGGTTAAAATAGTCAATAAAGATAAAATATGCTAAAATAGTTAATAAGAAAGAATGTCATATTCAAGCTATAATCATTACACTTTTTATCTCACAACCATCAAATCAACTACTCCCTCTATGAAACGGAAGTGGGGATGCTGCTGCGTGAGCTGCGTAGCAGCGGCTGCTGTGCAGCGAAATGGACCCATTTCGAAGCCTATTTTAATAATCCAAACCGTTCACATTTTAGAATACATCAAGTGAAACATGTCTGCAAAAAATCAAGTTAATCAGATATTTTTTACCTATTCATCCACTCACATTTGTATTCATTTTAATACTTTAAATCACAATTATCATTTATTTTTGTAGATACAAATGCAAGTGGATGAATGGGTATAGTATATCCGATCAACTTGATTTGTTACAGCCACCTTCTACTTGACGTATTATAAAATGTGAACGATTCATATTATCAAAATGGGTCCTTAAATGGGCCCATTTTGCCGCACAGCAGCGCAGTAGCATCTCCCCTTGGGTCAAAATATTAATCCCTTTTGAGAAATCTAACTTTTTTTTGGTAATACAATTACTACCTTTCAAAAATGTTAACTTTCTAAAATTACCCTTTGATATTTTTTTGGAACATCAACTGTCATAATTAATGAATTTAAGAGAATGACAAAATTAAAAATTCATGTTATTTTAGTCATTGTTTTTTTAAAAAAAAAAAAAACCTAATATTTTGAAACAATAAAAAATAGTTATTTTGAGACAAAAGGAGTAAAAAAGGGGAAAAAAATTTTAAAAAAATTAAGACAGCTATCATCTTAAACACAATTTTGTTAGCCAGGTTAAATTAGCCAAAAAGTCAACTAAAATAGTCAAATTTCCAAACGAGTCTCTATATTAGGTAAAGTAAAATATTTCTTAAAATATTTAAAAATTTTCTAAAAATTAACAAAAAAAAAAAAAAAAAAAAAAAAAAAAAAAAAAAAACTCAACTTTGAGAAAAATCAATGTAAACTAAACAAAATTTTTTGGTAAAGGATTTTACTTTTTTCCAAATGTTATTATGTTAGGTTGTGTTTGATTGGGAGATTTGGGAATAAATTTAGAAAAGAAAATATATATATATATATGTAAAACTAAATAAATATAAATATTTTGCCTATATATATTTTTCGTTTTTAAAGCTCTTCTCAAATTTCTAAACCAAACACGGCTTTAAAGATTGTCTGCTTCTCTGTTCAAATTTTGGATGTAATGGATACAATTATAATTACTTCGAACTTTCTCATTGCGCTACATTGTGGGAAACATTACTTGAACAGACAACCCTTGAAAAGTGCATTATATGAAGCTGGTCTCACCGATGCCCCCAACAAGCTTCAAACACAAGTCAAGTCACCCATTCCTCTTTATGCCAACTTCTGAAATTGCCATTTTAGGCTCCGTTTGGAAAGTGGGTTGACTTTTTGGTTTTTTGGTTTTTTTGATTATTTTAGCCTGGGCTAAAAAGTTTGGTTTGAGAAGGACTTTTTGACTTTTTGACTTTTTTAACTTTTTTTGTGAGAGAAGAGTGTAATGATTATGGGTTGGATGTGATGTTTTGTTTTTTTGGAGCTAAAATAGCCTGTTTTGTCTTTTATGACTATTTTAGCCCCAACCTTCTTGTCAAACGACCCCTTAGTCTTCTAGTGTGCAATTATTTATAAGAACACATGGTTGCAAACATAAAGGAATAATGGTGTAAATAATTGATTTAGCGTTATTGTCAGATTTGCTTAAAAACAAGTGAAACAAATTTTTAAAAACTCTCAAAATAGAAATATTTTTATCCTATATTTTAAAAATGTTTCAACACGGCCACCTCTCTGCCTACTACTTCCGCCACTTTCAGCTACTCCAACGCGGGTCTCCACCAACACCCTCATCTCTTATCATCAATTTTGACAGTTTATTAAATAATAATAATATTATCATCATTATTATTATTTTATATTTTGAATATATTTGTGTTAGAAAATTATGGTTTTTATAAGCTTATTTTGGATAAACCTTGAGCCCAAAATTGAGTGGATCCCACATGTCATTTGGGGTGGGTCTAAAGAGGTGACGTATTCCTTGTCGCATGGCAAGTCACACGGTGAAGACGGTTCGTCAAAACTATTTATGAGTGAATGGGAACTTGACGTCGTTTTCGGGTTCGTAAAATGGACAATTAAAGTGTAACATGTGGGTTTCCTTGAAATGGATTATTCCACATTGAAACTTTATAAGCTTTAAGTGGCAACACTTGGGTTGGGTCCCAAGGGCACCCTAAGTTTGTAGAAGAGAAGTTATGGATAAAGTGAACCTTGGCTCAAACCACCACACGCGCCGCTATCCGGCCGAGCCGTGTTGGGGTCGGGTCGGTTCTAATATTAATTTTTTGAATTTCTAAACGAAATTAATTTAATTTTTTGTGCCAATGTTTCTGTCCAAATAGTCCCTTGTTCAGTCCATGCCCAGTAGTTATGAACAGTTATAAACTTGCCCAAACAGATTGAAACTGCCAGCACCGAATAGATTCAATTTTGTTCAAACAGATTTGAAACTGATGCAGTTATCTGTTCAAATTTTGAATTGCACCTGTTCATTCCTTTCATATCCGTTTGGACAGATCTGTTAGTCACCATTTTGCCTATAAATAGAGGATTTTCCAGCAACTTTCTGATCCGAAAATATCCAGGAAAAATTCTTTTCTTCTTAATTTTTGCTCTTTGGTTGTATTATTCTTCATATTATTTTTTAGGAAAAAATTCAGAGAGTATAGAACACATATTTGGTTCGCCGTATAAATTGTTTAGAGTGCTACTACAATTTGTGAAGATCATTGTATCCTGGAGATAGACGTCATTTATCTGTAAGCACCGTAGCGAGGTGAATCTGTCTTAAGGACAGAGTGTCACACACTAGACTTGATCTAATTGTGTACTTTTCATTTCAGTAAATAAATTCTGTAAGTAAATTATTTTTATTTGTTTGATTTGGTTTCATATTATTTATTTATTATACACAGAAGATTGTTCCAACAATCTTAAGACATATTCGAATTATTCTGTTTATACAGAATTTTTCGTTTGTTTCATTTTCTCTTTCTTCTTCTTACCGAAATTATTTTCTGTGGTTTTACAAAATAATATTTTGGTTGGAAAAATAAATAGTAGTAATATACTGTGTGACAAATAGTAGTAATATATTGTTTATTTTCTTTGACAACCAGTAGTAATATACTAATGTCATTAACAATTCAGAATATTTATTTTGTAAAGTTGGTCAGAAATTAACTTTGGTTTTCAGAAATAATTTCTGAGTTTTCATTAATTAAAATTCTATTTTAGTATTTTAATTTTTGAAGTGTTACAGAAATTTAATTTTCTGTGTGGAATTAATTTGTTTAAATAAAATTTTATTTATTTTCAAATTAATTAGAAATAAAAGTTACAATTCTTGTTTCTTTTATTTTTACATAATTTAATTATGTGGTTTTGGTTTAATTTTCTGTGTACTATAAAAATTCTAATTATAATTTTGTTTTATAATTTAGAATTCATGGCTACAGAAACTGGTCAAACTTATGTTTGAACCAGTACTGGTATGGTGGCTGCAATTGCGCCAACCCCTCTTCATGTTGTGATTGTGCCAGTGAATCATGGTAAAAAGCCAGAGAAGTTCTTAGGCATTGATTCACGCAAAGGCAAAGGAAAATCAAGTAAGAAGCTTGCTCAAGCCAATATGACCGAAGAGGACAGAATTTCCAATGGCGTAGATGACATAAATCTTTCTGCAGTTGTTTCCGAGGCAAACCATGTCAGAAATCCTAAAGAATAGTGGATGGACGCTGGTGCTACTCACCACATCTATGCCGACAAAAAGATGTTCACATCTTATTCTTTAGTGGACATTGGTGAACAACTTATTATAGGCAACTATTCGACTTCTAAAGTTGAAGGACAAGAAAATATTATTCTGAAGATGACATCTCGAAAGGAACTCAGTCTTAATAATGTGCTACATATACCGGACATTCGCAAGAATCTAATCTCTAGATCTCTGTTGAGTAAAAATGGGTTTAGGCTAGTTTTTGAAAGTGACAAGTTTGTACTTACCAAAAACAGGATGTATGTAGGAAAATGTTACATGTCTGATGGCCTTTTCAAAATGAATGTAATGACTATTGTATCCTCTGTTATTAATAAAAATATATCTTTTTCTTACTTGCTTGAGTCTTCAAATTTGTGGCATGGCAGACTAGGACATAATTATGGATCTTTGCGAAGATTAATTAATATGGAATGTTTACCTAAATTTGACATTGATTTAAATCATAAATGTGAAATTTGCATTGAGGCAAAATTAACTAAAACTCATTTTCATTCAATTGAACGAAGTACGGAGCCACTTGAATTAATTCATAGTGACATTTGTGATTTTAAATCAATTCAAACTAGAGGTGGGAAAAAGTATTTTATCACTTTTATAGATGAGTATACTAGATATAGTTATGTTTATTTAATTCGAACCAAGGATGAAACTTTGGAAACTTTCATTCAATACAAGAATGAAGTTGAAAATCAACTTGGTAAGAAAATTAAAAAACTTAGAAGTGATAAAGGTGGTGAATATGAATCACCTTTTGATGAGTTTTGTAAAGAACATATAATAATTCATCAAATCACCGCTCCTTACTCACCTTAGCAAAATGAAATTGCTGAAAGGAAAAATAGAACTTTAAAAGAAATGATGAATGTCATGTTAATAAGTTCTGGATTACCTCAGAACTTGTGAGGGGAAGCAATACTTTTTGCTAATTATATTCTAAATAAAGTACTCCGAAAGAAAATGAATCAAACACCTTATGAAATGTGGCATGAGAGAGTATCATCCTACAAATACTTAAAAGTGTGGGGGTGTTTGGCTAAAGTGGCTATTCCTAGTCCTAAAAAGACTAAGATGCGTCCTAAAACAGTTGATTGCATGTTCATTGGTTTTGCCAAGAATAATAGTGCATATCAGTTTTTGATTCATAAGTTAGAACATTCCGAAATGCATGTAAATACCATTATTGAATCTTAGAATGCATCTTTCTTTGAACATGTATTTCCGAATAATGCTGGACAAGAGAATGGTACCAATAAAAGATCTTATGATGCTATTACTAGTCATGATCAAGAACAAGAGCAAGAGATAGATCAAAATGAGGAAGAGGAACCTAGGCGTAGTAAATGTGCTAGAACCTCAAAATCTTTTAGTCCAGATTTTCTAACATTTTTGTTAGAAAATGAGCTTTTAACTTTTAAAGAAGCTATGTCCCGTCCTGAACCTCCTTTATGGAATGAAGCTGTAAACAGTGAAGTTGAATCCATCCTGCAAAATCACACTTGGGAATTTGTGGATTTACCACCAGGGTGTAAATCTCTTGGATATAAGTGGATTTTCAAAAGAAAGATAAAAGCGGATGGATTAATTGACAAATACAAGGCAAGACTTGTGGTCAAAGGTTTTAGACAAAAAGAAGGTCTTGATTACTTTGACACATACTCACCGGTTAGTAGAATACATCCATTAGAATGCTAATTGCTATTACATCTTTGTACAATCTAGAAATTCATCAAATGGATGTGAAAACCTCTTTCTTAAATGGTGAGTTAGATGAAGAAATTTACATGGAACAACTAGAAGGATTTTCTGTTCTAGGAAAAGAAAAGAAAGTGTGTAAATTGGTTAAATCATTATATGGTTTAAAACAAGCGCCAAAGTAATGGCATGAGAAATTTGACAAAGCAATAATGTCAAATGGATTCAAAATTAATGAATGTGACAAATGTGTTTATATTAAAAACATAAACAAAGACTATGTTATATTATGTCCTTATGTGGATGGTATGCTCATCATAGGTAGTACTAATGACATGATTAAAACTACCAAGAAAATGTTGAATAAGCATTTTGATATGAAAGATATGGGGATTGTTGATGTAATTCTTGGTATGAAAATTACCAAAACATTAGAAGGTTATACTTTGTCACAATCATATTCATTGATAAAATACTTGACAAATTTGGCAAAGATTATCATCTTGCTAGAACACCTGTGGATGTCAATTTGTCTCTTTCTAAGAATATATCAGAAAGTATTTCTCAATTAGAGTATGCCCAAATTATTGAAAGTTTAATGTGCTTGATGAACTGCACTAGCCCAGATATAGCTTATGCAGTAAGTAAATTAAGTAGATATACGAGTAACCCAGGAGTGGAACATTGGAAAGCAATTATAAGGGTTCTAAGATACCTCAGATTTAATCGTAACATTAGGCTGAATTATACTAGATGTCCTGCAGTACTTGAAGAATATTATGATGCAAACTGGATAACGGATACTAGAGACTCAAAATCCACCAGTGGGTATGTGGCTTTATCTAGGAAATCTTCCAAATAGACTTACATTGCTAGGTCTACTATGGAATCAGAATTCATAGCTTTAGATAAAGTTGGGTGTGGGAGTCAAATAATTATACACTAAGGAAAGCCAAATCCATTTGAAGGAAAATCAGGACAAAGACGATTCAGCTCTATCCAAAGGGGTCTTGAAGCCAAGTATTTAAATCGGCCGTGCAATCGGCCATACAAGGAGCCGAGTAGAAACTGGCGTACAACTGAAAGGCTGAATAAGCAATCATTCGCTGGATTAAGAGTGGGCCCGACCCCTAAGACCATATATTAGTATAAATAGAGGAACATCAACCAAGGTATGTGAGAATAGATTAAATAACTTGAGATAGAAGTAAACTTGAGATGATACTAATTTGTCCGTCGGAGTGCTAATTCCGGCACCCCCGACCAGAGTGTTCATTCATTTTTCAAGTGACAATCAGAGGATCAAGAACATCTTACTGAATTTGGGAGTATTTCCAAACCACATCTCCACAATTGGCACCGTCTGTGAGAATACTCAAACACATCCATGGCGGGCGTAACAGATGATCCTCCGATAATCGCTGACGACATTACGCCAAGAGATGACATCACTCCAAGAAACATGCTTAGACCGGAGAATATCACCGCACGACGGGCTTTGAACTTCGATTCAGTAGCCCAGACCTCACCCTCGACATCAGTGCATGAGACAATGCAGACAATCATGGATTAAGTAAAGCAAAATGAACAGCGTCTGGCAAACATGATAGCTGAGAATGAGCGTCTGCACCAGGAGTTGGCCCTAGAGGTGGCAAAATCCCAATAGGCCGCATGCCACAACTGGGGTCGACCTTCAGGAAAGAAGGATGATTGATGACGCTGACTTCGGAAACACGATAATGACAATGATTCTAACTCCCCATCCCCGGAACCCAGAAAGAAGGGACGAGTCGATGTATCCAGCTCCTCCGAGGGAAGTCCGTAGGTACGGCACAAGTGAAGAAGAAGAGGTGATGATTCGGATGAAGAAGATAAGCATGACCCTTTTGTGCGACGAATCGCAAGGGCAATGCTACCCAAGAAGTTCAAAGCATCGTCGTTCACCCTGTACAACGGAAAATCGGACCCCACTGATCATATTCATCATTATAAACAGGCGATGACACTGCATGCTAACGATGAAGCCCTCATGTATTGAATGTTTTCGAGCAGTCTGGGACCACTAGCCATCAGATGGTTCTATAAACTGGAGCTAGCATCGATTAAAAGCTTCCATCAACTCCAAAATTCCTTCAGGGCAAGATTCATCACCAATGAAATCCAGCCAAAGCAAGCCGATTCTCTCCGGGCAATGCAAATCAAACTAGAAGAAACCCTTCGTGAATATTCGGCACGCTATTGGGAATGCTTTAACCTGGTAGACGATGCCTGCAATGACTCCATGGCCATCACCGCCTTTAAGATGGGATTACATCCTAATAGTCCCCTCTGCAGTTCATTGACCAGATGGCCCCCCAAAACAGTCTGGGCGTTAATGAAGAAAGTCGAAGAATATTGCAAAGTGTAAGACGATGCCCTGCGGGTCAAAGCCAGACAGAAAGCCGTTAAGACGGCTCCGCTCGGAATCGTTCAGCCGATAAGTATCGTGCCATTGAGGAGCCCCGAACCGCGAAATCCAGCTAAACAAGACAAAAGGCATGACTCGCGCCGATCAAATGATCAATGTTCGCACCGATCGAATGAACAATATCAAGTGGATAGCAGGCACACAAGACACTCGGAAAAAAAGTACACGGAGTTAGCAGAGCCGATCAGTAAGATTTTTTTGAAAGTTTAACACTTTCCGTTCTGTAAATAGCTGTCCAAAATGATTGGACCTCTTGATACTAGGAGAAGGGACAAACAAGGATCATGGTCATGATACCGACAGTTGTTATGCATTGAAGGACCACCTGGAGGAACTGGTACAAGACGGCCGATTGGCGCAACACGTTCGAAAGAATAATCCATCAAACACAGTAGCCTTATGGCCAGATTCACCTCCACTTGGTGTAATTCACATGATATATAGCCTGCCGTCGTCAGCCGAGATACAAACAATTCAGTTACAACCTAGCCTCCATAGGCCGATCACACCAGCAAAACGGCCCCATGAAACGAGGAAGATCAGTTTCGATGGCACTGACTTAGTTGGAGTAACTTTTCCATACGCCGATCCCCTCGTTATTAAGCTACGCGTCAACAGATTCACCGTTGAAAACGTTCTCATCAATCAGCGAAGCACTTTAGAAATAATGTATTATAAGATGTTTGTTAAACTCGGCTTCACGGACTCAGATTTGTTGCTGGCTGATTACCCATTATTCGGCTTCAACGCTAACCCTGAGTATCCATTGGGCAAGATCACATTTCCAGTTCGGGCGGGCACCAGATCAGTCAATGTAGAATTTTTTATCGTCAAACTTTCGTTACCTACCATCAATTACTTCATTTTTTGACCGAGTATGGCATTGAACAAATTCGGGGTTCTCAAAAATCAACACAGGCATGCTACCTTGTTGCTGCTACAAAGAGACCAAAGGAAATGGAAGTGAATTCAATTGAAGTACCAGATCGAGAGAGCCTCGAGGATAATGGGAAGATCCCCAGCGAAAAGGCAACTGAAGATTTGGATCGAATCAAAATTAAAGGAAGTCCTGACAAGTTCTTCATGGTCGACACTTCCCTGAACGAAGTTGACAGGTACGAGCTTGTATCCTTCTTACTCGGCAACCTCGACATGTTTGCATGGACGCTATACGAGATGCCGGGGATGGATCCATCCGTGGCCCAACACTACTTAAATGTTGATCCAAAATGTAAACCAATCATTCAGAAAAGTCGCTAGTCAGTCGCAGAGCATGCTTCTATCGTTGTTGAAGAAGTTGACAGATTGCTTGATGATGAGGCAATTTGCGAAGCTACCTACCCTACATGGTTGTCCAATACGGTGGTCGTAAAGAAGAAGAATGGATCTTGGCGTGTTTATGTGGATTTCACGGATTTAAACAAAGCTTGACCCGAGGATTGTTTTCCTCTTCCTAGAATAGACCAACTCGTAGATGCAACAGTGAATCATCAACGCATGAGCTTCTTGGACGCCTACAGAGACTATCACCAAATTGCCATGCGCTCGGAGGACCAGGAAAAACTGCAGTCCTCACCCCGAGAGGAACCTATTGCTACAAGGTCTTTCGGGCTGAAGAATGCGGGGGCAACTTACCAGAGATTAGTTACTGTCATGTTCAAGGAACAGTTCGGTCACACCATGGAAGTATACATTGACGACATGATGATCAAATCTAAGGAAAAGCACGCCCATCTAGCCAACTTGGCAGAGACATTCGGCATTCTTCGAAAGTACAAAATGAAACTGAACGCCTCAAAGTGTGCATTCAGTATCAATTCCGGCAAATTCCTCGGCTACATTGTTAACCACCGTGGAATAGAGGCCAACCCGAGGCAAATCACAGCAATTCTAGAACTCGGCTCTCCTCGTTCGGTCAAAGAGGTTCAAAAGCTAATGGAAATGGCCGCCACGCTCAACAGGTTTATCAGCCGTTCCACAAATCGTTGCTGACAATTCTTTCATACACTTCGGCAAGGTAAAGCCTTTGAATGGACCCCTGAGTGCCAGGCCGCTTTGGACGGTTTAAAAACTTACCTCCAATCAATACCACTCTTAGCAATCCCTTCGGCAGATGATCCGCTCATTCTGTACCTAGCGGTATCTGACCGGGCAGTCAGCGCCATACTTTTAAGGGAAGAACTAGGGGAGTAGCGACCAGTTTACTATGTAAGCAAAGCAATGGCTGACGCCGAAACACACTATGTACCAATGGAAAAGCTCATCCTTGCTCTCGTTATGGCTGCAAGAAAACTAATGCACTACTTTCAGGGGCATACCATAAGGGTACTAACGGACTATCCCCTCCAGTCAGCGCTCCGTAGCACGAAAGCATTAGGGCGCATTTGGAAGTGGGCTTTGGAACTCAGCCAGTATGATATCCAATTTTTGCCTAGAACTTCCATCAAGGAGCAAATTCTCGCCGACTTTAAATTCGATCAAGTGCAACCTAAACCCAACTGGAAGATATATGTTGGACACATTTGGCAGATGTACTGTGATGGGTCATCCAACCAACGCGGCTGTGGGGAAGGCGTAGTAATCATGACCCCTGAAGGGGCAATAATCGAGTAGGCGGTCAAACTGGGCTTCGATGTATCAAACAATGAGGCCGAATACGAAGCATTGCTAACTAGCCTACGAAATACACTTCACCTTGGTGCACGATGATTACTTGTTTTTTGTGACTCAAAGTTAGTTATCAACCAGTTGAAAGGGGAATATGCAGCTAAAAATGACCGCATGGTAGCTTACATGAAAATGGCGAATTCCTTACTCGCGAAATTCGACCACAATGAATTGAATCAAATAACCCAGGATTAGAACACACATGCGGATGCCCTAGCTTGCCTAGCCTCTGCCATCGATTTAGAAGTCAAATGAACAATCGAAGTAGGATTCGTCCCTGAGCCTAGCATTGCCTTTCATGAACCAATTCATATTAACATCATTGAATCAAGTCCAAGTTAGATGGACCCCATTGCTGCATTCCTTTCCTTAGAGCAACTCCCAATAGATAAGAAAGAAGCTCACAAACTGCGACATAAAGCCCTGCGATACTACTTGGATTCGTATGGAAAGCTCTACAAAAAATCCCTTTCTGGATCGTACTTGGAATGCGTTCATCCAGACAAAGTTAAGGAACTCTTGGCTGAAATACATGAAGGTAGTTGTGGCGCCCATTCGGGAGGATGCTCATTGGCCCATCGAGCTGTAACACAAGGGTACTATTGGCCGACCATGCGAATAGATGCCAAGAGCTATGTCAAGAAATGCGAACAATGCCAGAAGTTTTCCCCTATAACTCATCTGCCTACCAAGGAATTAAGCTCTATCACTAGTCCTTGGCCGTTTGCTCAATGGGGACTTGATATCATCGAGCTATTACCGTGGGCTTTAGGGAACAAGCGATTCTTGATTGTCGTAATAAATTATTTCACAAAATGGATCGAAACAGAGGCATTAACACGTATTCGAGATGTCGATGTTAAGCGTTTTGTATGGAAAACAATCATAACACGATTCAGCATACCAAGAGCACTTGTCTCAAACAACGGTACCCAATTTGATTGTGGCGTCTATCGAGAATTATGCAACATGTATGGTATCAGGTCATACTTTTCCTCGCCGGCCTATCCACAAAGCAACGATCAAGCTGAGTCATCCAATAAAATCATCCTGGACAGCATCAAGAAAAGATTGGAAAAAGCTAAAGGTAGATGGGTCGAAGAGTTGACCAGTGTGTTGTGGGCTCATCGCACTGCTCCCAAGTGATCCACTCGGGAAACGCCATTCGCTTTGTGTTTTGGAACCCAGACAATTCTCCCCTTGGAAATTGGCCTCCTACGCTAAAATCTAAGGTTTTTGACATAGGTCGTAATGACATGATGTTGGCCTTATACTTGACTCTGATCGAAGAACGCCTAGATTGTGTCTTAGCATGCATGGTGCGGTATCAGCAACAACTTGCTAAATCATACAATCTGCACGTACAGTTGCATCGTTATACACCTGGAGAACTGGTCCTCAAGAAGGTATTACCTGCAACCAAGAATCCGGCAGACGGAAAATTAGGACCCAACTGGGACGGCCCTTATCAGGTTGATTCAATCGCCGGAACAAGGGCGTATCGACTCAATGACATGGCCGGGAAAAGCTTGTCGCGCCCTTGGAATTCCACACAATTATGCAAATTTTATCATTAAGCCAACTTGTACAGCATGCTAGCTTGCTTTGAATTTTCCCTGATGTATGAAATTTTGCTGATATGTATGTATTTCTTTTGAATTCCCCAATATAATTCCCTTTCTTATCCCAGTCTTATTAATAATGGTTTGATAACGAATAAAAGACTCCAAATTCGGAGCCCTATCCGTGGATGCAACGTTTGGGCCGAATAAGCCTCCGAATTTGGAGCACCCTTCGTGGATGTCATGATTGGCCAACTTTAAAAGACTCCAAATTCGGAGCCCCATCCGTGGATGCAAGGTTTGGGCCAAATAAGCCTCCGAATTTGGAGCGCCCTTCGTGGATGTCACAATTGGCCAACACTAAAAGACTCTGAATTTGGAACCCCATCCGTGGATGCCATGTTTGGGCCGAATAAGCCTCCGAATTCAGAGTGCCCTTCGTGGATTTCACGATCGGCCAACACTAAAAGACTCTGAATTCAGGGCCCTATCCGTGGATGCCACGTTTGGGCCAAATAAGCCTCCGAATTCGGAGCGCCCTTCTTGGATGTCACGATTGGCCAACACTAAAAGACTCCGAATTCGGAGCCCCATCCATGGATGCCACGATTGTGCTGAATAAGCCTCCGAATTCGGAGTGCCCTTCGTGGATGTCACGGTTGGCCAACACTAAAAGACTCCAAATTCGGAGCCTTATCTGTGGATGCCACATTTGGGCCGAATAAGCCTCCGAATTCAGAGCGCCCTTCGTGGATATCACGATCGACCAACACTAAACGAATTCAAAGCCCCATCCGTGGGTGCCACGTTTAGGCCGAATAAGCCTCCGAATTCGGAGCGCCCTTTGTGGATGTCATGATTGGCCAACTCTAGTCCCTTCCGTAGGTGTTACGTTCAGGCTGAATAATCTTCCGAATTCGGAGCAGTTTTCGTTTATAACCACGAATGGCCGAAAAATTCTCCGAATTCGAAAGGACCAAATTTGGCAATATAATGGTAAGGATCAGTACGATTACCACAAGCAAATACAAACCTTAATCGAAACAATATCGCAAATGTTTATTTCATTAAATAAAGCATAAATACATGACTTTCGACAAACTTAAAGGGTACAATGTATATCAAGATATAAATTTATTCAGCATCCTCTTTATCATCGGTCTTCTCGACATCATAAGCTTCGAAAGGAAATTTGTAATTCTGATATAGGGGTGACGCCGAATCGATACCCCTCGGCCTGCAGCGCCTTACTCCATCCATGCTTAAATCCATGATTTTCGCACCGACAGACGTCCTTAGCTAACTTTTCTTTCATCTTATCGATACCAACTTTTTGACCGTCGAAAAAACCTTGATTATAGGCCTTCGTTCTTATTGCCTCTCTTGCGAACATGCTCGCCGTATCTCGATTGGCAATGGCATGATCTAAAAGCCAATGGTTTACCTTTTTCGCCATGATCGGGTTAACTTGACTTGCCGACTGCGATTCGGAAGCTTTTGCCTTTTTTAGTTCGTTTCGGCTTTTTCTGCATGTTATTCCAAGCTTCGAATACGGCTATCTTTCTGCTCTATCTCTCTTCGCGTGGCACAAAGACGTATGCCAATTTCATAAGAGGTGTATAAACTCCCTACCTCTCCATGGACGCTCTCCCAAAAAACTTAGTAATCAGGCCGACCGACCACTGATTGCTGGACCTCGGGCGGAAAAATCTGTCGAGCAAACTCGACTGCCACATTTGGATCACGGACAATCGAATCCGCTTCAGTCATAGGTCTATTCCTAACGAAAACCAAAAAGCTCAACCAGCGCGGAGCTCTGCTTAGCTCACTTTACGTAGCACTTTGACCACCGGTATGACTCCTTGATCCCCCTTATTACTACACCCCATCCCTGGAAGACTTCACTGTGTCACCTCTTCTGGGAGACCTACTCTGACGTCTAGGAGACCTACTCCGATGTCTAGGAGACCTACTATATCTCCCGTTCTTTGAGCTTTACCTCTAGCAGCACGATGCATTTCATCATCCAGTTCAGCTAAACTCCTTGCTTCTCCTTTACTATTGAAGAACAGCCTCTGCGACATCTATGGTCCAACTCACGTTTCTGCTCTTCCTCTAATTATTGATTATCGTCGTCTGTGCCAAATTCGTTCCATAACATCCGCAGTTTCTTAAATACTACATACCTCGTTCATTAATTATGGATGCAGCATTTTCGATACGCCCAACAATTAATCCCGCGTCTATAGCAAGGTTTGAAATATGTCCAAATTGAGTGGCACATGTTATTCGGCTTTGGAACGATATGCCCAAATCAAGCAAGGGCGTCACTGTAATTGGCATTTGATGATATAGTCGAATGAAAATACATTACCTCATTTGGCCAGACGTTTAGCTTTGAGCTAAATATTTTATTCAAAAGTTACAACCTAAAAGGGACACATGTTATTTGGTGTTGGAACGGTATGCATAAATGAGGCAAAGGCATCATTATAATCGGCATTTGATGGTATAGCCGAATGATAGTACATTACCTCATTTGTCCAGACGTCTAGCTTTGAGCCGAACTGGCACTGATTGCCTAATGGCGTAGCACTCCTATTCAGCTGATAATTAGCGGAATGGTAATATATTTTATTTTAGATGTCACACGCTGTGAGATATGTTATTCGGCATTAACTTGTCCAAACTAGCAAACTATTGAGCTCGGCATACAATATTATAGCTGAATTAAGCTGCATTTTATTTTGACTTGAACTCAAATTAGTTATCGCCTACTGGCGTTGCACTCTCAACTTAGCACACAATAGACAAAAAGATGATTTTTATTAATAAATTGAGTATAATCAGTCATCATTTTATGCATGAAAACTGCCTTACAAAAATCTATAAAAAAATTACACACAAGAAAATACTAATCAAAAAGCAGAATTACATAAAACTACTTATTCCTCAAGGTCAGACCCCAGCGGCTCAACCTCTAGCTACTCATATGGAATTGACTGCTCTAATACCACATTAGCATCTACCAGAGCTTTGAGTCAGCTGTGTTTGAATCCCCGATTTTCAAATTTAGGTACTTCCTTTACATATTTCTCCAAGCAGCTTTCTCGCCAGCATTGAACGCTTTGGAAACCTCGGAGTCGGTAATTTTTTTCGCCTTCTTCGATTCTTCCAAATCGGCCTCCAGCTTCGCAATCGCTTCCTTGGCTAACTTTAGCGCTTCTTCACTAACGTTCGCTTTATCCTCAGTGACTATCCTGAGAAGATCTGAGCGTTTAGCCTTCTCTTCCTCGGCATTGGCCCTTGCTCGCTCTTCTTCCACCCTCTTGGCTTCAAAGTCAGCCCTGAGAGATGCCACCGCTAGTGAGGCCAATGCCTCCTTAGCCTTGTTCTTTTCGGTTTTAATTTCAGCTTTAAGTAAGCCAATTTGCTCAACGACGTCATAATGATGACAACTGATCTCTGTGATCCTGCCCGCCGCCTAAAGCAAAGCACGCATAAGTTAAATGACATTATTTAACAAAACTAATAATACGCCAAGTACATACCAATATCGCCGACTGTGCAACTAGTGCTATCAACACCACGTTTGGCTCTGCACGGAACGCAGCCCTGTCTACCGGCAAGGATATCGACGAGGCCACACTTAGAGCCATAGCGGGGTCCTTCAAAGCCGATGCGTTAGCCAAAACTGGCGTGTTCTTTATTTTAGGTTGGATAATAAACGACGCCGTCATATCCTGCGATGCTTTCATGCGTGGCCGTTTATCGACTAAGTCTTCAGAGTAATAGGCTCCAACCTCAACGGGGCATTTTTCCCCTCTCTGTTCGGCCAATCTATCGTTCGATTGCTCAATGGCCAACTCATCCATAATAACTTGCTCCGTTTCTTCAACAATAGTTGGAGAAGATTCAGCCTTAATCGGAGCCCGAAGAAGAGAATCAGTCTGAACAGGTGGCGAGGGCTCAGACCTGCCAGCCTCGGCCCTTCTTCGAGCCATCAACTTCTCGGCATTCTTTCTTCTGGCCATCTGTGCAAGCAACTCCCCGGCCATGTTTTCAGGATCCGTGTTGGAAAGATCTCTTAAATCGATGAAAATATTGTCTTTCAATGATGTGTCAACTTGGCCTGAATTGGACAGAGAGTTAATGCCGACCTCCTCAAAAGCCAAGTTGAGAGCCGCGTCGACTTCCTCCAAATCGGCCTCGTTTGGTTCGGCGACCTGATCACAGACTTCACCTTGGTCCAAGTCTGAATCTCCAACACCAATTTCCCGAAGGTTCTTCTAGTTTAGGAAAATGAGTGTCGTGAGCTGTTATTCACCCTTCGGAATCGAAATGTGATCCGCAGTCAAAAAAGTGGCGTATGTAGGTTCGTATCGCAAATGTAATAACCCGACCCTCGTATATGTTCTCTGGTATGCTTTCAGTCCCTTACTATGTATAATTACATGTCTGGTATGGAATTCCATGTGAAAGTAAGTTTAATTGTGTGAATTCCATGGTTATGGATTTATATCTGTCAAATATGAAAAATATCTGTTACAGTTGCGATGTTCAGATCAGAAATTGGGAGCCTTAGAGACTTACTAATCAAAAATTGACCTTATAATTGAGTTCAGCATAATTTCTAGATCATAATATGATTTTCCGTAAAAATCTGATTTGGAATCATTAAACTGATTGAGTTTTGTTTATTCAACATTTAGATATATATCTATCTTTACCCATTTGATTTGGGAATTCTTAACTAAAAAATATCTTTTGAGAGAGAGAAGAGAGAGTGAGAAGGGGAGAGCAAAGAGAAAGTCTTCAACAAGAGAAAACATAGGAAAATCGAGGAAAATTGTAGAGGTTTGAACCAAGGTATGTAAGATTCACCTTAAACAACCTCTTTCTTGGATTTGAGTGAGAATTATCTTTCATTTTTGAGAATCAGGGTTTGTGATGGAAATTTTGTGTATGACAATTGGTTAATTGGCTAGATATTCTGATAATTAAGTTGTTTGACTTAACTTGAGTTATATAGTGAAAAATTACATCTTCTTCCCCCATTTTCATGTTTGAATTCAACTATGTAGATAGATGGCTATATAGGAATATGTATATGTGTGAATAGTTAGAAATATAAAGAAATTGAGTCGAGTTTATGAGTTTAAGGAATCAAAGACCTAATTGAGCCTATGATTCAAGTTAGTGTATCATCATATCACCATAGTGTATTAAATTCCCTTATTTTGTGCTTTATATTGAATTTGCCAAGTTAAAGAGTTGCTTGAAATCGAATTGCACAAAACAGGGTTCCGACCGCACGTGCGGGGGTCATGGCTGTACGTGCGAGAAGCACCGCCGCACGTGCGGGGCTCACAACCGCACGTGCGAAAAACAGGGGAAATCGAGGCTGAGGTTCTGAAATAAGAGCACGTGCGGAAGAGGATTACCGCACGTGCAGCCCACCTTTCCGCACGTGCAGAAGGGGATTACCGTACGTGCGGCCCATGTGCAAAAAAGTTAGTTTACTCCGTTTTCCTTGTTTGACCCTGTAGACGTCCCCGAATGCATCCCGGGGGAAAGGAGTGCGAGTCCCCCCCGTTCTGGTTCGATATTGGGTCACCACAGTTCGAAGGACTCAAATGTCACGGTTCTCAATCTTGAACCGAAGAGTCCAAATCCGGCAAATCGTTTTGAAAACAGATTTTTTTGAAAGAAGTGCCAAACATGGACTACTTCGCCAGATACAGAGTCGCCACCTAAATATTTTAAAATGGGAAATTTAAGAAACCTTGACTCGGTGCCAAAGGCCACGTGTCCGTCATCACCAAAGTTGCCTCGGCTCGGGAACTTGGGTACGATTAGAAGGTCGCCGTGAGCACCCCCGCTCGCCCGGTCGAAGACCGGCCTCTACTAACCATGATATCTGATTTTGAAAACATTGTGAGTTCTTATTCCGGTTATTAGCCTAGGTTACTATGTGATGCGCACAGCATACAAGTATTAGACTGAATCGCTTGAATTGGAACAAAACGTTTCGTGTCTGTTTATTTGAAAATGGTTTGATGGTGCTACCCGCAGGTAGGCTAAGACGTGGATTTGCCACCCTCGGGTGGGCTTAAGAAAATATGATTTTGCCACTATCTAGTGGGCTTAAAACAAACATTTGATGAATTGTCCCAATTCAAGTAACTCAACCTCCACCCACAGGCATTCAAGGCAGTTATATCACATAAGCATTTAGCCTCATGGTAAGCATGCTATTCATGGCAACACTCACACGCATGCAAGGATGCTAAAGCATAAAACTCACCGAGTACTCCACGCCAAAATAGAAACTCATCAGAAATCATGCATGATCCTAAATATACAGAATTGCCTAATGCAACACATGCGAAGATGCAAACTACAGCAGGCTCGGCTATTCTAAACATGGTATATGAAATGCTACAATTATCACGTACTCAATTCGGAATTGAAATGCAAATGCAGTTTGTATGATGCGCCGAGCCCGGTGCGTGCAAAGCAGATGAATGATGCAAACATGCTGTCATACTGTATGCTAATTGAAATATGCCCTATATCTAACCATCATAAGCGGGTAAATAAAAGGGAAGAAAGACGTGGGGTTGGAAGACATACATCACACTCACCCACACTTATTACAGTTTTGCCCTCGCGCAGAGGGTCTGAATAAATAATACAGTCCCAAATAAAAGAATAATACGGTCCGAATAAATATACAGATTCCTAATTAATTAACAGATTAACTAAGAAAAACTATAAACTGGCATTCAAGCCAGGGGCTGCCTCGATTCTGATGAATGATATATGCTGGGCTACCTTGCGCGGAAATCCACTGGGATGCCCCAATTAGCCTCTGTTTGCACCTTTCCTCGAAATGCGTGCCAGACTCCGAAAAGTTGCTAATTCTTCATTTTGCTACAACAAAGAGCAGGAAAGGGGCATAGCAATGTATTTCACAAATATATGCATGCCTCAATCCTCGTGCCACCAATCACGCATCTCGATGCATGATGGCCGAGGAACCGAATTGCACAACTCAATATAGGATGAATGCATATGAATTCTACGACAAAACCTAACTCCATCATGGGTAATCCGGAGTGTCGGTGACTTGGGAATTGAGACACATTCCGTTACTCGGAGTACGAAACGTGCCTCGTTTCCTGTGCCCGGGTTAACTCTCATCCCGAACACGATGCATGATATGCATGAAATGCAGCTAAGATACAACCCTAACATACACAATGCTATGAAAATGAGATGTCTCGGAATGCGTGCATACGGGCACGCAAATCGAGGAAATGATCCTAAGGCATAAAATGGCATACGCAATGTAATTGGACTTACACTAACATGAGTGGACCTCAACCACACTCACATAAGAGGCTGTCGGATAAAAGTGAAGTGCCTCGAAATGCGTGCACACGGGCACGCAAATTGAGGCAATGGCATACGGAATGCAATGATGCTAAAATGACAAAAACAATACAATATGGGTTTACACTAACATGAGAGAGCCTCAGCCACACTCACATAAGAGGCCGAGAGATGAAAAATGAGATGCCTCGAAATGCGTGCACGCGGGCACGCAAATCGAGGCAATGGCATACACAATGTAATGGCATGGAAATATGATATGGGCTTACACTGACATGAGAGAGCCTCAGCCACACTCACATAAGAGGCCGATGGATGAAAATGAAGTGCCTCGAAATGCATGCACACAGGCGCGCAAACCGAGACGACGGCCCTAAGGCATGAAATGGCATGGAAATGATATGCAAACATGCAAATGAATTTTGGCACTGAAATGTGGGGGAAAACAGCCCCGTAATGAGGCGAAAGTACACCCGATGCATGAAATGGCCCTGAAACATGAATTTAGGCACCCGAAATGGCCTATAGCTATACCAAACATGCACAATATAGACATGGAATGAAAATACAGTAGCAAGGCAGCCCCAAGACAAGCATTTTTCAGTCATAAAAAGGGATAAACAGCAAGCACACATAGGATTAAGCAAGAATGCAAAAATGGCTCCCCAAGAGGGGTATTGAAGTAAGTGATATATGCAATGCCCAAATGGAAAAATACCCTTCTACAAAACTGAAGAGGGACTAAAAATATGAACATTTACAGCAGATGACATCCCCCAAATCAGTATGAAAATATGATAAAAATGCCATGCAATATTGAGGCCACAAGAGGATATAACATGAAGTAGGCCAAAAATTCATCCAACAAGAAAATACCCTTAATGAAATATGTCCAGAGGGTCAAAATATGACTCATTCCAGTTCTGATGATGGCCGAAAACAGAGGCTAGATAAGCCTAAAAGAGCATGTAAAAATGAGGGCCAAAGAGGGGTAGAATGGTAGGTACTACATGGAGACCCCAAACAAGATTGATCCCTTCTACAATGTTGTATAGGGACACAAAATAAGCTTAATCACAGTTCATAACAAACTCCAAAAAAATTTACATATAGGCCAAACAAATCATGCAAATTTACGGTAAATAGGAGAGATTATGAAGTAAGTGCAAGATAGAGGACCCAAACAGGATTGAGCCCTTCTTCAATGTTGAATAAGGGCTCAAAATAGGCCCACTTACAGTTTACATTATGCTCGAAAACAGATCACTCATAGGCTAGAAATTTCATGCAAAAAAATGGCATATAAGATGATATTGAAGCAAGTGCCAAATGGAGGGCTCAAACAGGGTTGAGCCCTTAAACAAACATGAAGATAAGCTCAAAATAGTGACCATTTCAGTTAGGGTCGGAGCCTAAAACAGTGAGAAAATAGGCTTAAGAAATGAAGCAAGAAAATGCTACAAAAGAGGGAAATGGAGACTTACCCTTGTAGACCTTTTCTTTTCTACCTCTTGGCTTGAGGAATGTTGCTTCTAAGCCTCTGAGAACCTCTCCTTGCTGCTGGAAATGGAGTGGTGATGGGGATGCTTGATAGTGATGAAGAAATGGCACCAAACTTGAAGAAAAATGACTTTGGAGCTTGGAAATGGAGAGAAATGGGAGGTGGAAGGTATAGCTCTCTCTCAAATGTGTCTAACAAATGTCTAACCTTGAGCCAAGAAGCCAAGCCTCTCCTTTATAGAGGAGAGGCATGAAAAATATCTAAGGGACCTCTCTAATCCTCCATACACGTGTATGGAGGATGGTCCAATTGGCAACCAGCTGGCACAGCTGGAATACACTGAGGGAGAGGAAAATGGCTGGCCAGCTTAAAGGGGCAAAAAGGTCATTTCACAAAAGGGGTGGCCGGCCAGCTAGATTTTCTGGCCGGCCAGCTACTTTTCAGGAGCTGTCGGGAAGAAAACTGGCCGGTGGGTGCTAGGGAAGTCCAAATGTGGCCATTCAAGTGTCCAAGTTGAAGCCCCGGAAGTTAGCTTTCCAATGGAGCAAACCTTGTATCAAAATTCCTCCTGTGGAAAAAGTTATGCCAGTTTCCGTGAAGCCGCGCAGATTTCAGTTCAACCAGAGTGATGCCTTACTTTAATCAACCATATCTCCTCCGTCCGGAATTGAATTTAGGAGATTCTTGAGTGAAAAATGATGCCCCGGGAGTAAGATTTCCAAAGATGGTGGCCTCATACTTTAATTCCTCTTGTGCAAAGAGTTACGCCCGTTTCGGTGAAGCCGCGCAGACTTTTCTCCTTCCCGGATTCATGCTGAACCACTTTTGACCAAACAAAAAGTTGGTTGTCAAAACAATTGCTGGCCTCCCACCCTCCTACAAGCTTCCTAACCATGAAAATAAGGCCTCCACCAAAAATGAACCCAAACCGATGCGAAATGAAGGTTCGGGGGCCGAAACGCGCAGTTCGGGACCCCGAAAACTGACTGTTGGGCACCGGGAGTAGTGTTCGACTACGAAGTCGGTCCCTCGGACCCCAGTGTCCCCCAAAAGGGAGAAAATAAGATGCATGCCAAAAATCAGAGCAATCGGAGATGGTTAGGCGGTCCCGAACCGAGGCACATGGCCTGACGGCTCCGAAAACCGGGAACCGGGCTCCGAAATGGGCAAAATGGCCTACGGCCACGAAAAGTAGCCCACGGCCATTGAGAGATGGTCTATGGGACCTCTCCCTCCCCGCAAGAAGAAAAACAGGGAAAATCGAGCCTGGTTCGCAAACCGAGGCAAAGTACAGAGAGGGTTCGGAAGTTCGGAGGCAGGGCTCGCAGCCGAGACTCTGAGACGTCTAAACGAGCACAACATGTAACATCACCGAGTGCTCAACCGGTGACGTCTGAGTCTTAAGGTCAGTCAAAAATGGGGTGTCTACAGTTGCCCCTCTTTGACAGAACTCGAAAGTCATAAGAATGACGGGAGTGAATGTCAAAGCCTAGAGACGACCCATTTTTGACAAGGCCGAAGACTTAGACAAAGCAAACAGGATAGACAAAGATGTGCCCGCAGGCATGCCCGCAGGCAGGGGCAAAATGCAAAATGATATGCAGGAAGATTTGATAATTGGACTTACACGCTACGCGAAGCCGGTTTGAAGATTGGACTTATACGCTACGCGAAGCCGGTTTGAAGATTGGACTTATACGCTACGCGAAGCCGGTTTGAAGATTGGACTTATACGCTATACGAAGCCGATTTGAAGATTGGACTTATACGCTACGCGAAGCCGGTTATCACTCATGATCATGCAAAGAGAGCTGTAATGAAGCAAATATGCAAAATAAATGCAACATTTTAAGCGAAAGCTAGGCAAGAAGTAAACTCGAGACAAATTACATCTCGTGCAGAAAGGATGTAAGAAAAGAATATGCAATGCTCACTGCGTCTCACGCGGAGAAGGCTAAAAGTGACTACCGAGAATACCCATAGTCTCACATAAGACATCTCTCTGCGTATCACACACAAGAGAGAAAGAAGGTAAACCTCTCAGCGTATCACACGCAAGAGAGGAAAGGTAAGTTTCTCAGCGTATCACACGCAAGAGAAGAAAGGGTCGTCTATCAGCGTATCACATGCGAGAGAGGAAAAGATCGTCTCTCAGCGTATCACACGCAAGAGAGGAAAAGATCGTCTCTCAGCGTATCACACGTAAGAGAGGAAAAGGTAGAAACCGGGTAAACAATGGTGTAACCAACAGGCGTATCTCAACGTATTTCATACGGAGAGAGGGAAGGTTTTAACCCGGGGAACAATGGTGTAACCAACAGGCGTATCTCAACGTATTTCATACGGAGAGAGGGAAGGTTTTAACCGGGGGAAACAATGGTGTAACCAACAAGCGTATATCAACGTATTTCATACGGAGAGAGGGAAGGTTTTAACCGGGGGAAACAATGGTGTAACCAACAAGCGTATCTCAACGTATTTCATACGGAGAGAGGGAAGGTTTTAACCGGGTAGCAATGGTGTAACCAACAAGCGTATCTCAACGTATTTCATACGGAGAGAGGGAAGGTTTTAACCGGGTAGCAATGGTGTAACCAACAAGCGTATCTCAACGTATTTCATACGGAGAGAGGGAAGGTTTTAACCGGGAAAACAATGATGTAACCAACAGGCGTATCTCAACGTATTTCATGCGGAGAGGGAAGGTTTTAACCGGGGAAACAATGGTGTGAGTGTGTGTGATCGATACACAAAGTAGGCAAAGCGAGTGTGTGATAGATACACTATTTGAGCAAAGTGTAATTGATGTACAAAGGGTGAAGTGAGCAAAGTGTGATGAATACACAAAAGACAAGCACAAAGTGTGATAGATGCACTAAGTGAACAAAGTATGATTGATATACTGAATGTGAACACAAAGTGTGATAGATGCACTGAGTGAATAAGTGTGATGGATACACTAAAGGTGAACACAAAGTGTGATAGATGCACTTAAGTGAGAATGTGTGTGATAGATACACTAAAAGCGAACACAAAGTGTGATAGATGCACTTAAGTGAGAATGTGTGTGATAGATACACAAAATGAATGAAGTGTGATTGATACACTAAAGCAAATGAAGTGTGTTAGATACACTGAGTGAAGCAAATAAAGTGTGATTGATACACTAAGTGAATGAAGTGTGATTGATACACTAAGTGAATGATCTCAAACGGAACTTTTTTGAATGAACCGTACATACAATATCGTGCATGACTGAGAAAGAAACTTAACAGGTACAATGCATTACAATGCATGATGCTTAAGGAAAGCAATAAATGGACAAAGCGGCGCTTTAGAAAGCACCTCATGAGGTGAGTGGCGGTGAGCCGCTCTACTCTGATGGGGATCTCCCCTCGTGCTCTTCGAACACTTTACCTTGAACTCACAGTACAAAGGCTTTGGAATGCTAACAAGTAACAATATCTGCATGTAGGAGCCACGGCTGCCGCTTGTCTTCCTGATCATACTCACAACTTTCCCTATTCTCCAACGGGGTGACAGACTAGGTTGGTTCAGTATCCAGAATTGAGGTGCATACACGCTATCTCAACCTATGGGGCTTCCATACAGATTTCAAGCCGAGGGCACGCCTCTGGGTATTTAAACCAGACTTTAGTCTCGGAAATCCTGAACCTTTGCGTTCTAGGCATGACCATTCGAACTCTAATTTCCACCGTCAGCTTGGTCTCCTAGGAACTCATCGCAAACACGGCCAAGATGCATCTGGCAGGGGCTGGTATTCAGAGAGAGCATTTCTGATCGCCATTCTGGCTTGAAGTAGACTTGATCTCGAGCTTGAGGTAGAGGCACACTCATACTTTAGAGCATTGGCAAGACCTGAAGAGGTACACACGGAATATAGTCTCGGAACTTACTAAAGTTGGAACAAACTCAGATGCCCGATATTTTCCTCTTTTGCTTTTGCTTTGTAGCCCGAAACTCATAGCTTTAGATAGGTCCTGGTTTTACTGTTCTCACATGACCTGGGTCGAACCCTGCGGTTTTCTGAAAGAACAAATTCTGTTTTGCACAAATGTGGAGAACGGCACGGCACTCATAGCACAAAACGATTTTATTTTTTTTGAAAATGAGAAAAGGATTCTCAACCGGGTATTAAGCCTACAACTGACCACAGCCAAAACAACTCAACACAGAAAAACAAAAGGTAAACGACCTAAACACAATGAGACACGCTCGGGATGAAATGAGACAAATGAAAAGACACGACACTCAAACGTGCACAGGGAGCCTGTTTCACCAGGTAGTGTTTCCCACCCTTTCTCACTTGTGATTCTTACATCACTTGGCACTCAATCTCTAGTTTTCTGAAAAAGCCCTTTTCTCACTTTTTTTCTCATCGCACATCTCTTTATTCTTCAATCTCTCATTTTTCAATCCCTCCCCTGGGTGGTTGATGGATAAGCAGAAAGTTGTGGGCTTTTGCCCCTGGTATTCTACCAGATTCTTCTTCTTCTACATGCAGCTAGTGAATTCCTCCCACAGAGGGGTTGTGCTACAAATGAGTGTGTAGCGAATCTGCAGCTGACACCGGTTGATGATGCTCTACCGGGGAGCTTGGACGTGATCAAATCTGTCAAGATGAGGGAGTGGAATATCTTGATCCATTCCCGTTCGTGCTTCGCACTTGGCTTGATACCTCGCTGCTTGGAGGGTGAGAGAGCCTTCAGCACTTTGTTGTTAGCTTCAATTGTGCCCTTTTTCTTGGCATGTAGAGTGCCCTTCTTGGCAAATGCATTGATAACGGGGAAAAGACAGAACACCTGACTCCACTGTGCCCCTAGTTCATCGTTTTGACCATTTTTTGTTTTTGCTTTCTACTAAAACAATTTTGACCAACATGAGGGTTAGATTAACATGCTTGTTCAATTTTTGATTTGAAATCACGCAAGTCAGGCTATGAGCACTGAAAATTTTCCTTTTTTTGGGTCCAAAAAATGGTCCAGTTTTTGGAAAATATGGAACAATTTTCGAGAAAATAGTCAACCTCAGTAGAAATTCTCAAAAACTATTTTTGCACACGGCCACTTGCTCAACGAGCATCAAACTTACTCCTGAGATGCACAACCTCGGATCCAAGGGAAAACTGCCCCGTGCTTGAAGAGAGCTGCATGGCAACGGAAAGTTGCCCCTTGTTTGAACGGCACCGCAGCGCATTGAATGGCAACGGAAAGTTGCCCCTTGTTTGAAAGGCACCACAGCGCATTGAATGGCAACGGAAAGTTGCCCCTTGTTTGAAAGGCACCGCAGCGCATTGTAGTCAGTCCTCAGAGCGATGATTGCAATCGAACTCTCGGATACAGAGGAGGCAAGGATGGTCAAAACCATTACATGGACACACTTGATTTGGAAGTGTTTATGGCTGGACTTCAGAATGAAGTTGCCTACGTATCCCAAAGATGGGAATCAAGCCTTACGTAGTTCGGGGTTAAGGTACACTCGGGTATTTAACCTCTCCTTTTTATGCTCTAACTTTTGCCAAGGCGCCTGTGACAGGTTTTCAACCTTGCGAGCTTTGTTTTTCTTTTCTTTTTTATTTCTTTCTTTTTTTCTTTTTTTTTCATCTTTTCTTTTCTTTTCTTTTCTCTTCTTTTTTTTGGCATTTTTCTTTTTTTTTCTTTATTTCTTTTTTTTCATTCTTCTCTTTTTTTTTTCTTTTTGCATTTTTGTATATATTTTTTTTGTCTTGCTCTAACTTTTGCCTAGGTCGCCCTTTCGGGTTTTCGGCCCAGCGAGCCTCTCAAAGGGTAAAAGTGTAGCTGGTCCATGCCAAATGGTTTTGAGATCCTGAAGTCATCTGAATCCCGGAAAATGACTGCTGTATTGATTCGCAGAAGGATCCATCTTCGACTCTTCGAGCATATCGGACATTTTTGCTCCTAGTTCGAGGGGTGTTTCTAATTTAGCTTCGCAAGCTTCTTCTGATGAGGTCTGATCTTCTTGATTTGACTTTGGTGCCTCTTGTTCGAGGGCTGCTTCAAATCTGGCCACACAGGCCTCACATCGTAGTTGACCGTTGAACCTTCTGAATTCAAGTTCAAGGTTTGAAAGCAAGGGCTCAAGTCTCGAGGTTGAGAGCGATCCTAAGCTGCACAATCTCAAGAGCGATTCCACACAGGTCCTCGCAGGACCGCGCGAAACATTTTGTTTTTGAAAATTTTTAAGAAAGCGACAAATCGCTCGTGCTGAAGATAGTGTGAAACCAGTCTGGATCAAGCCAGGGTCCTTCTCAGTACTCACTCCAACAAGCATGATTTCATTCATTAAGGGCTTAGCACGCCTCTCTTTCTCTCAATTTGATCAAAGTTTTGCAAATCCCGAGGAATTCCTCCCTCTTTGTTTTCACCGCAGTGTTCAAAAAGTTTTGAAAAACTCAGGTCATTACAATGACTTCAAGGCATAGAAAAGACAGAGTTCTTAGTCAAATACTGCCATCTCATTCAAAACTCCCGGCATAACTGGCACAAGGCAGAAGCGAATACAAGAATGTGAAAATCACTGCTGTTCATTCAAAGTCTGCTAGCACAACTGGCTCCTGGCGTAAATGCACTCAAAACAAAACGAAAAGACAAACAAAACAAAATGGTGATACCGAGGTAACACCGGAATCACCCGACTCCTATACAACAGACTAACTCGATACAACAAGATGACCCAAGACAAAAGAGATCGACTCAAAATAAAAGATGCTCAAAACAAAACAACAAAATCGACCCAATACCCAAGTCATAATGCAAAATTAACAAAGACTTGTACATTGCTCAAAACAAAGGCATGCCATTCCCACATCTGGAGTTAATCGAGCACGCTCACCGCAGTGGTTCATCCCCGCTCATATAACATTATCCCCAAGTTCACGACCCAAAGGCCGATAGACTTTCTTGCCGAGCTCGGCGGAGGATGGCCCCGTTGTCAAATAGATCCTCAGATTCATGGCGAAGACCAAGCGCTGTCGGTAGTATGGCTGGGCTTTGGCGATGGTACGCCAAAGATCGGGTAGCATCATGTGTAGCCGGAAGAGGGTTCGGGAGTGGTCGAGGCTCAAGGGGTTCGAGATGGCCTTGTCCCACAAGGATTTGAAAAGCTTTGGACAAAGGCAAATAGAGGGCATGGAAGACCCTCCGACCTCGGGGCTGGTACTACAAGGCTTGTGGATTTTGTCGGGCGACTCAAGAAAGGACTGGCAGTCTCGGTTTGGTCGATCTCTTCTGAGTGGAGGATTAGAGCTAACAAGATCATTTCGCACGATGCACGGCCCTTTTCCGATTTTCCCTTGATTCAAATCGCCTGACTTGAGTGGCGAAAATGTCCACGCTTTTTGCAACAAGCTGCGAGCACTTGTTTTGTTGATCCTCGGCTTTCAAAGCCTCAACAGCCAACAGAAGATGCTCATGGGGATCCATGTCCGCCCCTATCTTGTTCTTTCCACTCGCCTTTACCTCGCCAAGGGATTGGCATTCCTCAAATACAGCCCGTTCTAAGACTGGAGAGCCTTTTGACACGAACTCCCTGGTATGAGATGTGGTTGATGACGGAGCCAATGTCCCGGAGACCAGATTTGTCACAGTTCTTTGAAGATCTTCGATCATTCTCTTCAGCTCAGAAGTAGTGGGCTCACGGGTTTGAGATGATTGGGGTTCAAGTGCATCTATCGTGCTTAAGGCCATGCTTTCTGGGATAAACATCTCGGGCTTGGGTATATGGGTCGGGGGGTATATGCTGGGGTTGTAGGTGGGTGGCAGTGTATGGTTGAGGTTGAAATGTGGATGAGGTACTTGGTCCTTGGGGTTTTGAGGTGGAACCATTGTCCGGTTGTCAATGAGATTCTGGATCTCATGACGAAGGCGGTAGCAACCATCGGTGCCATGGCCGCGCTGTTGATGATATACACAGTATTTGCTTGGGTTATGTTTGGTAGGGAGTGGATTTGGCAAAGGTTGAGGATTAAGGGGTTCGAGATGCCCTCTTTCCCTCAGGACTTTGAATGCGCTGGTTAGGCTCATATGGAGGGGGGTGAAAAATCTACCCTGAGCTCGGGCTGGGCTGGCTATTTGTAGGCTGGCCTTGGCAAAAGGGCTGGCTATGGCAACTGTGTTGACTTTAGTAGGTTTGGAAACAGTGCTACCGCTAGCATTGGTACTCTCGACTGGGAGTCTTACGGCAACCTCGGTGGACCCATCCTTGATGTCGTGAATAGGGCTAAGGCCCTGTGCCCTTTTGAATTGCTTCTCAAGGTTTGCAATTTTCACTGCAGTCGAACTGAATTCATTGACATCAGAGGGACGAAGCCTCTCAGTAGGCTGCACCAGGGGTGTGGAAACTCGAGCTTGAGTCAACCTTTCTTGGGGATCTAGACCCTGCAAATCTTAAGCTGGCAGAAGTGGGTCAAAGTTCGGCTGGGGCCCTGAAACTGGATATGGAGCAGATGCCCCAGATGGGTATTGCGTTTCAGCCATTAGTCTTATCTGCAGACAGTTCCTCGATGAAGGCCGCTATCATGGCCACAAATTCTTCCGAACCCTGTGCCATCATGGGTCTGCTGATGATGTGACTGGTGATTGTCGGATCAGATGAACAAATGAACCCTGTCTGGCCCTCCTTTGCCTTGCCTTAGCGAAAGAACACTAGTTGCCCTTGAATTGAATTTCTGACCTAACAAAGTCTATCAGCACTAGTCCAATGTACCTGGGGGATAGTGGAGCCTTCTGAAGCTATGGTTCCAGGACTACCTAGCAAAAGAGAAGCATGACAAAGATCTCAATTTCACGAGCAGTCTGAACAAAATCGAATGAGTGTGCTCTCTACTGAATTCTGCCCCAAAATTCCGCCTGTAAGCTGATACCCTCAGGTAAAACTGATTCCACCAAATACTGATGCCCGCAGGCCTAATACCCAAAATACTGAATTGGTGCCCGCAGGCCTGATGCCCAAACTTGTAGACTGATACATGCATTCTTATAGAGACGCTCTCTAAAAGCACATAACAGATAAGTGAGAGCCAAAACACCCCTATGTTGGGGTAAGGTTTCCCTATCCTATTTTGTCAGGAGCTAGGGTTTCACTACGCACGCAGCGGTTTCAAACAACCTATATCGGGTAAGTAACCTGTCCTAGCTTGGAATGGTCACTATGGATCCGAATATGCACTAGGTCGAATGGTCAAAAAAGGTGCCCCGGTAAAACCGGGGTTTGTGTTCTATCTTGGCAGAGCTCAGAATCGTCACCTTATGGACATGCCTTGACAAGACAAGCCTCCGACAAACCGCTCAGGAATAGCAAATGGCAAACACGGTGTCCTAGGCGCACCAATGCAAATGCAATGCAAAGAAACACACAAGTATAGTCAAAACCAGATATCATGAGTTCGAGTCAAGTTCTCTAAATCCCCAGCGGAGTCGCCAGAAACTGTAGACGTCCCCGAATGCATCCCGGGGGAAATGAGTGCGAGTCCCCCCCGTTCTGGTTCGATATTGGGTCACTACAGTTTGAAGGACTCAAATGTCACGGTTCTCAATCTTGAACCGAAGAGTCCAAATCCGGCAAATCGTTTTGAAAACAGATTTTTTTGAAAGAAGTGCCAAACATGGACCCCTTCGCAAGATACAGACTCGCCACCTAATTATTTTAAAATGGGAAATTTAGGAAACCCTGACTCGGTGCCAAAGGCCACGTGTCCGTCATCACCAAAGTTGCCTCGCTCAGAACTTGGGTACGATTGGGGAAGGTCACCGTG
Organism: Camellia lanceoleosa; assembly: GCA_025200525.1. NCBI lineage: Eukaryota > Viridiplantae > Streptophyta > Magnoliopsida > Ericales > Theaceae > Camellia > Camellia lanceoleosa. The sequence continues at coordinate 58,625,521 of CM045762.1, forward strand.
AGCATTTCGCCCGGTCGAAGACCGGCCTCTACTAACCATGATATCTGATTTTGAAAACATTGTGAGTTCTTATTCCGGTTATTAGCCTAGGTTACTATGTGATGCGCACAGCATACAAGTATTAGACTGAATCGCCTGAATTGGAACAAAACGTTTCGTGTCTGTTTATTTGAAAATGGTTTGATGGTGCTACCCGCAGGTAGGCTAAGACGTGGATTTGCCACCCTCGGGTGGGCTTAAGAAAATATGATTTTGCCACTATCTAGTGGGCTTAAAACAAACATTTGATGAATTGTCCCAATTCAAGTAACTCAACCTCCACCCACAGGCATTCAAGGCAGTTATATCACATAAGCATTTAGCCTCATGGTAAGCATGCTATTCATGGCAACACTCACACGCATGCAAGGATGCTAAAGCATAAAACTCACCGAGTACTCCACGCCAAAATAAAAACTCATCAGAAATCATGCATGATCCTAAATATACAGAATTGCCTAATGCAACACATGCGAAGATGCAAACTACAGCAGGCTCGGCTATTCTAAACATGGTATATGAAATGCTACAATTATCACGTACTCAATTCGGAATTGAAATGCAAATGCAGTTTGTATGATGCGCCGAGCCCGGTGCGTGCAAAGCAGATGAATGATGCAAACATGCTGTCATACTGTATGCTAATTGAAATATGCCCTATATCTAACCATCATAAGCGGGTAAATAAAAGGGAAGAAAGACGTGGGGTTGGAAGACATACATCACACTCACCCACACTTATTACAGTTTTGCCCTCGCGCAGAGGGTCCGAATAAATAATACAGTCCCAAATAAAAGAATAATACGGTCCGAATAAATATACAGATTCCTAATTAATTAACAGATTAACTGAGAAAAACTATAAACTGGCATTCAAGCCAGGGGCTGCCTCGATTCTGATGAATGATATATGCTGGGCTACCTTGCGCAGAAATCCACTGGGATGCCCCAATTAGCCTCTGTTTGCACCTTTTCTCGAAATGCGTGCCAGACTCCGAAAAGTTGCTAATTCTTCATTTTGCTGCAACAGAGAGCAGGAAAGGGGCATAGCAATGTATTTCACAAATATATGCATGCCTCGATCCTCGTGCCACCAATCACGCATCTCGATGCATGATGGCCGAGGAACCGAATTGCACAACTCAATATAGGATGAATGCATATGAATTCTACGACAAAACCTAACTCCATCATGGGTAATCCGGAGTGTCGGTGACTTGGGAATTGAGACACATTCCGTTACTCGGAGTACGAAACGTGCCTCGTTTCCTGTGCCCGGGTTAACTCTCTTCCCGAACACGATGTAATATGCATGATATGCATGAAATGCAGCTAAGATACAACCCTAACATACACAATGCTATGAAAATGAGATGTCTCGGAATGCGTGCATACGGGCACGCAAATCGAGAAAATGATCCTAAGGCATAAAATGGCATACGCAATGCAATTGGACTTACACTAACATGAGTAGACCTCAGCCACACTCACATAAGAGGCCGTCGGATAAAAGTGAAGTGCCTCGAAATGCGTGCACACGGGCACGCAAACCGAGGCAATGGCATACGGAATGCAATGATGCTAAAATAACATAAACAATACAATATGGGCTTACACTAACATGAGAGAGCCTCAGCCACACTCACATAAGAGGCCGAGAGATGAAAAATGAGATGCCTCGAAATGCATGCACGCGGGCACGCAAACCGAGGCAACGGCATACACAATGTAATGGCATGGAAATATGATATGGGCTTACACTGACATGAGAGAGCCTCAGCCACACTCACATAAGAGGCCGATGGATGAAAATGAAGTGCCTCGAAATGCGTGCACACGGGCACGCAAACCGAGGCGATGGCCCTAAGGCATGAAATGGCATGGAAATGATATGCAAACATGCAAATGAATTTTGGCACTGAAATGTGGGGGAAAACAGCCCCGTAATGAGGCGAAAGTACACCCGATGCATGAAATGGCCTCGAAACATGAATTTAGGCACCCGAAATGGCCTATAGCTATACCAAACATGCACAATATAGACATGGAATGAAAATACAGTAGCAAGGAAGCCCCAAGACAAGCATTTTTCAGTCATAAAAAGGGCTAAACAGCAAGCACACATAGGATTAAGCAAGAATGCAAAAATGGCTCCCCAAGAGGGGTATTGAAGTAAGTGATATATGCAATGCCCAAATGGAAAAATATCCTTCTACAACACTGAAGAGGGACTAAAAATATGAACATTTACAGCAGATGACATCCCCCAAATCAGTATGAAAATATGCTAAAAATGCCATGCAAGATTGAGGCCACAAGAGGATATAACATGAAGTAGGCCAAAAATTCATCCAACAAGAAAAGTCCCTTAATAAAATATGTCCAGAGGGTCAAAATATGACTCATTCCAGTTCTGATGATGGCCGAAAACAGAGGCTAGATAAGCCTAAAAGAGCATGTAAAAATGAGGGCCAAAGAGGGGTAGAATGGTGAGTACTACATGGAGGCCCCAAACAAGATTGATCCCTTCTACCATGTTGTAGAGGGACACAAAATAAGCTTACTCACAGTTCATAACAAACTCCAAAACAATTTACATATAGGCCAAAAAAATCGTGCAAATTTACGGTAAATAGGAGAGATTATGAAGTAAGTGCAAGATAGAGGACCCAAACAGGACTGAGCCCTTCTTCAATATTGAAGAGGGGCTCAAAATAGGCCCACTTAAAGTTTACATTATGCTCGAAAACAGATCACTCATAGGCTAGAAATTTCATGCAAAAAAATGGCATATAAGATGATATTGAAGCAAGTGCCAAATGGAGGGCTCAAACAGGGTTGAGCCCTTAAACAAACATGAAGATAAGCTCAAAATAGTGACCCTTTCAGTTAGGGTCAGAGCCTAAAACAGTGAGAAAATAGGCTTAAGAAATGAAGCAAGAAAATGCTACAAAAGAGGGAAATGGAGACTTACCCTTGTAGACCTTTTCTTTTCTACCTCTTGGCTTCAGGAATGTTGCTTCTAAGCCTCTGAGAACCTCTCCTTGCTTCTGGAAATGGAGTGGTGATAGGGATGCTTGATAGTGATGAAGAAATGGCACCAAACTTGAAGAAAAATGACTTTGGAGCTTGGAAATGGAGAGAAATGGGAGGTGGAAGGTATAGCTCTCTCTCAAATGTGTCTAACAAATGTCTAACCTTGAGCCAAGAAGCCAAGCCTCTCCTTTATAGAGGAGAGGCATGAAAAATATCTAAGGGACCTCTCTAATCCTCTATACACGTGTATGGAGGATGGTCTAATTGGCAACCAGCTGGCACAGCTGGAATACACTGAGGGAGAGGAAAATGGCCGGCCAGCTTAAAGGGGCAAAAAGGTCATTTCACAAAAGGGGTGGTCGGCCAACTAGATTTTCTGGCCGGCCAGCTACTTTTCAGGAGCTGTCGGGAAGAAAACTGGCCGGTGGGTGCTAGGGAAGTCCAAATGTGGCTATTCAAGTGTCCAAATTGAAGCCCCGGAAGTTATCTTTCCAATGGAGCAAACCTTGCATCAAAATTCCTCCTGTGGAAAAAGTTATGTTAGTTTCTGTGAAGCCGCGCAGATTTCGATTCAACCGGAGTGATGCCTTACTTCAATCAACCATATCTCCTCCGTCCGGAATTGAATTTAGGAGATTCTTGAGTGCAAAATGAAGCCCCGGGAGTAAGATTTCCAAATATGGTGCCCTCATACTTTAATTCCTCTTGTACAAAGAGTTACGCCCGTTTCGGTGAAGCCGCGCAGACTTTTCTCCTTCCCGGATTCATGCTGAACCACTTTTGACCAAACAAAAAGTTGGTTGTCAAAACAATTGCTGGCCTTCCACCCTCCTACAAGCTTCCTAACCATGAAAATAAGGCCTCCACCAAAAATGAACCCAAACCGATGCAAAATGAAGGTTCGGGGGCCGAAACGCGCAGTTCGGGACCCCGAAAACTGATTGTTGGGCACCGGGAGTAGTGTTCGTCCACGAAGTCGGTCCCTCAGATCCCAGTGTCCCCCAAAAGGGAGCAAATAAGATGCATGCCAAAAATCAGAGCAATCGGAGATGGTTAGGCGGTCCCGAACCGAGGCACATGGCCTGACGGCTCCGAAAATCGAGAACCGGGCTTCGAAATGGGCAAAATGGCCTACGGCCACGAAAAGTAGCCCACAGCCACTGAGAGATGGTCTACGGGACCTCTCCCTCCCCTCAAGAAGAAAAATAGAGAAAACCGAGCCTGGTTCGCAAACCGAGGCAAAGTACACAGAGGGTTCGGAAGTTCGGAGGCAGGGCTCGCAGCCGAGACTCTGAGACTTCTAAACTAGCACAACATGTAACATCACCGAGCGCTCAACCGGTGACGTCTGAGTCTTAAGGTCAGTCAAAAATGGGGTGTCTACAGACCCTCTGGGATTGCTAAAATGCGCATTTGATGCTTTTAAAATACTTGTAAATTTGTTAGAGACTGATCAAATCAGATAATGATTTAAAAGGAAAAAGGGGATAATTTGTGAATTGCATATGTGTGTAGGTCACATTCCAGAAGGGACTATCGCTCCGCCACAGCACAGTGAGTAATAGTACCATAGTAGTACATTGTGCTTACTGTTAATAGTTAATATTAATGTTTTGTTATCCGCAAGTGAACTACGTCGATTCATAATGAATAAATGGAACTTATGCACATTATTGAACAATGATATCTGTGTGGATCTGAGATCATTTTGTTTTGCTGATAATGGGCCTAAGGCTGTTCTGTTATCAGCCACCGAGTGTGGACAACTCTGAAGAAGAGGGAAGTGAGGACATGTCAATGACTCACCGACCGTGCTATGATCTGAATTAAATATATTTCATGGCCTGTGGCCGAGGGAAGTGACGTACATGTCAATGTATCACTTACCCGTTAATGTTCAAACAGCTGTTGATATATGGGCCTGAGGCTGATCTGTAAGATATATAGGGCTTGAGGCCGTTCTGCATAATACTGGGCTTAAAGCCACTTTGTATAAAGATTGGGCCCAAGGCCGCTTTGGAAATGTTTACAGAATAAGATTAATCATATAACCTCTGCACTTATATACATTATAATTCAAGTCTATTCATTGAATTGTTTAAGTACTATTATTCACTAAGCCTTGCTCACTCCGTGTTATGTCTGTCTCTGTAGGTAATCATCCTGGAGGTCAGTCTTAGTCCAACATGTCCGCTTCTCTTTTGCCAACGTCAATGCGTCTAAGCACTTAGATGAAGCTCATTCATTTTTGTGGAATTCTTACTAAGATTTTAGCTTTGTGCTCTAAGTCTTTTATCTAATGTCATAAATGTGTATAACCTTCTTTTACCAATGCTTTTGTCATACGCCCAATTATGAGGCCGGGTCTGTATATATGTATGCACATAACTGTCTCTCATATGTATGTTCATAGTATATGTGTCTATCTGATACAATGTTTGTGATCCTGGCATATTAGTGATAGCTCAATAGATACTGTTTATGTTGATACTTGCTTCCGTTCAGGCCCCATATGTTATACATATCAAATTTTATGTCCGTTTCCAAATTGGTCATGCCCAAACTTTTAGGGGCAAGTTTGGGGTGTGACAGCAAAAGTATATGGGCGGCCCGCCCTTCTTTTTGGAGGTTGGGACGGCCAAAAAATTCTAGCGCGGTTTTGACTTGTTGAAGTACAGCGTCGTCGGCTGAAGCAAGTACTTTCTTCAAATCGTTACATACACAAACAAATGATTAGTACATGGGATTTGATTTAAGCAGAATGAATGCATAAGAAATGCGTGGAAAAATGGGACCACACGGCCATCTGGTTCGCCTTTTTGTCTAGGCACAGGATCTAGGTGATCTTCGCCCTCGCCGAATTCCCAGTTACCTCAGACAACGACCATGACATCATCAACACGCTTGCCAGAACTGGCAAGCATAGTTACCAAATGGTGGTCGGTGTCCTTAGCCCTAAGAAAGTAGCATCCCTGCCGACCAGAGGATTTGGCCAAGGCATAACAATGCCGAATAGCAAGAATTCCAAGGTTAAGCCTAAGTCGGGGGTTTAATTCTACTATTCCCATTATGATTCGGTAAAATTTTATGTTAGGTTGAGAAGGGAGTAGACCCTAGTAGCGAATGACGGGCCTCACAAATGAGTGAAGGGGGAAACAGACTCCGCCCTCAGCGATTGACAGGAGAGGAAAGATGATCGTACTCGCATCGGTTCTCTCCATGTCAACTACGCTCTCTGCCACAAGTGACAGATGGACGTCATCAGGAATGGAAAAATGGTGTCAAAAAGTGGAAACACGATCCACAAAAAGAAGGGCTTTCAAATGTTTCGCCATCCGAGCCAGAATAGAAAGTATTCTAAACTAAAAACAAACAATGAAATTGGAGTTGGAATAAATAAGAGAAGAACTTACAAGGAGCAGAGAGAACAATGAGGAACGAATAGAAGTTGCAGAGGTCGTGAAATGAAAGAGAGATGTTGAGAGGCAACCAAGAAGCCTTGCGTATTCAAAAAAAATATTAGAAGGGACAATACGGTTTCAAATCGCATTAAATGAATGACGGGTACGAAGAGGAAGGAAATTATAATAATTTCTAAAAGCGTAGACGTTCTGATGCTTCGATATTGGAAGGAGTGCAAACGCCGTATTTTTGACTTTCCAAGTTTAAAGCCAAACGTGCCAACTAATTGACGTTAGTTGGATGTTTGGGGGGCAATTGTGGGGGTCGAATAATTATACACTAAGGAAAGCCAAATTCATTTGAAGGAAAATCAAGACAAAGACGATTCGAGTCTGTCCAAAGAGGTCTTGAAGCCAAGTATTTAAATCGGCCGTGCAATCGGCTATACAAGGAGTCGAATAGGAACTGGCATACAATTGAAAGGCTGAATAAGCAATTATTTGCTGGATTAAGAGTGGGCCCGACCCCTAAGACCATACATTAGTATAAATCGAGGAACATCAACCAAGAAAAGGTATGTAAGAATAGATTAAATAACTTGAGATAGAAGTAAACTTAAAATGATACTAACTTGTCTGTCAGAGTGCTAATTCCAGTAACCCCGACCAGAGTGTTCATCCTTTTTTCAGGTGACAATCAGAGGATCAAGAACGTCTTACTGGATCTAGGAGTATTTCCAAACCACATATCCACACTGGAGAAGAAGTAGAATGGCTTCACCACTTCCTTAAAGATATTTCAATGTGGCCAAAACCGGTGTCTGCTATATGCATACATTACGATAGTCAATCAACAATTGATAGAGCACAGAGTCATATGTATAACGGTAAGTTACGACACATTCGTCGTTGACATGACACCGTGAGACAACTACTCTCTAATGGAATTATTTCCATTGAATATGTGAAATTTAAAGACAACATAGCGGATCCACTAACCAAAGGGTTAGCAAGAGAGTTAGTTGAGAATTCATCGAGGGGAATGGGACTTAAGCCTATTAAATAAGGGTTACCAAAACGGCAACCCAACCTAGTTGACTGGAGATCCCAAGATCTAGGTTCAAAGGGACAACCGAGTTGTATATGACTCATAAGGATCATTGGAGAGTCAAACTCCTACCCATTTCTATGATAAAATAGTGATGTTTGCAGCGTTTTAGGTTAAGTAATACTTTAATGATTCTTATATCTAAGAATACCTAGTGGAGTATGGCAGAATACTCTTCATAAGAATCACCTATATGAGTGTGAGTTGGGCCGGTTCTATGAGATTTGTGCTATAATTCTCTAGAGCACTCATGAAAGACCAAGTTGTTCAGGGCCAAAATAAACACAATTGTGAGAACTAAACTGTGTCTGGTGATATACTGTGTGAGTTCTATTGTCTTGGTTTACACAAATGGATGAACAGTTCAAGACATCATGTTCACTGATTAGCTAGTAAATTCGATAGTGTCTCATAAGGGAAGGTTCAAAGCCAAAAACTACTTATCCTTTGTAGAATATTCCCACTTTCTATACTCTCTGTAGTTAGATTATGTTGTTGCATTTTCTCTCCATCAAATTCCATTCATGTGAGGAATTGTTAGAAAATTATGGTTTTTATAGGCTTATTTTGGGCAAACTTTGAGCCCAAAATTGAGTGGCTTTCACACGTCTTTTCGGGTATGTTCAAAGAGGTGACGTATTCCTTACCGCATGGCAAGTCACATAGTGAAGACGGTTCGTTAAAACCATTTATGAGTGAATGGAAAGTTGACGTTGTTTTCGGGTTCATGAAATAGACAATTAAAGTGTAACATGTGGGTTTCCTTGAAATGGATTGTCCCACATTGAAACTTTAAGAGAGCTTGTGTATGTATATAAGCTCTAGGTGGCAACACTTGGGTTGAGCTCCAAGGGCCATCCCAAGTTTGTAGAAGGGATGAGTTATGAATAAAGTGAACCTTGGCTCAACCGTGCCTGGCGTGGGTGTGGGTCAGGTCGGTTCTAATATTAATTTATTTGAATTTTTTGAAATTCTTGCAGAAAAATTATTTGAATTTCTAAACGAAATTAATTTAATTTTTTGCGCCAATGTTTTCTGTCCAAACAGTCCCTTGTTCAGTCCATGCCCAACAATTATGAACAGTTATAAAACTGTCCAAATAGATTGAAACTGCTGTAGTTATCTGTTCAAATTTTAAACTGCACCTGTTCATTCCTTTCATATCTGTTCGAACAGATCTGTTGGTCACCATTTTTCCTATAAATAGAGGACTTTTCCAGTATCTTTCTGATCTGGAAATATCCAGGAAAAATTCTTTTCTTCTCGGTTTTTGCTCTTTGGTTGTATTATTCTTCATATTATTTTTTAGGGAAAAATTTAGAGAGTATAGAACACAGGTTTGGTTCGCCATACAAATTGTTTGAAATGCTACTACAATTTGTAAAGATCATTATATCATAGGAGATAAACGTCATTTATCCGTAAGCACCGTAACGAGACGAATATGTCTTAAGAACAGAGTGTCACACACTCGACTTGATCTAATTTTATACTTTTCATTTCGGTAAATAAATTCTGTAAGTAATTTATTTTTATTTGTTTGATTTGGTTTCATATTATTTATTTATTGTACATAGAAGATTGTTCCAACGACTTGTACATATCAAACAAGTTTTTTGCTTTTATTTTTTAAAAAATACCTCTTGTTTCAAGTCTACAAAAAAATAAAAAATTAATAATGTTATCAAATACTAATCTGCCATAAAAGCTATATTATATAAGAATGATCTGTTAAGTAGTGTGGATCTTGATGACTCGCGGATTATTGCTATGAGAGTAAAGCATTTTGGGATGTAAATCCTTATTAATAAAAAAATTATTTGTTATGAAATTTAAAATTTTAAAAGGGGATGTAAATTTTAAAATTACAGACGACAAATCATATTTTAAGCACTTATGAGTGTATTTGTAATTTAAACTTCCTGCCAAAGAGCATTTTGCACAATTAGACTGTGTTTGGATTTTTTGTTTTTTTTTCTTCTGGTTTTTGAATAAGGTCGGAGTTCACGGGTTCAAAAACTTCGATTGTTTTTCTTGCAATAAAAATTTGATATCTGGGGCGTTGAGTGTGGCCTAGCGTTGCAATGGTTGAAATCGGAGTACGAGGAAAGACTGAACATCAAATTTGTTGCATGCCTACCATGTGTTTGTTAAATTGTTTATATGTAGAGGTCAGTATATTGGGTTATTTGGAGTTATCACAGAGTTTTTGGGAGTATTGCATATATGTGGTTGGGTGTTTTGTTGGGTTGTGGTGCATACGGTTGTTGTTATGTTCTGCTTCATTTTCTTCTAATAAAAGTTGTTTTTTTTGCTGATCAAAAAAAAATTAAAGACGATGAAAGACTGGTCTGTGTATTTATCTGATTGTAACTTGTAACTACTCCTATCTCATTTGTGGTTCAATATGATGCGATGATTAAGATGCAAATATGATTCAGATAAGAATTATATGGCTGTGGAATTCCAAGACTTCTTCACTTCCAAGTCCAACTGAACGGTAGAAAATTAATAACCATACAAAAGTCCAGCAAAAGACATGCTGTGCTGTTCATTTATAAAAACAGATGAATTTCATGAATTCGACATTACACCATCAATGGAAGGCCTTATACCTTTCTTGTTTTCCTCTTTATTTTCCATCTTAATAATCTCCAATGCAGTAGACACCATAACCACAACTCAATCCATAACAGGCAACAATACCGTTGTTTCATCTAGTGGGAGCTTTGAGATGGGTTTTTTCTACCCTGTCAATTCCTGGAATCAATACCTGGGAATATGGTACAAGAAAATATCTGTCAAAACTGTTGTATGGGTTGGCAACAGAGAAATCCCACTCATCAATTCGTCAGGCCTCTTAACGATAATCGACCCTGGGATTCTCGCCCTCGTCTATGATACTGGCAGTGTCATTTGGTCTGCCAATGTGACAGGATCCACACAGAAGCCTATTGCATAACTTATGAACTCTGGAAATCTAAGATGCCAATGATAAGTCCGAGCATTTTCTGTGGCAAAGTTTTGTTTTGATTATCCATGTGATACTCATTTACCGAGCATGAAGCTTGGAAAGAACTTTGAAACAGGCCTAGAGCGCCACCTCTCCTCGTGGAAGAGCAGTGACGATCCAGCTCGAGGTGAGTTTACTTACTGGTGTGATCCTCAAGGATACCCACAAAATATTCTGAGCAGTGGTTCTCTGTTGACGTGTTCCGAACTGGACCAAACCCCAAACCCCAAACCTAATCCGTTCTACACATATGGATTGGTTTACTCTAAGGAGGAGGTGTATTATCATTATGAACTCCTCAGCTCAGTTGTTTCAAGGATTGATGTGAGTTATGCTGGCACTGTGCAGTGTTGGATATGGGTTGATCCAACCCAGAAATGGTACATTTACCTGACTTACCCAACAGATGACTTTGATATTTATAAACTGTGTGGTCCAAATGGTAACTGTGACGTTGGAAACTCACCGGCATGTGGTTGTTTGAGTAAATTTGTGCCCCGGAACCAAACAAAATGGGGAAATGTAGATTATTCTAATGGGTGTGTTCAGAGGACACCATTGGATTGCCATAACAGAGATGGGTTTCTCAAGTATTGGCGATATAAAATGCCAGACACACGGAACTCCTGGTTTGACAGGAACATGACCTTAAGGGAATGCAAGATGTAGTGCTTGAAAAAATGCTCCTGTACAACTAACACAAATTTAGACATAAGAGGAGATGGAAGCGGCTGCTTGCTTTGGTTTAATCAGTTGATTGATATGAGAGAGTTCAGTGAAGATGGGCCAGACATTTACATACAGATGGCTTCCTCTGAGTTAGGTAAGAATTTACACCGAAGTCATAGACTAGCGAATATAGATTAATTAGATTATACGTATGTAAGAACCATATTGTTAACTATATTGAACATTTACATTTCTTAAAGAATTCCTCACTATATTACATTCCTACATCTAACTATAACTTATTAAAAAGGAGTTCATTTTGGTTTCATCTTGAACGTTGATTTCTTAAATTCGATCCGGATGATGCTTATTACCTGTCTCCATCCACATGCCCGGTGCGGTAAGTCCAGCTAGTATTTGTATTTGAGTCTATTTTGACCTGATTTATTATTTTCAGATCTTCTATATATTGGGTTATTGTAGAGTTGTAAGGTTATGATGTTCTTGTAAGCTTCTGTAAAAGGGTTGTTGAGAGAGAGGGAAAAAAAAAAAAAAAAAATTAACTTATATTTCATTTAATTTTTCCTTCATTTTTCCTTTCTCTTCATAAATTTTCATCAAATTCTTAATCGAAACACAACCTTAGTCTTTTCCTTAAAAATCAATTGCACTAGTTAACTTTAAAAAAAATGGAAAGGTTTAAAAAAATTACAAATGGAAAATTTCTTTGTCAATATAAGAATAGCAATAAAAAAAAAGGCCCAATCAGCTGCCATCTTCATCTTTACCAACACCTTTACTATTTAGTTTTTGCATTGCAAAACTCTCTCTTTTTTCGACATAAGTATTAATTCTCAAAATAAATTGTCAAAATCTTATCATCATCGAACGATTGAATTATATTGTTGAGGTGTTTTTCTATTCTGTTTTTATCTTTATGTCTATCTTATATAAAATTATAGAAAAATTTGCTTATAGAAATTTCAAAATTATATATTATAAAATTCTACCTCAACTTGACTATTACAAAAAATATTAAGTGAATTAGCCATATTATCAAGTGAAAATAATATACTAATAAAATTTGAATGTAAGATATAAGTGTTAGATATTTTGCATCTGAAAAAGAGAGAAAATAAAGTTTAAATAAAAAATTACAATAATGTTCAAAATTGTTAACAAACCTCATTTAAAATTGTCTCTTTGGACCTCCAATTATCTCAAGCCAGCATGATTGATGAAAATACTTTCTTCTAGTTTGGCCCCCCCAAATCAAAATCTTTGTTCCTCCCCTGTAAGCTTGTAAATTCTTGTGTGCTTGTGTGTTTGTTTTGTTTCATCTTTTCTCATCCTTTTTGACATAACAATTTTAACATAAAAGAGGGTGTTCAAGGGTTTGAAATCTAAAGAAATCCATTCAAGTTCTTGCTTTCATGATTGTATTATCTAATTGATCAATTCACCATTTTTGTTTAAGGGATTGAAGAATCAACAGTTCAACAAGCCGGGTTCAAAGGCAAGAAGAGAAAGATAGTTGCAGTGACCTTGGCATTGTTAGTTGGACTTCTTCTACTGGGTATGAGCCTAATCGTGTATCTCCAAAAATGGAGAAAAAAAAATTTAGAACTGAACAGAGAAGCTATATATGCGACATGTCATTCTGTGGTGAACTTTGTAATGGTATGTTACATTTTTGGAACCACTTGTCATATTGATATCCATTTCATCCCGTCTTTGCAGGAAATCTAATGCACAACTCTGAACAAGGTTACACTGACAAAAGCCAAATGGAAGATCTCGAGTTACCATTGTTCAACTTAGTTGTAATAGCTAATTCCACAAATAACTTTTCAATCAACAATAAGGTGGAAGAGGGTGGATTCGAACCTGTTTACAAGGTAACGATGTAAAGACACTTTTATGTAGTCCATAGGAATGCGATCAATGCCCAACCTATGGAGCCTATGCAGATGCCATAAAACCATTCAACTTTTTTGTCACTGTTTTTCCGTAATAATAATATTTAAAAAGGAAAAGAAAAGAAAAAAAAAATCACCAAACAAAAAAAAATAATTCACAAAAAAATGCATAGAATGTAAACTTTCTTGGTAAGTTCCTATATTTACTGTTCTGTAAAACCTTTTAATACAGAACCCACCATCTTGAATGTAAATTTTTTATAAACACACCTGATTTTGAGAAGATGAATTTTATATTTTTCTTTCAGCTTTCAAAGAAGACAATTGGTTCGATACAACTTTTCTCACATATGAAACATCATAAATATGTGTACTTATGTCTTCAAATAATCGTAACATAAATCACTAGTCATGGCTACTGCACCTATTATAACACAATATCAGCCAGAGCAACAAAAAAATACCCAGTAGAAGATATAAACAATAGTAATCGGAAAAAAGGAGTGTTCTTTTAAGTTAATTCTAATATAAGAACATTCCACCAATGCAATGGTAATTCTCAGGGTATACTGGAAGGAGGACAAGAAATAGTCGTGAAGCGGTTATCAAAGAATTCTAGCCAAGGACTTGATGAGTTCAAGAATCAAGTTATCTGTGTTTCCAAACTTCAACATTGAAATCTCATGAACTTCTAGGATGTTGCATTCAAGAAGAAGAAACGATGTTAATCTACGAATATATGCCCAACAAAAGCCTGGACTATATTATATTTGGTTTGACTCTCTTGAAAGCTATAATACTATATATACCACAGTTATTCCACTCTCAGACCAACCAACGATCTTTCTTTTTTTATTCTGTGTGGTTCCATATAATCCTTCTGATATATTTAACAATAGGAACAAAACTTCTTGTGGTTTTTATTACATTTGCATTTGCATGTACACGAACTTGGGCTTCCAAAATTTGGGATTTTCCATTAAGGAATCCTGTTAAATTTATGCATATGATTAGCAGGAGTGTGGACTAAATCTATCAAAAATTTGGACAAATCAAATAGGAAGCACATTGTTGGATTGGCCATAGCGCTTCCACGTTATTAATGGTGACTTGGTCTTCAAATAAGAATCACATTGCGTGGGGACTTCTATATCTTCATCAAGATTCTAGGCTAAGAATTATTCACCGAGATCTTAGAGCTAGTAATATTTTGTTAGATATTGACATGAACCCAAAAATATCAAATTTCGGAATAGTTAGAAGTTTTGGAGGAAATAAGACGGAAACAGATACAAATAGAGTGATTGGAACATGGTAAGAATCTCCATAACATGTTTCATCTAATTCACTTATATTATTGTTTCAAAATCTAGTTCTTCACTCTACTTTGTTGCAGCGGCTACATTTCTCTAGAGTATGCAACAGATGGGCTATTTTCAGTAAAATCAAATGTATTCAGCTTTAGCGTTTTGGTGTTGGAGATTGTGAGTGGAAAGCAAAACAGAGGTTTCTATCATCACGATCACCGCTTCAACCTCCTTGGCCATGCAAGTGTACTAAGATTAGAAGTAATCTTACTTGCACGTGTTCCAATAACGTTCAAGGAACCTTCGTCCCTAAATTCTCTCCGTCCTTTGTTCCAAAACACTTACAATCGTTGGATTACATGAGAATCTTGAGGTGCAGCTATCTCAAGGCATAATCTAACAACTGCAAGTGTCTTGAGAATGGAGAATAGAGAAATTTGGAGATAAGAGGACCTGTGTCTCACACTGCTAATGTTGTGGATTGTTCATGCATGGAATCTCTATAAAGAAGACAGGTCGTTGAAATTGATTGATGATGTTGTATGGGAGTCATGCTACCTGAAGGGGCTGAATGTGAAATGGGTCAGGTCCAAGCCTTGGGATGGCCCAATCCGACAGAGCCCAAACCCAAGCAGGTTAGATGAGTATTTGGTCAGAACAATTGAGCCCAACTTCATGATCAATAGTACGCCCAAGTCCTCTAGCACTTGGGCTTAACAATGATGGAAAGGTCACCACCAGAGCTGGTCTGGGCCGAGCTGCGGGATGGGGTTTGTGGGCCGAACAGATAAATACCCAGCCCATCTCTGTAAATGAGCCTGGAAAAGGCCGAGCCAATACACACCAGTACCGAACTGAAGAACGTAAGTACCGAACTGGAGAAGCATCGCAAAGAAACGTGGGATCTGTGAATACAAGCATGTGCAGGATGCCACCTCAGCTGGTCCCCCACGCCTAAAATCACAGAAGTTGTTAAGCCAAGGGAATGTGGTTTGTTATCAGCATGCTTACAATGAGAATATACAATGAATGGCAACTATCAAGTGGTCTACCACGTGGAGCATTGCTGAAAGGACACCTGGCAGCACCTATACTCCATGAACTCACCTTGAGAAGCAAGTAAGGAACACTATATATACAACATGAGCTTCACATTGAAGGTAACTGAACTATTCCAATCTACACCACACATACATACCCATTCGACTCTATACTCCTTCACCGATCACTGATTACCACGCCGGAGGGGTCATTCGGCCAACCCTGGCCGGGCAGCTCTAACGGTGCTTCTTGTTGCAGGAACCCCAGTCCCTGGATGGTCCAACTGAGCGCGGAGCCCCGATCCACTTTCATCTAGTACGGAATCCGGTACGCACAATTGGTGCGGTGAGCGTGGATCATTTTCATCTCTGAGCTCTGCATTCAGTTTCGGCGATGGGGATTGAGGACGTTCCGCCTTCATCACATACTCCGCAGACGGAAAAGACAAAGGAAAAAGGTTTGGCACTCCCGACAGTTCTGGAGGAGCAAACTGGAAACAATAATCGAACCCCCGAATCTGTCGAACATCGATTGTCCTTCGCCGGAGGTTCTTCTCATCATTTCCTTCTGGAGAAGGACTATAGAGATCGAATTATAGATTCCATGGGAATGGAGATACAGGAATTGAAGGCTCAACTAAAGAGGGTATTGGGTGATCCGACGGAGAAGAGGACAGAAGCAGAGCCTTCTCGTTTGCAACGAAGGAGTTCATCTAGAGAATTACCAGTAAAGAAACTCCCCAAGAATGACTCCGGGCAACGAAGCCAACCAATCCCAACTCAGAGCGAAGCGGCGAGTAGTCATACCCGTGGGTCACGCCGGAGGAGGGCCAAAAGGCAGAAGACGGGCAGTCAACAAACTGAATACCCTCCTCAGGACCTTCGTACTTGGCTGATTGGCAATAGACAGAGCGAGCAACATCGAGATCATTTGGACCGTACTGTTCACCAGAGAGAACATCGAGCGCTGGACAGACTCGTCTTTTCGCCATTCTCTCCAGAAATAGAGACCATGAGACCTCCAAAGAAGTTTACTCCACCAAAGTTCACTTCCTATGACGGGAAGTCAGACCCTCTGACGCATATCAGCCATTTCAGACAGATGATGTCCCTCTGGAGCCGAGATGAGGCACTGATGTGCAAAGTCTTCCCATCCAGCTTGGGAGAAACCGGACTCCGATGGTTCGATCGACTCCCTGCTGGATCAATTCATGGCCGAAGCGACTCTCAAGAGTTCTGGCGAGTTCGTTTCCAATACTAAGATCCCGAAAGAACCGGACACACTGTTCGGCCTCAGGAAGGAGCAAGAGGAAACGCTGCGCAGTTATGCTAGGAGATATTGGGAAGAGTATAACGATCTGGAAGAAAATGTGTGCAGCGAGCAAATGGCCGTCATGTCCTTCAAACATGGTTTACGCGTCCGGAAAGTAAGTTAAGACAATCGCTCACCAAGCGCCCGGCCACAGCTCTGAAAGACTTGCGCGCCAGGATTGAGCAGTATGCTCGCCTGGAGGACAATTAGATTCCCATTGAGGTAGTATCGGCGGAGCAAGCAGCCCGGTAGAAGAAGAAAACGGATCGAGGAGAACACCGAGGAATTGCAATGAATGAGGTGGATAAGGCTAAATCACATGAAGCTGTTGTGACCGTGTTCAAAGAGCCAATCTATCGAATCCTGGAGAAGATCAAGAGAGAGCCCTTCTTTGTCTGGCCGTCGAAAATGATGGGAGATCCAGCTCGGCGCAATCAGAAGCTCAGGTGCACCTACCATCAAGATAGAGGACACATGACTCAGAACTGCAGGGCACTAAAGGAACACTTGGAGGACCTGGTGGCAGCCGGGCACTTAAGGGAATACATAGATCAGGGCAAGGAAGTGGCCGAGTTGGGGAACCCACTTCAGTGAGCGAGAGCATCCGCCGTGATAATAAATGTGATCCATGGGACAGCGGCTCCGGAATCTGAGGAAACACTGAAAGAAGAGATCGCTAAGGCTGCCCAAATTCAGCAAATCATGTCAGTGGAGCTGGCATCGAAAAAGGTACGTACCATACCAAAATCCCCCCTATGTACTGTCTCATTTACTAGCAAAGATTTAGAAAGCATACAGCACCCACACACTGATGCATTGATCATAACTGTTGGGATTGGGAAACGATTTGATGTGAAACGAGTCCTAGTAGATCAGGGCAGTGCAGCAGACATACTGTATTATGATTTGTTCAGAAAGCTTGGCCTCTCCGGCAAAGATCTCACCTCAAATGACCGTGTTGGTCGGTTTCAATTCACAGCCGGAGTGGCCGCTCGGCCGAATAGTATTGCCAGTCGTAGCGGGAACCAAAACCCTCCAGATAGAGTTCTTGGTTATTAATACACCATCCCCTTATAACGCCATACTCAGCCGCCCGTGGATTCATCGAATGGAAGCGGTCCCCTCAACCTATCACCAGCTCATTCGTTTTCCTACGGAACACGGAGTGGAGCAGATTTCAGGGGACCAAGTTGCGTCCAAACATTGCTTCATGGCAGCGTTAAAAACAAAACAACTCTGCAACCGGGTATAGACAGTGGAAGTGGCTGGACAGCCAGTCTTGGAAGATGTGGGAGGAACTCCAGAGGAAAAGATGGTGGAGGATTTGGAGAAAGTCTTAATAGAAGAAGCCGACCCAGAAAAGCACTTCCTTATCGGTACCTCGCTAAGCGCTGATGAGAAACTTTAGTTGCTAGAACTGCTGAGGGAAAATATGGAGGTATTGCGTGGTCAACGTATGATACTCCGGGGTTGGACCCAGAATTTGCTTGCCACAAGCTCAACATCAATCCTTCAGCTCGGCCCATCGTACAGAAAAGTCAGAGATCCTCAGTTGAGCACACCGAAGCAGTGATCGCCGAAGTCGAAAAACTTCTGGCCTCAGGAGCAATCAGAGAAGTACAGTACCCGCAGTGGTTGCCCAACACAGTTGTAGTCAAGAAAAAGAACGAAAAATGGAGAGTTTGTGTCGATTTCACTTGCTTGAACAAAGCCTGCCCTAAGGATAGTTTTCCACTGCCTCGCATTGATCAACTAGTAGACTCAACAGCAGGGCATGAGCGCATGAGTTTTCTGGATGCCTATAGCGGTTATCACCAAATACCATTATTTGGCCCGGATCAAGAAAAGACAGCGTTCATTACTCCGAGAGGGACTTACTGCTATAGGGTAATGTCGTTCGGCCTCAAGAACGCCGGAGCAACCTACCAGCGAATGATCACTCGGATGTTCAGAGATCAACTGGGGAAAACCATGGAAGCCTATATAGACGATATGGTAGTGAAAAGCAAGTTCGCTACAAACCACCTCACAGACTTGAGAGAAGTATTTAGCATCCTGAAAGCCCACCAGCTTCGCCTCAATGCCTCGAAATGCGCCTTCGGGGTGGGAACAGGGAAGTTCTTGGGATACATGGTTACTCGTAGAGGAATTGAAGCGAATCCGGATCAGATCAAGGCTATACAGAACCTCGAAGTGCCAACGAAGTCTAAGGAACTGCAGAAACTAGCTGGAATGGCACAAGATCGAACCGGTTTATCAGCAAAGCCTCAGATCGGATGAAGCCCTTCTTCCAGCTCTTGAGGAAAAAGGAAACATTTGAATGGAATAGCGAATGTACTGAAGCACTGCAGAACCTCAAAAGATACCTCAGTACACCCCCTCTATTATCCACTCCAGAATCGGGAGAGGAGCTGTATCTCTATCTAGCGGTGTCAGATCATGCCGTGAGCGCAGTATTGATTCGAGAAGTTGGTAAGGATCAGAGACCAATATACTACGTCAGCAAGACTTTACTAGACGCCGAGACACGGTATCTACCACTGGAAAAGTTGGCTTACGCGCTGCTTATTGCCTCGAGAAAGCTGCAGCATTACTTCCAGGGGCATACCATTAATGTCCTCACTGAATTCCCCCTCAGATCTGTATTCAGCCGAGCCGATTTCTCTGGCCGAACAGCGAAGTAGGCAGTAGAGCTTGGTGAGTTTGACATTAGGTATCAACCCCGAACAGCAATCAAGGCCCAGGTCTTGGCGGACTTTGTCGCAGAATTCACTCCCACCCAGAGTGCCGAACCGGGGAATCTGAGCTCGGCACAGGTGCCATGCACCGCCGAGCAAGAAAAACCCAGCGCTTCGGAAGCATGGAAACTCTTTATTGGAAACATCTGGAAACTCTACGTCGATGGTTCGTCCAATAACCGAGGCTCGGGGGCAGGAGTAGTCCTTATTTCTCCAGAAGGATTTATCTGGGAACAGGCTCTCAGGCTTGGCTGGAAAGCTTCGAACAACGAGGCCGAATACGAAGCGTTATTAGACGCCTATGAGCGCCGAACACTTGAAGCGACTTCTTGTTTTCGGCGATTCACAACTAGTAGTAAACCCGACTTTTCCGGGGTCTATGAAACTTCGGGATGAAAGAATGACTATGTCTGAGCAAGGCCAGAGACCTACTCAGAAAATTTCAATCCATACGAGTGGAGCGAATCAGTCGGGACAAAAACAGCCACGCAGATGCTCTGGCGTGCCTAGGCTCATCAGTGGACACAAAGGATGCCAGAAGAGTTTGGGTTGAGTTCATACCAGAACCAAGTATTGCATCTCCAGTCCTCTGCAACAACTTAGAGCCGAGCTGGATGGATCCAATATTGGTCTTTTTGAAATCTGGTAAACTCCCCGAAGACAGAAAGGAAGCCAACAAGATCAGGCATAAGTCAGCTCGATTTTGGATCTCACCGTCTGGGAAGCTTTACAGACGTTCCTACATCGGCCCCTACCTCTTATGTGTGCATCCGAATCTCGTTGAGAATGTTCTCTATGAAATTCACGATGGGATTTGTGGATGCCACGTTGGCGGGAGGTCACTGGCGCACCGAGCCCTAACGCACGGGTACTGGTGGCCACGAATGCAGCAAGATGCACAGCAGTACGTGCAAAGGTGCGACAAATGTCAGAGGTTTGCTCCACTCATTCATCAGCCAGCCAAAACTCTCACTCCACTCACCAGCCCGTGGCCCTTTGCACAATGGGGTCTGGATATTGTTGGACCATTGGCGCGAGGCACTGGGAATAGGCGATTCTTCATTGCTGCAACTGATTATTTCACCAAGTGGGTTGAAGTTGAGGCACTGGCGAATATCAAGGAGGCAGACACAAAACGATTTGTTTTGAGAAGTGTGGTAGTGCGTTTCGGCATTCCGCGGGTACTGATCGCGGACAACGGAACTCAGTTTGATGGAAAGATCTTCAGGAAATTTTGTGCCGACCTCAGAATTGAGTATAGAAACTCTTCTCCAGGGTACCCACAGAGCAACGGTCAGGCAGAAGCGTCGAACAAAACCATCATCAACGGAGTGAAGAAGCGGCTTGAGCACGCCAAAGGCAAGTGGGTTGAGGAGTTACCACATGTATTATGGGCCTACCGAACTACAGCATGGCGCCCCACAGGAGAAACACCTTACTCTTTAACTTATGGAATGGAGGCCATCATCCCACTTGAAGTAGGTCTCCCAACTCTTCGGTCTGAATTATTTGAAAGCTCCAGTAACGAGGAAGCCATCGCGCAAGCACTGGATATGGCAGAAGGCCGAAGAGAGGCAGCACTGATAAGGCTTGAAGCATATCAGCAACAACTCATCAGAAGTTTCAACCAAAAAGTTTTCCCAAGGCAATCTATACCAGGAGAATTGGTTTTGAGGAAGGTCATGGATCATAAACGGGTGCCTGGAGAGAGCAAACTTGGGCCGAACTGGAAGGGTCCCTACAAAATCACAGCCGTAGTTGGAAATGGAGCTTACTACTTAGAGGATCTGAATGGCAAAGCAATACCTCGGCCCTGGAACATAGCAAACCTCAAGAAATACTACCAGTAGAGTCATTTCCCAACCTCTTTATCAGGATGTAAAGGCACTTATTTGTTGACCAATACAAATGTTTTCCCATTCCACTCAGATTTATTCAATTCTTGTAGTTAGATTTGATGTTTGTCAAGCAAAACTAGCTTTGGTTCTTACCAAACGGAATCAGCTTTGGCCTTTACCAAACGGAATTACCTTTGGTCTATACCAAACGGAACTAGCTTTGGTCTATACCAAACGGAACTAGCTTTGGTTTTTACCAAACGGAATTAGCTTTGATGTTTATCAAACGGAATCAACTTTGGTGTTTAACCCAAATGGCCCAGTTTCAGAACGATTGAACGGAATTTAAATTCAGTTAGCACTCAAACATGCTAAGTGGTATAGCTTGGTGGAAAATGTTTGGCAACTGGATTGGAATTTAGCCAAATGGAATTGCTTGGTGGAAACCACACTAATGCATCTTAAGTAAACATTTCTATTTAGCCAAGTGGAATTGCTTGGTGGAAACCGTACTAACATGTCTTAAGTAAACACCCCTATTTTAGCTAAGTGACATTACTTGGTGGAAGTTGCACTGACATTTCCTAAGCACACATCTGTGCACCTACAGAACTTCTTAAGTATCAAGCACAACAACACTTCAGTATTGACTCAACAACCAGAGTTAGAACAAACTCAACCGAGCTACGCCAAGGGCAAACTTCTAGCATCAGCCTTACTCAGCTCCAGCTGGGGGCAAACAATCGTTTTCAAAAAGCCTACCTGGACCTGAGTAAGACATCTCTCCTTGCATTTCCCTCATACACACTTATACTATTAAAGTTGAAACAGACTCAAGCAATTCTTACAAAACAATTTCGATCTTACTTAGCTCCAGGTGGGGGCAAACAATTGTTTTCTTACAAAACCAACCTGGACCTAAGTAAGACCCACTTATGAACTTAAAGCACAGCCATACCATGTATCCGGTAACCACGTCGATCACTAGTTCGGCCCCGAGGTCCTAACAGTGCTCGGCCGGGGGCAAATGAGTGCAACGCCACACAGAGCATCAGTTCGGCCTTGAGGTCCCAACAACACGGCCGGGGCAAGCAAGATAGAATCGCATGTAACGTCCATTAAAAGGCAACCTGAACCCGCATCGAGCATCTATTCGGCCCCGAGGTCCCAACAATGCTCGGCTGGGGGCAAGCAAGTATAAGAAATGATCAAACATAGAAGCTAAACAACATCAAATTGCAGAGTTCAAAAAGGAAATCATATCATCCAAGCAAAGGGCACAGAAGGCCTCGTAACCAGCAGTAAAAAAAAAAAAAATTGTCTTCGTCAGAACAGAAATGTAAAAGGTTCAACTTTCAACTTTCATCACTTCAACAATCAACTTTCATCAACAACGGGCAGTTCAGGAGCAGCATCAGCAACTTTGTCAAGACCATCCGCGGGAGGAGCAGTAGAGGGAGCTCCAACTTCCTGAGAAATAGGAGCCACCTTAACCACACCCTCCGTGGCTTCGGTCTCCAGGGTAGCAACCCCTTCAATGTCCATCGTTTTAGTGGCAACATTCATACTCTGGGTCTCATTCACAGGGTCATCTTTAGGGGAAACATCGTCCGGCAGAACAGCAGGGATAGGAGTAGTCTTTAAACCAGAGGATTTCGAGGGAACAGGGACATCACGATACAGAGAAGAGCCTTCAGGAACCATCGCAGCAACTAAGGCACTCGTCCAACCCTTCACAAAGAGCTTGTCTCGCAGCACTAGAACCTCCTCCTTGTAGGCGGCTCCAACCGTCCAGCCGTTGCGGTGCTTAGCCTCCAACGAAGACGCCAGCCAGCCCATCACAAAGAATAACGGCCTCCAGTTTGGCCACCTTCCCCTCAAGCTGGGCCTGGGTCTCAATGGCAGCCTCCTTCAATTGTTCAGCGGAAGCGACAATTTTGTTCAAACGGAAGGCTTCCCTCTCAGCGGTTCGGCGTCCCTCCTTCTCCGACTCCAAGCTCACTGTCAGTCTTTCCGCATTCATTGCAGCCTCCAACACGGCCCTTTCCAGCTTCTCAGCACGGGTAATGGATAGGTGCATTCTCTAGATACACTGCAAAGGACGACAAAGAACTTAGAAAAAAGAAAGATGGCAATACAACAATAAGGTCAAGGAAAGCGAAGAAAAAAGAACCTACAGCAGTCAACATTTGAAGGGTCCCCTTCAGGATAGGAATGTCACGAGGCCCATTATGTCCAGCCATATCAACCGGCATCAACAAAAACTTGGTTAAACTAAAGGCAAAATCCTGTGAAGCAACAACCGAATTAGAGGTGGAGATGGGCCTGCCCTCATATGATATCGGTGGCTCCCATCTCTCAAAAGTTTCATCTTCAGTGGGATCCTGAGAAATCTCCCCCACCACAGCCTTGCCAGTTTCCCTCCTTCTCTTTTTTGCTCGGGCAGCGACTGAGGCGGAGGGCTCGGCGGTAGTTACCGGGGTCCCAAGTGCCCCAACCTCCATCTTCACCTCCATAAGGCTCTTTGTCTCGGTCTTCTCCACAGGGAACTACAAAGCGCTAGAGGCTCCGAAGGCCTCAGCCTCCAAGTCCACCAGCACCCTCCTTTTCGCCACTGATCCGCTCCTTGCGAAACTGGGGGCAGGGGAGGGCGCTTCCTCAGGTACATCTTGAACAGTGCGGCGTCTCGGAACCAGCGGGGTAAGAGACACCTCGGTCTCGGTATCAGAATCCAAAAGGGCAGCAGCGAGTCTCGCCTTCTTTGGCATAACAGAGCGGTAACTTGACTGATAATCCAACAACTCAGAAGCAGATCTTCTCTTGTACCTTAAGGCAGCCTTGATGGCTTCAGCATTCTCCCGATTCGGTCTTCGCTGGAAACGGGAAGGTTCTGTAAAAAAGAAAGCAAACCATCAGAACAATATTCAGAACGAAGTAAGAAACGCAGAAGGCATTAAAAAGGGAGGTCCAGACCTGGGTAGCCATCTTTTTGTGGCATCCTCTCAGACTGAAATTCGGTCCTAGCAGGAAACTCCCAGTTCCCACCAACTTGCAAGAAATCATCATTGTGTTTATCTGAGTCCGGCAGTCCAGTGACTAGATGACAATCAGCGGAACGAACACGCAGGTAGTATGTACTATGGTTTTTATTGTGAGAGAGGGTGTAACATCCCAGAATATCCCAAATATCAAGGTTCAAACCTAGTCGTCTATTGAGGGCAGACACGCCACAGACAACGCGGAAAAGATTTACAGACACCTGCATCGGGGTCAACTGGACCTGATGTAGAAAATGGCGCACCAATGGGTCGAGAGGAAACAGAACCCCTCCCTCGACAATCGAAGCGACGGGAAAGGCAACGGTGTTCCTCGTGCTCATGCGTTTGGCATCCACCTTCGCCAGTGACAAGGTAACATCATGAGGAATGTTGTAATCTAAACGGAACATTACCATGGCTTTTGGGGTGTCGACCAGAGAACGAAACTTCCCCATTCGATTAAACTAGTGGGACAGAAATGGGATTCAGATAGCGGAATACGAGACGCAGATAGCAAACACTCCAGACCATATGATTGAAACAGAAAGAGAGGAAGAATCGTAAGAAAACTTACAGAAATCACAGCAGTGACCACGAAGCAAGAATCAGCGGTGAAAAAGCCCAAGCGGAGCACCGGCGAGATCGATCTAGCGGAATGGGAAGAGGCTCTCTCTCTCTCTCTCTCTCTCTCTCTCTCTCTCTCTCTCTTTCTTTCTCTTTCTTTGGAACTCACAAGAGGGACGAGAAGATCAAATCGAGGGGTGTGAATTGATAGCCTGAGCATTTATTGCACTAGTCGGCGCGCAGGCATACAAAGCACGATCTTCAGTATGGAATCGACGCATAATCTCTACACACCTATCACGCGTTGCCACGTGTCACACGAAAGGACGCATGCAGGAACCGTGTGTCAGGATCGAACCGTCACCAAGGCCGAACTGGGGAGAAGCCGAAACGACGCGACGCTTGGATGGCAGAACAATAGCTCCCCCCAAGGGAACCTTAGCGTGAGCTAGGGGGCAAATGAAGGGGCTGAATATGAAATGGGTCAGGTCCAAGCCTTGGGATGGCCCAATCCGACAGAGCCCAAACCCAAGCAGGTTAGATGAGTATTTGGTCAGAACAATTGAGCCCAACTTCATGATCAATAGTACGCCCAAGTCCTCTAGCACTTGGGCCCAACCCTTGATGGAAAGGTCACCACCAGAAGGCCGGTCTGGCCGAAATGGATGGGGTTTGTGGGCCGAACAGATAAATACCCAGCCCATCTCTGTAAATGAGCCTGGAAAAGGCCGAGCCAATACACACCAGTACCGAACTGAAGAACGTAAGTACCGAACTGGAGAAGTCTCGCAAAGAAACGTGGGATCTGTGAATGCAAGCATGTGCAGGATGCCACCTCAGCTGGTCCCCCACGCCTAAAATCACAGAAGTTGTTAAGCCAAGGGAATGTGGTTTGTTATCAGCATGCTTACAATGAGAATATACAATGAATGGCAACTATCAAGTGGTCCACCACGTGGAGCATTGTTGAAAGGACACCTGGCAGCACCTATACTCCATGAACTCACCTTGAGAAGCAAGTAAGGAACACTATATAT
This sequence comes from Camellia lanceoleosa, assembly GCA_025200525.1. Lineage (NCBI taxonomy): Eukaryota > Viridiplantae > Streptophyta > Magnoliopsida > Ericales > Theaceae > Camellia > Camellia lanceoleosa. The sequence continues at coordinate 58,651,580 of CM045762.1, forward strand.
ACAATATGAGCTTCACATTGAAGGTAACTGAACTATTCCAATCTACACCACACATATATACCCATTCGACTCTATACTCCTTCACCGATCACTGATTACCACGCCGGAGGGGTCATCCGGCCAACCCCGGCCGGGCAGCTCTAACGGTGCTTCTTGTTGCAGGAACCCCAGTCCCTGGATGGTCTAACTGAGCGCGGAGCCCCGATCCACTTTCATCTAGTGCGGAATCCAGTACGCACACTACCTATCTAAAGTGTTGCGATCAATCCATGTGTGTCTTTTGTGTATGCAAGAAAGTCCAGAGGATAGGCCAAGCATGTCATATGTGGTTTTGATGTTGAGTAGTGAAGGTGCATTGCCTCAAGCCAAACAGCATGGCTTCTTCACTGAAAGGAATGTTCTCAAGGCTGGTTTCGCGAAAGCAACAACTACGACCAATGAAATCACTGTTACTCTGTTAAATAGTCTGTTAGAAATTATATCATGTACATGGTGAAAGCTTAAATCACTTTTTCTAGTTACAATAAGTATAATTTATGCATGGGACCTACCAATGGTATCTCTAGTATTCTCATTATTATCGTTAAGGGTGGACTACACCAAAATAACATGTACTATTTTCCATATATAAATTTGCCCCATCAATCTGTATAATTTTTATGTTTGCATATCAAAACCCTTTGTTTCTGTAAAAAAGAAAAAAAAAAAAAAAAAAAAAAAAAAAAAAAAAAGAAAAGAAGTAGAAGAAGAAAGGTTTAGATGCTTCATCCATGTTCTTCAATTCTTTCATAAAAAAGTTTAGATGCTTCATCCATGTTCTTCAATGCTTTCATTACTTTTGTATTCTCTTTGACAGTGCTTGCTTTAGATGCTTCGCATTACTTGTCTTTCAAAGCTTTTTTTCTTTGAATTGCTCTCTAAAGTTTGTATACAAATGATGCCAAGCACAAAAACTATGTTCAACATTTGGCACTAGTTGTTGTAATGCAGAGGTACCAAGCCCTTCTACTTGTCTGTAATGTAAGTCCAAGCACTTTGGTTGATTTTCCCAATATCATCAATGATTAAAAACCCAAAACTATCATCAATGATTAAACTAAGAAACCCAGATTCATGAATCTTTGTTTTTTCCTCCACCACAACATATGTCAACGGGAACATGTTATTATTAGGGTGAATACCTATCACCAGGGAAAGGATTTATTAAGCAACAATACTACAAACAAACCAACCCTTATTAATCCAAAATTTATCGATAAAAAAAATAAAAATAAAAAAATTAATGATTCAGATTCATTTCATATGTAGATCTCACATTTCATTAATTCAATCTCCATCACAGTAACACGTTCAAGGTAAATTCAGGGTCTGTATATGTGGGTTCTTAGCATTTTTCTTTATTAAGGAACAAGGGATAGATGTATAAGGAAAATGATTTATAAATAAAATAGCAATGTCACATCCACCGAATTTAGGCTCGCCCAAGTTGCCCCGAATTTGTGCATGCCGGTTGACACATAGATCATCCGTGAGGCCGTCTGGCTAGTCATATAGGAGGATGTGGGTCATCCGAACGGATACCGGTTGATACGCCGATTGACAAGGGTGAATCTGGTCATCCGGTTTAAGGTCATCCTAGAGATCGTCCATATGATCGTCCGGCTTATGGTCGTTTGGCGAGCCTAAATTCGGTGGATCAATTATTTTTCTAAATAAAAAATATAATATTTAGATTGATCTCTTAAAGTCATTTTTTAAATTATGAAAATAATGGTGGTTGCTTTGATTGAAAATGATGAGACCACAACAAACTACATTATTATGTGTGAAAATTCTGTAAAGAAAATTTAATGCAATGGTAATACTACATCATTACTGACATGTAAACATAATTAACTTTACTATTCAGATGTGAAATTATTGAATTGTTAATTACATTTGACAAGTAGGATTCACCTTCTATATGTTGTTTTACTATTAGTTAGTGATGTCAAATATTGATAATGATGTGATATCACTGTTATATTAAAATTTTTAAAATTTTATACAAAATTTGTATTTGAATATTATTTTTGATTTATTTTTAATTTAAATCATTTGTCTATTTTTATTAAGTAAAATCAACCCAAAAAAAATGATATTTTATTTATTAAATTCAATGCAAGTGTATATAAAATATTTAAAATAACTTTTTTCGTGGAATCTAAAATGTCAAACTTGGCTTTTTGAATTATTTTGAGGATGTCAAACTTGACCTTAATAACACTTTTTTTCCTTTACTCCTAACACGAAACTCTACAACTTTTTATAAAATGGTTAAAAATCTCTTGTAAATCCCTCCTTTCTACCAAATTGAAAAATCTGATAAAACTAAATTGTAACTTATTTGTGTTGACTCCTCAACCATCAAATTCAAAAAATTGGATTTGGTGCTAAACTTTCTCTCAATTTGAATTGGTGATTCAAAGGATTTCAGATCTTGGGTCTTTGAGTAAGAAAAATTTACCAATCAAACAAATTTAAGGAAACTAAAAGATGAAAAAGAAAGGACCGATGGCACTACTAGAGGTTTTTATTTTTATTATTATTATAATACAGGGACAAGGAAGGGGTTTGTTGGGGTCAGGGCCCGCCTTGAGAGCAAGCAAGAGAGACCTGCGTCTTGGGTCCCCAAATTTAAGTTAAAAATAGGAGTTTCAAATATAATTTTGTGTTTTAGATATATAAAAAATTAAAAAAAAAAATTTAAAAAAAAAGCCCAAATACTATAAACCCAATTGAACATAAGGCCCAAAAAAAAGTAACAAGACTAGATTTTTATTTTTTTTAAGTATTTGTAATGATTGCGTCCTATCTTAATATATGAAAGTAAATTTTTATTTATAATTTTAATAATTATATATGCATGTAAATTTTTTTGTGACTGTAAATAAATAAAAAAGTTGTAACTTATTGTTTTATCTATGATTTTGTTTTTTTTAATGTAATAGGACCCCATTTCCATAGTGTCGCATTGGCTCTCTAAATCTCAAGGTCAGCCTGGTTGATATAAGTATTCATAATTAATTAATTAATCAATTATTATTATTATTATTATTATTATTATTATTATATGTATATCATATTACTAGAATTGTAAGCGCGCACACTGTGTAAATAAACTAATTATGGCAAATATTTAAAGCAGTTAAGATTGAGAAACATGACAATTATGCATAGGATTATTTTAAAGGGAAAAGCGTGGGAGCTCGAGGGGGCTTCCCCCGAAAGCCCCGAAATTGCCATTTTTGGCCAAAAAAAAAAATGCAAGGCAAGTTAAAAAAAAAAACAGTTTACTTAAAATGAAAATTAGGGGGATTCGGGGGAGGGGAATTCGAGCTACCAATCAAAGTTGTATTTTAAATGTATAAAAATGATGACAAAAGTTTCTTTTAAATTGCGTTTTGATATGATAATATAGATTACTCCTTTTGTGCTTGATCAATTTTTTATTTTAGTTCTTAAAGTTTATTTTTTTCATTTTGACTTTTTATATTTTTTTTTTTTCAGTTTATTTTTAAAGTTAATTTCTATTCAAAATTAGATAAAAAATATCATAATAATTGCCACATAACATAAAAAAAATGATTATATTGGAGTTTAAGTTTATATTAAAAATGTGAATTATATATAAAAATATTTTTATGCCACGTGACTATTAATGTATGATTTTTTATCTAATTTTTAATAAAAATTAATTTTAAGAAAAAATTTAAAACATAAAAAGTTAAATTGAAAAAGTAAACTTTAAGAATTAAAGTAAAAAAGTGATAAATATAAAAGAAAAAAGTGCAATTTATCCATAAATAATTGCATACTAGAATAATAAAACGGCAATTTCAGAAGTAGGCATTGGGAGGGGTGGGTGACGTGACATGTGCTTGCAGCCAGGGTCTTGTTTGAAACAATAATGATTCATCTCATTAAAAATACAATTATTAATAGCATTAATGCATCAAAAAAGTATAAAAAAAAATACAATTTTAAGATCAAAACATCACATTATTACTGGCGGGATTCACTGTCACCTAATTAGTAGGAACACTAATTAGTACTCCCAAATATTTTTTTGTTTGAAAATAGATTATGTTAATAATTTTTTAATTTTTTATTAAAAATAAAAATTAAAAAAAATGATGTGACAATTAAGATGTTTAGTCTCCAAATAGTTTTCAAAGGAGGTTGTTGTCGAGTAACATTTCTGGTGGGTATACCTCCTTATTCGAGCGTGAGACTCAATTGATTTTGAAAAAAGAGTTTTAATTTAGGTTGGTTTAGTATAATATATTTTTATATATTATATATGTAGAGGCCCAATTCAATTTAGATATAATTAGAGTTTGATTATAAAATCTAAGATTTAATAATATATATATCTAATATATATATTATTTTTTATTCCATACATACAAAAAAAAAAAAAGTGCGGCGGCTTACATCTCTTTGAGAACAGTGCCAAAGATTGATATTGGATCAATTTCAATTTTTTTGAAGCTCGAGTTTTGGGGCATCTTCGGTTGGTGTTTGATTTGTTATTTTGGGTCTTCTTCAACTTTGGTTCTGAAAATTTTGGTTCATCTATTTGATGAGGTCTTTCCTCTAAATTATTTTGTGATTATTTGGAATTCACCTAAGGATGGTTTTGTGAGACCATTCGTGTCTCGTTTATAATCGTTTGGAACTTATTTGGTTGATAGTGGAATCGGATTTCGATCCCGTGGACGTACCTCACATTGAGGGAACCACGTAAAAATTCTTGTGTTGCCTTTGATTTAATTTTTCAGTATTAGTTTTTATTCCCATTGATTGATTTACTTGTTGGAAATCACATCGATTTGCCCTAACAACTGGTATCAGAGCTTACGGTTTATTGGGGTTTATTTATTTGTGTAAATCAATGGAGGGGAATGTGGGTCGTATGTCTAGCTTCAATGGAAGTAATTAGGTAACTTGGAAAACTAAAATGGAGGACCTATTATTTTGTAAAGACTTGTATGGACCCATTGAGGGTGATAGTGGCAAACCTGATGATATGAAAGATGATGAGTGGAAGAGGCTTAATCGAAAAGCCGTTGGTGTTATCCGTCAATGGATTGATGACAGTGTGTTTCATCATGTTGCTACTGAAACTTCGGCACATGATTTATGGAAAAAATTAGAGAGACTTTATAATAGAAAATCAGCCACAAATAAAACCTTTCTGTTTCGTAAGTTGGTTAATTTAAAATATAAATAGGGCAGCCCTATTCCGGAATATCTGAATGAAATAAAGAGTATTGTTAACCAACTTGCTTCTATGGAAATTATTTTTGATGATGAGTTGCAGGCTTTGATGCTACTTAGTTCCTTACCCGAAAGTTGGGAGACTTTGGTTGTGACAGTTAGTAATTCAGCACCCGATGGAGTTGTCACAATAGGCCAAGTCACTAGTAGCTTATTGAATGAAGAAACTAGAAGAAAATCAGCCGGTTCCTCTCATTCAGAAGCATTTGTTGTGAGAGGCCGAAGCAAAATAAGGGGGAGTAAGACTCCTCATGGTCGTGATCAAAGCCGTGACAAGTCAAGAGATGGTTCTCTTTCAAAGAAAGACGTCGAGTGTTATTATTGCCATGAGAAAGGGCACATGAAACGGGAATGCCGAAAGCTCAAGAACAAGGAGAAAAGGCGTGACAAAAGTGTGGATAAGAAGCAAGAAGACACAACAGCAGTTACTACCGATGATCTCATGGTCATTTGTGAGGATGATTGTATCAATTTTGTGGGCCAAGAGAGCAGTTGGGTGATTGATTCTGGTGCTTTTTTTTCATGTGACTTCTCGAGTTGATTTCTTCACTACCTACACAGCAAGAGATTATGGTTCTGTTCGAATGGGTAATGAAAGTTTGTCCAAGATTATCGGCATGGGTGATGTTTGTTTGGAAACAAATTTGGGTTGCAAATTGTTGCTTAAAGATGTGAGGCATGTTCCCGACATTCGCCTCAATTTGATCTCTACTGGGAAGCTAGATGATGAAGGTTTCAACAACAAATTTGGTGATGGAATATGGAAGCTCACAAAGGGTTCTTTGGTGGTGGCTAAGTGCAAGAAGACTCATACACTTTATTCGATGTAAGGAAAAATTTGTAAAGGTGTTGTCAATGCACTTGAAGATGATACTTCTATTGAATTGTGGCACAGGCGACTTGGGCACATGAGTGAAAAGGGGCTACAAGTTTTGTTCAAGAAAGAGCTTCTACCCGGTTTGAAAGGTACACATCTTAAAACTTGTGTTCATTGTTTGGCGGGTAAACAACATAGAGTTTCTTTTTATAAAAATGTTGCTTCTAGAAAAGAAAATGTTTTCGAGTTGATTCATTCGGATGTTTGTGGTCCTTTAAAAGTTAGAACACATTGTGGTGCACTTTATTTTGTTACTTTCATTGATGATTATTCAAGGAAAGTTTGGGCTTTTCTACTAAAATCTAAAGATCAAGTTTTAGAAGTATTTAAGCATTTTCAGGCCATGGTTGAAAGAGAAACATGGCAGAAATTAAAGTGCATCCGATCAGACAATGGTGGTGAATACACTGGGCCATTTGATGAGTATTGTCGCAGCCAAGGTATTCGGCACCAAAAGACAGTTAAGAAGACTCCTCAACAAAATGGCGTTGCCGAGAGAATGAACCGCACCATTGTAGAAAGAACAAGATGTTTGCTTTCACAAGCTAAATTGCCAAGATCCTTTTGGGGTGAGACAATGAGTACAGTAGTTGACGTGATTAATTTGTCTCCTTACTATCCTTTGAATGGTGATGTTCCTGAACGAGTTTGAACTGGCAAAGATGTGTCTTATGAACACTTGAGAGTGTTTGGTTGCCGAGCTTTTGTTCACATTCCAAAGGATGAGAGGTCCAAGCTTGATAGTAAGTCAAGATAATGTATTTTTCTTGGCTATAGGCGTGATGAATTCGGGTATAGATTATGGGATCCGGTCGACAAGAAAGTCATTCGAAGCCGTGATGTTGTGTTTCTTGAAGACCAAACAATTGAAAACTTTGGTAAAGGTGATCAACCGGAGCCAAAAACTAGTGATCTCATTGACATGGATCCATCTCCTTCATCTTCAATTGATGATGAAAATGTGGGAGATGTGCAGCCACCTATTGAAGATGTGAAGGATGATGCTAATCCTAATGAGGTTGAGCCAGAAATTGAGAAAGAGCATCCAACTCAAGAACCGCCACCACAACTTGAGTTAAGAAAATCTACAAGGGACCGACAACCTTCAAGAAAGTATCCTCCCTATGAGTTTGTGTTGATTTCTGATCAAGGGGAGCCGGAGAGCTACCAAGAAGCAATTGAGCATGCAAAGAAATGTGATGGAAAAAGGCCATGGAAGAGGAGATGAATTCTTTACTTGAAAATCACACCTATGATTTAGTGAAGTTGCCTAAAGGAAGGAAAATTCTGAAAAAAAAGTGGATTTTCAAATTGAAGAATGATAAGAAGAATCTGAGGTACAAAGCACGTCTTGTTGTGAAAGGCTTTGGGCAAAAGAAAGGCATTGACTTTGACGAGATTTTCTCGCCAGTTATGAAGATGTCTTCTATTCGAGTTGTACTTGGCATGGCTGCAAGTATGAACCTTGTAGTTGAGCAACTTGATGTGAAGACCGCATTTCTTCATGGTGATCTTGAAGAAGAAATTTACATGGAGCAACCGGAAGGTTTTGTAGAGAAAGGGAAAGAGAAATTTGTTTGCAAATTGAAGAAAAGTTTGTATGGCCTCAAGCAAGCTCCACGACAATGGTACAAAAAATTTGACTCTTTCATGATGAATAATGGTTTTTCTAAAACCACTTCGGACCATTGTGTGTTTGTGAAAAAATTTTCGGATGGCAAATTTATTATTCTTTTGCTTTATGTTGATGACATATTAATTGTGGGTCAAGATTCTACCATGATTAACAGGTTGAAATTGGAGTTGAGCAAGTCCTTTGCTATGAAAGATTTGAGACCTACAAAGCAAATACTTGGTATGAAAATTGTTCGTGATTGCAAAGAGGGACTGATTTGGTTGTCTCAAGAGAGCTACATTGAGAAAGTTCTTGAGAGATTCAACATAGATAAAGCAAAGCCGGTTGGTTGTCCACTTGCGGGTCACTTTAAACTTAGTTCGAATCAATGTCCTACAAGTGAGAAAGACAAAGAAGAGATGTTGAAAGTTCCTTATGCTTCAGCACTTGATTCTTTGATGTACACCATGGTTTGTACAAGACCGGATATTGCTCACGCTGTTGGTGTGGTGAGTCGATTTCTCTCTAATCCGGGTAAAGAACATTGGGCAGCGGTAAAATGGATTCTAAGGTATCTTCGAGGGACTTCGAAGGTGTGTTTGTGTTTTGGAGATGATAAGCCGATACTTGATGGGTTCACAGATTCTGACATGTCTGGTGATGTTGATTCTAGGAAATCTACTTCGGGGTATTTGATGACTTTTGCAGGGGGAGCTATGGCATGGCAATCTAAATTACAAAAATGTGTTGCTCTCTCAACTATCGAAGCTGAATTTATTGCCATTACAGAAGCTTGCAAAGAAGAGTTATGGTTGAAGAAATTTTTGCAAGAGTTGGGTTTGAAGCAAGAAAGGTATGTGCTTTATTGTGATAGTCAAAGTGTTATTCACTTGAGTAAAAATTATACCTTTCATTAGAGATCGAAACACATTGATGTGAGATACCATTGGATTCGTGATGTGTTAGACTCGAAATTGTTACAACTTGAAAAGGTTCACACAGATGATAATATCTCGGATATGTTGACAAAGACTTTGTCGAGGGACAAACATTTAAAGTGTCGAACTTTGGCGGGTATGGTTGATGTCTCCACCTAAGTCGGTAGGGAGAGAATTGTTGGGTATACCTCCTTATTGGAGTGTGGGACCCAATTGGTTTTAGAAAAAGAGTTTTAATTTAGCTTGGTTTAGTATAATATATTTTTATATATTATATTTGTGGAGGCCCAATTCAATTTAGATACAATTAGGGTTTGATTACAAAACCCAAGATTTAATAATATATATATCTAATATATATATTATTTTTTGTTCCATACACACAAAAAAAAAAGTGCGGCGGCTTACATCTCTTTGAGAACAGTCCCGAAGATTGGTATTGGATCAATTTCGGTTTTTTTGAAGCTCGGGTTTTGGGGCATCTTCGGTTGATGTTTGATTCGTTATTTTGGGTCTTCTTCAACTTTGGTTCTGAAGATTTTAGTTCATCTATTTGGTGAGGTCTTTCCTCTAGTTTATTTTGTGATTATTTAGAATTCACCTAAGGGTGGTTTTGTGAGACCATTCGTGTCTCGTTTATAATCGTTTGAAACTTATTTGGTTGATAGTGGAATCGGATTTCGATCCTGTGGACGTACCTCACATTGAGAGAACCACGTAAAAATTATTATGTTACTTTTGATTTAATTTTTTCACATTAATTTTTATTCTCATTAATTGATTTACTTGTAAGAAACCATATCAATTTTCCCCAACAATTTCCTGCAATGCACGACAACTACAAAGTTCAACGTACATCTCCTCATTATAAGAAAAATGCTAAATACTTTTCAAGGAATATTTCCGAATCAGGATACCCTCTTTGATTTCTCTCTTTAACTCCCTATTTGTTAGGTTATTAAGTCTACTTTTGAGTCTAATTTTAATGATTTGAATCAGATTTAAATCATTCACATTTTAAAATTCATTGAGTATATCATACTTATAAAAAATTAAGTTAATCGGATATCATAAAGCATGTGTTCGTAAAATTATTTATTAAATCTTTTAAAAAAATAGTTTTTAGTTCGATGATTCGAATACGTAGTTTGATATCTGATCAACTTAATTTTTTACAGGTATGATATACCCAACAAATCTTAAAATATAAACGGTTTAAATCATCGAAATTGGATCAAAAAATGGATCCAATGACCCAGCAAGTAAAGAGTCAAAGAAAGAGAGTAAAGAGAAGATCCTAATTCACTATTTCCTGTAATTACAATGTTCAAAGTACATATTCTCATTATAAGAAAAATGTTTAGTGGCTTGAGCCTAAATAGCTTAAATGTATTAAAACCATAAAACGATATTATTTTGAGACATTCCAGTCATTTAAACCATGTAAAGTCAAACCACTAAACACTACTGTCATTATAATTGGATTCATAACATCCAAAATCTGAACAAAGAAGCAGAAGCAGACAAACTTTAGGAGAATAACATTTGGAAAAAAAGTAAAATAACTTGCCAAAAATTCTTGTTTAGTTTACATTGATTTTTTTATTTTAAATAATTTTTTTAATATTTTAATAATTTTTTTTTAAAACTTTTTAAATGCACTTATTCTAGATACATTTAAAAAATATAATATTTGTAAAAAAATAATTAAAAAATTCACTAAATACAAAAAAATACAAAACACAATACACATTCATATTCTTGTGTAGTTATTGATTTTTTTAAATATTTTTCAAAAATATATATATATATATATATATTTAGGTACATCTACAAAAAATATAAAAAAAATCCTTAAAATATTAAAACGATTACTTAAAATTAAAAAAATTAATCAAAACCAAACAAGTTTGGGTCTTACTGCTTCATAGTTGATGCATTATTTTATTTCATTTTTTGAAAATTTAGAGTGATCATAATTGAACAATATTACTTATCTTAAGACAATATTTACCCCCAAATGGTGTCCATTAATAATAACAAATTGCTTTTGGAATACGATGAAGCCCATATTTAAGTATGCGAATCTACCAAGAGACTAAAAGTCTATTTCGGCAGAAAATTATAACGCAAAATAAGCTTTGACAAAAGGCTTTGCCAAAAATAAATTAAGGGTTCATTTGGAAATTAGTCTTTTTAGTATTTTTTTTTTATTTTATAAAAAGACGCAAAAAAAAAAATAAAGAAAATAAATTGACTTTTTATAATGACTTTTTAACTAAAATATTATTATCTTCCAAAACAAGACCTAAGAAACATGATTGTAAACATATAGGAATAATGGTGTAAATAGTTGATTTAGCCTTATTGCTTGATTTTCTTAAAACAAAAATACTTGTGAGCTCTTTTTTTGGAAACCCTCATACTCCATTTGAATCTTAACCACAGATGTATGTATGGGACTCACTCATATATATATGGAGCCTACATCATCAATGATTGAATCAAAAAAAAAATTATGAAGGTCTCTAAAAAAAAAAGATCTCAATCATTGTTGTTTTTTAAAAACAAGCGAGATAAATTTTAAAAATTCCCAAACTAGAATTTTATTGTATATTTAAAAAAATTATTCCAACACGGCCACCACCACTTTCAACTGCCCCAACGCGGGTCTCTGCCAAGATTCCCATCTCTTATCAACAATTTCGTTAGCTCATTAAACATGTTTTATTATTATTATTATCATTATTATTATATGCTTTGAATATATTTGTGCGTATCAAACAAGTTTTTTGCTTATATTTTTTATTTTTAAAAATACTTCTTGTTTCATGTTTACAAAAAAAAGAAAAACTAATAATGTTATCAAATACTAATCTAAACATGTTGCCTTAAAAGCTATATAGGGTGGATCCTTGTAAACACTAAACACTAACAACTAAGGATTTTTTTTGATATTTCATTGTTTTTTTGTCACATTATTCTAATGTGGGTGCCTCTATTTATACACAATATTTGGTCTCAAGGCACATCATTAATTAGTTATTTTTTTATTATAATAATGACCTTACCTAAAATGACCACAATGAATACACACCTTAGTTGAATAGACATCCAAACCCTAACCCTAGCCACCATTGCTGTAGTCACCGCCATTTCACCATCATTACCTCGTCGCCTCTCTCTAGCTCCAAGGAATCCCCATCACCACAAACCCTCGCCGCCGTCAATCCTCCCTTAACCCCATCAGCTCGTAGATTGCAAGAGTGTACAGATCGCGATCGTCTCTCGCTCTTTTTATCTCTCTTAGTTAGAGGTGTGCCACGGGGGTCACGGGAGATGAGCAACACGCGATCGGAATCGCAATCAGGATTTCAATTATGGGGGCTGGAAATTGTGACAGTGAGAAACGGGGGTGGAATAAGAGGCTAGGCGAGTCTCACCAGAGGGCTAGGGGTGGTTCACTGGAGGATGGCGGTGATTTTCGAGGTGGTGGGTCTCTAGGAATGGAGGTGACTTATGGGACTGGAAAGTGGGTAGCAACAGTTGTGAAGACAGAAGGAAGGGTTGATGGCGATGGCCATGATTGGTGTTAATGGTGGTTGCCGGCAATGGCTGTTGCCGCCGCCGGTAGTGTCTAACAATTAGGGTTTTTTTGTTTTTCTGAATTTGAGGTGTGTACTAAGTGGTGTGGGATTAAGGGCAAAAATGGAACGTTGTGGTGTGTATTGAGAAAAATTATATTTTTTCAAATTATTAAAAGAGTGAACTGAATAGTGGTGTGCTTTGAGACCAAATGTAGTGTGTAAATAGAGGCACCTCTCTAATATGAATTTATAGTTGAACTGTTGCATTTTGCAATCTTGTACTGTAATTCTTTGAAATAATAGAGAAATTGCAACGACGATGGATATAACTTTATTTTGGAATAAATAATATAAATCTTTGTATTCTTTGTGTTTGATTTATATAATCATTTTATTTATGTTTGCATTTTGTGTCTTTCAAAACCTAGTTAAAGTGTATCAAATTTTCTTCTTCTTTTGTGGCTGGAAAAAGTGTCAATTCTTAATATCACATTGCATTATGACTTATTTTGACATGTCTGTCAAATAACCTATTTAATTGTCAAAAAAAAAAAAAAAAAAGAAACATTTTAAAAAGATATTTTTTATCTAAACAAATAGAACGTTAATGTCGTGCTTATAGTAGACTATTCAACATTCATCCCCCATAGTTCAAGGTTCCAAGTCTTGGGTCATCAACTAAGAAAAATCAACCTAAGGAACATATTGAGGGAATTTTATTGAGGAAAAGGAAAGGATCAACATTTAGAGGACTTCAATTTTTCGACTATTTCTACCTATATTTTATGTTTGAAATGAATCTAACGGCAAATATAGAACTATAGTGATTAAACAAGTTGAATAACAAATTATTTAAATTTAATTTAAAATTTTAATTAATTTTAAAATGTATTGATTGAAAAAAGATATGCCTCATATATTAATTGACTGAAATTAGATTTTGTTGTAAATTTAAATTTTAAAACAAGCGAAAAAGTTATGTATATACTTTGAAAATGAAGCATATATTATAAATTTAAATTTACTGTAATATGTATCATACTTCCAATAAATTCTATCAATACATTTTTAATAACTGAATTGACAGCCCAATGGTTGAGCAAGTGAACTTTTGAGTGACTTAAAAGATTTTAATACTCTTTCGTCCAAATCTAAAGATATTCTAATTATAAATCTAAGGGTTCGTTTGGTATGAAGGTTTGGTTTGGGTTGAGGCTATTTTAGTAAAAAAAAAAAAATAATAAAATAGATTTTTTAACCCAACAAGACAAGATATCACATCCAAACTATAATTATTTAATTTTTTTCCTCACAAAAATCAAAAAGTACATGCCAAATGAGGTTTTTTAGCCCCATGTTAAAATAGCTAAAAAACTAAAATATCAAAAAACAAACCCACATCCCAAACGAAGGCTAAGTAATAATCCTAACCAGAGTGGTGTGGTAGTTAAGACTTCAGTTTGAGATTATACTCCCATCAAGAGTTGGCCTACTCGTTAAGGCTTAAGATTTGGAGATGTGCTCTTCCTAAAGTCTTAGGAGTTTTCTTAGGTGTGCAACCCACAAAAGGTGTAAGTGGGTTGCACACCATGTGCCACTTACACAAAAGGTGTAAGTGTAAGGTGTAAATGTAAGGTGTAAGGTGTAAGTGAGTTGCACACCATGTGCCACTTACACAAAAGGTGTAAGGTGTAAGGTATAAAAGGTGTAAGTATAAGGTGTAAGTGTAAAGAATAAGGTGTAAGGTGTAAGTTGCACACCATAACCAAACCCAAAGTCTTAATCTATACAAGCCTTTATCCTGATTTTACGAATACCTTTGAAATGTAATGAATTTTTTTTTTAATGAATAATGTTGGAACTTTCTTAATTATAAAGTTCTGTTTAGTTTGATTTTTAAAATCTATTTTTAGAAAAAATTTCTAAGAAACTAAAAATTAAATTGGTGAAAAAAATTAAAAACACTTCATTTTTATATAATTTTTTCTTTTGGAAGGGTAGAAATAATTTTTTTGAAATTTATTTTCGTTAAATTAGTTTCTATGGTTTCAAAATTCAAGCATGGCAATAACTTTGATGTCATTATTAAACCAATCCATTAAATCAAAAAATCCAAAATTAAAAAAAATTCATATATTAAACATATCAATTACACATCAAAAGCCTAATAATCTAACCATCCAAAAATATTTGTTTATAACAAACACAACTATCTATTATATGATAACTACCTAAAAATATCAACAAAAACAATCACTCATTACATGATCATATCCAAGCACATATTAAAATTAATTTCGTAAAAAAATAAAAAAATAAAAATGTAAAAAAATTATCATTTTTATATAATTTTATCTTTAGTGGGTAGAAATAATTTTTAAAAATTTAAAAATATTTTTTTGATATTTATTTTTGTCAAACTATTTATATTTTATCAAATTATTGATATTTATATTGATATTTATATTTATATTTTTGTCAAACTAATAGTTTTTTGGGCTATTTGTATTTTAGTCAAGGTGTTTGCATAACATCTTGAATTTGGAATTTGCAATGTTTCTATGGTACCTTCTCATATGTATATATAGAAAGTTTATTTTATATTGTATCAATATTTAGCACTTGAGTACTTCTAGTTTGTGTTTTAAATGAATTATTCGTTTGCATAACATTTTAGGTTTATTATGGATTGAATGAATTATTAGGAATTACAGGTGTATTGTTTTCCTGCTTTGGCGACCAATTTATTAGTCGCGACAAATAAATAATTTTTTTTCGCAAAAAATGACAATTGCTGACCAAGAGTTTTGGTCGCAAAAAACTTATCTATTGCCGACCAAAACAGTTCTTGGTCGTGGAAACTCAGTTTTGCCGACCAAAAGTTTTGGTCGCGAAAAGAAACAAATGGCGACCAAAACCTTTTTTGGTCGTGGAATGTCACAAGTGGCGACTAAATTTTTTGGTCGTGGAATGTCACGATTGGCGACTAAAATTTTTTGGTCGTGGAATGTCACGATTGGCGACCAAACTTTTTGGTCGTTGAATGTGATAATTGGCGACCAAACTTTTTGGTCGTGAAAATATCACTTTTCACGACCAAAGTGTTTTAGCGACTAAATGAATTAGTCGTGGTAATGATATATTTCGCGACCAAAAATTTAGTCGGCAAATCCGACTTTTCCCGACCAACCAAAATTTTGGTCGCGAATTACTTTTGCCGACCCTCAATTGGCGACTAAAGTAGTGACCAAAAAAATTGGTCGCAGATAATTTTTGCCGACCAAAAATAGACTTTTAGCGACCAATTTTCTTGTTGCCAAAAGTGTTAATTCTTGTAGTGTTTACGACTTTACCCCTAAAATGGAGCAACAATATCTTCAATTATTCTTATTTGAAACGAGATTCAAAATTCAAAATAAAATGTATTACAATTGAAATATCAAAAACCAAAATGACACAATTCCTAAATTATAAGGACCGTTAATATAATTTACGCTTATTAAAAACAAAAAAATATTCTAGTGTAATGCCCCTTCCAAAGGATTTTGTTTGTTTCAACTAATATATCTCACAATTCAAGGCACGGTCAAATTTCAAAGTATATTCTTCTCATTATTTTCAGATTATTTTTAATGATTTTTTCAATTTTGAGTTAATATTATTTTTATTTTTTTGAAAACTTTTCAAGATCAATTTATATTAGACCATTTTTATAAAAAAAAAATAAAAATTACCAAAATTTATTAAAAACAAAAACAAGTCAAATTTGATGTTTTTAAAATAAAATAAAAAAGTAAGTGTATTCTTGTTTTACTGAATTTTTTTGGGAGAATTTCATTTCAGTGAGTTTTTACAAAAATATTTATAAATACATGATTAAAATTTTAATTATTAATGCTTATAAAATTTATCAATGTCTAATTTGTTTTCTAAACCAATGACTAGTCGATTTTTTTCACTATTTTTTAATTTTATTTTTAAGAACATTTAATTTATAGATCAACCTACAAAAAAAAGTTCATAAAAAATAAGGTAAATTGCACTCACCTCTCTCGAGGTTTCTAACAATTACACTAGCCTTCTTTTTCTGAAAATACACTGGCCTCGCTTGAAATTTACTTTTGACTTGCATATTCTCCCAATCTGTTAGTTCACCGTTAGTTTGACTAATGATTTTTTCTTTTCTTTCTACAAAAATTAATGGTTAGTTATTAGATTACCACATAAAGGAGATTTCAATTTGGTTTGTATGAGCATCTCCAACGGTAGTAGGCATTTTACCTATCTAAATATTACTATAAAGTATATATTTTATTTTGCCTATCAACTGTTTTATGTTTTTACTCCAACCATGCTCTTTATTTTAGCTATTTATCCAAATACTATTAATTTTATAGCATGCTACGTCAACAACAAAAATGGAGGGAAATGATCCTAATGATTGAATACATTTTGCCTATACAATACTTGTTAGTTAAAATGCCTAGTGTGATTTATTTTTTTCAATTCCAATGCACTAGGCATATGATTAGGCATTTTGGCTCAACTCACATTCACTAGCTACATGTAGCTAGCCTTCAATGCTAGGCAAAATGTATTCAATCATTAGGATCATTTCCCTCCATCTTTATTGTTGACGTGGCATTCTATAAAATTAATAGTATTTTGATAAATAGCTAAAATAAAGAGCATGGTTAGAGTAAAAACATAAAACAGTTGATAGGCAAAATAAAATATATACTTTATAGTAATATTTAGATAGGTAAAATGCCTACTACCGTTGGAGATGCTCATGTAGCTAGTGAATATGAGTTGAGCCAAAATACTTAATCATATGCCTAGTGCATTGAAATTGAAAAAAAGTAAATCACACTAGGCATTTTAACTAACAAGTATTATATGCCTAGTGCATTGGAGATGCTATTTGAAGTAATTATCTGTAAATTAAGAATAAAATAAATCAGTTAATCATTTTTAAGGTAATAAATTAGTATGAATTATTGAAGCCAAGTGAGAAATACAAGAACTTGCATGTATATAAAGAAATAAATTATATGTATATATATATATTCATAATCAAACCATATGAATATTTATTTATAAATATTGTTTAACACTACTAAAATAAATACAGGTGGCGTTCTAATTTGATTTTTATTAGTTTAGATAGTGAGACTCATCAATTTCATCTTATCTTTTAGAAAATAATTGAACGATATGATATTAAATATTGATTAAAAACTACCAAATAACTTATTTTTATTTATGTGATTAATTTTTAAATTTGTTTCATCATCACTTTTGTCATAACAATAGGTTATTCTAGAATACACATATTTGATGTGTACCCATATGCAAGTTATAACATTTATGAGATTTTTTTTTTTTTATTAGACATTTATGAGTTTGATTTTGATGAAAAACATAAACCAATAATACATCATTTAACTCTTTTTCATTGTTTACACATATCAATCTCACCTCTATATATACAAGAAGAAGCTAACTAACTAAACCAACTCTAACTGACTAACAAACTATCTAACTAGCTGAGGAAAATATTCACATGTAACAGCAGCACATGAATGATACAATGAGACCTCAGGTTAGCTCTTTGAACTCTTTGATTGGTTGAACTTGAACTAGATTGAACTGGAATTGATTTGTCAACATCCCCCCTCAAGCGAAGAGAAGGAGAAACCTCCATAAGCTTGTCCTTTTTTTTGATCAGCAAAGAAAAATTTCATTAACAGCATGAAATTAAGAGTACAGGTAGATGAAGTGCACCGAGAGAGATTCGAAAAGTACAAAGTACCCCTACGACTGCTACTCACACCCAAACAGCCAACCCCCCAGCCTCACAAATTTTTTTTAAAAGATAAAATAAAAACAAAAGTTAAGAAGAACTTAACCCCACTGAGCAAAACCCACTAACAGAACACCCAACCGAAAGAACACCCATTAACAGAACATCCAATTAATCCAAATAAAACTCTCCAAACGGAACACCCACAAACAGAACACCCACTAACAAGCTTCGAACACCCATAGCAACCTAATACACCCCAGGACAAACAACCAACCGAAACACCCATGGTACAAATCTTCTACTCCGGTCCAAACTCCACACACCCACTGCAGAAGCTCCATGTTACCAACCCAAACACCGAGAAATGTTCCTCCTGATGCAGCCCAGCACATTGCTCTTACAGCTAAGCGGTTCCATCCTTTAAATATCTCTCTTTGTCCTTAAGCTCCAGCTCAAGAATCTTCTCAACCACACCCTCTTCTTGCCCATAGAAATTAATTCCCAGCTCTTTTCCTAATTTGACAGTGGCCTGCGCTTCCTTGAGAAGATAGCTATGTGTGCTTGATTCCTCCTCGGACAGCTCAGAGTTTGCAAGGGCCACTGCTGCTGGTCTGAAAATAACAGATTTGGAGGGAAGCCTACCGAAACCTGCAGAATGGTAACCATAGAGTCGAGCAAACCGTGAAAAGCCTTCCATCTGAACCATCTTTTTCCCAGCTTTCTTAGTCGACCGATTTGGGTTAAAGAAAGAAGCAGGATAATGAATAGGGCCTTGATCATGTAAACTCATAGGGCCTGACCCATTAGAACCAACAGTTAAGAGAGGCCCAGGTAATAAAGGACCTTGAACTCTTTGCTCATTATTCGGAGAGCCCAAGGCAACCTCCAAATTAATCCCAGGCCCAAAACCATCTACTGACCCATTGAGACTTTTGAAAAAACCAGTTTCAGAATCGTACTCAACACACATCAATGAATGGTCATCTCTCTTTGGGTAGGGTGCACACTTCTCCATCATTGCTTCTTTCCCACCTATTACAATAGGTCTGCTAACCTCCACATCACATCGAGTCTCCTCAACAACTGTGTCCACCGCCTCTGTATAGTTGCATTGAGACATCTCCTTCCTTTGTGCCTCTTCAATGAAGGAAAGCAACATAGCATCAACCAAGGCAAACTTATTTGCCACTAAACCAACATTGTCCTTCCTCTTGCAACCCCCATCTGTGGAGTCATTTTCCTTAGCTCTGCTTAATTCCACTTCGGAGCTGCTATTGCAATCACCCAGCCCACTTTTTCTCATCCCAGTACACTCCACTGGATTGACACAATGGTCTTCACAAACAAAAACTGGGTGTAATTTACCCTTGCATTCCAGATGAATGGTTTTATTAATGAGCTCCATGCATGTTGTAGCCACTTTAATTCTGAAGTATGAAAAAGACTTTGGTTGGCTAAGATCACCCTCCAAATAAAGAACTATTCACCACAAAGCTCCAATGTTATTAAGGTTGCTCCTATTCCAGAGGTTCAGAGGAATACCAAGACATTTCAACCAAACACATCTCTCTTGGACTATTTGGATTCCTGGCCTCCATTCTAAAATAAACTTACTCCAGTCTTTAAACCAGTCCTTGATCTTGTGAATATTTGATTGAAGCTCTTCCTAGGATTTGAAAGTCAAGATAGCATCCCTGCCGCCCCCCCTGTCTGACCACCACTTGATCTAATCCAATATCCTTCAAAGCAGATCTGATACTGTTAATGGAGAAATCCGAATTGAGCCTGATAATTACGTTTTCGTAAAACCACCCGTGACCATCTTCATTGGCTTTGACGGTCATGCTAGCTTTAACATCCACCATGTTCGAGTCCCCTTGTAATACCGCTGCATATGATTTGTGGCCAATAAACGGGGTTGTAACTTTACCTCTGTTCGGGTTAAAGTCTTCTCTGATGACCTAGGGCCTTCTCATGCTAAGCACACTCCTGTCATGAGTTATGTACTTGACTGCAAGTACCTTATCATCTACCAAAAGTCCATTAGTTTTCTGGACTACCATGTCTGATGCAACATGACAGTCGAATCTCACGAAACCGAATCTTGAATTCGTCGCTTTTCTTCTTTTGAAAAGGATGAAGACATCTTTGACTACACCAAACTTATTGAAGAGTTTGAACAATGACTTTGCATCGAAAGAACTTGGGATATTGTCCACGAACATAGTAAACAGACCACTCCTTTCTTCATAGCCCCGAGATCCACCTCCTTGCCCTTTATTCACAACCGGGATCCAACCACCATTTCTTCCTTGCTCCATAAGCTTGTCCTTAAGATAGGAAAATTGAGAGATAGACAAGGGCTTGGTGAATATATTAGCAAGCTGATCAATAGTAGGAACATAATGCAAAACAAGATATTTGGCAAGAACTTGATCACGCACAAAATGACAATCGACTTCAATGTTTTTGGATCTTGAATGAAAGACAGGATTATATGCCAGTGCAATGGCAAAAACATTATCACACCAGAGCAGTGGCACAGTAGGAGAAGTAATACAAAAATCATGAAGAAGCATGCCAAGCCAAGCAAGTTCTGCAGCAATATGAGCCAAACACATGTACTCAGCTTCAGTGAAGGACCTTGAAACAGTAGCCTGCTTCTTGGCAGAGCAGGAGATGAGATTAATCCCTAGAAATACACAGTAACCATATGTAGACTTTTTGTCAAGAACATCCCCAGCCCAGTTGGAATCTAAATAAGCATGAAGGCCAAAAAAACTGGGAGTGTAGGTGAGGCCATGATGAAGAGTTCCCTTAACAAATCGAAGAACCCTTTTTACTGCAGAAAAATGAGCATTAGTAGGCTTCTGCATATGTTGACATAATTGATTGACTGCAAAGGACAAGTCAGGTTTGGTAATTGTCAAGTATTGCAAAGCTCTAACCACGTATTGTTTACACATATCACTCTCACCTCTATATATACAAGAAGAAGCTAATTAACTAAACCAACTCTAACTGACTAAACAAACTATCTAACTAACTGAGGAAAATATTTACATCTAACAGCAACACATGAATGATACAATGAGACCTCAATTTAGCTCCTTGAACTCTTTGATATGTCTTTTATCTGTTGAACTTGAATTGGATTGAACTGGAACTGATCTGTCAACAGATTTCTACAAACATTATAATTAATTTTTTTTCAGTCATAACTAAAACAAATGAGTCATAACCAAACAACATATAAGGTGAAACCAAAATAACAATCGCACATTTAATGATTATCAACAAAAATATATCTAATATTAAAATTACTAAACTAACCCATCTATTAATGATGTTAGCTACAATAGAGGTGTAATTTACCCTAAAAAATAAACTAACTTGCCGCCAAAACAATATTTTGTAATTTAGCCTTCTATTAATATTGTATTTGGTTGAGAAATTTGAAAAAGAAAATACAAGTGAAATGTGAATAAAATATACTTACATATCACACACTTCTTCCCTTTCTCTTTCCAAATCCATTTTCAAATCTTCCAATTAAACACAGCCTCAGAGTGCAGTAATTTTGATATGTGAAAATACAAATTTTCAACATGATGCCATGATTAAGATGCGAATATGATGATGAGCATTATATGGCAGTGGAATTTCCAAGACTTCTTGACTTCCAAGTCCAACTGAGAGGATAAGCATTATATGGCTGTGTAACCATACAAAAGTTCAGCCGAAGACATAAATGTGCTGTAAGAGTTGTTGAGCATTCATTTATTTTATCTTATAATTCTTATAAATTATTAGCTGTAATATATTATATTATTCATAATTTTTATTAATATTTTTATTCATTAACTTATAAAATTAATCCATTTCTTGTCCCGCACCCACCGCTCCCGATTTGTCCCGTTCTTAATATGATACGGGAAGGAAGTGAATTACTAGAAAGGCTTATTTGTCAATTGGGTTAAAAGTCGGTTTTTTAATCTTTTAGTTTTTTAGGTCACATTATCTCTCTATTTTTTTTTGGACATTCTTTAAAAAAAGTTTAAAAAATAAAAAAAATTTAACTTTTAACCTACTTTTAAAAATAATGCATCCCAAGCCCAACCTGTAAAGCAAAGAATTAGAGTATTAGCACCTATCTAAATTTGTTGGATCTCCCATTTTTTTGAGCCCCCACTCTAAACCCTAAATTTCAATAAAATTTCTTTGAACACCCCATTTAATACCAAATTTACCCCTGTCCATAATATTATTACTCCCAAGGTACACCCACCTAATTTTTCACACTCTCTCTCCTTCTTCTTTTGATGACTGTCCATCTCCTATTAAAAAGAATGTTGACGATCATTACATCAGTAAACACCATTGCCTCAGTAAAGAGCATTGCATTGACATTCCATCATTGAAATTCTTGTCAACTCTCAGCGAAAGAAGAAATCAACTAAACGGTGTCCAAAAAATACTATCGAAAAACTCGTCCACTCCGCATCATATCAACAGCATTGCCTCTCTTTTTTCTATCACATTTTTGTTTTTTGGTTTATTTCGGCGTAAAAGGGGATTTTAGAGGGAAAACCCTCACGAAAAATACAATTTGGTGTTATAGATACAAAAATCGAACCGTTCAGCGCACCAGTGCTAAAAATAAAGGTCATGTTCGGTTCAATATTACTGGCTATCTACACTATTGTTCGGAACCCATATATTGAAGTAAATGTTTGTGTTTAGTACTACATTACTGAACATAATCTTAACAGTCAGCAAACCAGTACCGAACAGCTCGAACAAAACAACAACAATTGAAAACGACCGAGAATGTTAATGCAAGCTATATAAACTCATCAATGGAATGCCAGCCTCATCAAAATTATTGTCATCGTCCTCTATTGCTTTACAATGTGAAATAACTAATGAAGAGTAATACGTTGGACTTGAAAAGAGCTTTTTGGTTCAAAATTTCTGATTCATTAGGGTTTATAATGGTGATGAAGATGATACATTGAGGATTTAAGATTGGTATGAAGAGTAACGTGTTTAGAGTTTATGTTGGTTGGTTATAAAGAGTAATAGGTTTAGGGTTTAGAAATTTGGAATACATATAGCTGGAGGTGGAGGTAGGGGTGGGGGTGGGGGTGGAGGTAGGTGTACAATATTGTATAGTGTTAGTTATTATTTGATATGTGGGTGTTCTATTCAATGATGTCTTTTAATGTAATTTTACTTTAGGGTATAATTGTAATAAAAGAAAAATTAGAAATTAGGGAGTTCAAAGAATTTAGACAGGAGCTAATAGCAGCACTCTTTATTAAGATGATTGTTGCTCCTTTGTCTCTCCCAATTTTTCTTTTGGTAGCTTCTAAAAAAAATCAAACGCTTTATATCTATTGTTTAATTAAAGAATTTAATCAAAACCTTCTTCATAATAAAACTTCATACATTCAGGATAAACACAATTTTTTTCTTTCAAAAGTCCAGCACACATCACTATTATCAAAATATTCTTAGTGAATAATTTAATATTTTAAATTTTAAAATGATATAACTTTTTATCTAAATGTCATTTTTTTTAATAAAATTAATATTTTTAGAATTCTTTTATTAGTATCTATCAAACAGTTTCATGTTGGTTATAAAATTCTTTTAAAAAAATAAAATAGAATTTTTACCGTCGAAATTAACGTCAACAGTAAAATTTTACTCTGATTTACAATAATATTACTATAAAATTTTAATTTTTAAATAGTAAAATATCATCATCAACACTAAGCCCTGTAGTAACTATAATTATTAATAAATAAGGGAGTTTTGGTCAAAGTAAAAGTCTACAATCATTTATAAATAGATTGTCACTAAACAAAACTCAAATAGAATTTTTATATCACAAAAATGGTTCAAGGAGAGGGTTTTGGCCAAAAACACCCTTTTTAATTATGCTACCTTAAAATAAAATAAAATAAAAATTGAAAGTATTTTATCTCCTTACACTATAAAATTCCACTCATATCCTTTTTTTTTTTTTTTCAAAATTTGTGTCCCTAATATTTCTCTTTTTCAAATGAAAATAAGTCAAATTTTCAAGCCAAAATATTTTGAAGTCAACAAAATCTAACACAAATTGTGAGAGAAATAAATGTAATTTATCTTTCTAAATATAATAAGTTTTACACACACACACACACACACATATATAACATTTATTGTATGAAGAAGATAAAAAGAATTTGGACATTTTTACTAGGAAACAATATAGATACACTTTTCGTATTTTCAAAACTGGCTAATGAATAGGTGCCAAATTCAATCTCTGATTTATTCACTGTCACACGTGACAATAACGTAATCATGCCACAAGTAGATTTGAATCGTCCATTTACATAGATCTATAAATAAACAATTCAAATCTATTTTTGACATGACCACTTC
The DNA here is from genome assembly GCA_025200525.1 of Camellia lanceoleosa. Lineage (NCBI taxonomy): Eukaryota > Viridiplantae > Streptophyta > Magnoliopsida > Ericales > Theaceae > Camellia > Camellia lanceoleosa. The sequence goes on from CM045762.1 coordinate 58,676,166, forward strand.
TGACATGAAAAAATTTTCGTGACAGAAGACAATGCATGGTGATGTTTAATTGTTGTGGTCTAAGAACCGTGAGTCTATTTAGCAAATTAACACAATGTTAAGGCTGGCTATCTTTCTTGGCAACCAGCTTCAGAGATCTTGTATAAGAACAATGTTAAGCCCTATTTTCTTCTCTTACAATCTCACCTAGCTACGTTTGTTGCCTAGATTGGTTTGGTTGTTTTTCCTTGTCCCTTATTGACTATTTGAAGCCTTTTGAATGTTGTTTCACATAGATATCTGAATCCCAATAGCAATTGTATAAAACATTGTAATGTGTTTGGACTTGGCAAATTCACAAATAAACAAAGATTTGGTGCTAAGTTGTGGATACACATGCTCATTATCAAAATGAAGTTCCCTTTCACATGTACAAGTAGGCAAACTAGAATTAGTTACATAAAACAAAGAGTAATGATATGCAAACATGAAAACCAAATTTGTAAACGAAAAAAGAGTACATGTTCTTGATACTTTTTGATTTAATTTCGTGCATGTAAATTTTTTTTTTTTTTTTTTTTTTTGGGTGAATCGTGCATGTAATCTTGTAACCAGAAACAATGATTAAGCTTTCACCTTGTACATGGTATAATTTCTATCGAGCACTTAACAGAGTACTAGTGATTTCATTGCCTGTAGTTGCTACTTCCTTGCTTGACGAAGAACCAGTTTGAAAAACATTTCTTGCAGTGAAGAAGCCAGGCTTTTTGGCTTGAGGCAATGCAGCTTCACTACCCAACATCAAAACTATAGATGACATGCTTGGCCTATCCTCTGGACTTTCTTGCACACATAAAAGACCCACATGGATTGATCGCAACATTTCAATTTGGTAGCATGAGTCCCATAGAGCCTGATCAATCAATTCCAATGACTTGCCTTCATTATAGAGTTTTCATGCCTGAATAATCCACTACAATATTAGCAATACGAGACATAAGATCCTTTATCTCAAAATTTCTCTGTTCTCTTTTCTCAAGACACTCATAGTTAAATTACGCCTCAAGATACTCGTACTCAAGATTCTCAAGGATCCAACAACTGAGTGTTTCAAAACAGGAGGCAGAGATAATTTAGGAATGAAGGATCTTAATTTTATCCTTATTGGAGCACATGCATATAAGATTACTTCTAATCAATACACTTACATGGCCAAGTAGGTTATGGCGGTGCTCTGGATGATTAAAACTTCTGTTTTTCTTCCCACTCACAATCTCTAGCACCAAAACGCCAAAGCTGAATACATCTGATTTTACTGAAAATAGCCCATCTGTTGCATACTCTGGAGACATGTACCCACTGCAACAAAGCACAAAATGAAAAACTGGATTTTAAAGCAACAATATAAGTGAATTAGACAAAACATGTTATAGAGATTCTTACTATGTTCCAATCACTCTATTTGTATTTGCTTCTGTCTCATTTCCTCCAAAAGTTCTAGCTATTCCAAAATCTGATATTTTTGGGTTCATGTCAATATCTAGCAAAATATTGCTAGCTTTGAGATCTCTGTGAATAATTCTCAGCCTAGAATCTTGATGAAGATAAAGAAGCCCCCGTGCAATCCCATTGATAATGTGGAAGCGCTTCGACCAATCTAGTAATGTGCTTTGGCTTTGATCTGTCCAAATTTTTTGTCTGATTTAGTCCACACTCCTGTTAATCTGATGGATAAATTTGACATGATTCCTCAATGGAAAATCCCAAATTTTGGAAGAGCATGTTCATGCAAATTCACATGTAATAAAAACCACATATAATTTCATTCCCATTATCAAATAAAGTACAAGGTTCATATGAAACCAAATATAAACAAAAAAAGTATAGGAAAAAGGAAAGAAAGAATGATTGGTAGTTATGGTCTTAGAGTTTAATAGTTGTGATAGATATAGTATTGTAGTTTTGAAGAGAGCCAAACCAAATATAAAATAGTCCAGGCTTTTGTTGGGCATGTATTCATATATTAACATCGTTTCTTCTCCTTGAAGGCAGCACCCTAGAAGCTTCACGAGATTTCGGTGCTGAAGTTTGGCAATACAGATAAGTTCATTCTTGAACTCATCAAATCCTTGGCTAGAATTCTTTGAGAGCCGTTTCACAGCTATTTCTTGTCCTCCTTCCAGTGTACCCTGAGAATTACCATTATAATTGATAGAATGATCTTCGGCTAGAATTAGCTTGAAAGCAAACAATTTTTTTTTTTTTTTTTTTTTTTCCATTCTTATTAATTGTATCTTTACTTACTATTTTTATTTTGCTCTGGCTGACATTGTTCTAATAGGTGCAACCATGACCAGTGATTCATGTTACAACTACTTAAAAGACAAAATTACACAGATTTATGAAATTTCATAGGGAGAAAGGATGCATCAAACCAATTGTCTTCTTTGAAAGCTCAAAGAAAAATATAAAATTCCTCTTCTCAAAAGCAAGCATATTTAAAAAAAAAAAAAAAAAAAAAACTTACCTTTGGAATAGTGGGGTTTGTATTAAAAGATTTAGTACGTTTAGGAACACAATTTTTTTTTTTCTTCTAAAAGTGGGGACCCAAACATCAAGATGAATGCAGTGTTGCAGCTTGCAAAAAATCATTCTACGCACCTTTTTGTAGAAAAATTTATGTGTTTGTAGTATTATTATTTATGAAAAAGAAGTGATAAAAAAGTTCAATGGTTTTATGGTTGCTAGATAGGCTCCATGAGATTGGGCATTGATCTTATAGACTACATAAGAGTGTCTTTACATTGTTACCTTGTAAACAGGTCCGAATCCACCCTCTCCAAGCTTATTATTGATTGAAAAATTATTTGTGGAATCAGCTATTACAGTTAAGTCGAACAATGGTAACTCTAGATCTTCCTTTTGGGTTTTGTTAGTGTAACTTTGTTCAGACTTGTGCATCAGAATTCCTGCAAAGCAGAGTCAAAATGGATATCAATATGACAAGTAGTTCCAAAAATGTAACATACCAATACATAGTTTAACATAGAATGACGCGTATGGATATATACCTTCTCTGTTCAGCTGTGAATTCTTCCTCTTCCTTTTTCGAAGATACACGATCAGGCTTATACCCAGCAGAAGATGTCCAATTAACAATGCCAAGGTCACTGCCACTATCTGTCTTTTCTTGCCATTGGAGTCAGTTTGTCGAACTATTGAATCTTCAATCCATTTAGCAGAAATGGTCAATTGATCAGTTAGATAATACAATCATGAAAGCACGAACTTGCATGGATTTCTTTAGATTTTAAACCCTTGAACACCCTCCTTTATATTGAAATTGTTATGGCAAAAAGGATGAGAAAAGATAAATAAAACAGACACACAAGAATTTACAAGCTTACAGGGGAGGAGTAAAGATTTTGATTTGAGGGGGGCCAAGCTAGAAGAAAGTATTTTCACCAATCATACTGGCTCGAGATAATTAGAGGTCCAAAGAGACAATTTTAACTGAGATTTTTAACAAGTTTCAACATTATGTAATTTTTTATTTAAAGTTTATTTTCTCTCTTTTTCAGATGCGAAATAACTAACAATTATATCTTACATTCAAATTTTATTAGTATATTATAATATGGCTAATTCACTTAATCCTTTTTTGTAATAGTCAAGTTAAGTTAGAATTTTATAATTGATAATTTTGAAATTTGTACAAGGAAAATCTTTCTATAATTTTATATAAGATAGACATAAAGATAAAAATATAATAGAAAAACATCTCAATAATATGAGTTCAATTGTTTGACGATGACGAGATTTTGACAATTTATTTTGAGACTTAATACTTATGTTGAAAAAAAGGAGTTTTTTAATGCAAAAACTAAATAGTAAAGGTGTTGGTAAAGATGAAGATGGCAGCTGATTGGGCCTTTTTTATTGCTATTCTTATATTGACGAAGAAATTTGATATTTTTAATTTTTTTAAACCAATGCATTTTCTTTTAAGTTAACTAGTGTGGTTGATTTTCAAGTAAAAGACAAGGCTGTGTTTCGATCAAAAATTTTATGAAAATTTGTGAAGAGAAAGAAAAAATTAAATAAAATATAAGCTAAGTTGTTTTCACTCATCCCTTTCCTTTTGTTTTCTTCCACAAATCTCCATTAAATCCTTCATCTAAACACAACCTAAAGGGAAGACCACTTTGAGAGTATGTTTTTTTGGTATAAAGTATACATATATAATTTTATTTTAACAAATGGGAGGTGCCATGGCCCCACTCGCATCCTAAGACAATTCCGCCACCGAGCCTACGTCCGCTAGTAAAGAATGACGAAGGAATTTCAATAGGAGTATAGCGATCACAATAAGTTAACTCCCTCTCTCTCTCAACAACCCTTTTATAGAAGCTCACAAGAACATCATAACCTTACAACTCTAAACTAACCCAATATATATAAGATTTGAAAATTATAAACTGGGCCAAAATAGACTCAAATACAAATACAAGCTGGACTTACCGCGCCGGGCATGTAGATCGAGACAAGTAATAAGCATCATCCGGATCGAATTTAAGAAATCAACGTTCAAGATGAAACCAAAATGAACTCTTCTTTTCTAAATTGTTGTTAGATGTGGGAATGCAATATAGTGAAGAATTCTTTAAGAAATGTAAATGTTCAATATAGTTTACGACATGGTTCTTACATACGTATAATCTAATTCATCTATGTTCACTAGTCTATGAGTTTGGTGTAAATACTTACCTAATTCAGAGGAAGCCATCCTTATGTAAATGTTTGGCCGATCTTCATTCAACTTTCTCATATCAATCAACTCATTAAACCAAAGCAAGCAGCCGCTATCATCTCCTCTTATGTCTAAATTTGAGTAAGCCGTACAAGAGCAATTTTTCAAGCACTGCATCTCGCATTCCCTTAGGGTCATGTTCCTGTCAAACCAGGAGTTCCGTGTGTCTGGTATTTTATATCCCGAATACTTGAGAAACCCATCTCCATTATGGCAATCGAACGGTGTCCTCCGAACACACCCATTAGAATAATCTCCATTTCCCCATTCTGTTTGGTTCCGGGGCACAAATTTACTCAAACAACCACATTCCGGTGAGTTTCCAATGTTACAGTTACCATTAGGACCGCACAGTTTATAATTATCACAGTTATCTGTTGGTGCAGTCAGGTAAATGTCCCATTTCTGGGTTGAATCAACCCATATCCAGCGCTGCACGTTGCCATCATAACTCACATCATACCTTGAGATAGCTTGGCTCTTGAGTTCATAATGATAATACACCTCCTCCTTAGTGTAAACCAATCCATATGTGTAGATTGAATTAGGTTTAAGGCCTGGTCGCCCACTGAATCCGATACCATTCCATGGTCCAGTTCGGAACACTTCACCAGAACCACTGCTCAGAAGAATATTTTGTGGATATCCTTGAGGATCACACCGGTATGTAAACTCACCTCGAGCTGGATCATCCCTGCTCTTCCAGGAGGAGATTTGGCGCTCTAGGCCCGTTTCAAAGTTCTTTCCAAGCTTCATGCCCGGTAAAAGAGTATCACACGGATAATCAAAACTTTGCCACAGAAAATGCTCGGACTTATCATTGGCATCTTTCACAACTAGATTTCCAGAGTCCATAAGTTGTGCAATGGGATTTTGTGTGGATCCTGTCACATTGGCAAACCAAATGACAGTGCCAGTACCATCGACAAGGGCGAGAATTCCAGGGTTGATTATCGCTAAGACGCCTGACGAGTCGATGAGTGGGATTTCTCTGTTGGCAACCCATACAACAGTCTTGACAGATATTTTCTTGTACCATATTCCCAGGTATTGATTCCGGGAATTGCCAGGGTGGAAAAAACCCATCTCAAAGCTCCCACCAGATGAAACAATGGTAGTGTTGGCTGTTATGGATTGAGTTGTGGTTATGGTGTCTACTGCGTTGGAGATTATTAAGATGGAAAATAAAGAGGAAAACAAGAAGGGTATTTTGAGGCCTTCCATTGATGGTGTAATGTCTAATTCATGAAATTCATTTGTTTTTATAAACGGAAGTGATTGAGACCCCCTCAAGCCCCCACCCCCACCCACTCCCCCCCTCCTCCCCCCACACACACACGTGACGGCTGGTGATTGGGGGAGGAAAAAAAAAAAACCTGGCCAATCACAGGCTAGTAGGAGTCGTGGGGGTCTAGATCTTTTTCCTATAAGATATGAGCAAAAAAAAATATAGAGAAATATTTGGGACCTACTTTTTTGGGAGTTCCATGACCCCCAATTTGATCTTGACCCTTGATGTGTGTGTGGGGTCCACTCATGTATATGTGGGCCCCATATTATGAGTGGTTGGGATGAGAGTGAGAGTTGTGGATGTCATGTATATATGGGGGTCTCTATCATAATTAAAAAATATAAAATATAAAATAAATAAGTAAAAATTAATATGAAGTATACTATTTTAATATTTTAATTTTATTATAATAAAATAAATAAATTATATATTATATACATATAAATATATTTAATAGTCAGACAGTCAGGAAAACGGGACGAGTAGCAAAATTGGTTCCTGCCCCACTTCCTTATTGGGTCGGGTAGAACAAGGCGGGTAGCAAAACCCGTGCCCCACTTTCTCTTATCACTCACTCTCTCTCTCTCTCTCTCTCTCTCTCTCTCTTCAATGCCACCACTGTTAACGAGTCTGAACCAGTGGCCAAGCTATATATAACATCCATTTTATTGTAAGCTTCTTCGGCTTTGTCTTCTTTTCATTTGAATTCTATAATTTTCTTGTTATATTGTGTGTTTTTCAACAATTCTAGTGATGGGTTGATCAATGGGTTGCCCTTCAAACACTCATGATCTTCCGTCAGTGTTAATGGATTGGTTTTATGGTTTTATTTGTTAAATTGGGCTTTTAGTCTTCTATGCTTTGCATAAAATTGGCAGGCTTTGGCTTGTTGTGTGATTAGCTTTGGGGAGAAGCATGCTTTTTCTTCCACTTGTATGCCTGTTGTTATATTTGGTAAAGGCAGTGGAGAGGGAGATTAGAGAGAAGAGAACACAAGAGAGGGAATATATTGCTAGGGTTAAAATTGGTATTTTAAAATTGTTCGTCTTTTAAATCAATAGAATCAAGTGATGCTCCTTTTCTCTCTTATACATAATCTTGAGCAAGCCCCTAATTGAAGTTTCACATGATGAGATATCCAAAAATCTATGGTAATAAAGAAGTTGGTAGTGATAACAAATTCTAAACATGTCATTGTCCTCTAGTAGTGGTAGTATACATGAAATGGAGTTGTACACTTGAGAAACTAGACTACTTCCAATAAAAATAAATAAATAAATAAATAAATGAAAGGGTGATACAGATGATTTACATTATATTTATTAGTTTTGTTATCCTCTTACGAAGTTTCAAATGCTTTGTTTTTCTCAAAAAGTCTAGATCAACTGGGAATTAAGTTGTTAGTGTCAATTTGGTTTAGACTATTCTACTGAGCATGATTGATTGTTCCTACTCAACCACTTTGGACCACTAATTGATAGGAATGTATAACTACTCCCAAAAGAATGGTATGCTCTCGAATTTGATAGTCTTTAAGAGGGATGACTTGATATGTGTTTGGAATTTCTTCGATGTCAATGAGAATAGTTTTGGAATTTCCTCACTATATTGCATTCCTACATCTAACAACAATTTAGAAAAAAAAGAGTTCATTTTGGTTTCATCTTGAATGTTGATTTCTTAGGTGCCGTTTGATAACATTTACGTTTTCAGTTTTCTGTTTATATTTACAAAATTTTAAAAACTCAAAAAAAAACTTGTTTTTGTCAATTTTTGATTTATAAATCAATGGTCTCAGTTTATAAATTTGGCCAAAAAATGTGTTTCCGTTTTGAGTTTTCAATTTTTTTTTACCACCCAACACTAGCCACCACCCGCCACCATTTTTCACCGCCGTCTTCCGCCACCACCACCACCCATCCTCCACCACCACTTGCCACCACCACTCACCACCCACCCGCCACCATCCACCACCACTTGTCCGCCACCACCACCCGCCACCACCACCACCACCCACCACCCACCTGCCACCCACCCGCCACCCACCCCCCAGTACTATCTATTCGCCCACCACTACCATCCATCCGCCCGCCACCACCCACCACCACTACTATCCACCACCCGCCACCAGCCACCTGCCACAACCATTCACCACCTGCTACCACCAGCCACCACCTGCCACCCACTCGCCACCACCACCACCACCTGCCACCCACCCACAACCCACCACCACCACCTGCCACTACCACTACCACCACCACCATCACCCACCACCCACCACCGTCACCCACCCACCACCCACTCACCCACCATCTTCCGCCACCACCACCCGCCATCATTTTCCACCACCGTCTTTCGCCGTCACCACCCACCACCCGCCACCCGCCACCACTTGCCATTTCTCACTCTTTTTTTATATTTTTAAAATTTTTTAAACATTTTGTCTAAACCAAACGCGTTTGTAGTTTACATTTTTTTAAAAATAAGCAAAAACCAGTTTATAAAATTTTTGTAAATATAAACTAAAAACGTAAACGTTACCAAATAGGCCCTTAAATTCGATCCGGATGATGCTTATTGCCTGTCTCGACCCACATGGCCGGCGCGGTAAGTCAAGCTTGTATTTGTATTTGAGTCTATTTTGACCCAGTTTATAATTTTCAAATCTTATATGTATTGGGTTAGTTTAGAGTTGTAAGGTTATGATGTTCTTGTGAGCTTCTATAAAAGGTTTGTTGAGAGAGTGGGAGCTAACTTATTGTGATCGCTATACTCCTATTGAAATTCCTTCATCATTCTTTACGAGCGGACGTAGGCTCAGTAGCGGAATTGTCTTATGATGCGAGTGGGGCTATGGCTCCTCCCATTTGTTAAAATAAAATTATATATGTATACTTTATACCCAAAAAAACATACTCTCAAAGTGGTCCTCACTTTAAGTTGTGTTTGGATGAAGGATTTGACGGAGATTTGTGGAGGGAAACAAAAGGAAAGGGATGAGTGAAAACAACTTAGCTTATATTTTATTTAATTTTTTCTTTCTCTTCACAAATTTTCATAAATTTCTTGATCGAAACACAGCCTTGTCTATTACTTGAAAATCAACCACGCTAGTTAACTTAAAAGAAAATGCATTGGTTTAAAAAAATTACAAATAGCAAATTTCTTTGTCAATATAAGAACAACAATAAAAAAGGCCTAATCACCTGCCATCTTCACCTTTACCAACACCTTTACTATTTAGTTTTTGCATTACAAAACTCCTTTTTTTTCAAAATCTCGTCATCACCAAACAATTGAACTTATATTATTGAGATGTTTTTCTATTATATTTTTATCTTTATGTCTATCTTATATAAAATTATAGAAAGATTTTTCTGTAGAAATTTCAAAATTATCAATTATAAAATTCTAACTTAACTTGACTATTTCAAAAAAGGATTAAGTGAATATACTAATAAAATTTGAATGTGAGATATAATTGTTAGTTATTTTGCATCTGAAAAAGAAAGAAAATAAACTTTAAATAAAAAATTACATAATGTTGAAACTTGTTAAAAATCTCATTCAAAATTGTCTCTTTGGACCTCCAATTATCTCAAGCCAGCATGATTGGTGAAAATACTTTCTTCTAGCTTGGCCCCTCTCAAATCAAAATCTTTGCTCCTCCCCTGTAAGCTTGTAAATTCTTGAGTGTTTGTTTTATTTGTCTCTTCTCATCCTTTTTGCCATAACAATTTCAATATAAAGGAGGGTGTTCAAGGGTTTAAAATCTAAAGAAATCCATGCAAGTTCGTGCTTTCATGATTGTATTATCTAATTGATCAATTGACATTTCTGCCAAATGGATTGAAGATTCAACAGTCCGACAAGCCGACTCCAATGGCAAGAAAAGAGAGATAGTGGCAGTGACGTTAGCATTGTTAATTGGACTTCTTCTGCTGGGTATAAGCCTGATTGTGTATCGTCGAAAAAGGAAGAGGAAGAATTCACAGTTGAACAGAGAAAGTATATATCCATACATGTCATTCTATGTTAAACTATGTATTGGTATGTTACATTTTTGGAACTACTTGTCATATTGATATCTATTTTGTCTCTGCTTTGCAGGAATTCTGATGCACAAGTCTGAACAAGGTTACACTGACAAAACCCAAAAAGAAGATCTAGAGTTACCATTGTTCGACTTAACTGTAATAGTTGATTCCACAAATAATTTTTCAATCAACAATAAGCTTGGAGAGGGTGGATTCAGACCTGTTTACAAGGTAACAATGTAAAGACACTCTTATGTAGTCTATAAGATCAATGCCCAATCTCATGGAGTGTAGACCGCCCGGAACTCCGCTCCGCACGCGAGGGCACGAATTGTGGTTCTTAGCTACTACAGTTCAGACTTATGTCACGGTTCTGAATCTAATCTCACAAAGTGCAATGTGAGACTGATAAATCACCAAAGAGTCCAAATTCGGCAATTGGTTTTGGAAAATCAATTTTGAATCAAAAGCGCCAAACATGGACTGCTTTGCCAGATTTCAGAGTCGCTACCTAAATATTTGTTTTTGAAAAATTTAGGAAACCCTGACTCGTGCCTAAGGCCACGTGTCCATCATCACCAAAGTTGCCTCGGCTCAGGAACTTGGGTACGAGAGGGGAAGGTCATGCAATGAGCACCCACGCTCGCCCGATCAAAGATCAGCCTTTACTAACATGATATGTTGTTTTTGAAAACACATGCGTTCTTATTCCGGTTAATTAGCTAATCTTACTACGTGATGCGCACATCATACAAGTATAGACTAGATCGCCTAAATTTGAACAAAACATCTTATGCTTGTTTGTTTGAAAATGGTTTGAAGTTGCTACTCGCAAGTAGGCTAAGACGCAAGTTTGCCACCCTCAAGTGGGCTTAGAAAACATGATGATTTGCCACTTCAAGTGGGCTTAAAAACTCGCATTTCAATGAATTATTCCAATTCAAGTAATGAAGCCTTCATCCACAGGCATTCATGCAGTTAAACACTTAAGCAGTTAGCCTCATGGCAAGTATGCTATCATGGCAACATACACACCTCATGCAGTATGCTAAAGTATAAAAAGCATACCTAGTACACCAAGCCAAAACAAAAGTTAGGTTAGAAATCAATGCATGATCCTAGCTATGTCAAGAATGCCTAATGCCGCAGATGAAAAATGCAACTAAGATGGGCTCGGCTATTCTAAGATGTCATGTGAATGCAACAGTTGATACATATATTCAAATTGGAATTGAAATACAATGCAGTTTGTATGATGCGCCAAGCCCAGTGCATGCAAGACAGATGAATGGATGTTGCATGCAAAGCATAAGTATGCTAATTAAAACATGCCCTAAAACTAACCATTGAAAGTTAATAAGTAAAATGGAGAAAGAAATAGGGTTGGAAGACATGCATCACACACACGCACACTTATTACAACAGTTGTGCCCTCTCGACGGAGGGTCCGAATAATAAGCTAACTAGCTAATCTAAGCTAATTAAACTAATTATTACAAAATGAAACTAATTAACTAACAAGTTAACTAATTAGTTATTACAATACAAATGAATAGCTAAGTACATTACCTACTTAAGTACAAAACCAAGGCATTAGCTAGCTAAGCAAAGTGGCTAAGTAAAGCAATAAAGAGATGTCCTCAGGGCGAGAAGTGCATGCATGCTCGGTCGCCTCGTTCGAAAATCCATCGCGATGCCCTTACTTGCCTCCGTTTGCAATTATTCTCAGAACTCTGCACAAAGCTCCAGATAGCTTCGACTCCATCTTGGGAACCTCCAGGAGCATTGTCGACCACTTATTGGTGGTGTAGACCACCTGCCGACCACTTACCTTTGCTGCAGACCAGAAAAAGTGGTCGGCCAGCCACTTTTACTGGTCTGTCGACCAGAAAATTCTGCACACTTTCATTTTGCTACAACAGAGAACAAGAAGGGGCATGGCAATGTATTTGCAAGATATGTGTGCACAACCACTCTCCTTATCATTTCATGAGCTCAAGGGAGTGTAGTTCTCGACTCTCGGGCCACCAACCGAGCATCACAATGCACGGTGGCCGAGAAGCCAAGATTGCACAATCAATGTGAATGAATGCACAAATAACACATAAAAGCCTTAACCTCTATCATGCATGATCAGGAGGGTCGGCGACTGAGAATTGAGGCACGTTTCATTCCTTCAAGTATGAAACATCCTTCGTTTCTCGTGTTTGGATCAACGCCTGATCCAAACACATGCAATGCAACATGATCAACTTATCAAAGCTAATGGCATGTAAACAATGCTAATGCAACATAATCAACCTAGCAACGCTAATGGCATGCAAACACAATGCAATGCAACATAAGCATGGAAACAATAATGCAATGTAATAACATGCAAACAACATGCGAACACAATGCAATGCAACAACATGTAAACAACATGCTATATGGACTTAAACTAAATATGGACAGACCTCAATCATGCCCAAAACAGTGGCCAAAATGCTAAAATGATGGCATGAGATGCAAGACAATGCATGCACATGCATTGACCCATTAACTAAGCATAAGTGCACATGTCAAAAGTGCTCAAGGAACGACAAATGTAAGAGTATAGCCACACTATAATCACTGAAATCATGCATGAAATGATGCCAAATCACTCAAACAACATAAGTATAGCATGCAAGAGGGCCTTAAGCATTAAAGCTAGTGAAGGGGACTACACAAGAGGCATGCAATGCATGACACAAATGATTTAACCAATCATGGACAGAGCTCAAATAGGTCAAAACAAGGACCAAAACATGCTGAGATGGGAGCTTAAAGGTCTAGGCATGCATGCATACGCATTGGTCCACAAACAAGGCAATAATGCACAACCCTTAAAGGCACTCAAAGAGTGAAAGAAGTGGGAGCATGGCAATGCTATATGCTCTGAAATAACATGGTAAATGATGCCAAATCATGCACATGTCACAAATGAAGCATGCTATGGTGCTCAAAACTTGAAACTAGCATAGGCACTTGCACTACAGTTATGCAATACAAGAACCATATGGCCAAGACAACCCAAAATAGTCCTAACGCATGCCAAAATGAGGCTAAAAGATGCATGGGGCAAAGCCAAAACAAGCTAGCATGAAGGGCCAAAACATGGAGCATGCAAGGGCAATAAGGAGGATCACACTACACCTACCAAAACCAAGTATGAGATGACTTCACGAACAAAATCAGAGTTGTATCATGGTAAAATAACACCAAAAATTCACTGATATGACAGCCCAAAAGCCTAGGTAAGATGGCATGCACAATGGCTCATACTTAAGGCGTAAAGCACAACCTTTCCAAAGCATTGAAAGAGTAACACATGAGAGGGTATGGCCACACTACATGCACTGGAATCACATAACAAATGATGCCAAATCATGCAAATAGCTCAAGCAATGCAAGCTAGTGGACTCAATACATAAAGCTAGTGAGCTAGAATGCAATATGGCTATACAAAGCAAGGCATGCATGACCCAAAACACTTAAATCAGACCTAGAGCATGCTAAAACATGACCAAAAACTTGCTGGAGTGGAGCCAAAGTTATAGCGACCCCGGTCTTTTCCCATTTGATTATTGTATCCGGACTTATGTTCCGTGGATTCCGTTGTCATATTGTTGTGGATGTTGTCCTTTATTTCTTCAGTTGTGAGTTATGGGATTTGTTGGGCAGGTTGATTACAGGTTGGTTGGGTTTAGAAACCAAGTGTTGATGTCCAGTTTTCTGCTTGGTCGCTCGAGCGAGCTTCTCTTCGCTCGAGCGAGGCTTTTGTTTTTGGTCCGTCGCTCGAGCGAGCCTTTCTTGGCTCGAGCGAGGATTGCGTCCAGTACTTGACCTGAGAGCAGTGTTCGCTAGCTCGAGCGAGCTTATCTTCGCTCGAGCGAACTGTTTTGTTCTTCGCTCGAGCGAGCCTTTCTTGGCTCGAGCGAGGATTTTCTGTGTCTGGTCGCTCGAGCGACCGGGTCTTCGCTCGAGCGAGCCTATTTTGTTTAAATACGCAGCAGCGTGTTTCAGATCATTTTTTCAGCCTCTTTCAGTTTATGAAACCCTAGGTTACGAGTTCTCTTTCTCCCAACTCATCTTCTCTCCTAGGATTGATTTATCTAGAGTGGATTTCTACCCTAGTTCCTTCACAAATAAGATAGAGGAGAGTGAGGGCTTTCATTTAATCTGAGCAATTGTTGGTTTGGAGCACTTTGAAGTTTGGGCATCGTCTTCATCTTCCCTCTTTTGAGTTATTTCTTTGAGGTAGGGATTTCCTACTCCAATTATACGTTTTAATCCTAAGTGGTGGTATTTTGGTATGTGGGGGTAGTTTGGGAATTTTGGGAGAAACCTTAGGGTTTGTCATAGATTAATTTATATAATTAATTTAAGGGAAAATTGTGATATTGGGTTTAATTCATGAGATTGGGGAACTTAGTGATTTAACTATGTAATTGGGTAGTTTAAATACATACCTATGAGAATGATGAAATTTCATTGTGTTGTTATATTTATTTCTTGTTTAGAAATAATTGTTTTGGGCTATCGGTGGAGGATAGCCATTGATTGTTGTAGACCTTGCATGCGGCTTAGGTATAACTGAAATTGAGTCATTTATTTGACTGTTGAATTAATACAGAATATCCGTGTATTGATTATGTGTTGTGTATGTCAAGTATTGATTATGTTGCATATGCATTTGGTTTTGGAGGAGATAGGGGATGAACTCCACGGTTTAGGGAAAGATAGGGGATGGACCTCTAAACCGGATTTGTTGGGAGGAGATAGGGGATGGACTCCAGTAGCATCACATAAGTTGGTGCTTATTGATAATAGAAATATTTCTATTAGTTGTTGATATGATACATCACCACCATGTGTATAGTAGGGAAGTATGGAAGTGGATTTGATTGATATTGTTATAACACCAGCATGTGTGTTTATTTTGTTATAAGAAAGGTTCAACATGATCTGTTATCCTTGTTGAGTTGTTTGGCCAGGTTCTGAGCCATGTCTGTATAAATGGAAGGTGTATCGTGTCATAGACCATGTGTCATAGACAATGTAGACATTCGTGTCATAAAATTTTAAATTGATTACCTTGTGTTAACCATGTATCGGGTGCTACTGCTTTAGTTAATTCTTATGCTTGGTTTAGTATTTCTCTACTGGGCTGTGGCTCACCCTATATGGGAACTTCATTTTCAGGTTCAGGTGGTTCACTACCTCCCAAGACTTAGCTTGTGAGAATTTGGACTTGAAGACTTGCTTTATATGTTTTATTTGTTTTATTTGAACTATGTAAACATTCAAGCCTAGGGCTTTATCTGTTTTGAGTTAGAACTCATGGAATTGTGTCCAAGTGTTGGCTTGGCAAGATGTAAGCCCGTAGGGCATTTATTTTGATGTTTTATTTCGTAATACTCTGATGAATGAAATAATATAATGTTTTCTTTTAATAATGTATGTTATGTTTTATATTTAATGGGCTAATTTTGAGGGCGTTACAAAAGTCATGCTAGAATGATGGTCCAAAGCATGATGCATGTTAGGCTAGATTGCAAGATTACACTATAAGTGTAGAATGCATGCAAGTGGTGACTCAACCAAGCTAAAATAGAGGCATGCCATGTCAAAATAACACCAAAAACAAGTTGAGAACAAGCCAACACATGCTAGAAAACCATGCTCAAACATGAGGCCAATAAGGCAAGCATCCAAGATACAAGGAGAGGGGGTGACCCCCTCCTATTTGGGACCTCAAAACACACTTTCCACCACTGAAATTCCTCTGAGTTTCAGTGGTGAGAAGGCCAAAAAGAGGTGGTCCCAATAGCTTAAAAGGATAGCACAAAACAAGGCCAAACAAGGCACAAAAGGGGGGTAGACTACCCCTAACACCAACAAAGCCTTAAACAAACATTTCAAACACTTGAAATCAAAACTTTTTGTAGTTAAAAGTTAGGCCTAAATCAGCATGAAAGTAGGGCCAAAAGCTTAAACAAAAACCAAGGTTTAAGGGGTTAGAAACTTACCCTTGTAGAACAACTTCCAGACTGCAACTCCAGCAACCTTTTTGAGCTAAAACCAAACCAAAAACACCAAAACCAGCTTCTAAGTGCCTCAGCTCCAAGAGTATGGTGTTTCACTATGTGTTTGTGTGCAAAAGTAAGAAGAAAATGGACTTTTAAGCACAAAACAAGAGAGAAATGAAGAAATATAGAGATAGATGATATGTATAGCTCAAAGCACTTTTTCTAAACCTAAATCAAGAGGGAGGAGGCTCCCTTATATAGGAAACCAAGCATCAAGCTTGTTGAACAAGTTAAGAGCTTGAATCAATCCCTCCATACACGTGTATCGATGATGCTTTCTGTGCCCAACAACTGGCACAGCTGGCATGGAAAATATCTGCAGAAAGTGCAGGAAAGCTGCCAACCAGTTGAAGTGGTCAGGCAGCTACTTTTACTGGTTGGCCAGGACAAAAAGTGGTCGGTAAGGGGAAAAGGTGATTTGCACAGAGAGAGGAAGGTAGTGGCATGGCTGGAGAACACTTTTTCCAGCTGCAAACCACTTGTAGACCACCAAAAGTGGTCTACAGGGAAGAAAACTAGCTGGCAGGGAAGAAAAGTGGTTTTCAAGGAGAGAAACTAGTCTCTAACCCTCATTCCACCCTCCAAGCAAGGAAAACAAGGTTTGTGCCAAAAACAAACCAAAAAGGATGCAAGACAAGAGTCCAGGGGTCGAGGCGCGCAACCAGAAGCTTCGAAAACTAGCCTACGGACACCAAAAGTGGTCTACGAGGGAAAAGTGGTCTACAACCACAAAAAGTGGTCTCCAAGACCTCTGTGTCCCTCTAGACCAAGGCAACAAGGCATGGTTCGAAAACCAGGCCAAAAGAAGAATGGTAAGCGGTCCCAAGACAAGGCGCACGGCCGAAGGCTCTGGAAACCGAAAACTAGCCTACAAGAGGGAAAAGTGGTCTAAAAGACCTCTCTCTCCGTCCAGGGAAGGGAAAACAAGGTTTGGTTCAAAGCCAAACCAAAAAGGAAGCAAGACAAGGCGCTCAGCCGAAGGCTCCGGAAACCAGAAACTAGCCTACAAGAGGGAAAAGTGGTCTACGACCGCAAAAAGTGGTCTACAGACCTCTCTCTCCATCCAGGAAAGGGAAAACAAGGCATGGTCTACAAACCAAGCCAAAACACAAAGAGTTCAGAGGCCCAGAGGCAAGGCACTTAGCCGAAAACCTCGGAAACTCGAAATGAGCACAAATATGCGCAATCATTGAGCACTCAAATGATGACATCTGAGTCTTAAGGTCGGTCAAAAATGGAGTGTCTACATGGAGGCTATCCAACAGCCATAAAACCATTGAACTTTTTTATCACTGCTTTTTCATAAATAATAATGCTACAAACACATAATTTTTTCTACAAAAAGGTGCATAGAATGATGTTCTGTAGGTTGCAACACTACATTCATCTTGATGTTTGGGTCCCCACTTTTAGAAGGAAACTTTTTTTTTTTTTTTTTGTGTTCCTAAACTTACTAAATCTTTTAATACAAACCCCACTATTCCGAAGGTAAGTTTTTTTTATTTATTTATAAATATGCCTGCTTTTGAGAAGAGGAATTTTATATTTTTCTTTCAGCTTTCAAAGAAGACAATTGGTTTGATGCATCCTTTCTCCCTATGATACTTCATAAATTTGTGTAATTTTGTTTTTTAAGTAGTTGTAACATGAATCACTGGTCATGGCTACACGTGTTAGAACAATGTCAGCCAGAGCAACATAAAAATAGTAAGTAAAGATACAATTAATAAGAATGGAAAAAAAAAAAAAAATTTGTTTGCTTTCAAGCTAATTCTAGCCGAAGATCATTCTATCAATTATAATGGTAATTCTCAGGGTACACTGGAAGGAGGACAAGAAATAGCTGTGAAACAGCTCTCAAAGAATTCTAGCCAAGGACTTGATGAGTTCAAGAATGAACTTATCTGCATTGCCAAACTTCAGCACCAAAATCTCGTGAAGCTTCTAGGATGCTGCCTTCAAGGAGAAGAAACGATGTTAATCTATGAATACATGCCCAACAAAAGCTTGGACTATTTTATATTTGGTTTGGGTCTCTTCAAAACTACAATACTATATCTACTACAACTATTAAACTCTAAGACCATAACCAGCAATCGTTCTCTCTTTCCTTTTTCCTATACTTTTTTTGTTTATATTTGGTTTCATATGAACCTTGTACTTTATTTGATAATGGGAATGAAATTATATGTGGTTTTTATTACATGTGAATTTGCATGAACATGATCTTCCAAAATTTGGGATTTTCCATTGAGGAATCCTGTCAAATTTATCCATCGGATTAACAAGAGTGTGGACTAAATTAGACAAAAAATTTGGATAGATCAAAGCCAAAGCACATTACTCGATTGATTGAAGCACTTCCACATTATCAATGGGAGTGCACGGGGGCATCTTTATCTTCATCAAGATTCTAGGCTAAGAATTATTCACAGAGATCTCAAAGCTAGCAATATTTTGCTAGATATTGACATGAACCCAAAAATATCAGATTTTGGAATAGCTAAAAGTTTTGGAGGAAATGAGACAGAAGCAAACACAAATAGAGTGATTGAAACATAGTAAGAATCTCTATAATATGTTTTGTCTAATTCACTTATATTGTTGCTTCAAAATCCAGTTTTTCATTTTGTGGTTTGTTGCAGTGGGTACATCTCTCTAGAGTATGCAATAGATGAGTTATTTTCAGTAAAATCAGATGTATTCAGCTTTGGCGTTTTGGTGCTAGAGATTGTGAATGAGAAGAAAAACGGAGGTTTTAATCATCCAGAGCACCGCCACAACCTACTTGGTCATGTAAGTGTACTGATTAGAAGTAATCTTATATGCATGTGCTCCAATAAGGACAAAATTAAGATCCTTCATTCCTAAATTATCTCTGTCTCCTGTTCTGAAACACTCAGTTGTTGGATCTTTGAGAATCTTGAGGTACGAGTATCTTGAGGCATAATCTAACTATGAGTGTCTTGAGAAAAGAGAACAGAGAAATTTTGAGATAGAGGATCTTGTGTCTCATATTGCTAATATTGTAGTGGATTATTCAGGCATGGAAACTCTATAATGAAGGCAAGTCATTGGAATTGATTGATCAGGCTCTATGAGACTCATGCTGCCAAATTGAAATGTTGCGATCAATCCATGTGGGTCTTTTATGTGTGCAAGAAAGTCCAGAGGATAGGCCAAGCATGTCATCTATAGTTCTGATGTTGGGCAATGAAGCTGCATTGCCTCAAGCCAAACAGCCTAGCTTCTTCACTACAAGAAATGTTTTTCAGACTAGTTCTTCGTCAAGCAAGGAAGCAACAACTACGGGCAATGAAATCACTAGTACTCTGTTAAGTGGTCGATAGAAATTATACCATGTACAAGCTGAAAGCTTAATCATTGTTTCTGGTTACAAATTTACATGCACAATTCACCCAAAAAATAAAAAATAAAAAAATTACATGCATGAAATTAAATCAAAAAGTTTCAAGAACATGTACTCTTTTTTTGTTTACAAATTTGGTTTTCATGTTTGCATATCGTTACTCTTTGTTTTATGTAACTAATTCTAGTTTTCCTACTTGTACGTGTGAAAGAGAACTTCATTTTGAGAATGAGCATGTGTATCCACAACTTAGCACCAAATCTTTGTTTATTTGTGAATTTGCCAAGTCCAAACACATTACAACGTTATATACAACTGCTATTGGGATTCAGATATTTATGTGAAACAACATTCAAAGCCTTCGAATAATCAACAGGGGACGAGGAAAAATAACCAAACCAAACTAAGCAACGAACATAGCTAGGTGAGATTGTAAGAGAGGAAAATAGGGCTTAACATTGTTCTTATACAAGATCTCTGAAGCTGGTTGCCAAGAAAGATAGCCGGCCTTAACATTGTGTTAATTCGCTAAACAGACTCACGGTTCTTGGACCACAACAATTAAACATCACCATGCATTGTCTTCTGTCACGAAAAATTTTTCATGTCAGAAGTGGTCATGTCAAAAATAGATTTGAATTGTTTATTTATAGATCTATGTAAATGGACGATTCAAATCTACTTGTGGCATGATTACATTATTGTCACGTGTGACAGTGAATAAATCAGAGATTGAATTTGGCACCTATTCATTAGCCAATTTTGAAAATAAGAAAAGTGTATCTATATTGTTTCCTAGTAAAAATGTCCAAATTCTTTTTATCTTCATTCATACAATAAATGTTATATATGTGTGTATGTGTGTAAAACTTATTATATTTAGAAAGATAAATTACATTTATTTCTCTCAAAATTTGTGTTAGATTTTGTTCACTTCAGAATATTTTGGCTTGAAAATTTGACTTATTTTCCTTTAAAAAAAGAGAAATATTAGGGACACAAATTTTGAAAAAAAAGAAATAAGAGTATGAGTGGAATTTTGTAGTGTAAAGAGATGCAATACTTTCAATTTTTTTTATTTTTTTTTATTTTAAGGTGGCATAATTAAAAAGGTTTTTTTTGGCCAAAACCCTCTCCTTGGACCATTTTTGTGATGTAAAAATTCTATTTGAGTTTTGCTTAGTGACAATCTATTTATAAATGATTGTAGACTTTTACTTTGACCAAAACTCCCTTATTTATTAATAATTATAGTTACTACAATGCTTAGTGTTGATGATGATATTTTACTATTTAAAAATTAAATTTTATAGTAATATTTATTGTAAATCGGAGAAAAATTTTATTGTGAGATAGAGTAAAATTTTACTGTTGACGTTAATTTCGATGGTAAAAATTCTATTTTATTTTTTCTTAAAGAATTTCATAACCAACATAAAACTTGTTTGATAGATATTGATAAAAGAATTCTAAAAATATTAATTTTATTAAAAAAATGACATTTAGATAAAACAAAGTTATATCATTTTAAAATTTAAAATATTAAATTATTCACTAAGAATATTTTGGTAATAGTGATGTGTGCGGACTTTTGAAAGAAAAAAAAATTGTGTTTATCCTTAATGTATGAAGTTTTATTATGAAGAGGTTTTGATTAAATTCTTTAATTAAACAATAGATATAAAGAGTTTTATTTTTTTTAGAAGCTACCAAAAGAGAAATTGGGAGAGACAAAGGAGCAGCAATCATCTTAATAAAGAGTGCTGCTATTAGCTCCTGTCTAAATTCTTTGAACTCCCTAATTTCTAATTTTTCTTTTATTACAATTATACCCTGAAGTAAAATTATATTAAAAGACATCATTTAATAGAACACCCACCTATCAAATAATAACTAACACTATACAATATTGTACACCCACCTCCACCCCCACCCCTACCTCCACCTCCAACTATATGTATTCCACTTTTCTAAACCCTAAACCTATTACTCTTTATAACCAACCAACATAAACTCTAAACATGTTACTCTTTATAACCATCTTAAATCTTGAATGTATCATCTTCATCACCATCATAAACCCAAATGAATCAGAAATTTTGAACCAAAAAGCTCTTTTCAAGTCCAACGTATTACTCTTCATTAGTTATTTCACCTTGTAAAGCAATGGAGGACAATGACAATAATTCTGATGACGTTGGCATTCCATTGATAAGTTTATATATCTTACATTAACATTCTCTGTCGTTTTCAATCGTTGTTGTTTTGTTCGAGTTGTTCGGTACTGGTTTGCTGACTGTTAAGATTATGTTCGGTAACATAGTATTGAACACAAACATTTAGTTCAGTATATGGGTTCCGAACAGTAATGTAGATAGCCGGTAATATTGAACCGAACATGACCTTTATTTTCGGCACTGGTGTGCCGAATGGTTCGATTTTTGTATCTTTAACACCAGATTGTATTTTTCGTGAGGGTTTTCCCTATAAAATCCCCTTTTACGCCGAAATAAACCAAAAAACAAAAATGTGATAAAAAAGAAGAGAAACAATGTTGTTGATAAG
Organism: Camellia lanceoleosa; assembly: GCA_025200525.1. Classification (NCBI taxonomy): domain Eukaryota; kingdom Viridiplantae; phylum Streptophyta; class Magnoliopsida; order Ericales; family Theaceae; genus Camellia; species Camellia lanceoleosa. The sequence continues at coordinate 58,698,331 of CM045762.1, forward strand.
ATGCGGAGTCGACGAGTTTTTCGACAGTATTCTTTGGACACCGTTTAGTTGATTTCTTCTTTTGCTGAGAGTCGACAAGAATTTCAATGATGGAATGTCAATGCAATGCTCTTCATTGAGGCAATAGTATTTACTGATGCAATGATCGTCGACATTCTTTTTAATAGGAGATGGACAGTCATTAAAAGAAGAAGGAGAGAGAGAGTGCGAAAAATTAGGTGGGTGTACCTTGGGTGTGATAATATTATGGATAGGGGTAAATTTGGTATTAAGTGGGGTGTTCAAAGAAATTTTATTGAAATTTAGGGTTTAGGGTGGGGACTCAAGAAAATGGGAGATCCAACGAATTTAGGTAGGTGCTAATAACAACCATCCTTAATAAATTAACCAAATAAATGAAATTACTATATTACACTCATCTTCATTCCTTACTCTATGTCATTTGCTTTATAGGTTGGGCTTGGGATGAGTTATTTTTAAAAGTAGGTTACAAGTTAAATTTTTTATTTTTTTAATTTTTTTTTTAAAATGTCCAAAAAAATAGAGAGATTATGTGACCGAAAAAACTAAAAGATTAAAAAACTGACTTTTAACCCAATTGACAAAATAAGCCTTTGTAGTAATTCACTTCCTTCCCCTATCATATTAAGAGTGGGATAAATTGGGAGCTGTGGGTGCGGGACAAGAAATGGATTAATTTTATAAGTTAAAGAATAAAAATGTTAATAAAAATTATGAATAATATAGTATATTACAGATAATAATTTATACTTAATAAGAATTATAAGATATAAGATATGAGCAAAAAAAATATAGAGAAATGTTTGGGACCCTCTTTTTTGGGAGTTCCATGACCCCCAATTTGATCTTGGCCCTTAATGTGTGTGTGAGGTCCACTCATATATATGTGGACCCCACATTATGAGTGGTTGGGATGACAGTGGGGGTTGTGAGTGTCATGTATGTGTGGGGTCTTTATCATAATTAAAAAATAAAAAATAAAAAAGTAAAAATTAATATTAAAGTATAATATTTTAATTTTATTATAATAAAAAAAATAAATTATATATTATATACATATAAATATATTTAATAATCAGACAGTTGGGAAAACGGAACAGGTAGCAAAATTGGTTCGTGCCCCACTTCCTTATTGGGTCGGGTAGAATAAGGCGGGTAGCAAAACCCGTGCCCCACTTTCTCTCATCACTCTCTCTCTCTCTCTCTTCAATGCCACCATTGTTAACCAGTCTGAACCAGAGACCAAGCTATAACACCCATTTTATTGTAAACTTCTTCAGCTTTGTCTCCTTTTCATTTGAATTCTATAATTTTCTTGTTATATTGTGTGTTTTTCAACAATTCCAGTGATGGGTTTTTGCTGTTTTGTAGAATTGGTGATGGGTTGGTCAATGGGTTGCCCTTCAAACACTCATGATCTTTAGTCAGTGTTAATGGATTGGTTTTATGGTTTTATTTGTTAAATTGGGCTTTTAGTCTTCTATGCTTTGTATAAAATTGACTGGCTTTGGCTTGTTGTGTGATTAGCTTTGGGAAGAAGCATGCTTTTTCTTCCAATTGTATGCCTGTTGTTACTGTTGGTAAAGGCAGTGGAGAGGGAGATTAGAGAGAAGAGAACACGAGAGGGAATATATTGCTAGGGTTAAAATTGGTATTTTAAAATTGTTGGTCTTTTAAATCAATAGAAAAGAGTGATGCTCCTTTTATCTCTCTTATACATAATCCTGAGCAAGCCCCTAATTGAAGCTGCACATGATGAGATATCCAAAAATCTATGGTAATAAAGAAGTTGGTAGTGATAACAAACTCTAAACATGTCATTGTCCTCTAGTAGTAGTAGTACTATACATGAAATGGAGTTGTACACTTGAGAAACTAGACCACTTCCAATAAAAAAATAAAAATTAAAATGAAAGGGTGATACAGATGATTTACATTCTATTTATTAGTTTACTTATCCTCTAACGAAGTTTCAAATGCCTTGCTTTTCTCAAAAAGTACAAATCAACTGGGAATTAAGTTGTTTGATTTTAGTGCCAATTTGGTTTAGACTATTCTATTAAGCATGATTGATTGTTGCTACTCAACCATTTTGGACCACTAATTGATAGGAATGTATAACTATCCCAAAAGAATGGTATGCTCTCCAATTTGATAGTCTTTGAGAGGAATGACTTGATATGTGTTTGAAATTTCTTCGGTGTCAATGAGAATAGTTTTGTCATGCTCCATCAGAGACACATCAAACCATATGGGGTGGCCCAACCCTTTGGCAGGCTGGATGCAAAATTTTAAAAATGAGACATTTTATATTTAAATATTAATTTTTATTATTTTAGTTTCATCAAAAATTAATTTTTGTTAGTTTTTATGATGCAAAATTACTAATTAAGCTTTTGTAATCAAGTTTCTAAACATATCATTTTCAAGGATAAATTGCAAATACGATATAATTAACCATTGGTAGGACTTTATAAATTTTAGAAATACTTTTCTTCTATAGAAGCAATTGTTACGCATATTGTTAATAATAATTTGTAAGCAATACATGCATTTGAAAAAGAATCTAAATTTTTTAAAATATAATTTAGTATGTCATTTTCCTTTCCTCATATTTGTGTGAATTCTTTTAAAACTTTTAATTTGGAAAATAAATCTAAATTGTCAATTTTATAAAAATCATCAAAACTTTCAAAATGAGGACAATGTCTTTTTCAAATTACCATCTATTGATTTTAATTTTTTAAAATTAAATAAAAAAATAAAAGGATAATTAAAGCTTGCACAAATAAAAAAACTTGGGATTTACAAAAGAAGCATTAAAAATAGATGAATTTTATAAGCACCTAGAATTTAGAAAAGTATGCTTTTCTAAATAACGACCTAATGAGGGGGAAAACATGAATTTTATACTACATTAAATAGTAAGATGGAGAGACAATAATGTTTACAAACTTGCTAAAATGAGAGAAAGGAAAACAAAAACTTTCAATCATGTTAAGTGTATTATAAGAAAGGATTCGAAAGAGTTAGTGAAGGATGAGGAGATGAAAAGTCGAAAAACTTATTTTGAGTAATTGTGCTGATTTTCAAAAATTATGCAGCAGCTAGACTCATGTTCTGCGGCCACCAGCTGTGAGTGTGATATCTACTGTGGAAATTCTCCCACAATGAGTAAGCTTTTAACCAGTCGGCATCAGAGGCCAAGCTATAATACCCACATTTATTGTAAGCTTCTTTAACTTTGTCTCTGTTTTCTTTGAATTCTATAATTTTATAAATGTGTTGTCGTATTGTGTGTTTTAGAACAATTCTGGGGATGGGTTTCTTATATTATTATTATTATTATTTTGGTAATTGGTTGTTAGTTTGTTACCAGTGGCGGACGGAAGAAGGGATCAGGGGTCACGTGCCCCCTAGATTTTGAAATTTTTTTTTTTTAGTGCAAATATAAAGAAAATATTTTAAATAAAAAAATTGAAAAAATATTATTAGAGCGAAATGTCAATGACATTTTAAAAATTATGAAAACAATAATGGTTATTTTGATTGAAAATGAACAGACTATTATAAATCTTGTTATCTATGAAAGTTTTATGAAAAATTTTGAATGTAATGGTGATGTCATTATTATTGACATGTAAGTATAAGTAATATCACTATAAAGATATGAAATTTATTAGATTGTTAGTTACATTTGACATGTGAGGTTCACTCTCTATGTGTTTATTTACTATTAGTTGATTGTATCACATACTAATAATGACGTAGTATTACTATTATATTAAATTTTTAATCAAATTTTGTATAAAAAAATATTTATCATTATATAATTTATTTTAAGACTTATATCTATATCTTTTTATATTGTCCATGATACACTAGTTATAAATAATATTATTTTTTTGATGTTTCTCGAAATCAATTATATCCCTCCAATTTAATTTTCTGACTCTGCCACTATTTGTTACAAAGTAGTGGAGTGACAGATCAGAGGAAACACAAGAGATGGAATATGTTACTCGAGTTAAAATTGGAATTTTAAAATTCTTAATAGCTGGCATCATCCATATGTATAAGTTAACCTAACGGTTTATTAACATGAAGAAAATTGTAATGCGACAAAAACATATAGGGAGGGCCATGTAATATTTAGAACAGCAGAGGTATTAATTTATTAGCTAGAAACCTCAAGGGAAATTCAGTGGAATTTATCCTATCCATAATAGACTTCTAATACTAATCTTTATTTGTCTTATTTTTATGGTGAAGGGAAAATAATAGGTCCACTATTTAAGCAGCCACATAGAAAGTGAAAGAATTCGGTGAAATAGAATCAATTGATGCTCATGAATAATTAGAAAATATTTTCTGGAAATTGAAAAGTTTGTCAATTGAGGGACTTCCAATTCAAAATTGTGGAACTTCTCAAAATTATGAAAATTGTGTGAGAGATTTTATTTGTTTTAATATTCAATTGACTATTGCAAACTAAGAAGTTCTAAAATGAAATTTTTCTTAATTTCATAGAAGTTGTTGGGGCAATCCCACATCGCTTGAAGAGACGGACCGACTTCACCTTATAAGTGTACTGGCCCCTCAACCTGTTACAACGCGTCTTCCCCTGAGGAGGAACAAAGCCGTGAGGCCGACGGGTGTAGTTTCGCCACCTCGCCAAAGCGGACAATATTGTGGCAGGCACGTGCATTTGGTGCTAGAAGGAGGGCCTCGTCTCTTCCCTGCTGTTGCGGGCCCAGTCCGCTGGGGGGTTATGTTGGGGCAATCCCACATCGCTTGGAGAGACGAACCGACTTCACCTTATAAGCGTACTGGCCCCTCAACCTGTTACAACGCGTCTTCCCCTGAGGAGGAACAAAGCCGTGAGGCCGACGGGTGTAGTTTCGCCACCTCGCCAAAGCGAACAATATTGTGGCAGGCACGCAGGTGCCAGGCACGTGCATTTGAAATTTATAAAATTTAATTGAGAAATTTTTAGTTTTCTAAAATTCAGAAATTTGAATAAAGTTTCACAATTTCATTCCAAATTTTCCTTTTTGAAATGAAATTTCTCGATTATTAGGATGAAATTTACAAATTTTTGGTAAAAATTTCTCATTTTCATTTGTTAAATTTCCTAAGTATGTATAAAATTTCCATGTTTCTAAAATGATAGAGAAAATTTTCAGCTTCTTGATCTTTTTGCAAAAATATCATTTGGATGAAATTTCACAGTTTCATCCCGAAATTTATATGACAAAATTTACTACTTTTGGATTAATTTTTTAAAAAAAAATTTGTGTGTTATTTACACAAAGACTACTTAAAATATTGTGAAATATCATTTTGACCCCTACACTATAAAAATGTATAAATTGACTCACTACTGAGAAGTATCACTTCATCCTCTAAATTATAAAATCGTACACATGAACACCTTAATTATAAAAACGTACAAATTGGACCCCTTAATGGAAGAGGTCAAAGTGAAACACGCCAAGAATTTAAAAGTCTATTTGTATGCTTTTATAGTTTAAGGGGCAAAGTGATACTTCTCAATAACTTAGGGGTTACATTTGTATTTTTTTTAATTTAGGGAGTCAAAGTAATATTTCTCAATAGTTTAGGGGCCTCCGTATAAATAATATATATATATATTGTATTTTTTTTTTATAATTTCCACAAATTCAAATAAAACAAACTTATCAAACACGTATACGACTGTGAACAAAAACAGTGAGTCGGTCCGAGTCAAGATTAGTGGTTTGGTCCAATGTCATGGCCCATTACTCTAATTTTCTTGCCCATTTTCCAGGGTAAGTTGTATGAAATGAATCCTAACCGCTTCTTTTTGTTTTTGTGTTTGCTTTATATTTTAGGGAGATTAACCAATAAGTCTTATATTTTAGACTTATAATCTATATAATTTTATATTTTTTTTGTGATCTGTTTAGTTTTTTTTTTTTTTTTTTTTTTGTGTAATGACTCATCTGCCCGCCACATTGGAGTGTCACATTTAGAAAAAATACATTAAAGAGTTTTTTAGTATCACATCATACCCGTCACGTTGGAGTGTCACATTTGGGAAAAGTAAACTAAAAGGCTTTTAATTTTTTTAAAGTGTCACATCATACCTATCAAGTTGGAGGGTCACATGTTACATTTGAAAAAAGTACACTAAATTTTTTTTATTTTTTTTAGAATGACACATTATACCTGCCACGTTGCCACATTTGGAAAAAGTACATTAAGGCCTCGTTTGGGAACAGGCTATTTTAGTAACTTTTTGGTTTTTTACGAAAAGATGTGCAAAAAAGTAGAGAGGTGATGTGACTAGTTTTAGGTGACTTTTTGACTTTTTGGCTAAAATAGTCAGTCTCCAAACGAGGCCTAAGTTTTTTTTTTAAGAGTGTCACATCATACCCGCCACGTTGTCTCATTTGGAAAAAGTACACTAAAGAGTTTTTGTGACATTTCCACCACATGCCACATTTGGAGAAAAAAAAAAACACTAAGGAGTTTTTAGTTTTTTTGGAGTGTCACCTTATACCCGTTACGCTGTCACATTTGAAAAAAATACACTAAGAAGTTTTTAGTTTTTTTTGGAGTAAAAGTCTTACAGCATCACATCATATCCGTCGCGTTGTCACATTTGGAAAAAAGAACACTGAGAAGTTTTTAGTTTTTTTGGAGTGTCACATCGTTGAAGTGTCACATTAATACCTGTCACACTAGAGTATAACATCATACCTGTCATATTAATAAAATGATATAATTGTCCACCAAAACACTATCAAAATAAAAAATAGGATTATACGGAAAGAAACTCTCCACTAATAAGAGTTAATAGATCAATAGAAAAAATTTAGGACTAATTGAAGCACTTAATTGTGAGATAGAATTTATTAGTAAATATCTCTATATTTTAATTTACACGACCCCCAAAAAAAATTATTGAACAAAAAATTCAAGTTATTAAAAAGAATTAAGAGTTAATTACCTAAAAGTCTTATTTATAAATGTTATGGTAACTCAGGTCCTATTTAAGATTTTTTGAACCAATAAGCCATATTTAGTAAAACTGAGAATATTATCATTTTTTTCAATTTGTAAAACTAAGAATATTATCAATTTTACATAATAATGTTCCAAATAATTATTTTACTAACTGATGAAAAATAAATAAAACATGAGATTAAACGTTTTTGCCGTTTTACTTATTAGTTTGATTCAACTATCTAGTAAAACTAAGAACATTATCAGTTTTTTCTAGTTTTAAAACTGAGAACATTATCAGTTTTTTTCATTTTTAAAGTGTTTTTTTTTTTGGTCAATTTTGCACATCAATGTTCCACCATCATGCTCCTTTATGGACACAAAATTTTCAGTTTTGCACAAAAAAAATAATTCAATTTTTAAATTTTTTTTTTAAAAAAACATTCGTTTTTTTTTCACATAAATTTTTTTTTCCCAATTTGAAAGTTGATATTTTCAAGTTTTGAAAATTAAAATAAATGTCAAATCATGATGTTCCTTTATAAATAATCATAAATGATAAACAATCATTGTTTAAAGAATAATTCCGACTACTAAAAATTTAATGGAACTTGAAGGTCTAAAAAATCATAATTACGACTTAATAGAGTATAAGTTCATAAATTAAAATTTGTGTAAATGCCCCAAAAATTAAACTAGTTGCACCACAGTATTACTTGAGTAATATTGTTCTAGCATGTTTAATTACAAAATTGGGTAAAGAGCTTCAGTTTTATATTGAATTAATCTTTCTACCTGTTTTCCTTCTTTTTTTTTTTTTTCATTTATAGATAAATACTTTTTTTAGGAATTTTAATCAAATAAACAATCCAATCCACAATTTAAAACGCAATAATCAATTCAAATTTTAGAGATTTTAATTTTCGTGTGAAGTTAATGAACAATTGAAGAAAAATATAATGATTCAAAATCTGAAGAATAAAGAGAGAACATAAGAAATTTCAATTTTAGAATAATGAATTGGGTTGACAAGAAGTTTAGTAAAGTGAAATTGATTATTAGGTAAATTATGTAAATGGTTCCTGTAGTCTATACGGTGTATCAATTTGGTTCTTGTTATTTTAATTTGCTCGATTTTGTCCATTAATTAAACGGATTGTGTCATATTAGTCCAATAAATAACGGCTGTTAAGTTTGATGGATAGAAACTCAAACAATATGTCAATTTGGTCCCTATAATTTACACGATGTGTCAATTTGATTAATATTAATAAAAAATTTACTTGAAAATGGCCATAATTTTAAATATTTACTTCAAAATATTAATTATTTATTTATTTTTGGTACAACTAAAAAAATACATGTTTCTTAAAATTTTAAAATTTAACCATATAATACATAGAATAAAACATTAATCTAATTAGTTATACCTAATGTGTCTTCAAAATTAGTTATGATAATGCTGTTTGGAAGGGATAGGATGGGTCGGACTGGTCCAGGCACTCCACAGGTCGACTGTCCTTCGTCTTCCTAGTTGCACCTGAAACAAGTCTAGTAGGAAGGTTTCGAAATGGGGGTGGTTCCTTCTTATGGACCCGCCGGTGATCAAGTCAGATGATATCGAAAAACAGTCTAGAGAGAGAGAGAGAGAGAGAGAGTTTCTTCTTACCAAAACGTTCCCCAAAAACTTCCTTATATCGCTTATTAATCATTTCTTTATCCATCCATGTTGTTCCATTGGCTGAAAGCCTACAATCTACTTGTCATCAACCATGGTGGTTTTCCCACATCTCAGAGCGAGAGGTCTTATTGCATTTAATGTTTTGACAGTCTCATTTAATACTTGGCACGTGGGCTAATAACTCTCCAAAAAACTTTGTTTGCCATATGGCTAACTGCCTACCTGACACATGTCTAGCTGGTGCCTGGGCTTGACCACTATGAGTTCTCTACTAGGCTTAGTGTTGGGCCTATTCTGTTGGGCTTTAGCCAAGTGACTATTTGGGTAACCCAAGACAATCATGGATTGGGCCCTCCTGGTCCATGCCCATCAATAGTCCCTCATTCCCAAGCACAGCTTTAGTCCAACAAAGCGAATGATAAAGGTGAAAATAGTCCCCCAAGTCGCAGAAGAGGGGGCCGACCAACCGGGTTAGTGCATGAGGAGACAAGCGGCTGAAGACGGCTTATCGAGCATGTGAGAAGAGGTGAATACCAAGGGTAGCCGACCAACAAGACAACCGAGCAAAGGTGTCCGACTAGCAAAGTGGCCGGCCGTCATGATGGCCGACCGAGGGGGTCCGACTATTAAGATGACCGACAGAGAGTGTCTGACCGGTAAGGTGTCTGACTGAGCGACAACACCGACCGGCCGAGAGTGGCTGAGCGGCAAATCGAACCACCCAAAAAGATGGGTCAAAGTGTTAAATGTTCAGCAGGGCGCGGGGCTTAAGAAGCAAGAATGCAAGTGAGGACGTTACGCGGATGTGACATAGGAGTGGAAAAAGAGAGATGGTGGGTGGGGGAATCAATCCTGACTATCCACATGGAGCAATCTAGACCGTTGATAGAGATTTTGAATTATTTCGGAGGTGAAAAGTCACTAAAGTGCGTTGAGTTGAAAGGTTTCAGGCATAAAACCTTTTGGCTTTCCTCTTTTCCCTCCATCCTTAGCAAAGTTCCAAACTAGCAAATTTGAATTGTGACTACGACTTGTGGAAAACAGGTAAACCTTGGGCCTTTGCATTTGTGCGTTTCACATATCTTATTGCAAAAAATTGACACATTCTAGACTTTACCTCTTTTATTTCGTGTGATTCTCCTATCTTCCACATTTCTGACTTCTTGGCTCCCGCGACCAAAGCAATCGCCAGAAAACATGAGAGAGATAGCCTAAGAGAAAACTCCCGCCCTAAGGACTGATGCACTAGGGGATGATGATGGGGTTGCCTTGGCTGAGAAATACAAGACGAAGAAAGAAACCAGAAGGCCTCCTTGTCCGATACCGTCAACAATGATCTCTGCTATGCAACCAATTAGCCAAGTGGCCCCTGATCACTGGCATACGAATGCCGACAAGTCGACGTTGACAGTTGAAGATCTGAAGAAAATCTGAAACAAGTATCAGATCCTCGAGAACGTGGAGTTAAGGGCTCCGATAGCGAGGGAAAGGGCATCGGATTCCAGACCATAAAGTTCACCCTTTACGAAGAGGCGTTGTTCGGAGGGTTGAGGTTGTCGCTCCCCCAATTGGTTGTGGACATGTTGAATCAACTAGAGGTGGTTTTGGGCCAATTGGTGCCGAACACGTGGAAAATACTATTCGCTAATGCGATCTCCTGGCCACAGCCGATCGGAGGGCGACAAATGATGGTCAATGAGTTCTTCTCGTGCTACAAGGCGTCGGGCCAACAAGAGACCTGGGTATCGTTGTAAGTGGCGCCAGGCAGAGGATTGATGGCTAGGATCCCCTCGTCAATTAAAGAGTAGAGGACGAAGTGGTTTTTAGTTTCAGAGAATGGTGAAAGAGGGGTGAGGACAATTTGGAAGATCCTCACTAGGTCAGTAGAGCCGAAGTTAACTACGGTGGAGAAAAGGGAAATGAAGGAGGTGAAGCAATGACGAGAGAAAGAGGGGCTTAAGTGGGATGATCTGGTTAAGCCCTTTGCCCTTTTTGCAGCCGGTTTGGGCCCTAAACATACAGAGAGGACCCCACTTCAGAGGTGGTTAAGCCCAGGAGGAAGGTCCAAGAGGCTAATGACCACCGAGCGCTCGCTACGGCGAAAAAACTAAAGGAGCAGGAGTTGGGCCCAGCTCCCAAGCCATATATGTACATGGTCGCTCGTCAACGCCCCAAAGCCTTAAGGGAGCGTAACCTAGAAACTGTTGTGCCATTGAAGGCACTGGTTGATCCAATCAAGGAGATGAGCAGAACTGAGATAGAGCAAATAAAAAAGAAGAAGATGAACATTGCCAAGGGTGGGGAGGAGGGAAAAAAAAAAGGCAAAGAGGGCCAAATAGAGCGTGCCTGAGCCAAGGGTTGAGCCAACAGAGGAGGTGGAGATAGTGTAGACAAGGCCAGGAATGGTCATTGAGAGAGGCGAGGCTGACCCCCCATTGCAGAGTTGGTAGACTTGGATGAAGTAGAGGAGGGGAAAACAAAAGAACAAATGATTGGCCTACCTCCAGCAAAGGAAATAAGGGATGCAGAGCAAAAGGTGGAGAAAGAGCGCCCAGTCCCAGTAGAGACAAGTAGAATTAGGGAGAGCTCTGTCTTCGGATTAGTGAGCACCACCGCTCGCCATCTAAGTGCAGTGGTTGGTCGCTCATTACTTGAAGCGAGTGAGCCAGTCAACATCTTGCGTGATGCCAGAGCCGCTGCTGAACGTCAATTAGGCACTATAGATGATGCGATCATCAGGGACATTTCTCGATTTGGGGAGGCCGATCTTATGAGGGCATTTTTCTCGGCCCAAATGGAGTCGTTGACCTTGGCAGCCGCTCTGCTAGGCAAAGCCATGGCGGTGAAGATGGAGACTAAGCCGCTTAAGGCCTAGTTAGAGAAAGCGCGATTGAACTGGAAGTGGCCAAAATGGAGATTGTTAAGTAACGAAAGGCAGTGCGAAGTGCTTGCACCAAAGGGTTTGTGTATGAGCAACGTTTAAAAGGGATGGAAGTGTTAGCCTTGGTGTAGGGCCACATAGTTGACCGGGCAAAGATAGATCAGTCTGAGGCTGTGGCTGAACTGGCAGGTGTCAAGGCTCAGCTAGGCCAGGCGAGTGTGTACTTCCAGGTGGTCGACCGGATCAGTTGTACCATCGAAGGTGTCGATCGACGGCATTTTGAACTTAGGGGGTTAAGGTTTACCACTGATGGAAGCGGAAAAGGGAGAGTTGGCAGTGGTAGAAGGTTTGTTCTGCAGACTCTACAGGACCCTCTAAAGTTGGAGCTTCAAGGTTTGCAGCTCCGCGTCCCAAATGGGAACATTGTCTCCTCTAGAATGAAGCAGGGATTGAACACTACTAGCTTCGCCTTCATGGACCGGAGCGTGGTGTGGTGGATGACAGTTATGGAAGGGCTGAGGCTTGTCCTAATGAAGCTGCGAGCCTTGATGAGGGGGGGTGCAGGCACTCTAAGTTCGACGATTGAGCTTGCGAGGTAAAGGGTGGGGCAAGAGTTCCTTGGGAAACTTGCGGTTGGTATGTGTGGTGGTGGTTTGGGGTTTGTTCCTGGTTTGGAGGAATGTCTTATGGTGGCGGAGGGGGTGGAACAGGGAGATCACGCTGGAGCAAAGCGTTGATCAGGGCCTGGTTTTGCTCGGCCAAGCGGTTGATGCTATTAGTGAGTTCTGTAAAATATGGAGGTGGGTTGTTTGGGTTGGAGGACTCAACTTGAGGGTTGCCGGTATTGTGTTACGAAGCCATGGATCTCGTCGTAACCATTCACTCCAATGTAAAAAAGTGAGTGATGAGAGAGGCCCCACGGTGGGTGCCAGCTGATAATGCAGTTTGGTCGGGGTAGGATGGGTCGGACTGGTCCAGGCGTTCCACGGGTCAACTGTCCTTAGTCTTCCTAGTCGCACTTGCAACAAGTCTAGTAGGAAGGTTTTTTAGAAATGGGGGTGGTTCCTTCTTATGGACTCTCTAGCGATCAAGTCAGATAATATCGAATAATAGTCTAGAGAGAGAGTTTATTCTTACCAAAAAGTTCCTCAGAAGCTTCCTTATATCGCTTATTAATCATTTCCATGCTGTCCCATTGGCCGAAAGCCTACAATCTACTTGTCATTGGCCATGGTGGTTTTCCTACGTCTCAGAGCGAGAGGTCTTGTTGCATTTAATGCTTTGACAGACTTATTTAATGCTTAGCGCGTGGGCTCAATAACTCTCCAAAATCTTTGTTTGCCATGTGGCTAACACCCTACCGGACACATGTCTAGTTGGTGCTTGGGCTTGACCACCGTGAGTTCTCTGTTGGACTTGGTATCGGGCCTATTCTGCTAGGCTTCAACCAAGTGACTGTTTGGATAATCCAAGACAACCGATGGGTTGGGCCCTCCTAGGCCATGCCCATCAAGTTATATCTAATTTTAAAATTTAAAAATATATTAATAAAATGTGAAAAGAAAATGAATTTAACCATATCTAAATTACATCTGATTTTACATTTAATTTCAAAATATTTAATGAAAAATCTAAATTAAACTTTTAGATATAAATCGTAATTTATCAAATGGTTATAAATTCAAGTACACTCCAAATTTCCAAAAAAAATTACATTGACACTTGAAAACTCAAATACTTAACAACAATTTTCTTATATAATAATATATATTTTAAATTAAATGAGGTAGATAAATCAATACTTAAAATTTTGTATTTAGTATTTTGGATATCTCTTAATTTTCCCTTTTGAATTTCATGAGAGAATAGATTTGGATAAATCAGGAAGGAGATTATTTTATCTTTCCTTCTACAAAACATAAATTTGAAATCATTACTATTTTTATAATTATTGGTTTAATGGTTAGTCCATAGTGTTTTTTAATTAAAAAAATTCACAAATTTAATTAGAAGTGCTGTAATTTTCACAAGGCTCTTCATGAAAAGTCTCTTTTGTTTAATATATAATACAAATATATAGATGGATAGATACATATAGATATAATTTTGGAAGAAAATTTAAAAATTTTACTATACTTAATGGGTAAAGATTAATATATGAAATATGAAATATTTATTAATTATATAATAAATACATTTTAGATTTTACGAAGAATGTATAACTAAGAAATAAAAAATAACTTGATGTGTAAAGATTAGTGTTTTTTTTTTTTAATAGTAAAATTAGTGTCTAATATATGAAATATTTATTAATTTTGTAATACATTTTACAAGGTAAATGTATTATCTATTTTTCATTTATAACTCTAGATTATGTTTGAAAATTTTAAAAGATTTTCATATAAGTGACATGGCATTTATATACTAATACTAAATTTGAAGACTTTAAAGATCTCATTTACCAAATCTAAAAAAATAAATCTCATTTACTTTTCCTTTCATAAATTTGAGCTACTTAAAATATCTTGCCTTGAAAATCCAACAACCAATAACATTGCAACATGTGTATTTTTATATTTAAAAAATTCAAAATTATGAGAAATAAGAATTGAAGCTTTAAATTTCAAACACCTATAGCATTTTTGCTTATATTTAATGATGGTAATTTGAAATCGGTCCGACGGGGACCCGATCCCCCCGATCCCGATTAGAGCGGCTTTTTTCTGAAAAATATCCCTGACGGGCCGGGGATGGTATTAAAAAATAAATCCCCGATAATGTTCAGGCCGGGGACGGTGATACATTTTCCAGTCCCATCCCCGGCCCGGCCCCACCCCGCCCCCGACCCCCGCTCCATTTTTTCCCCAAAGTAAAATTACTATTCTACCCCTGTCTATATATATATTTGTGTCTGCTGCTCTGCTCCCTCACACAGTCACACTCACACAGCTTCGTTCGCGTGAGAAAAATGAGAAGAGAGAGAGAGAGAAGAAAGTCGATCCTCACCGATCTCCTCCACCGATCATTGCAGCTCAGATTTGTGTGATCGATGATGATGATGATCAGTTGTTGATCTGTTGTTGTTGTTTTTTTTTTTTTTTTGATCTGTTTTGTGTACTTTTTTTTTTTTGTGCTTTTTTTTTTTTTTGTGATCTGCTGTTGTTGAGATTTGTTGATGATGATGATCTATGGTCTGAACCTGACCATTATCACTGATGTCCCTCTCTCCCTCTCTTTATGCTCCTCTCTTTTTCTCTCAATGAAAACTCAAGACACAAACTCCTTTTCAACTGAGCTCCAAGACCACGGCAATGGTACTGCACCCCAAACTGAAATCCTCATTCCAATTCACAAGGTAATATTATAATATACATCTATTTCTATGTTTTCCAAAATTTTCTAGGTATAGCTTCAGAAACACCCATTCCCAAGCACTGGAAGAAACAAAACCTCTTCAGATCTGCAAACATTTTTGTTGACGATGATGACAATGAAACAGACTAAAAAAGAGATTAATTTTTTTGTTGTTCTTGTGTGAACAGATTTTTTTTTAAAATTTTGTTTTTGCTTATCTATTTTTTGTGTTTGAACAAATCACAAAAATCTCACTCTCTTTCATCTATCTATATGTTGTCTATCTCTCTAAATCTGTCTATTATTGTTGTTGTTGTTGATAGAGGCGGGGATTTTTCGGTTTCGGAGAAACCCGATCCCCGTTAGGGGCGGGGGTGGGGAGGTTAATGGGTTTCCCGTCGGGGATCGGGGCCGAGGACGGGAATTTTCTTACCTTCGGGGATCGGGGATGGGGAGTGAGATCCCCAGCCCCGGCCCGCCCCGTTGCCATTCCTACTTATATTATATAACTAGCATATGAAACACGGGATAAATAAATAATTAAAAATAATTTTTAAATTAAATAATAATATAAATTTTATTTAAAAAGTAGAAAAAAATATTTAGAATAAATTAAATTTTAACTATTGTATTATAATATATATTGCAATTGTTATGTTATTAATTATATATTTTAAGTTTACAATAAAAAATAGATGTCATACGTTAATTGGTAAATATGGAAAAAAACAGAATAAATTCAAAAAATTATATTTATGATGAAATAAAAATAAATTTCATTTTATAAATTTTTTAGTTTTTTCTTATTCTATGTTAAAGTTTGTCATAAATTTAAACATACCTTTTAGAAATAAAACAATATATGTATTGATAAAATCGTTAAATCAGTAAAAAGACTAACCAACTTATACAAAAATTAATTAATTAAAATTTTTAAATTTTATTTTATTTTAAAATTTAAACTGCTTTTAACTGAAATATGTACAACATTATAATATTAAATAGGAGCATATGTTTACTTTATATAACTAAAACAAATCACTTTTTCCTTATTTTTCCGATGTGGGATTGTGTAAAATAAAATTAAGAATTGTTCGGGCGGGAAGTTTATTTCAAATCAAACAATATCAGTCATTTAATCTTTAATTATGTCAATCTTTAATTTATTTCAAATCAAACAAATTTAACTAATATATATTGATAAAACCACTAAAATTGCGATTAAACCAACGAAGCAATCAATTCGAAAATGATTCATCCTAATCAGTTAGGTCAAAAAACCAACCAATTTACACAAAAATTAATTAATTACAACTTTCAAATTTTATTTTAAAATTTAAACTGTCTTGAATTGAAATATACACAACACCTCAATATTAAATAGAAGTATAAGATTCACTTTATATAAGTGAAACAACTCACTTTTTCCTTCTTTTCTTGATGTGGAATTATAAAATAAATTATATCATAGACTACTTAGAGTTTTATTTTAAAATTTAAATTTTCTTGAATTGAACTATGCACAACACTACAATATTAAATGGAGTATAAGATTTATTTTATGTAAGTAAAATAATTCACTTTTTCCTTCTTCTCTCAATATGGGATTATAAAATAAATCATAAACTAATTAGATTTTTATTTTTATATGGTTAAAAGGAAGCTAACCAAAGGAATTTTTTTTAATTTTTTAAATTTAGGAAAATCAGTATGACAAATCATGGCTAAACCGACAAATCAGTTAAACCAAAAACGATTCATCCTAATCGGTTAAGTCAAATGGCCAATTAATTTATATAAAAATTAATTAATTAAAACTTTTAAATGTTATTTTAATTTTATTTTAAAATTTAAACTGTCTTGAATTGAAGAATGCGCAACACTACAATATTAAGGTTCATTTTATATAAATGAAAAACTCATTTTTTTCATTCTTTTAAAATAAAAGTTAACAATTATTTAGGTGAGACGTTTATTTTTAATTAAGCAATCTCAGTAATTCAATCTTTAATCAAATCAGTCTTTAGTTTATATCAAATCAAACAAATCTAATAAATATATTTTGAACAAATTGCTAAAATCGTAGTTAAACTAACGAATCAGTCAAATTAAAAATGATTCAACCTAATCGGTCAGGTCAAAAGACCAACCAACCTACACATAAATTAATTAATTAAAATTTTTAAATTTAAACTATCTTGATTTGAAACATGCACAACACTACAATATTAAATGGGAGTATAAGATTCACTTTATATGAGTAAAATATCTCACTTTTTCTTTTTTCTCCCGATGTGAGATTATCAAATAAATCATAAATTAATTCGAATTTTATTTTTATATGGTTAAATGAAAGCTAACCAATGGAGATTTTTTTTAATTGTTTAAAATTAAGAAAATCAAAAAAATTAATATGAGATATTGAAACTCTCACAAAACTCCTCACTAAAAACTCCATTTTCCTTATATAATATATAGATATGAGAATTTTATATGAAACACTCTCAAAAGAAGCATATCATATACAATTTGTTATGATCTTTGTAATATTTAGTTATGATTTATTGTGATGTCAGTTATGACTTGGTTATAATTTAGTTAATTATGTTAGTTATAACATTATTTTAATTATAATCTAAAAGTGATTTAATTATATCTTATGTAATGTTAAATTATAGCTCAATTATTATTTTTAATTATGACTAGATTATGACATTCATGTTAAACAACACCACGAATAATAAAACTTACATATAGTACACATTATCCATAAGAATAATAATGTTATAAATTAAAAGGGTAATTGCCAAATACTTGTTTTTTCACTCTTCTTTCTTATTTAACAAATTGCATGAGAAGTTCATAAGTAAAAAGGCAAAAGCATTGCATTTACACCCACCATCAATCAGGACCTAGGAGTAGGGCTGAGTAAGGAATCCGTATAATTCAATCTAATAGGTTTGGATTGGTTTTTTAAATTCGTGGTTCGGTTCCGGATTGAAAATTTAAAAATCCATAGGCCATGGATTGGTTCTGAATTGAACCCCATGGTTCCGGATTGATACCAATCTAGACCGTATAGAAATAGTATATATTTATACTATATACCCTCCCACATAATATTATTTCTTGTTTCATATAAAAGCTAAACTCTAACCCTAATTCATGCCACTCACTGTCTCTCACACTCTCATTTCTCTCTTGGTACTCTCTCTTTCTCATCTCAAATTGAGTTTTCTCTCTCGGTACTGTCTCTCACACTCTCATCTATCTCAGATCAGATCGGTAACTGTAGTTGCTTCTCTCTCTCTCTCTCTCGGTGACACTATTTTTGTTCCTTTGTTCTTAGACGCAGTCATCTCAGATCATCCATCTCAGATCAAATCAGCAGCTGTAGCTGCTTGTCTCTCATTGGGTTCGCTCTCTCTCTCTCTCTCTCTCTCTCTCTCTCTCTCTCTAACACTGTTACTTTTTTGTGGATTTCATGCCAGATTGGTGGATTTAATCTCAGATCGGAGATATTTAGTGAACTTTACACTCTCAAATCAATTGTTCATCTATTTACAATGGATTCGATAAATGTAAGTGTAGACACCCCATTTTTGACAACCCTTATAACTTGGACGTCATCGCTTGCACACTCGATGATGCGTATATATGCTTGTCAAGTGCTCGAAGTCTTCAGTGGAATGCCACAGTTTTGAGCCTTTCAAACCTTGCACCCTATCGCTTTGTTTTAGACCAAACACAGTGATCTTCAAGCCTGCAAGCTTTGCTGGCCTGCCGACCACTTCTATGGGCTGCTGGCCTTTGCTCTTGGTTGCCAGCCACTGATGTGGCCTGCCAGCCACCAATGTCTTTTGCAGATATTTTGTGACAGTTGCACCAGTTGTTTGGACAGATGCTTGCATCTGCTCCCACGTGTATAGCTGGATGTTTCTGAGGGAGATTCATGTTTTTTATATATAGAGGACCTCCCCTCTTACTTTGAGGTTAGAAAAATTTGGGAGAAAATTTTTTCCTCTCTCTTTACAATTCTCTCTCTCTCTCTCTCTCTCTCTCTCTCTCTCTCTCTCTCTCGCTTGCAAATTTCTTAACCTTTGCCTGTACACTCTTAACCAAACCTCTCCATCTTTGAGTTGAGGTATCTTTGAGCCATGTTTGAGCTCTTGAGGTTGTGTTTGCCTTGTTTTATTGCTTGAAAGTGATCTCCTCTTCAAGAGGTATAAAGCTTTGCCTCTTTACTTGTTGCATTTACTTTTTTTCTTATTATTTTCCAACTGTTTTTGAGCCGTAAAAACTCGGTATTTTGGGGCTAAAACTTGGGTTTTAAGGCCAATAAAGGTTGAGGGGTGGCTCACCCTTCTCTACATCTTGCTCTTAAGGCCTTTACCCTTGTGTTTCCCACCTTTACACTATCTCTTTTTGAGCTTTTAAACATTGATTTTCAGAGTTATTTCAGTGGTTAAAATCATGGTTTGAAGTCCAAAATTGGAGGGGTTAGCCTCCCCTCCTTGTGTTTTGCTTACTAGCCTAGCATGATCCATGTTTTAGCTATTTTTGTCTTAATTCCAGCATGTTTTAGGACTAATTTAGCACTATTTTAGGACTGCTTTTAAGTGTTTGTTGCATTTGAGCTTTGATTTGCATGCTTGTAGTGTAATTGTCCTCATGAGTTTGGTGTTTTAGGCCTTAGACACCATCTTATTTGAGTTAATAGTGTTTATTTATGGCATTCCATACTTATGATCACTCTTAATCACCTCTGCAACTTCCTTCCTTTCTTGGCTTTTGTTTTGCTTTGAAAGTGGTTTCAAACTCCTTGTTTGTTTAAGTATGAGATTGAGATGTCATACTTAATGGTTTAATCCCTTTAGGGGTTCATTACCAATGGTATAATGTCTCTTTCATGTCCAGAGCAACACTTGGTTTAAGCCCTCTTTCCATTAGAGGACTTAAATTCACCTTTGGACTCAATTGATTAAAGGATGGATGGTAATCTAAAATGAGGTAATAAAATTGGTGAATTAAAATGAGCAAGATAATAACTTGTTTGGGTTTAATCAAACGTTAATTGAACCCTTGAGTCTTGAGTCGTTTCATACTCATTAGTGATGAAAATGGTTCAAGATTCATTATCAACTACTTCCCTTGATTTTTCATGATAAGGAGTTGGTTTTAAGAGTCTTATTTTATTGCATTTATTGAATTTGCACACTTGGTTCATAAGCCGTCATGCAATGAAATTGCATCCATTGGTGGTTTGTGGATCAAACTTACTACTCCTTTGAGCTGTTCAAATGATAAAGAGGGGTAAATTGTGCAAACAAACCCTTGAGAATACACTGTCTCTGCTCTATTTGCTCTCTGTTGCAGTAGGGAAGTTCAGTCACCAGTGGCCGACAGGCCATCATCGGTGGACGGCAGGCCCTCTGCTGACCACCAGTGCAAAATCAAGCAATGTCCTTTTGAAGTAGAATAGAGTTGGTCTGGAGGTGGAAATTAGTGCAAGTGTTCTGCTGTGCAACAGAGGCATTCAGCAGCCGAAACAATGCCTTTTTTGGGTGAAAACCGCATTCATGCATGAGCCCTCCATCGATCCTCAAGATCCGTGTTGTATATATTAGTGTTGTGATTAAAATATTGGTTTTGTACTTAATTAGTTAGAATAGCTAATTCGTCTCGTGTTGTAATTATTTTATTTAGCTAGATTAGTTAATTAATTAGTTCATTCGGTTTGTAATAAATTAGTTAAGTAGTTTAGCTAAATTATTCATTTGTTGTTGTAATGGCTAGGTAACTAGTTAGCTAGTTCGTTCATTCGGACCCTCCTGCGCGAGGGCAAACAAATGTTATAATAATGTGTATGTCTTCTAACCCCACATTTTTCTTCGTTTTATTTACTAGCTTATGATGGTTAGTTTAGGGCATCATGTTTTGTTTAGCATCTCTCATGCCCTGCATTCACTTGTCTTGCATGCATTGAGCTCGGCGCATCATTCTAACTTGCATTGTTAGTTTAACATTCTTTGAATACGTGCTTAGACCGCATGCTATCAAATCGATTCACATGTTATGTTAGGATAGCCAAGCCTATTTAGATTTCATATTGCATGTGTTACATTAGGCATATTGCATAGGTTAGGATCACGCATTTTTTCTAACACATTTCTCTTTTGGCTTGGAGTACTAGGTGAGTCTTTACTCGCTTTAGCATATCGTATGTGTGTGATTGTTGTCATGTTTAGCATGCTTGCCATGAGGCTAATTGCTTAAGTGATAAAACTGCTTGAATGCTTGTGGATGAAGGCTAGTTGCTTGAATTGGAATAATTTGAGTAAATGTTCATAGGCGATCACTTTTTTCAGTAGTACATATTCGAAACAATTTTGCAAACAAACATGAATCGAGATGTTCCAATTCTTGCAATTTAGTCTATACTTGCATGTGTGTGCATCATATAGTAATGCTAGCCTAATAAATCAGAACAAGAGCATATAATGTAGATAAGATTCATATCATGATTAGTAGATGTCGATCTCTGATCGGGCGAGCGGGGGTGCTCAATTCATGACCTTCCCATCTCGTATATAAATTCCCGAGCTGAGACAATCTTGGTGATGACGGACACGTGGCCTTTGGCACGAGTCATGGGTTTACTAGATTTCCCAAAAATATTTAGGTGGCGACTCTGTATCTGGCAAAGCAGTCCATTTTTGACAATTTGATTCAAAATTGATTTTTCAAAAGAATTGTCGGATTGGCACTCTTTGGTGTTTATCTATTTCACATTGCACTTGTGGAATTAGATTCAGAACCGCATGAGTCCAATACTGTAGGGCTTATTCATCTTCCGAAAGGAGGCGTGAAAAAGTCGACCTACAGTTTTCTGGCGACTCTGCTGGAAAAATTAGAAAACTTGACTTGAACTTCATGATATGGAAATTTATCTACACGTATATGTTTCTTTGCATTGGTGCATTTAAGCCACTGCGTTTGCCATCTGCTATTCCTAGACGGTTTGCCAGAGGCTTTCCTGAAAAGCTTGCCAAAAGGCTAACCGGTCGCGAGCTCTGCCATGATGGGAACACAACCCTTAGATCTGGACTATCGCTGTACCGTTTGATCCTCCTTTCACTTCTCGGTGTTAGGTGTGAGAGGTATATAAGGTAGTCTTACTGAGGTACCCTTCTGACCATTTGGCCTAGCTGTATCGAAAAGGCATAGAGATTATTCCAAACTAGGACAGGATGCTTACCCAAATACAAGATTGTGTAAAATCGCTTTGTTTGACTAGTGAACCCTAGTTCTTGACGAAACTAGGACAGGTTAACCTTACCCCCTCATAGGGTTGTTTTGGCTCTCACTTTACTGGTATGTGTTTTACAGTAAAACTGTACAGGAATGTGCGTATCAGTTGCAAGTTTGGTATCCGTTTTGAGGGGCAGAATTCAGTGTCAAGTGCAATCCTATAGCTTTGATTACATCTGTGTTGGTAACATCATTAGCTGAGGTGTTGTGTGGTTTCTGATTACTCCTTTTTTTTTTGCTTTATTTCTTTTTGCTAGGTTGTTTAACACCACAGCTTCAAAAAGTTCGGATATCCCCTAAGTGCTCTGGACCCGAGTCATAAGGCTTTACAAAGTCAGGGATCTTGTTAGGGGACAGCCCGTGTTTACTTCACTCCCACCAGTTACGAGACAGAGGAGAGTTAGGTAGAGTTCGCCGGTCCAGTTTTTACAACAGTCACCCCTCAATTCACCTGCATCCAGTCAAGCTCAGGGACAGTCTTCTACTTCTAGTCTAGCACAACATTAGTCGCCTATTCCGATGACACAGTATCCCCCAGTCAGTATGGAGGAATTGATCCATCATCTACAACAAACAGTTGAAACCCTACAGCAAGATGCTGCTCGTCAGGCCGACGTCACAGCCCGTCAGGCTGAGGTAATAAATAGGTTGCAACAACAACAACCATAGCCGGCAGCGGCTTTTGTATCCCATGCACCTCCCACAGGTATCCCAGCACCCGAAGCCACTGCCCATACTGCTAATGTCCAAGAGAATCAGGGCAATCCAGTAGAGCCGATCCCAACACAAGCCTCCAAAGCACCTGTGTATCAAACTGAAGCTCCATTTGAATTTGAGGTTGACCCAACTGTGCTTAAGGTTAACAAGCTAGAGAAGCTCTTTAAGAGAGCACAAAGTGTTAACTCTATCCCCGACATAGAAGATGGGTATACTGACTCTGCAGTGACATTGCCAGATCGGTTCAAAATGTTGCATAGCGATCGATTCGACGGCTCCGGAGATCCCATGGTTCATCTACGGCTGTTTTTAGACATCCTGTTACCAATGGGCCTGACCAGATTGCAGAAGCTGTCTCTCTTTGGCCGGACCATGTCGAGAATAGTAGCCACATGGTATGCGAACTTGGAGGATTCTGTTAAGCAGAATTGGGAGGAAAATGGCCGAGGCCTTTGTTGCTCAGTACTCGTATAACACGCAGATCGAGGTCACAACTCGTGATCTTGAGGCAACACGCCAAGAGCTGAAGGAGGGTTTTTCAGAATTTGTGACAAGGTGGAGGGCTAAAGCTTTAATGATGACCATAAGGCCTTCCGAGAAAGATCAGATAAAGATGGTAGTCCGTAATCTGCACGGGAAGTTGTTGCAGAAAATGATCATCCTACCTTTGTTCACGTTCACCGAGCTCCATAAGATGGAGGTTCAGATCGAAGACGCTATGAAACAAGGGTTGATTACTGATGAGAAAAAGCAGGAAAAAAGGCCTTTCGTGCACAGTTCCAATGCTACCATTAGTGGTAGCACAGCTATGAGGCCGTCAGATGTGAGCATCGTCACCACCATAACCAAGACTGTTAATCCCTTTGCCAACACAGCTCCACAAACTTTAGCTAACCCTGCCCAATCCCAGAGAACCTTTACCCAACTCTATATGACCCTATCTCAAGCCATGAAGGTGTTGGTCAAAAAAAGGCACCTCAAACCATTAGAGCCACGCCTATTACCTGATCCTCTCCCACCCAAACACAACCCAGCAAAGTACTGTGCATTTCACCAGTAGCACGGTCATGATACTGACCAATGCTTCCGACTGCATCATGAGATTCAAGACCTCATTGACAACAAGGTGATTGCACCACCCTAAAAACCAAATGTGACTACAAAACCTCTCCGGACCCACAATCAAATTCCCCCACCTCAAAATCTAAACCTAATGTATACACTAGTCATCCCCTATGACCCCAGCGTATATATTACCCCCTCCCACCTACTAAGATCGACGTTGTTCATTCTTGAAAGCACAGATTTGTGCATGATGGACACGTCTGCACTTCAACCTAAGCCTATGGTGGTAACAATTGCAATAGAAGGGTGGCTGGCCTTCGAGGAGAGTATAAGTCCGTTACCAAAAACCTCTGAGGACTTGCCTAAGGGGGTGTACTATCCAAGATGTTACATTGTGCCAACCGATCAAGTCAAGCCGGAATTGGTATTACCAAGTGTAGTGGAGGTTAATGTGGTTAGGGAGGATGGCCCGAGCCAAGGATTAGATGATTTGGCAGAACTAGAGGAGGATGTAAACAACTTACAGTTCTTTGACGAACAAGATCAAGGGGATATGCAGATTGGCTGGTTCGATTTGAATGGATCAACTGACAACTTTGGGTGGTTGAGTGATGAACCAGACAGGGATGAAGGAACTGAAATGAAATTGGAGGAAAAAAAAGTAGGAATTATTATAGTGGCCGGAAGGGCCTATGAAATGGGAAAACTGCCGGAGAATGCTTGCGTGGAAAATTCAGCTCAGGAACTGAGCGCTATGAGCACTGTAGACATAGAACAGGAAGCTGCACTGAAGTAGTTTGAACGAGAGAGGGTCGAAGTCAACCAGAAAGCAGTACTGGCCCAACCCCTTGTGGGGGATAACTGTGATATAAAAGTGATCCGAATGAAACTGGACAACTATTTGTGTCAGTTGCCAAAGGTGTATAGTGGGAGGATGACAATCTACATCTGGCTCACACCGATGAAGATTGGGGTGAGTGCCTTTTAGACAAGATGTGGTACGCAAAAGAGATAAATCACATGATAAGAAGTGGGCAGTATTTTAAGGCACCGCACTTAGATCAAGCTGAGGCATCTAGGAAAGATAGAGAGGTTGAGAAATCAAAAGTAAAGCAGCTGGAAGAGGAGGCGATGTTAAAGCAGCTTAAGAAAATCCAAACTAACATCTTAATTTGGGGTCTTCTCATGGCCTCCCGGGTACATCGACAGGAAGTACTGTCAGTAATGGACAAAGCTAAATTGTTCATTGACACTACCCCTGAATAGCTTGTGGGATTGGTCTTCCCAAGTGGCGCTGAGCCAACCCTAACCTTTTCTGACAAGAATTATTGCTGGAAGGCTCAGTTCGCAACAAACCCTTGTACATATCTATTGAGTGCAGGGAAAAATGGGTACCGATGGTGTTGATAGACACCGGTTCGGCTATCAATGTTTGTCCTTCTCACACAGCTTATGCAATCGGCCTTAGACCAACAGACTTTGTGCCCACAGCCCAAGTAATTCGGGCATATGATAATACAAGCAGAGAGGTCATGGGCACGGTGCAAATTAGAGTCCAGGTGGGCCCAGCTTAGCAAGATGTCAGGTTCCATCTCCTGGATGTGTCAGCCACCTTGAACTTACTGCTAGGGAGGCCCTGGTTGCATCTTGTGAAAATTGTCTCCTATACCCTTCATCAAATGTTGAAGTAGCCTCACGGGAAAGGAGTGGCAATTGTCTTCAGGAATTCATCCATTCATCCTCTACTAGAGGTAACTACACCAGTGTTGGAGATCACTCATGGCGAGGAGGATGTATTTCTCTCAGGGTTCACTCTGGCTGAGGCTCGGGTAGTGCAGACCATTTTGGCCACAGATGAAGGCATGTATGTTAGCGCCCAGTCTGTCTATTTCATGAACAAATTGCAGCATGTGCCAGGAATGGGACTTGGAAGAAGTAGCCAGAAAGGTGCCACAGCATTTACAGACGTACCGCACAATCCACATGTCTTTGGTTTGGGCTATGTACCCACCAAAGAGGACTAGATCAGGAAAGGAAAAGAAATCAGAGCTAGAGCCAAGCAGGCCGGGAAACACTATGAGCTTGTCCACAGGCCAATCCAGGGAACGCTGAATGGCTACTTTGTTCGGGATGGAGAAGATTTCCTCTTTTGTGACTTTCCCGAGCCCTGGATGAATTCCACAAAGCAGCATGTCCCTGGGTTTGAAATCTTCTTTGACCTGCAGCTGTAAGATAATGATGCTGAGGAAAAGGCTGAACCAAGTGCTGAAGCTGAACAGAGCATGCAAAGTGATTTGGACAGCAGCAAACTTGGAGTACGGGTAGCACTAGCTTGTCTCCTTACAGATCCTGCGGCTGACTCAAAGAACTTGGCGGATAACCTTACCATCTCCATGATCGGGGGAGAACCGGGTATGAACCCATCCAACAGCATTTTGGATGCATCAGAGGTACCATCTCTTATCTGGTAGCTGAAGGAGGGCTATCTATCTAGTTCTGAGTCGAGTGATGAGCTAGAATCTGATTTCACTGAGTCTGTGGAGTCGGGATCAGATTCCGGTTCTTCTGAGTTTGAGTCTGGTATTCTCGAGGGTGATAACTCGGATGCCAAGGTCTTATCCAGGTCCTCTTTTTCTTTTATTTTTGAGTCTGTTGTAACCGAAGATCTGGATCTTATGAATGAGAATGATGCCGATTCTGAGTATTTCTCTGTGCCACTTATTTATTGTATTAACCAAGATTTTCATAATTTTAATGAAAACAATGAGGAAGGAATTCCTTTGGTTTTGAAAAACTTAATTAATCGAGAAAAGGAGAGGTTTGCTAAACCCTGTGCTAATGAAATCATTGCTATTAATGTGGATACTAAGAAGGATCCGTATTTGGTCCAGATCGGGTCCACGTTGTCTTTAGAAAAGCGCGAGCGCTTAGTTGCTTTATTAAAATATTTCAAGGACGTTTTCGTGTGGTCCTACGAAGACATGCCTGGAATCGATCCTGAGATTGTACAGCATTGGATCCCTCTTGACCCCGAGACTCGACCCGTCAAGCAGAAGTTGTGTAGAATCCTTCTGGATTGGGCGCTGAAAATCAAGGAAGAGGTCACCAAGAAGATCGAGGCAGGTTTCTTGTTAGTATTTGAATATCCGACTTAGTTGGCCAATATCGTCCCAGTGCTGAAAAAGGATATTAGAATCCAGGTATGTGTAGACTTCCGGGATTTGAACAGAGCTAGTCCGAAGGATGACTTTCCTCTGCCGCACATTGATGAGTTAATGGATTTCACAGTGGGTCATGCATTGCTATCTTTTATGAATAGGTTTTCCGGGTATAACCAGATTCTGATGGTGCCCAAGGACAAAGAGAAAACTACATTTATTACGCCGTGGGGTACCTACTGCTATCGGGTTATGCTGTTTGGGCTGAAGAATGCCGGAGCTACCTATCAGAGGGCTGCGACCACTATTCTGCATGATATGATCCACAAAGAGGTCGTGGTGTATGTGGACGACATGATTGTCAAGTCCAAAGAAAGAGAGGGCCACTACACCGCCTTGGAGAAATTCTTTCAACGAATCAAAGAATACAAGTTGAGGTTGAGCCCACAGAAATGCACATTCGGCGTAACAGCAGGGAAAATGCTGGGCTTTTTGATCACACAAAGGGGTATTAAAGTTGATCCTTCCAAAATCAAGGCCATCCTAGAAATGTCACCACCAAGGACTAAAAAGGAGGTGCGAGGCTTTCTGGGCAAAATGTAATTCATAAGACGGTTTATTTCCAAATTAACCTTGACTTGTGAACCACTATTTGGTCTCCTGAAAAAAGGGAAGAAATTCCGATGGGATGATCGATGTCAATTTGCCTTTGAGCAAGTTAAGCAGTACCTCCAAAATTTGTCTGTGTTATCGTCGCCAGAACCGAGGAAGCCTTTGATTCTGTACTTGTCAGTGACAGACACAGCTACAAGATGCATGCTCACTCAGGAATCTGAAGATAGGGTGGAGAAAGCCATCTACTATTTGAGCAAGAAATTGCTAGATTATGAGACCCGCTATACTCCGTTAGAGAAAGCTTGCCTAGCCTTAGTATGGGCTACCAGGAAGTTGAGGCATTATTTGTTAGCTCACTCTGTAATCCTGGTTTTGAGATTAGATCCCATCAAATATCTTTTTGAGAAACCAGGGCTTACGGGTAGGTTAGCCCATTGGTTGTTTTTCCTCTCCGAATTTAATCTCAAATATGTCACCCCCCAAGTCGGTCAAGGGAAGAGCTGTAGCGGAGTTCCTGGCAGATCACCTAGTAGAAGAAGATGAGGCGGTTGAATACTTGTTTCGAGATGAAGCCATTATGCAAGTTGAGGAGGAGACTTGGACGATGTACTTTGACGGAGCAGCCAATCAATACGGTTATGGGATAGGTGTGTTGCTGATAGCACCTGACGACTCCCATATACCTTTAGCCTTCAAACTCCAGTTCAAGGTGTCCAATAATGAAGCAAAATATGAAGCGTGTATCGTTGGTTTAGAAGCCGCCCTGGAATTAGGGACAAAAAGGTTGGATGTTATCAAGGACTCAAACTTAGTTGTTTCTCAAGCAAATGGAGACTGGAAAGTCAAAGAAGAAAATATGAAGGTTTACCACCAGACCCTGGATGTTCTGATTCCCATGTTTGAAAAGCTAATTTTTACGCATCTACTGACAGAGAACAATAGGTTCGCTGATGCTTTAACAACTCTATCTTCTATGGTAGGCATCCCACTTGGAGTCCGGATGCGTCCGATTATCATCGAGTAGAAATACACGTCGCTTATGAAATTATCGCCACAATAAATGAAGTGTAAGACAAAAACCCCTGGCACTATGATATTTGGAACTTCTTGACAAAAGAGATTTATCCACCAGGGGCAAATGCCAAGGACAAAAGGGGAATACGGCGAATGGCCGTCCAATTTACCATCTGCGGAGGTAAACTATATAAAAGAGGTCATCTGGGAATGCACAAGTTGTGTGTCGAAGAAGAGGAATCAAAGTGCCTGATAGAGGCCATCCATGGAGGAGAGTGCGGAGCGCACATAAACAGAGTAATGCTGGCCCGAAAGATTCTCAAGCAAGGTTACTACTAGTCCACAATAGAGAAGGATTGTATTGGTTTTGTTCGGCAATGCCACAAATGCCAAATTCATGCTAATCGCATGAATATCCCACCGTCAAAACTATACAACATGACTTCGCCATGGCCTTTCTCAGTCTAGGGAATCGACGTCATTGGCACAGTCACGCCAAAAGGGTCGAATGGGCATGAATATATCTTGGTGGCAATTGATTACTTTACAAAAAGGGTGGAAGCTCAGTCCTGTGCAGTGTTGAAAGCATCGCATGTGGCCAAGTTCATCAGAAACAATATCATTTTCCGATATGGAGTCCCAAATGAGATCATATCAGATAAGGCTCCCACTTCAAGAAAGAGGCGATAGACTTGTTGGAGAAATACAATATGGCTTTTCATAAGTCATCTACATATAGGCCGCAAATCAATGGAGCTGTTGAAACCACCAATAAGAACATCAAGAACATCTTGTAGAAGATGGTTGAGACCTACAGGGACTGGCCAGATAAATTGTCATTCGCACTCTAGGGCTATAGAACTTCAATTCGGACGTCTATAAAGGTAACTCTTTATTCTTTTTTTACGGATGAAAGTTGTTTTGCCAATTGAAATAGAAGTCCCGTCGTTGCGAGTTATGGCTGAGTGTCAGATAGCAGAGGTGGATTGACAACATAGCAGATTTGAGAATTTGATGTTGTTTGATGTGAAAAGGCTAAAAGCATTGTGTCATGTTCAGGGCTACCAATGCAGAATTGCCAGGGCTTTTAACAAGAAAGTTAAGTCCCAAAATCTCAAGGGGGGAGATATGGTGCTGAAAGACAACTGAGCTCCTATTTATGACCCTAAGGGCAAGTTCAGACCCAATTGGACTGGTCCTTACATCATCAAAGCTATCTAGTCGGGTGGAGCTGTTATTCTCATGGACTTAGATGGCCTGGAATTTTCACAACTGATCAACATGGACAAGTTGAAGAAATACTATCCCTGAGAGGCTCGTTAGGCCGAAAACTCGGAAGGGCGACCTAGACAAAAGTTGGAGCATGAAAAATTAGAAATAAAGAAAAACTGAGCTCGCAAGGTTGAAAACCCTAAAAGGCGACTTTCGTAAAAGTTAGAGCACAAAAGGAGAGAGTTAATACTCGAGTGAACTTGAATCGAACTACGTAAGGCTTGATTCCCATCTTCGGGATACTGATTAGGTTATCTCTGTTTGTTCTTTACCCAAGAGTTCGGTTGTAATTTTCATTATGGGAAGAAGAGCTAGTTACAATGTAGAGTAATGGTGTTCAATTAAAGGCAGTTTATGATCTTTTGATTCGGGGTTGTACATCTTGAGGATTGATTCTAGGAATGGTAACGGGCCGCGCCGGGCCGGAGACTACACTTCCATCCCTGATCCCTGATCCCCGAAGGCTAAAAAACCCCCATCCCCGTCCCTGCCCCCGATCCCCGGTGGGGGAACCCATTAACTCCCCGTCCCCATCCCCTAACGAGGATCGGGTTTCCCCGACCCCGAAAAATCCCCAAGCTTTTTTTTTAATTTTGTTCAACACAACAACAAATCAATGTATACACAGATCAGATCACACACAGACTTAAATTAAAAAAAAAAAAATTAATCTGAAAAAAAAAAATCTGTTTTCAACAACAATATGTTTCATCATCATCAACAAATCAATATGTGTACACAAATCAAATCACACACAGATTTAAATTTTTTTTAAAAAAAATAATCTGAAAAAAAAAACGAGAAATATATCTGAGTTCACAAATTAGATCACATACAGAGAGAGAGAGAGAGAGAGATAGATAGAGAGATAACAGATCTAATAGATCTAAGTTCAGATCTAACAGATTTGAGCGACGCCAGTGACCAGGTGCGAGATTGACAGTGGCTGGCTGTGGCGGTGGGTTCGGTGGTGGTGACAGAAAGATAGACCTTCTGCTGCAGTGGCGGTGGCGGTGGCGGTGGCCATGGGAAATAAAGAGAGACAAAGTAGAGAGAGAAAGAGAGAGAGAGAGAAACCAATGTGAGAAAAAAAAAAGAGAGAGAGGGGGTCGGGGCCAGCGGTGGTAGTGGTGCCACCGTGTCGGTGACTGTGAGAGTGAGAGAGTTGACAGAGAGTGAGGGAGAGGAGAACAAGAGACTGAGAGAGTTGAGAAAGAGAGAGAGAGAGAGAGAGGCGAACGAGAGAGTGAAAGAGTGAGATGAGAGTCAGAGAGTGAGAGATATATGAAAGTGAGAGATATATAATTATAATAGTATATACGCGGGGAAGCTTCGGGAAAATTTCGGGGCGGGACCGGGCTGGGGCCGGGGCCGGGGCTGAGAAACTAATCCCCTTCCCCAGCCCGAAAATCATCGAGGATGTATTTTTTAATACCAGCCCCGGCCCTGTGGGGAATAATTTTTAGGAAAAAACCTATTTATCGGGACGGGGCGGTCCGGGTTGATATTGCCATCCCTAATGGATTCTGTGTGTGTCAAGTGGTGATCCTTTTCGAAAATGGTTTTGGAAAGTTTTAATGAAAGTTGATTTTGTTCAAAATTTTGCCTTTTACAACTTTTACCATTTTTGAACCAAAAGGAAAATTTTCAATACTCACAACTTTAATTTCATTGATTTCAACATAAAGTTTTCCAACTCTCTGATACAAATCAAAGTTGCTTTTATTACATCGAAAAAAAAAAAAAAAAAAACTTGAAAATAAAGGTCAAAGCAATAAACTAGGGGCATAAGTGAGTCAGGTGCTCCTGCGTCCTCTGCTCGTGCTTGCAAAAGCTTCTGAAGCCAAAGTGGGCCCGGTTTGTGCCTCATCCACGAGCCAAGCCAAGCAAAGCATTTGCTAGAAAGGGTGTAACTGAAACTAGGGACAGGGGCCAGAAGGTCTCTCGTCCTCCAAGTAGTAAGGTACCTAGCCAAGTGTAAACCACGGATGGGGAATAAAACTGGGTACTTTACCCCCTCCTTTGGGCAGGTCTGATCATGTCCAAACTGACATCTAAACCGGAAGGGAAAGTAGAACACACAGTGTGTGAGGCCGATCAAGTGTATGCCAAGTTGTCGAGCCATACTATAACTCATCTCGGTCAGATTAAGCTAGGGACAACTCCAAGCTATGTTAGCCGCAGACCTGTTGCACATCTAGTTGCACCACCATCCCTCATTCGAGAAATCCACTAGTCAATGGTGGAAGAAATAACCCCGAGCTGAGTACTCAGGGAAAGAGTCCATTACCTTCAGCTTATCCATAAGCCACACCTGGGAAGGGATAAAAGAAAAGAGAGATTAAAGAATACAGAGATGTATGCTGAGAGAAAAGTAAAAAAAGGGCTTTGAGAGAAAAATAGAACATGAGTGCCGAGTGATATGTGAGAAACACATATGAGGAAGGGTGGGAAACAATATCTGAAGAAGTAATGGACTCCCCGCGAATCTGGTAGTCTCTCGCCGATGAAAGGCATCTAAGCCCATCAAGGTCTCGGCCAAACCAATGCAACTCTTGCCTTGTTTCAGACCTTGGGCCACTTCGATCAAATGAATGCTGGATCACCAAAACTAAGGGCAAGAAGGAAATGAGCAAGCATACATAAGCAGAGGGCATGCTGCCAAAAACCTCACCAGAGAAGGTCAGCTCTGTCACCGATATCAAAAAATCTATGAATCAAGTTGGGTATGTCTAGCTCTCCATTATGGGCCAAAGATCGAGCCTCGAGCAGAGTGAGCCCACACATCCGTCATAAAGCTTGGGCATGGCCAAAACGGGGCTGAGGCATGATTTTCTCATCGCGCCGAAATTCCATTAGCACTTGAAATTCTTCAATTGTTGGGCATATTTCTTGTCCCCCGAAGCGAAAGACATGTGTAATTGGGTCCCAGCATCAGGCTGCGGTGTGGAGGAACGAAAAACAAAGTGGAGTACGGCTCAACAGAAAAAGTGTATTTATGCCGAAACATAAAAAATTTACATTTTTCATGCCATCTAAAGCAGCTATCCAATTCGAGAGCTTTTTGGCAAAAAAATGGCCCCATTTGTGGAAGAAATTGCAGTAGAAATAAAGTTTTGGAGAAAAAATCATGAAGTTTAACATTTTGTAGAAGATAAGGCTGTGAGTGGAAGTTAGCTGTCAACAAACTGGAGGTTATTTACACTAGTAGCCGGTAGGCCACTAGTGGTGGCCAGCAAGCCACCCTTTTTGGCCGGCAATCTCTACCTCCTCGCCTAGCCTCTTCTCTCTTCTGAGTGCGCCATTCATCTCATGTCTTTGGGCGATCTTTGGAAGCATGTGTTTTGTCTCAATCTTTGTGTGTTTTAAAGTTTTGTTCTCACACACACACACACACACACACACACACACACACACACACAAATCTTTAGTGTGTTTTTACCAAGCATAACACTTCACACATATGTATGTAGCATTTTGGATTTGTCATATTGATGTAATTTTACACCCAATATTGATATGGTTTTGTGTGTGATTTTTTTGATGTTGTTCTTTAGTTGTAGTTCTGGATAATGATGTTGGGGTGGTCATGGTGGTGTGGATATTCAACACTTCTTGCTAAACATTTACTAGAAGATAGGGATCACACACCAATCAAATTTTTGAATCCCCCACCGAAATCCCACGAAATCTTCCTTCTTGTTCCCAAATTTCCTTCTTCAATCGGAAACTCAAAATGAAATCAACATGGGTCAAGGCTATCAACATAAAAACGATCAACCAACATTTATCGAATTTGAAAAAAACACCCCATACAATATATAAAATCCATCTTACCAAAATGGATGAGACTAATCGAATCATAAGAAATTTCATAGAACTAAATGGATCACAATTCCTCTAGATGGGAATTACCTGATAAAATTTTCAAAATTGAACCCATTTTTCAAATCCAATGATATGGCCGTCTATTAGAATATTTAAGGCAATTCTCTCTTTTATATCTTTTCTAATTATCAACCAATCGATTTACTTACACTTCATTAAATTTAGAAAATTAGGGCTAGTTTGGTATATACTAAATAAGTCAAAAAGTCACTATCTTATTTAAGTCACATCATCTTATTTAAATCACATCACCTATCTAACACATCACATCAAACCCAACCCAAACCCACTAATAAGTCAAAAAGTATACTTTTTTAGGATATCTCAAACCAACCCTTAGTCTAAAAAATGAGCTTGTGTATCAATTTTCTTTTAAAAAAAAATCAGTAATCCAATAATTTATTATTGGACCTTAGCGATTTTCAAAATTTTATTTAAAAATTATGCATTGTAACTCGCCTTTTCTATTCAAATGCATATCGAAAATGATGGAGGGAGAGAACATCACACTAACCATTAATTGAATTTATCTCACCCCATGAATCCAATTATATCTTTATTCAAAGTATGACAATTTCAACCATATAGTTTGAACAAATTTTGATACAAATTTTGATTTTTCAAAGTGAATCTATGACATTTTTGGACTTTTTTTTTTTTTTATTCCAAAAACCTAGCTACTTTATTATGTAGACATAAAAATTTTATACAAAAATTATGCATTATAACCCACTTTTTCGTTTCAAATGCATAAAGAAAATGATAGAGTGAGAGAATATCAAACCAACCATTAATTGGGTTTAACTTAACCGACGAATCTAATTATATCTTAATTCAAAGTAGGACAATTTTAACCATTAAAAGTGACATGTAAAACATTTTACACATTTTTTCAAAAATCTAACTACTTTATTATATGGATTTACTATTAAATGTGTAATGTATTAAGTCTCATATTTTCTCATTAAAAACAAAACTACTAATATTATAATGTCCTGTTTAGTTTACTAGAATTAAATTAATTCCTTAACCTTTCTACTCAAGACAATAATTTTATGCCAAATTCTCCCTAAAGTGCCATTGGCATATTAAAAATAAAGAAATATATATAAAAAGATTCACAAATTGTGACAAATAAAGTTGCTGCACTTTAACACGAAAAATGCTAAAGACACCAAAAGATTTACTAATATTTCTATCAAATGTCTCACAAGGGTGTGGATCTCACACTCATATGAGACATTTAGTAAAAATATTAGTAAATTTCTTAAAATCCCTAGCATTTTTCTTAACAAACCCCTCCCATCATATAATCATCCACACAAAAATAATACATTAATGACCAAAATTGTATAAAAAATGAGAAATGCTAAATGCACAGGATTGTGCATTCTATGCACCTAGCATGGCTCATAAAAAATTATTTGTCGACATTGTATTATTAGTACAGTGAAATCAATCTCATCTTCTATGCATCATTATATGTATTGATGACATATCATTTAATATGTAATTTTCTGTATAAAAATTTGGGCATCATAATATCACTGTCCAGCACAAAATCGCATGCCACTTTCAGCCATTAAATAAATAAAATAAATCTGACTAATTTGTAATAGTCACGTAATTAGATCATAATTAACATTAATTTGGATTATAACTAAATGTCACTTTCATCATAATCAATACCACCGGAATAGATCGTACCTACTAGACCTAATTAAATTTTTAAATAATTTGTAATCATCACCAATTCAGACCTGACATCGCATTCCACAACTTAGCACAAGTGAGTGAAGCCGAGCTAGTGAAATAATAATAATAATAATAATAACAGTAATGCTCCGGAACTCTAAAAAAATTAATTTGTCATTTTCTCTACTTTTTTTTGTCTTCTACTTCACTATTTTTTTTTTTATTTTTTTTTTAAATGAGTGACAGCTCATTAGAGATGTTCTTTTTCAGCTCTAATTAGAGCTCCGGGGCATTTTCCTAATAATAATAATAATTCAATAAAGATGTCATACTCCATGAATGTGTAAGCTTATGATCTTAGCATATCCAACTTTTAGCAAAATTTCTAAAGAGTCACAATCGACAGACGATTTGGCTATAAACTTTGCTAATCTACACAAATAAATTCCAACAAGTGGTTCAAATGAAACAATTGAAGAAAGAGAATAATAAAAGAAAACTTCATTAATCTTCAAGGGGTGCAAAAATTTTGTCGACAAACAAAATTTCATTGTGGGTGTTTGGGAAGTGAGTTTTTATGTAGATTTTAGTAGATGTAGGTTTTTATGAGATAAAAAATTTTTAGTGTTTGGAAAGATAGTTGAGTTTTTATGTGGTTGGATGTGATGTTTGTAAGAAAAAAAGTGAAATGATTATGGGGTTAGATGTGATATTTTGTTTGGATGTGTTTTTTTTGGTTTTGCAAAATTTTTGTCTTTTAGTGAAAAAAATGAGAAAAAAATTTAGGAACAAAGTTCTCAAACACCACCATTATAAACTAATACCGTTCTACTCTTAAAAGTTAAGACGATCTGCTCCAAAGATGGAAAAGAAAAAGAGACGTTTTGTTGTTTGATTGATGTCTCCTCTTGTTTGTGCCTTGCCAATATATAGGCTCATGTCCACAGTTTCCTTCAACTGCTCAACAACTGCTCTTCCTTCTATAGCCACATTGCCACAAACATCATCAAAAGTTACTTCATCATCATCCAATATGATAGCCATGGTGCCACACTTCCACAACTTCCTTAAACCACTTGATGCCTTCCATGGCATCCGCACAAAGCATAACAAAAATAGTAAATAATAGTAATAGCAATAATAATAATAATAATGTGGCCATAGTAGGTCTTTAAGGATGGTCATGGTCTCAATCGACAAATCATAATTGATATGTCCCAATCAACATATCTGGATTTGGCCATAATCGATAGGCCACAATCGGTAGGAAATATTTTATGGTGCAACCACCAACACTCAATTCTTGTCTATAAAAGCTCTTGATTAACATTGTCTTGCTCATCCAAGAGTGCTAGAGACATCTTTATAGTTAAGAGAATAGGGGTTCCTCTTTGTATCTCCTTGTGTTCATGCATTTACTATTCTTATTCTCTTGCTTTCATTGTATGATAACAGCTGACTCTCTTCTGCACAGCCACTATGCCATGCAGATGAGAGCTCCGCCCTGTTGCAATTCAAGCAAACCTTTTCAATTGATGAATTTGCTTCTCCTGATCCTTTTGCTTATCCAAAGGTTGCATCATGGAAGCTCGAAGGAGAAAGTGGCGATTGCTGCTCATGGGATGATGTGGAGTGCGATGAAGATAAAGGTCATATGATTGGCCTTGACCTCAACAGCAGTTTCCTCCACGGTTCTATCAATTCACCTTCGGAGACTTAACCTTGCTCATAATGACTTCAATTACTCTCAAATCCCATTAGAAATTGGCCATCTCTCAGGGTTAACAAGTTTCAACCTTTCCCGAGCTCTACTTTTCAGTAAAATCCCTCCGAAAATCTCAAAATTGTCCAAACTGGTTTCCCTTGATCTTTCTTACAATGTTGACCCATCAAATTTAGGACTATTGAAACCTGAAATCCCTGATATGAGAAGCCTACTTTAAAACTTGACTAACCTCAAAGTGCTGTATCTCATATGTTCTGAAGTACCTGA
This sequence comes from Camellia lanceoleosa, assembly GCA_025200525.1. Lineage (NCBI taxonomy): Eukaryota > Viridiplantae > Streptophyta > Magnoliopsida > Ericales > Theaceae > Camellia > Camellia lanceoleosa. The sequence goes on from CM045762.1 coordinate 58,735,989, forward strand.
CATATTGGCCAACTTGTCTTCTAAGACAACTCCCGCTCTGACAGATTGTGGGTTGCATCGTGAATTTCAGTAGGCATATTCCACCTACCAAAGCTTTAAGTTCTTAGTGTGTGCTTCAATGAAAATTTCACTGGCCATTTGCCCGAATTTCACCCAAGAAGTACCCTTCAAAAACTGGCACTTACTTCCACCAGTTTCTTGGTTAAGCTGCCCGACTCAATTGGAAATCTTAATTTCTTGAATGTGTTAGATTTTAGAAGATGTGACTTCTCAGGGAACCTTCCAGCTTCACTTGATAACCAAAGCCAGCTCACCCATCTGGACCTCATGTTGAATAATTTTAGCAGTGATATTCCTTTTTTAGCAGGACTATCACAACTCCATTATTTATCACTTTCCTTCAACAAATTCAGTGTAGGGACCTTGCCATGTCTTGGTAAGCTAACTGAACTCACTGAATTGTATCTTCATGACATCAATCTATATGTTTCGATCCCATCATTTCTTGCAAACCTAACTCAACTTACTTCTGTAGACCTTTCCTCCAATCACTTAAGTGGTGACATTCTATCTCGGTTAACGAACCTAACCCATCTAATTGCTGTAGATCTTTCAAATAATCAATTGCGAAGCCCAATCCCAAGCTCATTCTCTGAGCTAAAGAATCTTGAAACTCTCTTTCTTCCGATAAACTCTGTGGCATGACGCTTGAAATTTTTCTTAACCTCAAATATATTATTGATCTCAATTTGTCTGGTAACAAATTAACAGTGATGACCTAAAACACTACGAATACCACTCTACCAAAGTTTGAGAAGTTAGCATTGGATTCATGCAACTTGAAAGAAATCCTAGATTTTTTGCACTTCCAAGATGAACTTCAGGGGCTATTTCTTGAGGCAAACAAAACTCACAGCCAAATTCCATCGTGGATGTTAAACACAAGTAAAGAAACTTTGGAGATTTTATCCCTTAAAAGAAAATTTTCTAATTGGCTTTGACCATCATCCAAATATCATTCCTTGGGTTAATTTAGGCATTTTAGACCTTGGCTATAACATGCTGCAAAGGCAACTACCAATTCCACCACTATCCACCCTCCTTTATTATGTCCCAGACAACAGATTGACTAGAGAAATTCCACCATTGATCTGTAGATTGAGTTCTCTTTACAGACTTGATTTGTCTAATAACAACTTGACTGGAACTATTCTTCCATGTTTGAGTAACCTCAGCGATTGTCCGTCAATCCTAAATCTCAAAGGCAACTACTTTCAGGATCCCATTCCTCACTTGTACAATAAATTGAAGATGATTGACTTCAGTCAGGGGAAGGTGCCGAGATCATTAGCAAGTTGTACCGTGCTTGAGATTCTTGATCTCTCAAATAATCTTATTGAAGATACATTCCTCTTTTGGTTGCCAGTTCTTACACGGTTGCAGTTTCTTATCTTGAGATCCAACAAATTCTATGGTGCAATAGGAGGTCTTGAAACTAAGTTCGTGTCACCAAATCTGTCATCATTGACTTCTCTCATAATGGTTTTACAGCTGATTTGCCAACTAATTACTTTCAAAATTGGAACGCAATGAAGTTTTTTGACATGGACAGGATGGCAAATATGTATGCAACCACAAAATTCCCAGCGCATAATCATATATTGATCGAATAAAGTTATTTATAAACAATGAACATAGCAAACAAAGGTGAAATACAGAGTATGAGAAGATCTTGAATATCTTCACTGCCATTGACTTCTCAAGCAACAAATTCAAAGGGGAGATTCCAAAATCTATTGGAAAACTCAAAAGGCTCCGGCTGCTCAACGTTTCCAACAATGACCTTAGCGGTGAAATCTCAGCATGCTTAGGAAACCTAATAAAGCTTGAATCATTGGACTTTTCTCAAAACATGCTTTCAGGGGAGATCCCTCAGAACCTAGCACTTCTCACTTTCCTTGCATTCTTAAATGTCTCAAATAACCATCTCATTGGACCATTCCACAAGGGAAGCAATTCGATACATATTAGAACAATTCCTATGGGGAGATCTAGGATTGTGCGGAGATCCTTTGTCAAGGAAATATGCAAAGGCAGAGGCACTACCACTATCGCCACCACTGAACTCAAAGCAAGGTAATGATTCAGTATTCCCAGCTGCAGTTGATTAAATTGTCATATTAACGGGATATGTGAGTGGGATAGTGGTCGGGATGGTTATTGGGCACACATTGACCACAAGGTGTCATGAATGGTTCATTGACACTTTTGGAAGGAAGCAACACAAGCTGAGAAGGGAAAAAAGGAGGAGACGAGGAAACTAAAGTCAATTGGGCATTGTCTCGTGATAAATTTTATACTTACGGATACATTTTTAGTTTTACTAATTTGTTTTTTGTTTTTTTTTTTTGGTATACTAAATTGTTATGTACAATGTTGTTGTCATTTGTTTTACATGAAATCAAATGACTCTAGCTTGTATTTATGACACTACTATATGTATTTTGTTGACAAGACAAGTTGTGTTGATGCCCCAAGGTAGGGTTGCAAAAATTCTAGTAAGCATCATGTATCATCCGAAGACATTGGTTATTTCTTTTTCTTCTTCATTCGGAGAGAGAGAACATATGTGACTTGGAATAATGTTGAGTCTTTGTTTGCGTTTATTTTGATTTAGTATGCTGTTGGACTGATGTTAATCATTATATTAAGTTTTAATAGTTAGGGGTAATTTGATAATTTTATTGGAGCAAATTACACATTGTACCATTGAACTTTCATCTAAATTTCACTTTGGTCTTTATGTTTCAATTGTAACAATCTTAACCTTGTACTTTTAAGCAAGTTTCAATGTGACCCTTCAATCAACTCCCATTACAAAAATTAACAGTTATTATGTTGACTGGCCAAAGGTAGTTTTGACATTTTAATCTTTTAGACCGACGACTTTTAATGTATTTATTTAGTTATTCATGTCATTACCAGTCAACTAAGGAAGAAGAAGTCTTTGTATATTGTCGAAAATGTAAGGAAAGGTAGTGGAATTCTAGAACCAAATGAGAGGTCCATGTAATTGTTAGAAATCTCATGGGAAATCCATGTAATAATTCAAAACTATTTTATAGAACTGCTAAGGCCAGCAATGCTTGGGTTATCAATTGATATCAATGTCTCAAAACAGCAAAGATTGGAAGACAAACGTTGTAAATATGAAACATCAAGGAAAATGAATAAAAATCATGTTTGCTGCCAAGTAAGGTATCATACCCAAACTACGAATGCAACAGATTTAAGATATCAAAAACTATTTAATATCTTCATCATATTTGTATAAATATTTTTAGAAGTCATGATTTCCTACTTTCCTAATATTCACCTAATCCAATCTTGGCTTTGCTTGGTTCATGTGTCAGGCAGGGAGTACATAGACCCAGAGTTCCAACAAGGGATTCCTCGTCATAAAAAAAGTTACATACTTTTCTCAAAGTTGAAAGACATTTTATTGAGGAATAATGGCACCAAAAAGCATGTATCACAATAATATATCTTCAGCATAGCATCTAAAAGATAATTTGCATATAGTTTCGTCGTTTCTTCTATTTTCCAACCAGAGATGTTCATGTGTGAGTACAACGTTCAACAAGTACTATATTTTCCCAATTGACTTGTATACTATTCTATACAAACATATATGAGAGGAACCCAGCACATTTCAATACCAAGAATTAAAAACAATATGTGAAAGGAAATCAATCTATATTAATTTAACCGATATTCTGATTTTAAGTTCTTCCTCATTTCTTAGCTGATCCCCTGATCCAACAACCCTGTAAAAGGAGTCAACTAATGTGAGATATTGACAATGTCAAGTTACTAAAACCTGAATACGAATAGCCCGCTTGACCTTATCTTTATGTGCACAGAACAGAATATTGATGCAAGTTTGATGTTCATATGTAGCACATGTCACTAAAAAAATATATGAAAGTGCTACAAACTATAACAATTAAAGTACTACAAGTGGGGTATAATTTAAATAATCTTGCCTTCCTCTTCTTTCGTCGTTATGCTTCCTCGTTGGCAATTGCATCAGGAGAATTGGGATGCACTTGCTCATGTGATTCCCAGACTCCATCAGCTCCATCTAATGCAACTAAGCTCTCCATGTAAGTATACACATTAAATGAGTCGCCGTAGACTCCAAGATTCTTGATTTGGTGACTTTGTGGATCATATAAAAGAAGTTCACCATCATCAATTAACACATCGCCATTCTTTCTAAAACCCAGTACCTTTGAAAGTACGCTTTGTCCAATGATTGTGTATCGTTTAGTCCATGACTCTATGACACTATATTCTTCCATTACCCATATATGGAAATTACACATCAGGGGCGAAGGGGCTACTAAAACAGATGCACAGTCGATTACAGCAAGTGACTCACCCAATACTGCAACAGCCGTGCTTGTATGAAGCCTCCCATCAGGTTGATAGTTTGGCAAAGAGATCTCCCTAAACACCTCATTGCCCATATCAAATGCCACAATCAAGATCCCAAAACCATGCCCCTTTGCCGGATCAAATGCAACCCAATGAACAGCCCCATTCACAAACACAGACCAGGTATTTATAGAAAGTTCAAAGCGAAAATCAACAACACAAATGGGTCTCCAAGAGAGTGTGCTAAGTGCATAAAGCTCCATCTTACACAGAACACTACCACGAGTCTTGTCATTGAGGTACCCAATTTTCACCACTTTGTAGTCATTACTAATGCGGTCGAACCCAAACCCAAAAACAAACTGAAGATCGGTATCGGTTACAGAATACCCAGATTCAGGAAGTGTCAGGAATCTCCTAATTGATGGGTTCCATAGAAAAGCAAATTCTGAGCCATAATGAGGCGATATACACAACAACCCATTACAAGAACCCACAATTTTGAACGAAATACCAGGGCTGTGAAATGGGTTTTCAAGTTCCACAAAATTACCACAACAAGTTTCGTCATCGCTACATGAAATAAAGCGCTCTAGATTCCGAAAATGAGCGGTATTCTTGATGATAAGTAGTTGGGTGTTTGATTTAGTTTGATTGAGGTGTGTGGTGATGAAACTTGGGTTTGCAATTAAGGAGTTCCAAGATTTGCAAACTGACCTGAATTGAAGCAGAGACTTCACTGGTAGTCTCGCAAGGATTTCGATCAAGACTTCGTCAGGTATGTAATCCGACATCGTTTGTGTCCTTTTTCTTCTTATGTGTTTTGAATTTCTTGTACCGTTGAGAAAGATTGAGACTTGAGAGAAGAGAACTAGAAAGGGATGTGAAATTGAAAGGAAAATGAAAGAGAAGGAAAACAAGATGCGTTGAGAAAGTTGACACACTTTGGGGGAGAGGGGGAGAGAGAGAAGGGCCTGTGTGTTTTTCGGAAGGGACTATCTCAGTTGTTTATTTTATCTTTTTAAAAAAAAGATGCGTAAAAAAAATAAAAATAGTGATATAATTCGATTTTTTTTTTTTTTTTGGTTGATTATTTTAGTTAAAAATTCAATTTCCTAAATGGGGCTTAGCATTTATCATTTATGAAATAAAATTAGTTTGATTCAATAGTAGTAACTCTTTTATTATATTGTATTGTCTTCGAAAAAATAAATTATAAATATATTTTTAAAAATAAATCATCGTTTTTTTAAAAAAAAGTATGAATATCAGATCGAGCTATTTTTTTTTATAAATTATATATATTGAAAATCTTATAAAATGAATGATTTTGATTATCAAAATAAGATCCGTGATGGACTCTGCGGCTCCTCAAATTCTTTCATGTTGGACTATGAAATTGAGAAAAGTTCAACTTTTTCAGAATTACAGTTGCAATGAAAATAGAAATATTTGAAATTAAGAGGAAATTAAAATTCATTGTAGGTTTTAGAAATAATTTTCGATTAGTGGTAAATTTTATGAATATTAATAATTGAAGTTTTAAAATTTTTGATGAATTTATAATTGTTTTGTAAAACACCACTGAATTATATAATTGTTTTAAATTAATTGAAAAATATGAAATTTTTAATTTTTTTTTTTAAATATTTGGTTCTCTTTTCTTGCTCTCTTTATGCAACTCAAACAACTAGCCTCAACCCTTCTTCCACTCTATTTTTACCATTTTCAACTCTTCTTTACCCTCTGTGTCCTTCGACCATCCTTATCCTACCACAAATCTCAGCCCTTCTCAACCCTATGCATTCTTCAACCATCTCTACCCCACCACAAATCTCAACAACTTCTTACCTTTACATCACTATTAATAGCCTTTATTATATTTGAACCTTTCTTATCTTCTTTCCTTTCAACCTCTCCTCCCCAATCAACCACCATCACGACATCCAGGCTTCCATTATCTTAATTCTTCTCAAATTTGGATTATATATGAAAACCCTAAAATAGAGAGACCTGGTTGTTGGGTCTCATGAGAGAGAAACATAGTTGCTAGTTGGTTACAAGGGTCGTGATAATGATTGGATGTCACAATCAAGATACAATGGTGACTGGGTATTGTAGGAATGTACTGTGGTGAAACTCTTGTGTAGAATTATTTTGTTGGATAGATTAATAATTAAATTAATTTGTATTAATCATTTAATAATATCAAGGAATTAGTTATGAGATGATTTTATAATTTCTATAACTTAGATAGGTAATTTGACAATTTTGAGAAACTAGGTTAATAAGCCAATATTTTAGCGTTAAGTCTTGGGGCAAACAGAGGTCTCGGGATTGGTTGCGGAGGGTTTTGGAGGCTGCCGCTCAAGGGTTTGAAAAAAAAAAAAAAAAAAAAAAGAAAGAAGAAGAAGAGGGAGGATTCATAGAATGGTGGTGTTGCTCTATTCATCTCTTAAATGTAAGATTTATTTTATTGTACTTCTATCTATGAATTTAGTTTCAATATATCGATGATTTGTATGGACATATATGATTAAATTAATATATTGACGTAGTATATGTTGGGGTCTCAGTTTTGCCAAAATTTAGAGTGTATTTTACATTCCGTTTGGGTGGTTTGTATTTTAAGATTGATATGTAATAGGTTAATTTTAATGATGGTTTATTTGTAGAACACAAAACTAACTAACAGCAAATATAAAATTATATATGTATATGAATAACAATAAAATAGTATGAGTTTTGAAGGTTCCCGTAGTGTTGTGTTTCGAAGTGGCTATTCGAAAATCTCTAATTGACTAAGGTCTCGTTTGTTTTCAGAGATAGAATGAAAGGGATTTATAGTGAGGAGATTCATAGTAAGGGGATTGATAGTGAGGGCATTAAGTAAAATTGTGTTTATTTTGATGATAGTTATTAGTGTAGAGATTGTTAAATTATTTTTATATAAAATAAATATAAAACAATAAAACAAATAAAAAATACAAAAATATTAAACATTAATGTTTTAAAAAATGCCCAACATGTAAAAAAAATTTAAAAAAAATAAAAATAAAATAAAAAATTTCCAGAAAAAAATAAAACAAATAAAATAATGATTTTTACTTAACAAAAAATACAAAAAATTAAACATTAATGTTCAAAAAAAATGCCCAAGATGTAAAAAATAAATAAAAATAAAAAATTTCTAGTCCGATGGAGTATTTTTCTAATACCAAGTCTTGGAGGCCCATCCGAATCCCCTTAGGGAGGCCCATCCGAATCCGGAATTCACTATCAATCCCCTCCCCATCTCTCAAAACAAACACAATGTTAGTGGATCTCACCTCACTACCAATCTCAAATCCCCCTCTAACTCTCCAAACAAACGGGGCCTAAAGGAGTAGTTTTTTTAAATTCTTAAAGAAAATGATGATGGGCTTATTATGGTAGACATCAATAATTGTTTATGTGGCGTAATATTTTATTAGGTTTGTGAGATTGAGGTGCATTTTGATAATGTAAAATTAGCTTAGAAAATTTTATTTTAGTTGTTTGAGGTAAGTAACCCTCTATTACTGTTGGTTCATTTTTATTCTTATCGAATCGTTTGAAATTATAAATATTTATTTTTAACATTTTTGTTCTCTTAAAATAAAATATGGGTCAAGTATAAAATAGTATCGAATATTATTTTGAAAATTATTTGAATATTTTGTGAAACTATTATGAAAGTTTGTACCAAATATTTATTCTGAAAGTATCGAACACTTTATTTCAAAGGGTTTATTGCTTGAATTTTGAATATCACTCTAGTTTGACTATGATTTGGACCATAGCCAATGGGGATTATTTATTGGCGCAAAAACTAATTTCTTTTGGAGCTTCACCACCAGCCATGTGTAGTTCTAGGTCTTGTTATGGGCTAAATATCCATAGTCATCAAGACTTGAGTTTTGTGAATCGAATCATCGAACCATCTATTTGAACAATGAAATTACTTTCAATTAACTTATTGTCTTCTCAACTATAATGTATTTATTTTCAACTATGAAACTATTTTGCAAAATAATTGTTCACTTATTGAATTGTAGCAAAAATACATTTATTGGTTATCGCCTATTTTCTTTATTTACTTGATCGAGCTAGCCTTGATAGTTGGTTATTTACTAGGCTGCCTAACTTACCCTTCTTTATTTTTTTTCAAATTCTAAGGAGTAGCTGCACAGGGTTTTACTTGTGGGAGTGTCGAGAGTAGAAATGTTATTTTAAATTACTTTGGATTATTATTTTGTTAGTTGATTATATTAGTGGACTTTGTGGACAATTTCATATGATAAAGATTATTTATTATTTATAAATTTTGGCATTATGATAATTAAAGATTTATTTTGAGTGTTTTATTTTGATGGTTTATTTGATTGGACTCTTAGCCTTGCATACTCAATTGTATGGGTGTGCGGCGTTATCATGGGGCTTCGGGCATGACAAGAATGGATGACGAAGGTTGGGGGATGATGTCGCCATTTGTAGAGAGGAGATGAGTTTGTAGATATTGAGGTAAATAAGGCAAAAAAAGAGAGAGCTAGGAATGAGCGACAAAGAGTAGGAGATGTTGCCATGTGTGGAGAGAAAATACATTTGATGATGTTGGAATGGGTGGGAGAGTGCCGAAAAAGGTGAAAGGAGGTGTTGGCAGCTGAAGAGGGTGGTAGGGGAGGGGCTTGCAATGGTGTGGAAGGAATTGTTAGCTTGTTAGGGTTGTAGGGAAAACAAAAGAGGAAGGGAAAAAACAAAAGGTTTTTTTGGTGAATTTCTTTTTTGATCTCTTTGCAATTTTTATTTATTTATTTATTTTAAAGCATTCATATATGTTATAAAAATCTTGATACCCCAAATAAAGTGCAATAATTATTTGATATTTTACTATAATTTTACATTTAGTATACCTAAATATTATATCTAAACATATGCATTTTGCACCCCTTTAATCTTCATAATTTTAATTTTGTCAATTTAATCATCAAAATTTCATTTGACTCATTAGCCAAATTTCAAACCTCCCATCTAAATCATTAATAGAATAATTTCACCAATTTGACAAAAACTTTACCCCAAATTTTGATATTTGTAGAACTAATGCAAACACCAAATGCATAGTTTTAATTTATGGATGATAAAAATGTATTTTTATCCAATACTATATGATCATTTAAAATATCCAATACTATTTTTTTTAATTTTCAAATTCCTATCTAAATTCATGATCCAAATACAACTTTGTTCATGCAATTAATCAGGAAGATTACAATGCACACTCATGACATTATATATGGTGATACAAGTTTTATGGAAGTTTGACATTATATAAGTTTAAAACTTATTTGTCTCGTGTATGTTTTCGCAACTCAATGGACCTTGTATTTTGTATAATTGCTTCCGCAACCCCTTATATTATGTTATTCTATTAAGAGGCCTTTTGTAATCCCAAGATTACTAGCCGGTTACATCGCTAAACCCAAAAAGAGCGGGTTTGGGTCGTGATAGAGTGGTATCAGAGCACATGTTATACCGCACACATGAGTCCATATGAGCTATAGGGTGTCCTAGAAAAGAAGTAGGGACATTTCATGTGCATGTGCGAGTGTATGAGTTGATTATTATGACAACTAGATCTAAACATGAATTCAACTTGAACTCACATAAAGGAAACAAATGAACTGAAACTGAATATTCTGAACATTGTGGAAGGAATTACTCGCCTATGTTTATTATTGTTTTGTTTACCTATAGCTAATGGAGAATGCGAGAAGTAATGATACAAGTGAATCCGCAGAGGCTCGCATGAGTCGAATGGAACAAATGATTACCGCTCTAACTGAAGCAATAACACAGCAACAAAGACAGTAACCAATGCCTCATCTGCCTCCTCTGGTCCAAGTTGAGTTAGATAATAATGACATCATGAACCTAACTCAGAAATTCATGAAGATGAAACCGCCAACTTTCTTAGGTGGTATTGAACCGTTGAAAGTGGAGACATGGTTACTTGAAATTGAGAAGTTATTTGAAGTGTTTCCTTGTACTGAGACTCATAAGGTTTTATTGGCCACCTACACTCTTAAATATGAAGCTTAGAGATGGTGGTTATTAATCCAAAATAGTAATGGGAATATGACCTGGGCTCAATTCAATGAGATCTTCAACAACAAGTATTTTCCTCAATATTTTCGGGATCGGAAAGTTTCTGACTTCCAAGAATTGAAGCAAGGCAGGATGTCCGTAGTCGAGTATGAGGCTAAGTTTATTGAGTTGGCCAAATTTGCTCCTCATATGGTCGACGCAGATTATAAGAAGGCTCAAAAATTTGAAGGGGACTTAGACCTGGACGTGTATGATCAAGTGAGTGTATTGAAATTGTTGACTTATGTGGAAGTACTTGATAGGGCATTGATGGCAGAGGCCATACTAGCAGCAAAGAAACAGACTAATGCCCCAACAACTGAATGGAGAGGCAAAAGATCTAGATCCAAGTTTCGGAAGGGCCGCTCATCCTTTGCAGGCAAAAAGAAAAATACTAGATCTTCAAGTAATTCAAGCCAAAGCAGTGGGTCTATGCCAGTTTGTCCAAAATGTGGAAGGAAGCATAAGGACACGTGTCACCGTGCATCTGGTGCTTGTTTTCAATGCGGTAAGACAAGCCACACGATTAGAGATTGTTCGATGAGACTCGACACGACTACCCCTCATGCGACAAGTTCAACCGAATATGCTCCTGCACCAAGAACGAATGTGAGAACCAATACTGGGGGAGAAACCTTGAGACAAGGCCAGGTTTTTACATTAGTACCTGGGGATGTACAGAATACTGAGTAAGTGGTGTCAGGTATAATCTCTATCTGTGCTCAGAATGCCTATGTGCTGTTTGATTCTGGTTCTACGCATTCATTTGTATCGCATGCTTTTTCTCGAAAATTAACTAGACCGTTAGAACCTATGAACCGTTTACTATCTGTATCTACACCATCTAGGGGTTCTATGATATGTGCTTATGTTTGTCCGCCATGTGATATTATGATTGGTGATATGACATTGTATGTTGATTTGCTGCCCCTGAACATTGATTATTTTGATTGTATTTTGGCTATGGATTGGTTGACTAAATACTGTGCCACCATCGACTATGTGAGTAAATATGTTGTGTTTAGACCACTTGGCATGCTTGAGTTTGTTTTTACTGGAAATGGGGTAGTTCCTCCACCATACTTGATTTCATTTATAAAAATCAGGAATTTGTTAAGGAAAGGTTGTCAGGACTACTTGTGTTGTGTGTTGACTGTGTCTCCAGATAGAGATAGTGTGGAAAATATTTCCGTGGCCTGTGAATTTCCTGATGTATTTCCTACTGACCTACTCGGGGAGTTAATTGATAGGGAAATTGAGTTCACCGTTGATCTAGTACCCGGGACGCAACCAATTTCTAAAACCCCATACAGAATGTCCACTTCTGAATTAAAAGAACTGAAAACTCAACTTCAAGAACTGTTAGACAAGAAATTTATTCACCCGAGCACTTCACCTTGGGGTGCTCCAGTGTTATTTGTCAAGAAAAAAAATCGGTCTTTGAGGCTATGTATTGACTATCGTGAATTGAACAAAGTAACTATCAAGAACAAGTACCCACTACCCCGAATAGATGATTTGTTTGATCAACTTCAAGGAGCACAAGTGTTCTCTAAGATAGATCTTAGATCCGGGTATCACCAGCTAAAGGTGAAGTAGAAGACATTGAGAAAATTGCTTTCCGAACTAGATACGGACATTATGAATTCTTAGTCATGCCATTTGGAGTAACTAATGCACCTGCAACATTCATGGACTTAATGAATAGAGTGTTCAAACAATTCCTTGATGAGTTTATTGTTGTGTTCATCAATGATATATTGATTTATTCTAAAAACAGGGAAGAACATGAAAATCATCTGAGAGTTGCTTTACAGACCCTAAGGGAAAAGAAGTTATATGCAAAAATTTTCAAATGTGAATTTTGGCTTGACAGCGTGACATTTTTGGGGCATGTAATCAACAAGGATGGCATCTCCGTTGACCCACAGAAAATTGAAGCTATTGTAGACTGGCCTAGACCGACAAATGTATTAGAAGTTTGAAGTTTTCTAGGACTTGCAGGCTATTATCGCAGATTTGTAAAAGATTTTTCCAAACTTGTTTTGCCACTCACTCAATTGACACAAAAAGCTACACCATTTGCTTGGACTGGTCAAAGAGGGACTGCCTTCCAAGAGTTAAAGGCCAGGTTAGTAACTGCACCAATTTTGACTTTGGCTAATGGTACTGATGGGTTTCAAATTTATAATGATGCTTCCTACAAAGGCTTGGGGTGTGTTAATGCAAAATGGAAAAGTGATTGCTTATGCTTCTTGACAACTTCGCCCTCATGAAAAGAACTATCCAACCCATGACCTTGAATTAGCGGCTGTGGTATTTGCTTTGAAAATTTGGCGGTGTGACTTGTGAAGTGTACACTGATCATAAAAGTCTCAAATATTTCTTCACCCAAAAGGAACTAAACATGAGATAGAGACGATGGCTTGAGTTAATCAAGGATTATGACTTGCAAATCTTGTACCATTCGGGGAAAAGCCAATATCATTACAGATGCCTTGAGCAGGAAATCCATGGGTAATTTGTCATGCTTACTCACCGGTCAGAAGGAGTTAATATATGATCTAGAAAATAATGAGATTGAAATTGTACTGCATGAACAAAGCGGGATCTTAGCCGCCATTTCTGCTCAACCTGCACTCATTGACGAGATTAAAGAGAAACAACATGAAAATGAGTTCTTGAAGAAAATTTTTGATGAAATTGACTCAAAACCGAGGCCCGGGTTCATGATTGACCATGCTGTGTTAAAATTTCATAATAGACTTTGTGTACCGAATTGTTTTGATTTAAGGAAACGTTTTATGATTGAGGCTCACAATTTAAATTTGCTATGCATCCGGGGAATACGAAGATGTACTATGACATGAAACAGAATTTTTCGTGGCCTGGAATGAAGAAAAGTATTGCTGACTACGTGGCTAAATACTTGCATTGCCAACAAGTTAAAGCTGAACATCAATGACCCGCTGGATTGCTTCAACCGCTTCTAATATCAGAATGGAAATGGGAGCATATTACCATGGATTTCATTATCGGGCTACCTCGTTCTTCTCGAGGTATGGACTCTATTTGGGTTATTGTTGACCGTTTAACTAAGTCTGCCCATTTTCTGCATGTTAAAACTATTTATAACGCAGACAAGTTGGCTAACATTTATATGAATGAGAACGTGAAACTACATGGTGTACCAATATCTATTGTATCTAACAGAGATTCAAAGTTTACATCAAGATTTTGGCAGAGTTTACAATAGGCTTTGGGAACTAAACTGCGATTAAGTAGTGCCTACCACCCATAGACAGATAGCCAATCTGAATGAACCAATCAGACTCTTAAGGATATGCTTAGAATGTGCGCCCTAGATTTCCAAGGCAATTGGGAGACCTACTTACCATTAGCTGAATTTGTTTATAATAATAGCTATCACTCAAGTATTAGGATGGCTCCTTATGAAGCTCTGTATGGAAAGAAATGTCGATATCTGATCTGTTGGGCTGAAGTAGGTGATAGACCTTTGTTAGGACCGGAACTAGTACAAGAAACAACTGAAACTGTGAAAGTAATTCAACAGAAATTGAAAACTACACAAAGCTGCTAAAAAAGTTACACGGATGTCCGAAGAAGAGATTGAGATTACGAAGTCGGAGATCATGCGTTTATCAAAGTGACTCCCATGAAAGGGCAAATGCAGTTTGGGGTAAAAGGCAAGTTGGCACCGAGATATATTGGGCCATATGAAGTTCTTGAAAAAATTAACCCGGTGACATATCAGGTAGCCTTACCGCCAGTCATAGAATATATGCACAATGTTTTTCATGTATCTATGCTTTGGGATTATTTGAGAGATCCATTACATGTCATTGAACCAACTCAAGTGCTTTTGAAAGATGACTATATGTATGAAGAAAGGCCAATTCAGGTGGTAAATTGCAGAATCAAGAGATTGAGGAACAAAGAAATATCATTAGTGAAGGTTGATTGGCAAAACCACGGAGGGACTTATGCAACTTGGGAAACAGAAGAAGATATGATAAAGAGACACCCTGAATTGTTCCCTCTGGATCCGATATTCTTACAGACAGAAGGTAATTCGAGTTTGGAGGACCAAACTCTTTAAGGGGGGTAAATTGTAACAACCCCGACCTCTAATTAACATTAATTCATGATTTAATAAAGCCTAATCAGTAATTGTGAATTAATTACAAGTGTGTGTGTTGCATTATTGTGCTTATATCTGTATATCGTAGAAATATATGTTTGTATTTCTACTTCGTTCTGTGAATTGAAGGCCTTATCGGCATTTGATTATGAAATTGACTTGATTTATGTGTTATTTAGAATTCTTAGAACATTATGGTAGGTTTAATTAATATTCGATTCGGAACGATTAAATTAGAATAATTTAATGTCTAGTTGATTAGTTTGATCAACAATTTAATTATACTATTAACTAAGCCTATACAAGGCATAAGTTACACTTTCACACACTCTTATATCTTCGTTCTTGATGTCAAAAACGTGAGAAAGAGTGAGAGAAGGAAGGAAATTGAGATCAAAGCTAGGAGATGGGAGAATTGCTAGGAATAGTTGGAGAATTTAAGAGAATTGGGAGGTAAAACTTCTACACTTGTGCAATTAAGACTCTAGGTAAGAATTGTCCTTAAACTTAATAATCAAGACTTTAATACAAGAATTCTTGAGAATTAAGCTAAGTGATGCAAGAGATGAGTTAATGAATTAGAAAGGAGGATCATTCCATGCATGCATGCATATGTGATGATATTTTGAATAGATTTCTAAAGAATTTTTCACATGCATCTGTCTATCTTGACTTGGTTTTGAGAATCCATCACATTTCTTACCATTTGACCTTAATTGATGATGTTTTGGAAAACCTAAGATCAAAGTAATTCATGCATGTCATGTTCATGGCATATTCATAAATTTCAAGTTGGAGTTTTGATAAATTGACATGCTTTGGGGCCTTGATTTAGTGAAGTGATCTTCAAATCATGGTATTTTACAAGTTTCTAAATGTTTTCTAGAATTTTGGCCCAAAAAGATGAGTTTTAAGGTGTGTAATTCGAGTTTGGAGCTTGGGAGTGCAATCTGGAAATTCCAGATTCTGTACTTCCGCTCAAGTGACAAACTATACGCTCGATCGACAAGTTTGTGATCTTACACTTCCGCTCGAGCGACCAGAAGTTCACTCGAGCGTGAAATTCAAACCTCTAGAAGTTTACACATTTGGCAGACCACTCGAGCGACGGAAGTTGTGTTCGAGCGGGGACCTCAGTTTCACACTCGAGCGACCGTCAAGCGGAGATTTCGCACAACCAGTACTTTTGTAGAATTTACAGACCGCTCGAGTGAGGGAATCTGTGCTCGAGCGACCCCTCACATGTTTGCATGTCCGCTCAAGTGAGGGAAGTTGGACTTCAGCGTGACCCCTGCTTCCAGCAAGTTTTGTTAAATGTGTTAAAGTGCATTTTCGCATCCACATTGCATCCTAGGCATTCTTAGGCCATGATTAAGACTCAATAAGATGTCAAGACCTATAAATACACTAAGAACGAAGTGAAAGAAGTTAAGTACCAATCGAGTATGAGTTTCATTGTGTGTCTTTGTTGTATGTATGTGTAGGTCACACGCCACAAGTTATCTAATTTGCCTATTCCACAAGTGGAGCCATCTGTGAGTAATAACTCTATAAAGTTATGTTTAACTTCAATTATTTTTTGATGCTATGAAATGATCAGTTTTCTAAAATGCGGTGTTTTATATGAATGAATGATTGTCCAAATTTCTGAAATGTATTCGTGGCATCCTTAGCACAAGGCCCTTGCTCGGTGGTAATAATATAGTGGCCTATAAGTACAAGGCCCTTGCTCGGGGGTAATAATACTGTGGTCTCAAGGCCCTTTCCCAAGGGTAATAATATCGCGGCTCAAGTATATCACAAATTTCTCAGTACCAGAGGTTCCTTAATGGAACTGACAAGCATGATAACGCTAATGGATGTATCATGTATGATTAAGAATGAACTTTGATTTCTGTATATGATTCGAACAAGAATATGAATATAAATCTGTTTCTAATATGAACTTTGATTTTTGAATTTGTTATGGACATCATTCATTTAAACCCCTTTATTCTGTTATTATTCATTGGGCTTCCGCTCACTATTTATATTATGTATGTAAGTGAGCAGGCGCGTGACCAGGCGCGTGACCAGGCCTAAGTTGCTGCCTGGAGTGTTTTTGAGTCAACCAACCACTGTGTCTCCTGAGGAAGTTTCTTTTGAGAAGTCAAGTTCTGTGAACCTTATGAAGATGTTTTTGTTGGTTGTTTTGCTTATCTGTACGCTGGGCTAAGTCCCTCATGACATTATGTATGGTGATACAAGTCTTATGAAAGTTTGAAATTATATAAGTTTAAAACTTATTTGTCTCATGTATGTTTTCGCAGCTCAATGGACCTTGTATTTTGTATAATTACTTCCGTAGCCCCTTATATTCTATTATTATATTAAGAGGCCTTTGGTAATCCCAGGATTACTGGCCGGTTACGTCGCAAAACCCGAAAGGGGCGGCTTTGGATCGTGACAAAGAGTTCAGATCAGTAAGGTGTAATTCAACCACAAAGCATAGGATACTTTCTCTATTGGTTGGCTGGTCGTCTTCTCCAGCGAACCAATTCACTTTCAACGCAAACTTTGATTGGCCCGTATGTGTGACAACCCTCACTATTGTTTACTGATAAGACCACTGCTTACTGCTAAACTGTGACTGAACTGGATAAGTAAATGATTAGACTGACATTCCGAATTAATTGCATGAATATATTGTGTTATTTGCATTTCTATCTGTTGACTGTTAAATGTATCTGTTCATGTTTCATGCTTTAAACTGCAAATTGAAGGCCTTATCAGCAACCGAATATGAAATTGATTAGTGCTTTGTGTTAATTAGAATTAATGTGATTTTATGGTATATTTATTTGAAATGTGATTTGGTATGATTAAATTGGTTTAAATAATGTTAAATTACATTAATTGGGTTATTTTCAATATTGTCACTTAGTAGACAACTTTAGGCTATGTATTTGATTTATTTGTTTGGCACTACCATTTCATTTCATCAGCCATTTCTAAGCAAAACCGACTAGAGAGAGAGAGAATAGGGAGATAGCTTGATTTCATCTCATTTTGGCTTGGAAACTTGGTAGAATTAAAGATAATTGCAAAATTGAGCATCTACACTTGAATACAAGACCTAAGGTAGAGGATTCAACCTCTCATTAATGTATTTGTGTATTGTCTTGCATGATCCTTGAGAAATTAGAGATTCTAGCCAAGAGTTAGTTCAAAATGTTGAATTGTAGCATAAATCATGCATGCATGTTGCCATTCTTGAGTTTTGAAGTTATTGTTCATGAAATTCCACATGCATGTTCACATTGTTGCATTGGACCATGGATTCATCTTGTTTTGAGGCAATTGAGCTCTTTTGAGCAAGTAATTGAAGCTTTGAATTTGATTGAACTCATGCATGTCACATTTGAAGTATGTTCTTGAAGTTTGGTTTGAAATTGGATTTAATTGAACTACCTTTGGGCTTTGATTTCTCAAATTAATCTTTGAAACATGTAATATTATGGGTTTTGAAGTATTTTCCAGAAAATTAGCCCAAGAAGATCGATTTTGGTGCATTAGAATTGAGTTTTGAGCTTGAGGTTCAAATCTGGAATTTTCAGATTTTGCACTCAGGCTCGAGCGGGTAATTCCACGCTCAAGCGTGAATACTGAATTCATGCAGTCCGCTTGAGGGGGAAATGTGACGCTCGAGCAGAAAATGTGTGTATCCAGTACTTTGCATGTGTTTACAATCCACTTGAGCGGGGGAGTGCACGCTCGAGCGAGGACTTGTGGCACACGCTCAAGCAGGTGTCGAGCGCCCATCGAGCGTGGTTTTCGCACATCCAGTACTTTTGCCATGTTTTACAGTACGCTCGA
Organism: Camellia lanceoleosa; assembly: GCA_025200525.1. Taxonomy (NCBI): domain Eukaryota; kingdom Viridiplantae; phylum Streptophyta; class Magnoliopsida; order Ericales; family Theaceae; genus Camellia; species Camellia lanceoleosa. The sequence continues at coordinate 58,754,611 of CM045762.1, forward strand.
GCGAAGAAAGTGACGCTCGAGCGGGGAACCTTTGTCTGCATGTCCGCTTAAGCGTAGAAAGCCACGCTCGAGCGTGACCCCTGTTTTCTGAAAATATTGAAAAGTGTTTCAAAGTGCATCTTTGCATCCTCTTTCCATCCTAGGCATTCCTAGGGCATGTTTAAGGCATCTTAAGGAGGATATTGATGTAGAATCACACCGAGGCAAATTAGGGATTAAGTTATTATTCTTTCCAACTGTGTAGCTTAGTGTGTGTTCACTCTGTAACTGTGTAGGGTTGGCATCCGGAGACGCTCTAGCTTATCTGTAGCCCAGAACTCTGTGAGTAACAATGTTGTAAAGATATGTTCAATAATGATTATCTTCTAAACAATTGAACTGTGCCATTTTCTGAAATGATACTGTTATTGAATGAATGATGTCCTATTTGTGAACTGTTTTCGTGGCATCCATAGCAACTTACTGTTACTGTACTGTACTGTTACTGCCACAGAGATCTCTGTCGGTTCCCATGTTGGAACCACTACTGTTTACTGATATGATGGCCATCAACTGACTGTTCGGTCTGTTAAGACCTACTGTACTGTTTGCTACTGGATGTATCACTTATGACTGCTATGATCGAATAACTGTTATACTGTTTAAATTACTGTTTTAAATACTGAAAGGACATTCATTCTAAACCTTTTTATGCATATGTTATTCACTGGGCTTTAGCTCACTGCTCATATATATATATATATATATGTAGGTGTACAGGCACCGGATCGATGCTAGGAGCGTCGGGTTAGCTCTCGTTTTGTCAAGCCACCCGTTGTGCCTCACTGTGAGGTTCCAAGCCTGATCGAGCCAAGGCTGTTTGGGGTGTTTTAGTTCCCCTTTTTGTCTCCATTTTGTAATACTGTTTAGACTGAATGAGGCTGTACTGTATTGTACTGTTCTAATAGGGATTAAGTCTCTATCCTGAATGATTGTAAATATTGTGCATACTATTTGGAACTGATTGTATATATGTTATGAAATGTCTTTTTGTATACAGACTGTCACAGCTCATTGGACATCTTTTAATTACTGTTTTGGCTTCCGCCAGCCCCTGTACTCTGTATTACTGTTTTACTGTTAAGCAGGCCTTCGGTAATCTCGGATTATTGGCCGGTTACGGTGCGAAACCTACAGGGGCGGGTTTGGGTCGTGACAGTATGGCTTCGTTTTAGCTTCAATTTTAATGTGGTTTGTGGCATTGGACTTGTCTTAATGAGGACTTCACGCTGGTATGGTCAAAACCTGAGTTTGATAGCTTCAAAAATTTTAGTTGTCGAAAAATGTGGTCCGTATCACAACTTTCGGCGGACTTTGGTTACTTTTAGCTCGACGGGTTGGTAGGTTTGGACTCCTTGAGTCGATGCGAGTCCTCTAGCATCGTCAGATATGGACTTCGGCAAGCCGAGATACTAGTTCTGTGCCGATGCCGAGATAGTAGTGCTGGGCAATATTGTGTAGTTGGTTGCTATGAATATCTATGTGTGGCCAAGTAGTGTCGAGTAAGCAATGAGCCGAATAATGTTGCCGAAAATGTTAGCCAAATAATGTTAGCCAAATAATGTTGTTTTATTACCAAGTAATGCGGAATAGTGTTAGCCGGTTAAGATTCTTTTGGGTGAGCATAGTGATGCCGAGAAGGGTAGAAGAGCTGCCGAACAGCCTTGTTGGATTGCCGAACAACTCCATTGCTTTTAAACTCATGAACTTGATGGTGTATGAACTTCGAGTACACATGGCAATGGTGTCGTCAATCCGCTTTGCAGTCGGTTAATTTAATCACTTGTGTTGGTGATACTTCGATTTCCATGGCCATTCTCTTGGTGCTTGCTGAGCTTGACCCAACTGTTGGTGCCGATCAACACTTCGCTTGGCTTGCCAAAACACTAGTCGGCGTCTCTTAGCCTGTCGAAACGCTTGGTCGACAGTTCTTGAATTTTTTTCTCTTTGATGTCACTTGGTTAGCCATCAGAGAAATGGTGGAGTACTGAACTCTATCTCTGTAAACATCTTCTAGCAAAGCATAAAATTTTTAATTCAATTGAAGGTTATAAGCATGTATGTATATAGAAATAATTCTAAAGACAATAGTTATTTAAAGAGAAAAGAATAGAGGTTCCATTTTAGAAGTGGGTTTCCCTCCGATCATGCTAGTGCAGCATGTCATCATTCGTGCATGTGCTTATTAAAAAATGCAATGTGGTTGTCTGAGCGTTCTTTTGGCAATTGACAATGGTTATTGTTTTTCGAACTTCATATGGACTTCAGCGGTAGTTTGCTGAGGAGTAGCTTGGCTTGGCCAAGATGGTTTATTTTGATTCTGAACTAAACCGCCAAGCAATGAAGCTGAGGTCCTGGTGCTATACTAAGGCGCAATGCCGAGCTTTGTGGTGCCGGTCTCTCTGAAGTGCTGAACTCTCTGTGTATGAGGCCGATGATAAAGCTTTCAAACCTCCTTTATGTACAACAAAAATTATTTGGGCAAAAAGTCATTCCGAAGAGAGTGAATCAGTCAAATGCAACATGTGTTCGCATAATCTCAAGAAGTAAACTACTTAAAAGTAAATTGAACCAAAGAGGGAAAAAAAAAAGAAATTACTCGGCCAACATATTAGCCGAACAACATGAGCTATATAGATGGCCTCAGTTTACTTCGTTGTTTTTTTTTTTTTTTTGGCCTCAACATGAGTCGTATAGATTGCCTCAATAAAAAGTAAAAACTGATGAAGTAAAATTATGAAAAAAAAGTCACAATATAGATTGCCTCATACTCTCACAAATTATGGAGTAAAGAATGTTAAATTACTTGTGATAATAACTCATGGCCTTATTTATGTCAATTTAGTCTAGAGAGAGAAAAAGTGAAGACTAACTTTTGTAGCATAGGTACACGTGCATCCATGTTAAGAATCAACTTCAAGATAAGTTTGAGAAACAAAGAATAAATAAATAAATGGATAGACTATGCATGAATTTGGTCGATAAACTCTGTTAGTAATGCCGAAAAGATGCTATCACCAAGAAAAGTGTGAAACCCATTTTTAGAGAGAGAATGAAAATTCAAAAATAAATACAACGAATATGAGCCGACTACTCTTCTAGAGAGAATGTCGAGATCGATATTAAATAAATGTTTGGACCAAATCTATGAGCATCAATATATATTGGATCAAATCTATGAGCATAAATGTATATCTATATATCTGTGTATATGTATATGCATATAGACAGTAAGATTGAAATTTAAAAAATAACTTTAAACAAAGAGGAAAAGGATAGGATCAATTGTGGGTCCTGTTTCTAGTAACGTGAAATGATAATCTGAGCATCTTGGGTGTGGTGTTTGTCATCTCCTTTGTTGAATTCTTGTAGTCGATTCCCACAGACGGCGTCAATTGTGAGACCAGGAAAATCCTTTCATATGGATTGTAGAGATCCAACGAAGAGATGAGCTTTGCCCCAGTATATCTGCAAAGATGAACATAGTCGGCGCCACCCAACTGAGGTTACCGCTTGGAGACACTCCGATGATAAAGTTAGTCATAGATCCAACGAAAGAAAATGAAGGAAATGAAGTGTTTGTGTGCTGTGTAGGGCAGAGAGAACATACCTACATTCCTTGAGCTGCCCTCATTTTATAGATGGGGAGTGGGCCGAATAAGCCCAATGATTAGCCCCTTGGCAGACTTTATTTGGGTTAGCCTAATCAGCTAATATATATATTTTTTTTTGGCTCCCACAAAACTAAATTCTTTTGGGGCTTCACCACCGGCCTATGTGTAGTTTTGAGTTTTATCACGGGCTAAGTGACCATAATCACCAAGACTTGAGTTTTGTAGATCAAATCATTGAACCATCTGAATATTGAACCATCAATTTAAACAACGAAATTACTTTGAATTATCTTATTGTCTTCTCAGCTATGATGTATTTATTTTCAACTATAAGACCATTTTACAAAATAATTGTTCATTTATTGAATTGTAGCAAAAATACATTTATTGGTTATTGACTATTTTCTCTGTCTACTTGATCAAGCTAGCATTGATAGTTGGTTATTTACTAGGCTGCCTAGCTTATCCTTATTTTATTTTATTTTTCAGATTCTAAGGAGTACAGCTACACGGGGTTTTACCCGTGGGAGTGCCGAGAGTAGAAATATGATTTTAAATTACTTTGGATTACTATTTTGTTAGTGGATTATATTAGTGGACTTGGTGAACAATTTCATATGATAAGGATTGTTTATTATTTACAGATTTTGGCATTATGATTATTAAAGATTTCTTTTGAGTATTTTATTTTGGTGGTTTATTTGATTGGACTCTTAACCTTGCATGCACAGTTAGATAGGTGTGTGGCGTTATCACGAGAGTTGGTGTGTGATAGGAATGAACAACGAAGGGTGGGGGACAACATCGCCATTTGTGGAGAGGAGATGAGTTTGTAGATGTTGAGGTAAATAAGACAGAAAAAGAAAGAAAGCTAAGAATGAGCAACAAAGAGTAAGGGATGTTGTTGCCATATGTGGAAGAAAATACGTTTGATGATGTTGGAATGGATGGGAGAGTGCGGAAAAAGGCGAAAGGAGATCTTGGCAGCTAAAGAGGGTGGTAGGAAAGGGGCTTGCAATGGTATGTAAGGAATTGTATAGCTTGTTAGGGTTGTAGGGAAAAGAAAAGACGAAGGGGAAGAACGAAAGGGTATTTTTTGTGAAATTTTTTTTTTCATCTCTTTGTTGATGTAAGTTTTATGCTTGTGTTGCTTTCTTCATTTGCTTATCAAAAAACAAAATGTATTTTTATCCAATACTATATGATCATTTAAAATATCCAATACTATTTTTTTTTTCTTTTCAAATTTCTATCTAAATCCATGATCCAAATACAACTTTAGTCATGCAATTAATCAAGAAGATTACAATGCACCAACACAAATATCCTGTAATATATAGATGGATTATCAGTGAAGTCAAATTTGCACATAAACTTATATATTGTGCATATTACCATTTGCATATAACGGCAAATATATGTGTATATATATGTTACAATTCCTTTTACGATGAATCCCATAAAGATTTTCAACGACCAAGAAATTACAAGAAAAGTGAGATACTAACACTAAGGTCATAGACAGCACAATAGCAAAAACCAGGTTGAATACAAAATATCCTACATAGATTTCATATCTTAAAGGCATTGTTACGATGCTAACCAAATCTTATCATAAAAGGGCCTCTTGTACATAATCTTCACTTCTTTTCTTTAGTTTAGGTTAATATGAACATAAAGCGATATAATGTCAAAAAATACCATATTTTTTTTGGGTGAATAAATAAACATATTTGAATCTCAATAAATGAAAATTTTATCTATCACCCTCTTAGAGTTGTACTGACAGTGGCATTAATCCTTCCACAAAATCTCTAGAAGACGAAAGACGAATCTTTCATTTCATTCCTTTTTATGCTTAAACTTGCTTCAAGGAAGAATGGAGAAAACAAGGTACAAGAATATAGAGCACAAAGACGCATCAAACGGAACGGGTTATATACAAACTTTCCCCATCTCTCTTATTTTGTACCTGACAAGTGATCGTGCTGTGAAGAACGATGACAAATTAGGCAAAAGTTGTCAATTTCTTTCCTAGCCTCATTTATGCATCATGAACCAGTTATGATCATAACCTACCACTCCCGAAAAAAAAAAAAAAAAAAAAAAACGTCACTAAGCATCCATGCATAAATTGAAAATTGTTCACTGGATAATAAATTAGGGGCAACCCCAGTTGACCAAAACCCTGACACCTCACTAAGAGTTCAAGGGTTCATCAGAACACAAGAAATTGTAAAATGTGTGGTATTGATGGGGATTCAAGACCTACAGCCTAAGAAGAATAGACACACCAGCATGATAATTTTCAAAAAAATGCAAGACACACATAAGGAAAACATGAAAAATATATGATTTACTATATTTATTATACATATAAATGAATATCTCATTTAAAATGTAGAAATACATATAACATAACTAGAATGTCAATAGTTTAAAAGATAATGGAGTAATAGGAATAAATCTACAATGTTTTTATTATCATTAGATCCAAAGTTATTTTATTTAACCTTGCAATGTGTTTATGTGTGTAAGCAATGGACACAAATGTTTCCAAAGTCCCCAAACCAAATTCGAGTCAAATTTTATCAAAAAACAATAGGACTTGTTTGGACTTGTATTTGACATGTGTTCGAAAGTGTCTAACAAGTGCTAGTGTTTGACACTTGTCTGACTCCTTTGTCAGACACAGATACATTCCTTAGAAATATTTGAACTTCCCAGCCTACAACATAGCATCTACGCGTGTAATGTTAAGAAATTACCATATAAGGAAGGGCAAAAAGAATGCAAATGGAAGGGTCTATCATAACACCTCATAGTGGTGGAGGATGTCAGTAGATAGACCAATTGTTTTAGGATTTAATCCAAAATAACTCAGATTAAACACTTCCAATGAACAACTGCTTCCATAGTAGTCACCTTCCCACTCCAATCAACCAGACTCAAAGAATCGTGCCACTGCTGAATACAGTTGTTCTTCTGCAAATGGCTTGGACACATAATCATCCATACCACACTTCATTCACTCCTCATTAGTAGCTTGAATCACATCGGCTGTCATTGCTAATATTGGCGTGTGCTAATGGGCCACATTTGCAAACATCTCGATAGTTGTTTCACCAGATTCAATTCTTTCATTAACCTCACGCTCAAGACTACGTATTTGTCGTGTAGCTTCAAAGCTATATGATTAGAGTCAAACAATATATAAATCACATTCCTATACTTGCAAGCAATAATCAAAGGTGAAACCTATCAACACCATATGTGCAATAATCAAACAGGAAACCTATCCTACAAGATGGTATAGATTAAATATGATGCAAAACTTAAAGGGAAAATTGTATTTAAATAGTAACAACTCAATATGGTGCAAGTAAATCTGAAACAACTCAATAATTGCACTTCCATAGAGGTGCGATGCGAGTAAACCTATGTCTGGTGCAAGTGAAAGTTGTGGCATAGTACAACTTGCTCTGACTTGCACCTCCATGAAAATTTTGAGTTGTTTCCATTTAAATGCAATTTTCCCACAATTTTGCTAGAATTCAACGATATTGTTTGCACTAGTGTCTAAGGAAAATCAGAAAAATTTAGAATAGAGACAAAGTTAATACCCATCCATTTCCGGCATTTGGAGATCCATGAAGCAAGCATCGAAGTTGTGGGGTGGCTTAAGCTTTTCTAAAGCAGCCTTTCCACTATCTACACAGGTAACAATTGAAAGTTTGCGAAAAAATAATTTATTTTGAAAAACACTTTTTCAAAGAAATGCCACCTGATTACACAATCTAAAATACCTTCTCCAAGTGTGTTGTTGATAATACCTCACCAAGCGATCCAAGTGTCTCGCCTCCAAAGTGATTCACCTTGCACCCTCTTTGATTTATTTTTGTATATATATTTTCTACAGACCTTAAAAATTCTGATGGCCAATTTTTGTATCAAATACATTTGATATATATACACAACACATGATAGAGTTTGCATGTAGGTGGGATCCTTAGGGATCTCCATCTTTTAATTTTAGGGATAAAATAAAATATGTATCATTTTTCTTAAATATGCAGGATACAACTTATCCAATTTTTCATTAATTATCTTTAAATAGATAATATAGAACTTCCACTAATTGTAATAATGTCCATCAACACATTACAATTAAACCCCTAAAAGTAGAGAATTACAAGTGAGGCCCTTTCGTACAATTAATCACAAAATTCATTCCACCAAACTATATTCCACATGAGTTGTTAGGTATGGACAAATGTATCACTATCAAAAGCCCTAACTCATGTAACTGAATTCTTAAATTTTTCTTTCTTCTAATTGGACCCCAAAAGTATTTTTCAAAAATAGTACTTTTGTAATAATATATGTATAAAATATTTTTACGAAAAAGTTACCGGCCGGTTTTCTTTTGGTCCAACATTAATAGGAAAAATTGCTTGAATACACTTTCTCACTTTAAGAATGGTGGATTCCATGTTAAGCACTTATATAAATCAATTACCACTCATATAACCCAACATGTCCGTGTATAGCCTTTGGTTCGGCATCACCGATTGACAATATCAAAGTCAAACGAATAGTTAATTAATTTATACAAGCCTCTCAGGTCAAAGGAAAATAAGTGTATTGTAATAGAACTACCTTTTAAACTGACAGTGATCATTCCATAGGTGTTCTCAAAACCGATCATGTTCAGTGCATGTACTTATTGCATTACACCCACCTATTTGCCTAAGGTCACTGCCTCAATGATGGAGTAAATCATTCTATCATATAGCAGCAAAACAGGTGTAGGCCATAGTAGTGTGACGCCTAATCAACACCTATAGCCTAGAACATTAATTGGGTCTACAAGGCACTGAAAAATCATAACTCCCAACTTTTGGTTTATTAACCATTAGCATGTTTTTTCTACAATGTCACCCAATGGACCTTATGTTCACATCATATGTAACATTAAATATAACATTACCCATGTTAGGTTTTTATTCTTGGCAATCCCGTTTGACAAAACTCCTTTCAGTTGTACTTGTTTTCGCATTTGTATTTCAGTGAGGCTATGAGTTTCTTAGATGTGAATCCAACCCAAATTATGCATTGCAGAGAAGTTTGTGATGTTAATACTTTCAAGATTGCCACTTCGCTGATTATGACGGGGATCAAGCTACCCGGTCAGCTCATGGGGGTTCAGGGGGCAGTGCCCTTTGGCGAGTCCGGGGCAGCGCCTAGGTGAGGTCGAGGGGCAACGCCCCCGAAGCAAAATGCAAAACTACATTCGAAGTTGCATGTCCGCCCTTGCTCGCTCGAGCGAAGGCTGCATCTGTAAGAAAACCTGAGAATGATGATTTTATGCTCGAGCGCAGGTTGTTTGGCTCGAGCGAAGCCACTTATGGAAAACACGCATTTTTGGTTCCTCGCTTGAGCGAGAGAGTCTTCGCTCGAGCAAACATCGCGATTCAGATTTCTATAAATACGTGTTTCTGTCAGATTTTAGGATTACTTCTTTAGGTCTTCTTTTTGGATATTAAGGTTTATATCTGGGGATATTTTGCTAGTTTTCTTTGATGTTTAATTGAGTATTCAACTCATGAGTTAAGCAGAATACATCAAAGGTTTGTTTGTTCATTCTATACAAAAGAGAGAGCTGTTCTTCGGTAGATTCTGAAGAATTCGAGCCTGAAGCTTTGATGGATTCTGGAGTGGCTTATCATCAAGACAATTCCGAGGTGAAGACGGGGTTGGAAGAGGCACATAGAGGTTGGTTCAATTCAGGCGTGGATTCGCTAAGTAATTGAGAGTATACCTGTGTAATTCCTTTATATCTTCTTAGTGGATTGTTTTGTGGCTGTTGCTCGTGGTTTTTTATCACAGTTGGAGGTGCTCCAATTGTGGTTTTTCCACGTTAAAATCGTTGTGTCGATTTGTCTTAATTGTTTGATTGGGATTGTTATATACTGCTTAAAATTGATACATAATCACAAATCAACATCTAGGGGATTTCTAGATTTGTCAACCCATAATAACATACAAAATGCAAAATAAAATGCCAAGCAATTTATTTAATCAGTGAATAAAGTCAACAAATTGGTTTTTGAGGGCACAAATGCTAACAACAATTGCTTCATACATCTTTAGAACACCTTCAGCCACTTTTCTAGTAATAACATTGTCATCCACAACCAAGATTCGCTTGTTTCTAAGAAGGTTTCCAGTTAAGGGTTTTCCTCTATTTCGTTGCCTCTTCTTCCCAATTCCAAGCACTTCTTTAAAGCAAAAAATTAGCATATTTAATCAAAGAGGCTTCATTAGCACATTATCTACTAAACCTGCTAATTTGAGTTCATTGCGCTCAGTATTGCTTATGGAGGTTCTTAAGAGAAATATCTTTGGCAGTCTTTTTGGGACTCCCTTTCTTCCATTTGATCTGAGCTCTTCGAGTAGACGATGGAATGGAAAACTCGCATCCATCCCCCAAACATCTTTGTCAATAAGAATCATGGCTACGTGATGGTACACTGGACATTATAATAACCAACAAAGTCATTAGCATGATCAAAAACAAACTGCCTGATTAACATTTTGAAAAACTATTCATAATTCCATAATCCAAAGATCAACCACATTTTATTAAAATTACTTTTCTGATAATAAAACAAAGGCAAATTACAACGGTAGTCCCTCTAATTTACCTTTTTTCATTTTGGTTCCCGTTATTTCAATTTGCTTAATTTTGCCCCTTAATTTTACAGATTGTGCATATTAGTCCAATAAATAATAGCAGTTAAGTTTGATGGATAGATAATCATATGATGATTCAATTTGGTCTTTGTAGTTTATAGAATGTTGCAATTTGGTCCCTGTTGTTTTGACTTTCCTATAAATTACAGGGACCAAATTGACACATTCTATAAACTACAGTGACTAAATTGAAACATCATTTGATTTTCCGTCTATCAAACTTAACCGTCGTTATTTATTGGACTAATATGACACAATCCATAAAATTAAGGAGCAAAATTGATCAAATTGAAACAACGGGGACCAAAATGAAAAAACGGGTAAACTACAGGGACCATTTGCATAATTTACCCATAAAACAATACTTTTACTAATCACATGGATATTCTTCAGTATTTAACAATTAGTTTGTTTGGGCAGAAATTTTTTTTTGCATTTTCGGACATTTGGTATGACAAAAAAAAATAAAAAATGAATTGAACGAAAAATGTTTATTAAAAAACACCTAAATCATTTTAAATTATAATCAAAGTCATTACAATGGGCCGTAATCACATTTTAAATACAATCGTGATTGGTAGCTCGAGATTTTTGACTCGAAATTGGCTCGAAAAAGTGAGAGAGAATGAGGAGGAGGAGAGAGAGGTTGGAGGAGGGGCGGAGGAGGAGGAGGAGGGACTGGAGGGGGCCAACATATCGGGGTGGAGGTGGAGGTGGAGGCGGAGGCGGAGGAGGGGCGGGGGCGGGGGCAGGGGTGGGGGCTGCGAGGCAGAGGTTGCGACGACAATCGGCAGATGCGGGGCTGCGACGATCGGGCAGAGGCGACGGCAGAGGGCTGCGACGGACGACCTGCCTCCTCTCTCTCTCTCTCTCTCTTTCTTTCTCTCTCTCCCTCTCCTCTCCCTCTGTTTCAGACCAACATGACGAAGAAAAAGAAGAAGAAAAAAAAAAAAAAAAAAAAGACAGCCCAAAACGACGTCATTTTGGACTATCGAGTCAAAATCGAGCCACGAATTTCGAGCTACCAGGAATTTTTCTTTTAAATATAACTAAACACCACCACAGCTCATAAATCAACAACAATTTAGACTACAATTTGCGTAGGATAAACATTGTGTATTGCATGTAACATGACCATATAATTAATTCCAACGGATTGGCCTAGTAGTTAAGGACTTATTTATGATTATCTTTATAGGAGTGCGAAAATATGTTTAAATATATAAATCCTTATAATTTTAAATTATTTTAAATTTTCCAATATGATATTTTTCAAATTTTTGGGGGTGCTGTCACTCTCCCTCTGCTCCCTAGATCCATCCTTGCAAGTGGTTGCAGCTTGGGGCCTAAGGGTGTGCTCCCTCAACCCACGAGCTTTGTCTAAAATTTGCTCAATTCACGTAAAAAAAGATATTTGACGTCAATCTCAAAATTAGCCATGTTGCGCATAAACTGACCGAGATACCTACTAAAAAACCCCACGACTGCATGATTGACATATGGAATTCCACTAGCCGTGTTTCTCACAATAAAGCTTCGGCTGCAGAAAATTGATCCAGAATGGTAAAGTGTGATTGGAATTCAATAGATATTTTGTAGAGTTTATCTACGAAAAAAATTTGAATCGCACATTGATAATTTTAAACAAAAATCCAAGTAAAAATTGTAATTATATAGTATTACTGTATTTACTATCCAACTATCCCAAAACATGTTACTCGTCTGTGTGAAGTCAAGCTGGTGAAAAATGACAGAGGAAATATCATTTTGTTTTCAAATTATCACTTAAAAATCAATTCAATTTCTATTCTTTTAATATATCAATTTTACATATAAACTATTGATTTTAGATCAATTTTACCCTTCCCATTTGCTACCATTTATAATCAAACAAAAGTTACTGACGTAGCACCGAAATTTTATTTTATCCCCCAAACCTTTTCTAAAATATCAATTAGATCCCAAATTTCATTTTATTCAGGGGTCTAATTGATATATTGGAATAGTTTGGGGGTAATATAAAATTTTAAGTAAAAATTGAGTGTCACATCAACACCTTCAGTTTGATCATAAATGACAATTGGCGGTAAAATAAAATAGTTTAGGTATAAAATTGATATTATAAAAAAAAATAAGGGTTAAATTAATTTTTGAGTAATAATTTGAGAAGAAAAATGATATTTTCTCAAAATGAAATCAATAAAGAAGCCATACACTATGGGCGTTTGACATAATGACAATAATAATAAAATAAATAAATAAAAAGATTACAATTTTTAGAAACTATTTTTAAATCACTTTTCGTTTGTATTTACTGATTTTTTTTTTTATATTTTAGTTAAATTTTTATTTTGAGAATATATTAAGATAAGATCCATTTAAAAAGTAAAAATGCTTAAGTAAAATATTAAAAAAAAATCACTAAAAATAAACGAAAACTCAAACAAAAATGCATATAGATTTTTATTCTAATTTTTATCTATTTCTAATGAATTTTTAAATATTTTAGTTAAATTATTTTAGTTTTTAGATGCATCATGATTAGGTAAATTTAAAAGATATAAAGAATTGATTAAAATATTTAAAAAAATTCACTAAAATTAAATGAAAACCCATCTAAAAATAATTTTTAAAAAATCAAACCAAAGAGACACGGTTTTTCCAAACAAGTTAAAAAGTCCCTAAATTGTTTGTTATCAGCTTATAAAAATCAGATATTACATCAATTTTTTTTATTCACAAAAAAAAAATATTTTTTTAGCAACTTTCTAAACACATTAATTGATTTTTTTTTTTAACTTTTAAAAATGCTAAAAAGCCACAAAAACAATTCGGTGGTGTTATCTATATCAATTAGTGCATTAATTAGTGTACTAACACTAGTTATAACATTATTATTGACTCTACTCATTATACAAATTACAAAGAATAATATTATATGCACCAATTAGTGTACTAAATTGTGTACCAATTGATGATGTGGCATAATTTAAGAAATTTTTTGAAATTTATAATGTGATTAATAACTGGGGTCAATAATTAATATACTAATTGATATATAGCATTATTCAAAACAATTAATCTAATACCTGCGCAACAAAAAGCAAGTATGAATTATCTCACATCATTATTTTATTTCAACTCCCTAGTTTACTTTGTAGAATAGGATAGGAATCGAAGAAGCAACACAAGTCACGACATTGTTAAGAGTTGGTTTGACATGTTGAGAAAAAGTTAAAAAGTTAAAAAGTCAAAAAATTATTTAAAAAGTAAAAAAGTTATCACTATTCACAAATTAAAAATATAAAAAAAAATTTAATTTTCACAATATTAGTACGATCCAAAAAGCTACACAGTGATGGTACTAAAGTGATGGAAAATTTACGCAGTGATGGTACAAAAAAAAAAAAGAGAAGATATATATATATTCATTAAGTTTGAGGGTACTGTTGGACCCGTAGGGGCCCACCACGAATCCCGTTTCGATAATCTGAACCATTCAATGTGCAGAACTTGTCGAGTATTATATGCCTGAAAAAAATCACATTAATCAGATATGGATAGCTATGTTATCAAATTAGATTTTTTTCCAACTATTTATTTTTTACCGTCCATTTTTCTCATACAAAACTGTTTTCATCACATAACTATCGATATCCGATGAAAGTGATTTTTTACAAGAATATAGTACTCAACTAGTTCTACACATTCAACGATTTGGGTTATCGAAAAGGGACCCGTGGTGGGCCCCCACGGGCCCAACAGTACCCGTGAGGCCTCATGCTATATATGCATATAGTTCAGATTCTTCTCACCATTTCAACCATTCCGTACAGTCCTTCTGCAGCACTATCGCTAATGAGTCTAGAACATAGGGGTAAAAACGTAATTTTGCTATTTTATACAATATTTTAATATAATTTTTTTCGTAAAAAGATAAAAAGTTATCCCAAACAACCATTTTTTTCCTCTACTTTTTAGTTCAAAAATTCAAAAAGTACACTTATTTAAGACATTCCAAACAACCCTTAAAAAAAGGCTATTTGGTATTCCATGGAATTTAATAGTCATGGATTACGTTTCTTTGATGGATAAGGTAAGGAGGGACTATAATTTATTCAACTATTTATTTCACGATACAAAGTTCTTAGACTATTTTATTGAAAATGATATATATTTTATTAAGTGATGACTTCAGAAATTTTTAGAGATGGTCACCTCGTATGTTCAGGTTCCACAAATTTTGCAAAAGAAGAAGAAGAAGAAGAAGAAGAAGAAGAAGAAGAAAAAGTAAATTGCCTAAAGTCCTATTTGCAAATATTATGATAGCTTAGGTCTAGGGGTGTAATTTTGGCCCGGCCCACGCGGGCCTTGCGATCTCCTGCCAAAAATCGGGCCAGGTCGGGCCAGCCCACGAGCCAGAAAAACTAGGCCCAGGCCCAGGCCCAGGCCCAAGCCTAGGCCTAGGGGTATTTGGGCTTGGGGTGGGCCAATGGGCCTAGGCCTGGGCTTGGGCTTTGGGCGGGTCTAAACAAATTTTTTTATTTTTTTATTTTTTCCACCAAAATTTTATTATTTTCCATTAAAAATAACATTAGGCCATGGGCGAGTCGGACGGGCCAGGCTTTTGAGTGGGCCTTGGGCGGGCCGATGGACTGAGCCAAGTGGACCGGGTTTCAGAACGATGGCCCAAGGCCTCAGGCTAGGCTTGGACCTGGGCCTAAACGGGCCGGGTCCACCTCTGGCCGCGATCGGACTTAGGACCGCCCACGGACCACAGACCATTTTTACACCCCTACACAGGTCCTATTTAAGATTAGGGCAAATTACAGCGGTAGTCCTTGTAATTTACCTTTTTTCATTTTAGTCCCTATTGTTTCAATTTACTCAATTTTGCCCCTTAATTTTACAGATTGTGTCATATTAGTCCAATAAATAACGGCAGTTAAGTTTGATAGACGGAAAATCAAATGATATTTCAATTTGATCCATCTACTTTCACTACAGCATATAAGACTTTTGGCGACTAATTATTTTGGTCCCTAAAACTATTATTTTGGTCTCTAAATAGTTTTTGTGACAAAATTAAATTCGTCACTAAAAGTGCGTCCAGAGAAGTCTTTAGTGACAAATTTTTGAAAATGTCATTGAAAATGAGAATTAGCGATCAATTTTATATTGTCACAAAATGTTTGATTTTAGAAGACTAAACATTTGGTCGCTGATACTTCGTTACAAAATATCTTAATTTGGTCGCGAAAAACAAAATAATGACATTTTTAATGACAACGATATTTGGTCGCTAAAAGACAAATAACTTTCTTTACCACACATTTTCGTCGCTAAAAGTCAATTTAGAAAATGTTTTGTAACCATTTAATTTCATAGCTTAAAATGCTCAAAAATTAAATTTGTCATCCAATAAAATAAAATAAAATAAAAATTTAAAATCTACACACGAAAGGCACTCTACTCCCGAACAACAAAGAGTATATAGAAAATAAAATTTTACAAAAATTAAAACACAAAGTATCCAAATTCACTTCAACATAGTTTATTATATGAGTTAAAACTCAAAATAGGATCAAAATAGTTCACACATAGTTCATTATATGAATTAAAACTCTATGAAGATATCAACCACAGTCAACTTCAACACCACGCTATGGCTTTGCATTTGCCATGCCCAGTTTGAGAATGCTGGCAACGGAAGGGCTTCAGTGGCCTTCCCTAATGCTCTTTCCTGGCAAACCAAAGATGATGATCAACACCATTTTCTTAGAAATCCAAATGAAAACATCTAGGGACAAAAGCATGAACTGAAGTTCTAATTAATTAGAAGGTTTCTTAGAAGGCTAATATATGATTTGAGTCGTTCATCTATTATTTATCATTTTGTTAAAACAAGAACTCTGACTTTTGATATGGAATGCTTGCTTATTGTGCTTTATCATATATATTTTGATGTTATATTAGAAAAATTGCATTTCTCTGCTGTTTTAGATGGTAGAAATATTGGTGACAGTTATTTGTGATACAACTGAAAGGAGTTTTGTCAAACAGGATTGCCAAGAATAAAAACCTAATAATCTCCCCCTTTGGCAATACCGTGACAAAACACACCTAACAAATAAAATCCTAATCACCCCAACCCATTATAGCCAACAAAAGTAAACTTCTTTCTCAAGATCATGATCTGCAAAACAGCTATTAGTGCCACAATCTCCAAAATTACTATTAGTGCCACAAGAGTATATGAAAAAACAATAGACATATGACAAGATTATCTTGCAGCATGAGATGAAAATATAAATAAATGAAAATCCTAAGACACATGCACCCTCAAAGAAGATCTGGAAGCCGTATCCTAAAATCTGACTGAAACACATATTTATAGAAAACTGAATCGTGATCTCCACTCAAGCGTAGTAATGGATGCTCGAGCAGACCTGACTTGAGCGTAGGAAAGTTCGCTCGAGCATAAAATCCCAACTTCCAATACTTTTGCAGACAGGTCAAATTTCTGGAACCAAACGTTTTCCGCTCAAGTGCACAAACGGCCGCTCGAGCGGGCCGCTCGAGCAGACAAGCAACTTCGACTGCATTTTTGCTTCTGGCTTTGGGGCACTGTCCCTTGACCCCGCCTGGGCGCTGCCTCGGACTAGCCATGTAACGCCCCCAATATAATACAAATAATCCAATACATAAAGAGAAGTGAACACAATAGAATTGATATCCTTTCATGCATCAGAGTTCGTATTACAAAAGATATTACATGCATTATACATTCATAAATGTTCATCCTGAATCTATAGCATGTAACACTAATTAATAACAACAAAATAAATGCCCTACGGGCTTACATCTTTCCAAGGTACTTCTTGGTTGCAACAAAAGAGAGAGTCAAAAGCTCTATACATATAATAAGCCCTTGGTTTGAATAAACATTTAAAACGTAAAACACCAAATAGAGCCTCCAGCTCCTATGCCCTCCCAAGCTACATTATTGGAGGAAGCATGTCACCAGTACTTGAAAATGGTTCCCCAAGTAGGGTGAGCTAAAGCCCAGTAGAAGCAGTCTATCACAATATATGAGGTTTAACTAAGATATAAGTGTCAAATAAACGTTCAATAATTCTAACCAATTTACAATCTTTCCATGACCATTCAATGCTGATACTCACATCTCAATCAATTTCCATCTATTCATTTCAAGATGATTCATTTCATTTCAAGTCATTTGACAAGTGTATAATTTTCCAAGTAACCCAACCGAGACTACAACTCAGGGGTTCTCAATAAACATAAATACCATACAAGCACTTCAACCTTGCCATTTTACGAAAATTTCTTCCGCGGGATCGACACCTGTGTATACATAAGATTTCGGGACTTTCACGTAGGACACTCCAGCCAACTTAATTTTCAATGGAGTTCATCCCCTATCTCCTCCCAAAACATGGAGTGCATCTCCTTTCTCCTCTCAAAACATCATACATATACAACGTATCCAAAAGTATCGTCATATTCAATGACTATCAATTATGCATATTCAATGCCTTATCATACTGTCATATTCAATGACTCAATTTAAATGATTAGTTTCAATTCACCTAATCCTCATACAATTTCTACAACAATCATAGTTATTCTCCATCGATAGCCCAAGACAGATATACAATCTTTAAAAACAGATAATTCTTCAAATTTTCATAGGTGAGTGATTTAATAAATCCAACTGAACCATTTATACATACATCCTCTCAAGTTCACATTTTTCATACCAATTTCATTATTTATACAAAATAATTATTCTAGATATATTAGGGCAAAACTTCTCATTCTTCTAATATTGATCCAGAGGCTAAAATCAACTATTTTAACATAAGTTAACTTCAAAACCAAACCTCATGATCAATTATATAACATCACATAGAAACCCCTCTTTTAGATTTGAACCTAAACCCTAGGTTTCTTCCAAAACATCCCAAATCTCACTATTTATCCATAAAAACAAATAACTAGGTTAAAGATCATAACAAAGTGTAGAATATCCCTACTTCAAGAAGAGAAGACCACGCAAGACAAGATTGAAACTCTAGCAACCCGAAACCAACTTCCAGTTGGATGAAAATGAAGATCTTGAGATGCTCCAACCTTTTAACAAAGGCACTAGGGTAAGGAGACCACTAGATTAAGGTCAAAATGTAGAGAGAGAGAGAGAGAGTATTCTAGAGTGAGAAGATCCAAATCTAGGTTTTTGGAAAGTTTTAGCGAGAGAGGGAAATGAAAAAGTGATGTAAAACGTCACTTTTCGCGATCTGATATACGCACAGTCTGCTTGAGTGGAGAAGTTGACGCTTGAGCATCAGACACAAAGTTTTGTTCCGCTCAAGCGCAGAAGTGGCCCACTCGAGCGTAGAATACACCCATCCAGTATTTATGCAGACAACAGACAACCCGCTCGAATGCAAGTAATACCGCTCGAGCGTTCACCCGCTCGAGTGTGGAAAACACCCCCTATAGTATTTTGCAGATGTGCAAAGTACTAAGTGTTTGCGAACCCCACTCGAGTGGAAGACCAAAATTCTGGGCAACAACATTCAAGACCAACAAGCAACCAACATGTTCTAAACATGCCCAAGACATTCCAAAACTCGAATTCAAAGAGGAAAAGAATGAAAAGACATCAATAACAATATTAAACCACAAGACCCGAGTCTGGAATATGGCAAAGATTGGGTCAAGACTGGAGTCGTTATACGCCAAGGGGCGCTGCCCCCTTGGACCCCTGTGAGCTGACCGGACAGCTCGATTCTCATCATAGTCAGCGAAGTGGCAAACATGATAGGATTAAGCTCACAAACTCCTTTGCATAGGGAGAATTCGGGTTGGATTCGCATCTAAAACTCATAGCCTCACTAAAATAAAAGACCAAATAAAATTACAACCGAAAGGAATTTTGTCAAACAGGATTGCCAAGAATAAGAACCTAACATGTGAGATAGACAAAATGATAGATGATAGTTACCTCATAGTTTGGTGTGAAAATGGGATAGATGCTGGACCATATCGGAGGGTGCTTGGGCCATTGTTAGACCAAAGGTGTTTTGTCTATCCGTAGGAGCAGAAACAGAGCTCTTAACCTATAAAATACACAAAAGACATTGATATATTAAGAGGTTATAGTAAACACAAAGATCACGACCTATGTGATTACAAAAATTCAAGGACGAGAGAATTCAAACCAGCCACACATTTGAAAAAAGGCTAAATTGAATAGAATGAGTTAAATCAATTCTATTAACTTAACATTAAAACAAATTTTTGGCAATAGTTATTTTTTTTCTCTCTATCTTCTTGTCCATCATTTCGTATAGAAATCTCAATTAAATGTCCTCTCAACTTGCTCTATAGAAAAATTTACACAATAAGAACTTGATGAAGTACATTCATTCTTCCATCACCCACCATCATCACAAAAGTCAACTTATAATCAGTAATTACCTAAATTAAGCTTATAATCCAAACTACCATATTATGCTTTCTTCAAGTAACAATGGAGACATTTTATAATTGTGTCAGTATCCACTATATTTGGACAAAATTATAACCTTCTTATATTTCAAAATGAACTATAGAACAAACATATTTATTCCATAAAAGAAAGGTGGAGGCATAAACCTTGTACCACCAAAGCACCTAAGCCTATAAACCTACAAGCATATACAAATCCCCCATAAAATCAATAATCGAAGAGAAACAAAATGGAGCACTCTCACATCCAACAAAACAAGAAACAAGTATAATTTTCTTTAAACAATGAATAGGGTGTTAATAGTTATTCTCAAGAGACAGGAAAATGTTAACCTTGAAATTTCAATGGCTGTGTAGTATGTAATAAGCAAAGGCATTGCTACATAAAATAGCATTATGACTACTACAACACACATGAATGGAGAATGTGAGGAGAAAACTTATACGTATTAATAGTAAGAATACCATTAATTCAATAAAAAACAACCCACCAATACATAGAACTATTTTAGATTATACACTTAAAGTTTATAATTACTCAAATTTTAAGAAACTTAGGTAAATACCTCATCAATTCAGAAAATGGTTGTAGTGCGTATAATTTGACCGGCCAACTGAAAAGAAACAAATGAAAATGAAATCAATATAAACACATACACATATTACTTCTCTAAGTCACATACTGGAATTATAAAAGCAAAAGAGAAAGAGTTCCCAACAGTACCACAACAAAACAAATAGACTAATACTTCAACAACAAGTGCTAATTCAATAGCAATTTTCAAACCATCTAGCAACAAGAAAATTCAGAATTGAAAAATTTCCCAAAATAGCAAGAGTCCCACCATCTCTTAAACATAAATCCTCTGGTGTAGATCATATATGATTGTTAGCACAAGTACATGCTAGAATTTAGAAATTTCTAAATCATTAAATCCAAAATAATGGCCCATTTGAACCAGTAAATATAGCTTGAATCTCTGTGAGTGTGTGTTCGTTTGCGGGTGTGGGTGCACATGTGCACAATTGCACAATTACAATTGCAACATGTGCATTACCTTGATGACCAAACCATGAGTAATCTACCAGTATCAAATAACCCCATACAAACTAAGATTGATGAATATCATATATCTCCAAATATATATCATAAAGTCATACATACCATCACTAATCCTTAGACAAACCTATATCAAACTTAAACTTGACTTATCCTAATTTACTAGATTTTTACCCAAATTAAGGGAGACTCAAAATTTTCAAGGCCATATTTTGTAGCTCTCAAATTTGGTTTTGTTATGACCCAAATTGGTGAAACTTATGAGCTATTGTGGTTCAAATTTTAATTATGTGATAATGCCATTTTAAAGTGTGTATAGATGCACTTTCATAAAGTTTTCTTTCTAAAAATATAGGGTCATTCTATTCACACCTAAAGGCTTATAACTAAATCATTTTTAATTATAACTAATAACAATAATAATAAATTATAATCAATGCCACAATAAGTCATAACTAACAATAAAAAAATCATAATCAAATATCACAAATATCATAGTTGGTGCAAATGTTACATACTTCAAAAGGCCACTATTGTAGAATTTTCCAAAAAAATAACAGTGCCTGACTTGAGAGGGGGCTATTTTTAACGCTGTCTCAATTTCTTTATTTTAAATATAGTATATATATATATTAAATGTTTGGAGAATTGGATGTTAGATGCTGCCTTTAATCACCAAGTAAAACATCTAGTTTAAGAAATGCCCCAAATAATCTAATTGATTTTTCATCCATAACACTAAACTAGTAATTCACTTGGCAGATCTAAACTCACACTGCAAGGTAAATCAAACAACGATATTTCTAGTAGGCCAGTAGATACTCTCAACCACGCTTGAATTGTGTACACATTGAATAACAATCCCATAGCTTCTTCAATGTTGAAAAGAAGAAACACAAAAATAAAATGACAGGAAAGTTCAGTGAGATAGCTAACATCGCTGAAATTTCTAGTTGTTTATCATCTATAGAATTCTAAGCAAGTACCAAAAGATATATTAGCAATAATTCCAACCATTCATATTGAGAGAGAGAGAGAGAGAGCTCTTTCAATGCTCATTGAAATTACTGATGAAATAACATATCTAATCAACATATACCAATCACTGTCGTCATACCAAAAGTAGAACAAGTCCATATACATAAATGTATGACAGAACAAGAATTATAATTAACTACACCAAGAAAAAGATCATAATGTATCATCAAAAAGTTTATATTAAATGTAATTATTCCAAAACCCCAACTAAAACACTACGAGAGAAGAAAAGCATGGTAATTAAATGAAGTATGGGTCATTGAATGAACACAAAAAACAATATTTAGAAAGAATGCAATTAGATGCAAAAAAAAAGGAAATTAAGCTGCAAAAATTCATGGCAGATCAAAACAAGAGAACCACACCACTACAACTGCATTGCATTCAACTACCAAGGCTCCAAATTACAATACACTGAACAGGAAATTTTAAAGCCAAGCACTTTAAAATAAAATTAAATAAAAAACAATGCAATGCAATGCAATGTACATAAGTTATTGAATACATGCAATCTCATAATTCAATGTAATTCAACGTACTCTGTTACTTCAATTTTTTATTTTTAATTTTTTTGTGTTCTCATATACTTATCTTCTGTAGCTGTTTTAAAGGCATATGACATGCAATCTCGTACTCACCTGTAAAAGACACCCTCACACAATTCCATAATTGATTTTTCTTTTTCTTTTTTTTCTTTTCCATAATTGGCTTCTAAATCAATGAAAATCAATTATGTAATAATCAGAAATTGAAAATCAAAAAAAGAAAATGATAGTGTAACACCTGAAAACTCATTGAAACAACAAATTAACAGCATATGAAATATGATATTGATCGAACTGTGCGAGAAAACAATTCTTCATCTCCAACATGCATTAGATTAGATATACATATGTACACACACACAAGTTCAATCTATGTAAAGAATTCTTCAATTCCAACACGCATTAAGATATATATATATACACAAAAAAAAAAGTTCAATCTATGAAATAAAAAGAAATTGAAAGTTAGAATTGGAGCTCTTGTAGGTCGATTACAGAGATCGATTATGGAGAGAGAGAGACAGAGAGAGAGAGAGAGAGAGAGAGAGAGAGAGAGAGAGAGAGGCACCAAAATTTGAAGAAGATTGAGCTCCCAATCTGCCTCGGTGCTCCCGACTTTAGGACTGAAGATTGAGCAAACCCGTTGTAAAGAGAATGAGCAAGTTAGGGTTGAAGTGAGTCCCGACTTTTTAATTGTTAAAATGATACTCAAAATGTTTTTAATTGATAATGATGATAATATTTGGTCCTAAAATGTTAATAATATATTAGCAATCAAATTTATTGACCTAAAAAAATTATGTAAATATTAAGTGAGAATATTAATAGTTATTTTTACAATCTTATAAGTAAATTATCATAGGTTTAAATTTGTCCCTAA
Source organism: Camellia lanceoleosa (assembly GCA_025200525.1). Lineage (NCBI taxonomy): Eukaryota > Viridiplantae > Streptophyta > Magnoliopsida > Ericales > Theaceae > Camellia > Camellia lanceoleosa. The sequence continues at coordinate 58,778,080 of CM045762.1, forward strand.
AAGATTATTTTTACTGACCAAATTAATTAGTCTCTAAAAGACTAATTTCTTGTAGTGTTTACAGGATGCGTCAATTTGATCTCTGTTCTTCGAATTTCTTATAAATTATAGGGACCAAATTGACACATCCTATAAACTATAGAGACCAAATTGAAACATCATTTGATTTTCCATCCATCAAATTTAACCGCCGTTATTTATTGGACTAATATGACACAATCCGTAAAATTAAAAGGTAAAATTGGTCAAATTTACAATAAAAATTGTTTACCCTAAAAAATAAAATTAAGAAAATTTTTAAATATTTAAAAAATAAATAAACCCAAAACAATTTCAAAATACAACTCAAAACTCAAAAAAAATAAAATAAAATAAAAAAATTCAAAACTCATAACCAAACAAGTTTTTTTTTTTTTTTCAAAACTCATTTCAAAGACTTATTTTTTAAAATACAACTCCATACTCAAATTATGATTCTAAAATTAAACCAAACAAATTTTTTTATAAAAAAATTACAAAAACAAAAAGGTAAAAGCTGCTAAAAAAAAAAAAAAAGTTATACATACCAGTCAATACGGTTTTTCATTCAACTGAAAAAAGTCATTATCAAATACATTTGACTTTTTTTCACCCATAAAACAACCAAAGAGTTCAAAAAAAAAAAAATTATATTAAAAAAGCAAAACCCCAAATGATGCCCTAAACTTCTCTAATTTTTATTTTATTTTATTTTTATAACTAAACTTCTAAAACTTTAAGTTGAATAAACTACAAAAACGTTATACTATTTGTCTTAAAAAAATAATAATATAAACTTGGGTAAATTACATTTTGCAACCCTGCACTTTGTATTAAGTCTCACTTTGACCCTTACACATGAAATCATGACAGTCAACCTCTGCACTTCTAGTCAAATCTCACTTTAGTCCCCACACATGAAATCGTAATAGCTAACCCCTGTACTTTTGGTCAAATCCTACTTTAATCCTTATACAAATGTCAATGTATCCCTTCTATTACTCCATTATTTAAATCTTTAATAAAATGCAGTCATAAAATAAGAATGTGACTACGAAAAGAGGATAAGAGAGAAAAATCACCCCCATTGCCCACCAATATACACTTTGTCTCAAGATTTACTTTAAATTATGATTGTGTTAGGCTAAAATAAAGCGCATATTGTGATTAATTAAGAAGATGAATTAGGATTTTGCATCAATTGGAATCACGTAATTTTGTTTTCCAAAGTAACACACTTTTTTGTCTATTCCTCTTTCTTACAACAGAAAAAGTGTAAGGGTAACTCTTTGATTTCTCTACTGCTATTTTTTATTTCAAAAGCCCTATTTCCTGAGTTCGGATCCTCTCCAGCCAAAACTCCCTCCTGTCCTCCGGTCAAGGGCCACGATTTGGCCACGTGGCCCTTTCAAGATCTACGGCTCAGAAAAAAAAAAAAAAATTTTGAATTCGTTAATTTCGACCCAGCACAAAGTTCCCTCCCATTCTAGAGTCCATTTTCCATCCTCTTCGAAGCTCTTTTTCCCTCCTTCTTCCAAGCTCTGGCGATTGGCGAAGTCGATAGCAAACATCGAGGACGATCGGCGGCGAACATCGACGGTGAACCAAGCTCCGGCGACCCCGCGAACCAGAGCTCCACTTCGTCATCAACTGAAGGTAATGTTTGTCATCGCTGGGGAACATTGTTATTAAGGAACATTAAGGAAAATTAAGTAATGTTTCTAAAAAAGGAAAATTAAGGAACATTGTTCTGTTGTAGTCATTGTTTGTCTACAATGTTTTATTGTCATTTTTTTATTGTTCTCAACCATGGTACCATGAATCAAGCTAGAACATTGAGGTTTAGTTTTTTGGTATTCAATATCTTTCCTCCTTCTCATTTGTATTTTTTCCTAGTTCATAAATCTTCAGCACAATGTGCAACTAGTAATAGAACCGTGTCTGTATTTATTTTTCATTTGATGGTTGAACCAGAGATAAGTCCTTATTTATTTTTGGGCATTTGCCTAAATTTGTTTAAAAACTAATTAGGTTTTGATAATAATCAGTGGGAACAACACAAAGGGAAAAAGAAAAAAACTGAGGCTCTAGTGTTATTCATTTGCTTGAATTTGTTTAAAAACTGATTACGTTTTGATAATAATCAGTGGAAACAATATAACGGGAAAAAACAGTGTTGATACTATCGGCTACGAAACAGATTTTTGAACAAACAGATTGTTTGTTCAAAATTGTTTTGAACAAACAATACAATGGGAACAAACAGATTTTTTGTTCAAAATCTGTTATTTTGAACAAACAGTGTTGATACAATGGGATTTTGAATAATACAATGGGAAAAAACAGATTTTCAACACTGTTTTCTAGTGTTGGGTATTTGCTTGAATTTGTTTAATGCAACCATGATTCATCTAAAAATAGTTAGGTTTTGATAATAATTAATGGGAACAATACAAAGGGAACTATTTGCTGTCATTGTTCTCTTGTGAGTGGAACATGTCACAAGACTTCCACTATCTACTTCATTAACCTTAATAACCAAGAGAATGACTTATGTTCTCTAATCCATCTACCTAAGTTTTTAACTCCTGAAACAACAGATTAATACAAGGAAGATATAAAAATCACCTAAACCATTGACATATTGTTGTGTATAAGTTCATTCAAGACCTGCACTTCTTTGTAATTGGAGGTAATGAAGAACAATTAAAAAATGATTGTGGTTGAATGAAACTATAAGCTCATTTAAGTAATGTTTCTAATTATTGTTCTCCCATGTGATTGCCTCTACTTTTCAGTTGCGTTTTTATATGGATATGGAACCTGACAATGATTGTGGTTGGAAGCCAAAAGTAGGAATGACCTTTGATTCGGAAGAAAGTGCGTACGATTTTTATAATGCATATGGAGGAAGAATGAGATTTAGCATAAGAAGGGAATATTGTAAGAAGAACAAGTTAACAAAACAAATTATTTCTAGAAATTTGGTTTGCAACAAAGAGGGATTTCGGAAGGTTGACAAGCGAGACCTATTGACAAAAACCCCTAGAGCTAAAACTAGGACTAGTTGTGAGACCTGACTTTTTGTTAAATTGGATGTCAATAGTGGGAAATTTGTTGTGATTGATTTCAAAGGAAAACACAATCATGAACTTGTATCTCTTGATTGTGCCCATATGTTGCCATCGCAAAGAAAGATATCAGATACCCAAGCAATTGAGTTAGACTTAGCCTCAGAGTCTGGTTTTCGTTTAGGGCAGTCTTTTGAACTGATGGGTAGGGAAGCTGGAGGGAGGCAGTCTCTTGGTTTTATGAAATTAGATCAAAAAAATTACTTGGGAACCAAAAGACAAAAAAATTTAGCGTATGGGGAAGTAGGTAATGTGTTGCAATACTTTCAACAAAAATCTTTGGAGAATCCATCTTTTTTTTATGCTTTCCAATTAGACAATGAAGAGCAAAAAACGAATATGTTTTGGGCTGATGCACAAATGGTCATGGATTATGCCCAATTTGGCGATGTAGTTACATTTGATACTACCTACAAGTTAAATAAAGAGCATAGGCCATTTGCATCTTTTGTGGGATTTAATCACCATAGAGAAACAGTTGTTTTTGGTGCTGTGTTGTTATATGATGAGACTGCCGAAACATTTGTATGGTTATTTCAAACTTTTTTAGAGGCTATGTCAAAAAAGGCACCAAAAACTTTGTTTACTAATCAAGATGCTGCAATGGCTAAGGCCATACCCATTGTCATGCCTGACACGAGTCACCGTTTGTGCACTTGGCACTTGATGCAAAATGCATTAAGGCATGGTAATTGTCTCTTTCAAGATAAGGGGGTGAAAGGTGTATTAAATAGATTCATGTTTGATATTGAGGATGAAAATGAATGGGAAATGAAGTGGGGGGAAATGCTTGATACATATGATGCTCATGACAATCATTGGTTAAAGTTGATTTTTGGGGTGAAGGAAAAATGGGGCTGGCTATATGTCAGATCAACATGGGCTGCGGGAATGAGTACAACACAACTTAGTGAATCTTTTTATGCGTTTTTGAAGGATTACATTCGTTCTGATTTTAATTTAAATGAATTCTTCATGCATTTTGAAAGGGTACTTTGTGAGAAGCGGTACAAGGAGTTAGAAGCTGGATATGCTTTATGCCAAAGGTTGCCAAGGGTGAGAGCGCCATTCATAATGTTAAGTCAAATGGGTAATGTGTACACTAAAAATATTTTTGAGGAGTTTCAGGATGAGTATTTTCTTTCTGTTGAATCAGACATACAAGCAATTGAATACATTGATAGTTGTAGCCTATACACAGTTGTTGATGTTATTGGGGAAAATGCAAGGAAAGTGAAAATGGAGATGGATGGCTCTTTGGCTTGTAGTTGTTCAAAGTTTGAAAGGAAAGGGATTTTGTGCAGTCACTGTTTGAAGGTTATGAGAGAAATATTGAAGTTGAAAGAGATTCCTTCACAATACATTATGAAGAGGTGGACCAAACAAGCAAGAGGAGAAGCTGTGACGGACAAGTTAGGGAATGAGATTCAAGTAGATGTCAAATTCAAACAAGCCTCACGGTATAAGACATTGATGACCGCATTTAGATCAATAGCATGTAGAGTCATTTGGCGAGAAAGTTATGATTTTTGTTGTTCACAAGTAGCTGCATTAGGTGCACATGTTGAAAGCAAGATAAGTGCACATTTTTGTCCCGAGAAAGAAGTAAGTATTAATGATCAACCTCAAACCTGTGAGCAAGAAGACAACAATCATGTTGTGCAAATTCCAATAGGATTGAAGAAAAAGCATCCAACTAGTAAGGGCAAAAGAAGGATAAAAGGTCCATGTGAGCTGGCATTGCAAGCAAGCTTTAAAAAGAAGTCCCGTGCACAATTTTTGAGTTCTTCAAGACCGTTGCTGCTCCAACAATGAGACCTTCTCCATTATCTATTGGAGGAGATATAAGTATTCATGAAAATGTTACTCCTCTTCATCCTCTTCTTGCTCCCCCTCCTCCTCCTCATTCCGTTGCCATGGGTGGTACAATTCCTCCTCCATTAATATATCCCACATATAATGTGAGTCAGATTTGTAGCCAAGTAATTTGTGTTTTGTCAATTAATTTTTCATTTGCATCTTGTTATGAATCGTAATATAATATGAATGAATTGTAGGCAAACAATTTGGCATTTTGTGGACAACCAACATTTATGACACTACTTCAAGGTGGGTATGACATTGGGTTTGAAGATTCTCAAGGCTCACAGACAGGTTCTTGGCCAACCAATAATTTGCTGCTGTATACTGAGGTACTTTTGCTGCTGATTTTGTGCTGCTAAAATGCTATTTTTGGTGCTGATTTTGTGCTGCTGTAATGCTGGTTTTGGTGCTGATTTTGTCCCGCTGAAGTATAGTGTTGGTGCTATTTTTTTTTCAGGCTTTGGATGGCCATGAAGAGGTGGAAGGCACTTCAAATTTCATGCATAGGAGATGCCTCTGAGCTACTGTATTTAACATTGATGTTGATGTTGAAGTTGAAGTATTTAATTGTGAAACTTGTTGAATGGTGAAACTTGATATTGATGTTGATGGTCAAACTTGTTGAATGGTGAAACTTGTTGAAACTTGTTAACTATTTAATGTTGATGTTGATGTTCAATGATGAAACTTGTTGAGCTGCTGTATTTTGATTGTGAAACTTGTTAAAACTTGTTAAGTATTTAATGTTGATGTTCATGTTGATGTTGAATGGTGAATGGTGAAGCTTGTTGAAGTATGTGGGATATGTTAATGGAGTTTATTTTGTTTTGCATAATTTATTTTATGTTTTTTTGGATTATTTACTTTTTGGTTGTTTTCATAATTTGGTTTATTTAAGTCAATGTACCATCTCTCTTAATGGTGTTTAGTAGGATATGTAAACACATTGTTTCATAATTTTAAACATTTGCATTGTTCAATTTATGTTCACTTGCACTGAGCTCTAGCTTTATTCAAAATCTTTGTTCAAAATCTGTCTCCAAAACTTTGTCTTAAAAAACAATGTTGAAAAAATCTTTGTTCAAAATCTGTTCACAAATCTATGTTTCAAAATCTTTGTTCAAAATCATCTTTGAAAATCTGTCTTGAAACTATCTTTAAAACACATGTCAAAAATCATCTACAAAAACACGTGTTCAAAATATCTGTTCGTAAATCATCTTTCAAAATCTGTGTTCAAAAGCATCTTTGAAAATTTGTCTTTGAGGCTATCTTCAAAAACTTGTGTCAAAAATTCTGTCTTCAAAAACCTGTGTTCAAAATATTTGTTTACAAATCTGTCATGAAAATCTATCTTACATTACAAGTCATTACAAAATCTATCATACTCATACTCATACATTACAAAAACTGTGCTGAAAATCTATCATACTCATACATTACAAAATACATTACAACTCATACTCATACATTACAAGTCCACCATACATTACATACACATTCAACATACATTACAAGTCATACTACATTACATACACATTCAACCTACAATACAAGTCATACTAACACTACCTTACATTACATACACTATTTCAAATACACTAAAATCACAACTACCACCAACAACAAAACAAAAAAAACAAAGGCGTAATTCAATTTTGCACCAACTCTTTCAACCAACATTGCCAAGTCTCTATATTGTTTCCTACTCTTTATAGTCATGTCTTTGAGCTCCCCATTCACGATAATTACTTCTCTAAGAGTAGACAAGACTTCCATGCGTTCTTCATCGATATCATTCTCGACCACCTTCAAATTATGCTGCATATGTGGAGGGATTCACCACTGAAAGAAGTTACAACCATTCGGATGATTGGGGCATACAAAATAAAGGCAATTTGGATTATCCGTTGACTGAGAAATCTTCACCATAGCTTTTTTGCCACATCGACAATTGCGGTTTTCGAATCTAACTTCATGCATGTTGTCCATACTTGCATTTGTGCTTGACATTGACATTGACCTACAAAAAATTATCTAGTAGCACAAAAATTATCAAATAGCCTGATTGCCTTTATTCCAACAAGAAAAACCACAATATAGCATGAAGTGGAAATGAGTCCCAAGACATTTAACTTGTATTTGATAATATAGGAAAACAAGTCAGTTCAGTGTAACTCCCACTATATTGTGTTTTTGCACACATCAAATCTAAAGCTTTTGAACACACTGATTTTATAATCTCCATCCTAAAGAACTTTCTTTTACTCCTCTTGAGGAGCTATATTCAATAAATTACTGTGTATCTCATTCATATCAGATTAAGCATCACTTCAATAATAAATGAGCACACCGCTAACTATCAAAACACTTACCCAGGCTATGAATTCCACAGTAGTCCAAACATCCTCCTATATAAATTTTGTAGATGAAATTTTCTTGAGTAACAATCATTCGCAACACCAGAGATAACTACTTCTAGGATAACTTACTTTAGCAAAGACTGCAGGTAACAAAAATTTATGTATGGTGTAGTGCATGCATACTAACATGCATATGTTATACGAAGACAAAAATCTATATATATAGCTATGCCAATAAAATGCAGATATGTTAATATCTAACAAATATATATCAACAGATTCTAAATCACTCTAAAATGATTAATATGTTCATATAACTATCATTTATAATTAATATAAATGGAAACATCAAATCAATTAAAAATAACCAGAAAATGATACCAAACTAAATTTGTCTAAGACATTGTTAGCCACTTCAGTGTGTGATAATCTAACATATTCTGAACAACATAACTCAATTGATATATTTGGGCCTCTTGCTGCTGTCAATGCTGCCAAAGCTGTCATTCAATTTGTCAAAAATTACCATGAAATGCCTACCCAATTCTAAGAAATACATATATGGATTTGCTAAATATTTGGAATTGTTGTGTTGCAAGTTTATTTAGAAGAATAACAAAGTCAAAAGCAGGTGAACGAATGCTGCCAAAACTATCATTCAATTTGTCAAAACATTACTATGAAGCCTTCCCAATTCTAAGAAAAACATATATGGATTTTCTATATATTGGAATTTTCCTTTTAGAACCAAATAAACTAGCAACAGATTGGTATCTTAAGTTGCTGAGAATTGTGCATTGATTTTATTCCCCAACAGCTTGATCAGTCTCTTGAACAGTCCATCAGGTCTGTGAAACTAGTTGCAAATGTGTGTGCATATATTTTTGCTAGATAAGAATACATATTTTGGCTCTAAACAGCCTAGACAGGAAAGCAAACAAAGACCTTTTGAAACTACAGACTATAAAAAGCCTTCTTCCCATCAACTCTATTCCCCAATATTTTCACCCCACTGGGCTAGTCAATCCATTTCTTTGTTATCATTTCTCAAGTATGTAGAACTCTTGTACAACCTAATTTTTCCACATCAGAATTTCACATTCTTATATGAGCAGCCACAACCTGTTAGTAGCCTAATTTACAGCTTCAACAACATTCTTAAACTTCCTCAACATTAAGTTGTTTTAAATTTTTTTATCATGGCCATAATATGCCCTAACTTTATAGCTTTCACTGATGTTCCTTACAAGTTAGATGTGCGTCATATCTGCATGCTCCAACTTCTTACCAAAATTGATTATTTCTGAGTCTATCAAATTCATATTAATAGACATTACAAAAGCTGAGAACAAAACTATGCAGATTGCAGATATTTAAAATCAAACAAAATTTAAACTACAAGTTGTGAAATAACAACTAATTCAAAAAGAATTGCTCTAAAGCAGCAAGTTAGAGATACCAACCAATGATTGGAGAAGAGATAACAAGTTAGAAAAAAAAAATTTTGACCTTTAACTATGGTTCGCAGCTCCAATCGCGGCTCAAATCGCAGTCCAAATGTTCGGAGTAAGACAGAGGGAGAGAGTGACAACCCACCGATGTTCGCCGCCGACTTCGATTCGTCGTCGTGGGTCACGACATGCCGTCGCCGTTCACCGATCTGGAGAAGAAATTCAAATTTTTGCAGTGGTGTGTGGCTGTGTTGAGGGAACTTTGTGCTAGGTCGAAATTAACGAATTCAAATTTGTTTTTTTTTTTTTTTGAGCCGTAGATCTTGAAAGGGCCACGTGGCCAAATCGTGGACCTTGACCGGAGGACAAGAGGGAGTTTTGGCTTGAGAGGATCCGGACTCCTATTTCCTTGCCTCTTCGTCCCAATTTTCAACATACAAACATATGTATGTTGTATTACATAATTCTCATGTGCTTATCATGTAGGACAAAATATGTGTTGGTGAGAAATAGGGATGATTTTTATAGCGACCCCAGTCTTTTCCCATTTGATTGTTGTATCCGGACTTAGGTTCCGTAGATTCTGTCATTGAATAATGGTCGTTGTCATCTTTTATTTTCTCTCTTGGAGTTATAGGATGTATTGGGCAGGTTGTTTCAGGTTGGTTGGGTTCGGAAATCAAGTGTTGCTGTCCAGTTTTTGGCTTGGTCGCTCGAGCGAGGGTATTTTGTGTCTGGTCGCTCGAGCCAGCTTTTCTTCGCTTCGGCGGCGGCTGCGTCTAACAGACACGAAAGGTTGTGATTCTTCGCCGGCGAAGCTTTCGCCGCTCGGCGGCGAGGTGTATGTTTCGAGTTCTTTGCTCGGCGGCGATCCTTCGCTTCGGCGTGCTTCGGTTGCAGACACAAACCGAGTTCTTGGCTCGAGCGAGCTTCTCTTCGCTTCGGCGAGGTTTTCATGTCTGTCGCTCGGCGACCATGTCGCTTCGGCGAGCTGTCGAGTTTAAATAGGCGGCCGGGTTTTGAATCGATTTTGATCTTCTTTTTGATTCCAAACCCTAGGTTCGACTTCTCTCTTCCTCTACACACCTTCTACCCTAAGTTTCATCTAGTTTTAGGGTGTTTCTACCCTTGGTCCTTTATTAAAAAGGTAGTGTGGGTCTAGGGCTTCTATTTAATCTGAACAATCTTGGGTTTGGAGCACTTTGGATTTTGGGTCATCATCTCCGTCTTCTTCATTCGGGTTAATTTCTTCGAGGTAGGGATTTCCTACTCCAACTTATGAGTTTTGTTCTAAGTTTTGGTATTTTAATATGTTGGGGGTATTTTGGTAAATTTTGGGAAAAACCCTAGTTGTTTTATTAAATTGAATTGGATGTTTAATTTAAGGAAAATTTGGGGAAAATAGTAAATTCATGAAATTGAGGAATTTATTGATTAGATGGGTTAGTTGATTAATTTAAATCACTTGCCTATCGTATTGTTGATGTATTTATTTCCAGTCTAGAAATAACTGTTTTGGGCTATCGGTGGAGGATAGTCGTGATTGTTATAGACATTGCATGTGGATTAGGGATAACTGAAACTAATCACATTGGTGAAGGCATTAACTTTGACTGTTGAATTAATACAGACATTATGTGTATTGATTGTGTGTTGTATATGTTATGTGTTTACATACATTGCATTGTGTGGGAGGAGATAGGGGATGTACTCCACGGTTTAGGGGAAGATAGGGAATGGACCTCTAAACCGGATTTTGTTTGGGAGGAGATAGGGGATGGACTCCATTAGCATCACTTTTATGTGTGCTTATTTATATTGAAGTGTTTTATTGATACAGCACTAAAATGTGTATCAAACTGGAAGTATGAAGTGTTGTGATATGAGCTGAGTCTCATTTGTTTGGTTGGCATTGGAAGTAATGTGATTATGTTTTATAATTCACCGTTGTAAGTTTGGCCAGGTTCTGAGCCATATAAATAATAATGGAAAGTGAAACGTGTTATAGACATTAGTGTCATGAAACAGTATAATGATGTAATTAATTATATTAGTTAACCATCTATTGAATGCTATTGCTTTATTCAATGCTTATATTTGGTTTAGTACTTTTCTACTGGGCTATGGCTCACCCTATATGGGAACATCATTTTCAGGTCCAGGTGATAAGCTACCTCCACGAACTTAGCTTGGAAGGTTTTGGACTTTGAAGACTACTTTAGTTATTTGTTTTTATTTGTAGTACATGTAAACATTCAAGCCTAGGGCTTTATTTGTATTTGAGTTAGAACTCTTATTTCTTGTGTCCAAGTGTTAACTTGGAAAGATGTAAGCCCGTAGGGCATTTAATTTGATGTTACATGTATATGCTTTTATTTAGTAAAACTCTGATGAATGAATTGTGGTTTATTTTCTTAAGTAATGCATCTTATTATTGTTTTAATATTGTATGCCAATAATGTACATATAATGGGTTTATTTTGAGGGCGTTACAATTTTCCTTTTATATCCTTATTTTGTAGTCACATTATTGTCACATAACAAGATTTTGTTGAAGATTTTAACAATGGAGTAACAGAATGGAGACATTAATACTTGTGTAGAGACCAAAATGAGATTTGACCAAAAGTGCAGGGGGGTAACTGTCACGATTTCATATATAGAGACCAAAGTAGAATTTGACTATAAGCGCAAGGGATTGACTGTCATGATTTTTTGTGTAGGGGGCCAAAATGAAATTCGATGCAAAGTGCAAAGGTGCAAAGTGTAATTTACCTTATAAACTTTTACAATTGCGTTTGATGAGATTTTATTTTTTAGAATTGTTGCATAATAACTTCATTGTTAATAATGTCACACATATTTTATTGTATATATATAATTAAGAAATTATTGATTCATTAATGTCAAACTATATGATGATGTCCTTTAATTTTTTAGGGTGAAATATCAATAAATCCCAAATAGTGATCTTATGAATTGTTTGGTCCTCCCTTTTTTCTTATGGACCCAAAACTCTTATTCTAGTGTGAATTACATAGAGTATAACGATCTCGGGTCTTTCCCCTTTATGTATAGTGTTCCGGACTTGGGTTCCATGGTTGAGTATTGTTGTTTATGTCTCTTTATGTCCTTTAATTCTTTGTATTTGAGTTTTGGGATGTGTTGGGCAGGTTTGTAACAGGTTGGGTGTGTTTTGAAACAAATAGTTGCAGCCCAGTTTTTGGTGTCTTCGCTCAAGCGAAGCTTTTGTCGCTCGAGCGAGCTCTGTGTTTTAGTTCCTTCACTCGAGCCAGGGTTCCTTAGCTCGAGCGAGCTTTGAGTGGTGTGTCTATTGGCTCAAGCGAGCATTGTTGCGCTCGAGCGTGTGTCTGCGTCTAGTTTGGACCTGAAGGTTGTGTTTCTTGGCTGGAGTGAGCTTTCCTTCGCTCGAGCGAGCGAGCGAGCTATATGTTTTGGGTTTCTTCGCTCGAGCGAGGTCTCCTGAGCTCGAGCGTGCTTCTGGGTTGCAGACCTGAAGCTTCGTGTTGTTGGCTTGAGCGAGGCTTTCTGCGCTCGAGCAAGGTTTGTCTGTGTCTGGTCGCTCGAGCGACCACTCCTTTGCTTGAGCGAGCCTCGAGTATATCAGTTGTAGCAGCGTACTTCTTCTTCATTTTTCATCCCCTTTTCATCTCAAACCCTAGATCCAACTCTCTCTCTCTCTACATACACATTCTCTCAACAAATATCCTTGGTTCTTGGGTGTGTCTACCCTTGTCCCTTTGTAAAAAGTGTGGAGCTTGGTGTGGGCTACATTTTGATCCCAAAAAGTTCGTGTTTGGAGTATCTTAAGTTTTCTTCATCTTCTCCATTGGGTCTCTTCATTTGAGATAGAGATAAACTACTTCCTCTTTTGAGTTTTAACATAAATTTTAGTCATTTTGTATAAATGGTGAAGTTTTGCTAATTTTGGAAAGTTAGGGTTTTGAAATTGAAATTATAAGAGGGGGGCTTTCCATGTTTGGGCCTAAAATGTATATGAGATTTGAAATTGTGGTTGTTTGTGAAATATGAGTGAAATTTGGCCTTGGGAGCAACATTTGAGAATAGGGAAATTAAAGCCCTAATTGAGATTAATTAATTAATTTGTATAATTAATTTGGGAAATATGAAAATATGAAATTGAGTTGAGAATCACGAAATTGGATGGAATTGTGGTAGAATGGTGTGGTTGGATGAATTTATCACTCACCTATGAAAATGTTGATTATTTATCTGTTTGATAAATTGATTATCTGTTTAGAAATAATTGTTTTGGGCTATCGGTGGAGGATAGTCATAATTGTTATAGACACTGCATGTTGATTGGGGAAAACTGAAACTAATCGACTGAGTTATGTCATTGAATATGACAGTTGGATTAATACATCGAATATATGTATTGATTAATCATTGTATATGATGAAGAGTTTAAATACATTGCATATATATATTTGTGTGGGAGGAGATAGGGGATGTACTCCATTGTATAGGAGGAGACTGGAGGAGATAGGGGATGGACTCCATTGATAACTAAGTTGGGCGGAGTGTCCAGGGTGAAAGTCCCGAAGCCTTATACGCGTCTAAATGATGTTGATATTGGAAGTATTCTTAATATGAGTTGTAGTCTCATTTGAATTGTGGATATTGGAAGTGTTTTTAATATGAGTTGTAGTCTCATTTGAATTGTGGATATTGGAAGTGTATTTAATATGAGTTGTGGTCTCATTGAAATTGTTTGGCTAAATAATGAGCCATGTCTATGAATTGAATTGGGTAAATAAAGGGAGGTGGAATGAAATACAAATGTAATTGCCGTTGAATTGGGAAATGTTGTGAGTTGGTTTACAAGTGTTAACCATTTGTCAAATGCTAATGTTTTAATTATTTCTTATATTTGGTTTAGCATATCTCTACTAGGCTTTGGCTCACCCTATATAGGACATCATTTTTAGGTACAGGTGATATGCTACCTCCAAGGACGTAGCTTGGGAGGCTTAGAGGCTGAAAGATCTTTTTGTTGTTATCATTTTGTATTACATGTAAATCAAGCCAAGGGCTTATTATGTAAAAGAGTTAGAACTCTTCTTTTGTTATAACTAAGTGTTGACTTGGAAAGTTGTTACGCCATAGGGCATTTACTTTTGTTGTCAACATGTAATACTTCTTGTAAGAATACTCTGATGTATGGAATATTGTATCTCTTTCTTATATCACGAATGTATGATTTATGGGTTTATTTTGAGGGCGTTACAACTTGGTATCAGAGCGTACCGGGTTTGAATACTTTAGGTACGTGGGAAGTGGTTAGTACCACAATGGGTTTGTCTCGTTTGTTAGAGACTTATGTATGATATTACGTGCTTATGTGATAACATGTTTATTTGGCTAAATGGGTATGGGATTTTATTTCTAGGATGTTGATTGGATCCTTGGGTTTTTGGGAGTCCTGTTGGAAAAGCACTTGATCAATGCTGTTTCTAACTGAAACTCTAGCAACGCCACGGGACTGTCATTATCCGGAAATGAAATTCGTAAGTGCTTATGTGATTATGTGCTTACGTGGAATGAATTACTGTTGTCCAATTCATTAGGACGCGAGTGAAATAGCTTCGGCACATTTGTGAATGTGCTAATGTTCTCGTTACCTTTATTAGGATGTTAGGACGAGGATGTGGTGGTAGGCGTGGTAAGCCTAAGAGACAGGAGATGCCTATACCGGAGGAGATTCCGGCGTAGCAGGAGGGGGTTGGTCAGGCAAACGTGGCCGAGTCAGTAGGTCAGCAGGCCATGGGCGCCTTAGCCCTCGAGATGGCAGGAGCATTGAGGGAGTCTATGGACATTCTTTGAGCTGAGAATCAAGTCCAGGCCAATGTAGCTGAGGCAGGTCCGTCTTTTTTAAAGAGGGAGTTTTTCTGGTCTAATCCGGATGAGTTTCTGGGGGGATCCTAAAGAGCCACTTAAGACTGATGAGTGGCTTGAGCAGATGACGAAGACGTTTGAGATGCTTGGTATCGAAGATGGAGGCTTGAGGGTGACCTTGGCATCCTTCCAGCTGAAGGGGGATACGGGTCAGTGGTGGAAGTTTACTCATGGGCGTATTGGAGGGACTTGGGAGGCTTTTGTAGATGCTTTCCAGGAGAAGTTTTTACCTCCCACTGTTAGGGAGAAGTTGAGGGATCAGTTTTGTCAGCTCAAGTAGCTGAATACACCAGTGGCCAAGTTTGAGGCCACATTTACCAGTTTATCGAGGTTTACGCGTGAGTTGGTGGCATCTGAGGAACGTCACTATCTTGAGTTTGAGAAGAAATTGAGGACCAGACTCCAGTTTCGAGTGGCCGGATCCATGACTAGGGAGTATGGGCGCCTAGTGCAGGCTGCAGCCCATCTTGAGACCATTATGCAGGTAGAGGAGGATAGGATGAGGGGCTCCAAGAGTAGTCAGGATGGTCAGGGGGACAGCAGGAGGCAGAGGGGTCCTAGCCCTCAGCAGTCCCAGGGTGCGTTTGCGAGATCTACCTTTCCAGTGCCGAGTTCAGGCTCTAGGAGAGGCAATTAGGGAGACCTTACCTGTTACAAATGTGGCCAGCTGGGCCACAAGTCTCCAGCTTGCCTGCAGAAAGGAGGAGGGCAGAGAGTAGCTTCCTCTTCGGCTTGTCCTCAGAGCCAGAGTCAGGGAAGAGGTCAGCCGCTCACTTGTTATCAGTGTGGGCAGGCGGGGCACCTGAAGAGGTTTTTCCCGCAGTTGAGTGGCACATCTAGTGCATCTGGGTCGAGGCAAAGTTATCAGCCAGCTTAGTCAGTTCAGGCCTCAAGGGCCAATCAGGGAGCCTCTTCGGCTCAGGCATCTGTGATCTTACGCTTCGAGGGTGGCAGTAGATCGAGGACCTTTAGGCATGTGTATCTTTATTCTGCGTAGGATCTTGTATCGGCTCCATCTGTTGTGAGAGGTACCTTTCTGTTTTGTAACTCGGTTGCTAATGTGTTGATTGATGCGAGCGCATCCCATTCTTTTATATCTGCTATATTTGCATCTGTTTTGGGGTTGGAGTTGGCGCAATTAGCATCTTCTATTTGTGTTGTATCACCTGTTGGGGGTGAACTGATTTTGAAACAAGGGTGTAGAGGCTGTGATATAGAGGTCGCTGATCGTCGGCTTCCCTTCTCTTTTGTATTGATGAATATGTCAGGGTTTGATGTGATTTTGGGTATGGACTGGTTATCATCATACCGGGCTGTTATTGATTGCTACCGCTAGAGGGTTACTGTATGTACCTTGAGCGGGGATTGTTTTCATTTCTTGGGGGATCGGGTTAGTAGTGTTTTGCCACCAGTGTATGATCCATGAGGGCGGAGTGAGCTTAGTTGTCTTATCGCTAGCTTTATGAGTAGTGAGTGTGATGAGACCCGAACTGAGTTGCCAAGAGTGGTTTGTGAGTACTTTGATGTCTTTCCCAAGGATCTTGTTAGTTTACCACCCCATCGAGAGATTGAGTTCTCTATTGACTTAGTGCCTGGCACGAGACCGATTTCTATGGCACCGTATCATTTTGCCCCAGCCGAGTTAAGTGTGTTGAAGATTCAACTCCAGGAGTTTCTAGATAAGGGCTTTATTCGCCCTAGTACTTCGCTGTGGGGAGCACCGACCCTCTTTGCTAAAAAGAAAGATGGGGCTTTGAGACTTTGTATTGATTACTGAAAGCTAAATCGGGCTACATTTAAGAATAAATACCCTATGCCTCGTATAGATGATTTGTTTGACCAGTTGAAAGGATCCCGTTGTTTCTCTAAGATAGACTTGAAATCGGGTTACCATCAGTTGAGGGTCAGGGGGGAGGATATCCTGAAAATGACATTTCGTACGCAGTATGGCCATTATGAGTTTCTGGTGATGCCTTTTGGGCTTACCAATGCACCGGCAGTGTTTATGGATTTGATGAATCAGATCTTCCGGGAATTCTTAGATTGTTTTGTGGTTGTCTTCGTAGACGACATTCTGATTTATTCACCTTCTAAGGAGGAGCACGAGGAATACTTGAGAGTGGTGCTTGAGTTACTTAGAGCCCATAAGCTGCATGTTAAGTTTGGGAAGTGCGAGTTCTGGCTAAGAGAGGTAAAATTCTTAGGCCACGTGATATCCGGGGAAGGGGTGACTGTAGATTTATCCAAGATAGAGGCAATGCAAGACTGGGCACAGCCTAAAAGTGTTTTTGAGATTTGCAGTTTTCTGGGATTAGCTGGGTATTACCGTCGATTTGTAAAGGATTTCTCCAAGCTAGCTTCACCGTTGACTAGATTGACGCGGAAAGGGGCCAAGTTTGTGTGGAGTGAAACTTATGAAAAGACGTTCCAAGAACTTAAAGTTAGACTTACCACCGCTCTAGTTTTGATTATTCCAGAGAGGGGTTTAGGTTATGCAGTGTATTGTGATGCCTCACGAGAGGGTTTAGGGTGTGTATTGATGCAGGAGGGGAAAGTAGTAGCCCATGGCTCACGTTAGTTGAAAACACACGAGAGGAACTACCCTACACATGACCTAGAGTTAGCAGCTGTGATTTTTGCCTTGAAGATTTGGAGGCATTACCTTGATGGTGAGAGATTCGAGGTGTTCTCGGATCATAAGAGTCTGAAGTATCTATTTACACAGAAAGACTTGAATTTGAGGCAAATGAGATGGATGGAGTTTATAGAGGATTACGACTTCGAGTTGCATTACCATCTGGGAAAGGCCAATGTTGTGGCCGATGCCCTTAGTAGGAAATCCGTTTGTGATGTAGCTTGTATAGCCATCCGGGAATGGGAGATGTTGGGTGCACTTGGCGAGTTTGACTTGCTTCTAAGCGAATCTGTTGAGTCTGCGGCCTTGTTTTCTGTAGTTGCGCAGCCTACACTTGTGAATCGGGTGTTAGAGGCATAAAGAAGTGACCTTAAGGTAGAATCCCTCCAGGAAAAGATCTCCAGTGGGAAAGTAGAGAAGGGTTTAATCATGTATCCTGACCTGAGTGTGAGGTACCAAGACCGTTTGTTTGTGCCAAAGTCTTGCCGAGAGAAAGTACTCCGAGAGTTTCACCATTCACGCCTTGCGGTGCATCCAGGAGGCACTAAGATGTATCGTGATCCAAGCCGCCAGTTTTGGTGGAGAGGGATGAAGAAAGATGTGGCAGTTTTTGTATCTAAGTGTCTTACTTGTCAGCAAGTGAAGGCCGAGCATCAGAGGCCAGCGGGTTTCTTACAACCCTTGCCTATAGCCGAGTGGAAATGGGAGCATGTCACGATGGACTTCGTTGTAGGTCTTCCGAGGACTCAACGGGGTAGTGATGCCATTTGGGTGGTAGTAGACCGGTTGACTAAGTCGGCGCACTTTATTCCTATGTGCGTGAGAGATTCGGTAGATCATCTTGCCGACTTGTATATTCGGGACATAGTGAGGTTGCACGGAGTCCTAGTGTCGATCGTCTCAGATAGAGATCCGCACTTTACTGCTAGATTGTGGCAGAGTTTGCAGACTGCCTTGGGCACTAGGTTGACCTTTAGCACGGCTTATCATCCTCAAACTGACGGGCAGTCCGAGCGTACTATTCAGATCCTTGAGGATATGCTTCGTGGCTATGTCCTTGACTTTAGCGGGTCGTGGGAGAGGCACTTGCCCTTAGTGGAGTTTGCCTACAACAACAGTTTCCATTCAAGTATTGGTATGGCACTGTTTGAGGCCTCGTATGGCCGACCGTGAAGATCTCCAGTGTGTTGGGCCGAGGTGGGTGATGCACCTTTGTTGGGCTCGGAGTTGGTTTGGGAGACAACGGAGAAAGTTGAGCTTATCCGTAAGAGGCTGGTTACAGCCCAGAGTCGCCAAAAGAGTTATGCCGACCGTCGGAAGAGGCCTTTGGCATTTGAGGTGGGTGATCATGTCTTTCTGAAAATATCACCTAGGCGGGGTTTGATGAGGTTTGGGAAGAGTGGGAAGTTGTCCCCTCGGTTTATCGGTCCTTTTGAGATCTTTGAGCGGATTGGAGAGGTTGCCTACCATTTGGCTTTGCCGCCTCAGTTGTCCGGAGTGCATGACGTGTTTCATGTTAGTATGCTTCGGAAGTACGAGCCGGATCCATCGCATGTATTGGATTCGACCGACTTAGAGGTGGATGAGCATGCCTCGTATGACGAGAGACCGGTGAGGGTCTTAGATAGACGGGATCAAGTCTTGCGAGGCAAGACCATTCCCTTGGTCAAGGTTTTGTGGAAACATCACGGGGTTGAGGAAGCCACTTGGGAACGTGAGCTGGATGTCCGTGAGAAATATCCGAACTTGTTTGTTAATGTTTAACCATGTATTGGAAACTTTTCTTTGTTGATAAACTCTAAAAACATTGTATATGTTTTGGTTTATGGAAGTATTGTAATTGTTGAATATGCCTTGAGAATGGAAGTTTACTTTAACATTGTATATGTTAAATATGTTGTAGAAATGCAAATATGGCATTAACATTGAATATGTTATAGAATCGTGAGATAAGGTATTGAGACTTGTTGAAATTTGAAGGAATGCATGTTGATAATGCATGATTGAGTTATGCTATATATTGTTCTCTTGAAAAGAGATGGAATGACCTGTAATGGGTCAAGATGTTGAATGTTGAATTTTAATCTTATTAAGAATTGAGAAAACACAATTTTGAAACTTATATCTAATTTCGGGGACGAAATTCTTTAAGGGGGGGAGATTATAGCGATCCCGGGTTTTTCCCCTTTATGTACAGTGTTCCGGACTTGGGTTCCATGGTTGAGTATTGTTGTTTATGTCTCTTTCTATCCATTAATTCTTTGTAATTGAGTTTTGGGATGTGTTGGGCAGGTTTGTAACAGGTTGGGTGTGTTTTGAAACAAATGGTTGCTGCCCAGTTTTTGGTGTCTTCGATCGAGCGAAGCTTTTGTCGCTCAAGTGAGCTCTGTGTTTTAGTTCTTTCGCTCGAGCCAGGGTTCCTTCGCTCGAGCGAGCTTTGAGTGGTGTGTCTATTGGCTCGAGCGAGCATTCTTGCGCTCGAGCGTGCGTCTGCGTCTAGTTTGGACCTGAAGGTTGTGTTTCTTGGCTTGAGCGAGCTATATGTTTTGGGTTTCTTCGCTTGAGCGAGGTCTCCTACGCTCGAGCGTGCTTCTGGGTTGCAGATCTGAAGCTTCGTGTTGTTGGCTCGAGCGAGGCTTTCTGCGCTCGAACGAGGTTTGTCTGTGTCTGGTCGCTCGAGCGACCACTCCTTCGCTCAAGCGAGCCTCGAGTATATCAGTTGCAGCAGCGTATTTCTTCTTCATTTTTCATCCCCTTTTCATCTCAAACCCTAGATCCGACTCTCTCTCTCTCTCTCTCTCTCTCTCTCTCTCTCTCTCTCTACATACATCTCCTCTCTACAAATACCCTTGGTTCTTGGGTGTGTCTACCCTAGTCCCTTTGTAAAAAGTGTGGAGCTAGGTGTGGGCTACATTTTGACCCGAAAAAGTTGGTGTTTGGAGTATCTTGAGTTTTCTTCATCTTCTCCATTGGGTCTCTTCATTTGAGGTAAGGATAAACTACTTCTTCTTATGAGTTTTAACATAAATTTTAGTCATTTTGTATAAATGGTGAAGTTTTTCTAATTTTGGAAAGTTAGGGTTTTGAAATTGAAATTATAAGAGGAGGGCTTTCCATGTTTGGGCCTAAAATGTATATGAGACTTGAAATTGGGGTTGTTTGTGAAATATTAGTGAAATTTGGCCTTGAGGGCAACATTTGAGAATAGGGGAATTAAAGCCCTAATTGAGATTAATTAATTAATTTGTATAATTAATTTGGGAAATATGAAAATATGAAATTGAGTTGAGAATCATGAAATTGGATGGAATTGTGGTAGAATGGTGTGGTTGGATTAATTTATCACTCACCTACGAAAATGTTGATTATTTATCTATTTGATAAATTGATTATCTGTTTAGAAATAACTGTTTTGGGCTATCGGTGGAGGATAGTCATAATATTTGTAGACACTGCATGTTGATTAGGGAAAACTGAAACTAATCGGCTGAGTTATGTCATTGAATATGACGGTTGGATTAATACATCGAATATGTGTATTGATTAATCATTGTATATGATGAAGTGTTTAAATACATTGCATATGTATATTTGTGTGGGAGGAGATAGGGGATGTACTCCATTGTTTGGGAGGAGATAGGGGATGGACTCCATTGATAACTAAGTTGGGCGGAGTGTCCAGGGTGAAAGTCCCGAAGCCTTATACGCGTCTAAATGATGTTGATATTGGAAGTATTCTTAATATGAGTTGTAGTCTCATTTGAATTGTGGATATTGGAAGTGTTTTTAATATGAGTTGTAGTCTCATTTGAATTGTGGATATTGGAAGTGTATTTAATATGAGTTGTGGTCTCATTGAAATTGTTTGGCTAAATAATGAGCCATGTCTATGAATTGAATTGGGTAAATAAAGGGAGGTGGAATGAAATACAAATGTAATTGCTGTTGAATTGGGAAATGTTGTGAGTTGGTTTACAAGTGTTAACCATTTGTCAAATGCTAATGTTTTAATTATTTCTTATATTTGGTTTAGCATATCTCTACTGGGCTTTGGCTCACCCTATATAGGACATCATTTTTAGGTACAGGTGATATGCTACCTCCAAGGACGTAGCTTGGGAGGCTTAGAGGCTGAAAGATCTTTTTGTTGTTATCATTTTGTATTACATGTAAATCAAGCCAAGGGCTTATTATGTAAAAGAGTTAGAACCCTTCTTTTGTTATAACTAAGTGTTGACTTGGAAAGTTGTTACGCCATAGGGCATTTACTTTTGTTGTCAACATGTAATACTTCTTGTAAGAATACTCTGATGTATGGAATATTGTATCTCTTTCTTATATCACGAATGTATGATTTATGGGTTTATTTTGAGGGCGTTACATAAAAGGCCAAGCATAAACGCGTATCTTATGTGTTGCGGGACAAATGTGGGTTTTCTCATAATATTGAAATCACTAAACATAACAGTTAAAAAAAATTCCTTAGTGTACTTTTTCCAAACGTAACACTCCAATGTAATATTTAAAAAATGTAACACTCCAATATAACACACTAAAAATTCTTTAGTGTACTTTTCTTAAACGTAACAACGTAATATTTCAAAAAAACTCTTTAGTATACCTTTCTCAAACGTAACACTCCAATCAATGTAATACACAAAAACTCCTTAATGTATTTTTCACAAACATAATACTCCAATCAATGTAACACACAAAAACTCCTTAGTGTACTTTTTTCAAATGTAGCACTCTAATATAATACTCGAATGTAATACCAGAAAATCACAGTAACTAAAATGTAGATTTTTACGCTCGACAATCAATACTTCAGCTACTAATCTCTCCCAAAAAAAACCTTCCACGCCTCACATTTCCTTTCTCATCCCAAAAACGAATAAGAAAATTGAAAAAATAAATCACAAAACGGCACTCACTTAAACTCAAATGGCACCAAATCAAATAAATACAACTTTCAAAACAAAAAGAACTAATTGGTTCATAAGAAAACTCTTAGTACTAAATGGATCAACATTCCCCATATGGGATTTATAGGTAAATTTTTTAATTTTTTAATAAGATTAAATCATATTAAATACAATATTACTAATATAAATAATTTTTTTATTAATACTTTTTGATAGGTTGATGGGGGGATAGGACCCCATTGACCCCATGCTAGCGTCGCCCCTGATCTCATTTTTTGTTCTCATGAGATTAGATGTTTGGAAATGACTATCTTAATAAATTCAATGTTTGGTCGGAATATTATGAAGAATAATAAACACTCAAAAGTCTATTTTACCATTTTCAATTTGTACTGAGTAATAGCAATACTAAATCTGTCTTTAATATATATATATATTTTTTTGCTAGAACTTTTAAAAAATTAAATAAATAAAACATCAACAAAAATTAAATAAATTTATTTTATTTTTTAATTGAGACTTTTAAATTTTATTTTATTTTACTAACACTTGGTTTGTTTAGGCAGAAAACATTTTCTAATGGAAAATATTTTCAATGAAAATTTGTTTCAAAAAATGTTTTCTGGAAAAAACTTTTTTCTATGTTTGGTGGTGGAGGGGGTTGCATGGTAGTCGGGCGATGGTGATGGAGATGGTGGTAGTGACCATAGTGACGGTGGTGTGATGATGGAGGTGAGAGTGGTGGTGGTGGTGGTGGTGATATTGGTAAAATTTTAGTCCGGAAAACATTTTCCCCCTTTTAAAAGTGAAAAATATTTTTTTGTCCAAATTGACTTGTTTTTTATTGACCATGAAAAATGTTTTATGTTGACATTTTTTTCCCAAATATGAAAATATTTTTTAGAAAATGTTGTCCGCTTAAACAAATGTAGCTTAAGTGCAATACATAACGAAACTTAACAATTTGTCTATGTGATAGTGAAAAAAACAAAAAATAAATAAAAATAATAACAAAAATAAAAATAAATTTATCCCACTATTTGAAAAAAAAAAATGAATTTTATATCATCATTTGACAAAAAAAAAAAAAAATTTAAGATACATGAATTTGGGAAGGGGGGGAAAACATCTTTTTTACAAGTTAATCCCATGGGATTATTATCCCACTAGATATCCTACCTCCCTCTCTAGGATGCATGTCACGACCTAAACCCGCCCCTATGGGTTTAGCATCGCAACCGGCTAGTAATACGTGATTACCAAAGGCCTGCTTAATAGTAATGATAGTAATACAGAGTAAGGGGCTGGCGGAAGCCAAATAGTAATAAAAAGATGTCCAATGAGCTGTGAAAAATTGAATGGAAAAAGACCTTTCTGAACATATTTACATATCAGTCATACATAACATGCAGGTTAGGGATCCAATCCCTTCACCGAACTATACAGACGAGTCTCAAACATTCATTACAAAACAGAGACAAAAGGGTGAGACTGAGACACCCCCAAAACAGTCTTGAGTTGAACAGACTCGGGACCTCGAAGTGAGGCGCAATGGTTGGCTTGACAAAACGAGAGCTTAACTCAATGCTTCTAGCTCCGGTCCGGTGCCTGGACACCTACATATAAATATAAACAGTGAGCTAAAGCCCAGTGAATAACAAATGCATAAAGGGGTTAAGAATGAATGTCCTTTCAGTAATTAAAACAATCAATTGCGTCTGTAGATTAGTTATTCAATCCGTGGCTCATATTACATGACATACAGTCATTTAGAAACCATAGTGGTCATATGTGGTACATCCAATAGCAGAACAGTACAGTAAACAGTAGGTCTTAATAGACCGAACAGTCAGTTGATGACTATCAATACAATAGCAGTAGTTCCAAGGATAGGAACTGACAAAGATCTCTGTGACAGTAGTAGTACAATACTTGATGCGATGCTTGATAAGAATACTTGATAAAGAATAAAGTTGCTATGGATGCCACAAGTACAGTTTACAAATAGGACAAACATTCATTTAGTAAACAATGTCGTTTCAGATAGCAATCCAGTCAGCCATTCAGAAAATAATTATAATTGAACGTATTTTTACAACATTGTTACTCACAGAGTACTGGACTATAGACAAGCTAATGAGCGTCCTCGGATGCCAACCCTACACAGTTATAGAACGAACACACACTAAGTCACACGTTTGGGATTAATAGCTTAGCCCCTATCTTAACTTGGTGTGGTTCTATAGCATTATCCTCAATAAGATGCCTTAAACGTAGCCTAGGAATGCCTTGGATGGAATGAGGATGCAAAGATGTACTTTAAAACACTTTTCAAAATTTGCTGAAAACAGGGGTCTCACTCTAGCGTGGCTTTCTCTGCTCGAGCGAGCTTACCAAAACAGAGGGGTCGCTCGAGCGTAGACTTCCCCATTCGAGCATAGACTTCCTCGCTCGAGCGGTCTGCAAAAACATGAAAAGTACTGGTTGCTGAAAATCTACGCTCGATTCTCGCTCGATGCTCGCTCGAGCGAGAGACATAGTTCTTCACTCTAGCATAGGTCTCCTCGCTCGAGCGTGCGTCTGCACACGCAAAAACCTGAGAGCTTGCAATCTACGCTCGAGCCAGCATTCCGTCGCTCGAGCGGAGCTCTGAACACAAAGGTGCTCGCTCGAGCGTGGAAGCCAAATTCTGGGTTTTCCAGATTTGCCTCCAAAGCTCAAACCAAGCATTCAACACATCAAAACTCAACCTTTTGGGCCAATTTTCTGGAAAACACGTGGAAACTCATGATACAATATGTTTTGAAGATCATTTTACAAAATCAAAGCCCAAAAGCAAACCAATTGAACACCAATTTCAAAGAAACTTGAAGAACAATGCAAGAACATAATATGCTTGAGTTCTTATGAACTCTAATGTTCCAAAACATGACCAAATGTATGATTGAGCTCAAAATTATGGTGAAGTGTAAGATTACAACCATAATCTAGACATGCATGTGGAATTTTATGCAAAACAACTTCAAATTTCAAGAACATGTACATGCATGCATGAATTCACTCTCAACTCAACACTTTAAACCATGCCTTGACTCTAATCTCCCATACTCCCAAGAACCATGGAGGAAATAACTGAAATTCACAATTGAGAGGATGAATTCCCTACCTTAGGTCTTGAATTCCAAGTTTGAAGCCTAAGTTTGCAAACCTCCTTCAATTCCTCTTGCTTTCCAAGCAGTTCATGAAGAAATCAAGTTTTTCTTCTACTCTCCCTCTCTCTCTCGGTTTTGGTCTTAAGGAAATGGATGAGATGATGCAACAAAATGATATAAAACCAATTAATGGCCTAAAATGCCCACTAGTGGCAAAAATACAAATAATTCAAGTTGATGTAATTTAACTTTATTTAATTTAATTAATCATCCCAAATCAAATTTCAATTAAACCTACCATAAAATCACATAAATCCCAATTAGCATATAACACTAAGCAATTTCTGAATCGGTCGCCGACAAGGCTTTCAATTCACGAGACGAAATTAAAACACGAACAGATTATTAAATGACAAACAGATAGAAATGAAATTAAAGCAACACACTTATGCAATCAATTCAGAATTTTACCATAATCAATTACTTATCATGCTTAATCAGATATTAGCACAATCAGAGGTGAGGGTTGTCACAATCTTCTCCCTTTAAAAGAGTTTGGTCCCCAAACTCGAATTACCTTCATTTTGGAAGAACACTGGGTCCAGGGGGAACAGTTTGGGATATCTTTTCATCATATCGTCTTCCCTTTCCCAAGTGGCATAAACGCCACCATGGTTTTGCCAATCCACTTTCACTAACGGGATTTCTTTATTTTTCAACTTTTGGTTTCGTCGATTTACAATCTGAATAGGCCGTTCTTCATAAGTGTAGTCATCATTTAGCACTACACGGGTAGGCTCAATAACATAGAAAGGATCCCGAAGATAATCCATCAACATCAAAATGTGGAAGACATTATGCATATGCTCTATTTCAGGAGGAAGCGCTACTTGATACACCACCGGATTAACCTTTTTAATGATTTCATACGGCCCAACAGATCTCGGTGCTAACTTACCTTTAACCCCAAAATGGGTCTGACCTTTCATTGGTGTTACTTTAACAAAGACATGATCACCCACTTCATATTCCCTGTCTCGCCTTCGGACATCCGCATAACTTTTCTGCCAGCTTTGTGCGGTTTTCAATCCTTGTTGAATCAATTTCACTTTTTCTATGGTTTCTTGTACAATCTCGGGCCCAAGCAAAGGCCCATCTCCAACCTCTGCCTAGCAAATAGGAGATCGACATTTCCTGCTATATAAAGCCTCGAAAGGCGCCATACCAATGCTCGAGTGAAAGCTGTTGTTGTAGGCAAATTCAGCTAAAGGTAAATAACTTTCCCAATTTCCTTGGAAATCAAGAACACACATACGCAGTAAGTCCTCAAGAGTCTGGATGGTTCTTTCTGATTGGCCATCTGTCTGAGGATGGTATGCACTACTCAGTCTCAATTTAGTACCCAACGCTGTTTGCAGACTTTGCCAAAATCTCGATGTAAACTTTGAGTCCCTGTCAGAAATAATAGATACAGGTACTTCGTGCAATCTAACAATCTTATCAATATAAATTGTAGCCAATTTGTCCGTATTATAAATTGTTTTGACAGGTAAGAAGTGAGCATATTTAGTCAATCGATCGACAATAACCCAAATTGAGTCCATACCTTTACTGAAGTGAGGCAATCCGACAATGAAATCCATAGTAATATGTTCCCATTTCCACTTCGGTATGGGTAAGGGTTGAAGTAAGCCTGCGGGTCGTTAATGTTTAGCTTTGATTTGTTGACAATGTAGGCATTTTGACACAAACTCAGCAATTTCTTTTTCATTCCTGGCCACCAGAAATTTAGTTTCAAGTCTTGGTACATTTTTGTATTTCCTGGATGGATAAAAAGTTTTGAGTTGTGGCCCTCCTGCAAAATTCGCCTTTTCAGTTCAGAATCATTTGGTACACACAACCTTCCCTGAAATTTCAATACATTGTTTTCAAATTTAGAGTCTGGCCTCGGTTTGGATTCTCGTTCGTCAATGATCTTTTTCAGAAAGTCATCTTGGCGTTGTTTCTCTTTAATCTCCTCAATAAGTGCCGGTTGAGCAGAAATAGCAGCCAATGTCCCACCTTGTTCACGCAAAACAATCTCAACTTCAAATTTTTCAAGATCACATAGTAGTTCTTTCTGTCCAGTGAGTAAACAGGCTAAATTCCCAATTGATTTCTGATTAAGTGCATCAGCAACGGTGTTAGCTTTTCCTGGATGGTACAAAATTTGCAGGTCATAGTCTTTTATCAGTTCTAACCATCTTCGCTGTCTCATGTTCAATTCTTTCTGTGTAAAGAAATATTTCAAGCTCTTGTGATCGGTGTACACTTCACATGTTGCCCCATATAGGTAGTGACGCCAAATTTTTAATGCGAACACTACTGCAGCAACTTCTAAGTCATGAGTCGGGTAATTCTTTTCATGTGGCCTCAATTGTTGGGAAACATACGCAATAACTTTACCATTCTGCATTAATACACATCCCAAACCTTTATAAGAAGCATCACTGAAAATAGTAAATCCATCCGTACCTGAGGGTAGGATGAGAATCGGTGCAGTCACAAGTCGAGTTTTTAAGTCTTGGAAATCTGATTCTCTTTGATCAGTCCAGTCAAATGATATTCCCTTTTGAGTCAACTGAGTCAATGGTAAGGCAATTTTGAAAAAATCTTTCACAAACCTTCTGTAGTACCCGGCTAAACCCAAGAAACTGCGAACTCCAGTAACATTTGTCGGTCTAGGCCAATTTATTACTGCTTTGATCTTCTGTGGGTCAACTGAAATGCCATCCTTACTAATCACATGCCCCAAAAACATAACATTATCAAGCCAAAATTCACATTTCGTTAGTTTTGCATACAGTTTCTGTTCTCTTAAGGTCTGTAAGGCAATTCTCAAATGATGTTCATGTTCTTCCTTACTTTTGGGATAAATCAAAATGTCATCTATGAAAACAATCACAAATTCATCGAGAAATGGTTTAAAACTCCTGTTCATGAGGTCCATAAATGCAGTAGGCGCATTAGTAACTCCGAAAGGCATAACAAGAAATTCATAATGTCCGTACCTCGTTCGGAAGGTAGTCTTTTCAATGTCTTCTGTTTTGACTTTCAACTGATGATATTTGGATCTAAGGTCAATTTTGGAGAAAACCTGAGCACCTTGTAATTGGTCAAATAAATCATCAATACGAGGCAATGGGTATATATTTTTCACTGTTACCTTATTCAGTTCACGGTAGTCAATGCAAAGTCTCAGTGAGCCGTCATTCTTTTTCACAAATAAAACTGGTGCGTCCCACGGTGAAGTACTGGGCCTGATGAACTTCTTATCTAACAATTCTTGCAACTGAACGTTCAATTCCTTCAATTCAGTAGGTGTCATTCTGTAAGGAGCTTTGGAAACTGGCTACGTACCCGGTAACACTTCAATAGTGAACTCAATCTCCCTATCAATCAAATCCCCTGGCAAATCATCTGGAAAAACATCTGGGAATTCTCTGACTATAGGAATACTGTCCATATTAACTTTAGCATCAGTAGGCACAGTCAATATGCAACATAGATACCTTTTACACCCCTTTTTAATCAATTTGAATGCTTTCATAGATGAAATCAGATATGGGGGAGGTATTACACCAACTCCATTAAACACAAATTCAGGCAATCTAGGTGGACGAAAAATAACTTGTTTCGTTACACAGTCTATAGAAGCATGATATTTTGTTAACCAGTCCATTCCCAAAATCATATCAAAATGATCAATATTCAAAGGCAGTAAATCAATATACAAAAGTGCATCCCCAATAACAATCTCACATACAGGATATACATAAGCACAAGTCATGAATCCCCCAGGAAGTGAAGATACAGCTAACAAATAGTTCATGGGTTCCAGTGGTCTATTTAATTTTTGCGAAAAAGCATGCGAGACAAACGAATGTGTAGACCCCGAATCAATCAGAACATATGTATTTTGAGCACAAATTGAGAGTATACCTGACACAACTGTCTCGGTATTCTGCACATCTCCCGGTACGAGTGCAAATACCCGGCCTTGCTTTAAAGGCTCCTTTCCAGTAGCTTTGGGATTGGGTTTTGGTGTGACAGTTGATGCTACGGCGCTAGCTGCAGCTTTACTATTACCTTGAGATGTGGAAGGGCAATCTTTGACCATGTGGCCCACTTTGCCACACCTATAACAAGCACCAGAGATTCTGTAGCAGACCCCCTTATGTGTTTTGCCACATTCGGAGCAGGGTGGTATGGAACTGTTTCCCTGACTGGAGCAGCTCGTTGACCCGGTGTTTTGCTTTTTGTTCAGTGAGTTATTTCGGCCCTTTTTGAAATTGAGGCCTCGCCTCTTACCCCGCCATTCGGTCACCGGTGTCTTAGTTTGTTGCTGTGCAGTGATATTTGCCTCAGCCATAATTGCTCGGTCGAGGACATCCACATATTTAAGCAGTTTCAAGACATTGATTCGATCAAGTATCTCTACATTGAGCCCGCCTTCAAACTTTCTGGCCTTTTTATAATTAGTGTCCACCGTGTGTGGTGTATATCGGGCAAGTTCAGTGAACTTTGATTCATACTCCGCTACAGACATGGCACCCTTTTTCAACTGTTCAAATTCAGTTACTTTGCGGTCCCTGACACACTGAGAAAAGTATTTTTCGAAGAAGGCTTCTTTAAACTAAGCCCAAGTCATAGCATTATTGGTGTCACGAATAAGCATCCACCACTGTCTAGCCTCTTCTTGTAAAGTGAAGGTAGCCAGTAATACCTTGTGTGCCTCTGAACACGGAAACACTTCAAACA
This sequence comes from Camellia lanceoleosa, assembly GCA_025200525.1. Classification (NCBI taxonomy): domain Eukaryota; kingdom Viridiplantae; phylum Streptophyta; class Magnoliopsida; order Ericales; family Theaceae; genus Camellia; species Camellia lanceoleosa. Next base: position 58,808,358 of record CM045762.1, read on the forward strand.
GTTTTTCAGTTTCTAAAACTCATGCTTCGGCCTTCAGTGGTTCAAGGCCTCCTTGAAATGATGGTGGCTTCATTTTGCTGAATTTCTGTGTCAAAGTAATTACATCATCATTAGTATTCGGTTCCGGCTGCACTGGAGGAGGTGGGGGCTATTGGTTTTGTTGTTGCCTTAGAGTTTCAGTCAATAGTTCCACTATTCTTTCCAGCCTGGCCATTCTTGCTTTAGATGATTCAGATTCATCGGCATTTCTTGCATTCTCCATTTCACTATATGCAATACGAAAATAATAAACATAGGAAAATGCTTACTTAAGAACATTAGCACATTAGCACATCATATTCATATCATAGCCATACACACTTTCTCATGCTCATGCAATGCCCTAATTACTTTTCTAGAATATCCTATAGCTCATTTGGACACATGTGTGCGGTATAACTCGTGCTCTGATACCACTCTGTCACGACCCAAACCCGCCCCTATAGGTTTAGAATCGCAACCGGCCAATAATACGTGGTTACCAAAGGCCTGCTTATGATAATGTGATATCTGAGTAAAATTTGGCGGAAGCCAAACAGTAATAAAAAGATGTCCAATGAGCTGTGAAAAACTGAATGGAAAAAGACCTTTCTGAATATATTTACATATCAGTCATACATAACATGCAGGTTAGGGATCCAATCCCTGCACCGAACCATACAGACGAGTCTCAAACATTCATTACAAAACAGAGACAAAATGGTGAGACTGAAACACCCCCAAAACAGCCTTGGCTTGAACAGACTCGGGACCTCGAAGTGAGGCGCAATGGTTGGCTTGAAAAAATGAGAGCTTAACTCGACGCTTCTAGCTTCGGTCCGGTGCCTGGACACCTACATATAAATATAAATAGTGAGCTAAAACCCAGTGAATAACAAATGCGTAAAGGGGTTAAGAATGAATGTCTTTTTAGTAATTAAAACAGTCAATTGCATCTGTAGATCAGTTATTCAATCAATGGCTCATATTGCACGCCATACAGTCATTTAGAAACCATAGTGGTCATATGTGGTACATCCAATAGCAAAGCAATACAAGATGAGAGGTCTTAATAGACGAAACGATCGATTGATGGCCATCAATACGATGCTTGATAGTTCCAAGGATAGGAACTGACAGAGATCTCTGTGACAGTAGCAGTACAATAACAGTATAGTAACAGTAACAGTAAGTTGCTATGGATGCCACAAGTACAGTTTACAAATATGACAAACATTTATTCAGTAAACAATGTCGTTTCAGAAAGCAGTCCAGTCAGTCATTCAGAAAATAATTATAATTGAACGTATCTTTACAACATTGTTACTCACAAAGTACTGGGCTATAGGCAAGCTAATGAGCGTCCTCAGATGCCAACCCTACACAGTTATAGAACGAACACACACTAAGTCACACGTTTTGGATTAATAGCTTAGCCCCTATCTTAACTTGGTGTGGTTCTATAGCATTATCCTCAATAAGATGCCTTAAACGTGGCCTAGGAATGCCTAGGATGGAATGAGGATGCAAAGATGTACTTTAAAACACTTTTCAAAATTTGCTAAAAACAGGGGTCTCGCTCTAGCGTGGCTTTCTACGCTCGAGCGAGCTTACCAAAATAGAGGAGTCACTCGAGCGTAGACTTCCTCGCTCGAGCGGTCTGCAAAAACATGAAAAGTACTAGTTGCTGAAAATCTCCGCTCGATGCTCGCTCGAGCGAGAGACACAGTTCTTCGCTCGAGCGTAGGTCTCCATGCTCGAGCGTGCGTCTGCATATGCAAAAATTGAGAGCTTGCAATCTACGCCCAAGCCAGCATAACGTCGCTCGAGCAGAGCTCTGAACACAAAGGTGCTCGCTCGAGCGTGGAAGCCAAATTCTGGGTTTTCCAGATTTGCCTCCAAAGCTCAAACCAAGCATTCAACACATCAAAACTCAACTTTTTGGGCCAATTTTCTGGAAAAACATGTGGAAACTCATGATACAACATGTTTTGAAGATCATTTTACAAAATCAAAGCCCAAAAGTAAACCAATTGAACACCAATTTCAAAGAAACTTGAAGAACAATGCAAGAACATAACATGCATGAGTTCTTATGAACTCTAATGTTCCAAAACATGACCAAATGTAAGATTGAGCTCAAAATCATGGTGAAGTGTAAGATTACAACCATAATCTAGACATGCATGTGGAATTTTATGCAAAACAACGTCAAATTTCAAGAACATGTATATTCATGCATGAATTCACTCTCAACTCAACACTTTAAACCATGCCTTGACTCTAATCTCCCATACTCCCAAGAACCATGCAAGAAATAACTTAAATTCACAATTGAGAGGATGAATTCCCTACCTTAGGTCTTGAATTCCAAGTTTGAAGCCTAAGTTTGCAAACCTCCTTCAATTACTCTTGCTTTCCAAGCAATTCATGAAGAAATCAAGTTTTTTCCCTACTCTCCCTCTCTCTCTCGGTTTCAGTCTTAAGGAAATGGATGAGATGATGCAACAAAATGATATAAAACCAATTAATGGCCTAAAATGCCCACTAGTGGCAAAAATGCAAATAATTCAAGTTGATGTAATTTAACTTTATTTAATTTAATTAATCATCCCAAATCAAATTTCAATTAAACCTACCATAAAATCACATAAATCCCAATTAGCATATAACACTAACCAATTTTTGAATCGATCGCCGATATGGCTTTCAATTCACGATACGAAATTAAAACACGAACAAATCATTAAATGACAAACAAATAGAAATGAAATTAAAGCAACACACTTATGCAATCAATTCAGAATTTTACCATAATCAATTACTTATCATGCTTAATCAAAGATTAGCACAATCAGAGGTGAAGGTTGTCACAATACAACAATCTCACACATGAAGGACATGGAGTTTGGTTAAATCCTAATCCGGCCTACTAATTTTCAATCAAACAATGGACTCCTTCATGAAATAGACACCCCCCCCCTCGGTGCCCAATCTTTCCAAACGAACACCCCAACCAATCCAAACACTCAAAATCTTGTCTATAAAAAGCTCCATATTAGCATTGTCTTGCTCATCCAAGAGTGCTTAGAGAAATCAAGTCAACTAAATATGGGTTCCTCTTTGCATCTCTTTTTGTGCATGCATTTACTTTTCTTCTTACTCTCTTGATTTCGTCTTATAATAATAATGGCTAACTCTTTCTCTGCTGAGCAGCCACTATGCCATGCAAACGAGAGCTCTGCCCTGTTACAATTCAAGCAAACCTTTTCAATTAACAAATCCGCTTCTAGTGATTCTTCAGCTTATCCGAATGTTGCATCATGGAAGCTTGAAAGAGAAAGAAGCAATTGCTGCTCATGTGATGGTGTCGAGTGTGACCAGGACACGAGTCATGTGATTGGCCTTGACCTCAACAACAATTTCCTCCATGGTACTATAATTCAAGCAACAGGCTCTTCAGCCTAGTTCACCTTCAAAGACTTAACCTTGCTTATAATGACTTCAATTACTCTCACATTTCATCAGAAATTAGCCATCTCTCAGAGCTAATAAGTCTCAACCATTCCTCCTCTATATTTTTCGGCCAAATCCCTTTGGAAATCTCAAAATTATCCAAATTGGTTTCCATTGATCATTCTTTCAATGTTGACTCATCATTTTCAGGACTACTAAAACTTGAAAAGCTTGGTCTCAGAGGCCTACTTCAAAATTTGACTAACCTCGAAGTGTTTCGTCTCAGTGGCATGAGCATATCTTTTGAAGTACCTGATACATTGGCCAACTTACCTTCCTTGACAACTCTCGTCCTGGAAAATTGTGGGTTGCGTGGTGAGTTCTTAATAAGCATATTCTATCTATCAAAGCTTCAAATTCTCAATGTGCGCTTCAATAAAAATCTCACTAGTCATTTGCCCAAATTTCACCCAAACAGCCCTCTTTAATATTTGACGCTTTTGGAAACCAATTTCTCAAGGAAGCTACCAAATTTGATTGGAAATCTTCATTTCTTGAATGTGTTAGATTTCTCTGACTGCTATTTCTTAGAATCCCTTCCAGCTTCACTTGGTAATTTGACTCAACTCAATTACATGTCGCTTTCATCCAACCAATTTAATGTAGGTACCCTGCCATTGCTAGGTAAGCTTACTAAACTCACTGAATTGCACCTTAGTGACAACAATCTATATGGTTCAATCCCATCATTTCTTTCAAACTTAACTCAACTTATTTTGTTACACCTGTCCTTCAATCACTTAAGTGGTGAAATAACATCTCAGTTAATGAACCTAACCCATCTAATTTCTCTTGACCTTGATGATAATCAATTGGAAGGCTCAATCCAGGATCATTCTTTGAGCTAAAGAATCTTGAAATAATTCATCTTGCTTCCAATAACCTTGGCAACTTGGAACTTGAAAATTTTCTGATGCTCAAAAAACTTACTTATCTCAATTTGTCCATAAACAAATTAACAGTGTCGAGCAAAACCACTTCCAATAGCACTCTTCCAAAGTTAAAGGCTTTAATATTGGATACATGCAATTTGATGGAATTTCCAAATTTTTTGTGCTTCCAAGACAAACTTGAGATGCTATCTCTTCGTGAAAACAAAATTTATGGCCAAATTCCGGTATGGATGTTGAACACAAGTGTAGAAACTCTAGAGATTATACGTTTTCAAAGAAACTTTCTAACAGCTTTGTGCAACATCCAAATATCCTTCCATGGGATAATTAAATCATTTTGCACCTTTCTTATAACATGATGAAAAGACCACTGCTAATTCCACCACTATCCACCCAATCTTATCGTGTCGCGTACAGTGGATTAACAGGAGAACTTCCGCCATTGCTCTATCGATTGAGATCTCTTTACACACTTGATTTGTCTAGTAACAACTTGACTGGAACTATTCTGCCATGTTTGAGTAACTTAAGTGATTATCTGTTAGTTCTAGATCTCAAAGACAACAACTTTCAAGGTCCCATTCTTCACTCATACAAGAAAGGAAACAAATTGAAAATGATTGACTTTAGTGGTAATAAATTATAGGGGAAGGTGCCAAGATCATTAGCAAGTTGTACTGAGCTTGGGATTCTTGATCTCTCACATAATTTGATTGAAGATACATTTCCTTTTTGGTTAGGAGTGTTGGAACAATCTTCTGATTAAAATAAATAAATTGAAACAAATCAAACAAATAAATAAATTACGTACCGAATTTATTTTACCGAACCGAATAAATATTTAAAGATCAAGTCGAGTGTGTGACACTCCGTCCTTAAGACAGATTCACCCTGCTACGGTGCTTACGGATAAAAGGCGTCTATCTCCCAGGATACAATGATCTTCACAAATTGTAGTAGCACTCCAAGCAATTTGTTCGGCGAACAAAAACCTGTGTTCTTACTCTTTGAATTCTTTCTAAAATAATATGAAAATTATATCATGCAAGAGAGCAAAACTAGAAGGAAAATTAAGAATTTCGGACGTCCCAAATACTGGAAATGAATATGAATGTATAGGTAACAAGGTGACCTTTCAAATGCCCAAACAGGTAGAAATTTGAAGTAAACCGGTGCTAGATTCAAACTGGACAGATCTACTGCCAGTTTTTGAATATGTTCGGCATTTATGGATCTGTTACTACTGGGCAGTTATTAACACTGTTAAAAACAATTTAAATTGCTGGAATTTAGACTGGAAGAGGCATTAAACTTGGACAGAAAATTTAAATTCAATTTTGGTACCAAATTTGAATTTAATTTCTGGAGAAAATTCAAATAATTTTGTCCAAAAAATTAATGTTAGAACCAACTCGACCCACACCCGCGCTTAGACTACAGCGGCAGTGTGCGTGTGGTGGTTTGGGCTAAGGTTCCATTTGTCCATAACTACTCCATTCTAGAAACTTGGGGTGCCCCTTGGGGCCTAACCCAAGATTGTACACCTAGAGCTTATAGACTCATAAAAGCTATCTTAAAGTTTCAATGTGGGACAACCCATTTTAAGAAAACCCATATTTAATTCTTTAAATGTCCATTCCACGAACCCGAAAACAACATCAAGTTCCTATTCACTCATAAATGGTTTTGACGAACCGTCTTCACCGTGTGACTTGCCATGCGGTAAGGAACACGTCACCTCTTTGGACCCACCTCAAAAGACGTGTGGACCCCACTCAATTTTGGGCTCAAAGTTGTCTCAAAATAAGCCTCTAAAAACCAAATTTTCCAACAAGGAGATCTTACAAAGTTACAGGTTCTTATCTTGCGATCCAACAAATTCTGTGGTGCAATTGAGAGTCCTAAAATCAAGTTAGAGTTTCCAAATTTGCGCATCATTGATCTCTCTCATAATGGTTTTACAGGCAATTTGCCAGCAAAATACTTTCAAAATTGGATTGCAATGAAATTTTTTGATGTCAACAAGATGGCATATATGTACGCACCCAAAGAAATTCCCCTAAATATCAGCCTTCCATGGACTTCTATCTATTACTTCAACATGAATACTACAAACAAAAATGTAAATACAGAATATAAGCGGTCCCTGAATATCTTCACTGTCATTGATCTTTCAAGCAACAAATTTGAAGGGGTGATTCCAAAATTTATTGGAAACCTTAAGGGGCTTCAGGTGCTCAACCTTTCCAACAATGACCTTAGTGGTGGAATCCCATCATGCTTGGGGAACCTAACAAACGTTGAATCTTTGGACCTTTCTCAAAACAAGCTCTCAGGAGAAATCCCTCAGCAACTAGCACTTCTCACTTTCCTTGAGTTTTTAAATGTGTCAAATAACAATCTCACTGGACCCATTCCACATGGGAAGCAATTAAACACATTTGAGAACAATTCCTATGAGGGGAATTTAGGATTATGTGGAGACCCTTTGTCAAGGAACTGTGGAAAGCCAAAGGCACCACCATTGAACTTCAAAGAAGATAATGATTGAATGTTCCCAAGTACAGTTGATTGGATTGTCATATGCATGGGATATGTGAGTGGGATAGTGGTCAGGATAGTTATTGGGCACACAATAACGACAAGGGATCATGAATGGTTCATCGAGACCTTTGGAAGGAAGCAACACAAGCCGAGAAGACAGAAAAGGAGGGGACATGGAAACCAAAGTTGACAAGGCATTGTTTCGCAATAAGTTCTATACTTCTAGGTACGTTTTTAGATTTACTGTTTTGTTTATTTAAAATGTTTTTGTGATATATTTTTAGATAACATTGTGTACCTCTAGCCTATACTTGCAGAATGGCACAGTTCTTCTTGCCCAAAATTCTTATTCTCATGTATCCAAAGCATTTTCATTCACACAATCATGTCTCCAAACTATCACATTTTGAAATTCTTGACACGTCATACAGTTGATTATTCATCAAGTATAGGGAACATGAGAATTTTGGTACAGAAAAGCTATAACTCTATGGCATTATTATCATATGTTCTTCGTTTCAAAATGACAACAAACAATATTGGATGGGCAGATGCAAAAAGTATGGCATCATTTAAAAAACATTATATGATTCATGTGAACATAAGGTAGGATTACAAAAATAGAAGCACTAATCTAACCTAATAGTTAGATCTAGTTTTTAAACTCGACAATGTGGTATTCTATTCGAATATCTAAGACAATTCTCTTTCATATCTTTTGTAATTGTTAGCCAATCATTTGTTTTACACATCATTAGGTTTTAAAAATTGATTTAGAAAATAGATTTCTATATCATTTTCCTTACAAAAATTCTATTAAGGAGTGAAAAATGAGGCCTGTTTCTCCTTTCTCTTTGTCATGAAATTAAAAAAATAGAAAAAAGTACTAATAAGTCTTATTTTGTTCTTAAAATTACTATTGAGTCCTATCAAGTTTTAATATGGACAACTAAGTCCTATTTGTCATAAAATGTTCCAAAAGGTTCATTCCCCGTAATGATGTATCTTATCCCAATTTGGCCTCTCATTTAATATGAACAACCATTTCATAAATATTTTTAATTTAAGTAAAATTATATTTTTTAATTATAAAAATTGTGATATTGTATTAAAAAATTCATAAATCACAATGAAAGAATTACAAATAAGTACTATTTTGTTTTAAAAATTATTATTGAGTTATATCAAATTTCAACATTAATAAATAAGTCCTATTTTGTTTTTTATTTTATGAATTGTTGTAAAAAAGTTCAATTATTCATAATAGTATATTTTATTTTATTTTATTTTTATTTTTATCTTTAAAATATGAAACAAAAAATTTAAAAATAATTTATTTTATATACAATTTTATAATAAAAATATTTTTAATTGTTGAAATTAAATGAATTTTCATAAACAAAAGCATAAGTTTTTTCATAGTATTATTTTTCGTAACTCTTTGAAATTTTAATCGAGTTAGCTCTTTTAGATTGTTTATACTAAAAAAATTCATAATTTGAAATAACGAAAAAATGATGCATTATATTATAGTTGTTTTGATCCAACTGTTATTTATGATTTTTTGATATAATATTAATAATTTTTACAATTAACAATTTTAATTTTAATTAAGTCAAAATTGTTTATAAAATTATTGTTCATTATTCATATTAAATAAGATAGGTCAAATTGGGATAAGGTACACCATCATAGAGGAATGGACCTTTTGAGAACGTTTTATAATAAATAGGACTTAATTGCTTCAGAAAAAATAAAAAATAAAAAAAATAAAAAAATAAAAAATAAAAACTTCAAAATTTCCCCAAAACAGAGTCCTTTTCTCTTCTTAGGAAGTCAAACTCTATGAAGGAAGAGGAAAATAACATAGAAGAGGAAGACGATGACCACCACAACGTACGCCGGCAGCAGCTGAGGCAGAGGCGGCCATACCCAAATCCTTGAGACGGAGAAGCATTTCCATGGAAGCAATAAGAAACTTCACATGGAAGCATTTCCAATAGGTAAGCATTTTCAATGGAAAGCAATAAAAAAATAAATAAATAAGCAAGAAATCACAATCATTTTTTTTCTTATCTCTTTTGACAATCTAAACAAAAATGCCATTTTAATTGCATTTGATGTATTGATGATATATCATTTAATGTGTAATTTTTAATATAAAAATTTACTCATCTTACCATTACTCTTCAACACAAATCACACGGCCCGTTCTTTATTTTCTAATGGTATAAAGACTTCCTCCGTACCCAAGAGAGACCAATGAAACTTCCACACACCATTTGGCGAGTTTCTCGCCATCATCATATTAATATATATTGGAGAAATTCTATTAATAAAAAAATGGATAAATTATAAATACATCTCCTGAGATTTTATTAAAATACAAATCGTCCCTTATAATTTTGAAAATTACATTCCACCCTATGAGGTTTCTAATTTCATAACTAATTGCCCATTTTATTAATAAATCATCAAGTCAATTAACAGCTTTTAAGGATGTTAAAAATATGTTTCAATTAATAATTTAGGTAATTTTATTATTGTATAAAAAACAATTATGAATTCATTTTTTCAGCTAATTTTCTTAAATAAAAAATTCTAACAATGAGGTATTTGTAATTTTCCAAACTACAGGGGCCAATCTGTATTTTAAGCAAATCTGAAAGGGTGTATTTGTAATTTACCCTAAAAAAATATAAGATAACTTACAAATGCATTACCTAATATTTGTTTAAAATATAAATTGTTCCATGTAGTTCTGAAAATTACATCTCCCTCGTTCAAGTTTTTGAAATTTTTTTCAAGTGTCAACTAAATGCAGAAAAATAATTTTTTTTTTGTGTAAAATCAATTTTTAAAAAAATTATTTTACATCGAAACAAATGGAGCCTTGAAACAAAAATATTTTATTTCTTAAAAGAAAAATTTTGATTCAATAAGGTCTCATTTATGATTTTTTCAGTGAGCTAAGATACTTATTTGAAAATGCTAAATGTGCTGAAAAGGTAGTGAGTAAAAATCAACTTTATAAAATTGACTTACGGAATTTTAAAGGTAAGTTATTTTTGAAAAAATGATGCAAAAATATTTTCCTTAAAATTATTTTTACATACTTTTTGTTTAACCAAACATCGAAAAATGAGTAAAATATTTTTGATAAAAACATTTTACGTCAAAACAAATAGAACCTAAATATGGTAGTTCACTAAAAAGTCATAAATGACACTTTATTTAATCAAAATTTCTCTTTTAGGCAATAAATTTTTTTTATTTCAAGTGTCAACCAAACACTAAAAACCAAAAATAAAAATATTTTTTCTGTATAAAATCAATTTATAAGAAAAATATTTTTTTATGTAAAATATTTTACATCAAAATAACCGAAATCTTAGTAACAATATACAAACGTGCTTAGAACAAATATACAGACATAATTAAAGAACTCGTGAGTCATAACTAAAATTCTAAGAACAAATCTTATATATATATATATATATATATAAAGTATTCATTCATTTTACAAATTGATCGACCAGTGTCTGTATATTTGTTCTTAGATAGCGATAGCTATCTTATTGGATCAGCTTTTTGTCAACTGTTAATTTGTTCACCGTCCATTTTTTATTTTTTTTAATACAAAACTAGTTTGATCACATAGTTATCGATATCCAATCAATGTGATGTTTTTATAGGAATATAGTATTTGACGAGTTCTACACATCCAACGGTTCAGGTTATTAAAACGGGACCTGCTGTCGATCCCCACAAGCCTAATAATATCGTCCAGTCCGATTCTGGACTGGGGACAAGCTGCACCCAAAAAGTTACTGCCAGCAAGTTCCAAACTTTCGCAGGTAAGTTTTGCAACAAAGTTGATTTTAATGAGTTAACATATGTATCTTAATTCAAGATAATAAACTTATGCCAAATACTCCCTAATAAAGTGTCATTGGTTTATTAAACAATAAAATCCCACAAATTGTGACCCCCAAAAAAAAAAAGTTGTTGCACCTTCACTTCCACATCCCATCTGAATAATGCAGTAATGACTGAAATTTTATTTAAATAAATTATGTGTCATCACTCAGTATAGTCTATGCTACGTGATACACTACATGCTTGAAATTATAGTAAGATAAGAATAGATTTGTACACTTTATACTATAAGAATTTAAGATACTTTTAGTCAAGAGTAATTTTTTAACAATTAAACATCAAATAAAATCTATGGTAGCGTTTGGCTTAGTTTTAGAATCATAATTTGATAATGGAGTTGTATTTTGAATTTGTATGTTGTTGAATCATGATTTGAAAAGAGAAAATTTGTTTGGTTTTGAGTTTTAAAAAGTTTTGAATTAAATTTTGAATCAAGTTTTGAAATAAGAAAAGTTATTTGGTTATGAGTTTTGAAAAGAGTTTTTAAAACTTAATTTAAAAGTTTATAACTCATAACTAAACACACAACTCAAAACTCTATTGAAAATTCTATTCAAAACTCATAACCAAACTCTTTTTAAAATTCAATTCAAAAAAATAATTATTGAAAAAAATAATTTTTTTATTTAAAAATTTCGAAAATCTTTTTTATTTAAAATATTAAAAAAATAACATGTCGCAATTACAAGAAGAAGAAAAAAAAAACTTTGTTCCGGTCAATTGACTAAACGTTCGGGAGGACGACCGGGTAGACCCAAAAATTCAAAAACTGTTCAGGAGTAGACCCAATTTCAAAATTCAAAATTCAAAAACTCACTCTGCCAAACATGTTTTTAAAAGAATTTTCGAACGTGGGTGTAGAATCAATTTTTAAAAACTATATGCAAACACAGCACTAAAATAGGAGGGTGGAAATATGATTCCACACCTAAACCAAACACAGCCTAAGTTTTTTCCTAAATTAATCACATGACAACACAATATAGCAAGTATTGACTCATTTTTTATGTTTTGTCATGTTAAAATTACACTCACCTTAGATTTTATCTAATTATTTATTTTTATTTTTACTCCTAAAAAAACCTTAAGGAAATATATTATAACAATCTTTTGAGATATCTTGGATCATCAAATTTACTGTTTTGGAGTGAAAGTGCATTATATTGCGTAATATCCATTCCAAAATGTAATTGGTCACGATAACAACGTTTTCTAATAATACTGGATATAATAAATGTCATTGTGATTTCATTTTATGTATTGATGATATATCATTTGGTATGTAAATTTTAATATAAAATTTTGATCATCTTATCATTACTATTCAACACTAACCACAAGTCACCTTCTTTACTTTCTAATGGTATAAAAGACTTCCCTTACCGAAGAGAGACCAATGAACGCTTCCACACACCATTTTGCAAGTGATTCTCAATATCATCGTATTAATATATAGGGAGAGAAATTCTACTATACACACCCTAAAAACAATATACATACTATATGCATCTTTACCTTCAACTATTAAATTAATATATATATATATATATAATAAACTTCAGTCATTAATCAAAGTAACATTGAGTTCTAACTAAAACTAATTTGCATTATAATCGAAGATCACTTTAGTCATAATCAAAGAATGGATCATATACAACACTACTTTGGGACAAAACCAAACATCATAGCAAAACGTAACCAACTTTAATTTGACTATTTATTAATTCCACACCACGTCAATAGCTCATAATTAAGAGTAAATATCATTTTTCTCCCTAAACTATCACGCGTTTTTCACGTTGACCCCTATACTTCGATTTATTTTAATTTAGTACCTGAACTTTCTATAAATTGATCAATTAGACCCTTGTCGTCACCTTCCGTCTACAATTAGACGAAATGTGTTGACGTGGCATTTAAAATTTCATTTTACCCCCCAAACTATACCTTAAAATCAATTTACCCCCAAAATTAAAAATCAATTGGCCTCCCAAACTATACTTTAAAAATCAATTTGCCCCCCACATCAGCACATTTTGTCCAATTGTGGACGGAAGGTGATGGCAAGGGTCTAATTGATCAATTTATGAAAAGTTCAAGTACTAAATTGAAATAAATCGAAATATGAGGCTCAACGTGAAAAACGCGCGATAATTTGGAGAGAAAAATGATATTTACTCCATAATTAAACACTACAATAACTTATAATCACAAGACCTATGTACCTGACATTGTGCCTGTTTGGTGCAGCTTAAAAGCTGCTTATTTCAGCTTTCAGCTTAATTTAAGCTATTTTGATGTGTTTGGTTTAGCTTATAGCTTATAGCTTTTTAGAAGTCAGAAATCATCTTATTCTTTGAGTGGGTCAGGATATGCTTAATTTATAAGTCAGAAATCAGCTTATGTTCATAGTTATAAGCTATAAACTGTTTAGGCATAAGCTATAAGTACTTTCCCACAGCTCTACCAAACAGGGCCAATGCATTTACACTAGCCATGTTTCTCAACCCACAGTACAATTGAGTGAAGTCAAGCTAGTAAAGCACGAGTGAGTGGAAGTCAAGCTAGTCAAAAATTAAATCAATAAAGATGTCATACTCCATCTACTTCCATTCATAGGGATAATATGCACCTCACATGGCCATTTTTTTTTCAGCCCCCTAGCTTACGTTGTATAGGATTAGGATTTGAACTAATACTACTAAGGGAAAATTACATATCAGTGGAAAGTTTACAAAATATTAACATATCAGTCAAATTCACTTTACAACCATATATAACAACGTAATGGGCGAGACTGCGGTTTGAATGTTTTTAAGGATTGGATTTGGGATGGCCAAATTAATCCCAATACCCAGACTGGGCCAAACCTAGAGTGGCATATATTTCCTGTAAAGCCCTTAAAATAATACATAAACCAATCATTCAATAGATCTATAAACATGATAAATAAGTTACATTTCCATTCATCAGAGTTAATATTACAAAAGGTATTTCATGTAATTTCCAAATGTTTATAACAAAATAAGTGCCTTACGGGCTTACATCTTTCCAAGTGAAAACTTGGTTACAATAAAAGAGAGTCCTAGCTCTATACATAGAAAGCCCTCGGCTTGAATATATATTTAACACAAAATGAAAACAACAAAAACGGAGCCTTCAACTACTAAACCTCCCAAGCTAAGACCTTGGAGGTGACATGACATCTGTACCTGAAAAATGGTGTCCCAAGTAGGGTGAGCCAAAGCCCAGTAAAGATATGCTAAACAGTATATGAGAATTAACTAAAACATTAGCATCTGATAAATGTTTAACATTAGTAAACCAACTTACAACATTTCCATAACCAATCAACATTTACATCCATATTTCAATACACTTCCATTTATTTATCCAAATTAGTCCTTTGACATAGTTCATTTATATCTAAACATTTCAAAATCATATTGTCAACACTTCAATCATAAACACCATTCATACACTTCCATTCACTTGCCATTTTACGGAACTACGTTGGAGGGAACCGGCACCCAAATATATATAAGATTTCAGGACTTTCACCCTGGACACTCCGGCCAACTTAATTATCAATGGAGTCCATCCCCTATCTCCTCCCAAACAATGGAGTACATCCCCTATTTCCTCCCAAACAAGATACATATACAATGTATTTAACACGTTGTCATATACAATGACCAATTAAATCACATATTCAATGTTTATATCCAACCGTCATATTCAATGACATAATCCAATTGATTAGTTTCAATTCACCTAATCATTATGCAGTTTCTACAACAATCATGGCTATCCTCCATCGATAGCCCAAAACAGATATATCTAAACAGATAAATAAATTTCTCAACAGAGAATTTATCACATTTTCCATAGGTGAGTGATTCATTAATCCAACTATACCATTAAATCACAATTTCCTCCAATTTCATGACTCTCAAGCCAATTTCACATTTCCACCTTGATTTCATAATTCAAACCAATAATTAATTCAATTCAAATTGGGCATTTTTTCCCCTTTCTCTAATATTGCACCCAATGGCCAAATTTTCCCCCATTATGCACAAATAACCCCATTTTCAACACTTCACATACATATAGAACCCCAAAATAGAAAACCCTTCTTTTACTATTTCAAACTCAAAGCCCTAACTTCACCCAAACCAACCATTTATACAAAATAACCAATATTTATATTAAAGATCATAGTAATGAGTACATTATCCCTACCTCAAATGGAGAAGCTCAAATGAGAAAGAGAGAGAAACCCAAGATGCTCCAAATCTACACTTTTTCGGATCACAATGAAGCCCACACAAAACTCTACCTTTTTAACAAAGGGACTAGGGTGGAGAGACCCAAGATTAAGGTGTATTTGTAGAGAGATAGAAAGTTTAGAGAGAGAGACAGCAGGATTTAGGGTTTGGAGTAAAAAGGAAATAAAAAAGTGAAGAAGAAGATCGCTGCTGTGATCTAATATATGCGAGGTTCGCTCGAGCAAAGGACTTGTCGCTCGAGCGACCAGACACAAAAAAGAACCTCGCTCAAGCGCACAATTCAAAGCTTCAGGTCTGCAACGTAGAAGCACGCTCGAGCGCAAGAATGCTCGCTCGAGCAAAGGAACACATAACATAGGGCTCACTTGAGCACAAGAAAGCTCGCTCAAGCGAAGAATACCAACCTTCAGGTCTAACAGAGACGCAGACGCACGCTCGAGTGCAATAATGCTCGCTCGAGCGAAGGGACAACTAACACAGACCTCGCTCGAGCGCAAGAAAGCTTGCTCGAATGAAAGCTACATCTAAAAAGAATCCTGAAGACCCTCAATCCTCGCTCGAGCGAAGAAGCTAAAACTTGGGCAGCAACCATTTGTTCCAACTCACAACCAACCTGTTCCAAATTCACTCAACACCTCCCAAAACTCAAATGAAAAGGATTAAAGGATGGAAAAGAGATATATACAACAATACACAACCACGAAACCCAAGTCCGGAACACAATAAGTGACGGGGAAAACCGAGATCGCTATATTTCCTTAGTTTCCCTCAATCATCATTAGGTAAATCACACATTTTGTTCTTCTAATTCCTTTTACCATGAATCCCAACCCTCTATTAATTAACCTAGATCACTTGCTATACCTCTGCTTCTACTAACTCGGATATCCCCAGCCTATATGCAAAAAACTAAACTACTTCTTACTAATCGTTAGAGAATATATGTATGCATCCTCTTTCAACAAAGAAGAGGATGGTCAGAGAATTCTGGAACAAGTGCCTTGATCAGTTACGGGTGTTATCTCATGGTGCTTCAAAAGTGGAAGGACTTAACAGTGGTAGAGATTAACTTCTCTAGAACCCTCTTTTTGGTATAAATAAGTGGTTTGCCGATAGGTAATCTGACAACTACAAATAGTTTGAAGATTCATTGGAGAGGTTGCACAAGTGGAAATATGGTTCTCATGAGCCTTTTATTGATAGAAACACTTTTTTTTGTTTGAGCTTCAATAAAGAATTTTAATAAAAAAGCAAGAAGAAAGAAAGAGGACAAGAAGTCCTCGTACAAACAAAAAGATAAAAGTCAAAACAAATAGCACGATACTCCTAGCACTAGGGATGTTATTGATAGAAACTCTCTCTCTCTCTCTCTCTCTCTCTCTCTCTCTCACACACACACACACACACACACACACACACACACAGAGTCAGATTGATGATAAATTTAAAGGAACCCTACCTAAAGGGCTCTCACTCACAAGAAAAACCCTTGACAACCTATGGTAAGGCTATCAGATTTGTGCTATATGTGCAGTAGAATTGGCTATGAGACGTGATAGTTCTGAGGAATTCTGACCCATAACTACGTGTAAATCCTGGTTGATTTTATGGCTCCCAAAAAAAAAAATATCAGTCCAACAAACAAGGAAGCCCTTACCTTGGTCAAGTTTCGCAGGTAAGGCAGGTAAATACAGGAAGAAATTGCAGCAAAATGTGTCAAAATAGTGCACCAAATTAAGCAACAAGTAGTAAACTTGTACAAGATGCTTACATCACACAAACCAAGGTGGCGCAATTTCTAACTAAGAAAAGTGGTGATAGCCATATGTGTCACATAGCAATGCAATGTGCTACATGGGTTTTCTCTCAAATTAGCAAATTAGAAAAACTTCCAAGTGAGCGCCCAAAATTAGGAAATTGGGTTGGCAAGCTTTTAACAGACTTCTATCACTGAAGAGTATTTTGTGGTTGAGGACAGTTCACCACCCCTCCAAATTAAGATTATTCAAATTGATACAAGGAAGACGACTTCCCTATTTTTTCAAGCTAAGAACAACTCTCAATAATAGGATGAAAACACTGCTTTGGTAGTTATAGATACAAACCTCAAAACAAATTGCAAGCATATTCGCATCAAAAAGAGAAATCAACTACTAAGGATGAACCCAAGACATAAGAACATGACCTGGTAGATGTCTAACTTTGAGTTAGCATAGATTGGCAACTTGTAGAACAGAATTCAGGTAAGGCACTGGTCTATAAACGGGTTTAGATGATTGTCCCTCAACAGCCCCAAGGAGCCACATCAGTATATTGTATAAGAATTGTTAGGGGCTGGGGCTACCTTGACAATTCAACCATTAAAGGTCATGGGTGTCTAGTTTAGACCCTCACTAATTTGTCTGCTTGAAATGCAAGCTAGAGAAAATAATTTTGAAGAAATCAGAGTATTTGATTTGTGTTTTTCACTTTTGGAGAATATCGGTCTTGTTGGAAGAGTGGTAGTTTTTTCAAGCAAAAAGGTGGATTTGCACTTAATTGGGCTTAACTGGCTGGCCCATTTGTTTACCCAGCTCCTCTAGACTTGAGTCTAATGGATTGGTGTAGACACCCCATTTTTGACCATCCTCAAGACTTGGACGTCATCGTTTGCACACTCGATGATTATCCTTGTTTGTGTTCGTTTTCAGCGCCCAAAGTCCCTATCCGAACGCCTTGTCTTCGAGCCTCTAAATCTTGTTGTTTTGTGCATCTTTTTGGACCAAGAGCTTGTTGCCTCTTGCCTGGAAGGTAGGGTCACCTGTCGGCCATGAGTTGTGCCTGTCGGACACTGGTGGTGGCTGACAGCCATTGGTCTTCTTTTTCAAATATTTGTTTGCCAGCTGTGCTAGCTGTTGCTCACTGAATTGCATCTTCATACACGTGTATGGTAGGATGAATACAAGCTCAAACCTTGATTTTCTATATATAGGGGGTGTCCTCCCCCATCTTGGGGGGTTAGACATTTTAGATAAAAATTCTCTCTCTCTCTCTCTCTCTCTCTCTCTCTCTCTCTCTCCTCTTATTTTGTGCCTTGTAGTTAGTTTTCTCTACACTTTTGCACATCAACCCTTAACCAAACACTCTCACCTTTGAGTTGAGGTCTCTTGGAGCTTTGTTTGAGCCTTGGAAGGGAATTTGAGCTTGAGTTTGTGGCCGAATTGCATTTTGTTTCAAAGGTATTGAACTGACCTCATTTAAGCTTATTTTGAATACTTGATTTGCCATCCTTTTCAATTGTTTTAAGGCTGTTTTTGAGCTATAAAAAATTCTATTTTCGAGGCATAAAATGGTAGTTTGAGTCTTTGTGAGTTAGAGGGTTGTCTCCCCTTTTGTTCCTTAGCTTGTCAAGCTTTTTGTGCCATCTTTTCTCACATTTAAAATCAAACTTTTTGGGCCCTTTAACCATTGAAATTCAGAGGTTTTTCAGTGACAAAAACTTTGTTTTGAAGTCCAAAATTGGAGGGGTTAGCCTCCCCTCCTTGTGTCTTGTTTGTATGCCTAGATTGTTTAACATGTGAGCATGTTTTTCTAGAATTTTGTAACCTAATCTTAGCATTTTTTTGCTACTATTTTGACTTGTTTTAGCTATGTTTGGGACTGGTTAAGTCCCTTGAGCTTTGCTTTGTTTGGTTGTAGTGAAATTTCCTTTACTAGTTTGATGTTCGAATGCTTTAATCATCATCCTTTTGAGTTGGATGCATGTTTTAATGCTTTTTCATGCCTAATTCCAGCACCTAAATATCTGCAACCCCCCCCCCCCCTCACTTCTTCACTTTTTCATTTGCTTTGAGGGTTGTTTAGCTTTAGGGTTGTGTTTAAGCTTGAGATCAAGGTTCGTGCTTAATGGTTTCAATCCTCTTTTGAGGGTTTCTACTAACCAAAGGCATGACCTCTCTCTTGCCTTAAACTATCCCTTGGTTGACACCTCTTCCATTAGAGGACACTCACTTTGGACTTAATTAATTAAAGAATGGATTGGTAAGCTGAAATGAGTAAACAAAAATGAACAAGTAAAAGAGGTAAGATAAAGCATCTTTTGTGTTGCATTGCATGTGTTCAGATCGGACGTTAATTCGAACACAAGGAAAATGGGACGTTTCATACTCAAAGTGATGAAACGTGCCACTTTCCTTGGTCACCGTCACCCTTGATCATGCATGATAGAGTGGTGGTTGTTTTAGTCCTGTTTGTGCATTTATTAAGCATGTACAAGCTTGGTTCCTTAGCCATCATGCATAGAAAATGCTTGGTTGATGGTTTGAGGGCCAAGAATTACACTCCTTTGAACTTGTGTAATGATAAGGAGAGTAACAGTACACACAAACTTTGAGAATACACTACTTTGCCTCTATTTGCTCTCTGTTGCAGCAAAAAAGAAGTTCAGGGCAGGGGTGGCCGACCGCCACCAGTCGTAGCCGATGGCCACCATTGGTAGCAGGCCGGCCATCAATGAAGAAGGTTGCTTTGTGTGCTCCTAAAGGGGATCAGAAGTGTTCTGGGAGTTGGCACAAGTTTTAGTTATAAAAAATGTGCAAACAAAGGATGCAACGGCAAGGCGATGGCATTTTCGGGTGGAGAAGCCGAGCATGCATGCATCCCTCGCCCCTCGAGGCCATTCACTTGCTTTGCTTAAATTAGTTAGTTGTAGCTAATTCATTCATACAAGTGTTGTAATTAATTAGTTAATTAATTCGTTTTGTAATTAATTAGCTTAATTCGGTTTGTAATAATGGTTAGCTAGAATAGTCAATTAATTCATTTTGTAATAGTTAGCTTAATTAGCTTAGCTAGTTAGCTTATTCATTTGGACCCTTCTTCGTGAGGGCATAACGTTGTAATAAGTGTGCGTGCGTATGTGTATGTCTTCCAACCCCACGTCCTTCTCCCTTTTTATTTAATCGCTTTCGATGGTTAGTTTAGGGACATTTTCAATTAACATACCTTATGCTTGCATGTTTTCATCCATTCATTTGTCTTGCATGCACCGAGGCTCGGCACATCATTCAAACTGCATTGTGAATTCAATACTTCCTTGAATACGTGTTTCAAAGCATGCTATCAAAGTGTTGCAAATACCATGATTAAGTAGCCGAGCCTATTTAGTTACATCATTGCATGCATTGCATTAGTCATTTAACATAGTTAGGATCATCCATCTTTCTAACTAGCTTTTGTTTTGGCTTGGAGTACTCGGTAAGTTTTATGCTGTAGCATACTTGCATGAGTGTGATTGCCATATTGCCATGTTTTGCATGCTTTCCATGAGGCTATGTGTTTAAATTCTAAATTGCGTGAATGCCTATGGATGAAGGCTTGATTGTTTGAATTGGAACGATTCAACGAATGCGCGTTTTAAAGTCCGCTTTGTTATGGAAAATCATGTTTTAAGCCCACTATGTTTGGTGACAAGTCCGCATCTTTAAGCCCACTTGAGGGTGGCATACTCAAACCATTTTTGCAAAACAAACATGAGTTGAGTTGTTCCAATTCTAGCAATTTTAGTCTATACTTGTTTATGTGTGTCACATAGTAAAGTTAGATAATAACCGGAACAAGAGCACATAATGTTTGTAAAAAACATATCATGATTAGTAGAGGCCGATCTTTGATCGGTTGATCGGGCGAGCGGGGGTGCTCATTTCATGACCTTCCCCTTTCGTACCTAAGTTCCTGAGTCGAGAAAACTTTGGTGATGACGGACACGTGGCCTTTGGCACGAGTCAGGGTTTTCTAAATTTTCCCAAAACAAAATATTTAGGTGGCGACTCTGTAATCTGGCAAAGCAGTCTAATTTTGGCATTATTTGATTTAAAATTGATTTTCCAAAAAGGTTTTTCGGATTGGACTCTTTGGTGTTTATCAACTTCACATTGCATTTGTGAGATTAGATTTAGAATCGCGAGAGTCCGAACTGTGAGGCCTTCTTTTCAAAACCTTTCCGAAAGGTGGGGACATGGAAAAATGAGAGTCCATAGTTTTTGGTGACTCTGCTGGGGACTTAGAGAACTTGACTCAAACTCATGATATGTTGTTTTATTTACACTTATGTGTTTTTTTGCATTTGCATTTGCATTGGTGTGCTTAAGTCATAGTGTTTGCCATCTGCTATTCCTGAACAGTTTGCCGGAGGCTTGCTTGGAAAAGCTTGCCATAAGGCTAACCAGTTGCGGGCTCTGCCACGATGGGAACACAAACCTTGGATCTGGACTATCGCTATATCATTTGATCCACCTTTCACTTCTTGGTGTTAGGAGCGAGAGGTATATTAGGCGGTCTTGCTGAGGCACCCTTTTGACCAATCGACCTAGTTGTATGTCGAAAGCCATAGAGACTGTTCCAAACTAGGACAGGTTGCTTACCCGAATGCAGGATTTGTTTGAAATCGCTTGTTTGCATAGTGAATCCCTAGTTCCTGACGAAATTAGGACAGGGTAACCCTCCCCCATCATAGGGGTGTTTTGGCTCTTACTTGCTTGATACGTCCTTTTAGAGGGAAACTCTGTAGGACTGTATGTATCAATTACAAGTCTAAGTATCAGTTTGAGGGTATCAATTTTGGGGCAGAAATCATGTTTGAGCACAGTTCTCCAGCTTATGATTACAACTGCGCGTTGTTTCTATTTGACCCAAGGTACTGTGCGGTTTCTGATTTTTGTCTCTTTTGCTTTATTTTCTTTTTGCAAGGTAGTGTTTCACAATTACTTCAGACGAGGTTGTTACCCCCCAAGCACTATGGACCAGAGTAAGGAGACTTTACCGATCTGGGGATCTTGTAAGAGGACAACCAGTGTTTGCTTCACTACCCCCGGTTACAAGACGGAGTAGAGTCAGACATAACTCACCAGTTCATCAGTCACCAATTTAGCAGTCATTGTCTACTTCACCTGTACTTAATTGGGCCCAGTTATCTGCTTCTACTTCAGAAAGAGAGTACACACCGATTTTGATAGCTCAGCATCCTTTAGTCAACATGAAGGAAATGATCCGCCAACTCCAACAGACTATCGAGGCTATGCAGCTAGATGCTACTCGCCAAGCCGAGGTCACCGCTTGCTAAGTGGAGATTATAGCCCAGCAGGCTGAGTTGATCAGTAGGCTTTAGCAGTAACAACCACCACAACAAGCAACAGCTTCTGTTTCGTATCCACCCCCAGTCAGGGTTCTAATACCCGGGATTACAAGTAATGTCTAGGAAAATGCAGACATTCCAACAGAGCCAGTTCCACCCTAGACTTCCAAAGCACCAGTTTACCCAATAGAGGCGCCGTTTGTGTTTGAGGTCGACCCTATTGCACTGAAAGTCAGTAAGCTTGAGAAGCTCTTCAAACGAGCTCAAGGCGTGAATTCAATCCCGGATATCGAGGACGGCTATACTGATACGGCAGTGACATTGCCAGATAGGTTTAAAATGCCGCATATAGACCGCTTTGATGGTTCAGGTGATCCCATGGTCCACTTGCAGCTATTCTCAGATATTCTACGGTCGATGGGCCTATCTAGACTACAGAAGTTATCCCTCTTCAGTCAGACCCTGTCGGGTATCACGGCCATTTGGTTTGCTAAACTTGAAGATTCTGTAAAGAGGAACTACGAAGAGATGACTGAGGCCTTTATTTCTCAATACTCCTACAACACTCAAATCGAGATCGTAACTCGTGATCTCGAAGCAACCCGCCAAGAGTTAAAGGAGGGATTCTCCGATTTTGTAACCCGATGAAGGGCCAAGGCCTCCATGATGACCACTCGACCGGCTGAAAAGGACCAGATCCGAATGGTGGCTTGTAACCTGCAACCGAGGCTGTTACAAAAGATGATAGTCATACCTCTGTCTACTTTTGTTGACCTCTATGAAATAGGCGTGCAGATAGAGGATGCAATGAAGCAGGGTCTGATAGACCACGAGAAAGAGCAGCCGAAGAGGTCTTTCACACGCAGTTCTAATGCGACCACGAGTGGTAGTGCAGCTACAAGGCCTTCAGATGTGAGCATGGTCACCACCACACCTAAAACCGCTAACCCCTTTGCCGGCACAGCCAATACAACCCCCCAAACTTCCAGCCATCAGGCTCGAGGCCAAAGGGTTTTCACCTCACTCTACATGTCTCTATCTATGGCCTTGAGGGTCTTGATTAGAAAAGGGCATTTGAAATCGTTAGAACAACGCCTATTGCCCGATCCTCTCCTTCCTAAACACAACCTGGATAAGTGCTGCGCCTTGCACCAACAGCATGGTCATGATACTGACCAGTGCTTCAGATTGCGTCATGAGATTCAGGATCTCATTGACAACAAAGTGATAGCACCCCCCAAGAAGCCCAATGTCACTACAAATCCCCTTCCACCACATAACCAAGCCCCTCCACCCCAGTAAATAAACCTTATCCAAACACTAGCCGTCCCTTACGACCCCAGTGTATACACTATTCCATCCCACCTACCTAAGTCGACGTTGTTCATCCCAGAAAGCACAGATTTGTGCATGTTGGACACATCCACATCCCAACCTAAACCTACGGTGGTGACCGTGGTAGATGAAGGCAGGGTGGCCTTGTTAGAAGATGGAAATGTCAGTTCAGCACTTGAGGGCTCCGTGGACTCAGTTGGGGAGGATTACAACCCGTGCCGCTATATTGTGCCACCAATCAGGCCAAACCAGAGTTGGAGTTGCCGACAGGAATGGGGGTCAGTGTAGTCCAGGAGGATGGACCAAGCCAAGGATTGGATGACTTAGCTGACCTTGAGGAGGATATCAATAATCTGTAGTTCTTTGACGAGCAAGATTCGGGGAATGTGCAAATTAACTGGTTTGATTTGAACAGATCAGTGGATAATTTAGGGTGGCTCAGTGATGAACCAGATGTGGATTAGGAATTTTAACCAAAGCTGGAACAGTTGGAAGCAGGAACTGCTACAAGGGTCGGAACAGTCGTGGACAATGGAAAGTTACTGGAGAGCGCCGGTACTAATAATTTCACTCAAGAAATGGGCGTCATAAGTACTGTGGACACTGAGCAAGAGGTCGCGCTGAAGTAGTTTGAACAGGAAAATGATGGGAATATTCAGGAAGCTGGAAAAGCCAAAAACTCTGCAGGGGATGACTGTGATGTCAGAGTAATTACAACGGAACCGGACAACTGCCTGTCGGTTGCTGAAAGAGTTTGGTGGGAAGATGATGATCTGTATCTTGCCCACACAGACGAGGATTGGGGTCAAAACTTGCCAGATGACACTTGGTATTCTGAGCAAGTGGATCACATGACTAGAAGCGGGCGGTACTTCAAGCCTCTACGCTTGGACCAACCAGAAGCATCCGGAAAGGATAAGGAGGCTGAAAAACAGAAGGATAAACAGTTAGAAGAAGAAGCTGTACTGAAGCAGCTAAAGAAAATCCCAGCAGACATATCCATCTAGGGGTTGCTCATGGCTTCACGGGTTCACAGGCAAGCCGTCCTATCAGCAATGGATAAAGCCAAGCTGTCTATCGACACAACTCTCGAGCAACTAGTGGAACTTGTCTTCCCAGGAGGAACCTCGCCGACTTTGACCTTCTTAGATAAGGAATTGCCGCCTGAGGGCTCTACGCATAAGAAACCGTTATACATCTCAGTTGAGTGCAGAGAGAAGTGGGTGCCAATTGTATTGGTGGACACTGGGTCTGCAATTAATGTGTGTCTGTCTCGCACAGCCTATGCTATTGGCTTGAAGCCAGCGAACTTTGTACCAACGGCCCAGGTGATCCGGGCCTACGACAACACAAGTCGAGAGGTGATGGGGACAGTTCAGATCATAACACAGGTTGGCCTGGCGCAACAGGATATTGAGTTTCACGTCCTAGATGTTCCGGCCACTTTTAACTTACTCCTTGGACGGCCGTGGCTGCACTAAGTGAAAGCTGTCTCTTCCACTCTTCATCAGATGCTGAAGTACCCTCTTGGAAAAGCGATGGCCATTGTGTTTGGAAATTCATCTATGCATCCTCCGCTTGTGGTCACCACGCCAGTGCTAGAGATTGTACACGATGATGAGGATGTTTTCTTGTTTGGATTTACCTTGGCTGAGGCCCGGGTTGTGCAAGATATTTTGGTTATTGATGAGGGATTGTACGTCAGCGCTCAATCAGTTTACCTCATGAACAAGCTAAAACATATACCTGGGGTGGGATTAGGAAAGAGCGGTTGGAAGGGCGTTGCTACACTGGCCGAAGTGCCGCATAACCCTCATACCTTTGGTCTAGGTTACACGCCTACCAAAGAGGACTGGGTAAGAAAAGGGAAGGAAATGGCAGCAAGAGCCAAGGCAAGGCAAAGTGGGAAGCACTATGAGTTAGTGCATAGTCCAATTCAAGGAACTCTAAACGGCTGCTTTGTCCGGGAGGGGGAAGACTTCCCATTTTGCGGCTTTCTTGAGCCATGGTTGAACTCCGAGAACCGGCATCTACCCGGCCTTGAGATTTTCTTTGACCTACAACTGCAAGAGCATGAAGCCACTGAGGAACAGACTGAATTAACTCTTGAGGCTGAACAGAGTATAGAGGATAAGTCCAGCAGCAATGAACTTGAGGTAGGAGAAATACTGGCTTATCTCCTTTCGGATCCTCAGATCAAATCGGAGAGCTTGGGGGATGACTTCACCATTTCCATGATCGAGGATCAATCAGGTATGGACCCTTCCAGTGGTATTTTGGACGCATCTAACGCACACTCTCTCACTTGGCAGCTAGAGGAAGGCTTTTTGTCTGGCAGTTCTGAATCAGGTAGTGAGTCAGAATCTGATTCCACAGAGTCGGTGGAGTCGGAATTAGATTCCAGTTCTTTTGAGTCAGAGTCCAGTATTCCTGGGGTTGATAACCCGGATGTCGTTGTTTTGTCCATGTCGTCTTTTTCCTTTTCTTTTGAGTCGGTTGTAACCGAGGAATTGGATAAGCTAGAGGCTTTGAATGAGAATGGTACCACTGCTGTTTCTGAGTACTTCTCTGTACCACTTGTGTATTGCATTGATCATGACTTTCAAAATTTTGATAAAAACAACGAGGAATGAATTCCTCTGGTTTTGAAACATTTGATTGATCGAGAGGAGGAGAGGTCTGTAAAACCCCTTGTTGGTGAAATCATTTCAATTAATGTGGGTACTGAGAAGGATCCGCGTTTGGTCCAGATCGGGTCCACGTTGTCTTCGGAGGAACGCAAGCGCTTAGTCGCTTTATTAAAAGTTTTCAAAGATGCTTTTGCGTGGTCCTATGAAGACATGCCTGGAATCAATCCTGAGATTGTACAGTATCGGATCCCTCTTGACCTCGAGGCCCAACCCATCAAGCAAAAGTTGCGGCGAATATGCCCAGATTGGGCTTTGAAGATTAAGGAAGAGGTTACCAAGCAAGTAGACGCAGGGTTTCTGCTAGTATCTGAGTATCCAACTTGGTTGGCCAACGTTGTTCCAGTGCCGAAGAAAGATGGCAGAATTCAGGTATGTGTAGACTTCAGAGATTTGAACAAAGCTAGTCCGAAGGACGACTTTCCTCTACTGCACATCAATGAATTTGTGGACTTCACCGCAGGCCATGTGTTGCTCTTCTTTATGGATGGGTTTTTCGGGTATAACCAGATCTTGATGGCACCCAAGGATAGAGAGAAGACATCCTTCACCATGTCGTGGGGAACCTACTTCTACAAGGTGATGCCGTTCGATTTGAAAAATGCTGGGGCTACTAATCAACGAGCTGCGACCACTATATTGCACGATATGATCCACAAAGAGGTCGAGGTCTATGTGGACAACATGATTGTCAAATCCAAGGAAAGAGATGGCCACTATAACGCCTTGAAGAAATTCTTCCAACGAATCAGAGAATATCGGTTGAGGCTGAATCCACAGAAATGCACTTTTGGTGTCATAGCAGGGAAAATGCTAGGATTCTTGATTACACAGAGGGGCATCGAGGTTGATCCTTCCAAAATCAAGGCCATCCTAGAAATGCCACCACCAAGGACTGAAAAGGAGGTGCAAGCTTTCTGGGTAAAGTGCAATTCATAAGACAATTCGTTGCAAAATTAACCTTGACTTGTGAACCACTATTTGGTCTCTTGAAGAAAGGAAAGAAATTCCAAAGGGATGACCGATGCCAGGTTTCTTTTGAGCAGATCAAGCAATACCTTCAAAACCCGCCTGTGTTATCACCGCCAGAGCTGGAGAAGCCATTGATTCTATACCTGTCAGTAACCGACATGACTATGGGCATAGCAAGAAGATGCTATACTACGAGACCCGTTACACCCCGTTAGAGAAGACTTGCTTAGACTTGGTATGGGCAACCAGGAAGTTAAGGCACTACTAGTTAGCTCACTCCGTAATTCTGGTTTTGAGATTAGATCCCATCAAATATCTCTTCGAGAAACCAGCACTTACGGGTAGGCTAGCCCGTTGATTGCTTCTTCTCTCCGAATTTGACTTGAAATACGTGACTTGCAAGTCTGTTAAGGGAAGAGCGGTAGCTAAGTTCCTGGCAGATCACCCAGTGGAAGGGGACGAAGCAGTAGAATACCTATTCCCAGATGAGGCTATTCTGCAAGTCGAGGAAGAAACCTGGATAATGTACTTTGACGAAGAGTCTAACCAGTACGGTTATGGGATAGGGGTGTTACTGATAGCACCTAACAATTCCCATATACCTTTAGCCTTCAAACTCCGGTTCAAAGTATCCAACAACAAGGCAGAGTACGAAGCATGTATCGCTAGCTTAGAAGCCGCCCTGGAACTGAAGACTCAAACCTGGTTGTGTCTCAGGCAAAAGGAGACTAGAAGGTTAAGGAAGAAATGATGAAAATCTATCACCAAACCCTGGATATTCTGATTCCTAGGTCAAAGAAGTTAACCTTCACACATTTGTTAAGAGAGAACAACAGGTTCACTGACGCTTTATCAACTCTATCTTCCATAAGAGACATCCCTTTAGGAGTCCGGATGCGTCCGATCATTATTGAACAGAGATATGTCCTGGCCTATGAGTTGATCGCCGCAATAGATGAAGTATAAGATCAGAACCTCTGGTATTACGATATTTGGAACTTCTTGGAAAATAAGGTTTATCCACTAGAGGCAAATGAAAAAGATAAGAGGGCAATATGGCGAATGGCTGCTCAATTTATCATCTGCGGGGGTAAGTTGTATAAACGAGGTCATCTGGGAATGCATAAACTATGTGTTGATGCAGAAGAGTCGAAGCGCCTAATGGAGGCCATCCACGGAGGGGAGTGCGGATCGCACATGAGTGGAGTAATGCTAGCCCAGAAGATTCTCAAGTAGGGCTACTACTGGTCAACCATGGAGGAGGATTGTATCAGTTTTGTTCGGTGATGCCACAAATGCCAAATTCATGCAAATTGCATGAATATCCTGCCATCGATGCCGTACAACATGACTTCACCATGGCCATTTTCAGTCTGGGGAATTGATGTTATTGGGGAAGTTACACCGAAAGGCTTGAATGGGCATGAGTACATCTTGGTGGCAATAGATTATTTTACAAAATGGGTCGAGGCCCAATCCTATGCAGTGCTGAAAGCGTCGCATGTAGCCAAGTTCATCAGGAATAACATTATTTGTCATTATAGGGTCCCGAATGAGATCATTTTCAGATAATGGCTCCCATTTTAAGAGAGAAGTGATCGACTTGTTGGAGAAGTACAACGTGGCTTTTCATAAGTAATCCACATATCGGCCACAAACCAACAGAGCTGTTGAGGCTGCCAACAAGAACATCAAACACATTTTGCAGAAAATGGTTGAGACTTATAGGGACTGGCCAGACAAATTGCCATTTGCTCTCTGGGGCTATAGGACTTCAATTCGAACATCTACTGAGGCAACTCCGTATTCTCTGGTTTATGGGATGGAAGTTGTTCTGCCGATTGAAATAGAGGTTCTGTCGCTACGGGTTATGGCTAAGTGCCAGATAGTAGAAGCGGATTGGCAGCAAGGCAGGTTCGAGGAACTTATGCTGTTTGACGAAAGGAGGCTGAAAGCACTGTACCACGTCCAAGGTTATCAACGCAGAACTACCAGGGCTTTCAACAAGAAAGTTAAGTCCAGGAATCTAAAGAAATGAGATTTGGTGCTGAAAGACAACTGGGCTCCCATCCATGACCCTAGGGGCAAGTTCAGACCCAATTGGACTGGTCCTTACATCATCAAGTCAATCTGGTCACGTGGAGTTGTCATTCTTATGGACTTAGATGGCCTGGAATTCTCTCAACCAATCAACATGGACAAGTTGAAGAAATGCTATCCTTGAGTGGCTCGCTAGGCTAAAAACCCGAAAGGACAACCTAGGCAAAAGTTAGAGCACAAAAAATTAGAAAAAAAAAAAAACTAAGCTCGCAAGGTTGAAAACCCAGAAAGGACGGCTTTGGCAAAAGTTAGAGCACAAAAGGAGAATGTTAATACACGAGTGAACCCGAACCGAACTACGTAAGGCTTGATTCCCATCTTCAGGATACATAGGCAACTTCATTCTGAAGTTCAGCCGTAAATACTTCAAACTCAACTATCCTGTCCATGAGATTGTTCAGGTCATCTTTGTCTTTTCTATATCCAAGAATTCGGTTGTGATCTTCGTTATCAGAGCTGGTTACATTACAGTGCAGTGCTATTCAGACAAGGGGAAACTTTTCATTTGCTAGATTCAGGGTTGTACATCTCGAGGATAGACTCCATGTGTGTCGAGTTGTGATCCTTATCGAAAATGGTTTTGAAAATTTTTAATAAAAGTTGATTTTGTTCAAATTAATGTTGTTACAACTTAGACCATTTTTGGACCAAAAAGAAAATTTTCAGTACCCACAACTTCAATTTCATTGATTTCAATACAGAGCTCTCTAACTCTCGATACAAATCAAAGTTGTTTTTTATCACATTCAAAATGAAAACTTGAAAGTACAGATCAAAGTAATAAACTTGGCGCATATATGAGTCAGGCGTTCCTGCGTCTCCTCCCTGTGCTTGCGGAAGCTTCCGATGCTAAAGTAGGCCCGGTTTGCACCTCATCTTCAAGCCAAGCTATGCATTCGCCAGATAAGGTGTAATTGAAATTGGGAACGGGAGCCAAAAGTTCTCTTGTCCTCCATGCAGTGGGGTATCGAGCTAGTTGTGAACCTTGGATTGGAAATGAAGTCGGGTACTCTATCCCGTCTTCTGAACAAGTCTGGTCATGTCCGAACTAACGCCTGAACCGAAATGGAAAAGTAGAAGACACAGTGTATCAAGCCAATCAGCTGAATGCCGAGTTGTCGAGACATGTTGTAACTCATCTCGGGCAGATCAAGCCAGGGGCAATGCCAAGCAATGTCAACAGCAGACCTGTTGCACATCTAGTGGCACCACCACTCCTCATTCGGGAAATCAACTAGCCGTTGGCAAAAGAAATAGCCGCGTGCTGAATATGCAGGGCAAGGGTCCATTACCTTCAACCTGTCCATGAGCCATATCTGGGAAGGGATGAAAAGAAAAGAGAGATTAAAGAATAGAGAGGCATATGTGGAGAGAAAAAGTGAGAAAGGGTTTTGAGAGAAAAACAGAGCCTGAGTGCCAAGAGATGTGAGAAACACATGTGAGATAGGGTGGGAAACATTACCTGTAAAAGTAGTGGACTTTCTGCAAATTTGGTTGTCTCCCGTCGATGGAAGGCATCCAAACCCATCAAAGTCTTGGCCAATGCTAAGCCAATGCACCTTTTTCCCTCTTTCAATCAGTCGAATGCTAGACCCTCCGAAACCCGGGGCAAGTAGAAAATGAGCCAACATTCATAAACAGAGAGCATGCTGTCGAAAACTCTGCCAAAGACGGTCGTCGCGGTCACCGACATCAGAAAATTGATGAATGAGGCTGGGAATATCTAGCTCTCCGTTGTGAACCAAGGATCGAGCTTCGTGTAAAGTGAGCCCACACATCCTCCATAGAGCTTGGATGTGACCAAAACGGGACTGGGGCAAGATTTCCTCGTCACGCCGGGACTCTATCAAAACTTGAAATTCTTCAATTGTTGGGCATAATTCTTACCCCCCAAAGCAGAAAACATATGTAACCGGGTTCCAACACCTAGCCGCGGCTTGAAGGAATGGAAAACACATTGGAGAACGACTCAGCGGGAATAGTGCATTTATGCCGAAACCCCGAAAATTCAGCTTTTCTGAGCCATCTAAAGTCGCAATCCAATCGGAGAGTTTTTCGGTGAAGAATGGTTCCATTTGTGGAAAAAACAGAGCTGGAATGAAAAAACTACAAAGTCCCAACTTTTGTAGAAGATAAGGCACTGAGTGGAAGACAGGTGGCAGCAATCTGGAGGCCCCTTACACTGATGGCCGACCGGTCAGTGCTGGTAGCCGACCGGCCACCACTGGTGGCCGACAACCTTTGTTTATGGCCGACGGCCTCCTGGTTTGTCCTTTGGTCCATCTATATGTTGAGAGTGCTAATAACCTGTGTTTTGTTCTGCTCTTGGTGCATTATGCTGTCTTGTTTTAATAGTTTTGTTGAGTCGCTTTTATTTTGTTTCAATTTGTTTATTGAGTTGTTTCAATTTGCTTATCGAGTTGTATTCATTTTGCTTATGGAGTTGTATTTGTGTTGTTTTGCTTATCGAGTTGTTGTATTGTTCATCGAGTCGTTTTATTTCATTTGTTAAGTGTTGGTTTGTTCATTACCTGATTAAGAAAATGTCAATACAATGCATAGTGTTCAATTTCCATCAACCTCGTTTTTATGCTATGTGGTACAATGTGGTGCTCAGAATACAAAATACAATACTTTTTCATCAAAAAGTTGGTTTTCATTCCAATCATGGTTACTTTTTACGAAGAGTACAAGTTTTTTACAAAAAAATAAAACTGTCTAAGCTGTACAAAGTGCTAACACTACTAGCAAAAAGAAACTAAACAAAATACAGAAAATTAGCGCCAGCTGTCTCAAGCTCTAGAGGCCCTCTTCGTCCTCTTCCTCAGTGGAGTGGACTCTGTAGAGCTATCTCCATCCGCACCACTATCTGAACCTGATGCTGAATCAAAACCAGAACCGGAGCCGTCGTCGCCCTTTGCCTCGGAGCCCTCCTCGGCATCGGCATCACCACTAGTAGAATCCGAGCCAGCGTCATCGTCTCCGCTCTCCGATGATTCAGCCTGCTGACCCACAGCCTCCTCGGTCTCGCTAGTCTCAGTGTCATCCTCGCTCAGAATGGGCTCTGAAGGCCCACTCTCAGCTCGGGTGCTCCTAGCTCGGCCTCGGCCATGTGCAGGATCCTGTCTCTCTATCCCTGCTGTTGGAGGAGGTGATGATGGTCCTGCCACTACTGCCGTCGGTAAAAGTGTGGGACCTGGAAAGGCAGTTGGTATGCGTCAGCCACAGTATGTGTATCAAATGCAAGTATGGTGTGCAGAATGAGTACATAGAGTATCAATACAGTATGAAAATGCAGTGTGTCAGATGTAATCTATACATGCAATGTATCAATGCAACATGGGGAAGTGTTCAGTTGAAGTGTCAGTTTTAGTATATCACTAGAAATATGATGACTAAATGCAAGAAAACTGAAGAAATCACCTGAATGCTGTGGAAGCCGAGCAGTGCCTCCCTCCTCAAGATCATGTCCTCGAATGAGGCCAACATCTCAAGCAATCCCTCGACGTACCCTGTTGAGGCCTTCAAATGCAATTTGGAATGATCAGTGTCTGAAAGGAATGAATATTTGCGTATCTGAGCAAGAATGGAAAAAAATGAAAACTGTAGTACATACTGGAGGTGAATTAGGCGTCCTGACATATCTATGACCAGCCACCGGAGGCTCGATCGGAATCCTGTAAGCCTCTCCAGTGTACCGCCAACTTGTCAGCTCGGTCGGAAGCTCTGGCCAACCGAAGCTTTGCCTAGTGGGGGACACCCCTGTAGCCCTGCCCTTCGGCACTCGAGCCCTGCTCGTTGAAGGGGCATCGGCTGCTCTCCCTACACGAGCATGAATACTCGTCAAAAGGGGCTTGAGGTGCGTCTGGATGTATGTCGTATAATCCCCCTCTCCAAGAAAATAGTCTGCCTCCACGCCTCATATAAAGTCGATCACCTCCTAGGATGAGAGACTCTCTGTGGCCCACATGGATGGCGGAGGTGGCATGGGAACCGTCTGCAATGGCAAACCCAAGGTTTGGCGCAGGAAGCACTCACCTAAGAACCAGGCATGGCCAAATGGTCCCTCAAGTACGAGCTGGTAATGGGAAGCACCCCAAGCACCAGCAAACTGGTATCTGACACCCTCAGGCATCGTCGCCCAAGGCTGCCATGAGATCTGCAGACAGCAAATATACAAATTGTTAGTTGCCATTAGATATAAAATATGAATCGGAGCTGAAGTAAAGTAGAAAGAACTGTGAGTTTTGAGTTACCTCTGCTGCCCTTACTGTGTCAAAATATTGACGGAAGAATGAAAAAGTCTCTCATGTCCTCCGTAGGCATCTTCTGTTATACCCGTAAGAGTACGGCACGACATGAGGCATCTCCACCTCCGGCTCTGGAGCAAATGTCGGAAAGTATGCATATGCCCATAACTGCAGAGAGCAAAAGGGCGATAGTGAGTATACAATAGATAAACACAGGTGATGCAGAAAGCAGAATATGTGTGCAATGTGCAGAGAATGTAGAATACAGAAAAAATACAGAAATCAGAGTGTCTAGTGCAGCGTATAGAAAGTACATAAATCTGACTATGTGTATGCAGTGTACGGTGTTTGCAGTGTACTAAAAGTGCAAAGCAGAAAGCACGCCAGGAAATATAAAGCAAAAAAGTAAGGCATACCTCCCAGGCTCTCAAGTAGCCGTCCGCTCTGTTCCCGCTCCTGCGGGATGTCGAGCTCATATAGCAGTACAAAGTAGCAAGGCCAACGCCGCTCCAATCATAATGCCGAACCTGAGATAAGTCCACCAAGGCACTCAAGAGATATAGCCCGACAGTGTTCGCTCTGTCGGCGAACAAGGTGGTGCCAAAGAGGAACATCAGGAAACCTCGGGCATGCTGCTCGATCTCCTCTAGGGTCTCTAGGGTTGTCCCTCTGAAATGATCTGCAAACCAGCTGTACCGAACTGTCCCCGATCGAAAGAGAGGTAGGCATGCACCCATTAGGTAGATCCAGGCGGCCTCCCACTCGCCCATGTCTGTATCATATGGTATCAGCCGAACTCCTACCTCAATGCTGGTGAGCATAGCAAAATCATACAGGGTCATCGTCATGTCTCTTGCAGTAGAGAAGTGGAAGGAGTTGGTGGTGTCCCACAACCTCTCTACCAACGCGCCAAGAAGGGCCCTACTTGCTATGAGTCGCGATAGCCCCATGCAAAATAAGCCAAAACCTGGCCTCGTTGACGATCTAGCGGACACCAACGGGGAGGTCCATATACCAGTCCCTCGCAGATATGGCTCCATATCCTTGGATAGCGTGAGAGTCTCCCTGTAATCAGAGTTTGAGAATGACAACGTATGAAATACAGTGCATGGATGTGTTCGAGATAAACCGATGAAAGACAATGTAAGAAATACAGTGCATGAATGTGTTTGAGATAAACAGGTGAAAAACAGTGCAAGAGTGTGATTAGGGCAAGAAATGCAGTGTAAACAATACAGTTGAAGCAAGGAACACAGTTAAAGTAAGAAATGCGACATATATTGAAGAAAACATGAGAATACAGTGCATACCTCGGTGGCTCCATAGGATAAATGAGACTTTGGCTCTCGCAGCAAGAGATCTGCTGGTGCGCCTCGCGCGAATCCTTTGAAACGACGGACTGTATTGGGCGGTAACACATGTACCTCAAGGTGGTATGTCTCCGGGTCGAAGGGTTGAACCCTGGGTGGTAATGGAACATGCTCGGAATCTCCCTCCATCCCTAGGGAACCTCCATCATGGGGAATGTCGTCTGCTATCTGGAAAGAATGTGAAAAAGTGGGGCGAAAATGAGCAAAAATGGTGGAGAATACCAAAAGTCAACTCTAGGGGAAAGAAAATGGGAGAAAAAGTCAAAGCCCGAGAAAGGCACAGAACCCAAGAGTAACTCAAGGGAAACAAGCCTCAAGTGGTGAAAATGAAGAAAAAAACGCCGAAAACAAATTCCAATCGATTCAAAACGAAGGAAATCAAGAGGATTTAGTGAATCAACTTCGCGTGGGGCGTTGGAAAATGCATATAAAGCACGGATCTAGGGGGGAAAAGTGTCTAGAGAGGAAGATGAGCCAATTTCGGCTAAGGAGATGTAAGGAAATGAGGCTTAGAGATGTGTACTTAAAGACCCGTATGGAAAATGACTAAAATGGCCCGAATTGCCATTGGTGACCGACCGGCCAGCATTTGTAGCCGACAATGTCCATGTGTGGCCAACAAGTGGTCGGCATCCTTCCAGGGTGGCTGACAGGCCTCCAGTGCCCTCCATGTGCGTTTTGCTACTGTTTTGTGCCCTTGGTTCTCGAGAAAGTGCAAGAAAAGTTCACTTTTAAGCTTAAAGTGTCTCTACGGAAGCTCTAAACCGTGTCTTTGGTGCATGGCTCCTCACTACTCAACATAGACGAGGTGTATCCTTTTTAGAACATATTGCAACTCTTTCGAGAGGTAACTCGGAAGTTGCGATTGAGTCGTTTTTATCAATCACGCATTTGTCATTGCATAGAACGTGCATTTCTTTTTCGTTGCATGGAACGTGCCTTTTACATGAGACCTTGCATAGAATGCTTCAGTTTCCTATTTATCTCACATAGAACATGCTTTTGGTTATTCTTACATAGAACATGCACTCCCCCCTTGTTGCATAGAATGTGCTTCCAATTCATCTCGCATAGAACATGCTGCCACTATACTCCCACAGAACATGCTTTTGTTTATTGTGCATGGAACATGCACTTTTGCTATGTTATACTTGTTGAGTTTCTTTCTTATGCAGGCATGATATTGTATGTATGGTTCATTCAGAGGAATTCCAGGTGAGATCATTCCTGTCCTTTGAACACCTTGTTTGGGGTTAGAGACATTTGGGCTCATCCTGATGTTCTCGTTGCCTTTTCTCCTCTCGCATACGACGCTTTAAGACGCTTTTGGGTTAGAGACATTTGAGCGCGTCCTGATGTTCTCGTTGCCTTTTCTCCTCTCGCATGCGATGCGTAGGACGGTTTCAGGTTAGAGACATTTGGGCGCGTCCTGATATTCTCATTGCCTTTTCTCCTCTCGCGTGCGATGCGTTAGGACGCTTTTGGGTTAGAGACATTTGGGTGTGTCCCGATGTTCTCGTTGCCCTTTCTCCTCTCGCGTGTAACACATTAGGACGCTTTCAGGTTAAAGACATTTGGGCGTGTCCCAATGTTCTCGTTACCTCTTTTCCTCTCGCGTGCGATGTGTTAGGACGCTTTCGGTTAGAGACATTTGAGTGCGTCCCGGTGTTCTCGTTGCCTGCTTTCTCCTCTCACATGCGATGTGTTAGGACGTTTCAGTTTTAAAAAAAAAAAAATTTGGGTGTGCCTCCGTGTTCACACCATCCCTTCTTTCCTTCCGCTTGTAACGCGTTGGAATCTTGTTCGATGCCTCAGGTGCGCCCGACTTTTGTGTTATTCTTTGCCTTTCCTGCGTGATGCGTAGTTAAGATTGTATAATTTTCTTACATCCTTTCTACATGAAATGTGGTTAGGCTTATGATTCTCACATGTGCGGTGTTTACTTACTTCTTCCGTATATGAGATTGTTGTAGCATTTCTTTGCATAGCACTTGCATCTAGATGTTTCATTACAGCCTCATTGCATGATCATAAGTTATGTTCTTGCATCATGCATATCATTTGCATCTTGCCCCAGAACTACGCTGGTTTGATTCCTTGTAAAAGGATACATAGGCAGCCTTGGGGCGCAACCATTCTTGGTTTTGCTCGTCTGTTTGTCCAAGTCTTTGGCCTTGTCAAAAATAGGTCGTCTCTGGGCTTTGACATTCACTCACATCATTTCATGACTTCCGAGTTCTGTCAAAAGGAGCAACTGTAGACACCCCGTTTTTGACCGTCCTCAAGACTTGGACGTCATCGTTTTCACACTCAATGATTATCATTATTTGAGTTCGTTTTGATCGCCCAAAGTCCCCCGCACGAACGCCTTGTCTTTAAGCCTCTAAACCTTGCTGTTTTGTGCATGTTTTTGGACCAAGAGCTTGTTGCCTCTTGCTTGGAAGGTAGGGTGACCTGTCGGCCAGCCCTAGACCTTGTCGGCCAGCCCTAGACCTTTTCGGCCATGAGTTGTGCCTATCGGCCACTGGTGGTGGCCGACAGCCACCAGTGGTGGTCGGTCGGCTACCAGTGGTGGCCGATGGCCAACAATGGTGGCCGACAGCCATTGGTCTCTTTTTTCAGATATTTGTTTGCTAGCTGTGCCAGCTGTTACTCACTGAATTGCATCTTCATACACATGTATGGTAGGATGAATACAAGCTCAAACCTTGATTTTCTATATATAGGGGGTGTCCTCCCCCATTTTGGGGGGTTAGACATTTTAGCTAAAAATTCTCTCTCTCTCTCTCTCTCTCTCTCTCTCTCTAGAATTCTCTCTCTCTCTCCTCTTATTTTATGCCTTGTAGTTAGTTTTCTCTACACTTTTGCACATCAACCCTTAACCAAACACTCTCACCTTTGAGTTGAGGTCTCTTGGAGCTTTGTTTGAGCCTTGGAAGGGAATTTGAGCTTGAGTTTGTGACTAAATTGCATTTTGCTTCAAAGGTATTAAGCTTACCTCATTTAAGCTTATTGTGCATACTTTATTTGCCATGATTTTCAATTGTTTTAAGGCTATTTTTGAGGTATAAAAAATTCTATTTTTGAGGCAAAAAATGGTAGTTTGAGTCTTTGTGAGTTAGGGGGTTGTCTCCCCTTTTGTTCCTTAGCTTGTGGAGCTTTTTGTGCCATCTTTTCTCACATTTAAAATCAAACTTTTTGGGCCTTTTAACCACTGAAATTAAGAGGTTTTTCAGTGACAAAAACTTTGTTTTGAAGTCCAAAATTGGAGGGGTTAGCCTCCCTTCCTTGTGTCTTGTTTGTATGCCTAGATAGTTTAACATGTGAGCATGTTTTTCTAGCATTTTTTAACCTAATCTCAGCATGTTTTTGCTACTATTTTGACTTGTTTTAGCTATGTTTGGGGCTGGTTAAGTTCCTTGAGCTTTGCTTTGTTTGGCTGTAGTGCAATTTCCTTCACTAGTTTAATGTTTTAATGCTTTAATCATCATCTTTTTGAGTTGGATGCATGTTTTAATGCTTTTTCATGCCTAATTCCAGCACCTAAATATCTATAATCCCCCTCACTTCTTCACTTTTTCATTTGCTTTGAGGGTTGTTTAGCTTTAGGGTTGTGTTCAAGCTTGAGATCGAAGTTTATGCTTAATGGTTTCAATCCTCTTTTGAGGGTTTCTACTAACAAAAGGCATGACCTCTCTCTTGCCTTAAACCATCCCTTGGTTGACACCTCTTCCATTAGAGGACACTCACCTTGGACTTAATCAATTAAAGAATGGATTAGTAAGCTAAAATGAGTAAACAAAAATAAACAAGTAAAAGAGGCAAGATAAAGCATCTTTCGTGTTGCATTGCATGTGTTCGGATCGGACGTTAATTCGAACACGAGGAAAATGGGACGGTTCACACTCAAAGTAATGAAACGTGCCACTTTCCTTGGTCACCGTCACCCTTGATCATGCATGATAGGGTGGTGGTTGTTTTAGTCTTGTTTGTGCATTTATTAAGCTTGTACAAGCTTGGTTCCTTAGCCATCATGCATAGAAAATGCTTGGCTGATGGTTTGAGGACCAAGAATTACACTCTTTCGAACTTGTGTAATGATAAGGAGAGTAACAGTGCACACAAACCTTGAGAATACACTGATTTGCCTCTGTTTGCTCTCTGTTGCAGCAAAAAAGAAGTTCAGGGTAGGGGTGGCTAACCGGCCACTAGTAGTGGCCGACGGCCACCAGTAGGAGCCGACCGACCACCAATGGTAGCTGATGGCCACCATTGGTAGCCGACCGGCCACCAATGTTAGCTGACGGCCACCATTGATAGCCGATCAACCATCAATGAAGAAGGTTGCTCTGTGTGCTCCTAAAGGAGATCAGAAGTGTATTGGGTGTTGGCACAATTTTCAATGGTCAAAAATGTGCAAACAAAGGCTGCAATGGCAGGGCGGTAGCATTTTCGGGTGGAGAAGCCGAGCATGCATGCATCGCTCGCCCCTCGAGGCCATTTACTTGCTTTGCTTAAATTAGTTAGTTGTAACTAATTCATTCATACAAGAGTTGTAATTAATTAGTTAATTAATTCCTTTTGTAATTAATTAGCTTAATTCGATTTGTAATAATGGTTAGCTAGAATAGTCAATTAATCCGTTTTGTAATAGTTAGCTTAATTAGCTTAGCTAGTTAGCTTATTCATTTGGACCCTCCTTCGTGAGGGCATAACGTTGTAATAAGTGTGCATGCATGTGTGTATGTCTTCCAACCCCACGTCTTTCTCCCTTTTTATTTAACCACTTTCGATGGTTAGTTTAGGGATATTTTCAATTAGCATACCTTATGCTTGCATGTTTGCATCCATTCATTTATCTTGCATGCACCGAGGCTCGACGCATCATTGAAACTACATTGTCAATTCAACACTTCCTTGAATACGTGTTTCAAAGCATGCTATCAAAGTGTTGCAAATACCATAATTAAGTAGCCAAGCCTATTTAGTTACATCATTGCATTCATTGCATTAGTCATTTAACATAGTTAGGATCATGCATCTTTCTAACTAGTTTTTGTTTTGGCTTGGAGTACTCGGTAAATTTTATGCTTTAGCATACTTGCATGAGTGTTATTGCCATATTTCCATGTTTAACATGCTTGTCATGAGGCTATGTGCTTAAATGCTAAACTACATGAATGCCTATGGATGAAGGCTTGATTGTTTGAATTGGAACGATTCAACGAATGTGCGTTTTAAAGCCCACTTTGTTGTGGCAAATCATGTTTTAAGCCCACTATGTTTGGTGGCAAGTTCGCATCTTTAAGCCCACTTGAGGGTGGCAAACTCAAACCATTTTCGCAAAACAAACATGAGTTCAGTTGTTCCAATTCTTGCAATTGTAGTTTATACTTGTTTCTGTGCGTCACATAGTAAAGTTAGCTAATAACCAGAACAATAGCACATAATGTTTATAAAAAACATATCATGATTAGTAAAGGCTGATCATTGATCGGGAGAGCGGGGGTGCTCATTTCATGACCTTCCCCCTTTGTACCTAAGTTCTCAAGCCGAGACAACTTTGGTGATGACGGACACGTGGCCTTTGGCACGAGTCAGGGTTTCCTAAGTTTCTCCAAAATAAAATATTTAGGTGGTGACTCTGTAATCTGGCAAAGCAGTCCAATTTTGGCATTATTTGATTTAAAATCGATTTTCCAAAAAGGTTTTCCAGATTAGACGCTTTGGTGTTTATTAGTTTCACATTGCACTTGTGAAACTAGATTCAGAACCGCGGGAGTCCGAACTGTGAGGCCTTCTTTTCAAAACTTTTCCAAAAGATGGGGGCGCGAAAAAATGCGAGTCCACAATTGGGCTGGCCCAAGACTTGGATCCAACCCATTTCATATTTAGTCCCTTCACCATCTATATTAATTTAACCATTATTCTACTTTTAAATTCTTCCTCATTTCTTTTAATTGATCCACTGATCCTGCAACAACCTTTATAAAGGGAGTCAACCTATGTGAGATACTGAAAATGTTAACATGCTAGGATCTAAATATGAATTCCCCTCTTGACTTTATTACATACACAAAGATACTTTTGACAACAATATGACCCAAAATATTAAATTGATATCCCGACTTCAATATGAGAACAATAGTGCATTTAGGAAAAAGAATACTGATGCAAAGTAGCTGTTCATATGCAGCTCAAAAATCCAACACAAAGTATCTAAGAACAACAAAATGACAAACTATAACAATTAAGTGCTTCAAACTGTAACGATTAAAGTACTACACAATGCTTCCTCGTTGGAAAACCCTTCAAGAGAAATTGGGACGCACATGTGATTTCCAGACTCTGTAAGCTACATCTAGTGCAACTACGTTCTCCATATAAGTTTTAA
Organism: Camellia lanceoleosa; assembly: GCA_025200525.1. Classification (NCBI taxonomy): domain Eukaryota; kingdom Viridiplantae; phylum Streptophyta; class Magnoliopsida; order Ericales; family Theaceae; genus Camellia; species Camellia lanceoleosa. The sequence goes on from CM045762.1 coordinate 58,849,779, forward strand.
CATAAAATGAGTCGCCATGGAGCTCGAGATGCTTGATTTGGTAGCTTTTTGTATCACATGAAACCAACTCCCGAGGCCCCAGTAATCCATCTTGAACCATTAAGACATCGCCATTCTTCCTAGAACCTAATACTGTCAACCATATTTGCTTCCCAATCTTTCTACATCCTTTAGTCCATGACTCTATGACACCATATTCTTCCATCACCCATACATGGTTAGTCCCAATCATTTTCACATAAGTAAAAACAGCTTTATAGAGGATTACATCAGGTGACTTGCCCAATACTGTAATAGACACATCGGTTCAGAGAATCACATCAATTTGATGGTTTGGCAAAGCTATCTCCCTAAATACCTCTTCGACTATATCAAATGCCAAAATGCAAACACAATCCATTCTTAGATTAAATACAACCCAATGAGCAGCCCCATTAAAAAACATAGGCAAGGAATCAAAATCGTAATGTTCATAACATAAATCACCAATACAAACAGATCTCCAAGAACCTGTGCTAAGTGCTAAAAGCTCCACCCTATGCACAACATAGCGATGATGGTTATCCTTTGCGCACACAATTTTCACCACTTTGTAATCATTACTCATGTGGCCTAACCCAAATCTAAAATCAAACCAACGCGAGCGACGAGCCTTGTTTACAGAAGAACCAGACTTAGGAAGTGTCATGAATCTCCTAATTGATGGCTTCCATAGAACAACATAGTCTGACCCATTATAATCCGATAAGCACAACAACCCATTACATGCCAACAATCTTGAACAATTCGTCATAGTTTTGAAATGGGTATTCAAGTTTCGCAAACTCATTGCAAAATGTCTCATCATCAGTAAGTGAGAAACAGCGATCTCGATTCTCATAGTTGAACTTGATGAGTAGTTTGTGACTGTGGTTCGATTTAGTTCTATTAAGGTGTGTGGTGATGAAACTTGGGTTGGTGATTAAGTAGTACCAAGATTTGCAGACTGACCTGAATCGAAGCAGAGATTTCATAGGTAGTCTAGCAAGGATTTCGATCCAGACTTCCTCAGGTATGAAAGCATTCAACATTGATTTCTTCGTCGTCGTCATCATTTTTCTTCTCTTATTTTTGAACTTGTTCGTCATCATCGTCGTCGTCTTGTGTTTGCTTTTGGTGAAAAGGGCAAAGAAAGGAAAAAAAAGTAAATAGAAGTAAGACATGTTATAAATTTGAGGATTTTTTTTTTTAGGGAAAAAATTACCAAAGAAAAAAAAACAATATTTAACCCTAATACCAAAAAAGAAAAGAAAAATAAGTATATCAATTTAAACTTTAATTTTTTTTTTTTCAACCTAAACTATATACTTATTTTTTTCTTAAGTAAAACTAATGAAAAAAAGTTTGATATTTTAGCCATTAAACTAATATAAAATGTCTAAAATACTTTTTTTTTTCAATTTAATAGTTAAGATATTATTTTTTTATCAATTTTATTTAACAGAAATAGGTGAATGATTTCCATTGAAAATAATTCAAAATATTAAAATGCAAATTAACAAAATTAAAAATGATTTATATAAATCAAGAAACAATTTGTTAGAATATATTTTGCTATAAGAATCGAACTCCAATTTTTTGGTTTATTTATTTCTTTTAATTTCTTCCAAAATAAATACACATTAGTAGGATGTTTATTAAATCAAATGTCAATTTAATTCTTATCCAAACAAATCATAGAAACAATTTTGAACCCCAAAAATAAATAAATAAATTAATTAATTAACAAGCAATATTTTAAGAGAAATTACCTGTCAGTGATAATTTGAAACAATTATTAGATATATATGGAAAAGTTTATAATTTTAATTAAAAAAAATCTCAAATTTTGACAATAATATCAAATCAAATCCTGAAACTTTAATCTTATCAATTTAAACTCAACATTTCTTAATCCATTTCAATACTAACAATTTGTCAAACTTTGTTACATTGTCAAAAAAAAAAAAAAAAAAAAAAAACCAAAAATTTCAAATTAGCAAAACAAAACTAGCAATAACTATTAGTTTATGTCATTGAACAAACAAAACTACCAAAAAAAGAAAAATAGAATTAGAAAATGACACCAAAAAAAAAGGTTAAAAAATACCCATAAAATGATTGAATAAAATAAAAGTAGGAAGGTTTACAATCTATACAAAATCCCATAAAAATCTATACAATATTCAAAGATTTAAGAGATAGAGAGAGAGTGCCAGTAGTGATCGGTGGCAAGAGGGATCACGAATGTGAGTAGCGACTCAACGAGAGAGGAAGGGAGAGGCGAGAGGCGTGATATGTAACCTTATATGAGAGAGAAAGTGAATTAGGTTTAAATGAGAAGTGATTGGGTGTGTGTGAGTGTATGTTTATTAAAATACACTTGGTTGGAATGCATTAATAAATTGGTGGACAGGTCGGTTGGAGCCGTGGGTTGGCATTTTGAAACCGCCACCTATGCTGCACTGCCCCGCGATGACTCCAAGTCGCCCTGCTAGACTTCAAAAAATGTGTGGTTCGGCAACTTCACGGGTAGTCTAGCAAGGATTTCGATCAATACTTCCTCAATTACGCAAGCGTTCGACATCGATTTCTTCGTCGTTGTCAACATTTCTCTTCTATTGCTTCTGAACTTCTTCGACATTTAGGGAAAAAGACAATTGAGACAAGACAAAGACCAATGAAGGAATGTAAATTTCAACGACAAACCATAACATAAAACACAAAATCTATAAAGAACATAAAACCAAAACCCTAGAAATACACAATATTACTTGGGTTAAAACCCAAAACCTATATCTAAACTTGTTGAATCAACATAACAGATCAAAAATCAAAACCCTAGATTCAACTTTCCTACAGATTAAAAAACCAGGGATCAATTACAAGCAATGTGAGAGAGAGAGAAAGAGCTACCACGCTCTATATCGAAGCCTCAATCGCGAATCCTGTTGAAATAAAATGAGGACAATTTGTATCCCGATAAAGAAAAGATAAAGGAATGGAATAGCTATTCACTACAAGAATTCGCACTTTTGCCGACTAAAAATTTGGTCGGCAAAAGTCCATTTTTAGTCGGAAAAAGTTATCCGCGACTAATTTTTTTGGTCGCCACTTTGGTCGCCAATTGAGGGTCGCAGAAAGTAATTGGAGACTAAAAAATTTTTTAGTCGCGAAAAAGTTATATTTGCCGACTAAATTTTTGGTCGCTAAATATATAATTATTGCGACTAATCCATTTAGTAGCTAAAACACTTTAGTCGCGAAAAGTCATATTTTCCCGACCAAACATGTTAGTCGCCAATTCGCACATTCAACGACCAAATAGTTTGGTCGGCAATTGTCGCCCATTTCCACGACCAACTAATTTGGTCGCCAATTGTCACATTCCGCGACCAAAAAATTTGGTCGGCAATACATTCCACAACCAAAAAGATTGGTCGGCAATATTCACTACAAGAAATCGCATTTTTGGCGACTAAAAATTTAATCGGCAAAAGTCAATTTTTAGTCGGCAAAACCCATTCGCGACCAATTTTTTTTGTCGCCACCTTGGTTCCCAATTGAAGGTCGGCAAAAGTAATTAGCGACCAAAACTTTTGTTAGTCAGGAAAAAGTTAAATTTGCCGATTAAATTTTTGATCGCTAAATATATCATTACTGCGACTAATTCATTTAGTCGCTAAAACACTTTAGTTGCAAAAAGTGACATATTCTCGACCAAACATGTTAGTCGCCAATTGCCACATTCCACGACCAAAAAATTTGATCGCCAATTATCACATTCCGCGACCAAAAAGTTTGGTCGCCAATTGTCACATTCCACGACCAAAAGGTTTGGTCGTCAATTATCACATTCCACAACTAAAAAGTTTGGTCGCCAATTGTGACATTCCACGACCAAAAATTTTGATCGCCAATTGTGACATTCTAGGACCAAAAATTTTGGTCGCCAAAAGGAATGTTTGCGCCAACATGCAATAAAATAAACCTATAATTCATAATAATCTATCCAATCTATTCAATACAATCTGTAATTTACAATAATCAATCAAACCAACAATTCACCTGAATCATGAACATTCAACAAACTATATAAATCATCAAACTCTGAACCTGTTTAATTAAAGTCAACAACTATTATAAATTTTCATACACAAGTAATTCCAAACTACATATTCGTTCAATTAAAAATCCGCTTGTAATCTATATAATCATCCAATTCACATCCACTTAGCATTAAAATTTAAAACGTATTCCTTAAGTGAAGAGTAGAACTCCCTTCACAGAGCATCAATAGCTTTCATTGATTGAGCAGAAAGAAAATTCTTCCAACAGTATTCATATCCAGTTACGTCTCTTTCAGCTTCTTTCTAGGCCTCATAAGCCCGGACAAGAGCAAGGTTATCACTATAATCACGTGAAAATTGTGCTTTTGCTGCTTCTGCTAGCTGCAAAAAGAAAGACACACAAATCAATTAGTGAAACAGATAAGATAAGATACTCAATTTTCTAGCAAAAGCTATCTATTAGTGAAACCACAACTAAAATACCCAATTAACAACTATAGACATAAAATTATAATAGCATAAAAAGTCAAGAAAAATCATGATGGATCCGAATATTAAAGTTATAATAGCATTGGGCTGCTAAGGGGGCAGGAATGGGAAACAAAATTACACTGTGGCACACTGTCAATGAAGATTTTGAAGTAGAAAAACATGAATCATCCATTATAATTTTGTACCTGTTGGCATGAACACAATGAATGATGAGAATCCACCACCCACTTTATTTTTACCTAAATTATATACATATTAACTTGTTGTGCTGAGTAGGGAAAAAAATTTACAATGATGATATGACATGATTATGGATGCATGATATATTTCTCAGTAATTATTATATAAGTATAATAACAAATCTCACTACATGTAAATGTGACAGGTACACATTATATCAAAATAGAGCATAAGCCAGAGCTAGCCACTGCAACCCCAGCTGCAGCAAGACCAGGCCAGGTCAACACAGCAAGGCTGCAGTACCAGCCGCAGCCAGAGCAGCTAAAGTCAGAACAGATAGGGCTGTAGCTTCAGTCATGCTCACGTGTTATAAAGAGAACTAGCATAACTGTTTCAAGTAGTTAGGCTGTTAGAATTAAACCGTGGTTAAATTAGTTTGTTATGATTAGATTAAATATAAAAGCACTGAATCTTTGTAATCAATTCATCAATCATGGTTTTTGCTGGGTTAAAGGAATTGAGCCTAACAAGTGTAAGGATGATATAGCTTTAAGTACAATAAGAAAGAAAGTTTTGATGTAAAAGAAAAACTCTGTATAGATTGAAATCTCAAGAGATACCTCAATTTTGACACCTTCTTTGGCTTCTACAGCTTGATGAATCCCCTCAGACCATCTCCTTTTCTCTTCAACTCTCCCTGTCAACTACAGAAATGTCTTGTTGTGCTAATGTGAGTATTCTGCTCAACTCTCCCCTAAGACCATTTATGTACTCGATTCAACCGTTTCATAATTGAAGTCCTTCAGAGTATCCAAACTACAGGTGCTAAGTGTCCTAATATAACGCATCAAAACCTATTCAAACAATAAGTTCATAAAATTAACAAACATTAGCAGACACCAATAGCCCAACAGTGTGATAGACAATGTAACTAATCAAAAAGTAAATGGCAGTACTACAAGAATATCAAAACAAAAAAATTTAAATAACATAAAAACACAAATGCCAAAGTCAATTCCACAGATTTTTAAAAAATCACTAAATGTAAATAATCTGGAATAGTGAACCACACATCAACGAACTGAGAGAGTATGAGGTCAAGGGTACTCAAGTAAGTCTTATCACAAGCAGAACTCCACCTCCCATGCTACTGCCTCCCATGTACCAGGAGAAAAAAAAGAAAAAAACCAAAAAACATGTTCAACACAACACAACAATTCAAAAAATCCAACAATAATCACACAATTATAGAACGAAACCAATTCAAACAACCCAAAATAGTTTTTAATTCAACATCAACAGAAAGAACTTAATTCAGACAACCCTAAAATATGTTATATGTGCCATTAATGTGAAAACTCAATTAAAAATTACACTCTTTAGTCCCTCAAATATACCATATATATATCACTTTAAAATATACCATATATGCTGATGCTTTACTATTAAGAACATAAATTTAGGAAGAGTTGGCCATGTTTTGAAGGGAGTGAACACTGGAAATTCAAGAAAATTCTTGCTATACTTTTGGGACTGCAGTTGGGTATTTAGAATTAGGCAGATTGTGAATAAAGTAGGGATTTTATAGTTGTTTGGGTATTGTGTTCCATACATGTCGACAGTAGCTAGGCTGAGTTTTTAGTTTTTTTGGTATTAGGCTAAGACGTCTGAGAAGAGTAGGATTTAGGCTTATCAAATAGAATTTTAAGTGTAGGAGAAGGTTAACAATGTCTAATTTTAAGTTTAAAAGGACCTGATATTGTATAAATTAAACAGACATATGAAGAGAGTAGAAGAAGAAGATAGGCATCGCCTTCAAATTCCCCAAGGCATCAAGCCTGGGGATCAAAGTCTAGCACATAGTTTGCCTCTTCATATCAAACTACAATTAATTTTTTTTAATTGTACTCTAAAGACCTTACCAAATTCCACTGCTATCAAATATAATAGGCACATGGGAATATGGAGAGACATGAAGTCCACTACTATGTGTTATAAAAAGAATAGGTCAACTCAATAAAGCATGATGATTCATGATTGCAATTTGATATTTTTGGTTGCAATTTGCAATTTAATATTGTATGCCAAGCTAGCAAACTTCAATAAAGCTCTTCATGCCAAGCTAGCAAACTTCATAACCAATTCTTATATAAATTTATCGCTCAATTGAAATAAACAATTTCATGCCGAAAAAACTTCAATAAAAAAACCTTATAAAAAAAACTATGTAATCATTTTAGCAAAAATCATATTGCAACCAAACTTGAGCTACCACTCAAAAAACCAAAAGCACAACGCCATAATAAACTGACAAACTTGAGCTACCTATCAATGTCAAGCAATATCAAAAGAAAATAAATAAATAAACAAAAATAGATTTCTATAATATGAAGAGATAGATTTCTATAAATAAACTGTCATCCACAACAGCACACGAGTCATTGGTACTCCACAAAACGAATAATATCAAAAGAAACAAAAATAAAATAAAATAAAACAGACATAAAGACATGGCATCAAACACTTATAGAATCTATAGATAGATTTCTGTAACTTAAAAAATAAATAAATAAAAAGAAGAAGAAGGAAAAAAAAAAACACACACACAAAACCCACCTGACAGAAACCCAGAAGAAATAGAATCACCTTCTTCAAATGCAAAATGAAAACTAGACTTTTAGAGACTTGACTTTGACTTCTAGAATAAGAATTCTTAAATAGAAAACTAGAAAAAGAATTACACTGGTATTTACAAGCTATAGAGGCTCCTGCAGTTTTGTTCCCAATCCAATTGTCAATAAACCCAAGTCCATGAAAAGTAAATAGATGATTATCTCAGACCAACAAAATTTAATAGATGATTATCTCAACTATCTACCTGATATCTACAGAAAAATGTCAATAGCAAAGGTCAGATGTGAGCATCATCCACATCAGCATCTATCAAGATTATAATTTTATGATAGCGGAGAGCTTCCTTTTTAAAATCCTCACCCTAAAACCAGTAAAATTCAGTCAACAAAATAGTTGAAGCATCTGAAAAGAAAGTAACTAAGATTTTGAAGATTATAATTAAATAACCTTTACTCCAAGTCCCAGACCAAGAATAAGATTTTGAATCTCTTCATTCTTATACATTGCTGCTTCGTCCTTTCTTTCCATGTTCAAAATTTTACCCCTCATGGGAAGAACAGCCTGCATCAGGCCACAAATAGGTATGTTTTAGTAGTCAAGACTGTTATAGATTTCCTGAAGAATAATGCATTTAGAAGCTATGATGATTGAGAAATAAGTACGAAGGACATGTCCTGCACAAGTTAAACTAAAGTTCCCTCACTTAAATTATGATTTTTTTCATTCAAAACTTCAAGTTTACAAGAAGCATGAAGCATATTCCGTAACACAAAACATTATCAATCATTGGCACATATTCCACACAATTAATATGGCACACAAGAGAGAGCAAGAGAGATCAAAAAATTTCATGGCTAACCATATCGCATGTATTGTATGTGTTTTAACTTTTAATTCTATCTTATATAAAATAAATAAATAAGTCAATATACATAGGTCACAAATTACAAACAACTATAAAATATCCACCTCAAGCAAGGTAACCAAGCACGGGACAAGACTCCACTAACACCATGCACGCGTGTGCGCACAACATACAATTCTTTATTCATTTTTCTTGTTTCTTTTAGATTCTTTTGTATTCTATTAATATTACCATTATCGTAATTGTTATTACCATTTGTTGTGGCATTGGGGAGGAAAAAAATATTTCCAGAAGTGCTGCCTAAGCCGCACCATAATTAATTAATGGAAAGTTGACTGAAAAATTTTGTCCATGAAAGCAAATATAAATCAGTACAAGATACACAATTTAGCAAAGCAAACTTTACAACAAAATTATCCAAAAGAAGCTTCAACCATTTCTTGCACTAGGAGCTACAAAAAAAGAAAATTTCAAAATTTCAGCTGGAAGCACCTATCACGTCCTTGTTTTGCACTGCCACCGGCTGAATCTCCTTCAACAATAAATTATTTCTACAAAATATAAAATGAACTTGAAATTGGGTGCTCAAGTTATTACCAAAAACTTCTCCAAACCAAACCTAAGACAACACCTTTCCACAAGTTATGAAGTTAATAGATCCAAAGACATCTATGAAGTACCAGTACAGACATTTCACTTAAATTGCAATATCCGTGTCTTACACTTGTAGGACATATGACACATTGGGACACGTGTGGACACGCCACATGGCATGTTTAATTTTTAATATTTTTTTTTGGACATGTTGGGGACACCCTTGGACATGTTTGTAATACTAACTAGGACACCTCTTGCCTCTCTTCAACCTGAGTACCAAATACTAACTAGATATTATTAGCAATTAGCAATCCTAAATAGCATACACTTGAGAAGAGTCATGCTACTCAGGGCAAAGGAATAATTCATAACCATATTTCTACACTTTTCTCAACATTGAAAAGAATCTAGACGAATCGGCATCATATAATAAACTTATGCAGTTCAACCCCAGAAACTAACAATAAATTTACCTAAATAAAACTAGATAAATGATTAAAAAGCCACTTGGATTGACATTTGTTATATATCCTTAAAAACATCCTTGCAACAGAACTCCAATTGATAATAGAAATATCATTAAAAACATTGTTGCAACAGAAATTCAATTGATATTTGTTATTAAACTCTACCCTTTTTTTTAACTTCGATGAAAGAATAAACAGAGCATACCAGAATCTTCAGGTTTGTGGCTGAGCAATCGGCTAGCTTTCCAGGAAGAGATGAGGATCTTAAAACACTCTTTTGTCTCACCAATTCTCTTACCCTCTTCGCTGCCAGAGCTGCCTAAACAGGGAAGAACGTGTATGTAGCTAGTGTGAGAAATAATCAAATTTTAGATATGAGGGCAATGATCAGCTAGAAGGGACAGAAAATGCACCCAAAGCATTGTGAATAATATATTCTTAGGGAAGAGCAGCTCAATCAATCATATAATTGAATTGTGAGAGTCATGATTCACGCATTTTAATTATGCTAACTTTAGAGCATTAAGGGACTTGGAAAGGATTGAATCGAGTACATCTGCATGCAACTCCAAGTATTCAGTGAGATACTCTTGAACAGATTGATCAACCACTTTCCGCACCTTTGAATTTCCCAACCTTGTCTTTCAAGGATAAACAGAATAGGCAGTAATATATTACAAATGAACAAAAATGGAAATTGATGATCTCAAACTTCAAAATGTGCATTGATGATCATAAACTTCATGTTGCCAAAAGCATTATTTATGACTGAAAGCATCAGTGATCATAAACTCTGGATTTGCAACTTTGACAGAGATTACACATGTTATTCCCTCCCTCAAGTGCTCACCACTTAAACTAATATCCTTCTCCTGGATTGGATCAAACAAGATTTTAATATTCAAAACAAATAGGCCAGAACCAACGCACATTCAAATTTTTTAAGAGATACAAAGATACAAAATTTATGTGAACAAACTTCAATTTATGTGAACTTCATAAATTACATAAATTTTGAAGGTGAACAAACAATTTATGTGAACAAACTACAAAATTTATGTGAACAAACTTCATAAATTGAAACCCTATGGCCAATCGGCTCTTCAATTTGACTGATTAGAAGAGGATTTAAGTGTGTTGGATCTGAGATCATTTGCATTGAGTTAGAGAGCCATGAATGAGAGTGCAAGGCTGTTCAAAAAATAAAATAAAATAAAATAAAAGAATGAGAGCGCAGGGAAGATGGGTTTGTCTCTAGCCATAGTGGAGACGAACCGAATGGCCATAGGTTTAAGATCTATTCGGATTATAAAACTACATCATTGTTGTTCCAAGGATACACAGTCACATAGAGATATAGAGGAACCATTTCAACCCAATCGATAGAGGAACCGACTGGAATGAGAGAGTCGAAAGAAGAGTCAAAAGAAGCGTACCGTCTCGCCGCCGAACTAGTCTCGTCGTTGCTGAACCAGTCTTGCCGCTGACTGAAACCTTTCCCCTTCAACCCCAGTCTCTCTTCAAACCCTCTATCTTCTCTCTCTCATATTAAGGTTTGCTCACTGTTTTGAAACAGTGTTGTGAAATTAAGGGCTCTACAAACCTGAAAGGAAATGAAAAAACAAAAGGGGGGGGGGGGGGGAAGGGGCTGTCACGCTCAAATATTACAATAAAGATAACTCATATGCGGAATAAATATAAGAAATATCATAAATTTATATATCAAAATTCACTGTTTAGTAAGCAATTAAATGTCATATAGGCTTTTATCTTTCCAAGACATTGCTTGGTTACACAAATAGAGTCTCCCTCATTACACATTAAGCCTGGCTTTACAAATAACACTCATGCACACATAAAACATAACTAGGAAACTCTTGCTTCCCGAGAGTCCATCCATGCTATTGCCTTGGAGGTAACATCTCACCTGCACTTGAAAATGATATTCCCGTATAGGGTGAGCTAACAGCCCAGTAGAGATATGCTAAACATAATATGGGCAATAACTAAAACGTAAGCATTCGATAAATGTTTGACTCACATATATCCATTCATAATCCATTTCAATTACATGATAAATGTATCCATGTTTCATAATAATTACCATTTCTTAATTCATAATCCTGGCTCAGAACCTGGCCATACCTTTTAAGTGAGATTATATCTCATATCAACAGTACTTCCATTTCAATTGAGATAAGGACTCAAATTAACATTTCCGGTTTCATGACATTAAGTCCATGTTACATTTCATTTCCCATTTCTTTTTCAACTTCGAGTTTGAAAACAAGGCTCAACACCTAGCCCAATAACTTAATGAGATTAAGACTCATCTTTAAAACACTTTTGAAATTCATGATGGATACACATTTTAATGCTGTATCGATAACACATAAACTATTTCCATCCTTTACGAAAGATACACATTTCGGTGCTATATCAACATAACATGGACTTAATGCTATATCAAATCAATTTAAACACTTCCATAATCAACACTTGATACACATTGTAGTGTTGTATCAATGTCACACAAAATCCGGTTTAGAGGTTCATCCCCTATCTTCTCCTAAACCGTGGAGTACATCCCATATCTCCTCCCATACAGCACATGTATATAAACGTAGATCATATACAATCAATTAATACATAAAGTTAATGCATTATTTCAGTCGCTATATTCGATGACATATTCAATTGATTAGTTTTAGTTTGCCTAATCATCATGCATTGTCTACAACAATCAAGACTATCCTCCACCGACAGCCCAAGCAGTTATTTCTAGACAGAAAATAAATGCTACAACAGATATATATAATCTCAACATTTTCAAAGTGAGTGATTAAAGAATCCAACTCCACCATTCTACCTCATATTGAGTCGATTTTATTATTTCCAACTCAATTTCATATTTCTGTATTAATTGTCATTAATTACAGTAATGACCCAAATATACCCAAACATGACATTTTTTCCTTTTTCTCAATATTGACCCAAAGGCTCAAATATTATCAAAAACATCAATAATCTCCATTTGTTTAAAACCAAAATACACAGGTATGAGTCAATTGAACAAAACTCCTGGTTTCAACATTATACATCTCCAAACTTAAGTTCCCAAATCAAATCATCTAAACAAATAACTCAACATTTATGTTAAAACACATAAGAATTAGTAGGAATCCTTACCTCAAATTCAGAGCTCAAATGGAGAAGATGAAAAGAGATGAAACTCGATCTCCACCACACGCCACAAAGCCCTCGAGAAATTACACAACTTTGGCGAAAGAACTATGGCCAAAATCCCAATGGAACTATGGCCAAAATCCAGCTCGGCACAACTAAAATTTATAACTTGAGCTCGGCTCGTAATGGCTCATTAAACCAAGAAAGAACCATAGAAGCTGATAAGCTAACCCTCTGCACTTGCACTTATATAGAAGTTTCTCCACCTTAAATTGTATCTTGTAATCGATGTGGGACTTCCAACAAACACACCAAACGACGTCGTTTGGCACAACACTTTCGCCCACTCTTTGAGTCCCACATCGCTGAGAGAGGAAACATTTTGTTTCCAAATGCTTATAAAGTGGACATATGTCAAGTAACTTCGAATGCATTATGAATTTTTGTTTTGAGGAGCGCTTGGACCCGCCAAGGCGCGCCTCTAATTGCCTCGACCAATCGCCCATCGAAGTGGCAAAACATAAAAAAAAAGATTGAAACCGGGATTACTACAAAGGCAGAGGGAAAAAAGGAGGGAAATTAAGTTTGGGCGGGCGGTCCCGTGAGTCAGTGAAAAATGGGGGGAAATTAGTTTTTACTTTTATTTTAATGAATTTTTTTTATTATTATTTGATAGAAGTAAGGGTAATATTTTAATGAAAAATATTTTCCATTAAAATAAAGTTAATTTTTTATGGTCGATGAAAAATATTTTTTGTGACCCATTTTTTTTTTTGGTTATTAAAAATCAAGAGCTAATTTTTTATGGTAAAGGAGAGGGAGCGGCAATAGTGGTGAAGGTGGTGGATAAGAGGTGAGGTGGCGGCGGTGGTGGTAGTAATGGCGAAGGAGATTAGTGATGAAGTTGTGGTAATGGTAGAGGAGATGGAGTGGCGGCGGTGGAAGAAAGGTAATAGTAGTAGTAGTAGTAGTAGTAGTAGTAGTAGTAGTAGTAGTAGTAGTGGTAGCAGTGGTGGTAGTGGTAGTGGTAATGGTAGTGGAGTGGTAGCGATAGTGGTAGTAATGGTAGTCGTAGAGATGGAGTGGCAACAGTGGTAATAATGGTGGTAGTGTAATGACATTTGCAATAGTGGTGAAGGTGCTAGAGGAGACGGGTGGTGAGAAAGAGATGAGTGAGAGACAGATAGAGAAGAGAGATAGAGAGAGAGACAGAGTGATGAGTGAGAGAGAGAGAGAGACAAAATGGTCGCTAAAAGTGCATTTTCTTGTAGTGGAGAGCTCAGTAAATAGAGAAGAGGGGAGAGAGAGAGAGTGTGGGCAAGATGAACATAACGGGGGAGACAGACAGACAGACACAGAGAGAGAAAGAAAGAGAGAAGAGTGATGAGTGAGAGACAGACAGATAGACACAGAGAGATAAAGAGAGAGAGAAGAGTGATGAGTGAGAGAGAGACAGAAAGAGAAAGAGATATATATATATATATAAAGAGAGAGAGAGATAGAGAGACAGACTGACAGACAGACAGAAAAAGAGAGAGAAACAATAGATGAGCGAGAGAAAGACAAAGAGAGAGAGAGCGAGAGAGAGAAAGAGAGCAAAAAGAGATGATCGAGAGAAAGACATAGAAAAAGAGAGAGAGAGAGAGAGAAGAGAGATAAGCGAGAAAGACAGAGAAGAGAGATAGAGAGAAGAGAGATGAGCAAGAGACAAATAGAGAAAGAGACAGAGACAAAGACAGATAGACAGACAGACAGAGAAGAGTGATGAGTGAGAGAGAGAAAGAGAAGAGAGAGAGAGAGAGACAAAGAGAGAAAGAGATAGAGAGTGAGAGACAAAAAAAGAGACAGAGAGAGAAGAGAGATAAACGAGAGAGAGATAGAGAGAAGAGAGATGAGCGAGAGAGATAAAAAGAGAGGGATATTTATACCTCAAATTGTTTTTAGGAAGAGTTGAAGATGTTCTAGAAAATGGGGATGGTGAAGGCCTTGGTGGGTGAGACATTAGAGAACAAAATTACTTTAGTCAAAGAGAAAACGAAGACAAAGTGAGAGAGACAGATATTAGGGGAAGAGATGTAGAAAGAGGGACAGAGAGAAGGCAAAATAGAGAGGACATACTGGGGTAATGCTCCAATAGTGAATCGACGGTGGTGCTTGATGGCAGTGATGCTCCTTACTCGACGGCGATGGAAACAAAGCGACAGAGATTCAATATCAAGAGGAGGGCAATCGGCGTGAGAGAGAAAAAGAAAGAGATAGAGAGAGAGAGAGAGAGAGAGAGAGAGAGAAAGAGAATGATAGAATGAGAGAGACAGAGGCGTGAGAGAATCGGAAGAGGACAGATGCGAGAGAGAGAGAGTCACAGAGTGAGAGAGAGAGAGACGTGTTTAAGCCATAACTTATTTTAGTGTGTTTGAAATCCCTCCAAAGTTCCTCACCAAATTAATTTAAAAACCCATCCAAAATGATAATAAATAAAAAATAAAAAATAATAATAATAAAATTAAACATGAACTCAAATTGGGCAGTATGTGTTCGCACAAAAAAAATTGAGTTTTATTGCCGACTAAATGTGTTTTAGTCACAAAAAATGTATATTTGCCGACCAAATGAGGTAGTTACCAAAGATTAAAAATAAAATTATACTAGATATTTGGCGACTAAATTTATTTTAGTCGGCAAAAGTTCGTATATGACAACTAAAATTTATTTAGTTGCCGAAAATAAATTTTTGCTGACCAAAGTTTTGGTCGCCAAAGATAAAAAATAAATTTTTATTTTTCATTCAACGACTAAATTATTTTAGTTGCCAAAACTATCTATACAACGATCGCTGAAATTAAATTTTTGCCGACCAAAATTTTGGTCGCCAAAGATAAAAATTCATTTTTTATTTTTCATTCAGTGACTAAATTAATTTATTTGCCAAAACTATCTATACAGCGACTAAAATATTTTTTAGTCGCTGAAATTAAATTTTTGCCGACCAAAATTTTGGTCGCCAAAGATAAAAAGTAAATTTTTATTTTTCTTTCAATGACTAAATTATTTTAGTTGCCGAAACTATCTATACAGCGACTAAAATATTTTTTAGTCGCTGAAATTAAATTTTTGCCTACCAAAATTTTGGTCGCCAAAGATAAACAGTGAATTTTTATTTTTCATTCAGCGACTAAATTATTTTAGTTGCCAAAAGTATCTATACAGCGACTAAAATATGTTTTAGTCGCTGAAATTAAATTTTTGCCAACAAAAATTTTGGTCGCCAAAGATAAACAGTGAATTTTTATTTTTCATTCAGTGACTAAATTATTTTAGTTGCCAAAAGTATCTGTACAGCGACTAAAATATCTTTTAGTCGCTGAAATTAAATTTTTGCCGACCAAAATTTTGGTCGCCAAAGATTAAAACTAAATTTTTATTTTTCTTTCAGCGACTAAATTATTTTAGTTGCCAAAAAATATATATATATATATATATATAGCAACCAAAATATCTTTTAGTCGCTGAAATTAAATTTTTGCCGACTAAACTTTTGGTCGCCAAAGATAAAAAATAAATTTTTATTTTTCATTCAGCGACTAAATTATTTTAGTTGCCAAAACTATCTATACAGCGACTAAAATATTTTTTAGTCGCTGAAATTAATTTTTGCCGACCAAACTTTTGGTCGCCAAAGATAAAAAATAAATTTTTATTTTCATTCAGCGACTAAATTATTTTAGTTGCCAAAACTATCTATACATCGACTAAAATATTTTTTAGTCGCTGAAATTAAATTTTTTCCCACCAAAATTTTGGTCGCCAATGATAAAAAGTAAATTTTTATTTTTCTTGCAGCGACTAAATTATTTTAGTTGCCAAAACTATATATGCAGCGACCAAAATATTTTTTAGTCGCTGAAATTAAATTTTTGCCGACCAAACTTTTGGCCGCCAAAGATAAAAAATAAATTTTTATTTTTCATTCAGCGACTAAATTATTTTAGTTGCCAAAACTATCTCTACAGCGACTAAAATATTTTTTAGTCGCTGAAATTAAATTTTTGCTGACCAAAATTTTGGTCGCCAAAGATAAAAGTAAATTTTTATTTTTCTTTCAGCGACTAAATTATTTTAGTTGCCAAAACTATCTATACAGCAACAAAAATATTTTTTTAGTCACCAATTGTGGCAAATTTAGCGACTAAATTTTTTTTGGTTGCCAATTGTGAGATTTTTAGCGACTAATTAATATTCCCCGACTAAAAAAATTTAGTAACTAAATATTGTACTTTTACCAACTAATATAATTTTTGGTCGTCAATTCCACAACCTTTGGCAACCAAAATATTTTTAATCGGCAAAAGTGGTCCCCAAAACTGTATTTTCTTGTAGTGATTCCATAGTGTTTGAAACGGAATACTCATTCATTCATATTAGTGAATGGTTATTCCATTTAGAATGCCTACTCCTTATTTCTTTTAGGTAACCAAACAACGGAATGGTTATTCCAATGGAACGATCATTCCATTTCAACCTTCATTACCATGAAACAAACATAGCCCAAGAGGAAACAACTTTATTGTCCCATTCCTCACTTATACAATAAAGAAAACAAATTTAAGATGATTGACTTCAATAGTAATCAATTTCAAGGGAAAGTGCCAAGATTAGATATCTCAAATAATTTTATTGAAAATACATTCCCCTTTTGTGTTAGGAACTTTACGGAGTTGCACGGTCCGTTTGGTTTGATTTTCATAATCAATTTTGACAGATAATTTTGTGAAAAGACCTTTTAAATTTTGAAAATTTGTTTGATTGTACATTCTGAAAATAGTTTTTAGAAAATTGAAAATTCAAAACTCATTTGGTTTAGTGATTTTGAAAAAAAATATATTTAAAAATTAAAACTCTATTTGGTTATAGAGTTTTCAAAAATAATTTTTAAATTTCAATCCGTCTTTTATTATTTATGTGAACTTTTTAGATATTTTAAACAATGATTTTGAATTTTAAGATTTACTCAATCTAAACACACTTTAAACATATTATGAAAAAATCTTTTAAAAAATCATTAACTACTAACAACATACCAAAAAAATATACATTTTTTTGGGGCCAGCTTTTAGATCTATTCAATCTAAATACACTTAAAACGTAGAGGTAAAGTTGATTAACTTGAAAATATGATGTCGCATACTTCGATTAACTTGAAAATATGATATACCGCATACTTCAACTTAGATATCGTTTCAATTAATGTAGCTTTGGTAATAGAAATAAATTTGATTTGAAATAGTCTTGGGAATAGAGATAAATTTGGAATAGATTTGCAATAATTTAGGTAAAAAGTGATCAATCTAATTTGAAATACTCTTGGGAATAATGATAAATTTGGAATAGATTTGAAATAGTTTTGGAAATACAAATAAATTTAAAATAGTATTGGAAATAGTTTTGGAAATAGAGATAAGCAAATGAGCTTTCAATTTTGGGCTCCCAAAAACCCATTCGAAAATCCAAACCAAACGGGGCCACAGATTCTCATCTTGCGATCCAATAAATTCTACAGTGCAATAGGGAGTCCTGAAACTAAGTTAGTGTTACCAAATTTGCGCATCGCTGACCTCTCTCATAATGGTTTTATAGGGGAATTGCCAACAAAATATTTTCAAGATTGGAACGCAATGAAAGTTTTTGATGAGAACTAGATGAAATATATGAAGGCTACCATAAGGGAAGAACATGTGTTGGCAGAAAGCTATTTCTACTCAGTGACCACACAAGCAAAGGTGTAAGTACAGTGTACAATGAGATCCTGGATATATTAACTGTCATTGGTCTATCAAGCAACAAATTTAAAGGAAATTCCAGAATCTATTAAAAACCTTAAGGGGCTCCAGCTACCCAACCTTTCCAACAGTGATATAAGTGATCAAATCCCAACATGCTTGGGGAAGCTAACAAACCTTGAATCGTTGGACCTTTCTCAAAACAAGCTCTCAACAGAAATCCCTCAACAACTAGCACTTCTTACTTTCTTGCTTTCTTAAATGTTTCAAATAACCATCTCACCAGACTCAATCCACAAGGGAAGCAATTTAACATTTGAGAACCATTCCTCTAAGTGGAATCCAGGATTGTGCAAAGATCCTTTGTCAAGGAAATGTGGAATGTTAGAGGCACCACCATCATCACCACCATTGAACTCAAAACAAGATAATGATTCAGTGTTCAAAAGTATAGTTGATTGGATTGTCATATGCATGGGATATGTGAGTAGAATAGTGATCGGGATGGTTATTTATTGGGCACACATTGACCACAAGGTATTATGAATGGTTCATAAAGACCTTTGGAAGGAAACAATAGAAGCGGAGAAAGGAGAAAAGAAGGGGACAAGGAAACTGAAGTTGATTAGGCAATATATCGCGATAAGTTTTATATTGTTAGGTAAGTTTTTAGCATTATTGAAATGTATATACTATGCTTTTGTGATCTATTTTGGATTAAGTAATGTGACTAGCTTGTATTTATGGCAAAGACAACCAAAACAATAACTAAATAATGCACGTAAAAGTAGTTTTGCAAAAAAAATCCAGTAAGTCATGTAACTTTCACATGCATTGTTATTAATTTTTCTTCTTCATCGAATGACTGTAGGTATTTTTTGGACTAAGTTGAACCCTAAAAAAACCATAAGCTTGTCTGTATCATCTCTAACAAAATTTTATCAAAAATTTTATTTTCTTTGTGTTTGTTTTATTGTCTTTGTATTCCCCTGTCTCCCTTACCTTTGTTGTGTCAACGAGGACAGAGGAGTTGATGTGGGCAAGAAAGGAGTTGGATGAGGAAGGAATCAAATTTATTTGGGAACTTAGGATTTTTAGGAATTAATATGGATTAGGTTATGATGCTTTCCTAATAAAGTTGCTTTTTTTTATCCAAAAAAATAAAAATAAAATCTTATTAGGTTATTATTAAAGATTTTATTAATATTTGGTTTCCTATCGATCAATATTTATTTTCCTATTTGATTACGTCTCTTTGTCTTATAAATCAAGAGTGAGGCCACTTTCTCCTAATCCTTTTCGTATAGTTAAATGAATAGCTATGTTAGTTTGTTTCTTGACTACTTAGAAAGACAATATTTCTTTGTATGTTTTCTATAGGGATTATTATGAAATTGAGAGATTGTTGAATGAAGACAAGTTTTGTGCAAATTAGCATGTCATGGAGTAGGCATATTCTTTGAGCTATGATTAGTTTCCACATATGGCTTCAAGGTTGTGTAATTTGAACATTTTGGGTATATATTTGTAGAAACATTTTTCGAAATTCTGATTGTCTGCTTCGCAATTTTTCACCCAAGTTATTTTCCATACAGTAGAATTATCCATGATTACAAAAGTAGAGAATGACAAACATATATGAATATAACTTAATCCTTTTACCCTGTTTTCCAATCAACAGGTACTATACATCAGAAGAAAGCAGTACATGACAACCTATAATTATGGACAATATGTGAAAAGGCAACCATCTACACGAACCTACCATTTATTCTGTTTGTAAGCTGTTCCGCCTTTCTTGTAGTTGATTCCATGATCCACCAACAACTCTGTAAAAGTAGTCAACCCAAATGAGATATAAAAAATGTAAGGTGTTATGAGCAGAATATCAGTACCCCACTTGACCTTATATTTATATACACAAAGGTACTTTAAAATGAATAAGAAATTTTATGTAAGCAATCATGCATATACCCACTCAATTATGATAACAATATTGCAATCCGGACACAGAAAAAAAAATTAAAAATATGCAAGGTTGATGTTGATATTATAGGTAGTTCATGCCATTACCATGAATCTAAGAAGAACATACTATAACAATTAAGCAGTCAAATTCTGAAGTACAAGTGAAGGATAATCAACCTGCCTTTTTCTCCTTGGCCTTGATGCTTCCATTTCGGCAACTGTGTCAGGAGAAATGGGATTAGCTTTCCTGAGTCCATTAGCTCCTTCTAATGCAACTAAGCTCTCTATGTAAGTAACAACATAAGCCGAGTGATAACAGCCATGGACTCCGTGATGCTTGATCTGTTGGGTTTGGGAATCATATGAAACCAACTCATTCTTTTCATCTCCAATCATTAGCACATCACCATATATTCTTCCTAAAACCCGCTACTCTCAAAAATTCTTCCTCAAAAATTATTGTGAATTGTTTAGTCCATGACTCCGTGACACCGTATTCTTCCACTACCCATATGTGGAAAGTCTTACGGTTTATATTTTGTTCAGAGTCAATTATAGCAAGTGAATCACCCAATACCATAACCTGCATCCTTGCAGTAGGTATTAAATTAAGTAGATGGTTCGGCAATGCCATTCGAAAACCACAACCATCAAAATCACTAAATTACAAACAAACGCAATCCAATGAACAGCCCCATTCACAAACACAAAGGGTGTGCGATAAAATGTATCATAACAAAAATCAACAACACAAATGGATCTCCAAGAGTGAGTGCTAACATAACATAAAGCTCCACTGTCCCTAGAACAAATTGATGGGTTCCATAGAAGCAAATTGAATTGAATGGGCATAAAAAAGATTCCATTAAGCACAACAAGCCCATTACATGAACCCACAATGTCTAATGATTTCTCGGAGTTGTGAAATGGGGATTGAAGAAGCTCCACATACTCATCATCGCTATAGGTTTTGCCATCAAAACATGAAATGTAGTCCTCTTGATTCTGAGATTCGTACTTGATCAGAAATTGGGTTGGTAATAAAGGAGTACCAGGATTTGGAGACTGAGGCCTCGTTCGGAAAGCGACCGGTTTAGCCAAAAAATTAAAAAGTTATTAAAAAAGTCAAAAAGTCAACAATTCATATCAAAAAATCAAAGATTCTTTTTTCTCTTTACTTTTTGCACATCTTTTCGTAAAAAGTCAAAAAGTAATCACAAACAACTAGTTTTTTTTATCTTATATTTTAACCAAATAGCTAAAAAGTTACTAAATTAGCTTGTTCTCAAACGAGGCCTGACTTGAATCGAAACAGAGACTTCATGGGTAGTCTTGCAAGTAAGGATATCCATCAAGACTTCGTCAGGTATGCAATCCGGCATTCCTTTGTTTTCGTCCTTTTCTCTTCTAAGCTTTTTGCACAGTCGTTAGAAGATTGAGACCTAAAAATGTTTGGTTTAATTTTTGAGAATTTGTTTTCTGAATTAATGTTTTTTTAATTAATTTGAGAAAATGTATTTTAAAATTTTTGAAAATTATTTCTATCCTCAAAAATATATAAAATTATAAGTATTTTTTCTTTTTTATTTCTTTATCTAAATTAATTGTTAATTTTAAAAAAATTAAAAATATATTTTGAAAACAAACGAAATAGAGTTAAAGAGTTCGTTGTCCATGTATTTTTATTTTATTTTTTAAAAAATTTCACTGAGATTTTATTATCAGCAAATAATAGGGATTTACAATTTTAAACTTTTACTAGTAAATAGTCACGTGTGATAATTGTTATCTATTAGCTTTCTGAATTAAAATTAGATAATATAACATGTGTTTTTATTGAAATTAGAGGTAATTACATATGAATGATTTTAAATTTCTTCCACTTTGGCTCACAATAACCGTGTTTGGGAACAACTTTTGGAGACTATTTTAGCCTCTTGACCAAAAAAAAAAAAAAAAGCCTCAAAGTCAATATTGTTGGTGAGTGTAGAATTTGTGGTTGATAGCTGCGAAGCCACAGAGAATAAAAAGACAATTTTACCTTTTGAATATTTGACCAACCCATCAACTCTCTAGCAGCAGCTTTGAAAAACAATTCAAAATCTAGCTGTTTGACAGTGTCCCTAGAAGATGTGGAGGAACTTTTTTTTCTTGGAAAAGGACCTGCTTGTAACAGCATTTTGGTCATTTAGTATCCCAATATCATTTTAAACATATTTTTTAATACAATAATCTAACAAAAAATTTAATATATCTTTCCAAACATAAAAAATTAAAATAATCTACTAAAATAGTCAAACAGTCAAAAAGCCTAAAAAATAGACACTTCCGAAACGATGCCAATATAAATGAGAAGATTGTAGATATTACCATTATGATTGATATCATGGTTTTATTTATTTATATTTTTTATAACCGAGTATCCAGGTTAAATTACGTGCATCTCGACTAATCTCGAGAGAGCCCCCTCTACATGGATTGGACAAATCTCCAATAGAGTGCGCAATCGTGGCCCCAAAGAGTTGATACCACCTGGTAAGAGTGAAATCAGAGACCTGAAGAGAGCATAATTTCAACACTTCTATAATAATACAAATACAAGTTAAAATTTGAATATTTAGCATTGTCGTTTTCTTCAACCATGAACAACTCATTGTAAGTTCTTTTATCAACATCTAAACCTCGAAACTCAATATAAACCAACTTCATATTTTATTTTATTTTTTTGAATAACCTTTTTTATAAACAAATGTTCCACAACAAATTAAATATTCGTTATCATCCAAATGGAACATACTCTTTTTATTGCTTTTGAGTCTACTTAAGAATGTTGCATGCATAATAACTTCTCTTTTTTCTTTTTCTATATTAAAGAACATAATAGAAGACAAACACTCAAAACTCATTAAAAAAAAAAAAAAATTGCAACAAATGCAATCTTGTTAACAACTGCTTAGTTTTCATAGTCTCTTCACACACATCCTATAACGTCCCAAATGATGATGCAATAATTATGACTCTTTTAAGGAAAACCGAATATAAATCTCCAAACTTACATTACATGATACAATAGTTCTTCATGCAACATTACATTAATCCAACAATAAGTAAATAAACAAATAAATACTCCCAAGGGTTTACAAGTTTATATGGCTTGAGCCTGGTTACACAAAACGGTTATTCAAACCCACACACATATAGCCATTGGCTTACACACAGAGTCATAGCAAAATGAGAGTCTCGTACTCTCAACACACATTTCCTCACCTTTAGTTAGGCAACATCACCACATCTTTTCCTACACAAAAATCCCGTAAGGTGAGCATAAAGCCCAGTAGGAAATCCTTAACAAAGTATATATATTTTATACAAGTCTCAAGAGATGAAATGCACATGTCATGCTATGCCCTTTTGAAAGAAAATCACATCTTCATCTTTCAAAACCATCATGTTCAATGATGTCATACAATTTCAATTCTTCAAAACTTAACAATTCATTTCAAGAGCGGTAAATATGACTTTGGTAATCCATACGTCGGTGTCTGCAAGTAGACTATACAAGTACTACCAATTTGTTATTTTTACCGGTATTAACCGGAAGGCTTGACACCTATCCGCGCGGGTTTTCGGTCTTCCACCCCGGACTCTCAGGCCAACTTATTCAATACCATCTACACCACCTATCAAGACTTACCAACGTATTTACCTCAAAACCATTCCATGAAAACTTGTTTCTCAACATTCTTTTCTCAATGCAAGTTTTCAAATCAATTTTCAAAGTTTAATGTAATCAAATGAATTAATATGCCAATAACACAAGATGAATATAAATACTGTTATTCCAATTCATCATTCAAGGAATAACACAATTCACACTTCTCAAATATCCTCAACAATTAGCCATTTTAAGACTATTTCAATGTTTTGAACAATAATTTCCAAAATGAACAATAATTCTCATATTCTCTGAAATTCATCATTTACATAAATATAAATAAGAAATTTTTCAAACATCCATTTATTTTGATACATAAAATAAATATAAAAATATCATTCATGGATTTTCAGTTTCTTTAAAAAAAAATCCCTAAATTCTAGGTTTTCTCACCAAAATTATACAACTCAAATCTTTTGAAAGAAAACTTTCCAAAATCATATTTTCTTCAATAAACAAAGATCAAAACCCATAAGATCATTTTAAAAGAACAAGAGACAAACCCACGTTCAAAATCGCTCAATTTCTTGAATCAACAATAAATTTTCAAAGCTATCGAAAGATGATTTCGAAAATCATATAGATCTTGCAAATATATATATATATAACTCTAAGAAAATCCCTACCTCAAGTTTTGAAGAAGAAATGAGGTGAAACCCCAAAATTTACAGTGTTGAAACTCGATCTCCACCATACACAACGAAGCCCTCGAGAAGTTACACAACTTTGATGAAGAACTTCGGTCTAACTCCAAACGAATTTGGGGGAATCAAAGAGAGAAGATGACTTCTAGAGAGAGAAGCTCTAGATCTGGAAATTTTGGAGAGTTTTAGAGAGAAAAAGAATTAAAAAAGTGATCTGAAATCTCCCCTTACGGACCGATATAACATGGTTTGCTCGAGCATGAAATACACTTTCTCGTAAGCAATTTTGAATGTATTTTGCATTTTTGCTTTTGGTGAGCTGACCGGGCAACTCGACCTCCGTAAGTTGACGGGGTCAAAATCGAGATTGCTACAACCTCCCTCTCTTAAAGAATTTCGTCCCCAAAATTTCAAAACAAACTACCCAAATAAAAGGGGTTTCTAGTGATTAAAACCACGCTATTTCATTTTAAAATCACAATATTAACTCTTAACCAATTTTTTTTTTTTTTGTGCCATGGTTATCTCATTAATGACAACCGTCCACATCAACCTAAACATGAAGCAAGAAATGACAATCCGTAACTACTTCATGCTTAACATAACAACATACATAACAACATGTGGTCAACAATTTCAACACATTTCCCTCAAACACTAGGGAATATTACAAGGAAAAACAACTTAGGCATTTTCAAACAAATCCGGATACTTAGAGCAGACTTTCGCCTCCCGTTCCCACGTCGCTTCTTCAACCCCATGGTGTCTCCACAACACCTTTACCAACGGTATAGTTTTGCCCCGTAGCACTTGCTCCTGCGTAGCTAATATTTGAACTGGTCGTTCTTCATAAGAGACATCCTCATCTACCTGCAAGTCAATCCAATCAAGCACATGAGAAGGGTCGGGTTCATACTTCCTAAGCATAGCTACATAAAACACGCTGTGAACTCTCGAAAGTTGTGACGGTAAAGCTAACCGATATGCCACTTCCCCAATTCGCTCCAAGATCTCAAAAGGCCCAATGAACCTTTGAGATAATTTGTCACTCTTACCAAATCACATCAAACCCCGCCTTGGTGAGATTTTTAAAAACACATGGTCACCAACTTCAAAAGATAAAGGTCGTCTTTTCTTATCGGCATAACTCTTTTGTCGGCTTTGGGTCGTAGCTAACCTCTCCCGAATGAGAACAACTTTCTTTGTTGTCTCTCTAACAATTTACGGGCCCAGTAACGGTGCATCACCCACTTCAGCCCAACAAACCGGTGATCTACAAGGTCGGCCATACAAGGCCTCAAATGGTGCCATCCCAATGCTAGCTTGGTAACTATTGTTGTAAGCAAACTCAATCAATGGTAAGTGCCTTTCCCAAGGCCCCTTAAAATTAAGGACACAAGCCCTAAGCATGTACTCCAAAATCTGAATGGTATGTTCCGACTGTCCATCAGTTAAAGGGTGATAAGCGATGCTAAGAGTCAACTTAGTTCCCAATGCCTCTTGAAGGCTTTGCCATAACCGGGTAGTAAAACGAGGATCCCTATCCGACACAATAGTCACAAGGACTCCATGAAGTCGAACTATTTCTCTAATGTACAACTTTGCCAAGCGTTTAACTAAGTTGCTGGTGCACATCAGAATGAAATGTGTAGACTTAGTCAACCTATCAACAATCACCCAAACGGCGTCATTGCCTCATTGTGTTCTAGGAAGCCCAACTACAAAATCCATAGTAACACGCTCCCATTTCCACTCGGCTATCGGTAAGGGTTGTAACAAACCCGCTGGTCTTTGGTGTTCGGCCTTCACTTGTTGACAAGTAAGGCACTTCGATACAAATAAAGCGACATCCCGTTTCATACCCCTCCACCAAAACTGACAACTAAGATCATGATATATTTTAGTGCCTCTTGGATATACCGCAAGGCGTGAGTAATGGAACTCCCGAAGTACTTTCTCTCTACAAGATTCTGGTACAAACAAACGGTCTAGGTAACGTACACTCAGATCTGAGTGAACGTTTAAACCTTTCTCTTCCTTTCCATTGGAAATCTTAACACGGATTGATTCCACATCACGGTCTCCTCGTTGTGCCTCTATGACCTTACTAACCAAGGTAGGTTGAGCATTCAAAGTAAACAAGGTAGCACTCTCTCCGGACTCAACCAAGTGCAAATCAAACTTGCCAATAACATCTAGCATATCCCATTCCTGAATGGCCACAGTTTCCAAACTACTCATAAATGTTTGACTCAAAGCATTGGCCATCACGTTGGCCTTCCCCAGATGATAGTATAACTCAAAGTCATAATCCTCCATAAATTCCATCCACCTCTGTTGTCGTAAATTCAAGTCTTTTTAAGAAAACAAATACTTTAGACTCTTATGATCGAAGAAAACCTCAAACTTCTCACCATACAAGTAATGTCTCCAAATTTTCAAAGCAAAAATCACCGCTGCTAATTTTAGATCATGGATGGGGTAATTTTTCTCATGAGTTTTCAATTGTCGTGAACCGTAGGCCACAACTTTTCCCTCTTGCATCAAGATACAACCAAGTCCATCCCCGGACGCATCACAATAGAGAGTGTAATTCAAACCCCTTTCCAGAATTATCAAAATCGGTGCGGTAATCAATCTAGTTTTAAACTCTTGGAATGACTTTTCACAAGCCTCACTCCACACAAATTTGATACCATTTCTAGTCAACCTAATCAAAGGTGCAACTAGTCTAGAGAAGTCCCTTACAAAACATTGATAATACCCCACTAATCCCAAGAAACTCCATATTTGAAAAATATTCTTAGGTTGTTCCCAATCCTGTACGACATCTATCTTTGAGGAGTCCACAGTCACTCCCTCTCTAGGCTCTACATGCCCCAAAAATTTCACTTCTGTTAACCAAAACTTGCATTTTTCAAATTTGGCATATAATTGATGCTCACTAAGTAAACCCAGCACTACCGCAAGTGAGTCTCGTGTTCCTCTTCAGAGGTTGAATAAATCAAGATGTCGTCCACAAAGACGACCACAAAAAGGTCCAAGTATTCCCAAAAAATTCTGTTCATCAAATCCATAAAGGAAGCCGGTGCATTAGTCAACCCAAAAGGCATTACAAGGAATTCATAGTGACCATAACGAGTACGAAAGGCCGTTTTCTGAATGTCCTCCTCCCGGACTCTCAACTAATGGTATCCCGACCTCAAATTTATTTTTGAGAAGCAACGAGACCCTCTAAGTTGGTCAAAAAAATCATTTATTCTGGGTAGATGATACTTGTTCTTAACTGTAACTCTATTCAACTTGCAGTAATCAATACACAACCGCAATGACCCATCCTTGTTTTTCGCAAAGAGAGCCGGCGCTCCCTAAGGCGTGTACTAGGGTGAATGAAGCCCTTGTCTAATAGTTCTTGGAGTTGAATCTTCAACTCATGCAATTCAGTGGGTGTAAATCTATACGGTGACATGGAAATCGGTGTCGTGCTAGGTACTAATTCAATGGAGAACTCGATCTCCCACTGAGGTGGTAAACTAGTAAGATCTTCTGGAAAGACATCCGGGTATTCACAAACCATCCTTGGTAACTTAACACGAGTCCTGTCACTCTCACTATCCAAGAGAGTTGCAAGAAAGCCACTAAGCTTGCTCCTACTATGAGGGTCAACAACTAGCGACAAGGCTCTATCAACTCGGTTCCCCAGAAAATAGAACTGATCGCCACCCGAAGTGCACAGCATAACTCTCTGACGGTAACAATCAATCATAGCTTGATAAAAACACAACCAGTTCATGCCTAAAATGACATCAAAACTCGACATATCTAACAACACAAAAGCAAACGGAAGTCGATGCTCGGCAACTTCTATTTCACAATCACAACAACCCCAGTCTAAATCAACTGTACCCCCAACAGGTAACTCTACTCTAAGTGGAGACACTAACCGTGCTACATCTAACCCCAATGCAGAAGCAAATGCAGTAGATATAAATGATTGAGACGCACATGTGGCTATCAATACATTAGCTAAAGAATTACACACAACAAAAATATCTCTCACAACTAAGGATTCTAGCAACTGTTCTGGCATGGTAACAAAGATACACACGCCTCGGGCCTCGATTAACTTGCTCTCCGGAGCATAGGCACTTGTAATCTTGACTAAGCCGAAGCGGCTTCCTGATTAACTCGCGAAGCTTGGATAGATTAAGCCTGCTGGTAGCTCTGAGTCTACCTCGACCCTGATGTGCCAAATACGCCTCCCAGCTGTGGGCAAGTTTTCTTCATATGCCCCGACTGACCACATTGATAATAATTAAGCCCTTGACCTTTATTCTGAGACTGAGACTGACTTTGAGATCGGTTAGGTGATGGTAACATTAACTGCCCTCCTTTCTTCTGTGGGCAAGAGAAGGCTTTGTGACCCGGTTGGCCACACTTGAAACACGAGAAGCTACTCGATGCACTTTTTCCCGAACCCGCACTAGGCAAAGAAAAAGTGGATCTAGACTGCTGTGGTTGGGACTATGATGGATAAGTGTTCCTGCTCTTCTTGTTCTGCCCATAGTCTCCTTGAGACTCTTGGCCCCTAGACCTCGAACTCCGAAGCCTCTCTTCCTCAGCTTGTATGGAAATTTCTACATGTGTCGTCGTCTCCACGAGACAGTCATATTCCCGAATTATATTTCTGACAAGCTTGAACATAATTTTTGTTTTTAATTTCTTTTCAAATTCAATGCAACGGCGCTCTTTTGTTGCCACTAACTCTAGTGCAAATCTGGACAAACTAAAAAAGACTGCCTTAAACTCGGCCACAGGCATGTCGAGTTGTTTGAGGTCTTTAAACTCTTGCCTCAATCTCTTCCTAGTAGTGGGAGGTATGTACTTATTTTGGAAAGTAACCGCAAAGGCTTCCCATGTCGACTCCATTCTACCCTTGGCATATTTCCACCATTGACCCGTGTCTTCCTTAAGGTAGTAACTCGCTAGAGTCACTCTTAGTTCACTATCTTCGATGTGAAGCATTTTAGATGTCTTCACAGTTTGTTCGAGCCACTCATCCGCTTTCTTGGGCTCGGAAGTACCATGGAACTCATCTGGTTTGGCCCGCAAGAACTCTATAGTAAGGAAACTCGCCCTTGACTCCGCGGTGTTCTCTCAAGCTTGATTCTCCACCCTCAACAAGTTCATAGACTCTCTTAAAGCCCCTGCCATTTGTCGAGCTAGGGCCCCCATTGCGGTTTGACTCGCTTGTCCTACCTGCTAGGCCACATTAGCTTGGCCTGCTTGCTCGGCCATATTAGCTTGGCCGAACCCTTCTTCTTGCACCGGAATCCTATGGACTAGTACCTCATGCACACCTCGGTGAGCCTTACCACACCTTTCGCCTCTACCACCACGTACTTGATCCCTTCTTGACATCCTAATAAAAGACATAAGAGAAATAATTTAGCACATTAACTTATATGTGCTCGTAACTTGACTCAAACGTTCGACTACAAAAATTCTACATATTTCTCTACCATATACACAATTCAATTTCACTCCACATAAGCACTTAGTCATGTAAACACATACAGAGTGTTTTTTTACAATGAAATTCGTCCCACGAAAAATCAAGAATTCTTAGTAGAATGAGTGTTGATCAAGTACCCTTCTAATGAGACCTCAAGGAATTTAACAGACGCAAACAACATCCCAAAAGTCTAATCTCATACCCATTTAGTCACATAAGCATGTTATCACATAGTCACAAAATGCATGACACTTTCTAAGCATGATAAATGAACCCATTGTGGTTAAACAACCACTTCTTACGAGCTCCAAGTATTCAAACCCGGTAGCTCTGATACCAAGTTATAATGTCCCAAATTTCTAGCCCAAATGATAATGCAACAATCATGGCTCTTTCAAGGAAAACCGAATATAAATCTCCAAACTTACATTACATGATACAATAGTTCTTCATACAACAATACATTAATCCAGCAACAAATAAATAAACAAATAAATACCCCAAGGGTTTATAAGTTTCCAAGGCTTGTGCCTGGTTACACAAAACGGTTATTCAAACCCACACACATACAACCCTTGGCTTACACACAGAGTCACAGCAAAATGAGAGTCTCGTACTCTCAACACACATTTCCTCGCCTTTAGTTAGGTGGCATCACTACATCTTTTCCTGCACAAAAATCCCGTAGGGTGAGCATAAAGCCCAGTAGGAAATCCTTAACAAAGTATATACATTTTATACAAGTTTCAAGAGATGAAATGTACATGCCATGCTATGCCCTTTTGAAAGAAAATCACATTTTCATCTTTGAAAACCATCATGCTCAATGATGTCATGCAATTTCAATTCTTCAAAACTTAACAATTCATTTCAAGAACGGTAAATATGACTCTGGTAATCCCTAGGTCCGTGTCTGCAAGTAGACTATACAAGTACTACCAATTTTTTATTTTTACCGGTATTAACTGGAAGGCTCGACACCTATCCGCGCAGGTTTTCGGTTTTTCACCTCGAACTTTCAGGCCAACTTATTCAATATCATCTACACCACCTATCAAGACTTACCAACGTATTACTCTAAAACCATTCCATGAAAACTTGTTTCTCAACATTCTTTTCTCAATGCAAGTTTTCAAATTAACTTTCAAAGTTTAATGTAATCAAATGAATCGATATGCCAATAACACAAGATGAATATAAATACTGTTATTCCAATTCATAATCCAAGGAATAACACAATTCCCTCTTCTCAAGTATCCTCAACAATTAGTCATTTTAAGACTATTTCAATATTTTGAACAATAATTTTTAAAATGAACAATAATTCTCATTTTCCCTGAAATTCATAATTTATATAAATATAAATAAGAAAATTTCCAAACATCCATTTATTTTGACACACAAAATAAATATAAAAATATCATTCATGGATTTTCAGTCCCTAAAAAAAATCCCCAAATTCTAAGTTTTCTCACCAAAATTATACAACTCAAATCTTTTGAAAGAAAACTTTCCAAAATCATCTTTTCTTCAATCAACGAAATCAAAACCCATAAGATCATTTTAAAAGAACAAAAGACAAACCCACGTTCAAAATCACTCAATTTCTTGAATCAACAATCAATTTTCAAAGCTATCAAAAGATGATTTTGAAAATTATATAGATCTTGCAAAAATCTATGTATATAACTCTAAGAAAATATCTACCTCAAGTTTTGAAGAAGAAATGAGATGAAACCCCAAAATTTATGGTGTCAAAACTTGATCTCCACCGCACACAACGAAACCCTTTAGAAGTTACACAACTTTGATGAAGAATTTCGGTCTAACTCCTAACGGATTTGGAGGAATCAAAGAGAGAAAATGACTTCTAGAGAGAGAAGCTCTAGATCTAGAAATTTTGGAGAGTTTTAGAGAGAGAGAGAGAGAACTAAAAAAGTGATTTGA
Organism: Camellia lanceoleosa; assembly: GCA_025200525.1. Classification (NCBI taxonomy): domain Eukaryota; kingdom Viridiplantae; phylum Streptophyta; class Magnoliopsida; order Ericales; family Theaceae; genus Camellia; species Camellia lanceoleosa. Next base: position 58,881,854 of record CM045762.1, read on the forward strand.
AATCTCCCCTTACGGACTGATATAACATGGTCCGCTCGAGCATGAAATACACTTTCCCGTAAACAATTTCGAATGCATTTTGCATTTTTGCTTTCGGCGAGCTCGACCCCTGTAAGTTGACCGGGTCAAAATCGGGATCGCAACACATCTGACAATTTTGATTATTTATAATATTATGATATTTTGATGTACTTCCAATAATATATAATTGGTAATAACTATTACACAAAGAGGTGGCCGGCAAAAAAATAAATCATACATATATTATTTTGCCCAAAAGAAAAAATAATTACAGAAATACCTTATACTTGAGAGACAATTAAACATTTGAATTATGAATAAAAACAAAATTCTATTGAATTGTTAAAATTCATAGTTGCATGCAATTTTCCAAATATCTTAGATGTACTAATATATTCTTAATTCATGTTCAAAATTATTTGTTATGAAGTACATCGTTCAAATTAAACCATAGACTAAGATCCATGCAAATTAATACTAACTAGAGTTGTCTACTTTCAGAGATGATGGTAGGTTGACAATTTATTGAACTCTTGTTTTTATTTTATTTTATTTTTTTCTTTTTTGATGTATTTATGTGGATAGAAATAAGATGACTTGTGTAATATTCTCTTTTCAATCTATGGGCTTCAGACCTTCTTTGTACCCATTACCTGTCTCATTATTTTCCTACTGTCATATGTCCGTTGTTTCAATCTAACACAGGCTTATAAAATATAAGTCTAACTACATAGATAAAAATTAGGAGAGAGAGAGAGAGAGAGAGAGAGAGAGAGAGAATAAAAAAAAAAACAAATAGAGGCAAGCAGTGTCATTATATTGGTCAAGTCGGGAAAAATTAAATGTTGTCTTGCCCTTATCATATGAAAGGAGTGATGTGCATCCTTTGGAGACAAACCATTGTGTTATTTGATTGAATGAAAAAGCAACATTAAGAATGTATTTCCAAGGAGAATCAATTGATTCACTAATTGTCAATAGCATGCATGTTTGATTGATGATTACATAAAGAAAAGAAAAAAAAAAAAGAAAGAAAAGAAAAGACACCAAAGGAATATCAACCAACATAATGTGATGGCTATAGCGACCCAAGTCTTTGTCCCGTCCTTGTGGTGTTCTGGATTCGGATTTCATTGTTAGAAAGTATTATCTACGTCTTTTCTTCCTTCCACTCTTTGAGTTTGAGTTTTGGGATGTCTTGGGAGTGTTTGGAACTGGTTAGTTGCAAGCTGTTCAAACTTTTATCGTCTAGAATTTCGACTCTTCGCTCGAGCGAGGCTTATTGCGCTCGAGCGAGCTTTGTGAGCTCCCAGTACTTTTGCAGAAAAGAGTCCTTCGCTCGAGCGAAGAGTGCGTCTGAAGAACTTCTGAAGCTTGGTATTTTACGCTCGAGCGACGCTTCTTGCGCTCGAGCGAGGCAACCTATTTGTGTCTGGTCGCTCGAGCGAGAACTCTTTCGCTCGAGCGAGCCCGGCGTATATCAGTCACCAGCAGTGCCGTTTTGCTTCACTTTGATTTCCTTTTCACTCAAAAATCCTAAATCTGTAGCTTCTCTCTCTATAAGTCACATTCTTTCTTTGATTTCTCCAAATCCATTGGGATTTAGGCCTAAGTTATTCACTAAAGTTGGTTATCACCTCGAGGGTTTCGTTGTGTGCGGTGGAGATCGAGTTTAGGCATTATTGATTTTGGGGTTTCATCTCAATTTTTCTTTAAAACTTGAGGTAGGGATTTTCTTTGAGTTATATATATATTTTTTGCAAGATCTAGATGATTTTCGAAATCATCCTTTGATTATTTTTGGAAAAATACGTTGTTGATTCAAGAAGATGAGTGATTTTGAAAGTGAGTCTACTTTCTAATTATATATATATATATATAAGAATTGAGGGTTTTGAACTATGTTGCAAAAAGAAAGATGTTTTTGGTGAGATCTTCTCAAATATTTGAAAATGGATGGTTTTGGTGAGAGAACCTAGAAAATGGGGGTTTTTTTTTGAAGATGTTGAAAATCTTTGGGAGATGTTGTTATATTTATTTTGTGTGCTAAAATAAATGATATTTTGAAAATTTGTTTATTTATTTACATATAAATGATGTTTTTCATGGAATATGATGATTGTAGAAGTTTTGGAAATTGTTGTTTAAAAGTGTTAATATAGTCTTGAGAAGACTAAATTGTTGAGATTGCTTGAAAGGTGGAAATTTTGTTATCCCTTGGATGAATTGAACTAAAAGTATTTATTCATCATATGAAATTGCATTTGAATGGAGAAATGGAGATTTTTTTATCACAATGGAAATATTGTGTGAAAATGTTGAAAGTGGAAGAAATATTGCATTGTATTATTAATCATTGCATTGACATATCAATCCATTTGTTAATGAAGAATTTTGAAATTTGATTTGAAAACTTGCATTGAGAAAAAAACGTTAAGAAATAAGTTTTCATGAATTGGCTTTGGGGTAAATACGGTAGTAAGTCTTGACAGGTGGTGTAGATGAAATTGAATAGGTGTCGAGCCTTCTAGTTAATACTGGTAAAAATGACAGATTATAGGTGTTGAGCCTTTTAGTCAATGCTGGTAAAAATGACAAATTGGTAGTACTTGTATAGACTACTTGTAGACACGGACCTAGGGATTACCAGAGTAGTATTTACCACCCCTTGAATACAATTGATAAGAGTTGAATTGTTGAAATTGCATGGCATCATTGAGCATGATGGTTTTCAAAAGATGAACATGTGTTTTATTTTCAAAAGGGCATGGCATGGCACATGCATTCATCTCTTGAGACTTGTATAAAATATATATACTTTGTTAAGGATTTCCTACTGGGCTTTATGCTCATCCTATGAGATTTTTGTGCAGGAAAGAACGTGGTGAATCCGCCCAACTGAGGGCGAAGAAGTGTGTGTGTTGGGAGCACAATGCTCTAATTATGTGTGACTCTATTTTGTAAGCCAAGGGCTTTATTTTTGTGGGTTTGAATAACCAATTTATGTAACCGGGCTTAAGTTTTGGAAACTTGTAAACCCATTAGGGTATTTATTTGTCTATGATATTTGATTTGGATCATATAATGCAAGTGTGAGGATTTATATCCAGTTTTTATCTTAAAGAGCCATGAATATTGCGTTATCATTTGGATATGAAAATTGGGGCGTTACAATAGCGGCAATTTTGAAATTATAAATAATAATCAAAGATGTTTTAGTTGAAAATAAAAGGAAAATAAAGGATTTTATTTTTGTTTATAGAAATTTTGTATAGAATTTATGTTTGTATATCACTATTCTTATCATATGTTTAATTCACTTAAATGAAAATGGAATTAATGCTCATTTAGTTGCCTCTGTACAAAATTACCATTCACTTATAATGGTAAATGACGATTTCATTGACATTGTATTTTATTTATCATTTTTTAGTTGAACCAAATGTCGGAATGAACATCATAATGAAATGATAATTTCATTTCATATTCATTCTAATGAATCAAACACTACCGTAAGTCTGCTATGAGAAAACTAATTGAGTCAAAAATTCACAATTTATTCTATATTTTTCTTTCAGCAATTGCATATAGTTTCATTAGGCTTCATCGGCTACTAATTTTAAAAATATGTGAGTTGCAAGATTTGAAAAATGGTATTTAACCATGACGATGAATATTCTGCTATCTTTGTTTAGAAAATCGAGATTAGTACTAACTTGGTCATACATTAATCCAAGGGCGCTAAAATTAGCTACTCTTTTTTTTTTTTTTTTTTTATCAGCTAAAATTAGCTACTCTTTAGAGAATACTCAATAGCACATATACTTAAATATTTGTATTTAAAATTTATGTTTTCTTCTTTTTTACATGAAAAATTATTATCAAATATAAATTTTTTAAAATTAGGGGTCTAATTGATATTTCAGCATAATTTAAGGTAAAATGAAATTTAAGATAAAGTTTCATGCCATCTTAACAAATTTTATACGATCAAGACAACAACTATAGTGGCAGGGTCAAATTGATCAAAAATCGAATAATTTAGATGTAAAATTAATATAATTAAAAAAATAAAAGCTAAATTAATTTTGAATAAGTTACAAATATGCCCATGAGGTTTGTTTAAAATATCAATTATCCCTATAATTTTAAAAATTACATCATGCCCCATTAAAATGTATAATTGCATAACAAATAATATATTTTATTAATTAATTATTAAGTGAATTAATATTTTTTAATCATGTCAACAATATCGGAGGGTTGGGGAAACCCGCGTTATCAAAAAAAAATATATATATTTTAATTAATATTTTTGTTAATTTCATTTGTTGTAAAGGGAATAATTAGAAAATTTTAAGGGAAACATTATGGTACACACTTTATATACACATTATAACTAAAGAATAAAATAACATAATGTTATATTTTCTTAGTAATAACTTAAAAAAAAAAATGTCATAATCCAACACAACATGAGTCATAATTAAAGAACTCATAAGTTATAATTAAAATAATGTTATTACTAAAGAAAAAAAAAATATAATTATGCAGGATTAAGCAAAAAAATCTAATCCCACATGGGAATGTTTTTTCATTTATTATTTGGACTCAATACACTTGTATTTTTGATTTCTTGCATTTGATTGCACTAATAATTTAGGTTCTACAATGTTTAGTAAAATACAAAAATATATCATCTTTCAATTTTCAATATGACATTGGTTGTTGGAACAATGTGATTTTTGATAACCTTCTCATTTTTTTTTGGTTGATATCCTAGTGCATAATCAATAAACTGAATAACATAATATATTACCCTTTGAGGGGATGATGAGAAAAGGGATGCAGCGTATTGGTCTCAACCTATTTTTGAAGAACGATTCTTAGCAATGACTATTCTATAAGTAGGGAAGAAGTGAATTTTGGTGTTGTTGAGGTGATATCTTTCTAACATTTTTCCTCTTGCAACATTGTTCGTTTTGAAGGGGAGGAACATTTTGAGTTACCAATTAGGTCTTTTGGTTTTGAAAACTGAATAGTATGAGTGGGTGGTGAATACTTCTAACCTTGGGGTATCATCTGGCTTGATGGGGATGCCATGGACTTGTTTGATGAAATTAGGAGAAGGTTGTTTGCAGAGCAGGGGAGTCTAAGAGAAGGGAGAAGTGGATCGATAAAAGTTAGAAAAAGATTTAGAAGTTAGCCAATAGGTTGAATTTTGAAGGCAAATTGAAAGGGGTAATTGGAGTGGTGATAGAAAGCGTTGTGAGAGTTGTCTATAAAGATGTGGCTTTTCTTATGGAAACATTTTCTTTTTCGAATATTTCGTATCAGTGGTGAAGCCTTCCGCATGTGCCTTCCTCATTTTTTTTCCCCTCCCCCTGAAAATTGCACTTTTACCTATAATTGAAAAATATTATCCAATTTTTGGTCCTTCGAAGTTTCCAGTATATCCTGCTAAATTTTTATACCTCATCTTTTTATTTTCTTTTTCATTTTTTTTTTCTTCTTTTCAACAAAATCCCTGCAATTTGTCACTTCAATTGTTTAGCTTTGCTAAAATCTTCTCTTATAATTGTTTTATTATTTCAATCTTCCCTCTTTGTTTTGTGTAATTCTGCCCTCATTTTCAATGGAGTACTGTAGAAGTAATACAAAAGTGACAATGCTTGTAATCGTAGGAGTAAAAAGTAGAAGCAGCTTTGAAGATCCAGGAATAGGAGTACTGCACTGTTTTTGTAACTTTAGATTGTTAGATTAATCGAAGTGTTACTTTCTTTCCTTCATTTCCGTTTTTTATCATCTTTGGTAAGTTTCTTACACTGCACAATAACCGCAAGGTATCATGAATGTTTCAACAAGACTTTTGGAAGGAAGCAACACAAGCCGAGAAGGGAGAAAAGGAGGTGACACAGAAACCGAAGTTGATAAGGCATTGTTTCGCAATAAGTTCTAAACTTCTAGGTACGTTTTTAGATTTACTGTATTGTTTATTTATAATGTTCTTGTGATCTATTTTTTTATAAAACCGTGTAACTCTAGCTTGTACTTATGGAATGACATGGATTTTCTTACCCAAAATTCCATCCGAAACGCTTTCAATTGCACAATTGTGTCTCGAGACTTCCGTATTTTGAGATTGTTGGCACATTGTACGGTTAATTGTTCATTAAGTGTAGGGAATATAAGATTTTGGCTATAGAAATTCCCCAACTTTATGGCAATACTACCCCCACCCAAACAATGTTGGATGGGTTGATGCTGTGCCATCATTTAAAACATTACAAGAATCATGTGAAATAAGTTAGGATTAGAAAATTTCTAGTAAGCATCATGTATTTTTTGGCTTACCAATCCCCATGCCTGTGTTCAAGGGATGGACACTGACCTGGACAAAATTTAATAAAACCTTTTCTTTTTATTTTATTTGTATTTCCCCTATGCTTTTTTGTTACCTGTGTTGTATCAGTGAGGATTGAGGGGTGAGTCCCCTTTACCCCTTCTCCTTTTAATGAAATTTTTCTTAAAAATGTCATTTAATTTGTTGCTTCTCTACCATGTTCACAAATTTCTTTGTATGTTTTTTGTAGTTTTTTTCTTTTATTTGATCGGCTAAAAAAGACTTTATTGATAGAAAGATTATGTACAAGCATATGATCAACACCAATAAAGAGGGGTGGATGCAAAGGATATCATAGCAAAGTTAAACCATCCCAACTAGGTTGCCATTGCGTAACTAGCACAATCATATACCAGCATGCCACCAGGTAGGTGAGACACCAACCAACAAGAAGGAAAGCAAACAAAGCAAATGGGGGAAGGGACAGTAAACAATCATGGCCTCATAGTAACACCCAACAAGCTCTGCACAGCAGAGAATCACACTAGTACTGTACCACCAATGCAAACTCTGATTTGCTTCATGTTTAAAATGAAGTCATTGAATGAAAAATGAGCTAGTTTAGGTGATAACTTCACCCAAATAGCAACTCTAGTCTTGACCAACTCAATAACTTCATCATGGCTAGGATTTGAGTCTTTAAATCTACACTCATTTTTGAGCTTCCAAATGGACCACAAAACTGCTAGAGGAATAGTTCTGCAAATCACTTTTTCAGATTTCCTGACTTTGACACCATCCCACCAATGAAGCAACCCTTCCACTGAATCTGGTAATGCCCCAAAAATACCCCACCACTGCATACAGTAGATGCATTGCTATACAAGACTCCAATTTTTTGCAAAAATTCAGCAGATTTGATTCTATTCTTCCAATCCAGCCATCCAAAAAATTGGACTTTGGTGGAGTAGGCTTAGACCAAACAAATTTCTGTGCATGTTGGAATCTCATCAAGTCCGAATGTTCTTTGTGCTATGATTATTTTTCTTATTGTTTCAAGGCTGTGAAAGTAGAACTATTTGGACAATATGATGTTTTGTAATTTGAATTTGAACTTTTAGACAATGTGATGCATCAAGTAGTAATTTATTATTATTATTTTTTGCGATACTATCAACACACCAGTCATTTATGTTGTGTAATTTGTTTTTCCCTGATAAATATAATGTCGTGTAATTAAAACAAAGCTAGGAATGTGACTTGGATAAGGCTTGACATATTACAAATAATTCAACTATAGCAGGATTTGTTCATAGGTCCAAATTACAGCCCATACATACGAGCACAATTGGTTGGTCTGGGATTAGAATTTTGTTGGGGAACTTACTGATAAGTCTCATGTACCAAGTTCAAGACCCAGATAATTCTCAAACAAAACACTTGCACCAATTAGTCCAATACATTTTTAATTGTTACCAAAAAATCTTTTTTTTTAAAAAAAAAATTTACAGATACTGTTCACATCTTACTACCGTCGAACTTCCGTCAAACGGTCGCCGGATACTCGTCAGAATGTTCAACATCGCCGGGAAGTCGCCGGAGTATCACCGGGAAGTCGCCGGAGTTTCGCCGGAAGTTCACCGGAGTGTTAAGAACGTTAATGGAAGTCGCCGGAATGTTCAAAACGTTCACTGGACGTTAAGAACATCATCGGAGACTCACCGGAATGTCTAGAATATTGCTCGAAAAAAAAAATAAATGGATAAATTATAGCAAAAAAAACATAGCAAAATGTACTAAATATTGATAAACTAAAAAGAAAAAAAAAAATGAAACGACAAAAAACAACAACAATGGGGAAAACATATGTTATTTTTCAATTTTTGTAAGGTTCAAGCAAATAATCTCTAAATAGTGATCAAACTGAAAAGTAAGTTTTGAAACTGTAAAATATTACAGTTTCAAAACAAAAATCTATTAAGCATTTATCCTTATTAATCAAACTGAAAAACATGTTATGAAACTATAAAATTTTACAGTTTTATACCATGATTCATTCCAGCACCAAAAAAATTTGAAACTGCAAAATTTTACAGTTTTAAGCCATGATTCATTCTAGCACAAAAAAAAAAAAAAAAAAAAAAAATTGAAACTACAAAATTTTACAATTTTCACCGCCTGTAACTAAAACTCGAAAACTACTTGTTTAGAATTTGAAAATTTTCTCCATTAGAACAGAAAAACAGAAGTGTAAGGCAGAGGAAAAAAAAAAGAGATCGAAGGAGAAAGGCGGATGTAGAGAGAGGATTGTATTTCGACAAATATTTTTTGTTTAGATCTAGCCAAATCTGATGTAGATCTGAGTAGATCTACATCAAATCTGAGTAGATCTACTCATCTTCTTCGTCGGAAATGTATCATCTTCTTCGTCGGAAATATATCATATTCGCCGTCGGTGAGAGTGAAGTCACAAGTTGATTTCGATGGTTGGTGGTTATCGGTGAACCCCGATCAATGAAGAAAGACATGATCACCAGTCGTCGTCTATGACAAAGACGATGAGAGAAAAATGCAGAAAAAAAGAGAGATAGGAAAACGTAAAGAGGGAGGCAAAAAGCAGAGAGAGAGAGAGAGAGAGAGAGAGAGGAACTTTTGGGTTTACTCAAAAAGTTACAGGATTAAATGGTGTCCACATGTTTCACATGGGACCTGTGGGTAATTTCCCCTCAGTTTAGGGCTGGATTTGGGATAGCCAAAGTAGACCCAATACGGGGTCACATGTCACAAACCGACTCTTCTGAGTATGCAACGGAACTAACTTTCCCTCAAAATCAACAAATTGTGAAGACTTCTAAGCGAGCGCCCAAAATTAGGAAGTTGGGCGAGCAAGTTTTCAACAAACTTCTATCCTTGAAAACTCTCCAACTCCAAATTAAGATTATCAAAATTGATACAGGGAAGAAAAGAAAAGAAACTGCTTAGGATTCACCCACAACATAAGAAGAACACTAGGTAGAGGTCTAACTTCGAGTTAACAGAATTCAGGTAAGGCTTTGGTCAATAAATGGCTTAGTGTCTACCATGAAAATTCAACTATTAAAGGACTTGCACATCCAGTTTAGACTATACATAGTTTGTCTTCTTGAAACAAAAGCTAGGGAAAATAAAGTTGAAGAAACTAGAGGAGTGTTGAACCATAATCAACAATTCTTGATTATTTTTAAAATCAGAAACTACCTATCTTCTGAAAAATCCAAACCAAATCCTATGATTTGAACCAGTCCGGACCAATTTACCAGTTCCTATAAAAAAAATTGCTGCCAACAAGTCACAAACTTTTGCAGGTAAGGTTTGCAACAAAGTTGATTTTATCGAGTTAACATATGCATCTTAATTCAAGATAATAAATTCAGGCCAAATACTACCTAATAAAGTGTCATTGGTATATCAAAAAATAAATTCCCATAAATTGTGACAAAAAAAAGTGAATAGTACTATGTAGCCCACCTTAACTACCTCAAATTTATCCCAAATGAGATTGTGTGGTAGGGATTGATTTTGAATAATGTGGAATTCGTATGTAGAATAAATTTGAATCATAAGATGATATTCTGGATAATTTTTTGATAATTAAGTTTGAGTTTGTAATATTACTTCAAAAAATTGTTGCACTTTCATTCCTGCATCCCAACCATCACCTACAGAAGACTAATGCAGTAATGACTAAAATTTTACTTAAATAAATTATGTGTCATCACTCTAATAGTACAATACAGTAATGACTAAAATTTTACTTAAATAAATTACATGTCATCACTCTAATAGTACAATACCTGCGACATGAATTGTTCCGGCGTGTGGAACGAGAATGAGAACGATACTTGAAATTATGATAAGACAGGGATAGACTTGCACAAATTACACTATAAGAATTAAAAGTACTTTTAATCAAGAGAAATTTTTTAACAATTAAACATCAAATAAAATGTATAATTTTTTTTTTCAAATTAATCATATGGCAACACATTTTAATAACTATTATGACTCATTTTTGATGTTTTGTTATGTTAAAATTAAACTCACCTTAGATTTTATCTCATTATTATTATTATTATTATTATTATTATTATTATTTTTTTTTTTTACTCTTAAAAAAAACCTCAAGGAAATATATTAAAATAAGCTTTTTAGATACCTTTTTTGAACACAGCTTTTTAGATACCTTGGATCGCCAAATTTACTAGTTTGAAACAAAAATGTACTATGTTTCGAAATATGCATTCCAAAATGTAATTGGCTACGATAACAATGTTTTCTGGTGCTACTAGGTATGTCATTCTGATTGTATTTTATGTATTGATGAAGTTTTCTGGTAAGGACAGTTTTTTGGTAACATTTGGCTATCTTAAAATTACTCTTTAACACAAATCACCACATTCCTTACTTTCTAATGGCATAAAGGAGTTGTTTGGTGTGGTTTTTTTTTTTGGCTAATTTATAGATTCTAATTTTTGAAAAACTATTTTGAACTGTTTGATTAAATTTATTTCAATTAATTTCTGATTCTAAAAATTTATTTCAAGCAAAAAAAGTTGATTCTAAGAAGCTTCCCAAACACTACTCAGTAAGTTAAATCTATAATCCAACAGTTACATCAAACAGATTAATAGTTTCAGACTAAAGCTATAATCTATAATCTGTTAAGTTATTATTTATAATAGGGCGAATTACACTAACGATTCCTTTAGTTTGGGGCTTGTGTCATTTTGATCCCTGACTTTTTGATCGTGACACATTTGACCTTGAATTTTGAATCTTATTCAAAATAAGGACAATTGAAGATACTATTACTTAATTTCAAGGGCAAAATCGTCAATTTGATATAATATAAACTAATTTGATAAAAATAAATGTCAAAAAAATATTTTTGAATTTTTAAAAATTATTTATACCCACTAAAGATAAAATTATGTAAAATTGATAAATCTTTTACATATTTATTTATTTATTTATTATCAAATTAATTTTTGATGATGTAATGGGTAATTTTTATTTTTATTAAATTAGTTTTTATTTTTTCAAAAGTCAAATATAGCGACAACTTTAATATTATTATTAAACCAATCCATTAAATCAAAAAATCAAAAACTAAAAATATTTCATATATTAAATATATTAATTACACATTAAAATCCTAACAATCACCCATTACATAATCATCATCCAAACACATAATAAAAATTAATTTGGTAAAATAAATAAATAAATAAATGTCTAAAACATTTATCAATTTTATATAATTTTATCTTTGGTTGGTAGAAATAATTTTTAAAAATTAAATAATATGTTTTTGACATTTATTTTTGTCAAATTAATTTATATTTTATCAAATTTATGATTTTGCCCTTCAAATTAAGCAATGGTATCTTCAATTGTTCTTATTTGTAACAAAATTCAAAATTTAGGATCAAATGTGTCACAATTGAAAAGTAAAGGACTAAAGTGACACGAATCTCAAACTATAGGGACTGTTAGTGTACTTCGCCCTTTATAATATGTTTTAACAATTGCACGAAACACCCCCAAAGACGAACCCAAGAGAGACCAACGAAAGCTTCCACACACCATTTGGCAAGTGATTTTTGCTAATGTTCCGTTTATTTGGGCAGAAAACATTTTCAAACAAAAAATATTTTCTATAGAAATTTTTATTTTTATTTTCAAAAAATATGTTATGGAGAAAACATGTTTATATGTTTAGTGGTGGTGGTGGTGAAAAGAAGGGAGAGGTGGGGGTGGTGGCATGGTGGTAGGACGGTGTAGCTCGACTTTTTCGCATCCCCTCTCGGAAGACGAAGAAGCCCTATAGTATCGGACTCCCGCGATTCTGAATCTAATCTCACAAGTGCAATATGAAATTGATAAACACCAAAGAATCCAAGTCCAACAAATCTTTTGGAAAATTGATTTTGAATAAAAAATGCCAAAATTGAACTGCTTTACCAGATACAAAGTCGCCACCTAAATATTTTATTTTGGAAAAATTTAGAAAACCCATGACTCGTGCTAAAGGCCCCGTGTCCGTCATTACCAAGATTGTCTCGGCTCGGGAACTTAGGTACGAGAGGGGAAAGTCATGAATTGAGCACCCCTGCTTGCCTGTTCAAAGATCGGCCTCTACTAATCATGATATGATTTTTTATCAACATTATCCGTTTGGTAACACTTATGTTTTCAGTTTTCTGTTTATATTTATAAACATTTTAAAAACTCAAATAAAAACTTGTTTGGTAAATTTTTTATTTATAAATCAGTGGTCTCAGTTTATAAATTTGGCCAAAAAATGAAAACTCAAAAAATGTGTTTCCGTTTTGAGTTTTGAGTTTTTTTTTTTTTTAACACCCGATACTAGCCACCACCTACCACCATTTTCCATCATCGTCATCCACCACCACCACCCACCACCCACCTCCCACCACCACCTACCACCACTACTCACCACCCACCTCCCACCACCACCTACCACCCGCCACCACCACCCACCACCACTACCACCACCACCCACCACCCATCTGCCATCTACCCGCAACTACTATCCACCGCCCGCCACCACCACGCTCCACCTACCCGCCACCATCATCTACCACCCATCACCACCACCACCACCACACCCACCCAGCCCACCACCCACCATCATCACCACCATCATTACCCACCACCCACCCGCCCACCCACTGCCACCACCACCCACCACCACCACCACCACCACCACTCACTACCACCCACCACCACACACCCACCCACCCACCCACCACCACCACCACCACCACTCACTACCATCACCCACCCACCCACCATCACCACCTGCCACTTACCCATCGCCACCACCTACTCGCCACCACCCGCCATCTGCCACCCACCACCCATCACCGTCACCCACCCACCTACCCGTCACCACCACTACCCACCATCCGCTATCCGCTAGCCACCACCACCACCACCCACCACCCACCACCCACTCTCTACCACCTACCACCTGCCATCGTCATCCACCCACCCACCACCACCACCTACCACCACCCGCTACCCGCTACCTACCACCACCCGCTACCCGCTACCCACCACCCACCGTCACCACTTTGCACCATCGTCTTTCGCCGCCACTTGCCATTTCTCACTCTTTTTTATATTTTTAAATTTTTTTAAACATTTTGTCAATTACAAAACGCATTTGTAGTTTATGTTTTTCTAAAAATAAACAAAAACCAGTTTATAAAATTTTTGTAAATATAAACTGAAAACGTAAACGTTGCCAAACAGACGTTCTTGTTTCAATTATTAGGCTAGTATTACTATGTGATGCACACAAACAAGTATAGACTAACTTGTAAGAATTGGAACATTTCAAGTCATGTTTGTTTACAAAATTGTTTCAAATATGTACCACTTGAAAAAGTGATCGCATATAAACACTACTCAAATTATTCCAATTCAAGCAATAAGCCTCCATCCACAGGCATTCAAATAGTTATAACAATTAAGCATTTAGCCTTATGGCAAGCATGTTGGACATGGCAAAAATGCAATCACACAATTATGCTAAAATGAGTAAAGGCTCACCTAGTACTTCAAGCCAAAAAAGAAAAGAGTTAAAAAAATGCATGATTCCTAACTATGCAATATGACTAATGCAACACATATGATATGTAATTAATAGGCTTGCCTACTAAACATGGCATATGAAACAATTTCATAGCATACGTTTAAACACGTATTCAACGAGGTAATAAACGACAATGCAAGTTTGAATGATGAACGGAGCCTCGGTGTATGCAAGACAAATGAATGGATGCAAATATGCGATATGCTAATTGAAACGTGATGTCCCTAATCTAACCATTAAAAGCAGATAAATAAAAAGGAGAAAGACGTGGGTTGGAAGACATACACATTATTACATTGCGCTCTCACGAAGGAGAGTCCGAATGAATAAACTAAGCCAAACTAAAGCGAATTAAGCTAATTATTATAAACAAAAAACGAATAAACTAGCTAAACTACTTAACTAGTTATTACAACACTCGAATTAACTAACTAGTTAACTAACTAATTAAATAATTGTAACACAAGTGCAATTAAAATAAATAATTAAACTACACAACTAACTACTACGCCTCGGGAAACAAGGAATGTTCATACGCATGCTCGGTTTCCACCCGAAAAGCTACTGTTTTGCTTCTGAATACCTCTATTTGCACAATTGAACACCAACACTACTGCTCACTTTGCTCTGCCTTACAAACTCATTGCTCAATTTTACACCAGTGGCCGGCCAATCAGTGATGAGGGTTGCCGGCCACCAGTGATAGCCGGCCGACCATCAATGGTGGTCTGCTGGCCACCTACCGGCCAAGGAAAGTGGTCTGCCGGCCACTACTGCCCAGTTCACCTTGCTGCAACAGAGGAAAAACAGAGCATGCACATGGTATTTTCAAGGGTTTGTTTGCACTACTCACCTCTTCTTTTCATGAGAAAATCAAAGGAGTAGTGAACTTAGTCCACAAACTATCAACTCAAGTAATTTCATTGCATGATGGCTCATGAACCAAAGTGTGCAATTTTGATAAATGCAATAAAATCAGACTCAAAAGACTACCTTCCTATCATGAAAGATCAAGGGAAGTAGTGACCTTGGGAACTTGAACCATTTCATCACTAATGAGTATGAAATGACTCAAGCTTCCATGTGTTCAATTAACGTTCGATTGAACACAAAACCAATTGTTATCTTACACCATTTTTAGCCTAAATTTTAATTATTCCATTTTAGTTACCTTTCCATTCGTTAATTCATTGAGTCCAATGGTGAGTTTAAGTCCTCTAATAGAGTGAAGTACCAAACCAAGAGTTAACTTAAGATATGAAAGAGATGATAAACCCCTGAAAGGGATTAAACTATTAAGTATGATAACTTCAATCTCATGCTTAAAAGAACAAGAGGCTTGAAACAGCTCTCAAAACAAAACAAAAAGCCAAGAAAGGAGGGAGGTTGTAGAGATCATAATTGCTGAAAATAAGTGAGAAAAGCATAAATAAATGCTATCAACTCACATGAGATGGTGTCTAAGGCCTAAAACACCAAGCTCATGAGGACTGTTACACTATAAGCATGCAAAACAAAGCTCAAATGCAACTAACAGCCCAAAATAGTGCTAAAATAGGTCTAATACAGTCCTAAAACATGCTAGAATTGAGCTAAAAAATGCTATATTAACATGCTAAAATATAACACAAACTAGGCTAGTAAGCAAGATACAAGGAGGGGAGGCTAACCCCTCTAATTTTTTATTTCAAAACATGATTTTGGCCACTGAAATAACTCTAAAAATTAGTGTTTAAAAGCTCAAGAAAAGATAGTGTAAAGGTGGGAAACACGTGCGGTAAAGGCCTTGAAAGCAAGGTGTAAAGAAGGGTGAACCACCCCTCGACCTTTATTGGCCTTAAACCACAAGTTTCAGCCAAAAAATATAGAGTTTAGACAGTCCAAAAACAACACAAAAATGTGCTGGAATGAAGACAAAGGTAGCTAAAATAATAAGCTAAAACATGGAGCAATTTAAGCAAGTAAACAAACCAAATGAGGGGTGGCTAACCCCTCCATTTTTGGGACTTCAAAATCATTTTTTTAGCCTCTGAAAATCTCTAAACATTAGGGGTAAAAAGCTCAAAAAGTTAATGAAAATATGGGAAACACAAGTGGAAAGGCTCAGAGAATAAGGTTCAAAGAAGGGTGATTAACCCTTCTACTTTTAATAGCCTTAAACCACAAACTTCATCCCATAAAAATAGGTTTTAAAGAGCTTAAAAACAGGAAGAAAAGATGGAAAACAAATGGTGTAGAGATGGTGCAAAAGAAAGAGAAAGTATACCGCTTGAAGAGGAATAAACCTTTAAGTCAAAAACACTAATTTCGCACTCTTAAGTGCTTCAAGAGCTCAAATTCAAACTCAAATCATCTCAGCAAAAAGTTTTCTAGGTTTGCTTTAGAGTATTTGGGCATAACCCATGCAAGTTTCAAGAGAGAGAAAGAGAATTGTAGAGAGAGGATTTTTCCAAAATTATTTCTTCACTCCTAATGTTTTCTAACCTTGAAAGCAAGAAGAGAGGTCCTCTATATATAGAAAAAATGAGCCTTAGGTCAAAAATATCTAAAAATGGACAACTGGAACTTTGTGGAAATAGCTGGAGAAAATATCTGGTTTTTATACCAGTGGCCGGCAGGCTAGTAGTGGTAGCCGGCCGGCCAGAAATGGTGGCTTGCCATCCACAAATGGTGGTTGTTGGCCACCTGCCGGCCATGCCTCCAGGCTCGACTTCAAATGGGCATATCTCCTTCAGTCGGACTCGGTTTTAGGTCATTCTTTAGTCTAAATTGAAGCCCCGGAAGTCTAATTTTCAATGGTGGTAGCCTCACATCTAAATTATAAGTGTGCAAAGAGATATGCCTATTTTAGTGAAGGTTGCTCATTTCTAGCATAATTGGATTGATGCCTAACTTCAAACAGTCATATTTCCCTCATCCGGACTCGGCTTTAGGAGATTCTTAAGTCTAAGATGAAGCCCTGAAAGTCCATATTCCAATGCTGGTGGCCTTATAACTAAAGTCTAAGTGTACAAAGAGATAGGCCTAATTTAGTGAAGGCTGCTCAATTTTCTCTTAACGGTTTCATGCTCAACTTCTTCTCCAACTAGTTTTCTTTCCTCTCCTCTAATTTTCTCAACTCCAAATCTCTAAATAAAATGTTTTCAAAGATTTTTTCAAAGAGTTCACCTCCCTTTCATTTATCTCCACTTTGTCCTTACTCAGTTTATCAAAAAGTACAATTTTTAACAAGATGCGAGCCTCGGAACATCGTAGAAACATTTTCAAAAATATTTTGAAAGAGAGGGTTTTGAGGTCTAAAATAATTTTGATCAAAATAGTTTTGGTCCAAAAATGTTGTATAAGTTTGGGATTTTGAAGCTATTCTTATTGAAGAAATTGAGCGATTGGACAACATAACTTTTCATCATCGAGTGATCAATCAGTGGAGCCCAAGTTTTTAGAGCAGTCAAAAATGGGGTGTCTATAGACTACGGCGGCGATAATAGTGGCGGTGATAGTAGTAGTGGTTGTGGTGATGGTGATGTGTTGGTGGAGGTGAAAGTGGTGGTGGTATTGTGGTCACATTACATTGGTAAGATTTTAGTTCGAAAAACGTTTTTTCTTTTTTTAAAGTGAAACATTTTCTGCTCATACATGCTTGTTTTCTATTGACTTTCATTTTCCATTGTACCAAACACCAGAAAATATAAAAAACATTTTCTAGAAAATGTTTTTCGCCCAAACAAACGGAGCTTAATATTTATGCAAAAATTCTACTATACACCCTAAAAAAAAGAGGATTAATTACTCAAAAGTCCTATTTGTAAAGTTAGTACTCCATTAAATCTTACTTCATTAGTTTTAATTAATAAAGAGTAATTCTACTTACACCACATTTTTATCTCATTACACTCTTACTTTTCATATTTTTTTATTACAATTTTATTCTTATATCAAATTACCAAAACAGACCAAAATACCTAATTTTTTTCTAACCCTAATTTCTCTAACACTCCCTGTCACCTCTCTCGCCAGTGCCGGTGCCACCCCACTCAATTTTTTTTAGTATTAATTGAGAATATTATTAATTTTTGAGAAATTTCTCTGATTTTTCTAGTGTTAAAACTGAGTCAATTTTTTCAATTTTAAACTGATAATATTCTCATTTTAAAAATTGAAAAAAACTAAGAAAATTTTCAAAATTGCACAGAAATGTTCCATATAATTGTTTCATCAACTAAGAAGTTTTTTAGTTATATTAGTTCCGTAATGAGATATTTCTCATTTTTATTTTTATTTTTTTATGTATGTTTATGTATGAAAGAGATATTTTATTTGTTTAAAATTTTAATTTATGGTTAGAAATTAAAAAAATTGTAAATTAACTTATTTTCTAATTTTTTAAATTGAGAAATTTCTTCAAACTGAAACATTTTTCAATATTAAAAATCATATATTTTAGATAAATTTCATAGTTGCAATCTAATTTTTTAATTTTTGGATGAAATTCATAGTTTTCTAGTGTAACTTCCTCATTTTAAGTATGATTTTTTTTAAAAATATTTTGTATGAAATTTTCTCATTAACTCAACTAACTCCATATATTTTATAAAACAAAATTAGATATACTTAAGTAAGTTAAGAAAACTTACTATTAAAATGGTTTAAATTGTAAATTTATAATAAAAACATATATTTTTACTTTTGTACAATTTTATATTTAATATTAGTCTTATTTGATAGATTTCGTTGTGTTGATTTTAGAAATATAAATTTTATCAAAAATAAATGTATATTGTAAAAATTATGATGTTTGAGAATTTGAAAATCAAAATATGTTATGTCACCATACTTTTTTTTTATAAACAATTACAAATAATGAACAATTATTATTTGAAGGATAATTTTCTCTATTAAAGGGGTAAAATATCTTATCTAAGAGTTAATGGAGTATAAGTTCACAAAATGAGACTTGTGTGTAAAATGAGCTTGAACTCGATTTTTAGGCTCATTTATTTAATTCGAGCCGAGCTCAAGTAACTCCAAGCTCGGCTCGATCAAGCCCGTGGACATAAAGAAATACGTTATTATTTAATTTTTCATAATATATTAAATAAATTTTTACTAATTTATTTTTAGTGTTTGTGTAAATTTATATATTTGATTGATGAAATTTACCATTAATATAAGCATTCTTGTATATTTTGTTCATGATATTTTTTTATGTATTTTTATCTTAATAAGTAAATTAATCTAATTTTAATTTTTTTCCCCAGGCTCAAGCTTAAGTTCAGCTTGTTTATGTAATTGAGTTGGCTTGAGCTGAACTTGAGTTTATTATATATTTGACGAGTTAAGCTCGAGCTCTATTATTTAAGGGCTTTTTGGTGAAAAGCCCCTTTCTATGGGGGCTTTTTGTGTGAAGTCCACCAAATAAAATAATAGCTTCAAAAGTCCCTCAAATAAAAAAAATATGATAAAAAGACTAAAATGCCCTTTCATATAATCCAAAACCCTTGCTGAACCATTTCTCTTCCCTTTCTATCTCCACATTACTGGTATCCTCTATCTTCTCTTTATTTTCTCTCTTTTTAAGCCCTAAACCCTTTTGATCTCCATTTTCGATCCATCTCACAAAATCAAAATCTTGAAATCGTCCATTGAAATCCATCACCATCTCAGATTTAATGCCTATGAACTAATGTTTGAGATCAATAGTTTCAGATTTGAGATAAAATGACCTCATATATGTCCAAAAAAATGATAAATTGATATATTACAATAAAAAATCGAGAGTTTTTTTGTTTGTTTGTTCATAGATCTAAAGTAAAATTCGACTATAATTCATTTATCTAGTATGTACTCTGTTTTCGTAATAGTAAAATTTTACTCTGGTTAATGAAAAATAAAGTTTATTCTCTTATGTATAAACAAATATTCAACGACACAGTAAAATTTTACTTTAAGATTCAAAGTAAATTTTACTTTGAAATACAGTAAAATTTACTAAAAAACAAATCAGAAACTGTATAGACAAACATTCAACAATACAGTAAAATGTTACTTTCAATTTAGAGTAAATTTTACTCTGAAATATAGTAAAATTTTACTCTGAAATAAAGTAAAATTTTATTTGAAGATTTAGAGTAAATTTTACCAAAAAACAAATCAGAAACTGCATAGACGAACATTCAACAACACAGTAAAATTTTACTTTTAATTCAAAGTAAATTTTACTCTGAAATACAGCAAAATTTTACTCTGAAATAAAGTAAAATTTTACTTGCATGTTAAGAAAACATAACAGATAACACCAGAGTAAAATTTTACTCTGATTTTATCAAACAAAAACATAGCACAAACCAGAGTAAAATTTTACTCTCATTCTGTCAAACAAAAACAGAGCACAAACCAGAGTAAAAGTTTACTCTCATTCTGTCAAACAAAAACAGAGCACAAACCAGAGTAAAAATTTACTTTCATCATGTCAAACAAAAATAGAGCACACACCTGATTGAACTCAGCAAATCAACAAAAACGAATAAAAAATAACAACAGATTTATACAGCTTTGTAACGTAATCTCTCACTTAATTGAGAGTGTTGATCTTGGATGGCGAGATCGTGTATTGTTGACCAAGGGTGAGATCATCGACGGTGAGATCTTCAGACTTTGAGATCGTCTTCATGGATTTCGCAGATCATCTTCACTTTGTAGATCATCTTCAAGATCGTTTTATGCATGAGCTGAGATTGTTTAAATATATGATATATATATATATATATATGAGGGCAATATGGTCCAAAAAAAATTATAGAATGTTCTTATTGAGCTGGGCTTCTCTTACTGAGGTGCTTTTTGAAGGAGAATTCATTGAGTTGTCATTTATCTTAAAAAAAAAGTCCAAAAAAGAGGGTCTCACCAAAAATCCCATTATTTAAAGCTTGACTTGAGTTCAGCTCAAGGTCGAATTTGACTAATTATTCATAAATAAGCTTAAATATTCAAAAGTTTAGCTCGCTCATTTATAGTTTTAAAACATGTACACATATGAAAATAGCTTATCTAAATCATTTTTGATAAGTAATGTCATCCTACATTTATATAACCAATATTTATGTAGCAATAATAATATTTAAGTTGTCACTAAAATCTATTGTAATTAATTGATCCTTTGTTGATTGATAATTATAAATTTTTTTTAATAAATAAAATTGCCTAAAATCATAGAGTCAAATTGATTATTATTATGGGGAATTTTTTTACAGCTCCCTAATAATACTAATTTAGAGGCTAAAGGACAACCAAAAAAATAGTGATGTATGAGGTCCCTGAGCAACTTGGCGCGCGTTTTTAATTATTTTTTTGGACCAAAATACCCTCGCCAAAATCAACACAGAAACGATACTCCTTCCGACGTCTGAGTTCATTCCAAGCATCCACCATTTTCACGAACACAAGAACAGCAAATTTAGGGTTTCAACATCATCTTCACGATCGATATTCGAGCTTCGTTCTCTTCTGCACAAATCATTCCCATTCCTTCCTCACAAATTTCTCTGACCTTCCTTAGAGCTTCGTTTTCACTGCTCATCGTCATCTCCGTCCACCTTCGTGACATCGCATCTTCATCTCAGGCCATATCAGCTCGTCATTCAAAGTTTCATCCTAACTCTGGTAAGTTTTTCTACAATGCAACTAGATTTTCTCTGGAAACACAGTTAATTGCATTTTATATTAAACTTCCATAAATTAGGGTTTCACATTCGTTTTAAAAAGCTACCTGAATTTGGAAAAAGTTATTTCTGTGTGTTTTGAACTTATTCTTGAACATGTTTGTGTGATTATTTCTGCAAATTTCTCTGGCATTTGAATTTCTCTGATTTTTGCTTGATGTATGTTTCTTCTTTCAATTTTCTATGCCATGTTTATTTTGAAAAAAGCAATTTCCTGTGTTTTCATCTAATTTTTGAACGTGTTTCTGTAATTTTGTTTCTGTACATTTCTCTGTAATATGTATTTTGGACTGGACTGAATGTTTCTTATCTGACATATGTATTTTGGAATGAATGTATCACCCTTTCTGCCATATTTATTTTGGACTGGAATGAATGTTTCTTCTCTAACATGTGTATTTTGAAAAAAAAGTTATTTCTCTGTGTTTTTATCTTATTTTTGAACATTTTTCTGCGATTTTGTCTATGAATTTCTCTGCTTTGAAAATTTCTCTGGAATATGTATTTTTCTCTGGAATGTTTATTACTTTCTTGCTCTGTCTAAGTTTGTCTGTATTGATAATTTTCTCTGACAAACATCACATCACTTTCCTCCCCTTGTGTGTCTCTATCATAGTTAACTTTCTCTGGTTGTGTGTGTAAATTTCTCTGGCATTTCAATATTATGAATTGAAATTTTCTCTAGAATGGAAATTAACTCAAGAACGTGTAATTTCCTCTGGAATGTGTATTTATCTCTGGTATGTTTATTTTGTTCAATTCTTGGTTTCAATGTGGTGTAATTTTCACTGGATTGTTCACAATACTTTATTTATATTATCTTGCTAATTGTGGAATGGAAATTTTCTTTGCCTTGCCATGTTTACTTTTCTCTGTCATTCATTTTCTCTAGTATGTTTACTTCTATATGTAATTTTAAGAATTATTGAAAATTTCTATCCCATGTTTATGATGCTTTGTTGATTTTCTCTGACATTTAATTTTTGATGTCCAATTTCTTCTGGCATGTCCAATTTTCTGTAATTTTCCCTCATCTGTAATTTTCTCTGACATCTTACACTTTCTCTTGTTTGTAATTTTCTACCTTATCTGTAATTTTCTCTGACATCTTACACTTTCTCTTATCTGTAATTTTCTACCTTATCTGTAATTTTCTCTGACATGTCCAATTTTCTCTGTCATGTTCAATTTTCACTGGGATTTAATGTTGAAATCTTTATGTTTTAATCATTGTCTACAAATGGCAAAACGTAAAAGCACCGAAACACCAGAAACACCAAGCAAGAAACAGAAACTGTCTTAGTCTTCTTATGAGCTGCGATCAAACACCAGCAGCAAAGCACTGGAAACACCAACCAAGAAAGAACAACTCTCTCAGTCTTCCTATGATCTAAGATCAAAAACCAGCAGCAAATCACCACAAACTCCACTCCAAATCACACAAGGTGATAAGGCAACTAGCATCCACATGAGTACCCCAACTTCAACCGACTCAACCTCAAGGGGCAAAAAACCTGCTAAACTCCACAGAAAGAGAGCTCACTACACCATTCAATTCCGATCTAACCTCTCATCTGTCGTCTCATTTTTTCAAACACTTAAATTCAATTCAAAACAACTTATAGAGCTTCAGAAATCCCCATTCTGGTATTTGATCCAAGCTCTAACCAGTGGAAGAATGGATCCAAAGAAATGTAGGAAATCCGATGATGATGTAGTTGCCATAATCAAATGTTACAATCAGAAAACAAAAGCATTCACTGTTGGTAAGAAGAACCTGACCTTCACAACAAATGACATGACCTTGATTTTCGGTTTGGAAGGAGGTAAACGACCCATGTCATTAAGATACTCTAAGAAGCCAAAATCTGCATTCCTGAGGAGAAGATTCCAAAAGGACACAAGGCTGACTGGTCCTGTCCTTAAAAACGCCTTGCTCAAGGCAATGAAAGGGAAGCAACCAACAGACTACAAAGATGTAGCAATCATCGTTACATTGTACTTGTGTCTCACACTATTTTTGCAACAAGTGGGAATTCGATAGGGTGGGTTTTTATACAAGATGTCGAACCTCTTGAATCCATGAAACAAGATGATTGGCCGAGGCAATCACCTCAACATTGATTGATTCTATCATGGCATTGCACAAAACCCCGTAAAAGTTACGGGTGTGTCATTGCATTGCTTGTAAGTATAATATCCATTCAAATTTGCAGTTATCATACTTACAAATTTGTGCATTTAGAAAATTTTATTTACTTTAATTTTCATCACAGTATTGGATATGTGAACATGCAACCATCATTGACTCGGAACACAGCAACACAGCTGACTTCCCGAGATGTGCGAAGTGGAACCTGCAAACCTTGACAAAACAGCTGCAGAAGACACCACTACACTCTCTTGCACCTCGACAGGTTAATTCCTATTGCTCCTAAAATCTCAGTGAAATTCCAAAATATCTCTGACAACTACTTTGTTTCCCTCCTTGTGCATTGATTGTTTAAGATCAATTTTCTCTTAATTCTCAATTTATGCTTTCATCTTTGGTACAAACTTGTTCATTTCTGCATTGTAATCAATTTTCTCTGCAATCCAAATTTCTCTGACCACAATTGTAACACATTAACTTGTATGCCTTGATTGCTTTTCTCTAATATCTGAATTATGTTGTTTCATAATTTTCTTTGGCCCATAACTTATTTGCCCTCATTTCTTTTCTCTAATATCTGAATTATGTTGTTTCATAATTTTCTCTGGTCCATTACTTATTTGCCTTGCATCTTTGATAAACACTATTTATTTCTGCCCTTCTAATCAATTTTCTCTGGAATCCAAATTTCTCTGACACAATTATAGTCAAACATTAACTTATATGCCTTGATTGATTTTCTCTGATATCTAAATTATGTTGCTCATTTCATAATTTTCTCTGCCTCATAAAATTAACTCCTTGTCTGTAATTTTCTCTGGCCCATACAATTTTCTCTGAAGTTTGTTTCCCATTAGTATCATTTAGATGAATTTTATTTTCCTTATTTTAATTTTTCTCTCAGTGAATTTTGTAACATTTCTCTAATAAAAGAGCCTCCTGTTACAGATAGATAACAAGCAGCTAGTCAAAAACCCATCAGAGGAGTTCTGTCTTGGTAAAAAGACAAAGAAAGAATCAAAAAAAGCAATTGTCAAATTCAAAGAGAAATTACAAGATTCATCTGAAGGTCAAGCAATTGTCAAATTCAATGAAGAAGCAGAACCCAGAGAAGAAAGTGAAAGCAATGGACAAGAAGCTCAAGCAAGCAGTGGAGAAGAAGAAGCCAGAGAAGAAAGTGAAAGCAGTGGAGAAGAAGAAGCCGGAGAAGAAAGTGAAGAAATAGAAGCAGAAGAAAAAGAACAGAATGAACAGAAAAAAGAAGACAGTGAAGAAGAAAATGAAGAAGAAGAAGATGAAGAAGAAGAAGAAGATGAACAGCAAGAAGAAAACGAGCAAAGTGATCAAGAAGAACGTATTGAGCCAGTGGACCAACAACAATTTGAGGAATCAAAGGACGCACAAATTGCTGATCTGCGTGAAAGACTGAAGGCACTTTCTCAATCTAAACAAGAAGAAGACAGAAATTGGATGGAAATACTTGCTGAAAAGGATATTTCAATAAGAACCCTGACATCACTTAACTCAGAACTTCAAGAAAAAGAAAGCACAATCCAAATGAAACTAAGGATGTTGGAGCTTGAAAAGGAACATGATATGAAAACAATTCAACAGTTGAGGAATTCAAATTCAGAGCTTGAAACAGAAAATGCTAAATTGCATGAACAAGTACAAGAACTTTCAGTCCAACTAGCAACACAACCATACAGAACACCAACACAACTTCAACCACAAGGTCAGTGAAAATCTTGACCCACAAAAAGTCTAGTCCTTGAGTCAGCATAACTCAGAGAAATTTCTATTTATTATAATTTTCTGACATTGGTAATTTTCTCTGGAAGTTATATTTCTCTGAACACATTAGTTTCTGCCGATTATTTCTATTGATTTCTACTGCTCATTTCATCTTCTCTGTCTATTTTCTTATTCCATTTTTGGGATTTGTTTGATTTTCACTGTGCCTAGTTGGAATGCAAGTTGAACAACCAACAACCCAACAAGAAGAAATGGCACCCAAAGAACAACCGAAACAAAAGACGAAAGTCTATGGTAACTGGAAAATATTGAATCACATAAATTTACATATTGAAATATCATCTGTTACTTCAGAGAAATTTCACTTTTACTAATATTTTCACTGTCTACAGTCAAAAAAGATCCGACGTCAATGATCAAAAATTTAAAGGCAAAAGAAAGGAAGGAAAAGCAGCACGATCCAGAATTTCAGTATCCAAAAGTTGCGAAAGTGACTAGAGCTTCAAAACAAGCTGCAAAGCAAGCTGAGCAAAGCACGAAGGACAAAGAAGTGCTTAATGCTAATGCATACATCATGCCTCAACCTCTAAACATCAGAAAATCTTGGGTGTTTCCACAAACTCTTCCGATTTCAAGATTGATAAAAGATCACGTAAAAGATATGTTGCAGCACATATCAAACGTCTCTGGACTTGAGTAAGTACAACAAACAAAATAGAAGGTAACAAACAACAAATTACAAACTTATATTGCATTAACAACAATTTAATTTCCACAAACTTGTCTTGTAGGGCTTTAATTTGGACAAGTGAGTTGAACCTCATTACCTTCGAAGACATTGGAAACCTAATAAAGCAAAAAGAAATTGCCAACAATGTAAGTCTTTCCCTTTCATCAAAATTTCTCTGCCTTTATAAACCAATATTTCAATTACAAATCATATTTTTCAGGTCATTGATGGCTATGGGGAGATACTTTTGGCTGACCAAATGAGAGAAAGACAACAACCAACCTCATTTTTTTTCACATCCATGAGCTTAGTATGTTACTACTATTTTATTTGATTTTCTCTGGAATTTACTTACTACTTTCTCTTCTTAAGATACTTCTTGGATTTTCTCTGAACAAAACCATTTTTGGATTTTCTCTGAACACAGAATTTCATCAGGATGACAGAAAATCAATCTTTTCGAGTGTCCTTATTTGACAAGCATATTGAAACAGCATCGAGGAACTACAGGTTCCTCCATTTCCCAATAAACACTGGAGGTAATGAGAAGTCCACAGCTGGAAATCACTGGACCTTGCTTGTCCTAGACAAACAAGACAGTTTATGGAGGTTTTACAACTCACTGAGGCCAAGGAGGGATGATGCAGAAGACAAATATGTCAAAGATGCAAAACAATTGGTAACCAGTGCAAATTTCTCTGATCCATCATAATCTTTATGTGATGATAATTTTCATACAATCCCATTGATTTGTCTATAAATTTCTCTGTTATTTAAAAATCATTTTCTTGCAGCAAGAATATGTGGAGAATTTTTTGAAAGATTGCCTTGAAAGAGACGCTCAATCACAACCCTCTTTCAAGTTGATAAACTCACAAAACACAAGTTACGACTTTGAGTATGTCAACAATACTCCCCAACAAGAAAGTGATTCGTAAGTTTCATACATCTATAAATAAGATACTCTGATTTGCATGTTTCTTAAAACTAACCATTCCTATAATTTGTATGCAGTCTGGATCGGCCTCTTTGTCTGCTATATCATGAAACAATATAGCAAACATGAACCAATCAGCTCCAAATTGTCCACACAAGAGATCAGGTTGATGAGGGCAGAACTGATAGAGAGATTTGTCACCGATGTTGGCCGATCATGGACTGAACCAATTGAAATACCTCCAGAACAACCAAACATGTAATAGTGAAACTAGTGAAAGGAAGACAATGTACATAGCCAGACAGAGAAAATTGTCTCACATATATGTATATATCCATACAGTATTAACAGTTCAGTTTTTTGTTGACACATCGAAGGAATACTGATGCTTGACTTATCCATATACATCCTTTCTTGACTAATGTAAATTTCATTTTTTTTTTAATTTCGACTAATGTCAATTTCATACCTATCGATGGTTAAATAAATATATATTTTTATTGTGATTGTCAACACAATCCACACAGAGAAAATTGTTCACAAATTTCTCTCGCATCATATTACCGTAATTCGAGAAATTTAACACGCATCCCCAACGGATGCCTATATGATCATGTAATCTGTAATGCTTTGTGTTGTTACAAAACAATCATCAAACTCAACAAAACACAAAAGCTTAACAAGAATTTTATCTGCTACTATAAAATTTCCTTTGGATGAATTTGAAATTTCGAGTTGTGAATTTGTGCAGGTTGGTGAGGAAAATTTCTCGGCTTTGAGCAAAATTTATGAGTTGAATTCATTCTGGATAAATTCTTCCCTGGTCCAGAGAAATTCTTAACTCAGAGAAATTTCAAAAAAGCATGATTTTGTTTCTTGGTTGTACTCACTGCAATAATTTTGTGTATGCTCTGTCTGGTATGCACATTTCTTGAAATGACTGACATGAAGTTACCACAAATTCACAAAGAAATTTAACTCGTATCATGCCAAAGAAGGTGCCTATATGATCATGCAATCTATAATGCACTGTGTTAGTACAAAGCAATTATCAAATTCAAAAAACAAAATCCACACAGTACTTTTATCTGCCATTGTCAAATTTATATGGATGAATTTGAAGCTTCAAAACACATTACACAAAATTTTCTCTGCCATACCAAATTTCTCTGCATAAATTTGACAGGTATTACAAACCCAATGCCTATAGTATATATCAACAAACACAATGCACACTTTAACTGATATTGCAAAAATTTCTCTGGATGAATTTGATTGATATTATTATATACACTGTCTAAAAAACACATTTCACAAAACAAAATACACAAACTAATCATCAAATGTATTATTCAATCAATAAAATGTATTATCCTCAACTATTTAACAAAGGTTCTTTGCATGTCCTCTTATTATGGTGACCAATACTCCCACAACGACTACACTTAATCACCCTTTTAAACTCTCCAGTAGAAGCAATTCTGTTCTTCTTCGGCCTCCCAGCTGGTCTCTTGCTCAATGGAGGTAAAATCATAGCATCTTCAATACTACACACAGGTTTTTCAACAGTTGGAACTGGGCCAATTGAAAACGAGTACGCTTGGCGATACATATCAGCATGAAAAAATGGTTCAACAAATGAATTCAAATTCCTTCCACTCCTAAAAATTGCAGCAACAGCATGTTGATATGGATACCCATTTATTTCCCATTTTCGACACGAATAAATTCTCAACCCAAGATCAACCATAACCGAAGGAAAACAATGCACTTCAAAGACATTATCAGACGACAAACTCACATTCCATGTCCTCCCATCCAAAAAATACTTCTCCAATACACTATCCATACGAGGACATAGAACTTTATTCCATTTACTAAAGAGTAGCCTCCTATCAGACCTCATATTCATAATTTGCAACCGTATCATGTCCACCAAATTTGTTATTAGCAAGTGCCGAGCATCTCGTATCCATGAATTGAATGACTCAGCAACATTAGAATACATCTCACCATAACGTTTCCCCGCAAAATATGCATCACTCTAAGTTTCATATGGTAAACTTCTCAAGAAAGCAATCACAATGTCTCCTCCCTCACTTTTTAATTCATTTAACTTGAAATGAAATGATGCCTTTGTTGGCGCATATGGACATTCTGAAAACTTGGACACAATCGTCTCTCTAACCAAATTTGTGTTTCCCCATGACAACTTATCCCTCAGATTTCTCTTTAGATGTTCAAGACAAAATCCATGAAAGTAGTTAGGGAAAAACCTAACAATTCCCTCCACAATACCACAATGTCGATCTGATATGAAACTTATCACCCTTTCTGATCCCAATACTCCACATAAATGCTCAAGAAACCAACACCAATTGTCTTTATTCTCAGCATCAACAACAGCAAAAGCTACAGGGAAAAAACCTACAAAACAAATAGGAACAAGCATATCAGATATACACATGCATAGAAAATTAGAACAATAAACAACTAGAGAAATTTGACACTGCCAACATCCAGACAAAAAATCACTTAGTGCCCAACTCCAGAGAAAATTCACACATTTGCAACATCCAAAGAAAATTGACTTAGTGACCAACTACAAAGAAAATTCACACAATCATAATATCCAGAGCAAATTCACTCAGTGACCACCTACAGATACAATTCACACAATGACAAAATCCAGAGAAAATTCACATTGACCAAAATCCAGTGAAAATCCACACAGGCCAAAACCAGAGAAAATTCAAAGTGTCAGAGAAAAATCACATTCACTGAATTCCTACATGTATAGAAAATTCACATAGTTAGATAAAATTATATATATTTACAATTACCTTCATTCCCATCTTTCGCCGTTGCAGCAAGCATAACTCCTTTGTATTGCCCTTTCAAAAATGTTCCATTAAGAAAAAGCAATGCCCGACAATATTTGAAACCAGCTGTGCATGCATGAAAAGCCACAAACACTCTTTTGAAATGCTTGTTGTCTTGAAAATCTAACTCAAAACGACTACCTGGATTGTTCTTCAATGCCTCATCAAAATACCACCGTAATTGATGAAATGAAAAACAAGAATCCCCATATGTACTACATTTTGCTTTTTCAACACCCAACCAACCACAGTTATAACTGATTGAGACCCAATACTTGTCTTTCATTTCTTTCACAACATCCACTGGACGAGTTAAAGGTTTTGCACTTACCTCGTCAACTATCAGTCCAGAAACTAAGCTGGAAGTCATCCTCGAATGTTTACTCGTACGAACCGCCACACCACACGTATTTTCATTGTTCAAAGTCCTTATGTAGAAGAACCCATTTGTTTTTTCAACAGAAGCATGTACACGCCACATACATCCCCTTGATTCCTTATATGCACATTCTGCCGTAACCCTCAGCTTGTCATTTTTAACATACGTAAACTGAAAACCAACCTCCATAGCATACTTGCACAAAAAAGTACGGAACTTAACCACACTACCCTCAAACTTTTGTCTAACACTCGTAATATTATTCCGCCAACGAGCCGACAATAACACCTTTTCTTGGTGAGAACAAAACTTAGAGAGTGAATTCCTTTCAATATCCACCAGCCTATCACACTCACCATCCACAACATCTACCCAATTACACCCCACTTCCTCTTCATCAGAAGTACCACATCTAGTAACTGAAACATCAACTATATCAACACCGCGTGCACAAACAACCCTCAACATATTCAAAAAATCAATATTATTTCGAACCATACAATTCGGATGGCCCAAAATAGAATATGAAATACACATAATCTCAGGTTTCAAATTCTCCCATGTTTTACACAAAATTCCAACCAATTCCTCAAAATTCAATTCGCATGAAACATTAATGACAATAGTATCATTCGCATATTTACACAGCAACAACACTGCACTGTCCATTGAAACTGAAACAAAAAAACAAGAAAAATAATTTAGTTAACATAGAAACACTTCACAAGAACAACATAAAAAGTCCAAAGAAATTTCTAAAAATTATAATTTTCTCTGAACTTAAAATAAAAGTCCACAGACATCTACAAACTGATATTCACCTTCAAGATGATAAAAAACAAAATCACAGAAACTCAATGAATCACAAAGAAATTTACTTCTAACTATTAAACACAATCATACAAAAAAATCCAAGTCCAGAGAAATTTATAATCATAGAAATTTACAAACTGAAAGTGAGTAACAAACTTACAATTTTCTCTAAACTACAAATACAAGTCCAGAAAAATTTGGAACTTACATTCACTTTCTCATATTCTATCTGCATTAGAAACTTCTAATAATATGTCCACATGCACTTATAATTTTCTCTGGACTACAAAAACAAAAGTGCAGAAAATGAAATTTCCCTGGTTTAAAAAAACAGAACAAAACTGGTATTCACCTTCACAAAACTAGAAAAAATTGTTTAACATAGAAACACTTCACAAAAACAACATAAAAGTCCAGATAAATTTCTAAAAATTATAATTTTCTGTATTCATAAAATAAAAGTTTGTCTGTATTCAATTGCCTTTGTCTAACTTTGTCTGTATTCATAAAATAAAAGTCCAAAGACACATCTACAAACTGATATTCACCTTCAAGATAATAAAAAACAAAATCACAGAAACTTAATGAAACAAAGAGAAATTTACTGCTAACTATTAAACACAATCATAGAAAAAAAATCATATACACCTTATATATGAACTTTACACTGATATTGCACTCATAGAAAAAGCCAGAGAAATTTACAAACTTATATACTATCTCATATTCACTTTATTGCACAAATTTATGAACTTACATTCACTTTCTCATATTCTATCTCTATTAGAAACTTCTAATAATATGTCCATATGCACTTATAATTTTCTCTGGACTACACAAACAAAAGTGCAAAAAATCAAATCTCTGGTTTGAAAAAACATAGAACAAAACTTATCATTCATCAGCATGTTGATAAAAAACAGAGCACGAAAAATAAACACTAAACATCAAAATCAACTACATCACAACACTATTTCAAATTGATCAAAAAAACAAAAGAATGAAAAATTAATTCCAAAAATAAAAATCAACTCTATAAACCTGGCCTCTCTCGAAACAAAAATTCAAAACAAAAGTCAAATTCCATGTGGAATCTAAAATCGAAAACAAACCTGATTCAACTCCACTCAAAAACCTACGCGATCAATACTGTCAACACTCCTTGAAATTGATTCAAAAACAAAGAATCAAAACTCCGACCAAATCTCCGACCAAATCAACACGATCGTAGCAATCTTTTTCGTCAAACTCCACTCAAATCTCGACGAAATCTCACCATGAAATCTCCACTGAAATCTCTGACGAAAACTCCGACGAAATCTCCAACGAAATCAACACAATCGTAGCAATCTTTCTCGTCAAACTCCACTCAAATCTCGACGAAATCTCACCATGAAATCTCCACAGAAATCTCCGACGAAAACTCCGAAGAAATCTCCCCTGCGAATTCAGTTTTCAAAATCTATCAGTTAAGTCAACAATATTATATTCAAACAAATTTATGTTATAAAGGAGGGGTAATTTAGGTACTTTATAATTTAAAATAAATTTTATGGACCTTAGCCATTAAAATATATTATTTTGGACCTTTTCTCTTATCAAAAGTAGAGGAGGGACCTTAGGCCAATTTTCCCTATTATTATTTGGTTTTGGTTTCGTTACGTAACTTCAATAGTTTGTTATAGTTCCAAATTTTTTGATACCATTCATTCCAATTCTACCCCGAAATCAGACTACTTTTGGTCCATAAACACCCCTAATTGTCTACTAGTTTTGTACCCAGTCAAGTTCCCTACATTTTAAATAGGGTTATTTCACTTAAAACACATATATTTTTATTAAAATTTTATTTTGAATCCGCTTTCAATTGTAATAGTTGTGGTTGTTTGGTTTTAGTTTCTAGAAAACACTTTTTAAAAAATTTTACTTTTTTATTTTTTGAATTTTTTTGTTTTCAATGAATTTTTAAAATATTTTAAACAAATTTTTTTTTTTAAATTTTTTTTAGACACATCTAATATAAATACACTTAAAAGAAACATAATATTTGTAAAAAAAATCTTGAAAAAATTTACTAAATACCAAGAATACAAAAAAAAAAAATGAAAATTCAATACATTTTTCGTATTTTTGTGTATTTATTAAATTTTTAAATTTTTTTTCACAAATATTTTACTATTTAAATACATCTAAGTAAGGTGCATCTAAAAAACTAAAAAAATTGCTTAAAATTTAAAAAATATTCACTAAAAATAAAAATAAAAATATGAAAAATAAAAAACTCAATTTTCAAAAAATTAAATTTAGAAAACTGAAACCAAATACATTATTTTGTGGGGGAAAAAAAAAAAAAACTTTTATGGTGTTGTTATGAGGTGAATACCCTCTGCAACTTTTTAGTGTGCACGTAGTAGCTTTTCTTTTAACTTAAGGAGTTGTTTGGGGTGTCCTAAATAAGTGCACTTTTTGATTTTTTGGACTAAAAAGTTGAGGAAAAAAAGATGGTTGTTTGGGATAATTTTTTGACTTTTTACGAAAAAATGTGTATTAAAAAATTGTGTAAATTAGTGTATAGAAGAAGATTGGATGGAATAGCTTGTACATAAGGATGAATTGAGGGACAGCGTCGGCAGAGTAGGGGCTGGAGATGATCCCTTGCTTTTCAGACATTGTTAGAGGTGCTGTTCGGCCTGTGGGGGCCCATCACGGGTCCCGTTTTACTAATCAAAACCGTGTAATGTGTAGAACTTGTCGAGTACTATATTTTTGTAAAAAATCACGTTGATCGGATATCGATAGTTATCTGATCGGATTAGTTTGTTTTCAACGGTTAACTATAACACCATCAATTTTATAAATTTTAATTGATTTGATCATAAAGTTACCGATATCTGATCAATATTATTTTTTACAGGCATATAGTACTTGATGAGTTCTACACATTCAACGGTTCAGATTATTAAAA
Source organism: Camellia lanceoleosa (assembly GCA_025200525.1). Classification (NCBI taxonomy): domain Eukaryota; kingdom Viridiplantae; phylum Streptophyta; class Magnoliopsida; order Ericales; family Theaceae; genus Camellia; species Camellia lanceoleosa. The sequence continues at coordinate 58,916,212 of CM045762.1, forward strand.
AGGGACTCGTGATAGGCCTCCACAGACCGAACAACACCATATTATTTGTACACCTAATAAGTGCAATTTTTCCCACATCTAGCTCTGCCTGCTCTGCCGTCAAAGTTGTTTGAAAAGGAAGATTGTGTAAAATTAATTTTTTAATATTTTTTTTGGGTGAATAGTGATAACTTTTTAACTTTTTTTTGAGTACCCAAACCCGGCCTTAGTTTTGTACCCACAATGAGCCCACAAATCAGAATTACACAGTTCACTTACTTTAGTGGATTGGACAGAAACTAAACTTTTTTATTATTATTATTATTTTGTTATTGATTAAATGATGTGAAATTAAATTGATTTGATTCAAACTCGAAATTTTAAAAATGAAAGTGACAATTAGAACATAGTGAAATATTACAATATGAAAAAGTAATTTTAAAGAGAATATTACGTATAAAACCAATGAGCATTAGGTTCACAACATTGTATTCTTCTACTAATCTACAAACAAAGATTGTTTGTTAGCTCTAGTTCACATAGAGAAGTTAATGAAGGTTGGCTTCAAGTCAAGAAGTAGGAGGGAAGAGGGCAGGTGGCAGAGCAAGCTCAATAACTTTTTTCTTCACTTTGTGTCCCTCTATTTTCTGTATAAATTGAGGTGAGGAGGAAGGGAACAAGTACAACACAGGCAGACACAAGCAACATAGAGTGTGTATGTAATCTGTGAGTAAGAGAGTTCTATAGAGGGTTGTGAGGTGTGAGTTTTGTAATCTCCCTCCGGGATAATTCTATGGTGGTAATCTCTCTCCGTGGGCGTAGGCAATTGACGAACTATATAAATCTCGTGTCTCATTTTTCTATGTGTGTGATTGATTTTTGAGTGTGCCTAATCCTTACAAATGGTATCAGAGCCAAGTTGGAGAAAAACAGTGTGGTTTTTCAAAAATTGTCAAATTTCGAAGTTGTTCGAAATCAAATTTTGAGCACACTAGAAGGTGCATCTCTTCAAGACAAATCTGACGATATAAAATTCGTCAAAATCGAAGCTAAAACAAGTGCCGTAGAGCTTGTCGAAGATTTGCTAGAATTTCGCCTGAAATTTAGTTTGGCAAAGACATTTGAAGAAGAATGCTAATGTCACTGTGACGTCATCATTGCATCAGCAAATTTTCTAAAACTGCATTTTAGCCCTTAAAGTTTCTGAAATTTAAATTTAACCCCTAAAGTTGTGGTAAATTGCATTTTAGCCCATGAAGTTTCTAAAATTTCAATTTAGTCCTTGAAATTGGATAAATTGAATTTTAGTCCCTGAAGTTACCAAAAATTTCAATAAGATCCCTGGAGTTTTAGAATATTGCAATTTGGCCCCTTGAGTTAGGAGAAATTTCATTGAGGTCCCTAGAAAGGTGAGGGAAATGCTTTTCTGGCTAATTTGACCATTCTGGACTCAATGGTGTGGTCCGTTTGTCTAAATTCAGATTCTTTGTACAAGTAAGAAGACGATGGAGGAATCCACATCAACTTCAGGATCGATAATAAAGTTGACTGCTTCCAATTATGCAATCTAGAAGCCGCGGATAGAAGACATCTTGTACTATAGAGACCTGTTTGACCCTATTGCTCTAAGAGGGGTTAAATTGGAAGTAGAAAAGGATGAAGATTGGATAAAGATGAATCGAAAGACCGTCAATCAGATCAAACAATGGATAGACCACAGTGTGTTCCACCATGTCGCCCAAGAAACCGATGCATATGTCCTCTGGACAATGTTAGAAGGAATGTACCAGTCAAAGACCGCCTGAAACAAAGCCTTGGTGATGAGAAGGCTTGTAAATCTAAAGTTGAAGTATAGTGTGTCTGTCGCCGAGCACACTGGTGAATTCAAGAATCTGGTGAATCAGCTTGCAATCGTCAAGATGCCCTTGGACGATGAAATGCAAGCCGTACTACTGCTCAGTCCTTTACCAGATAGCTAAGAGACATTGGTGGTTTCTCTCAGCAACTCTGCACCAGAAGGAAAGCTAACCATGAACATGGTCACAGATGCCATGTACAATGAAGAGACAAGGAGAAAAGACATGGAAGGTAATCAGACCCATGCTCTTGTCAGAGAAGGCAGAGACAAAGAGAAAGGTAGCGAAAAGAGTAGAGGAAGAAGCAAGAACAGAGGTAGATAGAATAATAGGAATAAATCCAGAGACAAAAAAATTCGAGGAAACTCCAACTTTACTTGTTTTCACTGTGGCCAGGAGGGTCACATAAAGAGGAACTGCCCAAGTCAGAAAAATAAAGGCCAAAACAGTAAGTCAAAGGAAGATAAGAACATGACAGTTGCAACAATTGATGAAATACTTATTGTAGTTGGTAAAGAGGATGATTGCCTTCATGTGGTTGACCACAGCTGTATAGAATGGGTGGAGACACAGTTGCATCCTACCATGCCACCTTCCACAGAGAACTCTTCAATTCGTACAACGTTGGAGATTTTTGCACTGTTCGAATGGGAAATTCTAGCTATTCGAAGATTGTGGGCATTAGAGACATTAGTATTTAGACTAATGTCAGACACAAGCTGGTTCTCAAAGATGTGAGGCATGTTCCAGATTTGCGTCTCAATCTTATCTCCGGAAGTGCCCTGGACCAACAAGGCTATACAAGTACATTTGGAAATGGCCGTTAGAAGTTGACAGGAGTAGCTTTGACAATCGCTAGAGGAGAGATGTCTTTAACACTGTACAAGATTCAAACTAGGATCTTTCTGGGAAGTCTTAATGCAACAGAAGACAAGGAGTCACCAGACTTATGGCACAAAAGACTGGCTCACATGAGTGAGAAATGATTGCATCTATTGGCAAAGCAATCCAGGATACCCTTATCCAAAGGGAGTGCCGTGAAGTCGTGTGATCATTGCCTTTATGGCAATCAGCATCAAATATCATTCAGTTCAATGAGCAAGAGGAAAACAGAAGCGCTTAGTATGGTATACTCGGATGTTTGTGGCCCAATTGAAGTGGAGTCACTTGGCGGCCGCAAGTATTTCTGACTTTCATTGATGATGCATCAAGGGTCCCATTTTCATCACATCACACATGAACCAAACTCTTTTAAACAACAATGATGAATTACTACTACTTAGGTACCACACCAATGGCAAATATTAGTTCACACTACATTTCAATAACAACACATTCAATGAGTGTACAACATTTGATTGCCCATTTACAAATTGGACAAAGTACTATTTGAGGGTAGTGGGTTTGTGTAACGGATTAGTGTGCTTGTCGTCTCATGATCAGGCTACCATTTTATGGAACCCATCAATCAAGAGATGTTTGAATCTATGCCTCATGTTACATATAATATAAGTCTTATGGTTCATATATGTTTGACCTTGGGTTCGGGTTTGATCTCCTAACTAACGTTTTTAAGGTGGTGAGACTTCTGTATTTTCATGAGCGCTTTGGTCACAGGCTTCCAGCAGAGGTCGATGTTTATATGCTTAGCATACGAGCTTGGAGAACAATGATATTGTTGCCCCCTCATATAACTTGATGCAATGTGTTTTGCATGTTTTTGTGAGCCCGGCTTGCCACTAGATTGGTTTTGGGGCAATGATGAAGGAAATAAGGTGCTATTTGATATTGTCATTCGACATCGGTAGTGAAGTATTCCATGAGATAAAGCTGCCAAATCGTGTTGCTAATGTGTTTAGACTAATTGCATCAGTTGCGGTGTATGAGAAATCAATTTGTTTGTTCCATTATGATAGGGATTGCGGATATCTAAGTAAGAATTGCAATATATGGGTGATGAAAGAGTATGGTGTGGTTGAGTCATGGACTAAATTGTTCACAGTTGATTTTGGAATAAGCAAGGCCGTAGGATTTTGAAATAATGGTGAATTTTTGGCAGAAGATAGAGAGGGGAAGTTGGTTAGTTATGATTTCAAGATCGGGGAAATGGAATCCATGGGTTGAAATGATCGTTTCATTTGGAGGACTACATGGAAAGCCTACTTCTACTTAAAGAAGGAAATAGAATTTTCAAGGAGAAGGAAAAATCTAGTAATGTCCTTGACAAGGGTATAGAAGAAAGGTCAGAGTTGAGGAGATGCATTAATCAACAAGGAAGTTGGTCACGCGGTAGGTTCTTTTGTGGTGCAATGGCTGGCCCTCTCAGAAAAATTGGACTTCCTTAACCTTCTCATAGAAACTTGATTGATCGTCCACTTGAATTAGAAAGAAACCTATCCCAATCAACAATGGTAGAGGAAGCAGAGAATGATAGGAAGTTGTAAAAGTAATTTACTAATCGGTTGTTTAGGCAATTGGACGTGGTAGGTTCTTTTCAATTTTTTATGTAGAGATGTAATTATCTTGTGCTGCGCTGATATGTTTGTCTTTTGAGATTCATTATCAATGTAAAACTTCAGATATGAGATGATTTGTTTGTTATATCGTGGTTTATCATATCATTATTTAAACCAACAATCTAAATCCACTATGAAAAACCTAGCAACAATTGCAACAATTCCCAAACAATTAAAACTAACAATCTAAATCATCTAGTATATACAAAAGTGATTTAGATTGTTGCTTCAAAATCAATAAATCGACACAACCAATTTTTACATGGAAAAATCACAATTGGAGCACCTCCAATTGTGATTAAAAAACCATGGGTGAAATGCTACTAATCAATCCACTATGAAAGAAAGAAAGAGTACAAATATACCAAAACAAATTACCCAAACGGAAACAATTTGTCTTCAACAATCTGTAACTCTTTTACCACCGCCTTCATCTCGGAATTGATTAGCTTGATGTCGAATCCACAACATCCATGTCGAATCAACGACTATGCACAGCTTCGAACTCCTTCGAATATTCCACACTTGAATCTCCGGATTCCACCAAAGAAGAACACTCTTTTATTTGAATAATCAATCAACTCTTTGATGTATACTTTGTCAAACCATGAGTTTAATACTCAACCAGACATCGAAGAAACTACCAAAGTTACTCCAGAAGAAAACCCTAATGCCCTCAAATAAGATTTAGAAGTCGTACCCTAAACCCAAACTGAAATGCTTCTTTTATAGCAAACAGATCCGCGATCCCTGCTTGAGCGGTGTCATTAATACGTGAGAAACAAAACAACGTTCACGCTCGAGTGCTGGAACTTACGCTCGAGCGTAAGAACACACCTCCTAGTATTTTTGCAGACAAGCCAAACTATTGAGAATGTGAGAACTCCGCTCGAGCGTAGGTTTGCCCGCTCGAGTGGGAAGACCAAAAATAAGGAAAAATTACAACTCAATTAAACCAAGCTTGTTCATTGAATTGGCAACAAGTAGGGATCTAAGAATCTCCCCCTTTGTCAATTCCCGAACAAAACTAACTTTCTAACATTTTTTCCTAGCAAACACACTCACTAGTCACACTAGCTAACACAACCAACACACAAAACACTCCTAAAAAGTTGGGAACACAAACAAGCCACCTGTTAAGCCAAAAACCAAAACACTGGAGATATGATATTAGGATATGAAACACATGCAGATAGACATAGATATAAGCACAATTGATATAAGAAACCTTGTGAGTGGCAAATCATATATAGTCAAATCATATCATATCCTCTATGTGTGTGTCCAGAAGTAACCAAAACAAATATCGAAATATCCACCAAATCCCAAATAAGTACTCCATCTTTTTGTCCGGAAGACAACATAAAGCAAGAGCTAGAGAACCACGACCAACAGTAACAAAAATAGGAGAGACAGAAGAAGAAAACAAACTGTCTAAGAGAGAAACTAGCCAAGAGAAAAAAAAATACTGTCCAATGAGCAACAAAATCAAGGATCTGATGGCGGTGGATAAGGCTGCTACAACTGAAGTAAGGAGATAATCTGAGTAAGCTAAAAAGTAATCTGTGTTGTCGACTGCTCAAGATGTCCAAGCCGGCCATCAAAGGTATCAAGACAAGCATCTATGTGATCCAACCGTTGAGTCATGGACTGCTCAAACCGGTGAAGCTAGCCACGAATGGTCTTTGGATGGACATCAGGCTCCTCCACACGTGCCACTGCAGCATCAACCTCGGCTTGCTCAACTAGAAGATCATCATCACCTGTAGAAGAAGGAACCACCCTAGATGACTCCCCCTTAACATAAGCCCAACTCTGAGAAATAGTTTTCTTAGTGAAGGGTTTAATGGGAGTGGCAAACTCATCATCTTCTAAGACTGGGACCTTGAGTTCGGACAGGAGACGGTTGATTAGATAACCATAGGATAACCCTAACTGTTTGTTTCCAATAACGGCTATCATCTTGTGGAGGATAAGGGTGGCAAGATTGATGGGCAACTGGTGATCAATGCAGTAGAGGGTATAACCTTAGTCTTGATTAATTTCAGAGCTATGGGTGGTGACAATAAGAACGGCATAAACGATGAGGTTAAGCAACCTAAACTTGGGAAGAAGCTCAATCTATTTGATTAGGGCCCCCTGGATCCAGGTTCGGGATGTACCACACAACTCGGTGGCCACCTCATTGAAGTCACAAGTGGAACGGACAAAGAAAGGGAAGCAAGCATTGAAAACTGGCCAATGCCGAAAAGAGAACAAATAAGGTCCTGGTCGACAACAATTTCCTTTGATTTAACCCAGGTTTTAAAGGAAGGACCGATATCATCAACTCCCTTAATATTGCAGTAGAACTCACGGACCCAATCCAAATTATGGCGCCTAGTGAAGGAAAGGACTAGGTCACCCCCTAAGGGTTGAAACACAGGCTAGATCGGGATGGACTCAAAAGTATTTGGCTGTACGTTACACTCAAGATGGACTATACGGGTGATGTATGCTTCGAGAAATTTTTTGGCTTTGTCTGCGGAGGGGAACTGATCAGGGTTATAAGTGGGGCGGTTAGCGGTGGACTTTTGGCATTTGGAGGTAGACATGGCTAAAACCAACGACAACCAAACCCAACAAGACAAAAAGACACCCCCTCCAAAAACCAAACCAAAGACCCAAAACAATAGGAGTAGACAAGCCATTAGTAACAAATCCAACAAGAACAAAATACAAAAAGCTATTAGTGATCAAAAGCCCAATATAGCATAGTCCAAAGGTAACAAAAAGCATTCATATAGCAAACTCCAAAGCAAAACAAAACAGTAGCATCAAGGGGCATTCAGATAAAAGAAGGAAGAAAAAAAAACAATACTTAGATAAAAATATAACCCAAAGCACACACAACATTCAGTCAAACAAGTGCATAAGGAAACTAAGACACCACACCCAACAAGCTCAAACCCTCTGTGGAAGTGTGTGAACAAGAGACAACTGATAATAAAACATAGACCAAGCCAAGACAACCAAAACCCAAATCATACTGAGAGAGACAGAACATAAAAAGAGGAAAACAATAGAGAGAGAGAGACTTACCAGGGACGAAGATGGAAGAGAAGAACACCAAAGCACAAGCCAAGTAAAACGCAAAAGGGACGGGTGAAGTTATAGTTAAAGCCCTAGGAAAGAGGTGAAGAAATTTAGGGAAAAATAGAACTGAAAGGACAGGGTGAAGTTTTTATACTAGGGCTGATTGCTCGAGCGGGATACTTAACACTCAAGCGGACTCACATATGTGTGTGGCACCGCTCAAGCCAAGAATTTAGTGCTCGAGCGCAAAAAACAAGCTCTCAGAATCTCACGCACTCTACAAAACAACTGGATGAGGGAAATCTCCGCTCGAGTGCAAGAGCGAATGCTCAAGCAGGGTAGAAACAACAACAGGGTCGAAAGGCACCCTTCTGAGTAGTTAAAAACACCTCACACTGTCAAGTGGGACCTGAAACAAGAGGGGATTAGGACAATAGCAAGAATATGACGCTAAGATGAGAAAATCCACATACCATGAAGCCCGCAATCGTGCATGTTGGATAATATGAAGCACAATATCATGAGTAGAATAGGTAAACAAAAATCAATGATCATAAGCACCATATGAATGCACAACTTAGAGACACACATGCGAGCTCACATAATGAATGTGTGTGTGTGTGCAATCCTTGAGAGGCCATAGTGCAAAGTTAATCCTAGTACTGACTGTGGCAAGAGTATCTAAATATCACTGAGAAAAGTGAAACCACTAGAAATCAAGGGGTATTTGTTGAGTAAAAGTAGAGGCTCCCCCTTAATAAATGAGTCCTTTTTATTTTTATTTTTTATTTTTTATTTTCTGACTTTTCTTTCTTGTGGGCACTCACTAGTGGCTTTCATGCTCAAGAGTATGGAGACCAAACCAGATAAGCATGGAAACAATAAGGATGGCCTAGTTGGTGCCTCTAAGATAGCCTTTTCCTAATGCCCAGACTCTAAAGAAGTGAGGGAGAAACTGTGGAAGTAAAACAAGATAGTGGATGGTTAAGAGACTCAACATCACCTATGATATGCTAGTATAGGTCATACCCTTTAGAAATGTATAAGAGACAATGTTAGAAGTCCATACGAAACTTTGATCACTTGCAAAAACCCCTGCAATAGTTTATCTTAAGAATGTGCACAGAATGAGATCATGAAATCACTGAGCATGAGCTTTCAGAATGAGCTATGAACATAGAAAAATGAAATCTTGCAAGCAGCATAAGAGGTGTTCATATAAGTCTAAATGCAACGATGAAAAGAATCAATGACAATGAGATTATAGCATCTAAGTAAATAGAAAGCCAATCACTCTTACCCACTTAAGTAACAAGTCATGCTCTAGTTAATGAGAACTACACCCAAAGTCTTTCTAAGGAACTCAAACCGAAGAAGATCAAGGGGTTTGTAGACACCCCATTTTTGACCGTCCTTAAGACTTGGGCGTCATCCTTTGAACACTCGATGATCATCCACGCTCGTGTTCGTTTTGAGTTCCCGAAGGTCTCAGCTGCGCGCCTTACCTTAGGATCTCTCAACTTGACTATTTTGTGCTTGGTTGTGGACCAAGGACTTGTGGTTTTTGCACCTAAGGGTAGGAAGTGGCTTGTTGGCCATCCCCTTAACCCACCGGCCATGGCCTGAGGCCACCGGCCTTGTTTTCTTGCTATCGGTTAAGAGTGTTAGCCGATCGGCACTTTAGTTGGTCGGCCGGCCATTTCTTTGGTCGATCGACCATTTTTTCTGGCCGAAGCATTTTCTTTGCCTTTTTCAGGCATTGTGCATACCAGCTGTGCCAGCTGGTGAGCACAGACTCTGCCCTCTATACACGTGTATGGAGGGATTTGAACCAACACTTAGCTTCTCTTGGAAGCTTTGACTTGGACTTCCTATAAGAGGAGAGCCTCCCCTCCCTTTCCAGGGGTTCAGCCAACTGATATAGAAGATATATATATATATCACTCTCTCTCTATATCTCTTTTCTCTTTATAGTTGTGTGTGTAATAGTGTTCTAAAGGGTGTTTTTGTTCATATTTTTGCACTAAAGCACCTAGTGGTACACTATCCCTTGGTTACTGAGGTGCTAAGGAGTTGATTTCAGAGTTTTTGAGTTTGTTTTGAACAGAAGAAGGTGCTGGATTTGGTGTTTTTGAAGTGTTCTTCAAGGGTGAGAAACTACTCTTTTATTCCCCATTTTTGCTTAAGCTTTTAGCGAAACTACTCTTTTATTCCCCATTTTTGCTTAAGCTTTTAGCAATACTTGCATACTGTTTTAAGCTTAGTGTTCAACTGAAAAAAGTTCTATTTTTGTATGCTAAATATTTTTGTTTAAGGTTACTTTTGGGTTGGGGGTTGTCTACCCCCTCTTAGGCCTTGTTTGGCTTCTTTTTGTGCCTTCCTCTTTTGGCTTTGGAACCCTTTTGTTTTGAGCTTCTCACCACTGAAATCCAGAGGATTTGCAGTGGTGGAGAAGTGGTTTTGAGGTCTTGTATGGGGGAGGGACGCCCCTCTCCCTTTGTGTCTCATTTACTTGCATTGTTGGCTCACCATAGTAGCATGCTTGCTTAGCATGTTTTGGCCCCATTTCAACAAGTTTTTGGTGTTATCTTGGCATGATATACCTCTGTTGTAAGTTGATTTGTTGGCCTATTGCATGCATCACACACTTGCCCTGCAATCCTCTCATTTGCCTAAACATGTATCATGCATTTCGACTATCATGCTTGCATGTTTTAACTTAACTTTGAGAAGTTTTTAGCCTTGTTTCACCATGCTTAAGCTCTATTTGGGTTTGTCTTGGTCATGCTTGCCATGCTTTGTATAGCCACCATGCATTCTAGCTTGTTAGCTTTGGGTGTGTGAGTCATTAGCATGCTTTACTCGGGCCATTTCAGTGATTTGGTATCACTTGTCATGTTATTTCAATCCATATTTCATGCTTGTATGATTGCATTTGCCATCCTTTCAATGCTTTGAAGAGTTGGTGTCTTATGCTCCATGTTTGGGTCATTATGCATGTCTCCATGATTAGGTCTTTGGGATGCCATCTCATTGGGTTTCGGGGCTTATTTTGACATATTATAACTCTATTTTTTTCATTGCATAATCCATGCCATGAGTGGTTGTGATAGATGTAGTGTAATGCTCCCTTTGTAGCCTTGCATGCCCCTTGTTTGTACCCATCTTTTTAGCATGTTTTGGCCTTATCACATGCATGTTCTAGCCTTGTTTTGGCTTGCCCTAGGACTGTTTTAAGTCCCCTTGTCCCTTTGGGGCTTGGTTGATTAAGCCATGGTGTGAGCCCCTTGGCTAGCTTTGAGCATTGGGTTTATTGGCATGCTATGCTTCACTTGTGCATATGATTTGGCATCATTCCTCACATGATTTCAGAGTTTGTGGCATTGTCACATTATCATGTTCATCCCTTCTCGCTCATGCTTGAGAGTTGTATCCTTATGCCCAGGTGGTAGGCCATTACATTTGCATGCTTATTGTGCATCTCATTCCATCATTCCTTGGCATTATTGGCCACTGATTTTGGACATGATTGAGGTCTGTCCATCTTTAGTTTAAGTCCATTCATCATGTTGTTCAATGTTGCACGATTGTCTACCTTTGCATGCCATACATGTTTGTATATCTAGGTTGTCTCTTGCATGTTTGTTAGTTTGCATCTTGTCACATGTTAGCTTAGGTTGCAGTACATTTGGCATGTTTGCTACCTTAAACCCGTGTGTATGTTCGAGTCATATTGCATTTGGCTTGCTTATATCGCATTACATTAGTTGCATGTTTTGCATTGTATTTGGCATACATGCATTGCATTTTGTTTGGTTTGGGGTGTCAAACCAAACATGAGGAACGAGGGACGTTCGTACTTGAAGTGACGAAACGTCCCTCAATCCTTGGTCGCCGACGCTCTTGATCAAGCATGATAGAGTTCTAGGCATTCATACGTTTTGTTGCATTCATTCCACATTAATTTGCACACTTGGCACCTTCGGCCATCATGCATTGAAATGTGCGATTGGTGGCCCGAGGGTCGAGAGCCATACTCCCTTGAGTTTATAGCATGATGGGGAGGATGGTTGTGCATACATTATCTTGTAAATGCCTTGCCATGCGCTATTCGTCCTTTGCTGCAGCAAAAATAGAATTCTGCAGGAAGATATGGCTGGTCGGCTATCTTCAGTGCCGGTCGGCTACCAAAATCTGGCCGAGAGCCTTAAAAGTGGTCGATAACCATTTTCCAATGGCCGGTGGTCCTATCTCTTGGCCAGTGGCATCACACAATGCTCAGGAGGTGGTTCAGAAGTAGTCTTCGGACTTGTGTAGTTTTCAGAGGCATAAAACAGTGCAAATAGAGGCAACATGTGGCATGGCAACGGCTTTCCGAGTGAGGCGATCGAGCATGCATCATTCAATCATTCTGAGGTGGAGCTGCGGCAGCCTCCTTTTGTAATTAATTTGTTAATTAATTAAGGGTTTGTAATAATTAATTAGCCAAGATAGTTGGTTAATCATTTGGTTTGTATTATTTATTCGGACCCTCCGCCGAGAGGGCGAATTTTGTAATAAGTGTGTGTGCGTGCGTGTGTGAATGTCTTTCAACCCTACGTCTTTCTCCATTTACTTACTTGCTTTTAATGGTTAGTTTTAGGTCATGTTTCAGTTAGCATACTTATGTCAGCATGTTTGCATACATTCATTCGTATTGCACGCACCGGGCTCGGCGCATCATACTAACTACATAATATTTCAATTCCAACTTGAATACGTGTATCGAGTTGTCGCATTTCACATGCCATTATTAGATTAGCCGAGCCTATTCTAGTTGTATTTTGTATGTGCTGCATTAGCCATCTTACATGAACTAGGATCATGCATGATTTCTAACTAGTTTCTTGTTTCGGCTCGGAGTACACTATAAGTGTTTATGCTTTAGCATCTCGCATTCGTGTAAGTGTTAACATGACAGCATGCTTGCCATGAGGCTAAGTGCTTATATGATATAACTGCCTGAATGCCTGTGGGTGAAGGTTGGATTGCTTAAATTGGAATAGTTCATCGAAATCCGTGTTTTAGCCTACTTGCGAGTAGCAAAATTCAAAACCATTTCCAAACAAACGGATATGCGATGCTTTGTTTCAAGTTAGGCGATCTAGTCTATACTTGTTTTGCTGTGTGCATCACATAGTAAAGATTAGCCAATTAACCGGAATAAGAACGCATGTGTTTTCAAAAAAGATATCGGCCTTGTTTGGTTTGTATTTGAGAAACATGTTTTGAGATAAAAAGTACGAAAATTTGTTTGGTTTGGCTTTTTTTCAAAAGATGTTTTGAAAAATTATTTTGAGAGAGAGTTTTAGAAAAAGTGATTGATTTGATGTGTATGAGAGGGATTTGTTTGGGAAATTTGTAAACCAAACAAGGTTTGGAAAAAATTGTTTAGTTTGATTACTTTTGAAAACTTATTTGCAGAGAATTTTTCCCAAAATTTTTTCAAAAACACAAACCAAACAAGGCCATCATGTTTAGTAGTGGCCGATCTTTGATCGGGCGAGCGGGGGTGCTCATAGCTGACCTTCCCCAATCGTACCCAAGTTCCCGAGCCGAGGTAACTTTGGTGATGACAGACACGTGGCCTTAGGCAATGAGTCAGGGTTTCCTAAATTTCCCCAAAAATAAAATATTTAGGTGGCGACTCTGTATCTGACAAAGCAGTCCATGTTTGGCACTTCTTTCTTAAAAATTAGTTTTCCAAAACGATTTGCTGAATTTGGACTTTTTGGTGATTTATCAATCTTACATTGCACTTTGCGAGATCAGATTAAGAACCATGACATTTGAGTCCGAACTATAGTAAGCCCAAATGAACAAAACGGGATTTTTTTCCCGGGACGTTCGGGGACGTCTACAGGGTTTTGTAAAAATATCAGCTTTTTGATGTTCAGTGGGTACATCTTCAAGAACAACATGGCCCTTTTCAACTAACTCTCGAATGAAATGATTACGAATGTCAATGTGTTTGGTGCGAGAGTGTTGGACTGGATTTTTAGAAATATTAATGGCACTAGTATTATCACAGAAAAGGGTGAGAGTGTCCTGGTCTATACCATAATCATGAAGCATTTGCTTCATCTACAATGTTTGTGCACAACAACTCCCTGCAGCAATGTACTTGGCCTCAGCGGTCGAGAGAGAGATGGCGTTTTGCTTTTTGTATGCCACGCAGCCAGATTATTTCCTAGGTAGAAACATCCTCCAGAAGTACTCTTCCTATTATTAGCACACCCTCCCCAGTCGGCATCAGAAAAACTAGTGATTTCGGCTATAGTGTCGATCGAGAACCAAATCCCACACCCCAATGTCCCACTAACATACTTAATGATGCGTTTAACCACAATAAGATGAGACTCTTTAGGACAGGCGTGGTAATGGGCACAAATAGCTACACTAAATGCAATGTCAGGCCAACTGGCTATGAAGACTCTCTATTATGCTTTTATAAAGAGTAGGATCAACATCAGTGCCAGAGGAGTTTTTGGAGAGATGAAGACTAGTGCTCATGGGAGTGCGAGCATGTTTGGTTGACTCTAGACCGAACTTAGACACAGGGCTTTTGGCATACTTGGTCTGAGAGACAAACATACCTAAAGGTTTAGGAAGATATCACTAGTCACTATCAAATTCAATTTTACCAAATTGTATTTTGTTTATTTTTTTAAATACAATTTACAAGGATAATATAGGCCATCAAATGTTTTTATTTATTTATTTATTTTTATAAATGGAACAGTATTGCTTTTAATGAATTAAAATTGAATTTAACAATATTATTTTCTAGATTTACCCATGCGGGCTTGTACATGCCAGTTCATGGGTGGGCTCGGGTTTCAAACCTTTGCCCAAAGTCCTAAATCATTTTCTATGGGATGGGGACAAACTGAGTAGTCAAACGGGCTAGGACGAGCCATGGGACGAATTGGATAATACCATGCCACGGGCCATTTGATGACCCCTACTATAAAGTGGACATAGTCACGTGGTAGGTCGAACGTACCAAATAACTTCTCGTGTTGAGGAGGGTGCAATTACAAAAAGAATTGGGCAAATATGAACTTGAGAGAACTTTATGGGCCTATGAGGCTCAGTACAAGTATTTTTCCGATGATCCAAATGGTTTATTTTGTGAGACTTATGTGTATATCATCCATGAAAAAACTTAGGTTGATCCAATAATCATAATTTTTTTCATTTTATCGTGTTTGTATCTAAAAACATAGATAGTCTATTTTAAAAAAATATATTTATCATCCATTTTTTTAGAGGCAAATATGACAAAATGAAAAAAGTATGATTCTAAGATTAACTTAATTTTTTTTCATTAATAATATATATTAAAATCCTTACAAAATAAACGATTCGAAACATTGAAACGAAACCTGTTATGGCTCACTGGCCCATTAAATTCTCTTAAATTTAAAATTAAACTCGAGAAACATCCAACCCCTAAGAAAACTACTGGAGCAGCTAACCACTCCACAAATGTTCTTATTACATGAAAATGAAAACAAGGAAGACGGGCAAAGAACTATCGCAAAAGAAGCCAAGCATGACCATTTCCACAAGTGATAAGGTGGTCCAAAATAGCTATTTAATCCCACCAAAATTATCAAAACTTGTCATAATAATTAGTCACATAGTGACAAGGGTAGAACCAAGATTACATTGTTAAGAGGGCCAAAAGAAAGATATTGAGAGTTGTGTCGAATGAGAATTGAGTCAAGTAGGTCAAGTTGGATTTAGATAATTTTTCTTAAATTTAAATTTAATAATTATTAGACTCCTGGCAAACTCGTGGGGCCACAGGGGGGCAATGGCCCCTACAAGGCTTTGAATTCTATATGCAAATTTAGTGCTTTTGATATTTAGGCCTTGTTTGGAAATAAGGTATTTTAGCAATTTTTTGACTTTTTACGAAAAGATATGTAGAAAAGTAAAGAGAGTGATGCGACAACTTATAATGATTTTTTAACTTTTTGGCTGAAACTGAAAGTTGCCAAACGAGATCTTAGTTTGTGAACTCTAAAGGAGTGGCCCCTTTAATCAAAGCCAACGCCTTTGAAGATTTGAACTAAAACTTCTCAAGACATTAGTCCCACAATTTACATTGTATTAATAAAATTTCAACAACGCTAATTCTTTATCTTATCTTATTTGTTAGTGAGAAACCTAGAAATCCCCTAGATGTTGATTTGTGATTATGTATCAATTTTAAGCAATAAATAACAATCCCAATCAAACAATCACGACAAATCAACATAACGATTTTACGTGAAAAAACCACAATTGGAGCGCCTCCAATTGTGATAAAAAACTACGGGCACAAGCCACAAAACAATCCACTAAGCTGACATAAAGGAATTATACAAGTGTACTCTCAATTACCTAGCAAATCCACGCCCGAATCGAACCGACTCCTATGTGCCTCTTCTAACCCCGTCTTCGCCTCGGAATTGTCTTGGCCAACGTTGAATCCACAACACTGATGTCAAATCCACAATGATAAGCCACTCTAGAATCCACTAAAACTTCAAGCCCAAATTCCACAGAGTCCATCGAAGAACAACACTCTGTTTTGTATTGAACGAAACAAACAATCCTTTGATGCATACTTCTTAAACCATGAGTTGAATACTCAATCAAACATCAAAGAAAACTAGCAAAATAGCCCAGATATAAACCCTAATATCTAAGAAGAAGATCTGGAAGCTGTAACCCTAAAATCTGACCGAAACACATATTTATAGCAATATGTTTGGCGATCTCCGCTCGAGCGCATGAATGACCACTCGAGTAGGCTGACGCTCGAGCGCAGGAAATTCTTCTTGAGCGGAAAAATGCAACTCCCAGTATTTTTACAGGCGATCAAACTTCTGGAACCAAAGATTCTCAACTCGATCCCCGTCATAGTCAGCGAATTGGCAAACATGAAAGAATTGAATTCTGAAACATCTCTGCAAGGCACAATTTGGGTTGGATTCGCATCTAAAAACTCATAGCCTCACTGAAATAAAAGTGCGAATACAAGTACAACTGAAAGGAGTCTTGTCAAATGGGATTGCCAAGAATAAAACCTAACAGTTAGCATAATATTAGTGTAATGAATTTCATTATTAAAGTATACTTCTAATACAATACTGTGGAGAAGTGGTTTGGAAATATTCTTTGGATCCAGTAGGACGCTTATGATCCTCAGCTAGTCACCTAAAAAGGAATGAACACTCCGGTCGGGGGTGCCAGAATTAGCACTCCGACGGATAAGTCAATGTATACTCTCTTGGTTGCTTATATCTCAAGTTAAACTTATTTGTTCTTATCTGCCTCTTTTGGCTGATGCTCCTTTTATTTATAGTCATCCTCGATGTTGATGGTTGGGCCCACCTTTCATCCAATGAACAATCGCTCATTCGGCTATCTCTTCATATTCGGCCTAATCTACAACTGATAGACCAATCTAAATATTCGGCCTCTGTCCCTCGGGGTTGGAGCCGTATTGTACACGGTTTAGTTTCCTTCTTTATTCTATTTGGCTATTCTACGTAATAATTTACTCGGTAGCCACAAATGCTAATAACTAAATTTACACATCTATATAATAAGACAAGAAGGTTTTTTGAAAATGTATAAAATGTATCAGAGATACATTTGATTTCAAAGGTTTAGATCAATTCTAATAAATATCAGTGGTTCAGATGTTGTTTGATTCCCGCCCAAACACTCATCTCTCTCTCACTCCCATGTCTACCCATACATACGCCTCTCTTTGCATGTTCTCTTTCTACATGTCTGACCCTCTCTATACTTTCTCTCTTTACACGTCCAATCATCGCCGCCATTGAAGAGGAAGATCGAATTCGGCTTATTGACACCCACCCTCCTCACACTCGCACCCCTCCCTTTTCGCTCGGCTCCCTTCAAACCCATCGTTGATTGAGTTTCGTTCATCGCTGCCATTGAAGATCGACACCCACCCTTCTCGGCTACACCCATCCCTCTTCACTCGCCTCCCTTCAAACCCATCGTTGCTTCAATTCAAACCCGTCTTTCTTTAGTTCAACATAGGTAAGTTCTTCAGTTCCAGAGGCTTCAATTGTTTATGGGTCATTTACATTAGGCTCCATAATAAAACCCACAATTTTTTTGAATCAACTAATACATTTTATTAGTTTTTGGTTGTGGTGACCAATCTAATCTAAATATACCATGGCTTTGCTCTTCTTCTGCTATGTCCTGTTCACCGGTCCTAATTTCCCTTTTCATTGGAGGCCGTAATGACGACGACGACCCTACTTTTCTTCAAAGATTTATAGAGAGTGTGTGCTATTATTAGAGAGAGAGAGAGAGAGATTGATATTTATAAACAGAAAAAACTATATGTATATATGTATCTATTTTTATATATTAAATAGGGAATTTTAGAGAGAGAAATGTTGGGTCTGAAGAGGCAGCTAATATAGAGAAGGATTTTGATTCAAAGCTGAGGATTAAGAGCAATTCTTCCAATGGAGGGAACATACCTAGATCTAAGAGCTTCGAATTGGGCAGGATCTATGGTGTTGGTTCTTATTCTAAGGTCTCGTTTTTCTTCCTCATATTTAATTTTTTTACTGTATTTATTTATTATTATTATTGTTGTTGTTGTTGTTGTTGTTGTTGTTGTTGTGAATTAATTTGATTTATGTTGATTTATTATGGTGTTTTGATGATTTATGTTCATTAGAGGTTAATTTGAATGTCATGTTTCATCTATCTTTTTAGGGTTATTTTAGATTGTTTATGGGTCATTTAAATTGGGTTCGATACTGTTAAACCCACAATTTTTTGAATCAATCTAACACATTTTATTTGAATTCCATTCTCCACAATTAATTACAACCCATCCTCCACAATTAATTAAACTCATCTCATTCTCTCTCTCATGGGTCATTTGTTTATTAAACCCATCCAAGCACCAAGAACTTTGTTCTCCACCCGACATATAACCGGATCTATATTTGAACTGGTAATCTATTTGGGTTTGGGTTTGTGATTTTTGTTAACTAGGTTATGACTCACATTCAAAGCTCAAACTTGAGCAGCAATGGAGTTCAAAGAGGAAGAGAATGCCGTAGAGGAAAAAGAGAGACATAGCTCTCTGCTAAAAAAATAACAAAAGCAAAAAGTAGAAGAAGAAGAAAAGAAAAAGCAAAGGGAGTGGGGCACAACCTACGTGGCTCTGCTTTCCTTTTCCAAGAATAGTGTTGTTTTTATATTAAATTGATAATCTATATAATAAGACAGAAGGGTTGTGATTTCAATTATATTAGATTGATAATTGATAATTGATCATTTATTAAATAGTGTTGGGATTACAATTATATTTTAATCCCAATATTATATGCTAGTTAGATTATAAGATAAGATAATAGATGACAATTATTATGACAATACTCAAATTTCAATATCATTTCAAATAAAAAAGTAAAAATCATTAACGCTATAATCATCATCTTCTTCTTCTTCTTCTTTTTCTTTTTTTTTCTTTTTTTTTTCTACTAGAGTTTATTTATTACTTTATATGTCAAAATTGTATTAGTTTAATGTGTTCCACCACTCATGCTTATTACTAATGTAATATTGATACATGAAATCATAAACAAAACATGATGACAAAATATAATCATTATAACATTGTTTGGTTAAAAGGTGGCCTCGCAATTTTATTTATTTATTTTTATATAATAAATATAAAAATAAGTTGAGAGATAATAGATTGAGCTAGTTTGGTCATATGCAATTGAAACCAATAGAGACAGTAGTGAAGAGATGCGATACAGTAACAGCAGATGGAAGTGTTTATTTATTTATTTATTTTTTGATCAACAAAAAAGAAAACTTTATTGATGAAAAAACATACATTACATATGAATATAAACGTGGACCAGTTTAGTAAATAGATATCTGAATCTCCTTAATTTGACTAATCAAATGGCCTTTGATAGAGTTAAGTAGAGAATAATAATTCATATAACCGATCCCATTTGATGGGACTTGAAACTTGGTTTGGTTGGTTGGTATTTTTATATAATAAATATACAATCTCCATACAACTTATCTCACATAAGACAAAACATTAATAATAATAAATAAAAATAAAATAAAATAAAGGAGCCAAATTACTCTTACAAACTAACAATGAAAATTTTGATTGTCAATATGTGATTATTATAAGAGCAGTGATTTGCACCCCAGTACGGAAGCACCCCCACCTCCACATGAGGGGGTTGTGGACCAAGGAAAAGTCAAAAAAATAAAATAAAATAAAAAAAATTCAACCAAATCACATGCTGCCACATCGCTGAGGTCACTGGGGTCCTTCAAAACTGGAGTTCCAAAGCATTTTTGAAACCTAAATCCCATTGCCAGCCGCCACTCCTTCGTCGAAACTCCCGACCCTCTCATCGTTTGAATCTCTGCCTTGAAGTACAAACCCTACGCCGCTACTCCACTTCTACACTTTGCTGCCGCCTCCAAAGGAGGATACCTATCGCAAGCGTAGGCTTACGGAAGCCCATTCACATCTCTGTTGCCATCGTCCTTCCCAACAGGCATGGATCCAAGCGTGGTGATGTGCTTCCAGGTAGCGGATCAGAACGGGAGTGGCTTCATCGACGACAAAGAGCTCCAGAGGGACACTTGAGAAAGAGAGAGAAGAAAGAAACACTACATAGAAATTTTTTATAATTTGGGATCACCACCGTTCATGATATCAGGTCTGTCAGATCCTCTCCTATATATTGATTTCTCATCTATATATACATGCTATGTATATGTGTACATATAAATGATAGTCTGTAAATGTTATCTGATATTAAGGGTCCTCTTAAGTGTTTGAAAAAATGCCTGACTGAAAAAAAAAAAAAAAAAAAAAAAAAAACTGTGTTGGCACAATGAGGTTACTTTAAGAGCTCCACTGTTTCCGCCCTATTTTGTGCATATTTCTGTTCAAATTTTATAAGCAAGTATCACAGCAGAGCATATATAGTCTCCATAACTATTAGCGGTTTGGTTGGAATATATATCTAAGAAAAAAGTGAACTGTAAATTAACACAACACTTCAAAAAATTTGATGAAGTTGAAAGAAGAATATTAGTTCATGTAAACTAAGGCTTTAGATTCTTCTATGGTAGCTACCACATGATCAAATTTAATTGGACGGCTCAACTTTTTTTTTTATATCTTAATTTGTCTCATCTTCTGCTATGTTTCTATTTTTTTCTTAGAATTTGAATTATTGCTATTTGGAAGGACCCAATGGTCAGCTCTTTTGTGTACTTGAATTGAATGGCTTATTACACTATGAGGGTTATTGGACTGACTGTAAGGTGAGAAGAGGAAAGATGTAATTGAATATGTTCAGAGACTCATAAGATGTTCTCTTGGATTTGAGGTGAATTCAATGCCTCACTTTTAGTTTTGTGTGGTTAAATTGTTACCTAGATCATCCTCTGTTGGTTCTGTTTTGTGGGTATATAGTTTTTTGATTTTTTTTTTTTTTATGCAATCTTGAACATATAGTTAAAGGAACCCTCTTTCTTGTCTGGAGGAGTTGAAATTATTGTTCAAATGCATGTGAGAGCAATTCAATTTCTGAGGTGTTCAGGCATGGTTATTTTCCAGTGAAGAGGCTTCACTCTGCTTTTTTATGTGTCCTATGAACAGTTCTTTTGTTCTTTGCCTTATATTTTTTAAATTGTGTTGGTATGTTGTTGTTGTGGATACATTTGATGACTCATTTCCATTCAGTATTAGTTGAATTTTATAGGGGTTGACAATTTAGGGGAAATTTTATTGTTTGTCTTATGGCTTCCAAGTGAAATCAGGAATTCATTATGAATGATCTCTTAGGAAGCATGTTAGTGCTTATGTTTAGATGATTTGAGGCAGTTAAGCTGGCGTTGGCATGGCTATCTAACACTTGTTGCATCTGGCATTGTTGAGTCACCCACATATAGTCTAATAATTTAATACTACTTGAGGGATTAAGTGATTGTGGACATCCTTGACCATGTAGTGTAGCCTATTTGGTCCTGAATATATGTGAAACATTGCATTGAAAAGTTAGTTAAGAAAGGTTTTGTTTAACCTATTTTAGGGCAGTTAATAGATTGGGGAAGTGTTTCTACCATTTGCTACTGCCCTATGATCTAATTATGGTATGCCTTTATTGCAATCATTATATTTGGAACCCATTCTTTTCATTAGTTCTTCCTTTTCTTACTCATTTTTGTAGGAAGAAGAAAAAAAAACAGTAGAAAGTTACTATCACAAACCCCAACAACCACTTAATGAGAGGGGCTGTTAGTTATGTGACTACAAGTTTTTTGGGGCAAGTGTGTATTTTCTAGAATATCAGGGAGTTAAATGTATTTGTTAGAAATATCAACGGAGGTCATTGTAATTTACCCTAAATAATGTTATGTGGAATATTATCTTTGACATACATTAGTTTTTCTAATCATTCTTGGGGCGGAGAATTTTTTGATTTTTTTAAATTATTTTATGCATGTAAGAGAGACGGTGTAACGCCCTCAAAATAATAACCTTAAACCCACAATATTGACATGTATTGATATATAAAAGATCAACAACCTTTTTTTCATCAGAGTAATTCATTACAAAAAGTATTACATGTTAACAACATAGCAAATGCCCTAAGGGCTTACAGCTTTCCAAGTTATCACTTGGTTACAAAAAAAAGAGTACTAACTCAATTACACATTAAGCCTTTGGCATGAATCTACATGTAATACATCAAAACAAGGAAAGACAACAAAAGTCTGTCCGCCTCTAGCCACCCAAGCTATGTCCTTGGAGGTGGCATGCTACCTGTACCTGAAAATAATGTTCCCATATAGGGTGAGCCACAGCCCAGTAGAAATACACTAAACCAACTATGAACAATGACTAAAAGATTAGCAGTTGATAGATGGTCAACACTTTTACATTCTTTCATAACACTTTACAGTTTCATGACATTCAAGTCCATGCTACATTTCATTTTCCATTTTCTTTCAATTCTCAATTCATAACTATGGCTCAGAACCTGACCAAACAATCTATATGAGACAGTAACTCATATTAAACATTTTTCCATTTCACAATAGATAAGCATACTAGCTATATCAACACATCAACGGATACGCATATAAGCTATATCAACACATCAACAGATAAGTATAAGAACTATATCACACCACCAAAGATAAGCATATGAGCTGTATCTACACTTCACAAAGATAAGCATATGAGCTATATCTACACTTCTCAAAGATAAGCATATGAGCTGTATCTACGGAGTCCATCCCCTATCTCCTCCCAAACAATATCCGGTTTAGAGGTCCATCCCCTATCTTCCCCTAAACCGTGGAGTACATCTCCTATCTTCTCCAACACAACACAATGTCTATAAACAATTATTATACACATTATCAATCAATACATAAAGTTAATGTATTCTTTCAGTAGTCATACTCAATGACACATTCCAGTGATTAGTTTTAGTTTTAGTTTGCCTAATCATCATGCATTGTCTACAACAATCAATACTATCCTCTACCGATAGCCCAAGCAGTTATTTCTAAACAGGAAATAAATACACAAAATGGATAGTACATCAACATTTCAATTAGGTGAGCGATAAATAATCCAACTACACCCTTTAATCCCATACATTCCCAATCTCAACATTCCCAAATTCAATTCCTTATTTCTCACAATTAATTATACCAATTAATTAACCAATGTAATTTAGGGCTTTTCCCATAATTAACAAAACGACCCTAAGGTTCCATTTCTATCAATAACCCAACATTTACCTCATTTCTCTATGCCAAACATGCACATAGGTTTATATAAATAAAACCCCAACTTTTGTAAAACTAGACAAAGGCCCAAACTTTCTCAAAATTACTCAACAACCCCCAACATATCAAGATGCTAAAATTTAAAGACAAAGCTCATAAAGAGGAGTAGGATATCCCTACCTCAAATTCGGAGCTCAAATGGAGAAGATGAAAAGAGTTGAAACTCGATCTCCACCACACACCACAAAGCCCTCGAGAAATCACACAACTTTGGCGAAGGAACTATGGCCAAAATCCCAATGGAACTATGACCAAAATCCAGCTTGGCACAACTAAAATTTATAACTCAAGCTCGGCTCGTAATGGCTCATTAAACCAAGAAAGAACCATAGAAGCTAATAAGCTAACCCTCTACACTTGCACTTATATAGAAGTCTTATATAGAAGTTTGCTCACCTTAAAATATATCTTGTAACCGATGTGGGACTTCCAACAAACACACCAAAGGTTCCCAAAATAGAATGAAGGGTCCAAATACATTTACCAAAAGCTTTAAAAGGCACAAGTGCTACCGACGGGATTTTTTTTTTATCATTTTACATTATTTGTTAACTTGGTTTCCTTCAAGTTTACTGCCAGGGGAATTTATGTTTGTCAAAACCCTTAGTGGGGGTCATTGTAATTCACTATTTTTTTTTTTTAAAAAAATGTAATGGGGAGTAATCTGTTTTATTGTATGAACGTAAATTGTTGTGTTGGAAATTGTTATATCAAATCAACCCATATGTTATATCAGTCTACCCCCATCAGACCATCATTCGTGATTGGAAAACTACCTTAATTTTTGATTGGTACTGTATTGTAGTAGAAAAGAGTAACCAAGGGTGTGTAATCTATTTGCAAAATATGGACAATCAACATGGAAGAGTGCAAATGATGTGTAAATGATGATGTAAAAGGATCTTTGAATTGTTTCTTCACTTTGAACCTATTTGAGGGAGCTAATATCTATAATTTAAAATATATAAAAAAGAAGAAGAAGAAGAAGAAGAAGAAGAAGAAGGAAAAAAGAAAAGAAAAAGGCAGCTTTGAGTAGTTTCTTTAATGTGTTGACAAAAGATACAAGTCATGTTAAAGTTGTTTTAGATCCTTCCCATTTCGATTAGGATTTATACCCCTGCTCCCTCTTTCCACCACTTATTTGTTTTTTTATTTTTTATTTTTATTTTTATTTTTAATCATTTAGCTACTAGGCTTAAGAAATGCATGTGAATCAATTTGTGCAATTACTTGAGTTTTTTATTTCCCAACTTTTTGCCCTGCTTCAGCTAAGTTTCAAAATCTTGGAAGTCCTTGTATTTAGTTGCTCTCTCTTTTTCTATCTTGGGCTTTTGTCAGCCTTTTTCTTCTCTGTTCTTCCACCACCTTTTACTCTCCTAAATCTCCTTTCAATTGTTTCATTAAGGCTCCACTTGTTTCAATTTGGGCAGTTTCTTGAGCATTCTACATCTGTTTACCTCTCATCTCCTATGTTCTATTTCCTAGACTTAAGCACTTGTTGCTGAAACGTGTCAGTGTTTGTGTTCTAAATGTAGAGTTTCTTCTTTATGAACAGCAGTTTGACTTTGTCAGTTATTAATGTTCCTATACTTGGAAGATTGTGGCACATACATCATGTTCTCTTAAAGTGGAAAACCATGAAGATCACTTTATGAGCTGAGATATGTTGTTACAAATGCCATTGTTTGAAGGAACCAAAAGGGGGAATCATTCAGTGATTTGTTTTTGCTTATGAGCAACTCTGTAGGTTGCTACTGGTTTCTTGTCTGTGCGTGTGATAGTGAAACTAAAAAATGGTGATATAGGGAGTTTGTCTGTCTCTTTAATTGAGAGGATTCACATCTTGTTGAAAAAGGTATGATCCTCTCTCTAAAGTGTAGATTTATTCCTCGTCACACTCGCAAATTGCCTGCAAAAAAGGATAAAAATGCTCTGTTGACATTTCTGCTATCTTATCTCAATAATAGTTATGCATGTTTAGTTGTACTAATAAAAAAGAAAAAAGAAAAAAGTTATGCCTTGTTTACTCCTTGGAGATTTGTAGCAAATTGATATCATCACAAGAAGGTTCATATTTTTCCCTAACATCCCCTCCCCCTCTTTTTCTCTTGTTGAGATCACTTTACTAAATTCAGTTCGTCTGTGCTACAGTTGAGTGAGCTACTTGCTTTTTTGGAATTGGTAGTTTCAGTTCATCTGTGTTTCCGATCTATTGATGCAGGAGATGAAAAGTCAGTGTCATGAGAAAAGGTCCGACTTTATCTTTTGTAACACTAGAACAATCTCTATAAATAGTTAGTTTATTCATATGCTTCTAGCGGTTTCTGAATTAATTTGTATTTTCATTTTTCAGGTTAGAAATTTTTTGGAGAGATGCAAAATATGGTCAAAGAATTCAAGAACTTAGTTTTTTAAGTTTTTTTTTATTTTTTAATATATGTAAGCACAGTTTAAAACTTTTTATTTAGTTCCTTGGTATATACTTTTGAATATATTTAACTTTCATTTATGAAATATATGACGTTATTCCATTTAATATGTGGTTGTGATTCAAAGTATAGTATATAGTGTGTATTACATTCTTCAAATGTGGGTACAAAAATAATATTAATTATTCTTCAAATATGTCGAATTCTTTTTTTTATCACAAGTTTTATTAGTTATTAATCACACTTAAAAGATGTGATCTAAATGTTTTTAATCACATTTAAAAAATGTGATTTAAATATTATTAATCACACTTAAAATATGTGATGAAATCATTTTTTTAATGACACTTAAAATGTGTGTTAAAAGGGTCACTCCCAAAGATTATACTTCAATAAAACTTAAAAGGTGTGATTAAAAAACATATATCACAAAAAAAAAAGTGTAATCTTTATCTGTATTTGTAGTAGTGGCTTCTAAGATTCACATTCTCAGTTTGTCCATTTCTCAAGTACTGTTTATGTTTGACTCTCTCTCTCTCTCTCTCTCTACACTTTCTCTCTTTCTTTATAAAAGTCTCTCTCTACACTTTCTCTCTTTCTTTATAAAAGTCGATTTTTTGCTGTAAAGTAAAATTTTCCGATTCTCTTTTTGATATACTCACTCAGTCATTTATTTTTATTTTTTATGTATATATATTTATGTGTGTAGTTCTAATTAATTCTATGTATATCTGTTTTCTAGAAGGGTCTTCATTTGGGAAATTGATTTGTTTGACTCTAAAACTTTGAACATTTGTGGCTTTAGAATTGTTGATTTTTTCAACTGTGGAAATTTGATGCTATTCCAAAGAAATTTGAATGTTAGTTCAGAGAAATTTGTGAAAGGTTCAAGGGTTTTTTATGTTAATCTAGAGATCCAGAGAAATTTGATATTAGTCTAAAGAATTTGTGAAAGGTTCAAGGGTTTTTGATGTTAGTCCAGAGATCCAGAGAAATTTGATGTTAGTCTAGAGAAAATTGAATGTTAGTCTAGAGAAATTTGTGAAAGGTTCAAGGGTTTTAGATGTTAGTCTAGAGAAATTTGAATGTTCAAGGGTTTGAACCCAGATAAATTCTTTGGGAAGTCTAGAATTTCTCTAAATTGAAATTTATCTGGAGCAATGTTGAGGGATCTTAGACATTATGAAAATATTAAATGTTCTTTATGCTATAAAATCTTAATATCAAAGACACTAAAAAAGCACTAAAAAAAATTATGATCAAAAGATTATGTATAATTTTTTTATATTGTACTTACGAAAATGTTACTTCCATATACAACCAGTAAAATTTACTTAAATTTGTAACCAAGATTACAATAAAAAAAATGATTATAATAATCTGAGCTCAACTACTAAATAAAAAGTGAACAAACAGTAACAAAATATCATTTGAATATCATTCTTGCATTTTTAACTGCAAAATTGTTTATCGAGCTTGCAAAATTCACTTATCAATTAAATCATTTTCAATGATAAAATTGCTAATCTATTAAATTTTTATTGTAACATAGTTGACCGAAAGTAATATTTAATTAATGTTAAATTTGAATTTTTTTTTTCCCCTAAAAACAACTGTAACTGGCATAATTAATCGTAATATTCTATACATAATCAATGCATTTGAGAAACAACCTTGCATTAATTTCAAATAATTCACCATATCAATCATCCTTCTCTCTCTCTCTGTTTTTTTTTTTTTTTTTGATGAAACAATTATACATTAGTTTTAAATAATTCAACATACCAACCATATATTAGATTTAAATGTTCTTCAAACTTTGTTGGGAATCCCTTAGAAAAAATGGAGCTAGTCACATCCAACCATATTTGAATGTTCTCCAAACTTTGTTGGGAACCCCTTAGAAAAAATGGAGGTAGTCACGTCCAACCATATATTAGATTTGAATGTTCTCTTAATTTTGTTGGGAACCCCTTCGAAAAAATGGAGTTAGTCACATCCCTAAAAAAACTGAAGCCTAAGCCACTCTATAGAATCTCTTGTCACATAAACATTATTTGAAAACGGGAAAGACGGACAAAACGACTCTGACAAAATCAATTATATATTAGTTTTAAATAATTCAACATATCAATCATATATTAGATTTGAATGTTCAGTGAACTTGTTGGCAACCTCATAGAAAAACTGCAGCTAATCACATCTATAGAAAAACTGAAGCTAGAGCCATTTCACAAACTCTCGTCACATAAACAGTAATTGAAAAAGGGAAAGATGGACAAAACAACTTTTCAAACACTTCAAAAAATTTTTTTATAGAACTTTTAAAAATGCTAAAAAACCACAAAAAATCAATTAATCGAATAGGAATTTGAATGGTCTCCCATCATTATTTTTTTTCCAACCGCCTAGTTTACGTAGTAGAATAGAATAGGAATTTGAGGAAGTGACACAAGTCACCACATGACTAAAAAAAGACTCACACTGCCAGTTCTTTATTTTCTAATGGTATAAAGACTTCCTCCTTAACCAAGAGAGACCAATGAAAACTTTCACATACCATTTGGCGAGTTTGTCGCCATCATCATATATTAATATTTGGGGTGTCTTGGGAAGAAACTAAAAAAAGTTAGTTTTTATTTTTTTATTTTTTAACTTTTTTACGCTAAAAAATCACAAAAAAGCTATAAAAAAGTCACAAAAAACTAAAAAAAGTCAAAAAGCTAGTTTTTAACCAATTTTTCAAAACACCCTTAAATCGGAGAAATTCTATTAATAAAAAAATATAGGATAAATTATAAATACATCACTTAAATTTTTTTTAAAATATAATCCGCCTCATGTAATTCTGAAAATTAAATCCCACTTCTTGAAATTTATGAAATCCTTTTCAAGTGACAACTAAACGCCGAAAAATAAAAACAAAATTTTTTTTGTGTGTAAAATGTTTTACTTCGAAACAAACGAAGACTTGAAACAAAATCATTTTATTTCTTAAAAAAGAAAGTTTGATTCAATAAAGTGTCATTTTTTAATGAGCTAAGATACTTATTTAAAAATGCTAAATGTGTTGAAAATGTGATGTGTGAGAGTCAACTTTATAAAATTGACTTGCGAAATTTATAAAGGTAAGTTATTTTTGTAAAAATGATGCAAAAATATTTTCCTTAAAAAATGATTTACTTATTTTTAGTTCAACCAAACAGCAAAAAATTAGTAAAATATTTTTAACAAAAATGTTTTATATCAAAACAAATGGAGCCTAAATATTTTGGCTCACTAAAAAGTTATAAATGACACTTTATTTAATCAAAAATTTTCTTGTAGACAATTTTTTTTTTTTTTTGGTTTCAAATGTCAAACACGGAAAAACAAAAACAAAAATATTTTTTCTGTGTACAATCAATTTATAAGAAAAATATTTTTTATGTAAAATATTTTCCATCAAAATAAACTGCACTTGGTAAAAATATACAAACGTGCCTTAACTTTTGGTGAAATGATCACAAACTTTCCCTTGATATTTAGATACAATTTATGAGCAATTTAAATTGGTGATCGGTTAAAATCTTGTTATACGGGTATATTATTAAGTTTGTATACGTTTGGTGAGTTTTCAATTTAAGTACACAAACAACTACCAATTAAATTAAATTTTAAGTTGGAAAAGTAACTTATTGTCAAATGCATAAAGGTGATATTTTTCCATTTCTTTTTCGGAAATCAAATGGCCTGGTCTTGAATCCTAATATAAACTTCAAAATATATTTTTTAACTTTTATGTCTCAAGTGTAAAATGAATGAATATGTTTTTGGGAAAAACTATGTATAAGGTGTGTACCATATGCACCTTATAATTAAAAAAGAAATTTTTTTATATTTTTTTTAATTATTTACTAAGTAATAGCAATACTAAATCTGTCTTTAATATTTTATTTTTTTGCTGAACTTTTAAAAAAAATAAAAAATAAAATATCATTAAAAATTGAATAAATTTAATTTATTTTTTAAATGAGACCTTTAATTTAATTTAATTTTATTAACACTCTATTTGTTTAGGCGGAAAACATTTTCTAATGAATTTTTTTTTTTCTAGAAAATGTTTTTAGAAGAATTTTTTTTTTTAATGTTTGGTGGTGGTGGTGGTAGAGGTGGTGGGATGGTGGTGGGCGATGGTGATGGTAGCAGTGACCGTAGTGATAGTGGTGTGGTGACATTGGTAAAATTTTAGTTTAGAAAACATTTTTTCCCTTTTAAAAGTTTAAAATATTTTCTGTCCAAATAGGTTTGGTTTTCATTAACCATGAAAAATATTTTTCGTTGCCATTTTTCGCCCAAATACAAAAACATTTTTTAAAAAATGTTTTCAGCCTAAAGAAATGTAGCGTAAGTACAATACATAACAAAACTAAACAATTTGTCTATGTGATTTTGAAGAAAAAAAAATTGAATATTTATCCCATTATTTGGAAAAAAAAAAAAAAGAATTTTTATCTCATCATTTGAAAAAATTAAAAAATAAAAATTTAAGAAACATGTATTTTAGGGCGGGGATATCTTTTTACAAGTTAATCCCATGATATTATTATTCCACTAGATATCCTACCTCCCCTCTAAGATACAACAATTCTACGCATGAAGGATATGAAGTTTGGTTGGACTCCTAACCTACCAACTTTCAACCAAACAATAGACTCCTTCATAAAATGAACATGAAGTCCAATGCCCCCTCCAATCTTTCCAAACAAACCCCAACCAATCCAACACTCAAAATCTTGTCTATAAAAAGCTCCATGTTAGCATTGTCTTTCTATCATCCAAGAGTGTTTAGAGAAATCAAGTTGATTGAATATGGGTTCCTCTTTGCATCTCTTTCTATTCATGCATTTACTCTTCTTATCACTCTCTTGCTTTCATCTTATAATGATAATGGCTAACTCTTTGTCTGTTGAGCAGCCACTATGCCATGCAGATGAGTGCTCCGCCCTGTTGCAATTCAAGCAAACCTTTTCAATTAACAAATCTGCTTCTAGTGATCCTTCTTCTCATCCGAAGGTTGTATCATGGAAGCTCCGAGGAGATGGTGGCAATTGCTGCTCATGGGATGGCGTCGAATGTGATGCGGATATGGGTCATGTGATTGGCCTTGACCTCAGCAGCAGTTTCCTCCACGGTTCTATCAATTCAAGCAGCAGCCTCTTCAGCCTAGTTCACCTTCAGCGACTTAACCTTGCTGATAATGACTTTGATAACTCTCACATTCCATCAGAAATTAGCCATCTCTTAGAGCTAGTAAGTCTCAACCTTTCCTCCTCTGTATTTTCCGGTCAAGTCCCTTTCGAAATCTCAAAATTGTCCAAATTGGTTTCCATTGATCTTTCTTTCAATGTAGACTCATCAAATTCAGGAGGACTGAAACTTGAAAAGCCTGGTCTGAGAAGCCTACTTCAAAACTTGACTAACCTCAAAGTGCTTCGTTTCAATGACGTGAGCATCTCTTCTGAAGTACCTGATACATTGGCCAACTTAACTTCCTTGACAATTCTCGTTCTTGAAAATTGTGGGTTGCATGGTGAGTTTCCAATAAGCATATTTTATCTACCAAACCTTCAAGTTCTTGATGTAAGTTCCAATGGATATCTCACTGGCCATTTGCCTGAATTTCATCCAAGTAGCCCCCTTCAGCATTTGATGCTTTCTGACACCAGCTTTTCGGGGAAGCTATCTGATTCGATTGGAAATCTTAATTTCTTGAATCAATTAGATTTCTCTGGCTGCTATTTCTCAGGGTCCGTTCCAGCATCACTCAGTAATTTGACCCAACTCAATTACGTGTCGCTTTCTTCCAACAAATTTAATGTAGGGACCCTACAATTGTTTGGTAAGCTAACGGAACTCATTGAATTGTTCCTTAGAGACATCAATCTATACGGTTCGGTATCAGTTCTTTCAAACCTAACTCAACTTATTTCTTTAGACCTGTCCTCCAATCACTTAAGTGGTGAAATAACTCATTTAACGAACCTAACCCATCTAATTATGCTAGATCTTTCAATTAATCAATTGCGAAGCCCAACCCCAAGGTCATTCTCTAAGCTAAAAAATCTTCAAATTCTATATCTTTCCTTCAATAACCTCCGCGGCTTGGAACTAGAAATTTTTCTGATGCTTAAACATCTTACTTTGCTCGATTTGTCTGGTAACAAATTAACAGTTCTAACCAAAAAAACTTCAAATAACACTCTTAACAAATTAAATGTGTTAGAGTTGAATTCGTGCAACTTGATGGAATTCCCAAATTTCTTGCGCTTCCAAGGCAAACTTTATGTTCTATCTCTTGCTGAAAACAAAATTCATGGCGAAATTCCGGCATGGATGTTGAACACAAGTGTAGAAACTCTAGGGTGGATACGTCTT
This sequence comes from Camellia lanceoleosa, assembly GCA_025200525.1. Classification (NCBI taxonomy): domain Eukaryota; kingdom Viridiplantae; phylum Streptophyta; class Magnoliopsida; order Ericales; family Theaceae; genus Camellia; species Camellia lanceoleosa. The sequence continues at coordinate 58,948,438 of CM045762.1, forward strand.
CGGAATAACTTTCTAACCGGCTTTGAGCAGCATCCAAATATCCTTCCATGGGATAATTTAGTCGAATTAGAACTTTCTTATAACAGGCTACAAGGACAACTGCCAATTCCACCATTATCCACCTCCTTTTATAGTGTCTCATACAACAGATTGACAGGAGAACTTCCACCATTGATCTGTCAATTGAGTTCTCTTTATGTTCTTAATTTGTCTAATAACAACTTGACTGGAACTATTCTTCCATGTTTGAGTAACTTTACTGATTCTTTGAAAGTTCTAAATCTCAAAGGCAACAACTTTCAGGGTCCCATTCCTCACTCATACAATAGAGGAAACAAATTGAAGATGATTGACTTTAGTGGTAATCAATTACAGGGAAAGGTGCCAAGATCATTGGCAAGTTGTACTGAACTTGAGATTCTTGATCTCTCAAATAATCTGATTGACGATACATCCCCCTTATGGTTAGGAGATCTTACAAAGTTACAGGTTCTCATCTTGCGATCCAACAAATTCTATGGTGCAATAGGGAATCCCAAAATTAAGTTGGATTTACCAAATTTGCACATCATTGACCTCTCTCATAATGGTTTTACAGGCGTTTTGCCATCAAAATACTTTCAAAATTGGAATGCAATGAAAATTTTTGATGTCGACAAGATGAAATATATGGACACAATCATTGATGTTGGTGGGAACAATGGCTTCCAATGGAGATATGACTATTTGTACACAATGAACATTACAAACAAAGGTGTAAATATAGAATATCAGAAGATCCAGAATATCTTCACTGCCATTGATCTCTCAAGCAACAAATTTGAAGGGGTGATTCCAAAATTTATTGGAAACCTTAAGGGGCTTCAAGTGCTCAACCTTTCCAACAATGACCTTAATGGTGGAATCCCATCATGCTTGGGGAACCTAACAAACCTTGAATCTTTGGACCTTTCTCAAAACAAGCTCTCGGGAGAAATCCCTCAGCAACTAGTGCTTCTCACTTTCCTTGAATTTTTAAATGTCTCAAATAACCATCTCACTGGACCCATTCCACATGGGAAGCAATTCAACACATTCCAGAACAATTCCTACGAGGGAAATTCAGGATTGTGCAGAGACCCTTTATCAAGGAAATGTGAAAAGTTAGAGGCACCACCACCATCGAACTTGGAACAAGATAATGATTTAGCATTCCCATGTAAAGTTGATTGGATTTTCATATGCATAGGATATGTGAGTGGGATAGTAGTCGGGATGGTTATTGGGCAAACAGTAACCACAAGGTGTCATGAATGGTTCATCGAGAATTTTGGAAGGAAATAGCACAAGCTGAGAAGGGAGAAAAGGAGGGGACACGGAAATCGAAGTTGATTAGGCATTGTTTCACAAGTTATTTCCTTTGGGGTACGTTTCTAAATTTATTGAATTATTTATGTATAATGCTTTCATGATATATTTTTAGATGAATTGTGTACTCTAGCTTCTACTTATAGAATGGCATAGATCGTCTTATCCAAAATTTCATTCTCCGGTATTAAAAGTGCTCTCAATCACATAATCGTGTCTCAAATTTTCTATATTTTGAGATTCTTAACACATCATATGATTGATTGTTCATGAAGTATAGGAATCATGAGATTTTGGATATAAAGAATCTCTAACTTTATGGCAATATGACTATATGTATTTCATTTCACAAAGACAACAAACAATGTTGGATGGGTTGATGCTATGCAACCCCTTCCCCCCTCCCCTCCCCCTCCCCACCCCCCCCAAAAAAAAAAAAGAAAAGAAAGAAGAAAAGTAACAAACAATGTTGGACGGGTTGATGCTATGCAACCCCTTCCCCCTCCCCCCTCTCCCCCCCCCCCCAAAAAAAATAAAATAAAATAAAGAAGAAAAGTATGATTCATGTGAACATATGGTAGTATTAGAAAAATTCTAGCAAGCATCATGTATTTTTTGGGGTGAATTATACTAATGGTTTTTGTAATTTAGAACTTGTGTTATTTTGGTCCCTAATCTTTCAATTGTGACACATTCGATTCTTAGTTTTGAATCTCGTTCCAAATAAGAACAATTGAAGACACCGTTTTCTTCGCAAACAAAAAATACTTCATTTCAAGGACAAATTCGTCAATTTGATAAAATATAAACTAATTTGACAAAAATAATTGTCAAAAAGTTATTTTTGAATTTTTAAAATTTATTTCTACACATCAAAAATAAAATTATATAAAAATAACAAATCTTTTACATTTTTATTTTTTTTTATCAAATTAATTTTTAGTATGCATTTGGATGATGATTGTGTAATGGGTGATTGTTTTTGTTGATGTTTTTAGATAGTTATCATGTAATAAATGGTTGTTTTTGTTGTTAACAAATATTTTTGGATAGTCATAATATAATGGATGGTTATTAGGCTTTTAATGTGTAATCGATATGTTTAATATATGAAATGTTTTTAGTTTTGGATTTTTAGATTTAATAAATTGGTTTAATAATGACATCTAAGTTGTAGTCATGTTTGACTTTTAAAAAAATAGAAACTAATTTAACAAAAATAAATATAAAAAAAATTTAAATCTAAAAAATTATTTCTACCCTCCCAAAAGATAAAATTATATAAAATGATGTGCTTTTAATTTTTTTTTTCACCAATTTAATTTTTAGCTCTTAGAAAAAAAAATTGAAAATAGATTCTGAAAACTAAACTAAACAGAATTTTATAAGTAAGAAAATGCCAATATTATTCATTAAAAAAAAGGCCATTACATTTCAAATAGCATACAAGTTAACCAACACAAAATAAGTTATATGCCGATTTTATCCTTGAAATAGACCGTTTGCAAAAAAACATCTTTGATTATCTTTATTTGGAATACGATTTAAAATTTAAGGTAAAATATATCACAATTGAAAAGTTAAGAAGTAAAGTGGCATAAGTTCCAAACTATAAGAATTGTTAGTATAATTCTTCTATTTTTTAAAAAACATTCAGTGTGTTTGGTTTCAGTTTTATGAAAACTAAATTTTTTATTTTTCGTGTTTTTTTTTTTTGTTTTTGGTGAATATTTTTAAAATTTTAAGCATTTTTTTTAAACTTTTTGAGATGCACCTTACTCAGACGTATCTAAAAAGTAAAAAATATTTGTGAAAAAATATTTTAAAAAATTAATAAATATACAAAAATACCAAAAATATACTGAATTTTCATATATATATATATACATATATATATATATTTTGTATTTTGGGTACGAAAAATTATACTTTTTAAATGTATTTATGTTAGACGTGTCTAAAATTTGTTAAAAAATGCTTAAAATATTAAAAAAATTAATAAAAACAAAAGAATACGGAAAATAAAAAAAGTAGAATTTTTTGACATGTATTTTAAAAAAACTGGAACCAAACATGGTGATTGTTATTTCTTGTTCGTTTTCATATTGAGAGAGAGATAAAACAAATGACTTGTTAGTATAATTCTTCTATTTTGTTTAAAAAATATTTCTTCTTCTTTTTCATATTCGGAGAGAGATAAAACATATGACTTGGAGGCTTTTTTAGGACTGACTTAAGCCCTTACAAATCCCCATGCCTGTGTTCAAGGGGTGGACATTGACCTGGACAAAATTTAATAAAACCTTTTCCTTTTACTTTATTTGTATTTCCCCTATATTTTTTTATGTTACTTGTGTTGTATGAGTGAGGATTGAGGGGTGAGCCCCTTTACCCTTTCTCCTTTTAGTGATTTTTTTTTTTTTTTTTTTTTTTTTTTGGGGGTCAAGAAATATTCTTTAATTTGTTTATTCTCTACCATGTTCACAAATTTCTTTGTATGTTTTTCATAGGTGTTGTGAGACTGTCGAAGAAAGACGACTTCTGTGCATGTCAGAATTTCATGGAGTTTGAATGTTCTCTGTGTTAGGATTAATTTTCTTATTGTTTCAAGGCTGTTAAAGTAGAACTATTTGGACAATATGATGCTTTTGTAATTTGAATTTGAATTTTTCGACAGTGTGATATTTTAAATAGTAATCAGCTTGCTTGGTTTGATTTTTTAGAATTGAATTTTTTTTAATATTCCAAGCAATTTTTTTTGTTAATTTTTAGATACATCTAACATAAATACATTTAAAATTCACTAAATACTAAAAATATTTTTAAAAAAATATGAGAATTCAATACATTTTTTATATTATTGTGTTTTTATTAACTTTTTAAAATATTTTTTTTTATAAATATTTTATTTTTTAGATACATCTAAGTAAGATGTATCTAAAAAAGTAAAAAAATTGCTTAAAATTTTAAAAATATTCACTAAAAACAAAAAAAAAACAAAAAACAAAAAACGAAAAAACTCAATTTTTAGAAAATTGAATTCAAAAAATTGAAATTAAACACAATGAATAATAGTTTGAACTTCCAACCCTGAATAATTTGAATTTATTTTTATTTTTATTTTTATTTTTGGAATACTATGAGTACGCTAGTCATTTAAGTTGTGTAATTTTTTCCCCTAATAAATATTATATGTTGTGTAATTAAAACAAAACTTTGAAGAATGTGACTCCGATAAGGCTTGTCATATTACAATTCATTCGACTATAGCAAGATTTGTTCAAAGGTCCAAAGAATAATACAAGAGATTTCAAAAATTTTATCAAAATTTTTATCAAATGTTTTACATGTGTATGGGACCCAGTGGTGGAGTCAAGAAATTAAATCAGAAGGGACACTTATTAATTACAACATTAAAAATTTTTACAAAAATATTTCACATAAATTTTTACGATTGACTTCAAAAAGATAAAAATAAAATAAAATAACAATTAGTGTGTTTGGTTTGAATTTTTTGAATCAAGTTTTTTGAAAATTGAGTTTTTTATTTTTCGTATATTTTATTTTTAGTAAATATTTTTAAAATTTTAAGATTTTTTTTTTTTACTTTTTTAGATGCATCTTAGTTAGATGTGTCTAAAAAAAATTAAATATTTGTGAAAAAATATTTTAAAAAATTAATAAATACACAAAAATATGAAAAATGTATTCAACTTGTTTGGTTGTGTTTTTCCAAAAACACTTTTCAGAAAATTCTACTTTTCTTTTTTTTCGTATTTTTTTGTTTTTACTGAATTTTTTTAATATTTTAAGCAATTTTTTTTTTACTTTTTAGACATACCTAACATAAATATACCTAAAAAGTAAAAAATTTGTGAAAAAAACCTTTTAAAAATTCACTAAATACTAAAAATTCAAACAAAATACGAGAATTCAGTACATTTTTTGTATTTTTATGTATTTATTAAAATTTTAAAATATTTTTTCACAAATTTTTTACTTTTTAGATACATCTAAGTAAAGTACATCTAAAAAGGTAAAAAAAATGTTTAAAATTTTAAAAATATTCACTAAAAACAAAAAAACACGAATTTTTCGTATTTTTTTTTATTTTATATTTTTGGTATTTAGTGAATTTTTTAAAGATTTTTTTTTTTACAAAAATTATACTTTGTAAGTGTATTTATGTTAGGTGTGTCAAAAAATTAAAAAAATTGCTTAAAATATTAAAAAAAAATCAGTAACAAAAAAAAAATACGAAAAACAAAAAAGAAGAATTTTTTGAAAAGTATTTTTAGAAAACTCAAACCAAACAAAGTAAATCTTATTTGTAATTAGTGTATCATGGATAATATTAAAAAAAAGTCATGGATATAAAGTTTTAAAATAAATTATATAATGACAAATTAATTTTTTTTTATACAAAATATGCGTCAAAATTCAATATAATAGTCATACCACGTCATTATTGACATGTGATATCATCAACCAATAGTGAAAAAACACATAGAGGATGAACCCTACATGTTAAATGTAACTAATAATTCAATAAATTTTATATTTTTATTGAGATTAATTATGTTTGCAGGTCAATAATGATAGACATCACCATTATATTAGAATTTTCATAGATAATAATATCATAGTCTCTTTATTTTTAATCAAAACAATCATTATTGTTCTTATAATTTTAAAAATGTCATTGACATTTCACTGTAAATAATATTTTTATAATTTTTTATTTAAAATATTTTCTTTACGTTTGAAAAAAAAAAAAAATCAAAAACCCAGGGGACACGTGACCCTCTTGGACCCTCCTTCCCTCCGCTCCTGGTGGGACCTTGTCACGCCCAAAATTTAGACAATTAAATATTAAATTATGACTAAACTCCAATCAATATTCCATCATCCAAATCCTAGGGATGAAATAAAATCTAAACATTCTCGTCTCCAAAAGTTTAAATAAATTTCCATCCTCAAAAGATCACAAGAGATAAAAAAAAAAAAAAAAACGAACAAAACGCCAACCAAATAATCTATCATAAATTCATAACTATCCAATACCTCAACATTAAGGTAGCAACAACTAGTCAAAACAACTTAAATAATATAAAGTTACCAACCATGCCAAATTATCAAAATACCAAGCTCATAAAAAAATAAAAATAAATACATAAACTAATATCAACCCTAAGCTCAAGAAAGCAAAAGAAATCCAAACGACATGTCCTACAATCAAAGTTATTTCTTGTCACCACCATAGCCTCAACTAATCCTGCAAAGGAAGCTCGGCTGTGCTCAAACAGAACGCACCCGAGTTGCCAAGAGACAAAACAAGTTAGTATACAGGTATATTGGTATAAGTACAAGATTTAACACCCACGTGTCCACCAGATACAAACAAAAATACATTTAATTCTTGTTACAGGACAAGACAAGTAGTTCCAACTGCACCGAGACGAATGAGCAGTTTCTCGAGATACGATGGCATTTAGTTTCTTGTCCGTACACAACGAAATATAAATTGAGTATGAAATAAACAAAATAGAAATAAAAATATGGTGGGTCAGCCCTGTATAAAAATGTTAGTAAGACCCACCATCCTATAAAAAATAAAGTTAGTATAATTTAATCATAAGTAACTTGCTGAAGAAGTATAAAAATGCACCATTTTATACTTAAATAATTCGAATTGACCAAAACTCAAAGAACAAAAGTTGTACAGAATCAAATTTCCTAAAAGATAGCATGAACGAATTTAGTAGAAACTGAACAGGTTGATAGAAAAACTTGATAGAAGAACCTAGACGAAATTCAACTGAAAAATCTGAAGCTGAAAACAAAAAGAAACTACCCTAAGATGATTTTTTTTCCGGAAAAGTTCAAAACACGAAAAGTGTTCAGAATAATGTTTCACTTTAGTTTACATGAAACCAATATAATGAGCTCGTTCCATGGGTTAAAACAGTCTCTAAAATCTGCATTGCTAAAATGAATTAAAACTACAATAACCAAGATCATCCAATTATAAGTTCTAATCGATCTTTTTAATAAAAAGTTAAAACACAAAAGTTGTCTATAATCACGTATACATGCCTCTGCTCAAATTTCGTTTACTATTTTTTTAAGATGTACAAATCAATACAATTCACACTATAACAATAAACTCATAATTAAATTCTTTGTACCTTAACTTCACTACTTCTGCCCTTCACTTCCGGCCTACAAATATATCCCACGTGTCTCCCGTATACCTAACACCGCTCTGAAGCCAAACTTGCCTGAGGATATCGTCCTGAGTTTGACCCACACTCCCCGGATGGTTAGCATATACATACTTGTAAATCAAAGCACTTGTCTACTCATGAGAACGAGGCAACAATATACATATACAAAACATCTCACTCATGAGAACAAACATAACAATGCCAAGCCTAAGGCATTCAAATAAATCTCATAATTCTCACTTTTTATTTTTATTTTTTATACACTCTTTCTCACCAACACTCAAATAAAACAACAATCCATGGAGTCATGATGGAGTATAAAGAATTTATCTATGGGTTCCTAATTAATTTTAATTTCATATAACCATGAGTGTGATTACAGTCATAAGATAAATCCATATAAAAATCCTAAACCTGACATACACAACTAATCAAAATAATTAAAATTGATCAATCATCTACATGCAAATATGAAATCAATTCAGCATTAAATAAATAAAAATAAATAAATAAAAACAACGAATTAAATATAAATCAAGGAAAGTGGGTTTTATACTCACAAGTATTTTTTGACGATCAATGAATCTCTTAAGAGAATTAATAGAGCCACCAAAATAAAATCCAAAATTTTTTTTCTCCTTTCCTCTTCTCTCTCTCGCTGCCTTCTCTGCTATACTCTCTTTGTTGATTAAACTCTCTCTCTCTCTCTCTCTCTCTCTCTCTCTCTCTCTCTCTCTCTCTCAGGCCCTCTCCTGTGGTTGCTCCCTTTTTTTTTTTCTATTAACTTCTAAACCTAGTTGACTACTTATATTATATTATATATATAATAACCTAATTTCCTATTATATTATATTATACAAATAAATCACAAATATAACATATATAAATATAAATATCTTATATAAAATTTATATCAATAATTTCTTTTTTAATATATATATATAGAAATATATAATTATAAATATTTAGATTAATTATATGTAATTAACTAACACATTAAATTCTCTTGTAACCACGTAATTAATAAAGACAAAAATAAAATAAAGTAATAATACTAAATAATGACTTATGAAAAATCAGGGTCGTTACAGACCCACACAATGTGGGTCTTATGTGGGTCCCATACCCATGTGAGACATTTAGTAGAACTTTTGATATAATTTTTTGAGTCTTTAATATTTTTGAAGGTCTAAATTACAGCCCATACATATTAGTACAGTGGGCTAGTCTGGGATTTGAATTTTGTTTAGGGTTAGATTTGGGATAGTCAAATTAGGCTCAATACGGGGCCACGTTTTACTAACTGACTCTTTTGAGTACGCAGCACAAATTCTCAAATCAACAAATTGGGAAGAAAATTAGGAAGTTTGGCTACCAAGTTTTCAACAAACTTCTATCCTTGAAAAGTCTCCAACTCCCAAATTAAGAATATCAAAATCCATATGCAGAAGAAACGAAAAGAAACCGCTAAGGATTTATTTAGGGGTTCAATTCGAGCGGGTTGCACTACAAAAATTTTGATTTTTCGCGACGGCAAAATGCCATCGCAAATACTCATAATGCCATCTCAAAAACCTTTTTGCAACGGCGAATGACTTTTAGTGACGACAAACGGGGGGTCATAATAGAGGGCGTTGCTAAAACCTTTTAGCGACGGCACCGTGCTGTCGCCATTTTTTTTGTGATAGCAAATGTTGCCTTTTGCGACGACATTCTACTGTCGCCTATAATATGTAAAAAAAATTGAGATTTTTTGCGACGACACTGTTTTACTGTCGCTAAAAGTGTTATTTGAGACGGCAAAAAAATGCTGCCGCAAAATGTTTGCCATTGCGATGAGATATTGCCGTCACTAAAAGATTATTTGAGGCGACAAAAAATACCGTCGCTAAAAGATTATTTGAGACGGCAAAAAATACCATCCTGAAAAGTTTTTTATTGTGACGAAATAATGTTTTTTGAGATGGTGTGGTGTCGTTGCAAAAAAAAAAAAAAATGCAATAAAATTATTAAAAATATGAAAATTACCTATATTAAATGAAAAAGAATTGAAAATGAAACCAATAATTGCATAATAATATAAAAATTTCAGTATAAAAATAACAATTTATCCATAATAAAAATATTCTTGCATTCATAACTATATATCAACAAAATTACCCCACTACATAATGTTGCATAATACATTTATAATGTTTAAATACATAATGTTGTTCACAATTCAAAACAACATAAATAAAAAACAAAAGTTTTTCTCATGATTCTTTCGTGGGTAACAAAAACAAAAGTTAGTCACATTCTTCACAAGCATGCATTCCACAAGAAGCAAACTCCTACTTGGGAAATATCTGAAAACAAAAAATAAAAAAAATTAATGATAATAAAATTATGTGTTAATAAAATAATTACAAAAAAAAAAAAAACATAAAAATTTAACTACTATATAATTACAAAGATAATTAAGTAAATAATTTTGGCTAGATCGAAATCCGGCTCTAACTCCCAAATCGGGAACCTGATTCGAGTCCCGTCTTCTTCCATAAGTCTCTCGTGCCTAAGCGGTCGTGTGTGCCAAGTTTCATGCTAATCTGATGCTGTTTTGTGATTTTGGTGCGTCAACACCTCGAATTCAAGTTTCTTAAGGAGCTAGTTTGCCTAGAGTGAAATCCGGCTCTAACTTTTAAACTGGGAATCCGATTCGAGCCCCGTCTTCTCCCATAAGTCTCTCATGCCTAGGCGGTCGTGTGTGCCAAGTTTCATGCTAATCCGACACCGTTTGGTGATTTTGGGATGTCAACACCTCGAATTCAAGTTTCTTAAGGAACTAATTTGCCTAGATAGAAATCTAGCTCTAACTTCTAAACTGGGAACCCGATTTGAGCCATGTCTTCCCCACAAGTCTCTCGTGCCTAGGTGGTCGTGTGTGCCAAGTTTCGTGCTAATCCAACGCCGTTTGGTGATTCTGTGGTGTCAACACCTCGAATTCACGAGGTTGAAAAAGAATGACAAAAATGTTACTTGAAACCCTTACACGAGGCTGAATTCAATGTTAATGGTCGGTATGACCTTTTACACCTTGTGTTTTGCTTCTTTGTGTGGTTAAATTCCAGCCCATATGAATAAATAAGAAAAGCAAACCTAAAACGCACTTCCATATCTATGATGCCATAAACACATCAAAATGGCTGTATTTTTTAACCACTCAAAATCTCATATTAATAGCTAAGGGAGCAATCAAGATTCAACTACCTACTATATTTGCATCCATTAGCAGTTCATACACTAGATTCAATTAAATTAATATAGTAAACTATCAATATGCATAGAACATAATTTGCTAGAAATCACATTAATATCAATAGTAAATGGAAAGCTACATCAAAGCATGCACACATGCAACTCTAGATGTGGTAGCAAGAAACTAATAATCATGATCAAATTCAGAACCATCTCACTTGATTCCTATATGAGCAACTCACACTCCATGTCCATTTGCATAGAGCAACAACATAATTAAAATATATGTTTGATGGTATCAACAACAAGATAAGATCCATCACAATATAATCATAACTCACGACAACATAGTCAAAATACGTGTTTGGTTATTCAAAAGCATTCATTTACCTACACCGCTTCTTTGAACCAGATACCCCCTCTTTGGAATTTTCACCTGTCATCTACGAATGAATAAAAACCATATTTTTCATTAATGCGTACACCCAACATGGAAATTAGTATTAATCCATAATGCATAAGAAAACAATAATCTATTAAATGACCAATTACATATAGAAAAACTATCTAAGAAAAGATTTATATAAGAAGTCCCTCAGTTGCACTGACCTTCAAAATCAATCTTTTGTGTGTGTGTATGTGTTGGGTTAGTAAACCAACAGGTTTTAAAAGACCTATTAGAAGCCAAACCTTTTTCTTCACCTCCTCTCCGAGTTGCTGAAAAGGCGCCTTCATCTGCATAACAGAGAATGAAGTCATCTTTCGTCAAATGCTAGAGAAGCAAATCACAGATCCACTTCAATTCAATAGTCGTAATCATAAATGTCTAAAAATAGGCATCAAAATTCAGAACTCATATGTTAAATAAAGAAATTAGTGTGTAGACGCGCCCTTGGGCCTCATTCTATAGTTCGGACTCCCTTTTGTTTGTGGTTCTAAATCTGAACCAAAGAGTCCAAATCCGGCAAATCGTTTTTGAGAAAATAGATTTTTTGAAAAGAAGTGCCAAACATGGACTGCTTTGCTAGATACAGAGTCGCCACCTAAATATTTTTAAATGGAGAAATTTAGGAAACCCTGACTCGGTGCCAAAGGCCATGTGTCCGTCATCACCAAAGTTGCTGTAATACCCCGACCCTCGTACATGATTCTGGTATTTTTCCAGTCCTCTATTTTGTGTCTTAGAATGTCTATTGTGAAATTCTATGTGAAGGTATGGTAAATTGCATGGAACTTAGAAATATGGATCTCTATCTGTTGAATTAGAACATTATCTGTTACACTTGACGTATTTAAATCTGAAATTGGATACCTTAGAGACTTAATGTTCAGAAATTGATTCGATGTTTGGCATCTACATGATTTTTAAGCACTAATGGGATTTTCTGTGAAATTTTCATTTCGGCATGGTAAAGCGATTGAATTTCATCTTATATGTTTCTTTATGTTTATATTTATCTCTAAGACTTCTTTGAGCCTATGATAAAAAACGTGAGACTCTAAGGGAGGAAAAAGAGAGAGTGAAGAAGAGGAATTGGGGGAAAACGTGAATCACCAAGAAAGCTTGGCAAAATTGTTCGATTTGTGTGATTAAATTCAAGGTAATTCATAACTTAGGAGTTGAAGTTATGTTTGTGTTTGGTTCATGGATAATACATGTTTGATTTATGAGTTGTTTTTGTCATAATTGTCTACTTTGACACTTTAATTGGGTGATGTATGAATTTATACTTCAATTCTTGATTTTATATCATCTTTCCATGGAAATATGTTGGAGTCATGTGCCATGTTTGAAGAACTTGAGTGTAGCATGGAATTTAAGGAAGTGATGGCTTGATGAAGCCTCCAAATTAGTTTAAATTATCATAATTGAGGTAGAATCCATGTTATGGTGTTGTTAGGTTGAAGTATTGCATGAGTTTAACCTTTGATTGCATGAAAAATAAGGTTTGATTGCTAAATTTTGAGTTGAAATCGAGCTGCCCTGAATCTGGGTTGTATGTCCGCTCAAGCGGAGGTCATAACGCTCGGCGGAAATGCACTCTCGTGAGTTCTTCTGAAAATTACTCTGTCCGCTCGAGCGGAGGAATTTCCGCTCGAGCGCAAAAATCGACCTCGCAGCATTTTTGATCACATTGTACTGTCCGCTCGAGCGGGATAGTTGGCGCTCAAGCGGAGGACTGTTTCGCAGGAAAAAAAAAGTGTTCGTTCAGTTTTGTGTGCTTGACTCACCGGTGTTTTTAGAATGTTTTTCTACTGAGTGTAAGATGGTTTTAAATTCGTAAGATATGTGGTGATGCATAGAATGACTTCTTCAAGATTTAAAAAGGAAGAATACTAATTTATCAGTTAATGTGTACAGCGCACACTCCAGAAGGACCTAGTATGCTACCACAACACTGTGAGTAATAGTGCATTAAATATACATTTATGTATTAGGAATATCTGTTAATAACCTTCTGTTTTCCGTACGTTATGGTAGTAACCTATGTGTTGGAATGTTGGAAAGGCTATCTGGGCCGAAAGGCTATCTGGGCCGAAAGGCTATTCTGGGCCGTAAGGCTAACCTAGGCTGAAAGGCCAATCTGATAATTCTGGGCCAATAGGCCATTCTGTTAAAGTTATATAAAGGCCAAGAGCCGTTCTGAAGGCAAAACCCTATCAGACTTACTTTCGTACTTAAATTTGGATATGTACTATTACGCATTGTGATTTAATTGTTCTAGTACTATTATTCACTGAGCTTGTCTCATTCTGTAATTTTGTTTGATTCTGTAGGAAGCCGGCTTGGAGCGCCACCCTAGCATCGTTTATGCATTTTTGTCAACCTAAGAGCAACCAGGCACATGAAGGAACCCCTACATACTAGACCAGCTTTACTTGACCTTATAATTTTTGTACCATGTTTTGCTGGTTAAGACTAATGTACTTAACGTTTTGTACGCCCAAACTACGAAATTTGGATTTGTAAATGCATATGTAACCTAATTCTGTCTGTATGTTCATTTTATACTGAATTCCAAAATGGTCCTGGCTGTTTGGTAGTTGCTCAATGGATGTGTCTGCATGTTGTTTTTAAATTTAATGCTTCCGCTCAGGCTCCTAATGTCATTCATATCAAGTCATTCTGACGGTTTCTGTTTACGTCATGCCCGAACCTTTTAGGGGCGGGTTAGGGGTGTGACAAGTGGTATCAGAGCACGAGTTGCTATCTCACACACGGATCCATTGAGCGTTTGGATGTCTAGATAATGTAGGCATCATGTAGGGAAGAAAGAAAGATTGCAACGTGACATGATTTCTGCTAACACTAATGATGATGGTTAATGTTTCTTGTATTCCTTTGTGTATGTTGTAATTGGCTGTTTTGTAGACTATGGTGAGAACAAGGGCCGAAGAACCGGAAGATGCTACCTCAGCACGGTTGGACAGGATGGAAAGAATGATTATGGAAGTGGCGGAAACTTTACGACAACAACAACAGCAACAACCTCAACCACCACCACCGCCAGTACCCCCACCTGTAGTGCAAGACATTCATGCTGAGGATCGTACCATTACACTTACAAGGGAGTTTAAAAAGATGAAACCACCATCGTTTAAAGGGGGAATTGAACCAATGAAGGCGGAAGCATGGGTGTTAGGGATAGAGAAATTGTTCGAAGTCTTCCCTTGTACTGAAGCTCAAAAGGTGCAGCTTGCTGCTTTCACTCTTGAAGATGAAGCACGGAGATGGTGGATGCTTATTAGAACAATGCATCAGGGGTTGACATGGGACAGGTTCTTGGTGCTGTTTTATGATAAATATTTTCCCCAGAGTATGCGAGACAAGAAAGTGACCGAATTTGAAACGTTGAGACAAGGAAACAAAATTGTTGCGGAATATGAAGCTCAATTCGCAGAATTTGCTCGGTTTGCACCTCACATGGTAGACACAGAATACAAGAAGGCACGGAAATTTGAAGGAGGATTGCGGAGTGCCATTCAGGACCGGATTAATGTGTTGAAATTGCCTACCTACGTTGATGTCTTGGAACCGAGCAGAACATTATAGCGAGAGGAATCTTGCCACTCAGACTCGGATTTCTGAATGGAAAGGGAAAAGGCAGAATAATCAATGGTCCAAGGGATCAACCACCTCACCGAACAAAAACCAAAATTTAGGGATCTCCAACTCTATTGCTTCTTCCCAAAACTCAACTCCTGTGTGTCCAGAATGTGGGTGGAAACATCGTGGGGTGTGTTACCGATTGTCTAGGGCATGTTTTCGGTGTGGCAAGACGGGGCATTTGATAAAAGATTGTCCGCAAAAGAACCAACAAACGGGTAATAAGGCCGCCACAAGTTCAGTAGGGTCGACACCGACTCCCAATGTCAAGTCGACTGTCAAACCGGCTAATAACAAGGATACTACGAGACAAGGTAGAGTATTTGTGTTGGTTCCGAGAGATGTACAAAATGCAACAACAGTGGTATCAGGTAGATTTATGGTTTATGGCCATTCTGCTTATGTTTTATTTGATTCTGGCTCTACCTGTTCCTTTGTGTCAAAACTATTTGCAAAGAACTTAGATAAACCTGAGGAAGAGTTGACCTATGTGTTGTGTGTATCATCACCCATGGGAAATTCTATGATCTGTACTTCTATCTATTCTGCTTGTGAAATTCTCATCGGAGATGTTTGTGTGTATGCTAATTTATTACCACTTGATATGACTTCGTTTGACATTATCTTGGGAATGGATTGGTTGGGTGACTACGGTGCTACTATAGACTACTTAAGAAAACAGATTAAATACCACTCTCCGGGTCAATCGGAAGCTATTTTTCAAGGACAGGAAGTGACGCCACCACCGTATGTGATCTCTGCAGCCAAGGCTTGCAAATTACTTAAAAAGGGGTGTCAGGGGTACTTATGTGGTGTTGTGAAAGAGCTAGTGGTGAATGAAAATGTTGATGTGATCCCAGTTGTATGTGAATTTCCGGACGTCTTTCTAAAGGAATTGCCAGGAGAATTAGTGGACCGCGAAATCGAGTTCACGATTGAAGTGGTACCGAGAGTTCAACCCGTTTCTAAAACTCCATATCAAATGGCACTGGCTGAAATGAAAGAATTGAAGATTCAGTTGCAAGACCTATTGGATAAGGGGTTTATCCGCCCGAGTGTTTCTCCGTGGGGTGCACCAGTCCTGTTTGTGAAAAAGAAAGATGGAACACTTCGATTATGCATAGACTACCGGGAGCTTAATAAAGTAACAATCAAGAATAAGTATCCCTTACCACGAATCGATGATTTATTCGATCAGTTACAAGGGGCACATGTCTTTTCCAAGATTGATCTACGATCCGGATAGCATCAATTGAGGGTTAAAGCTGAAGATATTGAGAAGACAGCTTTCCGCACTCGATACGGTCATTATGAATTTCTGGTTATGCCTTTCGGAGTTACAAACGCACCAGCGGCATTTATGGATCTGATGAACCGGGTTTTCAAACCTTATTTGGATGAGTTTGTAGTAGTCTTTATTGATGATATCCTTGTCTATTCAAGAAATGCAGAGGCTCATGAAAACCATCTTCGTCGAATCCTTCAAACCCTCCGAGAAAAGAAGTTGTACGCAAAGCTAAAGAAGTGTGAATTTTGGCTACATTAAGTGGCATTTCTGGGGCATGTCATAACTGAGGAGGGAGTCTCTGTTGATCCAAGTAAGATTGAGGCAATTGTAAACTGGCCAACCCCGACTAATGTAACTGAAGTGCGTAGTTTCATGGGACTAGCCGGCTATTATCGGAGGTTCGTTCAGGACTTTTCTAAGATTGCTGTGCCACTTACTCAGTTAACTAAAGAGGGTATTGCATTTGAATGGACTGAACTGAGGGAGTCTGCTTTCCGAGAATTAAAAACAAAGTTAACTACAGCCCCGGTCCTTGCACTACCATCTGGTACCGAGGGATTTGTGATTTATAGTGATGCTTCATGTAAGGGACTTGGTTGTGTGCTTATGCAAAATGGAAGGGTTATTGCCTATGCCTCTCGACAGCTTAAACCTCATGAGAAAAATTACCCCACACATGATCTTGAACTAGCTGCAGTCGTTTTTGTTTTAAAGATTTGGCGGCATTATCTGTATGGAACTTCTTGTGATATTTATACTGACCATAAAAGTCTCAAATATCTATTCACCCAAAAAGAGTTGAATATGCGCCAACGACGGTGGTTAGAACTCATCAAGGATTATGATTTACAGCTCCACTATCATCCTGGTAAAGCCAACACAGTAGCAGATGCGCTTGGTCGGAAAAACGTGGGGATTTTGGCAAGCTTATTAATGGAGGGAAAGGAATTGTTAAGTGACCTGAACAAAATGGATATCAACTTGGTGCCACCTGGTCAAGGAGTAGTGATGGCAACATTGATGGCGCAACCGACATTACTTGAGGAGATTAAGTTACGTCAAATGGAGGATGGCGCTTTGAAGAAGATCTGTGATGAAATGGAGATAAAACCGAAACTGGGATTCACTTTGACAGACTCTGTACTTAAATTTCAAAATCGAGTGTGTGTCCCTAATGTGGTAGAACTTAAACGGAAGCTAACGGAGGAAGCACATGCCTCGAGAGTTTCAATGCACCCAGGAAGTACCAAGATGTATCGAGACTTGAAGCAAAATTTCTGGTGGCCAGGTATGAAGAGAGAAATAGCAGAGTTTG
Source organism: Camellia lanceoleosa (assembly GCA_025200525.1). Classification (NCBI taxonomy): domain Eukaryota; kingdom Viridiplantae; phylum Streptophyta; class Magnoliopsida; order Ericales; family Theaceae; genus Camellia; species Camellia lanceoleosa. The sequence continues at coordinate 58,965,960 of CM045762.1, forward strand.
TTTCTAAGTGTTTGCAGTGCCAGCAAGTAAAGGCAGAACATTAGAAACCCGCAGGGTTATTACAACCCCTCCCAATTCCGGAGTGGAAATGGGAACACCTAACTATGGATTTTATTGTAGGTTTGCCACGGACGTCTCGGGGTATGAATTCTATATGGGTCATTGTTGACCGATTAACTAAGTCCGCCCACTTCTTGCCTGTGAAAACTCAATATAATGCCGACAAACTGGCTACAATCTATATGAATGAAATTGTAAGGCTTCACGGTGTTCCGATCTCAATTGTGTCAGACAGAGATTCAAAATTTGTGTCAAGGTTTTGGCAAAGTTTACAGAGTGCAATGGGTATGGAACTAAAGTTTAGCACAGCTTTCCACCCTCAAACTGATGGACAATCCGAGAGGACGATTCAGACGCTAGAAGATATGCTTCGAATGTGTGTTCTAGATTTTCAAGAAAGTTGGGAAACTCATCTGCCGCTGATTGAATTTGCATATAATAATAGTTATCATTCGAGTATTGAGATGGCACCCTATGAAGCTCTGTATGGGAGACCGTGTCGCTCACCTGTGTGTTGGGCTGAGGTGGGAGATAGACCCTTGTTAGGGCCGGAAATTGTCCAGTTGACAACTGAGAAGATTAGAATTATTCGAGAAAGATTGAAAAGCCGCCAAAGCGCATGTAAGAATTATCTGATAACAAGCGAAGGAATTTGGAGTTTGATGAGAACGGTCATGTCTTTGTGAAAGTTACCCCAATAAAAGGAGACCCAAGATTTGGGAAAAAGGGTAAGCTAACACCCCGATATGTTGGTCCCTTTTAGATCTTACAAAAAGTAGGCCCGGTAGCCTACCGAGTCGCCCTTCCACCACATATGAGTCAGGTTCATAACGTATTTCATGTTTCTATGCTCCGAGAGTACCTTCCGGACCCATCACATATCATTGATTATCATCAAATTGAGTTAACTGACAAGTTAACATATAAGGAAAAGCCAATTCGAATTCTGGACCGTCAGGCAAAACAGTTACGGAACCAAGAAATTCCAATGGTGAAAGTGGAGTGGCAGGAGCACTACGGAACTGAGGCAACTTGGGAAAAAGAAGATGAAATGCAAAGTCAGTATCCGCATCTGTTTTCGTCCTAAGGTAAAAACAAGTTTGGAGGACCAAACTTAATTAAGGGGGAGAGAGTGTAATACCCCGACCCTCGTACATGATTCTGGTATTTTTCCAGTCCTCTATTTTGTGTCTTAGAATGTCTATTGTGAAATTCTATGTGAAGGTATGGTAAATTGCATGGAACTTAGAAATATGGATCTCTATCTGTTGAATTAGAACATTATCTGTTACACTTGACGTATTTAAATCTGAAATTGGATACCTTAGAGACTTAATGTTCAGAAATTGATTCGATATTTGGCATCTACATGATTTTTAAGCACTAATGGGATTTTCTGTGAAATTTTCATTTCGGCATGGTAAAGCGATTGAATTTCGTCTTATATGCTTCTTTATGTTTATATTTATCTCTAAGACTTCTTTGAGCCTATGATAAAAAACGTGAGACTCTAAAGGAGGAAAAAGAGAGAGTGAAGAAGAGGAATTGGGGGAAAACGTGAATCACCAAGAAAGCTTGGCAAAATTGTTCGATTTGTGTGATTAAATTCAAGGTAATTCATAACTTAGGAGTTGAAGTTATGTTTGTGTTTGGTTCATGGATAATACATGTTTGATCTATGAGTTGTTTTTGTCATAATTGTCTACTTTGACACTTTAATTGGGTGATGTATGAATTTATACTTCAATTCTTGATTTTATATCATCTTTCCATGGAAATATGTTGGAGTCATGTGCCATGTTTGAAGAACTTGAGTGTAGCATGGAATTTAAGGAAGTGATGGCTTGATGAAGCCTCCAAATTAGTTTAAATTATCATAATTGAGGTAGAATCCATGTTATGGTGTTGTTAGGTTGAAGTATTGCATGAGTTTAACCTTTGATTGCATGAAAAATGAGGTTTGATTGCTAAATTTTGAGTTGAAATCGAGCTGCCCTGAATCTGGGTCGTATGTTCGCTCGAGCGAAGGTCATGGCCGCTCGAGCGGGAAATGCACCCTCTCAGCAGTTCTTCTGAAAATTACTCTGTCCGCTCGAGCGCAAAAATCGACCTCGCAGCATTTTTGATCACATTGTACTGTCCGCTCGAGCGGGATAGTTGGCGCTCGAGCGGAGGACTGTTTCGCAGGAAAAAAAAAGTGTTCGTTCAGTTTTGTGTGCTTGACTCACCGGTGTTTTTAGAATGTTTTTCTGCTGAGTGTAAGATGGTTTTAAATTCATAAGATATGTGGTGATGCATAGAATGACTTCTTCAAGATTTAAAAAGGAAGAATACTAATTTATCAGTTAATGTGTACAGGGCACACTCCAGAAGGACCTAGTACGCTACCACAACATTGTGAGTAATAGTGCATTAAATATACATTTATGTATCTGGAATATCTGTTAATAACCTTCTGTTTTCCGTACGTTATGGTAGTAACCTATGTGTTGGAATGTTGGAAAGGCTATCTGAGCCAAAAGGCTATCTGGGCCGAAAGGCTATCTGGGCCGAAAGGCTATTCTGGGCCGTAAGGCTAACCTAGGCTGAAAGGCCAATATGATAATTCTGGGCCAATAGGCCATTCTGTTAAAGTTATATAAAGGCCAAGAGCCGTTCTGAAGGCAAAACCCTATCAGACTTACTTTCGTACTTAAATTTGGATATGTACTATTACACATTGTGATTTAATTGTTCTAGTACTATTATTCACTGAGCTTGTCTCATTCTGTAATTTTGTTTGATTCTGTAGGAAGCCGGCTTGGAGCGCCACCCTAGCATCGTTTATGCATTTTTGTCAACCTAAGAGCAACCAGGCACATGAAGGAACCCCTACATACTAGACCAGCTTTACTTGACCTTATAATTTTTGTACCATGTTTTGCTGGTTAAGACTAATGTACTTAACGTTTTGTACGCCCAAACTCTGGGCTGGATTTGTAAATGCATATGTAACCTAATTCTGTCTGTATGTTCATTTTATACTGAATTCCAAAATGGTCCTGGCTGTTTGGTAGTTGCTCAATGGATGTGTCTGCATGTTGTTTTTAAATTTAATGCTTCCGCTCAGGCTCCTAATGTCATTCATATCAAGTCATTCTGACTGTTTCTGTTTACGTCATGCCCGAACCTTTTAGGGGCGGGTTAGGGGTGTGACAGTTGCCTCGGCTCGGGAGCTTGGGTACGATTGGGGAAGGTCAGCTATGAGCACCCCCTCTCATCCGGTCCGAAGACCGGCCTCTACTAACCGTGATATCCGATTTTGAAAACGTTATGTGTTCTTATTCCGGTTATTAACCTAGAATTACTATGTTATGCGCACAGCAAACAAGTATAGACTAGATTGCTTAATTTGGAAATAAGCATTGCATATCCGTTTATTTTGAAAAACACTTTGGAATTTGCTACTCGCAAGTAGGCTAAAACACGGATTTCAACGAATTTTCCCAACTCAGGCGATCCAACCTTCACCCACAGGCATTCAAACAGTTTATCACATAAGCATCTAGCCACATGGTAAGTATGCTGTTATGATAGCATTCACACACATGCGATATGCTAAAGCATGGAAATACTTACATCGTTCTCCGTGCCAAAACAATAAACTAGTTAGCAAACATGCATGGTCCTAGTTCATGTCAAATTGACTAATGCAACACATACAGGATGCAATTAGGGTAGGCTCGGCTAACCTAAACATGGCATGTGAAATGCGACAAATAACACGTATTCAACTTGGGAATTGAAGTACAATGCGGTTTGCATGATGTACCGAGCCCTGGTGCATGTAAAACGAATGAATGGATGCACGCATGCATTATATAAGGTATGCTAATTTAAATATGCCCTAATCTACCATCATAAGTAGGTAAATAAAAAGGAGGAAAGACGTGGGGTTGGAAGACATGCACACACTCACGCACACTTATTATAGAATTACACCCTCACTCGGAGGGACCAAATAAATATTACAGTCCGGATAATAAATACATTAATTATTACAGAATTTCTAATTAATTAACAGAATGAATGCCAATAAGAAGAAAGGTGGCCACAACCCCCGCCTCGGGATGCGCGAATGATGCATGCTCGAACCCGTCTCGTCCAGAAAGCCTGTATCATACCATTGCTGCCTCTGTTTTCACTATCTTGCTTCTCTGAAAGTTGCCAAAGTTCTGGGATAGGTTCCTTGCACACTGTAGAATACCATCGGCTGGAGAAAATGCCCACCGGCCATGTAGAATTTCCATCGGCTGCTGATAGAGTTATCGGCCATTCACGAATGGCCGGTCGGCACTGAATGTTGCCGGTCGGCAGAAACTTCCTGCAGAAGATAGTTTTGACAGCAACAGAGGACATGCAGTATATGGCATGGGATTTCAGACACATGTAAGCCTGGCCATGTTCCCCCTCATGTATTGAACTCAGGGAAGCATGGCCCTCGATCCTCGAGCCATCAATTGTGCATGATAGCCTAAGAGATCAAACTTGCCATTTGATGTAAAAATGCATGCAACACACAAATGAGGACCAAGACCCTATCATGTCGAAGTCAAGGGCCCCGGTGACCGAGAGTTAAGACGCGTTACATCACTTGTAGTATGAACGCTCCTTAACCCTCACACTTGGTTTGACACCCCAAACCAAGTAATGCAATGCATGTTATGCAAACATGGCTCAAAGATACAACATGAGATTAAGATACAAGGCATGCCAAATGCTATGCAACTATCATGGCAAGTATGCAATGCTAGACATGCAAGATGCAAATACAATGCAAACATGGACTATTTAAGCAATAGGATTATCATGTTACAACACCTAATGAAGCAATCATGCAACAAACATGAGACAAGAATGCAATGGGGGACTTAGACCATAAAGGGACAGACTTCAATCCACCCCAAAATAGTGGCCAAAAGTGCCCAAAATGGTGGACAAACACTCATGCCAACATGCAAGCCAATGGGCCTAAAGCTAAGGCACAAAAGGGAGCACTTTGCTTCCACTAACATGGCCACTCATGGCATAAGTTAGACAAGCAAAAACAGAATCTTAGCATGCAAAAATGGACTTCAAAACCCACTGATATGGTGGCTGAAATGGCTCCAATGAGATGCATGCACCAAAGTTCATTTCTAGGCATAAAAGGGAGTACCTTCAAAGCATGAAAGAGGTCACATATGCAAACATACAAATATGATTTATGGACTGAAATATGATCCTAAATGATGCCAAATCATGAGGATGGTCTAAGTTAAGCATACTAGAGGCCAATATACTCAAGGCTTACAAGCCAAAACACAAAGAGATGACACCAAACATTGCAAGCATGACTGAAACACATGGCCAACAGACCTTAAACATGGTAAAGTAATGCCAATACCTTCATGAAATTAGGCTAACACATGCAAGGATCATGGCCTAAACACAAAATGCATTTCTATGCCAAATAGAGAAATGTAAAGCAAGTATGTTAAGCATGCAAGGGAGCACAAATCTGACCAAAAATAGAGATAATATGTGACCTAGAGACACCTAAAAACCTCTGAAATAGGGCCAAAATTAATCAAGCATGCATGTTTCCCTTTAAGCCAAAAGGCAAGGAAATGAAGCAATGAAGGGAGAGGGGTGTCCCTCCCCTATACAAGACTTCAAACCACCTTCCTCACCGCTGAAAATTCACTGGTTTTCAGTGGTGAGAAGACTAAAACACTCAAGCAAACAAAGCCTCACAAAGAAAGCATCAAAAAGGCCAAATAAGGCCTAAGAGGGTGAGTTTGAACTCAAACCACAAAACACCCTGAATGAAAGTTCTAAAGAATGAAAATATAAGATTTTTTTATGTTATACACAAAGCCTAAATCAGCATGCAAGACAGGTAGAAATCTAGTGCAAATTTGGGGAAACTAAAGCAAAGTGATTACCCTTGAAGAACCCTTGAAGAACAGATGATCCAGCCACCCTCTACTGATCAAAATCAGTCCAAAAGCTCAAGAATCAACCCTCCAAGCCTCTCAATCTCGGAGCAAGGTGTAATGGTGTGTGTATTAGTGCAAAAGTAAGGTCAAAATGCACTTTTAGGCCTAAAAACACACACACAAGAGGAGAGAGAGGGAAAAATCTAGAGAGAGGGGATATATGGCAGATATATAGATATATATGAGCTCTGGTTTTCTTTCCAAAATGGCTAACCCCTAAGCAAGGGAGAGGAATGGTGCTTATATAGGCCAAGCAAAGCCAAGAAACTTAATGGCTAAGCTAAAGAGAAAGGGTCAAGGGGGCCAGGAGGTTCATGGGAGGGGCAAGGCTTCTAGAGGAAGCCAATACAGCTGGCCAAGCTTCTCCAAGAAGCTTGGCCAAAGGGGTCATTCTTCTAGAAGGAATTAGGGGGTCAAGGGTTCAAAATAGTCACCAACCGCACGGGGAGGAGTGATGGTGCATCCCAGCTGGCACAGCTGGCATGCACCATGCCTCAAGGGTTCAAAGGAGTCACACCGGCCAGCAAAAGAGGTAGCTGGCAAAATAAAGTGCCGGTCGGCGAAATATAGTGCCGACCAGCCGTTGGTTTTAAGAAACCATGGCCGGTGGAACCCATAAACAGCCGGTGATGCTAGGGGAAGGCCGATGGGATGTGGGGATGGCCAAGAAGCCATTCCCTACCCTTCAAGGAAAAAACACAAGTGTTTGGTGTCAAAACCAAACACGGAGCAGACGAGTTCGGAAATCCTGAGGCAAGGCGCGTAGCCGAGACCTCCGGGAACTCCAAACGAACACAAACATGGATGATTACCGGGTGTTCAAACGGTGACGTCCAAGTCTCGAGGACGGTCAAAAATGGGGTGTCTACATAGTGTCATTAATATGATGGTGAATTATGTAATTAGTTCTACATTTGGCAGAATGTGCATTCAGAATAAATACACAATTATCAAGGATGGTGAATTATGTAATTAGTTCTACATTTGGTTGTTCTAGGAATTCTTGGTTCTACCCTTATTCCTATTGAAGTCTTGGAGTTAGCAATCAATTAGCATGCTACCAACCGAGAGACAAAAAGTGGAAATTCTATGTTAACACAAATGGCCCAACACAATGTGAAATCACAATCTTAAGGTTGATGTAACTGTGCTAACTTAAACAGATAATGGAATACATGAACAATGTGAAGCCTTAGTCATAGGGTTGGGCAATTCTTTTGACAAACTGAGAGAAATTACGTGTTATTGAAGAAAATAATTGAAACCTTCTCACAAAAATCTAAAGTAATTTACCAATTCCAAAAAAACATTATTGATTCAACAAAACATTATACTGGGCCATAGAAATTTATTGAAATTATTTAGTCAAATAGAAATTTAACATTTCTATAAACTAAACATAGCTTAAACCCTAATTCACTGAAATTATTAAGTCCAATAGAATAGAGAATCTAAGACAACATTTATTATCAATCTCATATGCAATTAATATACAAACACATACTTCATCAAACAAGTTATATATAGAAGTGGATACATGATGAAAGCACTAGCATCTAAATTATCAAAAAAAAAAAAAAAAAAAAAAAAAAAAAGAAAAAAGAAAAAAAAAAGAAAAAAAAAAGTGGAAGAAAAGTTCAAAAATTGTTGATTTATTCTACATGATTGTAATTGAGATTCATTGTAATCACAAATAAAATAAGGGGGATTTTTTTTCCAATCTTTGAAGGTTGCTCCCCTTTGGTCTTTTTATGGAGATGAGTAAGAAAACTTACAGCTTCAATCTAGTGTTGGAAAGCCAATTTCTGTGCTTTGGCGTCCTTGGACAAATCCTTACCAACCTGCCCAACACAATTAACATGATAATCTTAAGTCACCTTGTTGAACACATAATAATATAATACTACTTAATTATTAGATTAATTGGTATTTTAAGAAAATTATTACAGATTCATGAATTTTTTTTTAAAAAAGAGTTCGGTTTTTAATAATGTAAAAGTTTACCACATATGATTTTGTAATTATTTTTAGAAATTACACTGAATTGGGGAAAAAATTTAGAAGAAGAGAAAGAAGTAGATGACCTTGGAAGCATTTAACCTGACTCAACTCCAGTGAGAAGCTGTGATCTTTGGTTTGGAGAAATTGAAAAATGAAATCGTACTGTGATTCAATCGAGCACAATCAATCGCTTGCCACCTTCAAAAGCATATATAAACAAACATCTCTATTGTAATTGATTCGAGCTTATACATATATACATATAATAAAAAAAATCAAAACCCCTAACCAAAAATTGTTGAATCAAATGCCCTAATTCAAAACCCCTAACCAGAAATTGTTGAATTGAAATCCAAATAGTTTAATCAAATGCCCTAATTTAAGAAGGGAAGGGTTTCAGAACAGAAAAGAAACAAACTCTAGGTTTAGAACCTTACCAAAATTGCAGGTCTTTCCCAAGCCAATGAATTTTGAAGGGTTGTAAGGGAAATGAAGAGCACCATCTATAGCGAAGAGGGTGTGTATCTATTGGGGAAGAGGATTCGAATTCAGAGAAGAGGAAGAGACACAAAGGTTGTGTTGATGAGGTGTTTATCGTTCAGAGAGAGAGAGAGAGATCGTGAATCACAAAGGAGAGAAGAGGAAAGTGGGAAAGAATTAGTAGCTTATTTTGTTTTTCATTCCCGCTTAACTTTCCCTCTGAAACTGGTGAAATTTTTTTTTTCTTATCAAAAGATAAAATTATTGATCACAAAAATAGTTTTCTCACTAAATGATATCAAAATATTAACAATTATTGGTGACGAAATTATATTCGTCATTAATAATTTTATAATTGGTGATCAATTTTTTTTTTCTCACCAAAAGTCCCAAAATTTTGATGCCACCCAAAAAAATTAGCGAGAAAATCTTTGGAGACAAAAGAAAAAAAATAATGACAAAAATAATTTCGTCACCAAATTTTTTTGTTATGTATGTAGATTGGTGACGAAATTTTATTTTTTTCTCAAAAAATGATACATTTGGAGACGAAATATTATTTTCCTCATTAAAAGGTACGTCTTTTGTGATAAAATTTATTTTCTTCATTAGTTTTTGTCTCTAAAGAATTTTTATTGTAGAGAGAGAGAGAGAGAGAGAGAGAGGCAGACAGACAAAGATGGGGATTTTTGGTTCAAAAGATTAGGGATTTGAGATTTGGGGATTTTTGGTTGAGGGGGAAAAAGCGAGAGACGATCAACGAGAGAGAGAGAGAGAGAGAGAGAGAGAGAGAGAGAGAGAAAGAGAGAGACATGAACAAAAGAGATATAGAGAGACATTAAAAAAAAGAGAAGAGAGATGTGCATGAGAGATAAAGAGATATAGAGAAGATAGATGAGTAAAAGAGAGAGAGAGAGAGAGAGAGAGAGAGAGAAAAGAGATGAGCGAGAGACATAGAGAGAAAGAGACAGAGAGAGAAAGGGAGACTCATTTCATTTTTTGGCTTTTTCCTCTTTCAACAACAATGGGCTTAGAGAAAGAGATGAGTCTGATTGAGAGAAATAAACAATTGAAAGAGAAGAGAGATGAGTGAGAGAGAGAGACACAGAGAGAGAGAGAGAGAGAGAGAGAGAAACAAGATAACCGAGAGATAGACAAATAGAGAGATAACGAAAAGATATGAACAAGATATATATATATATATAGAAAAGAAAAAAGATGAACAAGAGAGATAAAGAGCAAAGAGAGATGAGAGAGTCAAAGAGAAAAGTGATAAGTGAGAGAGAGAGAGAGAGAGAGAGAGAGAGAGAGAGAGAGAAAAGAGAGAGAGAAACAAGATGAGCGAGAGATAGAGAGAGGGAGAGAGAGAGAGAGAGGGAGACAGCAAAAAAAGATAAACAAGATATATATATATATATAGAAGAAAGATGAGCAAGAGAGATAGAGAACGAAGAGAGATGAGAGAGCTAGAGAGAAGAGTGATGAGTTAGAAAGAGAGAGAGAGAGAGAGAAAAAAAAAAGAGATAAGCGAGAGGCCCATTTCATTTTTTTACTTTTTTCTATTTCAACAAGTGATTAAAAGAAATGAGAGATGAACAATTGAAAGAGAAGAGAGAAAGAGAAAAAAAAAAGAGATCGATAAATCAAGAGAGAGATCTGTAAACCAAGAAGAGGGGAGGGAGAGAGTGAGCAATGCGAGCACAGTGTGGGAGGGAGAGAGAGAGAGAGAGAGAGAGAGAGAGAGAGAGAGAGACAAAGAGTGATGTGTGAGAGAGACAGACATAGAGAGATAGAGACAGGCAAGAAGCTGAAAAAATGGGTGAAACACTACAAATATTTCAGTTTTTTTGCGACGGCATCTAATGCTGTCTCATCAAAATAGTACATTTTTTTGTTGTTGTTGTTGTTTTTTTTTTTTTTGCGACGACACTTATTACCGTTGCAAAAGACTCTATTATTTGCTACTGCTGTTCATGCCGTCGCAAAAAGCAGCTTTATTTGTGACAGTAGGGGTTACCGTCGTAAAAAATGCACATTATTTGCGACTGCAGTTGTTGCCGTTGCAAAAAGTTACTTTTTTGCGACAGAAAGGTGTGCCGTCGCTAAAAACCCATTTATTGGCAACGACAAGTGGTACCGTCACAAAAAATCACTTTTTGCGACGGTAAGTGATGCCGTCGCAAATGCTTCCGTGTTATATAGTCCCTTTTCTTGTAGTGTTGAGAGGTTGCTTAAGTTGTGCTGAGAGCTGGCCAGACCTGCGTCAGTCCGAATTGTAACCCGAGGTTCTTTGTCCATGCCCAACCCGAATTAAACCAAAATTACCCGAGTTGCCCAAATTGTGCATAAATTTAAATTTTTTTCTTTTTATTTTTGTGTAGCTAAGTTAATTAATTTGTTCAAATTAGACTTTATTCACATTTTTCTTATAAAATTATTAATAATATTAAAATAAATAATTTATATAATATAAAAGAGATGCAGATATGGTAGTTTTTATAATTTATGAGTGAGAAAAAAAAGGGGGTAAGATTTTGTATTGTATTACTTGTATATATAATATTTATTCAATATGACCTATCTATCAAAATTACTTTAATATCATTCAATGTCTATAATTCATATGTATATTTAATATTTTTATATATTTATATATAAAATTTGGGTTTTGGATTGTTGGGGTTGTTTGATATATTTCCCTAAGTCCGTCCAAATTTAATTCGGGCTTATAAATTTTTGTCCAAGCCTTACCAAATTTCAAAATATTTTGCACAAGCCATTAAAAAAAATTTAAACCAAGCTCGGATTGGTCAGGTTGAGTACGCCCAATTTGTACCCCTAGATCCATCCACAACCTAAGAAGACCAGGTAGTGGTCTAACTTCAAGTTAATAGAATTCAGGTAAAGCTTTTTTCAATAAACAGGTTGGGGTCTACCATGAGAATTCAACTATTAAACTGACCCTAATTACAAGTAAATCCTGGTTGATTTTATGGCTCTCGAAAGAAAAAAATTTCAATCCAACAAACAAAGAAACCCTTACCTGGGTCAGGTTTTGTAGGCAAGGTAGGTAATGCCGGAGGAAATTATAGGAAAATGTGTCAAAATAGTGCACCAAATTAAGCAACAAGTAGTAGACTTGTACAAGATGTTCACATCACACAATCCAAGGTGGTGCAATTTCTAACTGAGAAAAGATGTGATATCTATGTGTCATGTAGCAATGCAATGTGGTGCGTTGGTTTTCTCTCAAATTAGAATGTTGGAAACACTTCCAAGCGAGGCCCCAAAATTAGGAAGTTGGGTTGGCAAGCTTTTAATGGACTTTTATCGTTGAAGATTATGTTATGGTTGATGACTGTTCACCCCCTCTCCAAATTAAGACTATTCAAATCGATACAAGGAAGACGACTTCCCTATTTGTTTCAAGCTAAGAACAACTCTTAGTTATAGGAAGAAAACATTGCTTTGGTAGTTATAGATACAAACCTTAAAACAAATTGCAAGCATGTTCACATCAAAAAGAGAAATCAAACCAATAAGGATGAGCCCAAGATATAAGAAAACTACCTGATGGATGTCTAAGTTTGATTTAGCACATATTGGCAACTTATAGAATAAAAAGGCTCTAGTTAATAAACGGGTTTCGACGATTTCCCTTCAACAGCCTCAAGGGCCACATCAGTATATTTTATAAGAATTGTCAGGGGCTAGGGCTACCTTGACAATTCAACCATTAAAGGTCCTGGGTGTCCAATTTAGAACCTCACTAATTTGTCTGCTTGAAACACAAGCTAGAGAAAATAATTTTGAAGAAATCGGAGTGTTTAATTTGTGTTTTACACTTTTGGAGAATATCGGTCTTGCTGAGGAGTAGTAGTTTTTCCAAGCAAAAAAATGGATTTGCACTTTACTAAATTCCCATCTTTTTTTTTTTTTTTTGGGATAGCCAATGCTCTTTTCATAACCTTTTGGGAAAGTGGAGGCTCTCATTTATTGATGTTTGCCAATAATCATTGAAAGAAGAAATCTTTGCTCTCTTATAGCGAGTGGCTCTCAAAATTTGAACAAACCATGGCTATGCATGGGGGGTGATGTCAATGACATCTCCTTTGCAACAGAGAAAGAAGGTGCCAAAGATAGCCAAAGGCTCAAAACCATTACTTTTAATGAATTCCTCTATCAATGCAAGTTCATAGATATGGGGGATAAAGGATACAATTTCACTTGGTTAAATAACTTAATATAAAAGATCAAGGAAACCAAAAAATAAAATAAAAAATAAAAAACATTTGTTGCTAAGTAACTAGTAGATCATAGTTAGGAATACAGTAGATTTTACATAGCAAAATTCATTTCAGAACTTCATTATATTTGTACAAATATTTTTCGAAATCAAAGTAAATTATATAATCTTCTCGAAGTACCCAAGTCAAAAAACCACCCAAGTTATATACGCATCACAATGCCAAAGGAAAATTTATTGAGAAATAATAGCATAAAAAAGAATTAGAGACTCTCCACAATAGTACAACATTCAACAAGTTAGCATATCTTCCCAGTCAACATATACTATTCAATACACATATACATGAGAAGAAAGTAATACATTTCAACACTAAGAATTATAGACAATATGTGAAAAGGCAATCCATATGTATTAATTTAACAATTATTCTACTTTTAAGTTCTTCCTCATTTCTTTTAGTTGATCCCCTGATCCCACAACAACCATATAAAAGGAGTCAACCTATGTGAGATATTGAAAATGTCAACGTGCTAGGTTCTAAATATGAATTCCCCTCTTGACTTTATTACAGACACAAAGATACTTTTGACAACAATCTAACCCAAAATATTAAATTGATAGCCCGACTAGAAATGAGAACAATAGTGCATTCAAGAAATAGAATATTGATGCAAAGTTGCTGTTCATATGCAGCACAAAAATCCAACACAAAGTGTCTAAGAGCAACAAAATGACAAACTATAACAATTAAGTGCAGCAAACTGTAATGATTAAAGTACTATAATGGGGGATAATCATCTTGCCTTTCTCCTCTCTCACCCCAATGCTTCATTATTGGCAACCCTTTCGAGAGAAATTGGGACGCACATGTGATTTCCTGACTCCTTCAACTACATCTAGTGCAACTAAGCTCTCCATATACGTATTCGCATAAAATGAGTCACCACGGAGCCCCAGATGCTTGATTTGGCGGCTTTTTGTATCACATGAAACCAACTCCCTCGGCCCTGGTTATCCATCTTGAACCATTAAGACATCGCCATTCTTCCTAGAACCCAATACCGTCAACCATTTTTGCTTTTGTGGACTTGCCTTTTTTTCGTGCCCCTTTTCGAAAGGTTTGAAATGAATGCCTCGCAGCTTGGACTCCCACGGTTCTGAATCTAGTCTCACAAGTGCAATGTGAAACTGATAAACACCAAAGAGTCCAAATCTGGCAAATCTTTTTGAAAAATTGATTTTAAATTAAATAATACCAAAATTGGACTGCTTTGTCAGATACAAAGTCGCCACTTAAATATTTTCTTTTTGGGGAAATTTAGGAAACCCTAACTAGTGCCAAAGGCCACGTGTTCGTCATCACCAAAGTTGGCTAGAGGGGAAGGTCATGAATTGAGCACCCCCGCTCGCTCGATCAAAATATCGGCCTCTACTAATCATGATATGATCTTTTATAAACATTATGCGCTCTTGTTCTAGTTATTAAACTAGCTTTACTATGTGATATGCACATGCAAGTATAGACTAGTTTGCTCAATTTGGAACAATTCAACTCATGTTTGTTTACGAAAATGGTTTGAATTTGCCACCTCAAGTGGGTTTAAAGATGCGGATTTGCCACCAAACATAGTGGGCTTAAAACATGATTTGTCACTCAACAAAGTGGGCTGAAAACGCACATTCGTTGAATTGTTCCAATTCAAACAACAAGCCTTCATCCACAAACATTCAAGCAGTTTAGCACTTAAGCACATAGCCTCATGGCAAGCATGCTAATCATGGCAACATTCTCATCCATGCAAGTATGCTAAAGCGTAAAAACTCACCTAGTACTCCAAGCTAGGAAAACATGAGTTAGTAAAATATGCATGATTCCTAACTATGTCAAGTGTCTAATGCAACACATGCAATATGCAATTAATAGGCTCGGCTACTAATATGGCATATGGATCGATTCGATAACATGCGATTAAACACGTATTCAAATAAGTATTTGAAATGCAATGCAATTTGAATAATGCGCCGAGCCTCGGTGCATGCAATACAAATGAATAGATGCAAGCATGCAATATGCTAATTGAAACATGTCCCTAATCTAACCATCGAAAGCAATTAAATAAAAGGGAAAAAGACGTGGGGCTGGAAGACATACACACATGCACGCACACTTATTACAACATTACGCCCTCGCGAAGGAGGGTCCGAATGAATAAGAACTAAGCTAACTAGTTAAGCTAATCTAGCTAATCTAATTAAACTAATTAGACTAATTATTACAAATCAAATGAATAACTAGCTAAGCTAATTACTAATTATTGCAACACTTAAATAACTAGCAAGCTAATTAATTAAATTACGACACAATTATACACTACCTAAGTAGTTAAGACATTAAACTATGCTACCACTGCTCTGCCTCGGGAAGTGGAAGATGCATATACTCGGCTTTCGCCTCGAAAAGACCTTCGTTTTGCTCTCGAAAGTCTCTGTTTGCAGGGTTAAGCATACTTCAGAATCTTTCTGCTCGACCTTACCAAATCTTTGCTGAGAGTTACATTAGTGGCTTACCAGCCATGGAGGGAAGCTGCTGGCCCTTTGCGGGCCAAAAAGGTGCACTGCCGGCCATGAATGGGGCACTGCCGGCCATTGATGCATTGGATCACCATTCTACAATAGAGCACAAACAATGCAAAAAGGGGGGTTTTTCCAAGAGTTGTCGGCACACCTTGTCTCTCATTTTCATTAGGAAATCAAAGGAGGGACAAGATTTGGTTCACAAAACCACCAATCAAGTAATTTCATTGCATGATGGTTTGTGAAACCAATCGTGCAAGTTCAATAAATGCAAAAACAAGACTCAAATGACCATCACCCCATCATACATGATCAAGGGCAATGGAGACCTAGGAAAATGGCACATTTCATCACTATTGAGTATGAAATGTCCCATTTTCCTTGTGTTCAAATTAATGTCCAATTTGAACACATGTAATGCAACACAAAGAATGCTTATCTTGCCTCTTTTACTTGTCAATTTTTGTTTACACATTTTAATTACCAAATCATCCTTTAATCTATTAAGTCCATTGGTGAGTGTCCTCTAATGGAAGGAGGGTTCAAATCCCAAGTTGCTTTGGGCATGAAAGAGGCATTACATAGTTGGTAATGAACCCCCTAAGGGATTAAACCATTAGGTGTAGCACATCCATTTCACACTTAGGCAAACAAGTGGTTTGAAAACCACTTTCAAAGTAAAACCAAAACGTGAAGAAATGAGGGAGATTGTAGAGATTATAAGTGCTAAAATGAAGTAAAAAAAGCACCAAAACATGCAATCAACTCAAACCAATGATGTTTGAAGCCTTAAAACAATAAGCTAGTGCAATGAACTTACAGTACAACTACACAAAACAAAGTTCAAATGAACCAAACAGCCCAAAACAGAGCTAAAGCAGGCTATTTCAAAGGCTAAAACATGCTGGACTTAAGCTAAGTTAAGCTAAAAAAATATGTTAACATATGAAGCTAACTAGGCATGCAAACAAGACACAAGGCGGGGAGGCTAACCCCTCAAATTTTGGACTTCAAAATGATTTTTTTACCACTGAAAAACCTCTGAAATTCAGTGGTTAAAAGGCGCAAAAAAGTTGTTTTGAAAGTGATGGATAAAGGCATAAAAGCTTTACACACAAAGAAACAAGAAGGGTGAACCACCCCTTGACTAAAAAGGGCTCAAACCACCATTTTTAAGCCACAAAATAGAGCTTTTTATAGTTCAAAACCAACCCCAAAATAGTTGAAAAGGATGGTAAAACAAGTATACAAAACAAGTATAAACAAGGCAAGTGTTATACCTTTGAAGCAAAGCACAAGTTGGCCGACAATCCAAGCCAAAAACCACCTTCTAGAGCTCAAAGAAGGTCCCAAGTTACCTCAGCTCAAAGACTAGCAGCTTTGGTTAAGGTAGTGTATGTGAATGTGTAGAGAAAACAAGCACTTAGGCACAAAATTTTGTGTGTGTGTGTGTGTGTGAGAGAGAGAGAGAGAGAGAGAGAGAGAGAGAGAGAGAAATCTAGAGAGACAATTTTTATGTCTCAAAATTTTCTAACCCCTCCACATGAGAGAGAGGGGTCATATATATGAAAAAACACAAATTTCCCTCATAAACATTTAGCCACACACGTGTAGGAAGATGCATAAAACTGTGCAAACAGCTGGCACAAAATATCACAAAAGATCTACAGCAAACAATGGTGGCTGGCTAGCCATCAGTGGTGGCCGACAAGGCATATAAATGGCCAGAAAAGGAGATGTCGTGGCCAATAGCCTCCATGGATGGCTGGCAGGCCATCAGAAACTTTAGGCTGAAAAGACCCAGGCATGGTCCAAAGATGAGCCAAAATGGATGCACGGTTTGAAATGCTCAAACTTGTGGCGTTCTGTCGCGGACTTCAAGCGCTCGGTGAGCAAATAGACTCGTCATCGAATGTACCTGCAAGAACATCCAAGTCTTAAAGGGCCATCAAAAATAGGGTGTCTACAATTGCACCTCCTTGACAGAGCTCGGAGTCATGAGATGATGTGAGTGAATGTTAAAGCCCAGAGATGACCCATTTTGACAAGGCAGTAATACTTGGACCAACAATCAAGACAGAAAACAAATGGTTGCGCTCGGAGGCTACCTACGTATCCCTTTGCAAGAAATTAAACCAGAGTAGTTCTGGGGCAAGATGCAATTGATATGCATGATACAAGAACATAACTTATGATCATGTAATGAGACTGTGCAATGAAACATTTAAATGCAAATACAATGCAATGAAAATGCCATGGTTAAACAGACTGAAATAAGGCATTGCAATCTCACTCATAAGAAGGAGTAAGCAAACATGCCACACATGGGAATTACAAGCCGAACCACATTTCATGCAGAAATGATGTAAGAAAATTATGCAAACTTAACTATGCGATGCATAGGAAAGACGAAGAGCAAAAAAATCATCGGGTGTATCTGAGATGTCAAAGAAGATCCTAATATGTCACACATAGAAGGAAAAGGGTGGTGTGAACACCGGGATGCACCCGAATGTTTTTAACCAAAAGGAGTGGTGTAAACACTGGGACGCACTCGAATGTTTTTAATCGAAGGGCGGTAACCAAAGGATGGTATGAACATCAGGACGCACTCAAATGTTTTTAACCAAAGAGCGGTAACCGAAGGAGGTGGTGAACATCAGGATGCACTCAAATGTTTTTAATCAAAGGGTGGTAACCGAAGGAGGTTGTGAACATCAGGATGCACTCAAATGTTTTTAAGCAAATGGCGGTAACCGAAGGAGGTGGTGAACATTAGGACGCACTTAAATGTTTTTAACCAAAGGACGGTAACCGAAGGAGGTGGTGAACAGGATGCACTCAAATGTTTTTAACCAAAGGGTGGTAACCGAAGAGGTGGTGAACATCAGGATGCACTCAAATGTTTTTAACTAAAGGACGGTGGCTGAAGGAGGTGGTGAACATCAGGACACACTCAAATGTTTTTAACCAAAGGACGATGACCGAAAGAATGATCTTAATGCATCTCACATGCCAGGAGAGGGAGTAAAAGGATGTAACTCGAAGGGCACAAATGATTTTACCTGGAACTCCTCTGAATGGATTATACATACAATATCGTTTGCCTGTGCTGGCTTCGTTGAATGAACCGTACATACACTATTATGCCTGGGTACAAAAGCATGTTATGTAGTGACAGTGCATTTTCTATGCATGAAACAAGAATGAAAGCATATTCTATGCAACAATAGAAAAGTGCATATTCTATGCAATAATGGAGAAATGCATATTCTATGCACGACAACAACTAAGATATAATGGCACATTCTATGCGAACCAAACAACTTGAGAGCGTATTCCATGCATGATTCAAAGCAAATGCATATATTCCATGCGTGATTCAAGAGCGAAAGCAATAAGCATGTTCTATGCATAATGCAAGAGCGGAAGCACATTCCATGCAGCTAGAGTAAGAGCATGTTCTATGCGACAGTATAAGCGGAATGCACATTCCATGCAACAACAACAAAAGCATATTCGTCAAAACCAATTCAAGAACAACTTCCGATTTATCTCTCGAAAAAGTTGCAATATGTTAAAAAGGATACACCTTGCTTATGTTAACGAGTGACGAACATCGTGTATTGGCAACGCAGTTCTGAGCTTCCATAAAGGCATTCTGAACTCAATGATGAAAAATCCCTTCAATTTTGAAACCCAAGGACACAAAACAAAACCAGGGACATAGAGGAGACCCTTGGAAACCTGCCGGCCACAAGAGAGGGCTGCCGGCCACCAGTGTGCCTTGCCGGCCATTCATGGCAGTTCGGGGCAAAATTGACTTTTCATGCGTGGGCCTTTAAACACAAGCCACTAGGGCTCATTTGCTCACACCTTCTTGACCGAAAATGCTCTCTCTCCCTCTCTAGGTGCTTTCCCTCTCTAGATCTGAGCCTTTTATGCATTTTCCAATGCCTCACACAAACTTTATTCGCTAAATCCTCCCAGTTCTCTTCGCTTTGAACCGATTGGAATTTAATTTAGACGTTTCTTTTCTCATTTCCACCATTCTAGGTTCATTCCTCTCGAGTTTCTCTCGAGTTCTGTGCACTTTTCCCGGCTTTGACTTTTTCCTTCATTTTCTCTCTCTTAGGGTTGACTTTTCCAAGTTTACTCATTTTCTTCACTTTTCACCCATCTCGTACCTATTTTCAGATGGCGGACAATTTTCCTCATGATGGGGCTCCTCCCGAGCTTGCCCCAGTAGACTTTGAGGCAGACATCGAGGTCGAGCCAGAGGTCAAGCCAGAGCCATTACCATTGAGTGTATGGCCTTTTGATCTAGCAAGGTATCATCCTCAGACACACATATTGCCTACTACTGGAGGCATCAGATGTTTTACTGATTTCGTTGATGATGCGCCAGAGGACCTCCTGTTGAGGGAGCTAGAGTCTCATTTATCGGCCATTGCCGTTGAGGTACGAACTCTGTTTCTATGCATTTCTGCCTTTAATTGTTCGCATTTCTTGCATTGCCTTCATCTAACCGTGTCTCATACACTGCCTTAATCTGATTACATCTCATGCACTGCTTTGATCTGATTGCATCTCATGTATTGCCACAGGTTGAGTCTCGCGCCTTTAGGGGCTATGGTGCGATGACTGCTCGAGATTGGTATGATGAACTCCCAGCTGGAGTTCATGACATTGTTGATGAGGCAGGCTTCGACCTCTTTTGCTCCAACTTGACTCGGGTTACCGTGAGCCGTCCTCTCTTAGGAGCACTGGTGGAGAGGTGGTGGGACACCACTAACTCCTTCCATTTTCCACCACAGGAGAGATGACGATGACTCCTTACAACTTTTCCATGATCACCGGCTTAGGCATATGGGGTGATCTAATCCCTCTTGACCTAGAATTGGAGGAGTAGGAGGCAGCCTGGCTCGAGCTGCTTAGGGCACATCCACCGATATACCGGACATGCATGGTGCGATACACCTAGTTTGAGGAGCAGTTCAGGGGGACCGAGCCCGAGACGATAGAAGAGATAGAGCATTATGCCAGGGGCTTCCTGATGTTCATCTTCGGTACCACCTTGCTTTCAAACATGTGGAACACCGTGGGCCTGTATTTGTTGAGTGCTGTGGTGACTCTTCATTGAGTTCAGTTTTATGATTAGGGCAGAGCTGACCTCACCACATTGTACGGATATATAAGTTCTTTCTCTTGTCTGTGAGGGAACTTAGTCAGAGGTTACTAGTGAGCTTGGGAGGTACACTTCTCAATTCCCTTTTTACACTTTACATTCTCTGCTCAGTATTTCTTGCTTTACATCCATTCAACACATGTGCTTTCTGTTTTGCACTTTCTATATTTGTTTACACTGTGTGCTTTCTACTTTGCACTTTCTGCATCTGTTCATACTGTAAGCTTTCTTCTTTGCACTTTCTGCATCTGTTTATATTGTAAGCTTTCTGCTTTGCATTTTCTGCATCTGTTTATACTATAAGCTTTTTGCTTTGCACTTTCTACATCTGTTTATACTGTGTTGATTACATATCTCTGCATTCTCCCTACAGTTATGGGTGTATGCATACTTCCCAACTCTTGCCCCAGAGCCTGTAGATGAGATTCCATTGACGGTCCCCTTTTCTCTAGTATACGACGGCTAGCTTTGCCGTAGGACTCGTGAGCCCTTCATGTTTTTCCGCCAGTACTTCGACACGATAGCGGCGCATGAGGTAACTCGAAACAAAGTCATTTTTCCTTTACAACTATTTTGATTCATACATTAGCAACTGATAGCAACTAATAACCTGTTCATTTTCCATTTCAGATCATATGGCAGCCCTGGGCCACGATACCGATAGAGCTTCGAGCCCAGCAACATGTAGCTTGGGGCATTTCCCACTATCATATTCTTCTTGAGGGCCCAATTTTTTGAGCCTGGTTCCTTGGCGAGCACTTTGTGCACTAAACCATGGGCCTACCTGCTCCGTTTATACCGATGGCACCGCCAGTGTCCATGAGAACGACAGACAAGTTATCTGCCGAAGAGGTGATCCAGTTCATGGTAGGCTTGGAAGTAGAGTATTTTTGTGTAGAGGGAGACTACACAGCCTTCATCCAGACACACTTGATGTCGTCTCTGATCGGTGTTCGTGGGGGTGAGAGAGTGAGAGCTCCAGTCGCGAGAGAGAGACGTAGAGCGATTCGGGAGAGTCGAGCCCATGGCAGAGGGGCTCCTCAGGTGAGGCAGGGGATCGGGTGGCCAAAGCTGCCTACTGCTCTCACATGTTGGCAATATACTGGGGAGGCCTATTAGATCCCGATTGAGCCTACACTAGCTGGGCTTAGATACACTAGAGCCCAGGATACACCTCCGGTATCTAACACATTTGTAGTTTTCTCTTCTTTGTCTGATATTTGTTTGTTTTGGACATTGAGCATCCCCAATACATTTGCAGGCACCCCCAGGATATACCGAGGACCTGCTTGAGCTACTAGCCTCATTCGAGGGCATGATATTGAGAAGGGAGGCACTGCTCGGCTTCCACGACATTCAGGTCATTTCTTCAGTTTTCTTGCATTCCAATCATCACATTTTCGCTGACACACTGAAACTGACATGAGAACTTCCCCTACACTGCACTGAGACTGCATCTGAAATACTACACTTCCATATTGTGTGCATACTGTATTTCTGACTTCAGCATATACTCATTCTGCCCCATATTTGCATACTGTGGCTGACATATGACAATTGTCTTTTTAGGTCCCACCCATAGTGGGTGCGCCAGTAGGAGTAGCACTAGGACTAGCAATGCCTCCTCCGGCAGTACGAAGAGAAAGATAGGCTCCAGCACACAGCCGAGGCTGAGCAAGGGGTGCTCGAGCTAAGAATGGTCCTTTAGAGCCTATTTTAAGCAAGGATGATACTAAGACCAGCGAGGCTAAGGAGGCAGCGAGTCAGCATTTAGAGTCATCAGAGAGTGGAGATGATGACGCTAGCTTGGGTTCTGAGAGTGGGGATGTTGATGTTGATGCTGAGGAGGGCTCTGAGGCAGAGAGTGGAGATGGCTCTGGTTCAGACTCTTATCCAAATTCAGACAGTGGCGCTGACGGAGATAGTGCTGCACAGTCCGTTCCTTCAAGGAAGAGGACGAAGAAGGCCTCTAGATCATGAGATGATTGGCGCTGATCTTTGTATTTTTGCTTAGCTTCTTTTGGTTTATGGTGTTAACACATTGCACAGCTTCGGACAAGTGTTATTTTCTTTGAAAACTTGTACTGCACCTTTTGTGAAAATAACCATGATCAGAATGAAAACCAAGTTTTTGAAAGAGTGTTGTATTTTGCATCATGAGCACCACATTGCATGAAAATGAGATTGAATTTGACATTAAAAATCAAATACTTGTATTGTCATAACAGTCTGAATTAGGTAACAAACCAACCAACAACTGACATATAAACAAAGCACTATACAACTCGATAAGCAAAACAACTCGATAAACAACAAGTACAACTCGATAAACTTGTTAAAAAAAAAAAAGAAACAAAAAGGACTCAACACAAGACCGTAAGACACACAAACAGCGGAACAAAACACATGCCTCTGACATTATTCTTCACAAAGGAGGATAGAAGGTATGATAGGAAGGCTGCCGGCCATGAGGGGTGGCCTGCCAGCCATCTATACCTCTTGCTGGCCATCAATGATGCCTTGCCGGCCATCAATGTGTAGGAGGGTCCGAATGAATAAGAGCTAAGCTACACTAAGCTAAGCTAATCTAGTTAAACTAATCTAATTAAACTAATTAGACTAATTATTACAAAACAAATGAATAACTAGCAAACTACTAATTATTACAACACTCAACTAATTAGCAAACTAATTAATTAAATTACAAATTCTTGTTAACTAAACATGCAAAACAAATGTTAAAACTACACTATTTCAGCTCTGCCTCGAGAAGCGGACGATGCATGCACTCAGTTTTCGCCCCGAAAAGCCCACCGATTTGCTCTTGAGAGGCTTTGTTTGCAGGGTTACTCCACGAACTCTCTGCTCCACCTTACCAATTCACTACTGAGGAACGCACCAGTGGCCTGCCGGACATGATTAGTTGCTACCGGCCATTTGCTGGCCAAAAATGTGCCATGCCGGCCAAGGATGAAGCACTACCGGCCATCAGTGAGTCATTGCCAACCACCAGTGTGCTGAATCACCACACTACAATAGAGCAGAAACAGAGGAAAATTGAGGGTTTTCCAACGACATGTTTGTACTGTGCCCCTCCTCATCATCTCAAAACATCAAAGGAGTGGCACTCTTTGATCCAAAACCACCAATCAAGCATTTTCAATGCATGATGGCCAAAGATCCAAGTTGTACACTTTCAATAAATGCACAAAACAAGACTCTAGACCACCACGCTATCATGCATGATCAAGGGTGATGGAGACAAATGAGATTGGCTCATTTTATCACTTTGAGTATGAAATGGACCAATCTACCTTGTGTTTAATATAACGTTCGACTGAACACATGCAATCCAAACACAACATGCTTATCTTGGTCATGTTTTACTTGTTCAATTTTATTTACTCATTTTAGCATTACCAAGTCATTTTTTAACCGGTTAAGTCCAAGATGAGTGCCCTCTAATGAGAGAGGGGTCAACCAAAGGATGATTTAAGACATAAGAGAGATCATGCCTTTGGCTAGGAGGAACCCTTAAAAGAGGGTTAAAGCCATTGAGCACAAGCTCTATCTCAAGCTTAAACACAATCATAAGGTTAACCAACCCTCAAAACAAATGGAAAAATGAAGAAATGAGGCAGGTTGCAGACTTTTCAGTGCTAAAATGGCATGCAAAATAATACTACAACATGTAAGCAACTTATGCACGACATGTTAAAAGCCCAAAACACTAAAGCTAGCGAAGAACACTACACTAGAGGCATGCAATATCAAGCTCAAATGACCAAACCAGCTCAAAATAGAGCTAAGACATGCCAAAACAGTAGCTAAAACATGCTGAGATGGAAGCATAAATGGAAAGAAAAACATGCTCACATGTTGGCTCACAAACAAGGCTCAAAGCACAACTCACAAAAGCAATGAAAGAGTGGAATAAGTGAGAGTGTGACAGAGATATATGCACCGAAAACACATGTTAAATGATGCTATAGCATGCAATCATCTCATGCAAAAACATGTTAGTGGCCTTAAAACACAAAGCTAGTGAAGGCATTTGCACTATAACCATGCAAGATAAAGCTCATATGACCAAGACAGCTGAAAACAGAGCTAAAGCATGTTAAATCAGTAGCAAAAACATGCTGAGATCAAGTCACTAAAAGGTAGAAAAACATGTTCACATGTTAGGCTATCTACACTTGCAAACAAGACACAAGGAGGGAAGGCCACCCCCTCCTATTTTGTACCTCAAAACATGATTTTCACCACTTAAGTTCCCCTGGAATTTGGTGGTTAAAAGGCCAAAAAAGGTTGACTTAAAAGCTTTGAAAAAAGGCACAAAATGTTTCACAAGCCAAAGAGCAAAGAGAGGAGACAATCCCCTAACTCAACAAGACTCAAACCACCATTTTAAAACTTTAAAAATAGAATTTTTATGGTTGAAAAACCAGGTCAAAGTAGTGTAAAGAGATGGCCAAGAAATCAACTAAAACAAAGCTTAAAAAAGGTAAACTTTATACCTTTGAAGCACATCAACAAAACAAGCACAACTCTGAGCTAAAACCAACCTTAGGAGCTCAAACAAGGCCTCCAAGAACCTCAGCTCCAAGATGAAGGTGTTTGGCTAAGGGTCTTAGTTCAAATATGTAGAGAATTCTCACTTTGAAGCACAAAATAGGGAGAGAGAGAGGATTCTAGAGAGAGAGAGAAATTTTGCTCACAAAATTTTTGTAACCCCCTACATGCAAGAGGATGACTTCTATATATAGAAGATACAAAATCCTCTTGAAAAGATTCAACCATCCATGTGCAAGCAGATGCTCCAATCTGTGCAACAGCTGGCACAAAATATCAGAAAAATATGTACTGATGCACTGGTGGCCGGCCTACCATTAGTGATGGTCGGAAGTGCCCAAAAATGGCCAGTAGTGCACCAAAAGCAACAAGCTGGAAGGACCAAAACATGGTCCAAAAATGAGATAGAATTGATGGAGGGTTTGGAAAGCTCAAACCTATGGCGCTCTGCCGCGGAATTCAAGTGCTCGACGAGCAATCAAACTTGTCACTGGATGTACCTGCAAGAACATCCAAGTCTTGAGGACGGTCAAAAATGGGGTGTCTACAATCGCCCCTCTTTGACAGAACTCGGAAGTCATGAAATGACGGGGGTGAATGTCAAAGCCCAAAGATGACCCATTTTTGACAAGGCCGCAAGACTTAGACAGACATTCAAGATAATAATATCGATGTGCCGGCAGGCTGGGGCAAGAAGCAAATGATATGCGCAATGCAAGCACATAACTCATGATCATGCAATGAGGTTGTAATGAAGCATTTAAATGCAAGTGTTGTGCAAAGAAATACTACAGAAAACTCGTACATAAGCTAGTAAACATGAATCAAACCACATTTCATGCAGAAAGGATGTAAGAAAATTATGCAATCTTAACTACGCCTCACGTAGAAAAGGTAAAGCACTACAACCGTCGGACGCACTCAAGGCGGCAAACAAGATCCCAATGCGTGGCACATGCGAGGCAAGAAGTAATGATAACAAGTGAAACACATCCAACTATTATGCAATCAAAGCAAAGAGTGGTATAAGCATAGAAATCCGTCCAGATGCATTTAACCAAAGCATCCTAACACATCACGCGCGAGAGGGAAAAAGGAGCGGTGCAAACACCGGAGGGTGGTATAAACATTAGAGCACATTCCAATATTTCTAACCAAAATAGAGTGGTATAAGCGTCGAAACAAGGTCCAAATGCTTCTAATCGGAGGGGTGGTATAAGCGTCGGGCACACAGTCCAAACGCTTCTAACCAAAGGTGAGGTATAAGCATCGGGCGCACCTGAGTGTTTCTAACCAAAGGAGGGTGTCGGTGTAAACACCGGCCATACCCGAATGTTTCTAACCAACGCAAGGTATGAACGTCGGGCACATGACCCAAACGCTTCTAACTGGAGGAGTGGTATAAACACCAGGTGTACCCGAGTGTTTCTAACCAAAGGAGGGTGTCAGTGTAAACACCGGGCGTACCTGAATGTTTCAAACCAACGCAAGGTGTAAACGTCGGCCACACGACCCAAACGCTTCTAACCAGAGGAGTGGTATAAACACCAGACGTACCAGAGTGTTTCTAACCAAAGGAGGGTGTCGGTGTAAACACTGGGCGTACCCGAATGTTTCTAACCAACGAGATGTCAGTGTGAACACCGGGCATACCCGAATGTTTCTAACCAATGAGGTGTCGGTGTAAACACCGGGCGTACCCGAATGTTTCTAACCAACGAGATGTCAGTGTAAACACCAGGTGTACTCGAATGTTTCTAACCAACAAGATGTTAGTGTAAACACCGGGCGTACCCGAATGTTTCTAACCAATGAGATGTCGGTGTAAACACTGGGCGTACCCGAATGTTTCTAACCAACAAAGGAGTGTGTAAGCACCCGGCGTACTCGAATGCTTTTAACCAAAACAAGGGTATTCAAAGGACATGAATGATCTTACCTGGAATTCCACTGAATGAACCGTACATATAATATCGTGGCTGCATGAAAAGAAAACTTAACAAGTACAATGCAATCAAATGCATATTTCATGCGAGACGAATAACCATAACACAATGTTAAAGGCGTGCTTCATGCGTAACATGCAAGAGACGAAATATAAGCATATTCTATGCAAAATAATCAACGACACATATTCAATGCAATATGTATATTCTTTGCAATGACAAAACACGTTTGATGAAGACGACTTAAAGGCAACCTCCGAGTTACCTCTTGGAAGAGTTGCGATATGTCAAAAAGGATACACCTTGTTCAAGTTGATGAGCGATGATCGCCACGCACTGGAAACACAATTATGAGCTTCTGCGAAAGCATTCTGAATCAAACTTTGCGCACCTCTTGCATTTCTTGGAATCCAAGGACACAGATCAAAGAAAAACAGGCAGAGGAAGCTTGTGGGACCCTTTCGGCCATCAAGGAAGGCCGCCGACCACTTGCCGGCCATTGGTGGCGCCTACCGGCCACAAATATACAAGTGTCGGCCATCGATGGCAGATTTGGATATTTTTGACTTTTCACACTTGGGTCTTTAAAAACAAGTGATGGCACTCCATTTCCTCACAAACCCTTGCACGAAATTCTCCTCCCTTGCTCTCCAAGTGCTCCTTCTCTCTAGATCCACGTGTTCTACGCGTTTTCCAACACCCTAAAAACGTTTTCTTCGCGAAAACCCTCTAGTTCTCTTCACTTTGAACCAATTAGAATTTGGTTTCGACGCTTTTTTCTTCATTTCCATCATTCTAGGCTCATTCCCCTCGAGTTTCTCTCAAGGTTAGTACACTTTTTCCGGCTCTGACCTTCTTTGACTTTTTCCTCTCCCCTAGGGTTGACTTTTTCAAAGTTTCACCCCTTTTCTTCATTTTTCCTCATTTTTGCTTTTCTTACATCCATTTCAGATGGCAGATGATGTCCCTCATGACGGGGCCCTCCTTGCGCTTCCTTCAGTAGACTTTGCGGTGGACTTTGAGGCTGAGCCAGAGGCCGAGCCGGAGCCATTACCACCGAGCATACGCCCTTTCGACCCAACGAGGTACCACCCTGAGACTCACATAGTACCTGTCGCAGGAGGCATCAAAGTCGTCACCGACTTCTCTGAGGATGTACCAGATGACCTTCTACTAAGAGAGCAAGCATCTCATTTGTCGTCCATTGCTGTAGAGGTACAAACACTGTTTTGCTGCAGTACTACCCTTAACTGTTTGCATTTCTTGCACTGTTTGATTTGACTGCATCTCATGCACTGCTTTGATTTGACTGTATCTCATACATCACTGCTTTATATGCAACTGTACTTTCATTGCTTGATCTGATTGCATCTCATTCATTACTATAGGATGGGTCCCGCTCTTTCAGAGGCTACGGTACGACGACTGCATGAGATTGGTACGATGAGCTCCCAGTTAGAGTTCGTGACATCATTGATGAGACAGGCTTTGGTCTGTTCTGCTCTAGCCTGACTCGGGTTGTAGCGAGCCGCCCCCTCTTAGGGGCTTTAATGGAGAGGAGGTGGGACACCACCAACTCCTTCCATTTCTCCACGACGGGGGAGATGAGGATGACTCCTTATGACTTTGCCCTGATCATCGGCGTGGGCGTAGGGGGCGACCTGATCTCTGTCGACAGTGATATAGGAGAGTGGAAGGCAGCATGGGCCGCACTGCTTGGGGCACACCCACCGACACTCCGGGCAGGCATGGTCCGGTATAGCTGGTCCGAGGGGCAGTATAGGGGTCTGAGCCTGAGACAGTTGAGGTGACAGAGCAGTATGCTAGAGGCTTCCTTATGTTCCTTTTCAGTACCATCTTGTTTTCGAACTGGTGGAATACCGTGGGCCTATATCTATTGAGTGCCTTGGTAGTGCTCCAGCGAGTTTAGTTCTACGACTGGGGCGGAGCCAGCCTCACCACTTTGTATGGATACATGAGGTTGACTTCTCGCATGAGTGGGAGCTTGATCGGTGGCTACTGGCGGGCTTGGGAGGTACACAGCTTAGTTCCCCCTTTTGCGCTTTACATTTTCTGCTTAGCATTTCTTGCTTTACATTTGTTCAACACGTGAACTTTCTGCTTTGCATTTTCTGTATCTGCTCATACACTGTATGCTTTCTGCCTTGCATTTTCTGTATCTGCTTATACACTGTATTGATCACATTTTCCTTGCAGCTGTGGGTGTACGCATACTTCTCGGCTCTTGCTTCAGAGCCTATAGAGGAGACTCCGGCGACAGTCCCATTTTCTCGGGTATATGACGGCCAGCTCCGCCGTAGGACCCGGGAAAACTTCATGTTTTTCTGCGAGTACTTTGATGTGGTTGCGGCGTACGAGGTAACCCAAAAAAAAGTTATTCTGCTTTCTAATCAACTTGATAGATACACTCATTAGTCAATTGACAGCGACTAATCATCTCTTCATTCTCTTATTTTCAGATTACATGGCTGCCGTGGGACACGATACCATCAGGGCTTTGAGCCCAGTATGACACAGCTAAGGTCATCACTCGCCATCATATCCTTCTTCAGGGCCCGATCTACCGTGCCTGGTTCTTGGGTGAGCGCTTCGCACACCAGACTTTAGGACTGCCTGCCCCATTCATTCCGATGGTGCCCCCAGTGTCTATGAGAGAGACACACAGACTGTCTATCGATCAGGTGATCCAGTTCATGGTAGGGCTGGGGGCAGACTACTTCCATGTAAAGGGCGATTACACGACCTTCATTCAGACACACCTGATGTCGCCTCTGACTGGCGTTTGTGGAGGTGAGGGAGCGAGAGCTCCAATTGCGAGAGAGAGACAGAGGGACCAGAGTGACCAGGACTCGTGGCAGGAAAGATTCTCAAATGAGGCAGAGGGCGGGATGGCCAGAGCTGCCTACTACACTGACTTGTTAAGGACGTTCTGGGGAGACTTATTAGATTTCCATTGAGCCCACACTAGCTAGTCACGAGCTTGTTGGAGTTCGAGGCTCGACCCTGGTATGTACCGTACTTTACATTTTGCACATTCAGTTCATTTCAATTATGCTTTATAGACAATTGATCATTTCAGCACATTTAAAGACATCCATAGAGTACACCGGGCAGGCTCTCGAGCTAGCGGCTTCCCTGATGGAGATGGTTTAGACGAGCATGAACCTCCTCAGCCTCTACAGGATTCTGGTAATTTCCTTCAGTTTGCACTTCATGCCATGAAATTTTCTGCTGAGGCATTAGCATTTTAACTGTAATCTGCCCCAAACTGCGCTGATCTGATTCATCGCATCAAAACACTGCATAGATACTCTACATGCATACACTGTATCTGATATACTGCATTTGATATATTGCATCTGATATACACAACAACTAATGTCTTCTGAAAAACTGCCATTTTCAGATCCCTTTTCAGACCCCAGCTCCACCGGATGCCCCAGCAGGACCTTCAGTACCTCCTCCAGCAGCAGGGAGGAGAGGGAGACAAGCTCTGACACGCAGTCGAGGTAGAGCTAGGGGCATCCGTAGCGAGAGGGCCCCCCTCAGAGCCCATCTTAGGCGACGATAATGATGAGATGAGCCATCGTGAGGAGGCTGTGAGTCCACAGTCAGAGTCATCTGAGGATGGAGATGACGATGCTAGCTCAGATTTTCCTAGCGGTGAGGCCGGAGAGGCTGAGGAGGGCTCCGGTTCAGACCCTGATTCAGATTCAGATAGTGGCGCCGGTGGTGACAGTGCTTCAGAGTCCACTCCGTCAAGAAAGAAGACGAAGAGGGCCTCTCGAGCTTCAGATAGCCAGCGTCGATTTATATGCTTTTTGCTGTGTTTTCTTTTTGCTAGTAGTGTTGGCACATTGTATAGCCTTAGGCAGTTTTATTTCTTTGTAAAACTTGTACTCTTTTGTAAAAAGAAACCATGATTGGAATGAAAATTCAGCTTTTGGTTTAAAAAGTGTTGCATTTTGCATTCTAAGCATCACATAACATCACACAGCATGAAAATGAGATTGATCATTTGAAAACTGCACATTCTAGTTGCATTGTCTTAATCAGGTAGTGAACCAACTAACAACTGAAAGAACAAAATAACTCGATAAACAACGTGAATACAACTCGATAAACAGCATAAATACAACTCGATAAGCAAAACCAGACGGTTAGAACTTAAACAAACATACTCAAGCCCGAAAAGGACAAAAAACATGACCTCAAAAGATGTAAACAACATAATACAACTACTGAAAATAACTGAATCTTCATAAAGGAGGCCAGTGAGCATGAAGGGGAGGTTGCCAGCTATAGGGAATGGCCTGCCGGCCATGAATGTGCCCCTGCCGGCCATTGATGAGCCTTTGCTGGCCATCAATAACCCCCTGCCGGCCATCGATGAGCAGAACCTCAAAAATGTTGACACCTAGCCTCTACTCACTGTCTTATCTTCTACAAAAGCTCTAGCTTCGTGATTTCTTCATTTCAGCTCTATTTTTGTCCCAAATGGAGCCATTATTCGTCAAAAAATTCTCAAATTGGATTACAACTTTAGATGGCTCGAAAAAGTTAAATTTCTAAGGTTTCGAGATAAATGCACTATTCCCACTGAGTCGTACTCCGCTGTGTTTTCCGTTCCTCCATGCTGCGGTTAGATGTTGGAACCTGGTTACGCACTTTTTCAGCTTTGGTGATCAAGAGATATGTCCCACAATCGAAGAATTCCAAGCTTTGATGGAATCCCGACGTGATAAAGAGATCTTGCCCCAGTCTCGTTTTGGCCACATCTAAGCTTTAGGGCGGATGTGTGTGCTCACTTTACACGATGCTCGGTCTTTGGTTCATAACAGGGAGTTGGACATCTCAAGCTTGATTCACTAGTTTTCTGACACTGGTGACCGCAACGACCGTCTTTGGTAAAGCTTTCGGTTTTTGTATGTTGGCCCATTTCCTGGTTGCACCTGGCTTCGGAGGGTCTAGCATTCGCTTGATCGAAGTTGCCCAAGGCTTGAAAGAGAGCAAGAGCTGTGTTGGCTTAGCACTAGCTGAAACTTTGATAGGCTTGGTAGCTTTCCATCGCAGGGAGACAACCAAGTTTGTAGGAAGTCCACTACTATTGCAGGTAATGTTTCCCACCCCTCTCACATATATTTCTCCCATCACTCGACCCTCAGGCTCTGTTTTTCTCTCAAAACTCTTTTTTCACTTTTTCTCTCCATGTACACCTCTTTATTCTTTAATCTCTCTTATTTTTCATCCCTCCCTAGATATGGCTCATGGACAAGTTAAAGGTAGTCGACGCTTGTCCTGCATATTCAGCACATGGCTATTTCTTTCGCCTATGACTAGTTGATTTCCCGAACGAGGGATGGTGGTGCCACTGGATGTGTAACAGGTCTGCTGTTGACATTGCCTGGCGTTGCCCCTGGCTTGATCTGCCTGAGATGAGCTACAATATGTCCCGGCAGTCTGGCATTCAGTTGATTGGCTTGAGGCATTGTGTCTTCTACTTTCCATTCCAATTCAGGCGTCAGTTCGGACAGGACTAGACTTGCCCGAAAGAGGGGATAGAATACCCAGCTTCATTTCCAATCCGAGGCTTATAGCTAGCTCGGTATTCCACTGCTTGGAGGACAAGAGAACTTCTGGCCCCCGCTCCCAATTTCAGTTGTGCCCTTTTTGGCGAATGCATAGCTTGGCTTGAAAATGAGGCACAAACCGGGTCTACTTTGGCATCTTAAGCTTCCACAAGCTCGGGGAGGGGGCGTAGGAACACCTGACTCAACTATGCCCCAAGTTTATTGCTTTAATTTGTACTTTCAAGTTTTCCTTTTTGAATGTAATAAAAAGCAACTTCAATGTGTATCAAGAGTAAGAGAACTCTGTATTGAAATCAATGAAATTGAAGGTTGTAGGTACTGAAAATTTTCCGTTTGGTCCAAAAATGGTCTAAGTTGTATAAAGATTAATTTGAACAAAATCAACTTTTATTAAAGCTTTTCAAAACCATTTTCGGTAAGAATCACAACTGGACACACCTAAAATCTATCCTTGAGGTACACAACCCCGAATCCAATAACTGGAAAGTTGCCCCTTGTCTGAATAGCATTGCACTGTAACTAGTTCTGATAGTAAAGAGCACAATCGAACTCTTGGATGTAGAAAAGACAAAGATGACCAAAAAAATCACATGGACACAGTTGATTTGGAAGTGTTTATGGTTGGACTTCAGGATGATGTTGCCTTTGTATCTCGAAGATGAGAATCAAGCCTTACGTAGTTCGGTTCGGGTTCACTCGGGTATTAACACTCTCCTTTTGCGCTCTAACTTTTGCCAAGGCCGCCCTTTTTGGGTTTTCAACCTTGCGAGCTCAGTTTTTCTTATTTTAATTTTTTCTGCTCTAACTTTTGCCTACGTCGCCTTTTCGGGTTTTCGGCCTAGCGAGCCACTCAGGGGTAGTATTTCTTCAACTTGTCCATGTTGATTGGTTGGGAGAACTCAAGGCCATCTAAATCCATAAGAATGATAGCTCCATTTGACCAGATAGACTTAATGATGTAAGGACTAGTCCAATTAGGTTTGAACTTGCCCCTAGGGTCGTGGATGGGAGCTCGGTTGTCTTTGAGGACCAAATCCCCTTCTTTCAGATTCTTGTACTTAACTTTCTTGTTAAAAGCCTTGGCGATTCTTCGTTGATAACCTTGGACGTGGTACAGTGCTTTCAGCCTCCTCTTGTCGAACATCATAAGTTCTTCGAACCTACTCTGCTGCCAATCTGCTTTTGCTATCTGGCACTCAGCCATAACCTGCAGTGACAGAACCTCAACTTCGATCGGTAGAACAACCTCTATCTCATAAACCAAAGAATACGGAGTTTCCCAGTAGATGTTCGAATTGATGTCCTATAGCCCCAAAGAGCAAATGGTAGCTTATCGGGCCAATCCTTGTAGGTTTCCACCATCTTCTGTAGAATGTGCTTAATGTTCTTGTTGGCAACCTCAACAGCTCTGTTGGTTTGCGGCCGATATGTGGATGACTTATGAAAAGCCACGTTGTATTTCTCCAACAAGACGATCACTTCCTTCTTGAAATGGGAACCATTTTCCAAAATGATCTCATTCGACACCCCATAATGACAGATGATGTTATTCCTGATGAACTTGGCTACGTGTGACGCTTTCAGCACTGTGTAGGATTGGGCCTCAACCCATTTTGTAAAGTAGTCTATTGCCACCAGGATGTACTCATGCCCGTTTGACCCCTTCGGAGTAACTGCCCCAATAACATCAATCCCCTAGACTGAAAATGGTCACGGTGAAGTCATGTTGTACAGCTTCGACGACGGGATGTTCATGCGATTTGCATGGATTTGGCATTTGTGGCATCACCGAACAAAACCAATACAATCCTCCTCCATGGTTGACCAGTAGTAACCTTATCTGAGAATTTTTCAAGCTAGCATCACTCCGCTCATGTGCAATCCGCACTCTCCTCCGTGGATGGCCTCCATTAAGCGCTTCGATTCTTCTGCATCAACACACAGTTTATGCAT
The DNA here is from genome assembly GCA_025200525.1 of Camellia lanceoleosa. NCBI lineage: Eukaryota > Viridiplantae > Streptophyta > Magnoliopsida > Ericales > Theaceae > Camellia > Camellia lanceoleosa. The sequence continues at coordinate 59,000,618 of CM045762.1, forward strand.
TCCCAGATGGCCTTGTTTGTACAATTTACCCCCGTAGATGATAAACTAAGCAGCCATTCGCCGTATTGCCCTCTTATCTTTGGCATTTGCCCCTAGTGGATAAGCCTTCTTTTCCAATAAGTTCCAGATATCATGATACCAGGGGTTCTGATCTTGTATTTCATGTATCACGGCAATTAGCTCGTAGGCCGGCACAAACCTCTATTCAATAATGATCAGACACATCCAGACTCCCAAAGGGATGTTTATCATGGAAGATAGAGTTGATAAAGCATTAACGAACCTGTTGCTCTCTCTTAACAGATGCGTGATGGTTAGCTTCTCAAACCTAGGAATCAGAGCGTCTAGGGTTTGCTGATAGATTTTCATCCTTTCTTCTTTAACCTTCCTGTCTCCTTTCGCTTGAGACACAACCAGGTTCGAGTCTCCAATGACGTCTAACCATTTTACCTCTAGTTCCAGGGTGGCTTCTAAGCCAGCAATATATGCCTCGTACTCTGCTTCATTGTTTGATACTTTGAACCGAAGTTTGAAAGATAAATTTATATGGGAATTGTCGGGTGCTATCAACAATACCCCTATCCCATACTCGTACTGGTTGGACGCTCCGTCAAAGTACATAGTCCAGGTCTCTTCTTCGACCTACAGAATGGCCTCATCTGGGAACAAATACTTTACTGCTTCATCTCCTTCCACTAGGTGATCGGCTAGGAACTCCGCTACCGCTCTCCCCTTCATAGACTTGCAAGTCATATACTTCAAATCAAATTCGGAGAGAAGAAGCAACCAACAGGCTAGTCTACCCGTAAGCGCTGGTTTCTCGAAGAGATATTTGATGGGATCTAATCTCAAAACCAGAATTACGGAGTGAGCTAACAGGTAGTGCCTCAACTTCCTAGTAGCCCATACCAAGGCCAAGCAAGCCTTCTTGAGCGGAGTGTAACGGATCTCATATTCCAATATTTTCTTGCTCAAAGTATTCGAGCCAGATAGTCATCATAGAGGCCTTAGCCTCCATCAGGTCACAAAATTTGAGAAACCCTCCTTCGGCTCCAGGTGGGTCGCTTCAAGATCACGAGTAGTGACCTCGATTTGAGTATTGAAAGAGTACTGCGCTATGAAGGCATCAGCCATTTCCTCTCAATTTCTTTTCACATAGTCCTCAAGTTTGGCATACCAGATGGCCACTATACCCAACAGGGTCTGGCCAAAAAGTGGCAGCTTCTGCAGTCTAGTGAGACCAATTGGTCGTAGGACGTCAAAGAATAGCCGTAGATGGACCATAGGATCCCCGGAGCCGTCAAACCAGTCTGTATGCAGCATCTTGAATCTGTTCGGCAGAGTTACTGTGGAATTTGTGTATCCATCCTCAATATTAAGGATTGAATTCATGCCTTGCGCTAGTTTGAAGACTTTTTCTAGCTTGTTGACCTTCAGTGCAGTGGGGTCAACCTCGAATTCAAACGGCGCCTCCATTTGGTAAACTAGTGCCTTGGAGGTTTGAGGTGGGATGGGATTCGCCTGATTGCCTGCATTTTCCTAGACATCAATTGCGACCCGGGTCCCGGAATTCCTGCCGGGGGTGCATGGAATACTGAGGCTACTGTCGGTTGTGGCTACTATTGCTGAAGCCTTTCTATCATTTTTGCTTGGCGGGCTACGACCTCAGCTTGGCGGGCAACATCTAGCTACATGGTCTCAATGGTCTGCTGGAGCTGACGAAGCATATCTTCCGTGCTGATTGGAGGACTTTGAGCTCCCGGAACTGACGAATACTCTCTATCTGAAGTAGAAGCAGAAAACTGGGCTTGACTGGGCACAGGCAAAACAAAAGGTGATTGCTGGATCGGTGAATTCTACCTAATCCTTCTCCGTTTGGTAATCGGTGAGAGTGAAACAAACACTGGCTGTCCCCTGACTAGATCCCAGATCTGCAAATCCTTCTAACTCGGGTCTAGAGTGTTTGGGGGGTAACAGAATCGTCTGAAGTAAAGGTGAAAAACTACCTTGCAAAAAGAAAATCAAGCAAAAAAGAAACAAAAATCAGAAACTGCACAACACCTGGGCTCATACACAAACAACACATAGTTGCAATCATAAGCTGGAGAACTATACTCGACACTGACTTCTACCTTAAAATAGATACCTAGAAGAGTTTCACTCTAAAAACACATATCAAGAAAGTAAGAGCCAAACAAGCGGTTTGATACAATTCTTGCATTCGGGTGAGCAACCTGTCCTAGTTTGGAATAGTCTCTATAGCTTCTGATATGCAACTAGGTCGATTGGTCAGAAAGGGTACCTCAACAAGACTGCCTAATATACCTCTCACACCTAATACCGAGAAGTGAAATGAGGATCAAACGGTATAGCGGTAGTCCAGATCCAAGGGTTGTGTTCCCATCGTGGCAGAGCCCGCAATTGGTCAACCTTTTGGCAAGCTTTTCCAATCAAGCCTTCAGTAAACCGCTCAGGAATAACAGATGGCAAACACTATGACTTAGGCACACTGATGCAAATGTAAATGCAAAGAAACACATCAGTGTAGATAAAACAACATATCATAAGTTTGAGTCAAATTCTCTAAGTTCCCAGCAAAGTCGCCAGAAACTATGGACTCACCTTTTTTCGCCCCCACTTTCGGAAGGTTTGAATTGAAGGCCTCACAGTTAGAACTCCCGCAGCTCTGAATCTAGTCTCACAAGTACAATGTGAAACTGATAAACACTGAACAGTCCAAATAGAAAACCCTGACTCATGCCAAAGGCCACGTGTCCGTCATCACCAAAGTTGCCTCAGCTTGGGAACTTAGGCACGAGAGGGGAAGGTCATGAATTGAGCCCCCCCGCTTGCTCGATCGAAAGATCGGCCTCTACTAATCATGATATGATCTTTTATAAACATTATGTGCTCTTGTTTTGGTTATAAAACTAGCTTTACTATGTGATGCGCACATGCAAGTATAGACTAGTTTGCTCAATTTGGAACAATTCAACTTATGTTTGTTTGTGAAAATGGTTTGAATTTGCCACCTCAAGTGGGCTTAAAGATGCAGATTTGCCACTAAACATAGTGGGCTTAAAACATGATTTGCCACTCAGCAAAGTGGGCTCAAAACGCACATTCATTGAATTGTTCCAATTCAAACAACAAGCCTTCATCCACAGGCATTCAAGCAGTTTGGTATTTAAGCAGTTTAGCACTTAAGCATATAGCCTCATGGCAAGCATGCTAATCATGGCAACATTCTCATTCATGCAAGTATGCTAAAGCATAAAAACTCACCTAGTACTCCAAGCTAGGAAAACACGAGTTAGTAAAATATGTATGATTCCTAACTATGTTAGGTGTCTAATACAACACATGCAATATGCAATTAGTAGGTTCGGCTACTAATATGGCATATGGATCAATTCTATAACATGTGATTAAACACGTATTCAAATAAGTATTTCAAATGCAATGTAGTTTGAATGATGTGCCGAGCATCGGTGCATGCAATACAAATGAATGGATGCAAGCATGCGATATGCTAATTGAAACATGTCCCTAATCTAACCATCGAAAGCGATTAAATAAAAGGGAGAAAGACGTGGGGTTGGAAGACATACACACACGCACGCACACTTATTACAACATTATGCCCTCGCGAAGGAGGGTTCGAATGAATAAGAGCTAAGCTAACAAGTTAAGCTAATCTAATTAAACTAATTAGACTAATTATTACAAATCAAATGAATAACTAGCTAAGCTAATTACTAATTATTACAACACTTAACTAACTAGCAAACTAATTAATTAAATTACAACACAAATATACACTAACTAAGCAGTCAAGACATCAAACTATGTTGCCACTGCTTTGCCTCGGGAAGTGGAAGATGCACATGCTCGGCTTTTGCCCCGAAAAGACACGAAAGTCTCTGTTTGCAGGGTTGAGCATACTTCAGAAACTTTATGCTCCACCTTTCCAAATCTTTGCTGAGAGTTACATTAGTGGCCTGTCAGCCATGGAGGGAAGTTGTCGGCCCTCTGCCGGCCAAAAAGGTGCACTGCCGGCCAAAAATGAGGCACTGCTGGCCATGGATGGAGCACTGCTGGCCACTAATGCATTGGATTACCATGTTGTAATAGAGCACAAATAGAGCAAAAAGGGGGTTTTTCCATGGGTTGTCTGCATACATTGTCTCTCCTTTTCATAAGGAAATCAAAGGAGGGACAAGACTTGGTTCACAAAACCACCAATCAAGCAATTTCATTGCATGATGGCTTGTGAAACCAATCGTACAAGTTCAATAAATGCAAAAACAAGACTCAAATGGCCATCACCCCATCATGCATGATCAAGGGCAATGGAGACCTAGGAAAATGGCACATTTTATCACTATTGAGTATGAAATGTCCCATTTTCCTTGTGTTTAAATTAACGTCTAATTTAATCACATGCAATGCAACACATAGAATGCTTATCTTGCCTCTTTTACTTGTCAACTTTTGTTTACACATTTTAATTACCAAGTCGTCCTTTAATCCATTAAGTCCATTGGTGAGTGTCCTCTAATGGAAGGAGGGTTCAAACCCCAAGTTGCTTTGGGCATGAGAGAGGCATTACACTGTTGGTAATGAACTCCCTAAGGGATTAAACCATTATGTGTAGCACCTCCATTTCACACTTAGGCAAACAAGTGGTTTGAAACCACTTTCAAAGTAAAACCAAAACGTGAAGAAATTAGGGAGATTGTAGAGATTATAAGTGCTAATGAAGTGGAAAAAGCACTAAAATATGCAATCAACTGAAACCAATGATGTTTAAAGCTTTAAAACAATAAGCTAGTGCAATGAACTTACATTACAACTACACAAAACAAAGTTCAAATGAACCAAACAGCCCAAAACAGAGCTAAAGCAGGCTATTTTAGAGGCTAAAACATGCTGGACTTAAGCTAAGTTAAGCTAAAAAAACATGCTAACATATGAAGCTAACTAGGCATGCAAACAAGACATAAGGAGGGGAGGCTAACCCCTCCAATTTTGGACTTCAAAATGAGTTTTTTACCACTAAAAAAACTCTAAAATTCACTGGTTAAAAGGCCCAAAAAAGTTGTTTTGAAAGTGAGGGATAAAGGCACAAAAGCTTTGCACACAAAGAAACAAGAAGGGTGAACCACCCCCTAACTAAAAAAGGCTCAAACCACCATTTTTAAGCCACAAAAATAGAGCTTTTTATAGTTCAAAACCAGCCCCAAAACAGTAGAAAAGGATGGCAAAACAAGTATACAAAACAAGTATAAACAAGGCAAGTGTTATACCTTTGAAGCAAAGCACAAGTTGGCCAACAATCCAAGCCAAAAACCACCTTCTAGAGCTCAAAGAAGGTCCCAAGTTATCTCAGCTCAAAGACTAGCAACTTTGGTTAAGGTAGTGTATGTGAAAGTGTAGAGAAAACAAGCACTTAGGCACAAAATTGTGAGAGAGAGAGAGAGAGAGAGAGAGAGAGAGAAATGTAGAGAGAGAAAATTTTTATGTCTCAAATTTTTCTAACCCCTCCACATGAGAGAAAGGGGTCCTATATATAGAAAAACACAAATTTCCCTCATAAACATCCAGCCACACACGTGTAGGAAGATGTATGAATCTGTGCAAACAGCTAGCATAAAATATCACAAAATATTTGTAGAAAACAATGGTGGTCGGCCGGCCGGCCATCAGTGGTGGCCGGCAAGGCACATCAATGGCCGGCAAAGGAGAAGTGGTGGCCGGTAGCCTTCAAGGATGGCCAGCAGGCCATCAAAAACTTTAGGTTGAAAAGACCCAGGCATGGTCCAAAGATAAGACAAAATGGATGCAGGGTTTGAAATGCTCAAACCTATGGCGTTCTGCCCCAAACTTCAAGCGCTCGACAAGCAAATAGACTCATCATCGGATGTACCTGCAAGAACATCCAAGTCTTAAAGGGCCATAAAAAATGAGGTGTCTATAGCTTCCCAATCATTCTGCATCCTTTAGTCCATGACTCTATGACACCATATTCTTCCATTACCCATACATGGTGTAGACACCCCATTGTTGACCGTCCTCAAGACTTGGTTGTGCTTGTAGGTACACCCAACAAATAGTTCAATTGCTTGCTGAGTACTCGACTGTCGCAGCGGAACGTCACCAGTTCGAGCTTCCCGGACCATGTACCCTTTCTGTCATTTTTTTTGGACCTTGGCTAGGTCCTTTCATAGTGGACCTTTTGGTGCACTGCCGGCCATGTCTTTGTGCCTGCTAGCCAGTGGTGATGCCCTGCCGGCCATCAGTGAGCCACCGCCGGCCATTGATGATGGCCGGCACCCCCCTGTCTCAGCTGGTTTTCCTCTAGATCTTTTAAGCCAGCTGGTTTTTGTTTGCTCGTGTATGGAGGGATGGCACCTTTGTAAAGCTTCTTGAAGAAGCTTTAGCTTTGCATTCCTCTATATAAGGAGAGAGCCTCTCTTCTTAAAAGGGGTTCAGCTATTTTGAAGAGAAAAAGCTCTCTTTCTCTCTATATTGTTTGTGTTTTGTGCTTAGAAGTTGGATTTCCTTGCACTTTTACACTACAACACATAGAGACACACCACCACCATTGGACCAAGCTTTTTGGGAGGTGTTCTTGAGGTCTGAAAACTAGTTTCCACCCCCTGAAGTTACTGGTTTCGAAGAGGGTCATCAAGGGTGAGTATTTTTCCCATTTTTGCACCTTCTTGTACCTCACTTTAGCCCTCCTTACATATTGATTTGGGATTTTCTTATAACTAAAAAAAGTCTTGTATTTAAGTGCTTTTGAAGTTTGTTTAAGGTCTTTTTGTTGCTAGGGGTGTGTAACCCCCTTGCATGCTTTGTTTGGCTTTGTTTTAAGCCATTCCTTGAGGCCTCCGAGCTAGCCTTGGTTTGGCCTTCTTACCACTGAAATCCAGTGGATTTTTAGTGGTAAATGTGTGGTTTTGAGGTCCTTAATCAGAGGGGGTGGCCTCCTCTCTTTTGGTTCCTCTTTGCTTGCATTTTTGGCCTTCCAAAGGACCATCCCTCCATGTATTTTTGAGGCTTGGGTTAGGCCTATTTTTGTGACTTTTAGGACCTGCCTTGGTCCTATCCATGGCTGGTTTGGTCATATTTTGCATGCATCTAGTATGTGTTGTGTAACTCCATTTATAGCTCATCAAAGTAGCATGTGTGCTTAGCTTGTGTTGATTCCATTTCAGCGGGTTTTTGGTGATGTTTTACCATGCCATAAATCTTTTTTGGGTTGGTTTTGTCACTCCATGCTTGCATGATACACCTGTAGTGTAAATCCCCTAAACTAGCTTCATATGCTCCATGCTTTGCCATGTCATGTTAGCTTGTTTGGTTTACATTTCAGCATATATTTGGTCACCATTTGGCATGTCATGACCCTATCCATAGTTGGTTTGATCATCCTTTGCATGATCCATATAGGTGTAGAACAAATCTTGTTTACTAGCCCTTTGTGCATGATGTTTTGACTCATCATACTAGCATATTTTGGCTTTGCTTTAACATGATTTTATGCTTATTTTGGGCTTTCCTAGGACTTTTTTGGGCTGCCATGGCCATATCACTCGTGCTTTGTATAGCTATAGTGTAAATGCTTAGGCTAGTCTTGGGTTTTGAGGACCCTACCATGCCATACATGTGATGTTTGCATGCTTTGCCCTCATTCCATATGCTATTTCAGTCCATGAACTATTGTCATACACTTGCATTTGACATGCCTTGAATGCTTTATAGAGCTTGTGCTTTCTGCCTCAAGAATTGACTTTTGTACATGCCATTAAGCCTAAGCCTTTGGCTCATCATTTCAGTGCATTTTGGGTCATATTATACCATGATGTAACTCTGTTTTATGTTTTCAAAGTCTTGTCACGATTGGTTTCAATAGGTGTAGTGCATTGCCTCTTTAAAGCCTTACATGCTCCATGTTTTTGGCTTTGTATTCTAGCCTAGGTTGGCTAGCTTTGAGCTTGGTTTTGGTCTTGTTTGGACCTACCCTAGGAATGTTTTAGGTCCCCTCGGCCCCTTGGGGTTTGCCTTGTATGGCCATGGCTTAAGTCCCTTTGCTCACTTTGAGCTTTGAGCATCAGAATATGCTACGCTTGCATTGTTGATTTGATTTGGCATCACTTTACATGAGATTTCAGAGCTTGCCTCATTGTCATACATCCATGTTTGTTGCTCCTTAAGTGTGCTTAAGAGTTGTCCTCTTTGTGCCTTAATACTTGAGCCACTTGGCATACATGTTTGCCTTGCCATTTCATGCTTTTCATGCCATCAATTCATCACTTTTGGTCACTGATTTGGGCTTAGTTGAGAGTTTCCCACATTAGTTTAAGTCCATCCCTTTGCATATTGTTGTATGCGTGCTCCATCTTTGCATGTTGTTGTATGCTAGCCCCATTACATGTTGTTGGATGTTCATATTGCATTTTGTCATGTTGTCCAAGGTTGTCACCTCACATCATGCCTGTGTGCTTGTTGCATGTCATTAGCCTTGTTAGGTTATTTATATTGCATGTTTGTCATCCTTACGTATTGCATTGTTTGGATTAAGTGTTAATCCGAGCACGAGGAACGAGCGGCATTTTATACTCTGAGTGATGGAACGTGTCTCAATTCTCGGCCACCGAAGCTCTTGATGATTCATGATAGAGTTCTAGGCTTTACTTGCTTTATTTGTGCATTCATTTTCACATTGATTTGCACAAGTTGGATCTTTGGCCATCATGCATCGGGATGCATGATTGATGGTCGTGGATCCGACTATGCCTCTCCCTTGATGTTTTGAGGTGATTTGGGGTGGCATAGTGCATACATGCCTTTGGGAGACCCTCCATTTTCTCTATTTTGTGCTTTGTTGCAGCTTGGTGTCACAGCACACTAGTGGCCGGCAGTGCACCATTGATGGCCGGCAGTTTCTCATCATTGGCCGGCAGTGTGCCTTTCCTGGCCGACAGTGCTCTTCCATGGCTCGCAGGCCACTGGTGTATCCCTCCAGTAGTGTTTTGGTAAGTTCCAGCAACAAGCACTGGAAGACACCTTGCTAGCAAAGCCTCTAGAGAGCAAACGGAAGGCGTTTCGAGGCGAGGAGCCGAAGCGAGCATGCATACCCTCCTCTTCTTCAAACAGAGCTGGAATAGCATTCATTTATTGCTTACTTGTTAGTTAGTAGTTCTATAATAATTAGTTGTAGCTAGTTATTAATTCAGTTTTGTAATAATTAATTAGCTTGTGAGTTAGTTGATTAGGCGGCTTGTATTATTTATTCGGACCCTCCGAGCGAGGGCACAATTGTAATAAGTGTGCGTGTGTGTGATGTATGTCTTCCAACCCCACGTCTTTCTCCCTTTTATTTACCAGCTTATGATGGTTAGATTAGGGCATGTTTCAATTAGCATACTTATGCTTGCATGTTTGCATTCATTCATCTGTATTGCATGCACCGGGCTCGGCGCATCATACTAACTGCATTGTATTTCAATTCCTAGTTGAATATGTGTTAGCTATAGCATTATCATATGCCATCTTAGAATAGCCGAGCCTATCTTAGTTGCATTTTGCATTTGTTGCATTAGGCATTTCTGTATAGTTAGGATCATGTATGGATTTCTAACATAGCTTCTGTTTTGGCTTGGAGTACTCAGTAAGTATTTACACTTTAGCATCCTTGCATGTGTGTGAGTGATTGCCATGATAGCATGCTTACCATGAGGCTACCTGCTTATGTGATATAACTACTTGAATGCCTATGGGTGAAGGTTGGGTTATTTGGATTGGAATAATTCATTGACTGCGAGTTTTAAGTCCACTTGAGAGTGGCAAATCATCATGTTTTCTAAGCCCACCCGTGGGTGGCAAATCCGCATTTTAGCCTACTTGCGAGTAGCAAACCGTTTGCAAAACAAACATGAGATGTTTCGTTCCAATTTAGGCGATCCAGTCTATACTTGTATGCTGTGCGCATCACATAGTAAATCTAGGCTAATAACCAGAATAAGAACACATAATGTTTTCAAAACTCGATATCATGGTTAGTAGAGGCCGATCTTTGATCGGGCGAGCGGGGGTGCTCACGAAGTGACCTTCCCCAATCGTACCCAAGTTCCCGAGCCGAGGCAACTTTGGTGATGACGAACACGTGGCCTTAGGCAATGAGTTAGGGTTTCCTAAACTCCCCCAAAATAAAATATTTAGGTGGCGACTCTGTATCTGGCAAAGTAGTCCATGTTTGGCACTTCTTTCAAAAAAATTTGTTTTCAAAAATGATTTGCCGGATTTGGACTCTTCGATGATTCATCGGTCTTGCATTGCACTCTGCGAGATTAGATACTGGACCGTGACATTTAGTCATGAACTGTAGTGATGCCAATGAACAAAATGGGATTTCCCTCCTGGGACGTTCGGGGACGTCTATAGTTTTTGGCGACTCTACTGGGAAATTAGAGAACTTGACTCGAACTCATGATATCTGGTTTTGATTACACTTGTGTGTTTGTTTGCATTGCATTTGCATTGGTGCGCATAGGACACCGTGTTTGCCGTATGCTATTCCTGAACGGTTTGCTGGAGGCCCGCTTTGAGAAGCGTGCCATAAGGCTGACCGGTTGCGAGATCTGCCATGACGGGAACACAAACCCCGGTTTTACCTGGGCACCATTTTGACCATTCGACCTAGTGCATATTCGGAATCCATAGTGACCATTCCAAACTAGGACAGGATGCTTACCCGTTTATAGGTTGTTTGAAACCGCTGCATGCGTAGTAAAACCCTAGCTCCTGACAAAATAGGACAGGGAAACCTTACCCCAACATAGGGGTGTTTTGGCTCTCACTTGTCTGCTATGTGCTTTTAGAGTGCGTCTCTATAGGAATGCATGTATCAGTTTACAAGTTTGGGCATCAGGCCTGCGGGCACCAGTTTAGTAGTTTGGGTATTAGGCCTGTGGGCACCAGTTCAGTATTTTCAGAATCAATTATCTGTGGGTATCAGATTCAGTTTTGGGGGCAGTGATTTGGGAACAATGATCAGTACTTGAGAATAGTGTATTTTAGCTTATCAACTGAGTGTTGATTATACCCGACTGTGTGTTGTGTTTATTTACGCTGTTATGCTATCCGTTTATTTGGTTGTGTATTTCCTTATTATTGCTTTATTTATCTTTTTGCTAGGTAGTTTAGCATAATTGCTTCAGGCCAAGCAGATATTCCCCAAGCACTCTGGATAAGAGGTCGCCGACTCCATCGATCTGAGGATCTGGTCGACGAACAACCAGTGTATCATTCCTTACCCCCGGTTATTAGACGGAGGTCGAGAAGACGCAGTGTATCCGAGCAGAGGTTGCCAGAGCAGTGGATTACCCCACCAGTGGACAGTTGGACTGAGGTCCCAATTGTTGCCATAGATATAGACCTGCCAGTAGTTCAGACAGATCAGGGTAGTATGTCAGGAACACCAGGAGTTGAGGAAATGATGCGTCAGATGCAGGAGACCATGAGAGCCATGCAGCAAGATGCTGTTCGCCGAGATGAGTTTGCCAAACAACAGGCCGAGATCATGGCCCAGCAGGCAGAGTAAATTGGCAGGCTGCAACAACAAGCTGGGGCATCTGCTTCACACCCAGCTCCTCCCCCACCAAGAGTTCCAGCACCCGGGGAAGTACCAAATGTCCAGGGAGATACGGACATCCCAACAGGGCCGGCTCCGCCCCCAATTCTACCTCAACTATCCAAGGCACCTACGCCTATCAATCAACCGGACTCTCCCTTTGAGTTCTAGGTGGACCATACAACATTAAAGTTGAGCAAGCTTGAGAAGCTGTTCAAGAAATCCCATGGGGTGAAGTCCATCCCAGACATCGAGGACGGATATACCGATGTGGCTGTGACGCTGCCAGATAGATTCAAAATGCCACAAATCGACCGCTTCGACGAATCCGGCGATCCCATGGTCCATCTTCGGTTGTTCTCAGATATACTGCGACCGATGGGCCTCACCAGACCGTAGAAGCTTTCACAATTCGGCTGGACCTTGTCAGGTGTGGCCGCTATCTGGTATGCAAAATTAAAAGATGAGGTTAAGTGGAACTAGGACGAGATGGCCGAGGCTTTCATTGCACAGTACTCCTATAACACTCAAATCGAGATTACAACCCATGATCTTAAGACAACAAGGCAGGAGCCTAAGGAGAGTTTTTCGAATTTTGTGGCCCGGTGGAGGGCGAAGGCCTCAATGATGACCCTAAGGCCCACCGATAAGGACCAAATTCGGATGATTGTGCATAATCTCCAGCCAAAACTGATGCAGAAAATGATTGTGCTCCCCTTCCCTACCTTTTCAGATTTGCACGAGATTTGGGTACAAATTGAGGATGCTATAAAACAAGGTCTGATTGACCAAGATAGAGAGCAACCTCGAAGAATCTTCAACCGCAACAACAATATAGGCACCAGCAATGCCGCAAATGCTAGAGCTTCAGAAGTAAGCATGGTCACCACCATTCCCTCTCCAAGACCCATGGCAGCTACACCTTTCTCCGGCGCGTCCGGAAGCAACACACGAACCACCAGATTCCAACCTCGAGGCCAGAGAGCCTTCACCCCACTGTATATGCCCCTGTCCAAGGCTCTAGGGGTATTAATTAGGAAAGGGCACTTAAAGCCCCTGGAGCCGAGGCCGTTGCCAGAAAAACTCCCTCCCTCTCATAACCCAGCAAAATACTGCGCATATCACCAACAACATGGTCACGACACTGACCAATGTTTTAGATTACGTCATGAGATTCAAGATCTCGTTGACAAGTAGGTGATTGTGCCTCCAGAGAAACCCAATGTCACAACAAACCCTCTTCCACCCCCCAAAAGAATCAACTTTATCCAGACTGGGGTCGTGTCTTACGTTCCTAGCATCTATATCACTCCTTCTCACCTGCCCAAGCTGGAGGTGCTCCTTCCTGACTGCACTAACTTGTGCATGTTGGACATCTCTAGAGCCCAACCCAAACCATTGGTGGTGACTGTCGAAGACAGGACAGGGGAGATTTCAGGGGAGAATGGGATTGCTGAGTCAGAGTTTGAGGAATCTGGGAGTTTTACTGAGGGGGTATACAGTCCGAGTGACTACATTCTATCAGTGGCCAGGTTGGGCCGAACTTTGAATTGTCGACAGGGGCAGAGCTTTGTATAATACAGGGCGATGAATCTGGTCAGAGGACAGATGACTTGGCAGCCGTGGAAGAGGACTTTGCTAACCTCCAATTTTTCAATGAACAAGAGACAGAGGGCATGGTAGTCAACTGGTCAGATTTTGAGGAGTCAGCAGAGGTCGCCGGGTGGCTTGATGACCTACCAGACATTGTCGACGAAACTTAATTGGAACAGGGCCCGGCAGGGGCAAGAACATCTGTTGTGGCCGGAAGGGCCGGAAACCAGAATGAATCGCCGGAGAGCGCCGGTGCTAAGAATTTCGCTCAGGACTTGGGCATTGTAAATACAGGAAGTGTTGAACAGCTAGCTGTACTGACGCAGTTGGAACAAGAAAGATTTGAGGATTCTGAGAGAATCAAGAAAGCTAAGGGCCCTGAGGGGATTGAAAGTGCTGTGTGCACGAGGATAGAGAATGCTGCGAGCATGTGGATGGAGAGTACTGCGAGTACATTTGTACCGGAGCTAGACAGGTGTCTGTGGGCTGCCGACGGAATATGGTGGGAAGACGATGATCTATGTCTTGCCCACACAGATGAGGATTGGGGGAGCAACCAGCCAGACGATACTTGGTACATCGGCGAAGTCGATCATATGACTAGGAGCGGGCGGTATTTCCAGCCCCCACACTAGATCAGCCAGAGGCGTCTGGGAAAGATAAATAAGCGGAGAAACAGAAAGAGAAGGAACTCGAAGAAGAAGTTGTACTGAAGCAGTTGAAAAAGATATAGGCAGACATCTCCATCTGGGGACTGCTTATGGCATCGCGAGTGCATCGACAAGCTGTCTTATCGGCCATGGACAAGGCCAAGCTCTCAATAGACACCACGCCCGAACAGTTGGTGGGCTTAGTTTTTCTGGGAGGGGCTACCCCGATGTTGACTTTCTCTGATAAGGAATTGCCACCTGAGGGTGAGAATCACAACAAGCCACTCTACATCTCTGTGGAGTGTAGAAACAAATGGATACCGGTGGTTCTTGTTGATACCAGATCCGCCATCAATGTCTGCCCGGCAAGGACAGCGTATGCAATCGGTTTAAAGACCGCGGACTTTATGTCGATAGCCCAGGTGATTCGAGCATATGACAACACTAGCAGAGAAGTCATGGGAACAGTGAAAATTCAGACCAAGGTTAGGCCGGGACAGCATGAAATAGACTTCCACGTCTTAGAAGTTCCTGCAACTTTCAATATGCTCTTGGGGTGGCCGTGGCTGCACCAGGTGAAGGTAGTTTCATCCACCTTGCATTAGATGGTGAAATACCCCCATGGAAAGGGAGTAGCCATTGTTTTTGGGAATTCATCGATCCATCACCCGTCGAAAGTATCTACGCCAGTTTTGGAAATTGAGCACGGTATGGAGGATGTGTTCCTATCCGGTTTTACCCTGACTGAGGCCCGGGTCGTGCAGAACATCATGGCTGTTAATGAGGGGTTATATGTCAGTGCTCAATCAGTACACCTCATGAACAAGCTTCAACACATCCCCAGGATGGGATTGGGAAAGAGCGGTCGGAAGGGCGTCGCAGCATTGGCCAAAGTGCCACACAACCCACACACCTTTGGCTTGGGTTATCTACCCACCAAAGAGAATTGGATAAGAAAGGGTAAGGAGATGGCTGGGAGAGCCAGAGCGAAGAAGGCGGGGAAACCTTTTGACTTAATGCACCGGCCCATTCAGGGTACCTTAAACGGATGCTTCATCCGGGAGGGGGAGGACTTTCCATTTTGTGGCTTCCCAGAGCCGTGGCTGAACGCGGAGAAGAAACGCATGCCAGGGTTTGAGATTTTCTTTGACCTATAGTTATCCGGTGAGGATGTTGTCAAAGAGCAGACGGACCCATTAGCTGAGGCTAAGTAGAGCAAGAAAGTGGAGTCTGAGGACCCCGAAAGTGAAATGGGGGTAACACTGGCGTGTCTACTTTCAGATCCTCCGATCGAATAGAAGTGCTTGGGGGATAATTTCTCGGTATGCGTGATCGAGAATGAAATGGCTGCGGGCCTACCAGCAAACATTTTGGATGCATCTATCGTACCCTCTCTCATTTGGCAGTATGAAGAGGGATTTTTGTCAAGCAGCACTGGGTCAGGTAGTGAGCTGGAATCTGATTCCTTTGAATTTGTTGAGTCAGAAACAGGTTCCAGCTCGACTGAGTCTGAGTCCGGTATTCCTGGGGGTGATAGCCCAGATACCACAGTCCTGTCCAGGTCGTCTTTTTCTTTCTCTTTTGAGTCTGTTGTAACGGAAGAATCGGACGATTTGGATGTGCTTAATGAGAATGATGTGGCTGTGGTTTATGAGTACTTTTTTGTGCCCTTGATTTATTGCATTAACTCAGACTTTCAAAATTTTGATGAAAACGACGAGGAAGAAATTCCTCCGATTTTGCAACGCTTAATTGAACAAGAGCAGGAAAGATTTGTTAAACCCTTAATGGATGAAATCACTACTGTGAATATTGGTACTGAGGAGGACCCGCGGCTGGTCCAGATCGGGTCCACGTTGTCTTCGGAGGAATGCGAGCGCTTAGTTGCTCTATTAAAAGATTTCAAAGATGTTTTCGCGTGGTCCTACGAAGACATGCCTGGGATCGATTCTGAGATTGTACAGCACCGGATCCCTCTTGACCCCGAGGCCTAACTTGTTAAACAAAAACTCAGAAGGATTCACCCGGACTGGGCCCTGAAGATTAAAGAAGAGGTCACCAAGCAAATCGATGTAGGTTTCCTGCTAGTGTCCGAATACTTGACTTGGTTGGCCAACATTGTTCCAGTGCCGAAGAAGGATGGCAGGATCCAAGTATGCGTGGATTTCAGGGATTTGAACAGAGCTAGTCCGAAGGACGACTTTCCCTTGCCGCATATTGATGAGTTAGTGGACTTCACAGTGGGGCATGCTTTGCTTTCGTTCATGGATGGCTTCTCAAGCTACAATCAGATAGTGATGGCACCTGAAGACCGAGAGAAGACTGCTTTCACCACCCCGTGGGGGACATACTGCTACAGAGTGATGCCATTTGGGTTGAAGAACACTGGAGCTACATATCAATGGGCCGCGACCACGATATTGCACGATATGATCCACAAAGAGGTTGAGGTGTACGTGGATGACATGATTGTCATGTCCAAAGAAAGAGAGGGCCACTATACCGCCTTGCAAAAGTTCTTTCAAAGGATCAGAGAATTTCGGTTACTGCTGAATCCTTAGAAGTGTACGTTCGGTGTTACAGCAGGGAAAATGCTGGGGTTTCTGATTACACAGAGAGGTATCGAAGTTGACTCTTCCAAAATCAAGGCCATCTTAGAAATGCCACTACCAAGGACTGAAAAAGAGGTGCGAGGCTTTCTGGGTAAAGTGCAATTCATAAGACGATTTATCTCAAAATTAACCTTGACTTGTGAACCACTTTTTGGCCTCCTGAAGAAAGGAAAGAAATTCCAATGGGACGGCCGATGCCAACCTGCTTTTGAATAGATCAAGGAATACTTACAGAACCCGCCCGTGTTGTCATTGCCAGAGCCGGGGAGACCGTTGATTTTGTATCTTTCAGTAACTGAGACTACAATGGGCTGCATGCTTGCGCAAGAATCAGAGAACAAAGTGGAGAGAGCCATCTACTACCTGAGCAAGAAGATGCTGGAGTATGAGACTCGCTACACACCGTTAGAAAAGGCTTGTTTAGCCTTGGTATGGGCTACCAGGAAGCTGCGACACTACCTGTTAGCTCACTCTGTAATGTTGGTTTCGAGATTAGATCCCATCAAATATCTCTTCGAGAAACCGGCGCTGACGGGTAGGCTAGCTCGTTGGTTGCTGTTGCTTTCCGAATTCGATCTGAAATATGTGACGCGCAAGTCAGTCAAGGGAAGAGCAGTAGCAGAATTCTTAGCCGATCATCCAGTGGAAGGAGGTGAAGCAGTTGAGTACTTATTCCCAGATGAGGCCATTCTTCATATCGATGAGGAGTTTTGGACGATGTACTTTGACGGAGCGTCAAACCAGTATGGGTATGGGATAGGAGTGTTGCTGATAGCACCCGACAATTCCCGTATCCCTCTAGCCTTCAAACTCTGGTTCAAAGTCTCGAACAATGAAATAGAATATAAGGCATGCATTGCCGGTCTAGAAGTAGCCCTAGAATTAGGGGCAAAATGGTTAGACGTCATTGGGGACTCGAACCTTGTTGTATCTCAAGCGAAAGGAGATTGGAAAGTCAAAGAGGAAAAGATGATAATGTATCACCAGACCTTGGACTTGTTAATTTCTCGGTTTGAGAAGTTGAACTTTGCTCATCTGTTAAGAGAGAACAATAGGTTCGCAGATTCATTAGCAACTCTATCTTCCATGATAGACATCCTGTTTGGAGTCCGGATGTATCCAGTCATTATCGACCAAAAATTTGTGCCGGCTTACGAGTCGAATGCCACTATAGATGAGGTTTAAGATGAGAACCCCTGGTATTATGATATTTGGAACTTTTTGGAGAAAGAGGCATATCCACCAGGGGAAAATGCCAAGGATAACAGGGCAATCAGAAGAATGGCCATTCAGTTCATCATCTGCGGAGGTAAATTGTATAAGAGAGGTCATCTGGGAATGCATAAGCTGTGCGTTGAAGCTGAAGAATCAAAATGCTTGATGGAGGCCATCCATGGAGGGGAATGCGGTGCGCATATGAATGGGGTAATGTTAGCTCGGAAGATCCTCAGACAGGGTCACTACTGGTCCACCATGGAGGAGGATTGTATCGGCTTTGTTCGGCAATGCCACAAATGTCAGATCCATGCAAACCGCATGAACATTCCGCCGTCGAAGCTGTACAATATGACTTCGCCATGGCCATTTTCAGTTTGGGGAATCGATGTGATCGGGGCTGTCACTCTGAAGGGGTCGAATGGGCATGAGTTCATCCTGGTCGCGATAGATTATTTCACAAAGTAGGTTGAGGCCCAATCTTATGCAGTGTTGAAGACGTCGCATGTTGCGAAGTTTATCAGAAACAACATCATCTGTCGTTATGGGGTCCCAAATGAGGTCATTTCAGACAATGGTTCCCACTTCAAGAAGGAAGTGATTGATTTGTTGGAAAAATACAACGTGGCTTTTTATAAGTCATCCACCTATCGGCTGCAGACCAATGGAGCGGTCGAGGCCGCTAACAAGAATATCAAACACATACTGCAGAAGATGGTGGAAACCTACCAGGATTGGCTAGATAAGTTGCTGTTTGCTCTGTGGGGCTACTGGACTTCAATTAGGACTTCTACTAGGGCAACTCCGTATTCATTAGTTTATGGGATGGAGGCCGTTCTACCTATCAAGATTAAGGTTCCGTCTTTACGAGTCCTGGCTGAGTGTCAGATAGCCGAAGCAGATTGGCAATAGAGCAGATTTGAAGAACTCATGCTCTTTGATGAGCGTAGACTGAAAGCACTGTACCATGTTCAAGGTTATCAGCGCAGAATTGCCCGGGCTTTCAACAAGAAAGTTAAGTCCAAGAATCTAAAGGAAGGGGATTTGTTGCTCAAGGACAACCGAGCTCCCATCCACGACCCAAGGGGCAAGTTCAGACCCAATTGGACTGGCCCTTACATCATTAAGTCTATCTAGTCAGGTGGAGCTATGGTTCTGATGGACCTAGATGGCCTAGAGTTCTCCCAACTGATCAACATGGACAAGTTTAAGAAATATTACCCCTGAGAGGCTCTCTAGGCTGAAAACCCGAAAGGGCGACCTAGGCCAAAGTTAGAGCACAAAAAATTTGAAATGATAAAAACTGAGCTCGCAAGGTTGAAAAGCCGCAAAGGGCGGCCTTGGCAAAAGTTAGAGCGCAAAAGGAGAGTGAAAATACTCGAGTGAACCTAAGCCTGAATTACGTAAGGCTTGATTCCCATCTTCGGGATACGTAGGTAACTTCATCTTGAAGTTTAGCCATAAACTTTTCCCTAATCAACTTTGTCCATTTGATCGTCTCGGCCATCTTTGTCTATTCAGCATTCAAGAGTTCGTTTATGATCTCCGGTGCAGTGCTTTTCAGACTAGGGGCAACTTTCCGTTCTTTGTCGCGATCTTCGGTGCTAGGACTAGGGGCAACTTTCCAGTTACTGGGGATCCGGGGTTGTGCATCTCAGTGACAGATTTCAGGCGTATCCAGTTCTGATCCATATCAAAAATGGTTTTGAAAAGTTTTAATAAAAGTTGACTTTGTTCAAAATTAATGTTTTTACAACTGAGACCATTTTTGGACCAAAGTGGAAAATTTTCAATACCCAAAACCTTCAATTTCATTGATTTCAATACAGAGTTCTCCTGCTCTTGCATACAAATTGAAGTTGCTTTTTATTACATTCATAACGAAAACTTGAAAGTACTAATAAAGCAACAAATCCAGGGCATAGATAAGTCAGGTGTTCCTACGCTCCCTCCCAGAGCTAGTCGAAGCCTCTGACGCCAAAGTGGGCCCTTCCTGTGCCTCTTCATTAAGCCAATCTAAGCACTCATCAGAGAAAGTGCAGCTGAAGGTGGGAGCGAGGACCAGGAGCTCTCTAGTCCTCCACGCTGTGGCATACCGGGCAAGCTGTGCGCCTTTAACCGGGAATGCAGCAGGGTACTCTATCCCCTCTGGCGGGCAAGTCTGATCATGTCCGAACTGGCGCCAGAACCAAAATGGAAAATAGAAGACACAGTGTGTCATGCCAATCAATTGAATCCCAGGTTGACGGGTCATGCTATAACTCATTGCCAGCAGATTGAGCCAAGGGCAGTGCCAAGCGATGAGGTTTGCAGACAAACTACACATCCAGTTGTACCACCACCCCTCATTCAGGGCATCAACCAGGCATTGTCGAAAAAAGTAACCACGAGCTGAGTATGCTGGGCAAGACTCTACAATCTATAACTTGTCCATCAACTACACCTGGGGAGGGATGAAAAATGAGAGAATAAAGAATAGAGAGATGTATGATAAGAGAAAAGTAAGAAAGGGTTTTGTGAGAAAAATCGAGCCTGAGGGCCGAGTGATGTGAGCAATACATATGTGAGATTAGGTGGGAAACATTACCTGCAATAGTAGTGGGCTCCCCGCATGCCTAGCCGTTTCCCGACGATGAAAAGCGTCTAAGCCCATCAATGTCTCAGCCAATGTCATGGCAATGTAGCTCTTGCCCTCCTTCAAACCTTGGGCAACCTCGATCAACTGGACACTGAATCCACCGGAACCCGTGACAAACAAGAAATGAGATAGCAAGCATAGGCAAAGCACGTGTCGCCGATAGCCCTACCAATGATGGTCGCCGCGGTCACCAGCATTAGAAAATCGGCAAACCAAGCTTGGGATGTCCAACTCCCCGTCATGAATCAATGATCGAGCATCATGCAAAGTGAGGCCGAACATTTGTCCTAGGGCTTGGACGTGGCCAAATCGGAGTTGAGGCAAGATTTCCTCGTTGCGCTCGGACTCCATCAAAGCTTGGAAATCCACGAAAGTAGGACACATCTCTTGCCCGCTGAAGCTAAAGATGTGTGTTACCAGATTCCAAAACCTTGCCGCGGCATGGAGGAAAGGAAGATACAGTGGATTACGGCCCATCGTGAATAGTGCATTCAAGCCGAAGCCCCGGAAGTTCAACTTTTCTGAGCCATCTAGAGAAGTGATCCAATTTGTGAGGTTTTGGGCAAGGAGTGCTTCCATTTGGTGGAAATTTGAGCTGAAATGAAGAGAATCCCGAAGCTGGAACCTAATATAGAAGATAAGGTAGTGAGTGGAGGACAGATGTCGTCATTTCAGAGAGTCTGCCATCAATGGCCGGTAGTGGCACACTAATGGCCGGCAGGGCTCCATTGATGGCCGGCAGTACTTCCCTCTTGCTCATTGGCTCCCTCACTGAAGACCCAGTTGTCCGTTGCAGTGGAGTCCTATTCCTTGTGTCTTTCAAGGTCTTGTTTTGTCCTGTTGGACTTTGTCGTGTCTTGTTTAAGACGTATTATTTTCTTTTTCTGTGTCAGGTTGTAATTATCTTCCTTTCCTTCATCGAGTTGTTGCAATTTGCTTATCGAGTTGTAAACTTGCTAGGCTTTGTTTTGTTTTGTTTATCGACTTGTTTTGTTATTAGTCAGTTCATTACCTGATTAGTGCAATTTGAGAGTTTGGTTTTCAAAACAAGACTTCGATTTCATTTACATTGTTGTGTAAAGTAATGCGATGCGATACGATGCATAGAATGTACAAACGAAACACTTTTTCAACAAAAAGGCTGTTTTCATTCCGTCATAGTTTCTTTTTACAAAAGAGATTGGCTTTAAAATAAATCCGCCTAACGCAGTACAATGTGCAAAAACTACTAGCAAAAAGGAAAATAAAACAAAAAGAAGATCAGCATCTGAAGTAACAAAATGTCTGGATCAGTGCCGGTGGCCTCAAGTGCGGGAATCCGTCTTGGTCCTCTTCCTGGACGAAGGTCTAGGATCTCCACCATCAACATCTGACTCTGAATCTGATTGCGGACTCATGACCTCCTCGTCAGACTCATCATCATCAGGGGCAGGTCCCCATGAACTAGTCCCTTGTCCTGCTCCCTCTGCTGCTTGAGGAGGTACTGAAGGGCCCGCCCCTACTCCTGCTGGAACACCCAATGGGCCTGGCGGCAAGAAAGGAATTTGAAAGAGGGACAATCCACCAAAATGCATTAGTAATCAAAATGTATCAGATGTAGAAAAAAATGATGTACTGTGAATATTGAATGATTTGCAGTGAATGTATACTGTGAGTGGTGTATGGGAACAATGTATCAGATCAATGCAGTGTGCAAGCTGTACAAATGATGGTGTGTTAAGAAAAGACTTCATGGCACGAAGTGCAGTTTGAACGAACTTACCGGAATGCTGTAGATACTGAGTAGGTCCATGCTCGTCTGCAGCATCCCCATCACTGAAGTCGTCATCGCCAGAGACTGACGAGTGTACTCAATGGGAGCCTGCAAAAATGATTGAAATCATTAGTACTCTACAGAATATCAAGTGAAATCAAATGACTGTACAAGGGATGACAGTGTAGTATATATCGGAGTCGAGCCATAACCTTTGACAAGCTCGTGACCAGCTGGAGGAGGAGCAAAGGGAACTTGATAAATCTCTCCAGCTCGGCCTCAAAGTGTCATAGTAGCAGGCAGCACTGGCCATCTAGACCCCTGTCTCTCCTTAGGACCTCTCCTCCTACGAGACCTGGTCGTTCCGCCCTTGCCTCTCGTAGTTGGAGCCCTCGCTCCCTCTCCTCCTCGAACACCAGTCAAAGGGGGCATCAGATGTGTCTGAATGAAGGTCGCATAGTCGCCTTCGGCATGGAAGTAATCTGTCTCCAGTCCTACCATGAACTGGATCACCTGGTCGGCGGATAACATGTGTGCCTCCCTCATCGATGGTGGAGGCGCCATCGGTACAAATGGGGGCAGGCAACCCCAAAGTCTGATGCACAAAGCGCTCACTCAAGAACCAGGCCCGACAGATCGGCCCCTTGAAGAGGATACGGTACTGAGACATAATCTGGGCAACGCGATACTAATCCCGGAGTCCAAACAGAATCACCTCCCATGGTCGCCATGTAATTTCAGACAGAGAACCAACGAGATGATCAGTCGTCAAAAAAAACTAAGGCAGGTGCATTGGGTTAATTAAAATAATCTTATTGCAGACTTACCTCACGTGCCACGACTGTGTGAAAATACTACCGGAAGAACATGAAGCTCTCCCGGGTCCTACGACGGAGCGGACCGTCATATACATTAGAGAATGGGACCGTCACTGCAGTCTCCTCCACCGGATCTGGAGCAAGCGCCGGGAAGTATGCATATACCCAAAGCTGTTGAATAGATGTGATCAGTACATCGTATGAACAAGAATACAGAAAGTAGAATGCAGAATGCAGTACAGTACATAACAAATGCAGGCCTAGACAGGCGGACATTAGATCCTGTGCATGTAGTGTATCATGAGTAGTGTGCAGATCCTGTGTGTGCAGTGTATGTCGTGCAGTGTGCAGCATGTATGGTGTACATAAAATGCAAAGCAGAAAGCATACAGTGTGACAGTGAGTATGGAGAGTACAAATGTTGAACAAAGCAAAGCGTACAAATGCTAAGCAAAGTAATGAAAAGGGGAACTAGGTTGTGCACCTCTCAAGCTCGCCAGTAGCCTCCAATCAATCTCCCACACATCCGAGAAGTGGAGCTCATGTATCCATAAAGAGTGGTGAGGCCGGTTGCGCCCCAGTTGTAGGAGCGGACTTGCGGAAGCACCACCAGGGCGCTCAAGAAGTACAAACCCACGGTATTCCACCTGTTCGAAAACAAGGTGGTACCAAAAAGGAACAGGAAGAAGCCCCTGGTGTACTGGTCCACTCCCTCATCGATCTTAGGATCCTCCCCGCGGAAATGCTCCTCGAACCAAGAGTATCTAACCAGACACGCTTGAGCAAGGGGTGGACATGCTCCAAGCAACACATCCCATGCAGCCACTCACTCCCCCATGTCAGGATCTAGGGAAATTGGATCACCTTCCATGCCCAGACCGGTGATCATAGCAAAATCAAAAGGAATCATCGTCATCTCCCCCGCTGTGGAAAAATGGAAGGAATTGGTGGTGTCCCACCACCTCTCCACAAGAGCCCCTAGGAGAGGGCGACTCACTGTAATCCGCGTCAGGCCGCAGCAAAATATACCGAAGTCGATCTCGTTGACAATCCGACAGACCCCCGTGGGGAGCACATCATACCAGTCGTGATCGGTCGTAGCGCCGTAGCCTCGAAAGGAGCGAGATCCCTCATGTTGAAAATATAGTTTTGAGTCAAATCGGTGGTGTATTGAAAACACATGTTCAAATCAAATGAGTAGTGTATTGAAGATGCAGTTCAAACCAAATCAACACAGTTCGAATCAGATCAGTAGTGTATTGAAAATACAGTTTAGATCAGATTAGTGATGTATTGAAAATACAGTTGCATCTAGAGCAGTGATGTGTCAAAGATGCATTCGAATTCAGAATAGTGACGCATGAGATGTGATTATGTGCAGTGTATACAGGGTAGTAATGTGTAAGGTGCATTCAAGGGCAGATCAGCAATGTATGAAATGCAGTCAGATCAAAGCGTGCGATGCAATCAGATCGAAACAGCGCAAGAGATGCAGGTATTCGAAAGTAATACTACAGAAAAACAGAGGTGGTACCTCCACGATAATGGCCGACAAGTGAGACATCGGCTCTCTCAATAAGAGGTCGTCTGGTACATCCTCATCAAAATCGGTAAAGGTATGGATGCCTCTTGCCACTGGAATGATGTGAGTCTCCGGATGGTACATCGCAGGGTCGAAGGGACGTACGTCCAATGGTAACGGTTGAGGCTTAACCTCTGGCTCAGCCGCAAACTCTACCGCTAACTCTACTAGAGGGAGTGTGGGGAAACCCTCGTCATGAGGCACATCGTCAGCCATTTGAGATGGATGCAAAAGAATGATGCGAAAATGAGCAAAAATGAGCAAAATGATGAAATTTAGAATAAACTCAAACCCTAAGAGAGAAAATTCAAGAAAAGTTGAAAAACCCGAGAAAGTGAACTAACCTCGAGAGAAGATCGGGGGAAATGATCCTTGAATGCGGGAAATGATGAAAAAAGCCTCAGATGCAATTTCTGATCGATTCAAATCGAAGAAAACCAAGAATCCTTAGTGATGCAAGGTTGTATAGGGTGTTGGGAGACGCATAGAATGCGCGAATCTAGAGAGAAGGCACACCTAGAAAGGAAGAAAATTGATTTCTATGGAAGGGTTTGTGAAGAAATGGGTTGGTTTTGAGCATATTTAATGACCCACGACTTAAAAGCCCTTTTTGCCCGAATCTGCCACCGATGGCCGGCAGGGGCACATCGGTGGCCGGCAGCATGATGTCGATGGCCGGCAATGGGTACTGATGGCTGGCGGTTGTCCCTGGTGACCAGCAACCTTCTTCAGCTTTCCTGGCCTATTTGATCTTGGAATCTGTTCTCGCGTCCCAACAATCCCGCGGAATGCTCAAAATTTGATTCGAAACGCCTCCGTGGGAGCTCGGGAATCACGTCCTCAATATACGATGGTTTACACCCATCAATGCGCACGAGGTGTATCCTTTTGACGCATCCCAAACCCTCCGGGAGGTGAACCGGAGGTCTCCTTTTAAGATGTCTTTATTAAGCATCTTTCTCTTCTGTTGGTGTCAATTAGCATTCGTCTGTTACAATAAACACCCGTCTAGTTCACATGCATTATTTTGCATATCTCTAAAATGCATTGTCATGCGTTTTCTCTATCATGCATTGTCATGCATTCTCCTTATCACGCATCGTCATGCGTACCTTACATGCATTGTCATGCATTTCCTTATCCCTATTATGCATTGTCATGCATTTCCTTGTCACACATCGTTATGCACTTCCTTATCATAAGTTGTCATAATTTCCTACTTTACACATTGCTTGTGTTGCTGCATGCTTTACTTACATGTGTATAATGTATCTTCCAGGTGGTTACACATTGTGCACGTGTCAGCGTGTGCTTTACTGATATGTGTTCATACCTTTGCTTGCTTTACACATTGCTTGCATTACTGCATGCTTTACTTACATGTGTATAATGTATCTTCCAGGTAGTTACACATTGTGCACGTTTCAGCGTGTGCTTTACTGATATGTGTTCATACCTTTGCTTGCTTTACACATTGCTTGCGTTACTGCATGCTTTACTTACATGTGTATAATGTATCTTCCAGGTGGTTACACATTGTGCACGTTTCGGCGTGTGCTTTGCTGATATGTGTTCATACCTTTGCTTGCTTTACACATTGCTTGCGTTACTGCATGCTTTGCTTGCATGTGTATAATGTATCTTCCAGGTGGTTGCACATTGTGCACGTTTCGGCGTGTGCTTTACTGATATGTGTTCATACCTTTGCTTGCTTTACACAGTGCTTGCGTTAATTGCGCTTGCTTTAATTACATGTGTTCATTCCTGCTATACACATTGCTTGCGTTACTGCATGCTTTACTTACATGTGTATATGTATTTCCAGGTGGTTACACATTGTGCATGTTTCGGCGTGTTCTTTACTGATATGTGTTCATACCTTTGCTTGCCTTACACATTGCCTGTGTTAATCCCGCATGCTTTACTTACATGTGTTCAAATTCCTGCTTCACACATTGTATGCATTGTCACGTATGCTTTACTTACATGTGTTTATGCACACTTCGCATGCGTTGTCACGCACTTTTGAAATGCATTGTTATGCATGTTTCTAATGATATTGTACCTGTGAAGGTCATTTCTTTTTCAGGCATGATATTGTATCTACGGTTTATTTGAAGCTGGCATGGCCAGACCAGCCGCACAGGTATGCACTCCGCGTGAAACGCGGTAAGAATTGCATAATTTTCTTACATCCTTCCTGTTGGAATATGTAGGACTGTTGTTCACCTGCTTAAAACAGTTGCATGATTTGCTTCATTACAGCATTCTTGGCATGATTATTAGTCATGCTCTTGTATCTTGCATACCGTTTGCATTTTGCCCCAACCTCTGGGCGCATCTCTGCATGCCTATATTGATTGATTATCTGAGTCTTCAGCCTTGTCAAAAATGGGTCGTCTCTGAGCTTTGACACTCACTCCCGTCACTTTGTGACTGTTGAGTTCTATCAAAGAGGGGCAACTGTAGACACCCCATTTTTGACTGTCCTCAAGACTTGGTTGTGCTTGTAGGTACACCCAACAACTAGTTCGATTGCTCGTTGAGTACTCGACTGTCGCGGCGGAACGTCACCGATTCGAGCTTGCCGGACCTTGTATCCTTTCTGCCCTTTTTTTTTTGGACCTTGGCTAGGTCCTTTCATAGTGCACCTTTTGGTGCACTGTCGGCCATGGCATGGCACTGCCGGCCATTGATGATGGCTGGCACCCCCCTGTCTCAGCTGGTTTTCCTCCAAATCTTTTGAGCCAGCTGGTTTTTGTTTGCTCCCCTCCATACACGTGTATGGAGGGATGGAACCTTTGTAAAGCTTCTTGAAGAGGCTTTAGCTTTGCATTCCTCTATATAAGGAGAGAGCCTCTCTCCTTAAAAGGGGTTCAGCTATTTTGAAGAGAAAAAGCTCTCTTTCTCTCTATGTTGTTTGTGTTTTGTGCTTAGAAGTTAGATTTCCTTGCACTTTTACACTACAACACATAGAGACACACCACCACCATTGGACCAAGCTTCTTGGGAGGTCTTCTTGAGGTCTGAAAACTGGTTTCCACCCCCAGAAGTTGCTGGTTTCGAAGAGGGTCTTCAAGGGTGAGTATTTTTCCCATTTTTGTACCTTCTTGTACCTCACTTTAGCCCTCCTTGCATATTGATTTGGGCTTTGATTATAACTGAAAAAAGTCTTGTATTTAAGTGCTTTTGAAGTTTGTTTAAGGTCTTTTTGTTGCTAGGGGTGTATAACCCCCTTGCATGCTTTGTTTGGCTATGTTTTAAGCCATTCCTTGAGGCCTCCGAGCTAGCATTGGTTTGGCCTTCTTACCACTGAAATCCAGTGGATTTTTAGTGGTAAAGGTGTGGTTTTGAGGTCCTTAATCAGAGGGGGTGGCCTCCTCTCTTTTGGTTCCTCTTTGCTTGCATTTTTGGTCTTCCAAAGGACCATCCCTCCATGTATTTTTGAGGCTTGGTTCAGGCCTATTTTTGTGACTTTTAGGACCTGCCTTGGCCCTTTCCATGGCTGGTTTGGTCATATTTTGCATGCATCTAGTATGTGTTGTGTAACTCCATTCATAGCTCATCAAAGTAGCATGTGTGTTTAGCTTGTGTTGAGTCCATTTCAGTGGGTTTTTGGTGATGTTTTACCATGCCATAAATCTTTGTTGGGTTGGTTATATCACTCCATGCTTGCATGATACACTTGTAGTGTAAATCCTCTAAACTAGCTTCATCTGCTCCATGCTTTGCCATGTCATGTTAGCTTGTTTGGTTTACATTTCAGCATATATATTGTCACCATTTGGCATGTCATGACCCTATCCATAGTTGGTTTGATCATCCTTTGCATGCTCCATATAGGTGTAGAACAAATCTTGTTTACTAGCCCTTTGTGCATGATGTTTTGACTCATCATACTAGCATATTTTGGCTTTTCTTTAACATGATTTTATGCTTATTTTGGGCTTTCCTAGGACTTTTTTGGGCTTCCATGGCCATATCACTCGTGCTTTGTATAACTATAGTGTAAATGCTCAGGCTAGTCTTGGGTTTTGAGGACCCTACCATGCCATACATGTGATGTTTGCATGCTTTGCCCTCATTCCATATGCTATTTTAGTCCATGAACTTTTGTCATACACTTGCATTTGACATGCCTTGAATGCTCTATAGAGCTTGTGCTTTATGCCTCAAGAATTGACTTTTGTACATGCCATTAAGCCTAAGCCTTTGGCTCATCATTTCAGTGCATTTTGGGTCTTATTATACCATGATGTAACTTTGTTTTATGTTGTCCAAGTCTTGTCACGATTGGTTTCAATAGGTGTAGTGCATTGCCTCTTTAAAGCCTTGCATGCTCCATGTTTTTGGCTTTGTATTCTAGCCTAGGTTGGCTAGCTTTGAGCTTAGTTTTGGTCTTGTTTGGACCTACCCTAGGACTGTTTTAGGTCCCCTCGGCCCCTTGGGGTTTGCCTTGTATGGCCATGGCTTAAGTCCCTTTGCTCACTTTGAGCTTTGAGCATCATAATATGCTATGCTTGCATTGTTGATTTGATTTGGCATCACTTTACATGAGATTTCAGAGCTTGCCTCATTGTCATACATCCGTGTTTGTTGCTCCTTAAGCGTGCTTAAGAGTTATCCTCTTTGTGCCTTAATACTTGAGCCACTTGGCATACATGTTTGCCTTGCCATTTCATGCTTTTTATGCCATCAATTCATCACTTTTGGCCACTGATTTGGGCTTAGTTGAGAGC
The DNA here is from genome assembly GCA_025200525.1 of Camellia lanceoleosa. NCBI lineage: Eukaryota > Viridiplantae > Streptophyta > Magnoliopsida > Ericales > Theaceae > Camellia > Camellia lanceoleosa. The sequence continues at coordinate 59,029,859 of CM045762.1, forward strand.
TGCCCACATTAGTTTAAGTCCATCCCTTTGCATGTTGTCGCATGCCTGTCTTGCATATTGTTGTATGCGTGCTCCATCTTTGCATGTTGTCGCATGCTAGCCCCATTACATGTTGTTGCATGTTCATATTGCATTTTGTCATGTTGTCCAAGGTTGTCACCTCACATCATGCCTATGTGCTTGTTGCATGTCATTAGCCTTGTTAGGTTATTCATATTGCATGTTTGCCATCCTTACGTATTGCATTATTTGGATTAAGTGTTAATCCGAGCACGAGGAACGAGGAGCGTTTTATACTCTGAGTGATGGAACATGTCTCAATTCTCGGTCGCCGAAGCTCTTGATGATTCATGATAGAGTTCTAGGGTTTACTTGCTTTATTTGTGCATTCGTTTTCATGTTGATTTGCACAAGTTGGATCTTTGGCCATCATGCATCGGGATGCGTGATTGATGGTCGTGGATCCGACTATGCCTCTCCCTTGATGTTTTGAGGTGATTTGGGGTGGCATAATGCATACATGCCCTTGGGAGACCCTCCATTTTCTCTATTTTATGCTTTGTTACAGCTTGGTGTCACAAAGACACCAAAGGGCCAAGAAGACACCATTGATCGCGGCGACTTCTCATCATTGGCGAAGCGGTGCCTTCCACGGCGGCGGTGGCCGGCAGTGCTCCTCCATGGCTGGCAGGCCACTGGTGTATCCCTCCAGCAGTGTTTTGGTAAGTTCCAGCAACAAGCACCGAAGACACTGTAGCTCTAGAGAAAAGCCTCTAGAGAGTATATGCGTTTGAGGCGAGGAACCGAAGCGAGCATGCATACCCTCCTCTTCTTCAAATAGAGCTGGAATAGCATTCATTTACTGCTTACTTGTTAGTTAGTAGTTCTGTAATAATTAGTTGTAGCTAGTTATTAATTCAGTTTTGTAATAAGTAATTAGCTCGTGAGCTGTTGATTAGGCGGCTTGTATTATTTATTCGGACCCTCTGAGCGAGGGCACAATTGTAATAAGTGTGCGTGTGTGTGACATATGTCTTCCAACCCCACGTCTTTCTCCCTTTTATTTACCGGCTTATGACGGTTAGATTAGGGCATGTTTCAATTAGCATATTTATGCTTGCATGTTTGCATTCATTCATCTGTATTGCATGCACCGGGCTCGGCGCATCATACTAACTGCATTGTATTTCAATTCCTAGTTGAATACGTGTTAGCTGTAGCATTATCATATGCCATCTTAGAATAGCCGAGGCTATCTTAGTTACATTTTTGCATGTGTTGCATTAGGCATTTCTGTATAGTTAGGATCATGCATGGATTTCTAACATAGCTTCTGTTTTGGCTTGGAGTACTCGGTAAGTATTTACGCTTTAGCATCCTTGCATGTGTGTGAGTAACTGCTATGATAGCATGCTTACCATGAGGCTACCTGCTTATGTGATATAACTGCTCACGAAGTGACCTTCCCCAATCGTACCCAAGTTCCCGAGCTGAGGCAACTTTGGTGATGACGGACACGTGGCCTTTGGCAACGAGTCAGAATTTCCTAAATTCCCCCAAAATAAAATATTTAGGTGGCGACTTTGTATCTGGAAAAGCAGTCCATGTTTGGCACTTCTTTTAAAAAAATCTATTTTCAAAAATGATTTGCCGGATTTGGACTCTTTGATGATTCATCGGTCCTGCATTGTACTCTACGAGATTAGATACACGGTTGTGACATTGAGTCCTGAACTGTAGTGAGCCCAGTGAACAAAATGGGATTTCCCTCCCGGGATGTTCGGGGATGTCTACACGTGGTTAGTCCCAATGGTTTTCACAGAAGTAAAAACAGCTTCATAGAGTATTACAACAAGTGACTTGCCCAATACTGTAATAGACACATTTGTTCGGAGAATCACATCAATTTGATGGTTTGGCAAAGCTATCTCCCTAAACACCTCTTCGACCATATCAAATGCAAAAATGTAAACACAATCCTTTCTTAGATTAAATACAACCTAATGAGCAGCCCCATTCATAAACGTAGGCAAGGAATCAAAACCATAAAGTTCATAACATAAATCCCCAATACAAATGGATCTCCAAGAACCCGTGCTAAGCGCAAAAAGCTCCACCCTATGCACAACACAATGACGATGGTTATCCTTTGCACCCATAATTTTCACCACTTTGTAGCCATTACTCATGTGGTCGAACCCAAATCCAAAATCAAACCGAAGCAAGTGACGACGAGCCTTGGTTACAGAAGAACAAGACTTGGGAAGTTTCATGAATCTCCTAATTGATGGGTTCCATAGAACAACATATTCTGAGCCATAATAATCCAATAAGCACAACAGCCCATCACTTGAACCAACAATCTTGTCGTAGTTTTGAAATGGGTAATCAAGTTTCACAAACTCATCGCGAAATGTCTTGTCATCAGTAAATGACAAGCATCGATCTCCATTCTCATAGTTAAACTTGATGAGTAGTTTGTGAATGTGGTTTGATTTAGTTCGATTGAGGTGTGTGGTGATGAAACTTGGGTTGGTGATTAAGGAGTACCAAGATTTATAGACTGACCTGAATCGAAGCAAAGATTTCACAGGTAGTCTAGCAAGGATTTCGACCAAGACATCCTCAAGTATGCAAGCATTCGACACTGATTTCTTCGTCGTCGTTGTCATTTTTCTTCTCTTGCTTCTGAACTTGTTCGTCGTCATCGTCGTAGTCTTGCATTTGCTTTTGGTGAAAAGGGCAAAGAAGAGAAAGAAAGTAAATAGAAGTAAAGACGTGTTAAAAATTGGAGAATTTTTAGTATTTAACCCTAATACCATAATAATAATAATAATAATAATAAGTTTATCAATTTAAACTTTAACTTTTTTTTTTTTCAACCTAAACTATTTACTTATTTTTTCTTAAATAAAATTGATAGAAAAAAAGTTTGATATTTTAGCGATTAAACAAACATAAAATGCCTAAAATACTTTTTTCTTTTATAACGGAGGTGGATGCAACGGTTCGTATCATGACCGTGTTGTTGATGACAGGCACAGTATTTAGCTTGGTCATATCTTGGCAGAAGATGATTTGGAAGGGGTTGAGGTTCTAGGAGCTCTAGGTGCCCTTCCTCTCGCAGCATTTTCAAAGCTTGAGAGAGACTCATGTAAAGCGGATGGAAATTTCGGGCTGGGGGCCGATTTGAAGTGGTTGGTTTTCGGCCATTGAGGGAAGTGGTGATAGTGTTTACTTCTAAGCATTTCACAGCTGTGCTACCTTCAGTAGTAGCATTGGAACTGTGAGAAACATTCTTCTTCAAATGGCTCATTATCTTCTACGAAGATTCCTTGTCGGATGGCATCCTCGATTTGAACCCCCATTTCATGAAGGGCTGGAAAGGTAAACAAAGGTAGAACGACCATCTTTTGCAGCAACTTGCTATGCAGATTCCGAACAATTATCCTGATCTGATCTTTGTTGGAAGGCCTTGTAGTCATCATCGAGGCCTTCGCTCTCCATCGCGTCACGAACTCTGAGAAACCCTCATTTGGCTCTTGGCGGGTGACTTCGAAATCACGAGTTGTGACCTCGATCTGTGTGTTATAGGAATATTGAGCAATAAAGGCATCAACCAGCTCTTCCCAGTTCTGTTTCACAGAGTCCTCCAATTTTTCATACCACATTGTGGCTATCCCAGACATGGTTCGGCCGAAGAGAGACAACTTCTAGGCTGTGGTCAAACCTATTGGCCTCAAGATGTCAGAAAATAGGTGGAGATGCACCATTGGGTCTCCAAAGCCATCGAAGCAGTCGACACGCGGCATTTTAAACCGCTCCGGTAAGGTAATTACAGATTCAGTATACCCGTCCTCTAAATCCGGGATGGAGTCCACTCCCTGTGCCCGCTTGAATAACTTCTCTAGTTTATTGACCTTAAGTGTAGTTGAGTCAACCTCAAATTCAAATGGAGCTTCGCTTTGGTGGACAAGAGCTTTAGAGGCCTGTGCTGGGATTGGCTCCACCGGATTGCCCTGAGTCTCTTCGACATTTGCAGTATGGGCAGTGGCTCCGAGTGTCGGGTTACTCGTGGGACGTGCATGAGATATAGAAGCCGCAGCTTGCTGTGGCTGTTGTTGTTGTAGCTGGGTTATCACTTTAGCCTGACGAGCCATGACTTCAGCCTAACGGACTGCGTCCTGCTGCCGTGCCTCGATTGTTTGTTGCAGGTACCGTATCCGTTCTTCCATATTGGCTGGGGGATACTGAGCCATGGGAATGGGTGATTGATCTCGTATTGAGCTGAATGCAGACAACTGTTCCCAGACCAGACTAGACCCGGGTGAACTGAGGTGTGACTACAGTAGAAACTGTAATGGTGAATTCTGCCCAAACCTCCTTCGTCTTGTAACCAGTGGTGGTGAGGCAAACACAGGTTGCTTCTGAACCAATTCTGACCTGACAAAGTCTATCAATACAAGTCTAGTGTACCCGGGGGATATTGGAGCCTTCTGAAGCTATGGTTCCGAGACTACCCCTGCAAAAGAAGAAAACAGACAACATCTCAGCCTAATTTTACCAGAACAAATATGAGCATAGCTGAATGACTGCATCCTCTATTGAATTCTGACCAAAATTCTGCCTGTAAATACTAATGCCCGCAGGCCTGATACCCAGACTTGCAAATTGATATATGCATTTCTGTAGAGACGCACTCTAAAAGCACATAATAAGCAAGTGAGAGCCAAAAACACCCCTATGGAGGGGTAGTGTTTCCCTGTCCTAATTTCATCAAGAACTAGGGTTTCACTACGCACACAGCGGTTTCAAACAACCTATAATCGGGTAAGCAACCTATCCTAGCTTGGAATGGTCACTACAGTTTCCGATATGCACTAGGTTGAATGGTCAAAAAGGGTGCCCCGGCAAAAACCGGGGTTTGTGTTCCCATCGTGGCAGAGCCCACAACCGGTCAACCTTATGCCACGCTTCTCAAAGCAAGCCTCCGGCAAACCGTTCAGGAATAGCATACGACAAATATAGTGTCCTAGGCACACCAATGCACATGCAATGCAAAGAAACACATAAGTGTAATCAAAACAAGATATCATGAGTTCGAGTCAAGTTCTCTAAATCCCCAGCGGAGTCGCCAGAAACTGTAGACGTGCCCAAACATCCCGGGTTCCCGCGTGCGAGATTGGTGCGAAAATCCGTTTTGTTCATTGGGCTTACTACAGTTCGGACTCAATGTCACGGTTCTGAATCTAATCTCGCAAAGTGCAATGCAAGACCGATAAATCACGAAAGAGTCCGAATCCAACAAAATGTTTTGGAAAACTGATTTTTGTAAAGAAGTGCCAAACATGGACTGCGTCGCTACCTAAATGTTTTATTTTGGAAAATTTAGGAAACCCCGACTCGTGCCTAAGGCCACGTGTCCGTCATCACCAAAGTTGCCTCGGCTTGGGAACTTGGGTATGAGAGGGAAAGGTCGTGCAATGAGCACCCCAGCTCGCCCGATCAAAGATCGGCCTTTACTACCATGATATCTTGTTTTTGAAAACACATGCGTTCCTGTTCCGGTTTATTAGCTGGAATTACTATGTGATGTGCACAACACACGAGTATAGACTAGATCGCCTAAGTTGGAACAAAATATTTCATGTTTGTTTAAAAATGGTTTGAAGGTGCTACTCGCAAGTAGGCTAAGATGCGGATTTTCCACCCTCAAGTGGGCTTAGAAAACATGATTTTGCCACTCTCAAGTGGGCTTAAAACTCGCATTTCGATGAATTGTTTCAATTGAAGCAATCCAACCTTCACCCATAGGCATTCAGACAGTTAAACACTTAAGCATATAGCCTCATGGCAAGCATGCTATCATGGAAACATTCACACTCATGCAAGATGCTAAAGCATAAAAGCTTACCTAGTACTCTGAGCCAAAACAATAACTAGTTAGAAATCAATGCATGATCCTAGTTTATGTCAAGATGGCTAATGCAACACATGCAAAATGCAACTAGAAATAAGCTCGGCTATTCTAAGCTAGCATATGAGATGCAACTTGATAATCATGTATTCAAGTAGGAATTGAAATACAATGCGGTTAGTATGATGCGCCGAGCCCGGTGTATGCAAGACAAATGAATGATGCACGCATGCAAACATAAGGTATGCTAATCAAAACATGACCTAGAACTAACCATTGTAAGCGGTTAAGTAAAAGGGAGAAAGATGTGGGGTTGGAAGACATTCACACACTCACACACACTTATTACAAAATTTTCCCTCTCGACGGAGGGTCCGAATAAATTATACAAGCCAACCAATTGGCTAACTATTCTAGCTAATTAATTATTACAAAAGCTTAACTGATTAAGCAAATTAATTAAGTTAGAAAACATACTAAGTGTGAAACTAAAGAGGCTGCCACAACTCCGCCTTGGAATGATTGAATGATGCATGCTCGGTCGCCTCACTCGGAAACCCGTTGCCATGCCTCATGTTGCCTCTGTTTGCACTGTTTTGCACCTCTGAGAACAGTGAAAATATCTGTGATGCTTCTGAACCACTTCATGGCCATGCTGAGAGGTCATCGGCCAGAGGACAATGGCCATCGGCCAATTTTGATGATATCGACCAAAAATTCCTAGCCGATCGGCACTTAAGATAGCCGATCGGCCATCTTTTCTTGCAGATTGTTCCTTTTGCTGCAGCAGAGGACAAACAAGGGCATGGCAATACATTTGCAAGAAAATGTTATGCACCTACACCCCTTATCATGTTTGAGACTCAAAGGAGTGTAGTGTTCAACCCTCAAGCCATCAATCACACATTTCGATGCATGATGGCCAAAGAGGCCGAGTTGCACAAATCAATATCACATGAATGCACAAAAACACATAGATGCCTTAACCTCTATCATGATTGATCAAGAGGGTCGGCGATCGAGAATTAAGGCACGTTTCATCACTTCAAGCATGAAACGTCCCTCGTTCCTCGTGTTTGGCTTAACACCCAAACCAAACACAATGCAATGCATGCACAACTTAACAAAGCTAATGGCATGCAAACAAAGTAATGCAACATGAGCATGCAAACACCATGCAATGCAACTCAAGCATGCAACATGTGAACAACAATGCAATGGTAAGGGCCATGTAATGCAATATTCAATGGACCAAAGCAACCCCAACCAAGCCTCATGCATTCCAAGACAATGACCCAAAGCATGCTGAAAATGAAGTTCGAAATCACATACAAACAAACATGCCGATTGGTTCACAAACAAGGCATAAAGACAACAACTCTCAAGCACATTGAAGGAGTGAAAAAATGTGAGGGTGTGGTAATGAAATAAGCTCTGAAATCATGCAAGGAATGATGCCAAATCATGCACATATGATAAGCATAGCATGCTAATGGGCTTAAAGCTTAAAGCTAGCCAAGGGACTTGCACCATGGCCATATCAACCAAGCCCCAAAGGGCCAAGGTGACTTGAAACAGTCCCAAGGAAGGTCAAAACAAGGCTAGAAACATTCTTGAATAGGGCTAACTCATGCTAGAATGGAAGGCACAAAACATGATGCACACAAGGCCAATAAGGATGATTGCATTACACCTACCAAAATGAAGTATGGGATGACTTTACCAATAAAAATCAGAGTCATGGCATGTCAACATAACACCAAAAATGGGCTAATACCAAGTCAACACATGCTAGAATAATAAGCTCACTCATTAGGCATGCAAGGTTAGCAAAGAGGACTTACACTACAAGTGTAAGAAGAAAATGAGGGATGCTCTAAACTACCAAAAATACAGTTGTATCATGGCAAAATAGGACCAAATACATATTGAAATGGTGACCCAAGAGCCTAGGCAAGATGGCATACACAATGGCTCATTTTTAAGGCATAAAGAACCAACCTTCCAAAGCATGGAAAGAGTGAAAGATATGAGTGCATGACCATGAAATATGCTCTGAAATCACATAACAAATGATGCCAAATCATGAAGATAGTCCAAGCAATGCATGCTAGTAGACTCAATACACGAAGCTAGTGAGCAAGATTGAACCATGGCTATACAAATCAATGCATGCATGGCCGAAAAAACATGAATTAGACCTTAAACATGGTAAAACATGAACAAAATATTCTTAGAGTTGAGCCAAAAGCATGCTAGAATGATGATCAAAAGCATGATACACATTAGGCTAGTGAATGGAAATGCACTACAAGTGCATGGAACATGCAAGAGGCCATCAAACCAACTTTAGACAGAGTTATGACATGCTAAATAATGACCAAAAACATGCTTAAATGGAGCCCATACATGCTACTTCATGAGGCATATAAGGCTAGTTTGCAAGAATTACACTACAAGTGTATAAAGCATGCAAAAGGTGACCAAACCAGCCATGGTCAGAGTTAAGAAAGGTCCTAAAAGTCACAAAAAAAAAAAATGCCTGAACTAAGCCTCAAAATGGTAGAAACACATGCTCATTTGATAGGCCAATAAGACATGCAAACAAGAGAAGAAGAGGGGGGATAACCCCCACCCATTTGGGACCTCAAAACATGTTTTTTACCACTAAAAGTCCTTTGGATTTCAGTGGTTAAAAGGCCACAAAAATTTGTTTTGAAAGGCCTTAGAAGATGGCTCAAAAGCTATACAAGCTAAGAAACAAAAGAGAGAGACAACCCCCTAACACAAAATAGGCCTAAACCATCACTTTTAGGACTGAAAAACAAAGTTTTCCTTAGTTCAAAACCAATCCAAAAATAGTTTACAAAGGTGGTAAAACAAGCATGCAATGTTGGCCAAGATAGCGTACAAAATGAGCTTAAAAGAGGGAGATGCTTACTCTTGTAGCACAGCTGCAAAACAGGTCCAAACTCTGAGCTAAAACCAGCTTTTGGAGCTCAAAATGATCCTCAAAGAACCTCAGCCCAATGGTGGTTGAGTTTGATCAAGGATGCCTAGGCAAAGGAGAGATATATCTCCAAGTATATCTCTTGCATGCACACAAGGGCAACAGAAGGAGAGAGATGCAGAGATTTTGCTATGAAATTTCTAGAGAGAGAGGAATTTTTAGAGAGAGAGGCTCCCAAACTTTCTTAGGAAGTTCTTAGTCTTTGAATATGAGATATTTGGCTTCATATATAGCAATGTAAAGCTTTTGGTCGAAAATATCTCAATTGGAAATATCCGATGCAGTGCACAACAACTAGAGGAGAAATATCTGCCAATTCTGGGCATTCTGGACATTTTTGGTCAATCGGTCAACATTTGTGGCCGATAAGGTTCACTTTTGGCCAACTTATAGCTCCTGAGGTCAAATTGTGGCCGATGGACCTCCATAGAGGCCGATGGAAAAAATCAACTCTAGTCCCTAACTTGAAGCAAGCCTAATTCCTTCATCTGAACTCATTTTTAGGTCATTCTTGAGCCTAAACTATAGCCCCGGAAGTATTCTTTCCAATTATACAAGCCTCACATCAAAATTCCATGTGTGCTAAGAGATATCCCTCTTTTAGTGAAGGTTGCTCAGTTTCGGTCCAACCAGAATGATGCCCAACTTCAGCCAATCATATCTCCCCCATCCGGACTCGGCTTTAGGAGATTCTTAAGTGAAAAATGAAGCCCCGGAAGTAAGATTTCTAATGGTGTGGCCTCATAGCTTAAATCCGAATACATAAAAGGATAGACCTGATTTAGCGAGGGCCGCTCGACTCTCTCTTAACGGTTCATGCCCATCTTCTTTCTCAACTAGGTTTCTTCCCTCTTCTCCTCTTTTCTTCAACTCGAAACCCCCAAACAAGGTGTTTTGAAAGATTTTTCAAAGATTTCATCTCTCTTTCATTCATTTCCACTTTGTCCTTGCTCGGTTTACCAAAAAGCGCAACATTTAACGAAATGCGAACGTCGAAACATCGTAGGAATTCTATTTCAAAAACATTTTGAAAGAGAGGGTTTTAAGGTCTAAAAACCATTCAAAATAGTTTTAGTCCAGAAATGGGGTGTGAGGTTAGGATATAACTCTCCTCTCGCTGAAGAAATCGAAACTTTGCCCTGCACGTCTTGGATCACCAAGTAAACCATCATTAGTGCCCAAGTCTTAAGGGCGGTAAAAAGTGGGGTGTCTACAGACCATAATATCAAATCAACTTCACTTTTATCAATTGAAGCTCTATATTTCGGAATTCATTTCAGTTCTAACCACTTGTCAAACTTTGTTACATTGTAAAAAAAAAAAAAAAAAAAAAAAAAAAACTAAAATTTCAAAACTAACAAAACAAAATTAGCAATAACTATGTCATTGAACAAACAAAGAAAAATTGAATAAGAAAATGACACAAAAAAAGGTTGATAAAAAAGTGAAAAAATATTCATAAAATGATTTGATAAAATAAAAGTAGGAAGGTTTACAATCTATACAAAATCCCATAAAAATTTATATAATACCCAAAGATTTAAGAGATAGAGTGAATACTAACAGCGACCAGCGGTGAGGCAATTAGGGGAGAGATGGATGGCAAATGTGGACAGAGACTCAACGAGAGAGGAAGGGAGTGGCGAGAGGCGTGATATGTAATCTTATATAAGAGAGAGAGTAAGTGAATTAGGCTTAAATGAGAAGTGATTGGGTGTGTGTGATTGTATGTTTATTAAAATACACATGGTTGGAATGCATTAGTAAATTGGCAGATGGGTTGCTTGGAGTCGTGGGTTGGCATTTTGAAACCTCCACCCGTATTGCCCTTACCCCGCGATGATCTCCAAGCTACCCCACTAGATTTCAAAAAATGTTTGATTTAGTGACTTCCTTAAGTATGCAAGCATTTGACATAGATTTCTTCATCGTTGTCGACATTTTTCTTTTGTTGCTTCTGAACTTCTTCGGTATTTGGGAAAAAAGACGATTGAGACTAGACAAAGACCAATGAAGGGATGTAAATTTCAACCACAAACTAGAACATAAAACCCAAAACCTATAAGGAGCATAAAACCAAAACCCTAGAACTACACAATATATCTTGGGTTAGAACCTAAAACCAAGATCTAAACTTGTCGTATCAACATAACAGATCAAAAATCGAAACCCTAGATTCAACTTTCCTACAGATTAGAACACCAAGGATCGATTACTAGCAATGAAAATTGAAAATCAAAAACTCATTTGGTTTAGTGATTCTGAAATAATTTTTAAAACTCTATTTGGTTGTAGAGTTTTCAAAAATAATTTTTGAATTTCAATCCATCTTTTATTGTTTATATGTGAACTTTTTAAATATTTTAATCAATGATTTGAATTTTTAGATCTACTCAATCTAAACACACTTAAAACCTACAAAATTTATGAAAAAAGAATCTTTTAAAAAATCATTAAATACTAACAAACATGCCCACCAAAATTTTTTTTTTTAGTTATACTCAATCTAAATACACTTAAAACATAGAGATAAAGTTGATTAACTTGAAAATATGATGTACTACATAATTTGATTAACTTGAAAATTTGATGTATCACATACTTCAAAATATATATATCGATTCAATTAATGCAGCTTTGGTAATAGAAATAAATTTGATCTAAAATAGTCTTAGGAATAAAGATAAATTTGGAATAGATTTGAAATAGTTTTGGTAATAGAGATAAATATGATTTAAAATAGTCTTGGGAATAATGATAAATTTGGAATAGATTTGAACTTTGGGAATAGGGATAAATTTAAAATTGCATTGGAAATAGTTTTGGAAATAGAGATAAACAAATGAGATTTCAATTTCGAGCTCTCAAAAACCTATTCAAAAATCCAAATCAAACGGGGCCGTAGATTCTTATCTTGCGATCCAATAAATTCTATTGTGCAATAGGGAGTCTTGAAACTAAGTTAGTGTTACCAAATTTGTGCATCATTAACCTCTCTCATAATGGTTTTGTAAGGAAATTGCGAACAAAATATTTTCAAAATTGAATGCTGTAGATACCCCATTTTGTTCGCCCTTAAGACTTGGGCACCTCACTTTGAACACTCGATGATGAAATGTTACGCCGTGCAATCGTTTGAAACGTCAGCAAAATGGTTTGGTTTCAAGCTTTAGAAACCTAAACCTTGCACCTCCTTTTTGAACCAAAACCTTATTTTTTTTTTCTGACCTAACCACTTGGGGAACTGCTTACCAGCAAATTACCTGCAAGCCATTTTCATTAGGCCGACTATACACCCTTATGGCCGGCCAGCCATGTTCAGCGACATTAGATATTTTACAGCAGCCAGCTGTCTCCATGCCTATGTTTTGCACCAGCTGTCTCTTTACAGATATTTCCGACGTAAGATGTCCTTTTTCTATAAATACAAGGCCTCCTCTCATGGTTTGGGGTTAGAAATTTTTGCCAAGAATCATAACTTGTCCAACACACTTCCCTCTTCTCTTGCAATATACATACACCTTACAAGCTAGAACTTGAAGCTTTTGCTTTGATTTGTGAAGATAATTTTAGCCTCTTGAGTGTGCTTAACTTGTGGTTTGTGAGCAAAGAAGCTTTTCTTCCCTTTAAAGGAGTAATCTTTGAGCTTTTGTACCACCTTTTCTCTCTCTTTTCTTTTTCTTTTCACACTATTTTCAGAGTGTTTTGAGGCCTAAAATAGGTGATTTAAAGTCACAAAAAAGAGGAGGGGTTAGCCACCTTTCCTTAGGCTTGTTGGTTGGTTGAAACCCCTTGGTTTTATTCTATTTTTGCTCACTTTTTCCACCTCTGGAAGTTGATTTTCAGCACTTTTTTTTGTGTTGTTTCAGTGGCTTTTAGTGTGTTAAATTATGTTTTGAATATTATATTTGTGTTGTTGTAAATCCTCAACGATTTGGTGTAGGCCATAGTTTCCAATCCATTTGAGTTGATAGCCTTTTCCTTCTTTTTTATAGCTTTCATATACATATTCACACCATTGTAATCATCCACTTTTCATTAGCACTCTGCAATCTTCCTCCTTTCTTTTTTTCTTTGATTAAGAATTGTATCAAACAAAAGATTGTTGCTCATGGCATAAGAAAGAGACCCCTCATGCTAAATGATTTAATCTCTTCGGAGGTTCATTACTAGGCATTACATCTCTCTTATGCTAAGCGTGATCTGTTGTTTGATACTTCTCTTCATTGCTGGTGTATTACTTCTAAGGGACTAACTTAATAGTTAGACCCTTGGAAATCACAAAGGAAAGAGTCATTATAGCTCATTATCGAGTTTCGATTTGGAGTCATTCTCGCTCATTTTGGGTTTGACTCCGTGTTCATTATCGCTTGTAAATGTGTTTGATTCTTCCTTTGTAGTTTCCTCTGTAGAAAACGGCTTGAAAAGCTCATTTCTCGGGTTAAGTCGTGCTTGTTATTCTTTTAATTGCTTTTGGATTTAGTGGACGTAACCATCACCTTTGGACAAAAAGGAAGAAAAGATAAGAAAATGGAAATGTAAAGGAAAAAAGGGCTAATAAATTTAGAGTAAAAGAGGTAAAAAGATATATAATTTGGTTAGGCTAAGTCAGACGTTATTCTAAACCTATTGCGTATAGAATCATCGGATACTATTTCAGTGATATTTGGTGATTCATGAGGCAAGTCTACCCCATCCCTTGAGGTAACTCCATGATAGGGAGAAGGTATTGTTTATCTTTTGTTTCATTTATTGAGCTCTTATCCTATCGTATCATCACACAACACATTTACGATAATTGATGATTTGAGAATTGAATCTACTCCTCCCTTGATCATCTCCATTATAGAGAAGGGCAGAGAGGATAATCATCTCTTGGAAACACTTTATTTTTGCTCTGTTTCAGCAAGGTATTCCCTAGAAATAGTGGCCAGCCAGCCATCATTCTATACGGCCGACCACTCTCTTAGGCCGGCCAACCACCTATTTCGTATAGACAATGGCATTTTTACAGTAGAACAGAGCAGAATCTGAGGCCAAAACAGAATAATTTTCTAACTGCAAACAGAGCAGATTCTAGCAGCAAACTGAGAGGTTTACGGAGGATGTTCTCAATTGCATGCATGTGGTTCCTCGCCTCCCATTCGAATCCATTAGATTAGTAGTTTTAATATTAGTTTTGCTTCCATTTGGACTTGTAATGATTAACTAGTTTATTTGTGTTTGTAATAATTTAGTTAATTCATTTGGTGTTGTAATAATTAGTTAATTATGACATTCATTCGAACCCTTTTGTGTGAGGGCAAATTTGTAATATTTGTATGTCTTCCAACCCCATTTCTTTCTCACTTTTGCTGACATACTTGTCGTGGTAGCATTATGTTTTGGTTTCACATCATTGCCATGTGTTGTATCTATTTTTGCATACGTTGGGTTCAGTTCATCATTCTAATATCATTGTCATTTCGTACTTGAATACATGCGTTACCGCATGCTTTGAAATGATCCATGTGACATGTTAACTAAATCGAACTTAGTAGTTGCATTTTCGTACGTGTTGCATTAGTCACTTTGCATATTTAGGAACATCCATTTTGCTAATTATTCTAGTCTCCAATGATGTCCAACCTTATTGCCCCTAGTTTTAGGGCAACTTCCAATCCTACAATGCACGCCTCATATTCTGCAACACACCTATCTCATAACCGTACTGATTGGATGCTCTGTCAAAGTACATCGTCCATGTTTCCTCTTCAACCTACAAAATGTCCTCATCTGGGAATAGGTACTCTTTCGTCTCATCTCCTTCTACTGGGTGGTCTGCCAGGAATTCCTCTACTACTCTCCCTTTGATTGATTTGCATGTGACATGCTTGAGATCAAATTCAGAGAGAAGAAGCAACCAACGAGCTAGCCTACCCATAAGCGTTGGTTTTTTACAAAGGCATTTAATAAGATCTACTCTTGAAACTAGAATTACGGAGTGAGCTAACAAGTAGTGCCGCAACTTTCTGGTTGTCTATACCAAAGCCAAGCAAGCTTTCTCAAGGGGAGTGTAGTGAGTCTCATAATCTAGCATCTTCTTGCGCAGATAGTAGATGGCATTCTCCACTTTAGCTTATGATTTCTGAGCTGGCATGCACCCCATGATCGAATTCGTTACCAATAGGTACAAGATCAACGGCTTTTCTAGTTCGGGTGGCGACAACATAGGTGGATTCTATTGGTACTGTCTAACCTACTCAAAGGTGAACTGACATCGATCATCCCATTGGAACTTCTTCCCTATCTTCAAGAGACCAAATAATGATTCATAAGTCAAGGTTAATTTTGAGATAAACTGTCTTATGAATTGCACTTTACCCAGAAAGCCATGCACCTCCTTTTTAGTCCTCGGTGGTGGCATTTCTAAGATGGCCATAATTTTGGAAAGATCTACTTCAACCCCCCTCTGCGTAATCATAAATCCTAACATTTTCCCTGCAGTCAAGCCAAAGGTGCACTTCTGCAAGTTCAACCTTAGTCTGTATTCTCTGATTTGCTCAAAGAACTTTTCTAGCACGGTGTAGTGGCCTTCTTGCTCCTTAGACTTAACAATCATGTCTTCTACATACACCTCAACTTCTTTAGGGATCATGTCATGCAAGATCATGGTTGCAGCCCTCTGACAGGTAGCCCCAGTATATTTCAACCCAAAAGGCATGACTCGGTAGCAGCAGGTACCCCACGGCGTGGTGAAGACAGTCTTCTCTCTGTTCTTCGGTGCCATCAAGATCTGATAATACCCAGAAAACCCATCCATGAATGAAAGCAAGGCATGGCCAGTAGTGAAATCGACAAACTCATCGATGTGCGGCAATGGAAAGTCATCTTTCTGACTAACTTTGTTCAGATCCCAGAAGTCGACACAAACTCTAATTTTGCCATCCTTCTTTGGAACTGGGACACTATTAGCCAACCAAGTTGGGTACTCAGATACCATCAAGAAACCCGCATCAATCTGTTTAGTGACCTCCTCATTAATCTTCAACACCCAGTCTGGACGAACTGTACACAGTTTCTGTTTTATTTGTTGGGCCTTTGGGTCAAGATGGATTGGGTGCTGTACAATCTTAAGATTGAGTCCAGGCATGTCTTCATAACACCATGCGAAAACATCTTTGAACTCTTTTAATAAAGCGATTAAACGCTCGTGTTCCTCCGAAGACAACGTAGACCCCATCTGGATCAAGCAAGGATCCCCCTTAGTACCCACACTAATTGTAATGATTTCATTTGTGCTTAACACACCTCTCCTCCTCTTGGTCAACCAAATTTTCAAAGCCTAAGGAATCTCTTCCTCTCTGTTTAAGTCAAAATTTTGAAAATCAAGATTAGTACAACAAACCAAAGGCACAGAGAAGTAAGTGAAATCTACAACATTCCCATTCAAAAAGTCTGGATCTTTGGTTATAGTAGACTCAAAAGAAAAGTTGAAAGATGACCTAGACAGGACCTTGGTATTTGGGTTACCACTCCTGGAAGTAGTAAACTTAGAATAACTTGAATCTGACTCTGACTCCACAGACTCAGTGGAATCAGATTCAGACTCATTATCCCATTCATAACCGCTGATGGTGCCCTTCTCAAACTTCCAAACCAGGTGTGGAGCCTCAGATGCATCCATGATGAGACTAGTAAAATCCATTACTAGTTCATCCTCGATCATTGAGATGGTAAAACTATCCCCCAAGTTGATAGGCTCAGTTCCAGCATTAGAACTTGTTAGTAGATCAGCCAATGCTTTGCCCAACAGCTCCTCTTCACCATCGATGTCCAACCTGGCAGTTCTGCCTTGATCTGCATTGATGCTCAGGTCCGTCTGCTCATCCTTCTCTTCTAGTAACTGGTGTTTGAAGAAGATCCCAAACCTCGAGTACCTTGTCTTTGTTTCCTGGTTAAACCAAGGCTCTGGAAATCCATAAAAAGGGAAATCTTCCCCTTGGTGGACAAAGCGTCCGTTCAGGGTTCCCCAAATTGGCTTATGGACTAATTCATATTGCCTCCCGGTCCTCTTTGCTTTAAGTCTCCCCCTCGACTCATCCCCCTTCCTTTGCCAATCTGCAGTGGTAGGCTTATATCCCAGCCCAAAAGTGTGGGGGTTATGACTCATCTCTTTGGCAATAGTACCTCATTGCCTGCCACTCCTGCCCAGTCTTGATCCTGGAATATGCCCTTGTTTGTTCATCATGTAGATGGACTGGGCGCTAACGTAGTTCCCGTTATCTTTTACCATGATCATTTGGATTAACCGGGCCTCCGCAAAGGACAATGTGGCGAGGAACACATTCTTTTTTCCTTGTATGATTTGCAGCAAGGGCGTGGTAATTCCTTAAGGAGAGTGGATCGCATAATTGTCGTATACAGTAGCAATCCCACCTTTAAAGGGGTACTTCACAAGCTGGTGAACTATTGATAACACTATCTTCATTTGATACAGCTAGGGCCGTTCCAGGAGTAGATTGAAAGTTGTCGGTACGTCCTTAACATGGAATTCCACCTCATGCTTAGACGGGCCGATTTGTATGTAGCTCTTGAACATTCCCATAACATCCCAGCTAGTGTTGTCATAACCTCGGACGGATGGGGTTGTGGGTGTGAAGTCAGCCGACTTCAAACCTATAGCATAGGTAGTCCTCGCCGGACAAACATTAATCGTCGAGCCGGTATCTACCAGTACCACTAGAATTCACTTTTTTCGACTCTCTAGAGTCATGTACAAGGGTCAGTTGTGATTCGCACACTCAGGTGGCAGCTCTTTATCTGTAAAGGATATCACTAGCGCAACATCCTTGGATGTGACCAATGACACCAGTTGCTCAGTGGCGGTGTCAATAGGCAGCTTTGTTCTATACATTGCCTCAAACAGAGCCTGCCTATGCTCCTGAGGAGCCATTATCAGTCCCCAGATTGATATGCCTGCTTGAATTTTCTTGAGTTGTTTCAAGACCAGGTCTTCCTCAATGTCCTTCTCCTTTAACTTCTCTACCTCTCTCCCAGAGGATTCTGGCTAACCTATAGCTGAGGGTTTGAAGTACCGACCACTTCGGGTCATGTAGCTAATCTCGTCAGTATACCATATATCATCAGGGGTATCAGTTTTCCACCCTTCGTCAGTGTACGCATGACTTAGGTCACTATCTTCCCACCACTTCCCTGCGGTCATGGAAGGGCTATTATCGGGTTTTACCTGGAGCATGTTCACATCACGACCCCCATCATCATACCACTTATCTTCCACAACAGTTTTGGTTTCTGCGTTCCAGTACTTCCTAAGCTTTTTTGGCATTCTTTTCCTCTCACTAGGCTCCCTCTCGGGCTTTCCCGTGCTTTGGACATCTACCGCTGTTGGCTCGGTCTTTGCTTTTCCTTTCTATTTTCCCTACTCCACGATCATCTGTCTCTAGATTTCTTTTATCCTTTCTCGTTGGAATTGCTCCAATGCTTGTTCCTTCTTAGTCAAAGGCACGACCTCAGCATTGCTACTAACACTAACTTCATTTTTTTTTCACAGTCTCTTTTATTTGCTCCTCCACATCTGATTCTTCTTCACTTAATCACCTATTACTGGTTTCAGGTTGACTTGGGTCCCACCAACAGATTTGTACGTTGCCTACATCCTCTTCTTTGAAGAAGTAAAGATTTTCCAGATCCTCGTATAGTTCGGCCATCTCTTCTTTCAATTTTTCCAAGTCATTAAGGCCTTGTTCAGGCCAATCATTCAGATTTTGCCCTAGTGCATCCTCCCCAATAGCGTTAATGCTGAGAAAGTTTGGCAGTATGGCTACTGGTTTTGGCTGATCAACGACCACAATGTACTGACTGGGATCGTACTGTTCTGCGAGTGAGGCCCCCTTCTCAATAACTTGGGTGTCAGACAATCTCATTTTGAGTGCATTCTTCTTCTTCTCTCCCTCTGCCACCACAGTCCCTAGTTAGGTTTTGGGTATTATGTCCATCATGTACATGGCTGTGCTTTCTGGAATAACCACCTCTGGCTTGGGTACATGGGATGGGCTAATATATGCACTGGAGTTAAAGGAAGGTGGTAGTGTATGGATAAGGTTAATGTTTTTGGGCGGTGGGAGTTGGTTATGGGCTGGAACTGGGTTGGTAGTCATGTTTGGATTAGAGGGTGGGGCGATGATTTTATTGTTAATGAGATCTTGGATTTCATGACATAAGCGGTAGCAACAGTCTGTGGGGTGACCATGTTGTTGGTGAAAAATGCAGTATTGGGTAGGGTCATGTCTAGGTGGTAGTGGGTTAGGGAGAGGTCGAGGATCGAGGGGTTTCAGGTGCCCCTTTTCCATTAGCAATTTAAGGGCGCAGGCTAGGCTTATATGGAGGGGGGTAAAGGTTCTTTGATTTCAGCTTGGACTGGTAGGTTATGAGGGTTGTGAGGTTGTTGCAGCAAAGGATCGGCCATTTTGGCCGCTGTGACGACAGTATTGACATTTGCAGGCCGTGGAATAGTGTTGTTGCTAGCATTGGTATTCCTAGTGAATGGTCTTCTTGCAGGTTCGCTTGTTCTTTGGATAATGCCTTTCTTGAATGCACTTTCAATTTGGACCCCCAACTAGTGTAGTGAAGCAAACGTAGACAACGACGCCACTATCATGCTCTGTAGCATATTTGGCTCAAGATTTTGGACCACCAGCTGGACTTGCTCCGTTTTAGAGGGTCTGTTTGTTATCCTAGCCGCCTTTGCTCTCCATCTGGCGACAAAGTCGATAAAAGGTTGTTTGGTGTTCTGGGTAGTTGCTTTAAGCTCACTGATGGTTACCTCTATTTGAGTGTTATATGAATATTTGTTGACAAACCCCTCAGATAGCTCCTCCCAATTCCGCTTCGTAGAATCTTCCAGTTTAGCGTACTAGATGGCTGCTACATCAGACAAAGTTTTACCGAACAACGACAGTTTCTGAGCCCGAGACAGGCCCATAGGCCTCAGTACATCCAAAAATAGGTGAACATTTACAATTGAATCCCCACTCCCATCGAATTGTCAATGTAGGGCATCTTGAATTTTTCCGATACTCTAATCGAAGCCTCAGTGCACTCGTCTTCAATACCCAGAATGGAGTTAAAGCCTTGGGACTTTTTCATCACTTTCTCTAGCTTGGAAATATTGATTAGGGCCGGATCAATATCATTAATGCCAAAGGAAATGAGTCCTGCAGGGGGCTGTGCCAGAGGCCTGTAAGCTGGAGCTGGTGGAAATATCTCTTGAGGATTTGGGACTTGGGGATTTTCCACTAGTAAAGGTGGATCAAGATTTGGCTGGGGAACCGGGACTGGATGCATGGTAGATGCGAATGCCCAAGTTGGGCATCGCAGATCAGTGATGATTTCATCTTGTGGAGCCATTCTTCAATTCATGGTATCCATGGTTCTCTAAAAAGTTTCCTTCATAGCAGTAAATTCTTCTATGTTATGTGCCATTGCTGGTCTGGGTGAATTGGATGCAGGTGAACTGATTTGGTGAGAACGGCGGAGTGTTTGCTGAGTGCTTTGCATTGGTGCTGCTGACTGTCTGTTCCTTCTTTATCAAACAACTGGTGAAAGTGAGACTAACACTGGCCGACCACCAACAAGGTCTTGAGTTTTGCAAAGTCTACCAGAACAAGTCTAGAGAACTTGGGGGGATATTAGGTCTGTCGAAAGCTATGATTGTAAACTACCTAGGAAAAGAAAGGAAAAGAAATGCAATCCAAATCAGACAGTACGTCGGCGCAATTTGCAATAGATATAATCATATAGCTGAAGAACTGTAACTTCCACTGAACTCTATTTCCAAATTGATATCAACCACTGATATGAACATTCCTGTAGTTTCACTATAAAAGCACATACCAGGTAAAAAAACCAAAACACCCTTATGAGGGGGTAGGGTTACCTTGTCTTAGATTTGGCATGATTTAGGCTGTACTACTTCAAGCAAGTAGTTTCATAATAACCTGTATACAGGTGAGTACCCTGTCTTAATTTTGAAAAGTCGCTATGGCTTTACTATATGTAGCTAGGCCCAATGGTCAAAAGGGGTACCTCGGCAAGATTACCTAATATACCTCTCACACTTGACACCGAGAAGTGAAAGGTGGATCAAGCGGTACAACGGTAATCCAGATCCAATGGTTGTGTTTCCAACATGGTAGAGACCATGATTGGTCAGCCTTTTGGCAAGCTTTTGGACAAGCCTCCAGCAAACCGTCTAGAAATAGCAGTTGGAAAACATAGTGACTTAAAGTAACCATGCAAATGCAATGCAAAGAACAAATAAGTGTAGATAAAATTTCACATCACGAAGTTCAAGTCAAGTTCTCTAAATCCTCAACAGAGTCGCCAAAAACTGTAGCTTGCTTTTCGTACTCCTTTCGAATACAATTATCCTAATAGTTTAAACTCCCGTAGCTCTGAATCTAGTTTCACAAGTGCAATGTGAAACAAAGAAAAACAAAAGAGTCCAAATGCGGCAAACCTTTTTAGAAAATTAATTTGAATCAAATATGCCAAAAATGGGTTGCAATGCCATATTTTAGAGTCGCCGCCTAAATATTTTGGAGAAATTTAGGAAACCCGTGACTCGTGCCACTTGTCCATTATCACCAAAGTGTCTCGGCTCGTGAACTTAGGTATGAGAGGAGAAGGTTATGAATTGAGCATCCTACTCACCTGATCAAAGATCGGCCTCTACTAGTCATGATGTGATTCTTATTTACATTATATGCTCTTGTTCCATTTATTAGACTAATTTTACTAGGTGATGCACACAAGTATAGATCAATTCACAAAATTTGGAATGTTTTATGTTTGTTTTGAAGAAGTGTTTTGAATAAGTGTCACTTGAAAAAGTGAGCTCGTATTTACAGTAATTAAATTATTCCAACTTAAGTAAAATGGCCTTCATCCATAGGCATTCAAGAGATATATCAAATAAGCACTTGGCCTCAGGGAAAAACATGCTCGGTATGGCAATAGTAACACTCATGTGCTATGCTAAAGCAAAAAATGCTCACTTAGTACTTTAAGGCAAGTCAAAGAAAACTAAAATAATTAGAGAAAAAAATGCATAACCCTAAACAATTCAAGATGACTAATGCAATGCATACAACATGCAATTAATAAGTTCGGCTACTAGCATGGCATGTAAGTCAAATCAAGACATGCGACAAAGCACGTATTCGATTAAGGAAGTTAAAATTGACGTTTGTTAGAATGATGAGCCGAACCGTGATGCGTGCAAGACGAATGGATGCAAGTCAAGGAAAATGCTAAGTAAATATGATGCTACCATTATAAGCAAGTAAATAAAAGGAAGAAAGAAATGGAGGTTCGAAGACATATACATTTATTATATATTTGCCCTTGTGTAGGAGGGTCCAAATGTTCGAATAAACTACTTATTGCAAATTTGAATGAATAAACGAATAACTAGCTATCTAATTTATTACAACAAAGACATTAAAGACATTATAACAATAATAATAATAATTATAACCATAATTACAACAAGATAGTATTACAACAATAAGATGAACAATAATATGAACATTAATACTACAACATTAATGTATATAAAAAATGCACAAGGATAGCATGCACGTCAATGAAGATGGTTTTTAGAAGCTGCTCTGTCTGCCCTCTAAGGAATTGCTCTGTTTCACCATTAGCCACTACCCTTTGTTTCTGCCAAAAGTACTTTGCTTACCAAACATTGGAGCCCGGCTGCCCCTATTGAGGCCCGGCTTGGTAAAAAAAAAGGCCGGTCGTGCCTTATTTTCTTGTAGAAAAATGTTTTTGTGCTCTGTGGTGAAAACAGTACAGACAGAGCAGTTTTAAACCATGTTTGTCCCTTCTACTCTTCTCTATCATAGAGAAACTCAAGAGAAGAACGAATTCGAGTTCGAAACCATCAATAGGTGGAAGTTGATTGCTTGATGATTTTGAACATAATTGGGAAAAAAAAAATAATTAATAAATGCAATGAAAGACAACCACCCCTCCTTTCTATCATGTAGTTACCTCAAAGAGGGAGGCAAACATGCTGTAGCTCGGCTTTTTCATGCCCCCGTTTCGGAAACTTGAAAATAAAAGCCCTACAGTTCGGACTCCCGTGGTTCTGAATCTAATCTCACAAGTGCAATGTGAAACTGATAAACACCAAAGAGTCAAAATCCAGCAAATCGTATTGGAAAACTGATTTTGAATCAAAAATGCCAAAATTAGACTGCTTTCCCAGATACAGAGTTGCCACCTAAATATTTTATTTTGGGAAAATTTAGGAAACCCATGACTCGTGCCAAAGGCCACGTGCCCATCATCACCAAAGTTGCCTCGGCTCGGGAACTTAGGTACTATAGACTGCCCGAACTCCGCTCCGCGCGCGAGGGTGTGAATTGTAGTTCTTAGCTACTACAGTTCGGACTCATGTCACGGTTCTGAATCTAATCTCACAGAGTGCATGGTAAGACTGATAAATCACCAAAGAGTCCAAATTCGACAACTCGTTTTGGAAAATCGATTTTAATCAAAAAGCGCCAAACATGGATTGCTTTGCCAGATTTCAAAGTCGCCACCTAAATAATTTATTTTGGGGAAATTTAGGAAACCCTGACTCATGCCCAAGGCCACGTGTCCGTCATCACCAAAGTTGCCTCGGCTCGGGAACTTGGGTACGAGAGGGGAAGGTCATGAAATGAGCACCCCCGCTCGCCCGATCAAAGGATCGGCCTTTACTAACATGATATATTGTTTTTGAAAACACATGCATTCTTATTTCGGTTAATTAGCTAATCTTACGACGTGATGCGCACAACATACAAGTATAGATTAGATCGCCTAAATTGGAACAAAACAACTCATGGTTGTTTGTTTGAAAATGGTTTGAAGGTGCTACTCGCAAGTAGGCTAAGACACGGATTTGCCACCCTCAAGTGGGCTTAGAAAATATGGTGATTTGCCACTTCAAGTGGGCTTAAAACTCGCTTTTTGATGAATTGTTCCAATTCAAGCAATCCAACCTTCATCCACAGGCATTCATGCAGTTAAACAGTTAAGCAAATAGCCTTATGGCAAGCATGCTATACATGGCAACATATACATCTCATGCAGTATGCTAATACGTAAAAGCTTACCTAGTACTCCGAGTCAAAACAAAAGTTGGTTAGTAATCAATGCATGATCCTAACTATGTTAACAATGCCTAATGCAACACATGCAAAAATGCAGCTACAATAGGCTCGACTATTCTAAGATGTCATGTGAATGCAATTTAGATAACATGTATTCAAATTGGTATTGAAATACAATACAGTTTGTGTGATGCATCGAGCCCGGTGCATGCAAGACGAATGAATGAATACAAACATGCTAGCATAAGGATGCTAATTGAAACATGCCCTAAAACTAATGATCAAAAGTTGATAAGTAGAGAAAGAAATGGGGGTTGGAAGACATGCATCACACAGACGCACGCCTATTACAACAGTTTTGCCCTCTCGATGGAGGGTCCGAATAATAAGCTAACTAGCTAATCTAAGCTAATTAAACTAATTATTACAAAATGAAACTAATTAACTAATCCTAGTTAACTAATTAGTTATTACAACACAAATGAATAGCTAGGTGCATCAAGTAATTAAGTACAAAACCAAAGCATTAGCTAGCTAAGCAATGCAGATAATTAAAGCAGTAAAAAGAGGTCCTCGGGGCAAGGGGTGCATACATGCTCGGTCGTCTCGTTCGGAAATCCATCACTATGCCCCAACTTGCCTCTGTTTGCAATTGTTCTCAGGACACTGCACAAAGCTCCAGATAGCTTCTACTCTAACATAGAGAGCTCCAGGAAGGCTGCCGACCACTTATTGGTGTTGTAGACCACCTGTAGACCACTCAAGTATGCTGCAGACTAGAAAAAGTGGTCGGCTAGCTACTTTTTCTGGTCTGCCGACCAGAAAATTTTGCATAACTCCATTTCGCTGCAGCAGAGAACAAGAAAGGGCACGACAGTGTATTTGCAAGGTATGTGTGTACAACCACCATCCCTATCATTTCTTAGGCTCAAGGGAGTGTAGTTCTCGACTCTCGGGCCACAAATCATGCATCGCAATGCACGATGACCGAGAAGCCAAGTTGGCACAAATCAATGTCAATGAATGCACAAATAACACATAAGGGCCTTAACCTCTATCATGCATGATCAAGAGGGTCGGCAACCGAGAAATGAGGCATATTTTATCACTTCAAGTATGAAACACCCCTCGTTCCTCATGTTTGGATTGACGTCTAATCCAAACACTTGCAATGCAACTCAAGCATGCCAACATAATGCAATGCAACAAGCATCCAAACATAATGCAATGTAACAAGCATGCAAACACAATGCGAACGACAACATTCAAACAACATGCTCAATGGACTTAAACTGAATGTGGACAGATCTCAAACATGCCCAAAACAGTGGCCAAAATGCTGAAATGATGGCATGAAATGCAAGAAAATGCATGCACATGCAATGGCTCATCAACTAAGCATAAGAGCACACCCTCAAACATGATGAAGAAGTGACAAATATGGAAGTGTGACAACACTATATGCACTGAAATCATGTATGAAATGAGGCCAAACCATTCAAACAACACAAGTATAGCATGCAAGAGGGCCTAAGGCACAAGGCCACCAAGAGGGACAACACAAGAGGCATGCAATACATGGCACAAATGATTGAACAAGCCATGGACAGAGCTCAATTAGGTCAAAACAAAGACCAAAACATGCTGAGATGGGAGCTCAAAAGCCTAGGCATGCATGCATACAAGTTAGGCCACAAACAAGGCAATAATGCGTAACCCTTAAAAGCATTCAAAGAATGAAAGAAGTGAGAATATGGCCATGTTATATGCTGTGAAATAACATGTTAAATGATGCCAAATTATGCACATGTCACAAATGAAGCATGCAAGATACCTCAAAACTCAAGGCTAGCAAGGCCAATTGCACTACAGCTATGCAATACATGAAGCTCATGGCCAAGAAAACCCAAAACAATCCTAGAAAATGCCAAAATGTTGCTAAAACATACATGGAATAGAGCTAACACATGCTAGCATGAAGGGCGTGAAGCATGGAGTATGCAAGGCCAACAAAGAGGATTACACTACACCTACCAAAACCAAGCATGAGATGACTTCACCAACTAAAATAAGAGTTGTAACATGGCAAAATAAGACCAATTACACATTGAAATGGTAGCCCAAAAACTTAGGCAAAATGGCATACACATTGGCTCATACTTAAGGCATAAAACACCGACCCTCCAAAGCATTGAAAGAGTGAAAGATGTGAGGGCATGACATTGAAACATGCTCTGAAATCACATATCAAATGATGCTAAATCATGCAAATAGCCCAAGCAATGCATGCTAGTGACTTGAATACTCAAAGCTAGTGAGCAAGAATGAGCTATGGCTATACAATGCAAGGCATGCATGACCGAAAACACTGAAATCAGACCTAGAGCATGCTAAAACATGGCCAAAAGCTTGCTGGAGTGGAGCCAAAAACATGCTAAAATGATGGCTTAAAGCACAAAGCGTGTTAGGCTATCAAGGAGGATTGCACTACAAGTATATGAAACATGCAACAAGTGGTCAAACCAACCCAAAATAGAGCTAAAGGATGCTGAAATGAAGTCTAAGACATGCTAAGATGGAGTCAAAACATGATAAAAAGACATGCTACTTTGATGAGCCAACAAGGCAAGCAACCAAGACACAAGGAGAGGGGATGACCCCCTCCTATTTGGGACTTCAAAACGCACTTTCTACCATTGAAATTCCTCTTAGTTTCAGTGGTGAGAAGGCCAAAAAGAGGTGGTCCCAATAGCTTAAAAGGATAGCATAAAATAAAGCCAAACAAGGCACAAAAGGGGGTAGACCACCCCAACACCAAAGAGGCCTTAAACAAACACTTTAAGCACTTAAAATCAAAACTTTTTTCAGTTGAAAGCAAGGCCTAAAACAGTATGCAAAGGGGGCCAAACACTTAAGCAAAACAAGGCTTAAAAGGGGTAACAACTTACCCTTGAACAACCACAGCAAACCAGCACTTCTAAGCCAGAGAAAATAAACTTTGAGAGTCCAAACAAGGTCCTCTAGTACCTCAGCAACAAAGCAATGGTGCTTGATTAGGTGTTGTGGTGCAAAAGTGAAGACAAAACACACTTTTAAGCAATATATATATATATATATATAGAGGGAAATATAGGGAGATATATATTTTGTATATCAAATTTTCAAAACCTCTAGAAAGGGAGAGGGGCCTCCCTTCTTATAGAAATCCAAGTCTCAAGCTTGTTGAGTAAGCTAGAGGCTTGGTTCAATCCCTCCATACGTGTATGGAGGATGAAATCTGTGCTCACCAGCTGTCACAGCTGGTACAAAAATATCTGCAAAAGCAAATAAAATGGCCTCGGCCAACAAACATGGCCGACCGGCCAAAAACGGTGCCGACTGGCCACAAAGGGTGTTGACTGGCCACCACTGATGGCCGATGGAAAGAAGGAAAGGCTGATAGGCATGAGGTCTGGCCGATGGGTTGTGGGGCTGACCAACAAGCCACCCCCTTCCCTCAGAAACAAAGCCACAAGCTCTTGGTCCACAACCAAGCACAAAACAGACAAGTTGAGAGGTTCTAAGGCAAGGTGCGTAGCCGAGACCTTCAAGAACTCAAAACGAACATGAGTATGGATGATCATCGAGTGTTCAAACGATGACGTCCAAGTCTTGACGACGGTAAAAAATGGAGTGTCTACAGTTGCCCCTCTTTGACAGAACTCGAAAGTCGTAAGATGACGGGGTGAATGTCAAACCCCAGAGACGACCCATTTTTGACAAGGTCGAAGACTTAGACAAACATACAAGATAACAATGAGATGTGCCCGTGGGCAGGGGCAAGACGCAAACGACATGCACGATGCGGAACATAACTTATGATTATGCAAAGAGGGCTGTAATGAAGCATTCATGCGAAATAAATACAACATTTTAAGCAAGCGAATAGGAAACAACAGTCTCACACATTCCAAAAGAAAGGATGTAAGAAAATTATACAATTCTCACTGTGTCTCACGCGGAGAAAGCCAAAAGCAACTACTGAGTATACCCGAAGTCTCAAACACAACACCTCCTAGTGCATCAAATGCAAAAGGAGAAAGGCAACGAAACGCATGTCAAACGCGAGAGGAGAAGGGTAGCAATCAAACTGAATCGGATGTTCTCTTGAATGAACCGTACATACAATATCGTCTGGTTTCACCCACTTCAAATGAACCGTACATACAATATCGTGCCTGCACAAAAGAGAGATTTTGACAGGTACAATGTAATAGGAACACATGATCAATGCTATATCAAGATACAATTTCAATACAAGATGAACGCATGCATATGTGATACCGATGGAAAGGTGCATAGCAATGCAAGTGAAAAGTGCACAACAATGCAAGTGAAATGTGCATAACAATGCAGGTGGAACGATGCATAACAATGCAACTGAAGAGGTGGATAACAATGCCACTGGAACGTATAACAATGCAAGTAGAGTGTGCGTGACAATGCAAGTAAAGAGGTGCATGACAATGCAAGTGAAGCGTGCATAACAATGCAAGTGAAGAGGTGCATAACAATGTAGGGAACGTGTGTGACAAGGCAAGTAAAGTGTGCATAACAATGGAAGTAACGTGCGTGACAACGCAAGTAAAAAGGTGCATGACGATGCAACTAGAGTGTGCATGACAACGCAAGTAAAGTGTGCATGACAATGCGACAAGTGTGCATGACAACGCAAGTAAGGTGTGCATGACAATGCAACGAGTGTGCGTGACAACGCAAGCAAGGTGTGCATGACAATGCGACGAGTGTGCGTGACAACGCAAGTAAGGTGTGCATGACAATGCAACGAGTGTGCGTGACAATGCAAATAAGGTTTGCGCGACAATGCAACGAGTGTGCATAACAAAGCAAGTAAGGTGTGCAGGACAATGCAACGAGTGTGCGTGACAACGCAAGTAAGGTGTGCATGACAATGCAACGAGTGTGCGTGACAACGCAAGTAAGGTGTGCATGACAATGCAACGAGTGTGCGTGACAATGCAAGTAAGGTGTGCATGACAATGCAACGAGTGTGTGTGACAACGGAAGTAAGGTGTGCATGACAATGCAAGTAACGTGAAATGTATGCTCCATGCAATATTATGGTGCATATTCTATGCAAGAAAGAGAAATATATATTTTATGCAAAACAACAAAAATGCATGTTCAATGCAACATGCATGCTCTATGCCATATAATCGTGGATACGTATCCAATACAACATGCATATGCTATGCAAGCGTGATGATGCATATTCAGGCGATGATGCAAAATTCATGTTCCACACAACAACATAGAGATGCACATATTCAATGTAAGCATGGTAAAGGCATGTTCTCTGCAATGTTGAGATACAACCTCAAAACGAGATGAGGCATGCTCAATGCAAGAGTGAAAAGGCATATAGCAAATGCACACCTTGCAAACATGACAAAAACACTGTAATGCAACATATTCAAAAGCAATTTTCGAATCTTGCAATATAAAAAAGGATACGACAAAGGATACACCCTGTGCGTATCAAGTGCCGCACATGGAAGACACGGTTCGAGGTCACCACGGAGGCCGCTTAAGCTTCAAAAGTGTATTTTCTTGCACTTTCTTGAGAGATGAGGGTACAAATCAACAGAACTACCCCAAACAAGGGCATTTTAGGTCCATCGGCCACAAGGGGGAGCCATCGGCCACCCATCGGCCATGAAACAAGCTTATCGGCCAACAATTTGGCCGATCGGCCAAAAGTGGCAGATTCGGGGTAGTTTTGTCCATTTGCCTCGGGTCTTTAAGTATAGGGTTCCAAACCCTATCCTTTCACTTCCTCTTTGCCAAGAAACATTCCCCTCTCTCTCCAAATCACTTTTCCTCCCCCAATCTGAGCTTCAAGCGCGTTCTTGATCGTCCCACAAACCTTCGATTCACGAAACCCTCGTAGTTTCAACATTTTGAACCGATTGGAAAGTGACTTCGGTGCCTCTTTCTTTATTTCCTTCACTTGAGGTTTGTTTCCCCCAAGTTACCCTTGGTTTCCATGCCTTCTTCCGCACTTTGACCTTTTCTTCCATTTTTCACCCCTCATAGTTGACTTTCGGTTGACTTTTGGCATTCTTGCCCATTTTCCATTCCTTCGACCATTTTCTCACTCTTCTCGAGATGACGGATGACATTCCACAGGGTGGGGCTCCTCCGGGGAAGGAGATGGGTCCCGAGTTCAAGCTCTTGCCACTCAATGTTTGGCCTTTCAACCCGGCGACGTACCAGCCCGAGGTACATGTGTTGCCTCCTGATAGTATTCGCCAGTTCAGGAGCTTCGTGCGAGGTGCTCCGGAGGACCTCCTGCTACGCGAGCCGGAGTCACATTTGTCCTATGGCGCCGCTAAGGTATACTCTTCCTCTTTACTTTCTACAATGTAGATCATATGTCTTGGATAGCCAACACTACTTTTCACCTGATTATCCCCAAACACACTTGTACACTGCATGCCTAGTTCATTCTGAGCACATTCATACATGATACTTCTGTCAACTCGAACACACATACACACTGCATTTTTACCAATTCTGAACACATGCATACGTTGTATTCCTGACACTGCTTCGCATCTGTTTGTCTTGAATACGGGGAGATTCTCATGCCTTCCAGGGTTATGGGAACACCATTGCTCGAGATTGGTACATGGAGCTACCCAATGATGTCCGCCACATTGTCGATGGGGCCGATTTTGGCATATTCTGCATGGGACTCTCGCGCCTCACCGCAAGTCGGCCTCTTCTAGGCGCGCTAGTGGAGAGGTGGTAGGACACCACCGATTCCTTTCACTTTTCTACATCAGGGGAGATGGCGATGACTCCATTCGACTTCTCCATGCTCACTGGCATCGGAGTAGGGGGTGATCCAATCCCCTTTGACACTGATATGGGCAAGTGGGATGCTGTCCAGATTTTCTTGCTCGGCATCCGCCCACCTCTCTCTTGACCAGGGTTCGTGAGATGTTCATGGTTCGAGGACCAGTTCAGGGTACAGACGCCGACGACCTGAGATGAGGTCGAGCACTATGCCCGGGGGTTCCTCATGCTCTTGTTGGGCATTACTCTCTTTGCCAACCAGGTGAACACTGTTATCCTCTACCTCTTGAGCGCACTGGTAGACGTGACTCGCATCTAGCGCTACGATTAGGGCAGCACAGGCCTGGCCACACTCTATGGATACATGAGGTCTTCATCTCGTCGGAGTGGGCATCTGCTATGAGGCTACTGGCGAGCTTGGGAGGTACACCTTTCATTTCTTCTTTACAGTTTTGCTTTACATTATCTGTACACCACACACACTGCATACACACAATCTGTTTTGCACTTGTTGTACACTGCACACACTGCACAATATACAGCACACCATTCTCTGATTTCTGCTTTATCTGTATACAGCTTTACTGATAAACATACTCATTATTACCCTTTTTACATTCTGTAGTTGTGGGTATATGCCTACTTCCCGAGGCTTGCTCCAGAGCCGGAGGTAGAGATGCCTCATGTTGTTCCATATTCTCATAGGTATGATGTGACATGTGAGCGGAGGTGCAGACGTCCCCGAACGCCCCGGGAGGATGAACCCCCGTTCTGTTCATATTGGGCTTACTACAGTTCGGACTCGATTTGTTGTCACGGTTCTTAATCTTGAACCAAAGAGTCCAAATCCGGCAAATCATTTTTAGAAAATAGATTTTGAAAGAAGTGCCAAACATGGACTGCTTTGCCAGATACAGAGTCGCCACCTGAATATTTTTTTAATGGGGGAATTTAGGAAACCCTGACTCGGTGCCAAAGGCCATGTGTCCGTCATCACCAAAGTTGCCTCGGCTCGGGAACTTGGGTACGATTGGGGAAGGTCAGCTATGAGCACCCCCTCTCGCCCGATCAAAGATCGGCCTCTACGAACCGTGATATCTTGTTTTGAAAACGTTATGTGCTCTTATTCCGGTTATTAGCCTAGAATTACTATGTTATGTGCGCAGCAAACAAGTGTAGACCAAATTGCCTAAATTGGAACAAAACATTTCATGTTTGTTTTGAAAATGGTTTGCTACTCTCAAGTAGGCTAAAATACAGATTTTGCCACCCTCAAGTGGGTTTTAGAAAAGGTGGTTTTGCCACTATCTAGTGGGTTTAAAACTTACAGTTTTAATGCATTATTCCAATTTAGGTAATTCAACCTCCATCCATAGGCATTCAAGCAGCTATATCACATAAGCAGCTAGCCTCATGGCAATCACGCTATTATGGCAACACTCAAACGCATGCGGTATGCTAAAGCATAAAAGCTTACCTAGTACTCCGTGCCAAAACAGAAACTAGTTAGTAATCATGCATGATCCTAGTTCATGTTAAAAATAGCTAATGCATCACATACAGAATGTCACTAGAATAGGCTTGACTAATCTACAATGACATGTGAAATGCTACAAATAACACATATTCAACTTGGAATTGAAGTACAATGCAGTTAGTATGATGCGCCGAGCCCGGTGCATGCAGTACAGAAGAATGATGCACGCATGCATAGCATAAGGATGCTAAAATAAATATGCCCTAGTGCTAACCATTGAAAGCAGGTAAGTAAAAGGGAGAAAGAAGTGGGGGTTGGAAGACATGCACACACTCACCCACACTTATTACAAATTTCCCCTCGCTCGGAGGGACCAAAAGAATATACAAATTAATTAACCTACAAGCTAATTAATGATTACAGACCACTTAATTAATTAAAAAATTAACTAAGCTAAGGAAAGCAGTAAAAGACCTCAGGAAGAGGGATGTACGCATGCTCGGATTGGCCTCGCCCGGAAATCCATAGCCATAGCACTACTGCCTCTGTTTTCACTGCCTTGCTTCTCTAAAAACTTCCAAAGTCCCAGGGTGTCTTCTATGAACACTGCAGAACACCATCGGCTGAGGGGAATGACCACCGGCCATGGTAAAATGACATCGGCTACTGATGAAGTTATCGGCCATTCACCAATGGCCGGTCGGCACTTAATGTTGCCGGTCGGCAAAAACTTCCTACAGAAAACAGTTTTGACAACAACAGAGGATAGGCAGTGTATGGCATAGAATTTCAAGCACATGTAAGCATGGTCATGTTCCCTATCATGTATTGAACTCAGTGGAGCATGGCCCTCGATCCTTGGGCCATCAATTGTGCATGATAGCCTAAGGGACCAAGCTTGCCATTCAATGTAAAATGCATGCAACACACAAATGAGGACCAGGACCCTATCATGTCAAAGTCAAGGGCCTCGGTGACCAAGGGTTGAGATGTGTTTTGTCACTTGAAGTACAAACACCCCTCAACCCCCACACTAGGTTTGACACCCCAAACCAAGCAATGTAATGCATGTATGCAATATGGCTCAAGTTATGCAACATGGCTCAAATATGCAAATGAGGCTAAGTAAACAAACATGCCAAAATGTGATGTAAAGTAAACATGCAAATGCACAATGCTAGGCATGCAAGATGCAATGCAATACACTCTAACATGTGAGTCGAGACATGAAATGCAACTAATCAATAATATGCAAACATGCAAGTATGATACCATGCAAGCATGAATCCAATGCAACATGATCATGCAATGGTGGTTCCAAATCACAAAAGGCAGACCTCAGCCCACGAAGCAAGGACCAAAAATGCCCAAAACAGTGGACAAATATTCATGCAAACAAGCATGCCAATAAGCCCAAGGACTAAGGCACAAAATGGAGCACTTTGCTACCACTAACAAGGCCACTCATGGCATGAACCAAGCAACCAAAAACATAATTTCAGCATGCAAAATGAGCTCCAAAACTCACACACATGGCATCCCAAATGATCCAAACACATAGGCATACACAATGCACATTTCAAGGCATGAAATCACAACACTTCCAAGCATTAAAAGAGACGCAAAGGACAATGTAAGACCATATTATATGGACTGAAACATGATATCAAATGATGCCAAATGATGCTAATAAGCTTATGCTAAGCATGTTAGTGACCCACATAACTAAGGCTTACAAGCCAAAATGCAAAGCAACTATACCAAGCATGTCAAACATGATAAAATCAGTGTCCAATAGACCTAAAGCATGACAAATCATGACCAAAAGCTTCAATAATCTAAGCTAAAACATGAGGATATACTAGGCTAAACACATGGCATATTTCTAGGCAAGATAGAGAATTACAAAGCAAGTATAAAATGCATGCTAAGGGCCAACAAACCACCATTGGACAGGATATAATATGACCCAAAACACCCAAAAAAACTCTGAAATCGTACCAAATGCAACTACTCATGCATGCTATCCTTATGAGCCAAAAACATGCACAAATGAGACACAAAGGGAGAGGCGTGTCCCTCCCCTACACAAGACCTCAAAATCACTTCATCACGATTGAAAATCCACTGGATTTCAGTGGTGAGAAGACCAATCACAACAAAGTAAACAAGGCTTAAAGAAAAGGCACCAAAATAGGCGAAAAAAGGCCTAAGAGGGGGAGTTTGAACCCCAATGCCAAAACACCCCTGATGAAAGATGTTAAGCATGAAAGTACAAGACTTTTTTATATTATACACAAAGCTTAAATCAGCATGCAAGAAAGGTAGAAAACTAGTGCAAGATTGGGGAAACTACAACAAATGTCTCACCCTTGAAGAACCCTTGAAGAACCCTTGAAGAACAGATGATCCCGCCACCCTCTACTAATCAAAATCAGTCTGAAACCTCAACAAACAACCCTCAATGCCTCTCAATCTCGGAGCAAGGTGTAATGGTGTGTTAGTGCAAAAGTAAGGTCAAAATGCACTTTTAAGCTTCCAAACACACCCTAAGGATGAGAGAGAGGAAGATATAGAGAAAGAGAATGATATATCAGATGTATAGATATAGAAGCTCTGGTTTTTTTTATTCAAAAGCTCTAACCCCTAACAATGGGAGAGGAGGGGTGCTTATATAGGCAAAGCCAAAGGTTCTAGGCTTCTCCAAGAAGCTAGATGAAAAGGGCAAAGGGTGCAAAGGGTTCTTGGCTTCTTGGAGAAGCTAATACAGCTGGCCAAGCTTCCCTAAGAAGCTTGGCCAAAGGGTTCAAGCTTCTAGAAGGAAAGGGGGTTCAAGGTTCACACCAGCCAAAAACTGCACGGGGAGGAGTGATGGTGCATTCCAGCTGGCACAGCTGGCATGCACCATGCCTCAAGGGTGCAAAGGAGTCACACCGGCCAGCAAAAGAGGTCGCCGGCAAAATAAAGTGCCGGTCGGCCAAATATAGTGCCGACCGGCCATTGGTTTTAAGAAACCATGGCCGGTGGCACCCATAAACAGCCGGTGATGTTAGGGGAAGGCCGGTGGGATGTGGGGATGGCCAACAAGCCATTCCCTACCCTTCAAGGCAAAAACACAAGTGTTTGGTGCCAAAACCAAACACGGAACAGTCGAGTCGAGAGATCCTGAGGCAAGGTGCGCAGCCAAGACCTTTGGGAACTCGAGATGAACACAAACAAAGAGGATCACCGAGTGTTCAAGCAGTGACGTCCAAGCCTTGAGGACGGTCAAAAATGGGGTGTCTACAGGAGGCCACGAGAGTCTTTTTTGTTCTTCCGCAGATATTTTGACACTGTAGCCGCAGTAGAGGTATTTCAAACCTTGCAGTTCATCTAAGTTTTACTTTATATTGCACTTCCAATAGCAGATAACAACCTGTATGTCCTGTCATTTGCAGATCACCTGGCAGCCCCATGTAGTGTTGCCTGACGCAGTTAGAGATCGGTATATGGGCGCTCGGGAGACTTCCCGGTTCTGGGTTTTGCTTGAGGGTCCGGTCTATCGGGCATGGTACTTGGGAGAGCGCTTCTTGTGATAGAGCCTCAGTTTGCCTGAGCCGGTGGTTCCGATGCCGCCTCCTTCGCACATGTGGCAGACAGAGATGTACACCCTACAGGAGATGGTCAATTTCACGATCGGTTGGGATGCTGACTTTTTTAGAGATGAGGGCGACTACATCGTCTTCATTCAGACATATCTGATGCCGCGTCTGGCTAGTGTTCGCTGAGGTGAGAGAGAGACCTGCAGTCATAGTAGGAGGAGCGGGAGAATCGAGGGCGACCCGGGCCCATGATAGGAGGGGTTCCCAGAGGGGACAGAGGGCAGAGTGGCCAGACGTGGCCAACACTATGACATGCCAAGGACAGGCTGGAGCGACTTATTAGATTCCCATTGCTCCTCCACCGGCTGATCATGAGCTCGTCGGAGTTCGAGGCTCGACCCCGGTATATGCTATACTTTTCATTCTTTACATTAATTTCATTTCAATTGATATCCTGCAGATTACTGATTACTTCAACACTTTTGCAAGCTTCGATAGAGTACACCGGGCAGGCTCTGGAGCTGTCGGCTTTGGTGATGGGGATGCTGCAGAGGAGCATGGACCTGCTCAGCATCTATGGTATTCTGGTAAGTTCTTTCAACCTCCGTCCCAAAACCCTCTATAATCTGCTCCATACTGATCTGATACATCACATTATCAATACTGCATTTGATACACCACACTCATATACAACTCACGACATCAATACACTGCATCTCATTTATTGGCTACGGCCCTTATACATTGCTATCATTCATTACTCTCAACATTCATACACTGCTCACAGCATTTATACACTATAATCATACACTACATTTGATACCATACTCAGCTTCGCACAGCATAATTGATGCATTTTCCAAATTGTTTTTTTCAGGCCCCATTCCAGATACCAGCCACAACGGGTGCTTCAGCAGGACCTTCAGTACCTCCCCGGGCAGCAGGGCGAGTGAGACGTGGAACTCCAGTGCACAGCCGTAGCAGAGTAGGACGTGCTTATACTGGGAGCAGTTCGTGGACACCTGCCCCAGATGATGACGAGTCTGACGAGGAGGCAGTGAGTCCACAGTCAGAGTCTTCCCAAGATGGAGATGAGGCTGGAGATGGCTCAGGTTCAGACTCAGGCAGCGGAGCTGACGGCAGTGGTTCCGGGCCTTCGTCGAGGAAGAGGGCGAGGAGGGGTTCCCACTCTTGAGGCGACTAGCGCCGATTTCAGATGCTTTGTTTTTTTGCTTTATTTCTCTTTTTGCTTGTAGTTTTTGCACATTGTACTGCCTCAAGCAGGTTTATTTTCTTTAAAACCTTGTACTTTTCCAAAAAGAAACCATGATGGAATGAAAAATAGCTTTTTTGATTGAAAAAAGTGTTACATTTGTACATTCTAAGCATCGCATCACATTACATGACACAAACATGTAAATGAGATTGAACTTTGTTTGAAAATTGCACACTCGGATTGCATTGCCTTAATCAGGTAGTGAATAAACTCACAACGAAAAGAACAAAACAACTCGATAAGCAAAACCAGGACTTGACATGCTAACCAAATGTGAATACAACTCGATAAGCAAGACAAGAACTTAACAATCAATGCAAAATACAACTCGATAAACAAAAATACAACAACTCGATAAACAAATTAAAGTAACACAGGCGCGACTTCGCAAAATTGTCACAAAAAGGCATTCGAAGTGGAACAAGTCACATGTTCTCAACACCTCCAACACATAGACAGGTCAGGGAACAAAATGAGAGGCCATCGGCTAAGTTGGGAGGCCATTGACCACCATAAAGAGCCATCGGTCACAAGAACTAGCCGATCGGCTAAAAAGATGATCAGCTGGCCATAAAATTGGCCAGTCGACCACTAATGCAGAAAGTTCCCAGATTGTTGACACCTGTCTTCCACTCAACACCTTATCTTCTACAAAAGCCCCAGTTTCGTAGTTTCTCCTTTTCAACTCAGTTTTTGCACCAAATGGAAGCATTTCTTATCCAAAATCTCACAAATTGGATTGCTAACTTGGATGGCTTGGAAAAGCTGAATTTCCAGGGCTTCGAAATAAATGCACTATTCACGTTGAGCCACACCCCGTTGCGTTTTCCGTTCCTCCATGTCGTGGCAAGATGTTGGAATCCGGTAACTCATGTTTTTAGCTTTGGCGGACAAGAGATCTGTCCCACTTTTGAAGACTTCCATGCTTTGATGGAATCTAAGCGTGAGGAAGAGATCTTGCCCCAATTCTATTTCGGCCACATCCAAGCCTTAGGACGGATGTGCGGGCTCACTTTGCAAGATGCTCGGTCTTTGATCCGCGACGAGGAATTGGACATCCCCAGCTTGATTCGTTGGTTTTCTGATGTCGGTGACCGTGGTGACCATTATTGGCAGGATTTTCAGCGACATGCCCTCCGCTTGTGCATGCTGTCTCATTTCTTGCTTGCCCCAGGCTCTGGTGGGTCTAGCGTCCGTTTGATTGAGGTTGCCCAAGGCTTAAAAGAGGGCAAGAGCTGCATTGCCATGACACTAGCTGAGACATTGATGGGTCTGGATGCTTTCCGTTGCCGGGAGACGACTAGATTCGCAGGGAGTCCACTACTGCTGTAGGTAATGCTTCCCACCCTATCTCATATATCTTTCTCACATCACTCGGCCCTCAAGCTCGATTTTTCTCTCAAAACCCTTTTCTCACTTTTCTCTCTACGTACACCTCTCTATTCTTTAATCTCTCATTTTTCATCCCTCCTCAGATATGGTTGATGGATAAGTTGAAGGTTGTGGACTCATACCCAGCATATTCAGCTCGCGGCTATTTCTTCCGGTGACATCTAGTCGATGCCCTTGTTGAGGGATGGTGGTGCGAATGGATGTGCAGTTTGTCTACTGTCAACATTGCTTTGCACTGCCCTTGGCTTAATCTACCGACGATGAGCTACAGCATGTCCCACCAGCCTGGGATTCAGTTAATTGGCCTGACAGACTGTGTCTTTTACTTCCCATTTCGATTTCGGTGCCAATTTGGGCATGATCAGACTTGCCCGGAGGAAGGGATAGAGTACCCTGCTACATTTCCAGTCCGAGGCGCACAACTAGCTCAGTATGCCATAGCATGAAGGACGAGAGAGCTTCTAGCCCCCGCTCTCACTTTTAGTTACACCCTGTATGATGAGTGCATAGCTTGGCTTGATGAAGAGGCTTAGGTTGGGCCTACTTTGGCATTAGAGGCTTCCATAAGCTCTGGGAGGGGATGCAGGAACACCTGACTATGCCCCGAGTTTATTTGCTTTAATCAGTACTTTCAAGTTCTCTTTATGAATGTAATAAAAAAGCAACTTCAATTTGTATTCAAGAGTAGGAGAACTCTGTACTTAAATCAATGTAATTGAAGGTTGTGGGTGCTAAAAATTTTCCATTTAGTCCAAAAATGGTCTAAGTTGTAAAAAGATTAATTTTAGCAAAATCAATATTTATTAAAACTTTTCAAAACCATTTTCGATATGGATCACAATTGGACACGCTCGAGATCTATCACTGAGATGTACAACCCCAGATCCAGTAACTAGAAAGTTGCCCCTAGTCTAAATAGCACTGCACAGGAGATCACAACCGAGCTCTTCAATGCAGAATAGACAAAGATGACCAACATGATCACACAGACAAAGTTGATTTGGAAGTGTTTACGGCTGGACTTCAGAATGAAGTTACCTACATATCCTGAAGATGGGAATCAAGCCTTACGTAGTTCAGTTTAGGTTCACTCGTGTATTAACACTGTCCTTTTGCGCTCTAACTTTTTCCAAGGCCGCCCTTTCTGGGTTTTTAACCTCGTGAGCTTAGTTTTTATTATTTCAAATTTTTCATGCTCTAACTTTTGCCTAGGTCGCCCTTTTAGGTTTTTGGCCTAGCGAGCCACTCAGGGAAGGTATTTCTTCAACTTGTCCATTTTGATTGGCTGGGAGAACTCTAGGCCATCTAGGTCCATCAGAACGACAGCTCCACCCGACCAGATTGACTTGATGATGTAGGGACCAGTCTAATTGGGTCTGAACTTGCCCCTAAAGTCGTGGATAGGAGCTCGGTTGTCTTTGAGCACAAGATCCCCCTATTTCAAATTCCTGGACTTAACCTTCTTGTTGAAAGCCCTGGCAATTCTTCGTTGATGGCCTTGGACGTGATACAGTGCTTTCAGCCTTCTTTCATCAAAGAGCATGAGTTCTTTGAACCTGTTTTGCTGCCAATCTGTCTTAGCTATCTGGCACTCAGCTAATACCCGTAATGACGGAACCTCAACTTCGATAGGCAGAACAGCCTCCATCCCATAAACCAAGGAATACGGAGTTGTCCTAGTAGAAGTTCGAATTGAAGTCCGGTAGCCCCAAAGAGGAAATGGCAGCTTATCTGGCCAGTCCCTGTAGGTTTCCACCATCTTCTGCAG
Organism: Camellia lanceoleosa; assembly: GCA_025200525.1. NCBI lineage: Eukaryota > Viridiplantae > Streptophyta > Magnoliopsida > Ericales > Theaceae > Camellia > Camellia lanceoleosa. The sequence continues at coordinate 59,070,314 of CM045762.1, forward strand.
AATGTACTTGATGTTCTTGTTGGCAGCCTCAACTGCTCAATTGGTTTGCGGCCGATATGCGGATGACTTATGAAAAGCCACGTTGTACTTCTCCAACAAGTCGATCACCTCCTTCTTGAAGTGGGAACCATTATCTGAAATAATCTTATTCGGGACCCCATAGGGACAGATGATGTTGTTCCTGATGAACTTAGCAACATGCGAAGCCTTCAACATCGTGTAAGATTGGGCCTCAACCCACTTCGTAAAGTAGTCTATCGCTACCCGAATGTACTCATGCCCGTTGGACCCCTTCGGAGTGACAGCCCCAATTACATCAATCCCCCAGACAGAAAACGACCATGGTGAAGTCATGTTGTACAACTTCGACGATGGAATGTTGATGCGGTTTGTATGGATCTGACATTTGTGGCATCGCCGGACAAAGCCAATACAATCCTCCTTCATGGTGAACCAGTAATAACCCTGCCTAAGGATCTTCCGGGCTAGCATCGCCTCGTTCATGTGCGCTCCGCACTCTCCTCAATGGATGGCCTCCATCAGGCGCTTGGATTCTTCTGCATCTACGCATAGCTTATGCATCCCAGGATGACCTCTCTTGTATAGTTTACCCCCGTAGACGATGAATTGAGCAGCCATTCTTTGAATTGCCCACTTATCTTTGGCATTTGCCCTTGGTGGATATGCTTCCTTTTCCAAGAAGTTCCCAATGTCGTATTACCAAGGGTTCTCATCTTGTACCTCATCTATAGCAGCAATCAGCTCGTAGGCTGGCACGAATTTCTGTTCAATGATGATCGGACGCATCTGGAATCCGAAAGGGATTTCTATCATAAAAGATAGAGTTGCTAATGAATAAGCGAACCTATTGTTCTCTCTTAACAGATGAGCGAAATTCAGTTTCTCAAACCGAGGAATCAGAATGTCCAAGGTCTGATGATAGATTCTCATCTTTTCTTCTTTAACTTTCCAATCTCCTTTAGCTTGAGATACAACAAGGTTTGAGTCCTTGATGACATCCAACCATTTTGCCCCTAGTTCCAGGGCGGCTTCTAGTCCAGCAATACATGCCTCATATTCTGCCTCATTGTTCGAGACTTTGAACCGGAGTTTGAATGCTAAGGTATGCGGGAATTGTCGGGTGCTATCAGCAACACCCCTATCCCATACCGGTATTAGTTTGACGCTCCATCAAAGTACATCATCTAGGTCTCTTCTTCGACAAGCAAAATGGCCTCGTCTGGGAATAGATACTCAACTGCTTCATCCCTTTCAACTGGGTGATCGGCTAGGAACTCCGCTACCACTCTCCGGTGCACTGAATTGCGTGTTATGTACTTCAAATCAAATTCGAAAAGCAAAAGCAACCAACGGGCTAGCCTACCTGTAAGTGCCGTTTTCTTGAAGAGATATTTGATGGGATCTAATCTTGAAACCAGTATTACAGAGTGAGCTAACAGGTAGTGCCTCAGCTTCCTAGTAGTCCATACCAAGGCCAGACAAGCCTTCTCCAGCGGAGTGTAGCGGGTCTCGTAATCTAGCATTTTCTTGCTCAGGTAGTAGATAGCCTTCTCCACTTTGTCCTCAGACTCCTATGCAAGCATGCAACCCATTGTAGTTTCAGTCACTGATAGGTACATAATCAATAGTTTCCCCGGCTCAGGTGGTGACAACACAGGTGGGTTCTGTAGATATTGCTTGATCTGCTCGAAAGCAACTTGGCATCGGTCATCCCATTGGAATTTCTTTCATTTCTTCAGGAGACCAAAGAGTGGTTCACAAGTCAACGTTAATTTTGTAATAAACCGTCTTATGAATTGCACTTTACCCAGAAAGCCTCGCACCTCCTTTTCAGTCCCCGATGGTGGCATTTCTAAGATGGCCTTGATTTTGGAAGGGTTGACTTCGATGCCCCTTTGTGTGATCAAGAACACGAGCGTTTTCCCTGCTATAACACCAAATGTACATTTCTGAGGATTCAACCGCAACCGATACTCCTTGATCCGTTGGAAGAATTTTTGCAAGGCGGTATGGCCCTCTCTTTCCTTGGACTTGACAGCATGTCGTCCATGTACACCTCAACCTCTTTATGGATCATGTCGTGCAAAATTGTGGTCGCAGCCCGTTGATACGTAGCCCCAGCGTTCTTCAGCCCAAACGGCATCACCCTATAACAATAGGTTCCCTACGGGGTAGTGAAAGTAGCCTTCTCACGGTGTTCAGGCGCCATCAAAATCTGATTGTAGCCTGAAAACCCATCCATGAATTAGTGCATGCCCAGCAGTGAAGTCCACTAATTCGTCGATATGCGACAGAGGAAAGTCGTCCTTCGGACTGGCTTTGCTCAAATCCCTGAAGTCCACACATACCCGAATTCTGCCGTCCTTCTTTGGCACCAGAACTATATTGGCCAACCAAGTTAGATACTCAGATACTAACAGGAACCTTGCATCGATCTTCTTGGTGACCTCTTCTTTGATTTTTAGAGCCCAGTCCGAGCGGATCCTTCAAAGTTTCTGCTTAACAGGTCGGGCCTCTGGGTCAAGAGGGATCCGGTGCTGTACAATCGCAGGATCGATTCCAAGCATGTCTTTGTAGGACCACGTGAAAACATCTTTGAAATCTTTTAACAAAGTGACTCAGCACTCGCGCTCCTCAGAAGACAACGTGGACCCGATCTGGACCAGACGCGGGTCCTTCTCAGTACTAACATTAATTGTGGTGATTTGATCAACCAAAGGTTTTACAAACCTCTCCTGCTCTTGATCAATCAAACGTTGTAAAATCAGAGGAATTTCTTCCTCGTCGTTTTCATCAAAATTTTGAAAGTCTTGATTAATGCAATAAATTAAAGGCACAAAAAAGTACTCAGAAGCCAAACCGTACCATTCTCATTAATAACATCCAGTCCACCTGATTCCTCAGTTACAACAGACTCAAAGGAAAAAGAAAAAGATGACCTGGACAGGACAATGGCATCCGGGTTATCACCTCTAAGAATACAGGACTCAGACTCAGACGAGCTGGAACCTGATTCCGACTCCACAGACACAGTGGAATCAGATTCTGACTCACTACCTGACCTGGTACAGCTCGATAAAAAGCCCTCCTCGTATTGCTAGACGAGGGAGGGTGTGATGGATGCATCCATAATGTTTGAAGATGGGCCCACAGCCGCTTCATTCCCAATCATGGAAACTGAGAAGTTATCCCCCAAGCACTCTTGTACGATCTGAGGATCTGAGAGTAGACAAGCCAGTGCTACCCCCATCTCAATTTCTGTGCTCTCAGAATCCTCCTCCTTCCACTACTTAGCCTCAGCTGGTGGGTCTGTCTACTCTTCGGCAACATCATCCTCGGATAGTTACAAGTCAAAGAAAATCTCAAATCCCGGCAAGCGCTGCCTCTTTGCAATTAGCCATGGCTCTGGGAAGCCGTAGAACGGAAAGTCTTCCCCCTCCCGGACAAAGCGTCCGCTCAAGGTCCCCTGGATAGGTCGGTGCATCATCTCATAATGCTTCCTGGCCTACTTGGCTCTGGCTCTTCCGGCCATCTCGTTTCCTTTCCTCGCCCAATCCTTTTTGGTAGGCAAATAACCTAGGCCAAAGGTATATGGGTTGTGCGGCACTTTGGCCGATGCTGCAATGCCTTTCTGGCCACTTCGCCCTAATCCCATCCCGAGGATGTCCTGAAGCTTGTTCATAAGGTAGATAGACTGTGCCCTGATGTATAGCCCCTCATCAATAGATAGGATATTCTGTACAACCCGGGCCTCAATTAGGATGAACCCTGACAAAAACACATCCTCCGCACTATGCTCCATCTCCAGAACTGGTGTAGAAACCTCTGGCGGTGAATGGATTGAATAATTCTCAAAAATGATTGCCACCCCCTTCCTGTAGGGGTACTTCAACATTTGATGCAAGGTGGAAGAGACAACCTTCACCTGGGGTAGCCACAACCACCCCAGGAGTAGATTGAAGGTTGCAGGAACATCCAAGACATGAAAGTCAATATCCTGTTGCCCTGGACCAACCTAAGTCTGAATCTGTATAGTCCCCATCACCTCTCGGCTGGTATTGTCGTAGGCCCGTATCACCTAGGTAGTAGGCACAAAATCTGCGGGCTTCAACCCGATAGCATATGCCATTCTCGACGGACACACTTTGATAGTAGATCCTGTGTCAACAAGGACCACCGGTATCCATTGCTCTCTACACTCGACTGAGATGTAGAGTGGCTTGTTATGGTTTGTGCCCTCAGGCGACAGTTCCTTGTCAGTGAAAGTCAATGTCGGTGAAGCTCCTCCCGGAAAAACCAACCCTACTAGCTGTTCAGGCGTGGTATCAATTGAAAGTTTTGCCTTGTCCATTGCAAAAAGGACAACTTGTCTGTGAACTCTTGAGGCCATAAGCAGTCCCCAGATGGAGATGTCTGCTTGGATTTTCTTAAGCTGTTTCAGTACAACCTCCTCCTCGAGCAGTTTTTCTTTCTGCCTCTCCGCTTCTTTGTCCTTTCCGGATGCCTCTAGTTGATCCAAGTGTGGGGGCTTAAAGTACCACCCACTTCTAGTCATATGATCCACCTCTTCAACATACCAGGTGTCATCTGGTTGGTTCTGCCCCCAATCTTCATTGATGTGGGCAAGACGTCAGTCGTCGTCTTCCCACCACATCCCGTTGGCAACCGATAGGCAGCTTCTGGTTCCGTTGCAACTACTCCTGTGCTCACAGCATGTTCCATCCCCGCAGGGGCTTTGGCCTTTCTAGCCCACTCCAGATCTTCGATCTTTTCCTGCCCAAACTGCTTCAGTGCAGCCTGCTATTTAGTATCTTATGTATTCAAACTGCTCGGATCCCAAGCAAAATTCTTAACACCGGTGCTCTCTGGCGATTTCTCCTGATTCCCGGCCATTCCGGCCACTACTGATATCCTAGCTCCTGATTGCCCCTGTTCTGGCTGAAGTTCTTCAACAACATCTGGCTGGTCGCCGAGCCATCTAGTATACTCTGCGGATCCATTCAAGTTGAACTAGTTGAGGTTCACATCCCCTGAGTGCTACTCTTCAAAGAACTGCAGATTTGCAATGTCCTCTTCCAGCTCTGCTAGGTCATCTAACCCCTGACTAGGTCCATCCTCCCGAACCACACTAATCTCTCCCCCAACCAGCAATTCTACATTCAGCTTAACCTGGCCTATTGATAGGATGTAACCACTCGGGTTGTACACAAAGCTCCCAGACCCCTCAGGCTCTGAATCATCATTCCCATTTGTCTCCAAAGTCATCCTGGTTCTGTCTTCGACAGTCACCACCACCAGTTCAGGTTGGGTTTGGGAGGTGCTCAACATACACAAGTCTGTGCAGTCTGGGATGAACACCTCGGGCTTGGGTAGGTGGGAGGGTGTGATATATATGCTAGGGTCGTATGACACAACCCTCGTTTGGATCAGGTTGATGTGTTTAGGCGGTGGAGCTTGGTTATGTGGTAGGAGAGGGTTGGTTGTGACATTTGGTTTTTCTGGAGGTGCGATCACCGTATTGTCAACGAGATCCTGGATCTCATGACGCAGTCTATAGCACCAGTTGGTGTTGTAACCATGCTGTTGGTGAAAGGCACAGTATTTGGCTGGGTTATGGAAGTAGGAAGTTTGTCTGGTAATGGCTGCGGCGCTAGGGGCTTCAAATGCCCTATCCTGACTAAAACCCCCAGAGCTTTGGACATGGGCATGTATAGTAGAGTAAAGGTTCTCTGGCCTCGGGGTGGATATCTGGCTGTTTGTGAGCTGGTTCCGGATGCACCAATGAAGGGTGTAGCTGTAAGTGTTTTTGGAGTGGTGGTGGTGACCATGCCCACATCGAAAGTTCTGGCAGCTGTAGACACCCCATTTTTGACCGTCCTCAAGACTTGGATGTCACCGCTTGAACACTCGGTGATTATCCATGTTTGTGTTTGTTTGGAGTTCCCGGAGTTCTCGGCTACGCGCCTTGCCTCAAGATCTCCGAACTCGACTGTTTTGTGTCTGGTTTTGCACCTAACACTTGTGTTTTGCTTTGGAGGGGCAGGGAATGCCTTGTGAGGCCTCCCCACACACCACCGGCACTAGCTAGAGGCCATCGGCTGGTTTTTGTTGCCACCGGCAATATATATTGCCAGTCGGCACTCTTTGTTGCCGGTCGGCAGTCATTTTTGTCAAAATGACATTTTTGGCTAGCCGGCTACTGTTCAGTTGCTTTTTCAGATATTTTATTATAGCTGTCTGGCATTGGCTCCCACTCCATACACATGTATGGAGGGATGCCCCTCTTGGTTGCTTAACTTGTAAGCATTACAAGTTTGGCTCCTCTATAAGAGGAGCCCTTCCCCCTTGGCTTTAGGGTTGTCTTTTTAGTGAGAAAACAACTCAGAGCAAGCTCTGGTTTTAGGGTTTGAGTGCTATTCATATCCTATCTCTATATCTCCCTTGTGTGTGTTCTAGGTGCTTTGTGTCTTACTATTGCACACAAACACCTAGTCTTTCACCTTTTCTTGATTCGTTGAAGGATCAGAGCTTGTTCTTGGTGTTCTTGGCTGGATTTGAGCCCAAGGAAGCAACAAGATCAACATTTGTGAAGAAGGTCAACAAGGGTAAGAAACTAGTACTTTTTACCCCATTTTTGCATCCTATTTCTACCTATCTTAGAGATGTTTTTGTGTTTAGTGTATAACATAAAAAAGTTCTTTTTTTAAGCCCTCTTAATTGTTTGTTAAGGGTGTTTTGCGGTTTGGGTGTGTTTGACCACCCTTAGGCCTTGGAAGGCCTCATTTTGTGCTATTTTGTGCAAGTTTCGAGACTTTGGTGTTTGGGCCTCTTCACCACTGAAATCTTGAGGGATTTTAGTGGTGGAGATGGTGCCTTGAAGTCTCCAAAAGGGGAGGGCCACCCCCTCTCCTTGTTGTCCTTGAAAGGGACCATTTTTGGTCTCTTAAGGAAGCCTTTGTTCAAGTGTGTGTTGATCATGTCTAGGCTGCCTTTCATGCTTATTATGCCATAATATAATCATGTTGTATGTTGGTTTTGGTGCTCCATACATGTTTAGTGTAGTTGCCATGTAATGCCTCCGTGATCCCTTAACATGCCTTAGGTTGTTAGCCTTTGTTTGAGCACGATTTAGGCTTAGATTTGTGAGTGTTTTGTGCTTATTTTGCCATGCTTTAGGTCTGTCCATAGTCGTTTGGATTGATTTTGGCATGCTTAGTATAGCTTCTTTGCATTTGTAGCTTGTTAGGCTTGTATGCCTCAAGTATGTGAATGTGTAGCATGTGTTGCTTGCATCATTTTGGTGGTTTGGAACCACCCAACATGTAATTTCAGTCCCTTTGGCATGCTCATATGTTTGCCTTAGTTGCCTCTTTATTGCTTTGAGAGCATGTGTTGTATGCCTTATGTTTTGACCATTATGCATGCCTTTGAATTCGAACCATTTAGATGCCATCTAAGTGGTCCTTTGGGCTTGATTTTGTGTGCTAGAACTCTGATTTTAGTTGCTTAAGTCTTGCCATGTTAGGTTTTGCCAAGTGTAGTTCAATGCCTCTTGGCTTGCCTCAAGTATTTGGGCCAATTGCATGTTTTTTGCTCGTCTTGTGTGAGTTGGTTTGGCACCTTTTATAACATGATTTCAGAGCTCAACTTGCATGCTAATTGTTCACATTTGTGCCCTTTTAAATTTGTTTAAAAGTCGCCCCATTATGCTTTAAGTTTTGAACCATGATCACGTGCATGTGTGTATGCATTTTGGCTTTCATTTCTTTGGTTTTGGCCACTGATTTTAGGCCTATTTGGAGTTTCCTAAGTCATGTTTAAGACCATCATTTGCTTGCTTGCATGCTTACCTCATGTTTGCTTGTATGTTTGCATTGTTTGTTCACATGCTCATGTTGCATCCCTAGCTAACATGATTAGGCTGCAATGCATTAGCATGCATGCCTTGTCCCTTAATTTGGTGATGGGGATTGGGCTCTTTGATTGTTTAGTTTGCATTTCATTTGACATGAAAATTGCACACTTGATTCTTTGGGCCATCATGCATGAAAATGTGTGATTGGTGGTCCGAGAATCGAGGCACATCCTCCTTTGAGTCACAAACATGATAAGGAATGTGTTTGGTGCATACATTGATTGAATTGAGCTGCCATGCAAGATTTTGCCCTCTGTTGCTGTGAGTTGCAGGTTCTGCAAGAATTCATTTCCGGTCGGCAGTATTTAGTGCCGACCGGCAGTCAATCAATGGCCGGTGGATATATTTTGTGCCGATGGCCACATCCTAGTGCCGGTGGTCATTTCCTTCAGCAAGTGGGATTCTCCAGTGTCCAGAGAGGTATCCTTGAGATTTTGGCAGTTTTCAGAGGAACAAAACAGGGAAAACAGAGGCAGGCTAGGCATGGCAGTGCAATTCCGAGCGGAATCCGGGCGCGCATGCATTGAGCCCTCGCCCCGAGGCAGTTTACTGTTTTTCTTAGATTAATTAATTTGGTAATTAATTTGTAATATTTAATTAGCTTGCGTAGTTAATTAATTTGTATTATTATTTTGGCCCCTCTGAGCGAGGGTAAATTTGTAATAAGTGTGGGTGAGTGGTGTGTATGTCTTCCAACCCCCACTTCTTTCTTCCCTTTTATTTATCTGCTTACGATGGTAGATTAGGGCACGTTTAATTTAGCATGCCTTATGCAATGCATGCGTGCATCCATGCATTTGTTTACATGCATCGGGCTCGGTACATCATACAAACCGCATTGTATCTTCAAATCTAACTTGAATACGTGCACCGAATGATTGCATTTCACATGCCATTTTAGGGTTAGCCGAGCCTAGCCTAATGACATTCTGTATGCGATGCATTAGTCACTTAACAGGAGCTAGGTCATGCATTTTTGCTAACTAGTTTATTGTTTTGGCACGGAGTACAATGTAAGTATTTACGCTTTAGCATCTCGCATGCGTGTGAATGTTAACATGACAGTATGCTTACCATGCGGCTAAGTGCTTATATGAGATAAACTGTTTGAATGCATGTGGGTGGAGGTTGGATTGCTTGAGTTGGAAAAACTCATTGAAATCCGTATTTTAGCCTATTTGCGAGTAGCAATTTCAAACTGTTTTCCAAACAAACGGATATGCAATGTTTGTTTCCAAATTAGGCAATCTAGTCTATACTTATTTGTTGTGCGCATAACATAGTAATTCTAGGCTAATAACCGGAACAAGAGCATGTAATGTTTTCAAAATCAGATATCACGGTTAGTAGAGGCCGGTCTTTGGACCAGGCGAAAGGGGGTGCTCATAGCTGACCTTCCCCGATCGTACCCAAGCTCCCGAGCCAAGACCACTTTGGTGATGACGGACACGTGGCCTTCAGCACCGAGTCAGGGTTTCCTAAATTTCCCATTTTAAAAAATATTTAGGTGGCGACTCTGTATCTGGCAAAGCAGTCCATGTTTGGCACTACTTTTCAAAAATCTGTTTTCTCAAACGGTTTGCCGGATTTGGACTCTTTGGTTCAGATTAAGAACCGCAACAAACAAAAGGGAGTCCGAACTGTAGAGTGAGGCCCAAGGGTGCGTCTACAGTTTCTGGTGACTCTGCTGGGGAAGTTTAGAGAGCTTGACTCGAACTCGTGATATCCTGTTTTGACTACACTTATGTGTTTCTTTGCATTGCATGCGCATTGGTGCGCCTAGGACACCGTGTTGGCCATCTGCTATTCCTGAGCGGTTTGCTGTAGGCTTGTCTTGTCAAGGCATGACCATAAGGCTGACCGGTTGCGGGCTCTGCCAGTATGGGAACACAAACCCCGGTTTTACCGGGGCACCCCTTTTGACCATTCGACCTAGTGCATATTCGAATCCATAGTGACCATTCCAAATTAGGACAGGTTGCTCACCCGATACAGGTTGTTTGAAGCCGATGTGTGCGTAGTGAAACCCTAGCTCCTGACAAAATAGGATAGGGAAACCCTACCCCAACATAGGGTGTATTGGCTCTCTTTTACCTGTTATGTGCTTTTAGAGTGTATCTCTACAGGGAACGCATATATCAGTTTGCAAGTTTGGGTATCCGGCCTGAGGGCACCAGTATCAGTGTTGTTGAGAATCAGTTATGTCTGCGGGTGTCAGTTCAGTTTTGAATAGTGATTCTGGGGAACAATGTTCAGTAGTAGAGTGCAGTTGTTCGACTACACCCGTGTTTGATCTGTTTGGGGCTGAAATACTGCTTGTTTTCCGTTTCAGTTCAGAGATTCAGAGGGTCGATCCAGAACAACTAGTGTCTTCTCCTTGCTGAGGCAGGACTGAACATGACGTAGAACTCAGAAGAGATCGTGGTCATGACGGCCACGTTGAGTCAAGAAATCACCCCACAGGATGAGACTACTGTTGACATGCCGCATCCACCCAGGTCGCCTGCCGCACATCCAATCTGGACCCCTCAACTATATCAGGCTCGCGAGCCTACTACATTTGAACTAATGGGAATGATAGGTGATCTTCAAAGATCCGTGGCGGATCTCGCCTATGGGATGTCTGTTTTTCCACCAGTTGCACCATATGCCAGAGGCTTTATACCCAAGGAGCCCCCGCTATTGGGACGAATTGTAATTGAACTCAGCCAACCGGAGATGGCCTCCAGCTATGGCAACGACGCATCAAACCAAGTTCTAAATCAGGCTGAGGCCAGAGACAAAGGCAAAATGAAGGCAGATGCCGACCCTACCGAACAACTTCAGGCGAGAGGCTTTGAAAGCCGGGGGAATGAACAAGCAACAGATATCCGCAGTTATGTCAAAAGCTGTGGAGGATGCTTTCCCCACTCCGCCTGAGTGCAATTCTAGTCAATCAGAGAATTGGGATAGGCCCCGTCATGCCAAAACAGTTCTTCCCGCTCCCAAGCTTGCATCTGAAAAGGATCAGAAATCCAAGGCCGCACCCGCCGATCTGTTCGCTAGTGCATCTAGCAAGAGTGCTCAGGCTCCAAAATACCTGCCCCGAGGGCGCAGGGTCTTCCATGCTCTTTACATGCCATTGTCCAAGGCACTTCAGATCCTCGCCGAGAGGGGACACCTTAAACCCCTGGAGCCTCGGCCTCTCCCAAAGAATCTCGTTGATACTCATGACCCTGCTCAGTACTGTGCGTACCACCAGCAAACTAGCCATGCTACCGGCAATTGTTTCTACCTCCGGCACGAGGTGCAAGATTTGATTGACAACAAGGTTATCCTCCCCCCCACCTCAGCAAAGTCCGTCACCACCCAGTTGTTGGATTTTGAGGACACAGACACTACAAGTATGTAAGCAGAAGGTGAACCGCCTGTGGGCAGTGCCTGGCACGTTTCTGGATGTGGCATTTGGCACGCATTTTTGGGCATCTGTTAATGTTAGTTTTTGTAAAATCTGACATGGGTGTCGAGTCAGTCTTTTGTTTTGTTTTGAGTCTGTCTCATTGTCTTGAGTCAGTTCTTTTGCTTATGGGTCTGTCTTTTTGTAATGAGCCAGTCCCTCTTGTATAGAATACCAGGTGATTCCGGGGTTGTTGCCTCGAACACCGTTTTGCTTTATAATTGCCTCATTTGCTTTTCCTTTTAAGTCTATCTCTGTTGAGAAGCCCGTCGCAATCAGAGAATCTGAATGAAACAGCTGCGGCTATCATGTGTCGTATTTGTTGCTATTTGAGTTAGCCGTGCCAGAAGATGTGAATGGAACGACAGTACATTTCGCCTACTCTCTTGTGCCTTAAACATCGTCGTAATGACCTAAGCTTTTCATAAAACCCCATTTCGAACACTGCGGTGATGAAAAATGAAGAGGAAGTAATTCCTCGGGTTTTGTAAAATTTTGATCATTTTGAGAGAAAGAGAGGCCTGCTAAGCTTTTAATGAATGAAATCATGCTTGTCGGCGTGAGTACTGAGAAGGATCCTGGTCTGATCCAGACTGGTTCCACACTATCTTCAACGCGAATGATTTGTCGCTTTCTTAAAAACTTTGAAAAACGAAATGTCTCGCGCAGTCTCGCGAAGACCTGTGTGGGACCGCTCTTGAGATTGGGCAGCCCAGGATCGCTCTCAGTATCAAGATTCAATTCATCTGTTGCAAACTGGAATCCGTTCAAAACGTTCAACAGTGCCATGAAATGCTTGTGTGACCTATTTTGAGGCAGCGCTCGAGCGAGAGGCACTAAAGTCAGATTAAGAAGATCAGATCCCACCAGGCAAGGCTTATGAAGCAGCCGTGATGAACTTTTCTGCAAATCAATACAACGGTCATTCTCCTGGATACAGAAAGGCCTCAACCTCAAAACCATTCGGCATGGGCTCGCTACACTTTTTTTACCCCTTTGAGAGGCTCGCTGGGCCGAAAACCCGGAAGGGCGGCCCAGACAAAAATTAGAGCAAAGAAAAAGAAAAGAGAAAAGAAAAATATGAAAAAGAAGTGAAGAAGAAAAGAAAAATACAAAAAAAACAATAGCAAAAGAAAAGAAAAAAAATAAATGAAAATGCAAAAGAAAAGAAAAGAAAAAGAAGGAAAAAGAAAAACATAGCTCGCAAGGTCGAAAACCCGCATTGGGCACCTTGGCAAAAGTTAGAGCCTAAACAGTGAAGGTTAAAATACCCGAGTGTACCTTGACCGGAACTACGTAAGGCTTGATTCCCATATTTGGGATACGTAGGCAACTTTATCTTGAAGTCCAGCCCCAACGCTTCCATAGTGTCTCAGTCCATGTCATCGTTTTGATCACTTTTGCCTCCTCCGAATCCAATGTCTCGATTGCAGCAACCTGGAATTACGTGACCAACTTCACCTTGAAGTCCAACCACCAATACCTTCCAGGTGACTGTGTCCATATATTGATTCAAGCCGTCTTCACCTCCTCCGCGTCCGAGGATCCGACCGTCATCAATAAGGACTGGCTTACAATATGTCGCGGCATCATCCAAACAAGGGGCAACTTTCCGTTGCCATACAGTGTCATAAGTTGCCCTGAGTTATCGTCCAAACCAGGGGAAACTTTCCGTTGCCTTATCCCCCTTTAAGCCAGGGGCAATTTTCCATTGCCTCCGATCCGAGGTTGCATATCTCGAGGGTAAGTTCTACGCTTGTTGAGCGTTGATTGTTTGCAAAAATAGTTTTTGAAAATTTTCACTAAGGTTGACTTATTTTCTCAAAAACTGTTTCATTTTCAAAATTGGACCATGTTTGGACCCAAAAAGGAGAATTTTCAATGCTCACAGCCTGATTCACATGATTTTCAAATCAAAAATCGAATAAGTGTGTTAATCCAACTCTCATTTTTGATCAAAACTGTTTTAGAAAACAAAAAATGGTCAAAGTGACGAACTAGGGGCACAATTGAGTGAAGTGTTCTGTCTGCCCCCCCCCCGGTCAACATACTTGCCCAGAAGGGCACTCCATCACCAGAAGAAATAGCCGTGAACTAACAGTGTTGGGCGTGAACCCACAACCTCTCGTTTACCTATCAACCACCCTGGGGAGGGATAAAAAATGAGAGAATAAAGAATAGAGAGGTGTAAGCAGAGAGAGAAGTGAGAAAAGGGTTTTGAGAGAAAAACCAAGCATGAGGGCCGAGTGATGTGAGTATCACAAATCGGAAAGGATGGGAATAATACCCGGAGGAATTGGCTCCTCGAGATTTGAGGTCTTTTCGTAAACATGTCCGTGTGTCGTGTCTTTTGATCTGTCGCTCTCGATTTTAGCTTTAAGTCTTTTTCGAGCATGTCTCATTCTTTTAGGTTATGTGCCTTTTGTTTCTTTGTTTGAGTCTGTCTCGCTGTGGTAGGCTCGACACCCCGGTTGAAAACCCTTCTTTACTTCAAAAAAATCGTTTGTGCTCAGAATGTTGTTCCATTCTCTACATTTATGCGAGGCAAGAGAAGAAAAGGAAATTTGGGACATCCGAGTGTGTTTCAATTTCAACCGTTTCAGTTTTGTGGTCTGTCTTGTTAGATTGGGGCTATTTGTTCAGGGTTTGCTGTGTACAGAATGAACAGAGTACTGTGTTATGGGTTGTATGCAGATCAATCCCCAGTAGAGTATGGGCTGTATTATCCAGTTTAAGTAGTGGTTTGTTTGAGTTGTTTGCTGTTAGTTGGTTGGTTATCCGATTATCACAGTGCAAGTGCTCAATTTTCAATCAATATCATTTACATTTGAGGTGTAATATGATGCAATACAGTGCAAGGTATGAAATATACACAAATGTAAACACTTTTTCAGACAAAAGTTTGTTTCATTTCATATCATCTTTTCAAGTACATAAGTTTTGAGAAACAAAATCTGCCTGCGGCAGTACAAAAGTACCCTAACTGCTAACCAAAAGGGGAAAATGTAAAAAGAAAAAGAAAACAGCAAAATCTATATCAAATGACCAAAATGGCTCCGGGGCCGTCAACCTGTCCTGGTCCTCTTCCTGGACGAAGGTCCAGGAGCGTCATCAACAGGGGCACCACCAGGGGCATCGCTGCCTGAGCTCGAGTTCGAGCCATCACCGGTCTCCTCCGCCTTTGTCTCTGCCTCAGACTCGTCGTCCGGAACTGGAGCCCGCGAGCTGCTCCCGACAAGGGTACGCCCTCCTCTGGTGCGAGGAAACAATCTACCATCCCGCGTAGAAATGGGAGGTCCAGTCGGAGCGCCACCCACCGGAGGAATTGGGAAGGGAGGCTGAAAAGCAAGAAAGGCAAATACATCGATCTTGCAGTAGAGTAGTCTACCGCCGTTAATGCAAGATATGAGTAGTCTATGAATGCCGTGAGCAAAGTGAACCGGCGTAATGCGCAGGCGAATACTGATGTGAATGCCGTGAGCGTGAATCGCTGCGTAATGCAATGTATGAGTACAGGTGTGAATGCCGTGAGCGTGAATCGCTGCGTAATAATGCAGAGTGCAATGTATCGATGTCGCGGAGCGATTCATCGATGTTGTGTTATGCATCAGATTATGTAAAGCAGTTTGTATATGGTTTGAAGCGGTGGTTAGGAAAAACATACCGGAATGCTGTAGAGGGCTAGGAGGTCGAATGTTCGCTGTAGCATCCCCATCATGGAGGCATTCATCTCCAATGACCGCCGGGTGTACCCGGAAGACGCCTGCAAAAGTATCAGATACATCAATATTCTGTGGAATATCAAATAAGCTGAAATGAAATGACTATACAGAAATGCAGTAATACATACCGGAGGCAAGTCAGGGACACCGACAAGCTCGTGGTTAGCCGGTGGAGGAGTAAAGGGGATCTGGTAGGTCACCCCATCCTGCCCTCGAAAAGTCAATGAAGCGGGTAGAACAGGCTAACCGGACCCTCGCCCCCGCGGAACACCACCTCTGCCACGGACTCGAGCCCTCCTCGGCGCTCCCCCTCCAACCCCTGCTCCCACTCCAGCCGCTGGCGCCGCAGGTCTCTCTCTCTCTGCTCGGTGGCCGCCGCTCAGGGGGCGCATGATGAAGGTCCGGACGTACTCTGAGTAATCGCCCTCGCCTCGGAAATCGTCAGCCTCCCAGCCGATGGTGTAGTCCGCCATCACCTCGGCAGTGAACCTCTCTGTATCCCGCATGTGCTCAGGAGGATGCACCGAGACTATCTGCTCAGGTAAGCCTAGGGTCTGGCGCAAGAAACGCTCACCCAGGTACCAAGCCCGACAGACCGGGCCCTTGAGCAGAATCCGGTAACGTGAGGTCTCGTCGGCACCGGCGAATCGATCCCTCATCATCGCAGGCAGTGGAGCCCACGGTCACCAGGTGATCTGAAAATGAAATACAGTGTGTTACCTACTGATATTGCGAATATATAGTGGAAAGGCGAAGCTTAAATGAACTGCAAGTAAAACATACCTCGGCATGAGTGATGGTGTCAAAGTAGCGGTGGAAGAAGCTGAAAGTCTCCCGCGGCCTCCGGGCGCATCTCCCGTCAAAGCGGCGTGAGAAGGGGACGACCAGAGGGGTCTCTGCGTCGGGTACAGGAGCGAGCCTAGGAAAGTAGGCGTAAACCCACAACTGCAAGATAAATACCAGTACATTTATCAGATAAAGGCGAAATCTGAGAAGGCGAAATAGCGCTTTTGTGCAAAGTATTGTGCAGTGTATTGTGCAGAAAGCCGTGTGTGTACAAGATACGATACGACAAGTGTAAAGCAGATTACAGTGTGTGCAGTGTGCAGAGTACAGAAAATAAAGAACAGAAATGAAAGGCAGAAAAAGAAATGTACCTCCCAAGCACGCCAAGAACTCCCCGAAAGAATCAGCACGCCGCGAGGCTGAGCTCATATATCCATAAAGGGTGGCTAGAGCGGCGCCACCCCAATCAAAATGTAAGATGTCCCTCACATCCACTAGTGCACTGAGAAAGAAGAGAGGCCCTGTGTTCGCCCGGTCGGCGAAGATAGTCGTCTCGAATAGGAACATGAGGAAGCCACAGGCATATCTCTCTACGGCCTCCGGGGTCATCGGAGCTGCATCAACGAGGAGGGGCTGGACCCGGAACTGCATCTCGAACCAGAGTCTGGGAGCGAAGCGATGCGGCAGCCGCACCAAGCAAGTAGACCTGAGCTGCGGTCCACTCATCCATGTCAGTGTCAAAGGGGATCGGATCACACCCTACCCCGATGCCGGTGAGCATCGAGAAATCATAAGGGGTCACCGTCATGTCCCCGGTCGCCGACAAATGAAACGAATCGGTGGTGTCCCACCACCTCTCCAGTAGAGCGGCGAGGAGAGGTCTGCATGTCGTGAACTGGAAGAGTCCCCTGCAAAAGGAGCCAAAGCCCGCCTAGTCTATGATGCGGCGGACTGCGTCAGGAAGCTCAACGTACCACTCGCGAGCGACAGTGTTCCCATACCCGCGGATGGTATGGGAGTCTCCCTGTTTTCAAACAAATAATTGCGAAATAATATAAAATGCACAGTTTTGAAGAAACAGTCAAAATCAGTGCAAATTCGGCATGCGTGCAAGTTTATCAAATTCAAACAGATACCGGGTGCCGATGTGTTTACAGTGAACTACAACGTGTGATGCGTCAACGTGTTTGAGTGGTTCAGTGCAAATTTGGCATGCGTGCAAGTTTACCAGATTCAAACAAATACCAGGTGCTGGTGTGCTTACAGTGAACTACAACATGTGATGCGTCAGTGTGTTTGTGTGGCTCGGTGCAAATGCGGCATGCGTGCATATTTTCAGATTTAAACGGTTATCGGGTGTTGGTGTTTGCAGTGAAATACGGTGTGTGCCGTGGTTTGAGTGGTTCAAGGCTAGTGCAGTGTGTGCGCGTGTGAGTCTTAAACAGATAATCAGTTGCAAACGCGTTTGTAATCAACTACAATGTACAGTATATCAGTGTATTGGAACTAAGCAATTAAAGAATGCAGCCAGTTATGATAATCGGCAGTTAAACATTCTACATCGCGGAAAGTAAAACAGAGAAAGAAAGTTACCTCGGAAGCGCCGGAGGATAGGTGGGAGACAGGCTCGCGTAGTAGCAGCTCAGGATCCAACGCCATGTCGAAGCTCCTGAACTGGCGCAGTTCGTCGGGTGGTAGAACGTGAATCGCCGGCCGGTAGGTCGCCGGGTCGAATGGGCGCTCGCTCAACGGGAGGAGCTCGACCTCGGGATCCATCTCATGATCCGAGGGAGTCCCGCCGCGTGGAACGTCGTCGGCCATGTCGAGAATGACGGGAAAATGGTCGAGGGATGAAAATAGGCTCGAAATACAAAGAGTCAACTCGGAAGTCAACCCCCGGGAGGGTGGAAAATGGCCGAAAAGGTCGGGACGGAAAAAGGTATGGAAATGAAGAGGAAATCGAGGGGAACAAGTCCCAAAAAGGGGGAAATGGCAAAGGGAGCGCCGAAATGAAATTTCAATCGGTCGAAAATGTTCGAAACGCGATGAACTTCGCGAATCGAACGACGAAAAAGGCGCGAAAACACAAAGAAATGAGGAAATGAGGAGAGAAAAAGAGCTCTAGAGAGAGAGGGTGTGATTTTCGGCTAGAGGGAAAGTGAAAGAATAGGGTTTAAAACCCTATTTTAAAGAACCCAGGGTGAAAAGTCGAATTTGCCCCGACTCAGCAACTTTTTGCCGGTCAGCAACATTTTGTGCCGGCCGGCAGAATATTGTGCCAATGGAATTTATTTGTAGCCGGTGGACAGCCGGTGGCCTCCTAGCCCGGCCGGTGATGTTCCCACAGCCTTGTTTAGGCCATGTGAGGGGTTTATGGTCTTCATAGCTCAAGAAAGTGCAAAAAAGTGTATCTCCGATGCTCAACCGGCCTCCGTTTTGACCTCGGACCATGTCTTCTGTGCGTGGCACTCAAATTCATGCAATGTTGTATCTTTTCGTATCCTTTTGTCTTTCATAAGATTCAAAAGTTGCCCCGTGTGCGTTGCACACGTTCATCGCACTACTTCGGTGCATTACATCACGCCATCATGCATATCTCGTATGCATTGTCGTTGCATTTTTTATTATAAGCATGTCAGGCGTTTCAAATACATACGTCGCCTCATACATCGTTTGCGTTGTTATACATTCCCTTACCATGCATCGTCGTGTATTCCGAAACACATACGTTGTTATGCATTTAAGTCCATTTGCATTGTCTTGCATCTTATGAGGCATGCGTGTCTCATTTGTTACACCTTACACTCCATGTGGCATGCGTGCCACATTGGCCTCATTTGCACAGGCACGTATACCTCATTCCCATTGGCACGTGTACCCCATTTGCATTGGCATGCGTGTCTCATTTGCGTTAGCATGCGTGTCTCATTTGCAGTATCTTGCATTCCTTTTGTGACTCGCGTGGTCTCGCTCGTCACGTCCTTTTGTCTTTCCTCTCTCGCGTGTACTACGCTGAGAGGCCTTTTGTCTTTCCTCTCTCCCGTGTACTACGCTGAGAGGCCTTTTGTCTTTCCCCTCTCGCGTGTACTACGCTGAGAGGTTTCTTTTTTTTTCTTTGCTTTTTCCTCTCCTGCGTACGATACGCTGAGAGATGTTGTGTTTGAGACTCCGGGTGTTCTCGGTAGTCGCTTTTAGCCTTCTCCGTGTAAGGCACCGTGAGAATTGCTTAATTCTCTTAATCCTTTCTGCATGAGATGTAGTTTGGTTCATATTTGCTTGCTTGCACAGCATTCGCTTAAAATGTCGCATATGTCATGCATCATTAATACTATTGCATATGTCATGCATTTCAAAAAAAATCAAAAAAAAAAAAAAAACAAACAAACA
This sequence comes from Camellia lanceoleosa, assembly GCA_025200525.1. NCBI lineage: Eukaryota > Viridiplantae > Streptophyta > Magnoliopsida > Ericales > Theaceae > Camellia > Camellia lanceoleosa. The sequence continues at coordinate 59,089,581 of CM045762.1, forward strand.
TATTGCGTACGTCATGCATCATTGTAAATATTGCGTATGTCATACATCATTGTGAATATTGCATATGTCATGCATTTCAAAAAATCCAAAACCAAAAAAAAAAACCATGCATATGTCATGCATTTCGTTGTAATATAGTGCATATGTCATGCATTTTTTGTAAACATCCATCTATATTGCATTGTAGTTGCATGCACCCACTGCATTATCCACTCACATTGTCGTGCATTCTTCACTTGCGTCGATACGCATGTTTCGCCCTCACTTATCCATTGTAAATATCCATTCCATTGCATATTGTATATATTGCATTTCAGTTGTATGCATCTACCGCATCATCTTCCATCTATGGCTTGCATCTTTCCTTGTTGAGCTTGGTCTGGTATGTGCCCTTACTTTTCACGTTGAAGCACAGTTCTGCATGTGTACGCGCCTATTCCTTATTGAACTTGGTTTGAGGGTGGCAGCACCTTTTCTGTGTTAGACATGGCTTGTACGCGTACATGCCTTTCCTAGGCAAAATACGGTTTTGGCTACACGCCATATCCATTTCTATTACATTGTAGTGTAATTATTGCATCCAGCATTAGGATCATTATTCTTTCCCTAGCGGGTTGTCACCCCACTTATGTCACTCCACCCAATACTTCTTCTTGTGTCCGTCTACATCACTTATAGTTCAGACATCGTTCTATGGTAGACGGACTCGTTACTTCCATCAATCTATTTGACATATGTGTAGTTTCGAACCGCTCATGATTGAATCATGATTCAATTGCTCTGCATTTAGTTTTCCTTGTGTCAACTGCATTGCATTATCATTTGCATTGTTTATACTTAGTTTTGTATATATTGCATATCATTTTGCATTTGTCATTGCATTGTTATGCATATTGTTAACAATATCATACCTGTTAAGTTTGCTTTCTTTTCAGGCACGATATTGTATGTACGGTTCATTTGAGGCCGGTGCAACCAGACGAGCCGCACAGGTATTGTATCCTCCGAGTGAGACGTATTGAGAATTGCATAATTCTCTTACATCCTTTCTGCATCGTAGTGTAGTTTGGTGTATGCTAGCTTAAAACTGTTGCATGTGTGCTTCGTTACAGCTTTCTTTGCATGATCATAAGTTATGCTCGGCTTCTTGCATTGTCTTGCATTTTGCCCCTGCCTTCGGGCGCATACCTTGTTTGTCATGCATGTTTGTCCAAGTCTTCGGCCTTATCAAAAATGGGTCGTCTCTGGGCTTTGACATTCACTCCCATCATTGTTATGACTTTCGAGTTCTGTCAAAGAAGGGCAATTGTAGACACCCCATTTTTGACCGTCCTCAAGACTTGGACGTCACCGCTTGAACACTCGGTGATTATCCATGTTTGTGTTTGTTTGGAGTTCCCAGAGTTCTCGGCTACGCGCCTTGCCTCAGGATCTCCGAACTCGACTGTTTTATGTCTGGTTTTGCCCCAAACACTTGTGTTTTGCCTTGGAGGGGCAGGGAATGCCTTGTGAGGCCTCCCCACACACCACCGGCACTAGCTAGAGGCCACTGGCTGGTTTTTGTTGCCACTGGCAATATATATTGCCGGTTGGCACTCTTTGTTGCCGGTCGGCAGTCATTTTTGTCAAAATGACATTTTTGGCTAGCCGGCTACTGTTCAGCTGCTTTTTCAAATATTTTCTTACAGCTGTCGGGCATTGGCTCCCCCTCCATACACGTGTATGGAGGGATGCCCCTCTTGGTTGCTTAACTTGTAAGCATTACAAGTTTGGCTCCTCTATAAGAGGAGCCCTTCCCGCTTGGCTTTAGGGTTGGCTTTTTAGTGAGAAAACAACTCAGAGCAAGCTCTGGTTTTAGGGTTTGAGTGCCATTCATATCCTATCTCTATATCTCCCTTGTGTGTGTTCTAGGTGCTTTGTGTCTTACTATTGCACACAAACACCTAGTCTTTCACCTTTTCTTGATTCCTTGAAGGATCAGAGCTTGTTCTTGGTGTTCTTGGCTGGATTTGAGCCCAAGGAAGCAACAAGATCAACATTTGTGAAGAAGGTCAACAAGGGTAAGAAACTAGTACTTTTTACCCCATTTTTGCATCCTATTTCTACCTATCTTAGAGATGTTTTTGTGTTTAGTGTATAACATAAAAAAGTTCTTTTTTTAAGCCCTCTTAATTGTTTGTTAAGGGTGTTTTGCGGTTTGGGTGTGTTTGACCACCCTTAGGCCTTGGAAGGCCTCATTTTGTGCTATTTTGTGCAAGTTTCGAGACTTTGGTGTTTGTGCCTCTTCACCACTGAAATCTTGAGGGATTTCAGTGGTGGAGATGGTGCCTTGAAGTCTCCAAAAGGGGAGGGCCACCCCCTCTCCTTGTTGTCCTTGAAAGGGACCATTTTTGGTCTCTTAAGGAAGCCTTTGTTCAAGTGTGTGTTGATCATGTCTAGGCTGCATTTCATGCTTATTATGCCATAATATAATCATGTTGTATGTTGGTTTTGGTGCTCCATACATGTTTAGTGTAGTTGCCATGTAATGCCTCCTTGATCCCTTAACATGCCTTAGGTTGTTAGCCTTTGTTTGAGCATGATTTAGGCTTAGATTTGTGAGTGTTTTGTGCTTATTTTGCCATGCTTTAGGTCTGTCCATAGTCGTTTGGATTGATTTTGGCATGCTTAGTATAGCTTCTTTGCATTTGTAGCTTGTTAGGCTTGTATGCCTCAAGCATGTGAATGTGTAGCATGTGTTGCTTGCATCATTTTTGTGGTTTGGAACCACCCAACATGTAATTTCAGTCCCTTTGGCATGCTCATATGCTTGCCTTAGTTGCCTCTTTATTGCTTTGAGAGCATGTGTTGTATGCCTTATGTTTTGACCATTATGCATGCCTTTGAATTCGAACCATTTAGATGCCATCTAAGTGGTCCTTTGGGCTTGATTTTGTGTGCTAGAACTCTGATTTTAGTTGCTTAAGTCTTGCCATGTTAGGTTTTGCCAAGTGTAGTTCAATGCCTCTTGGCTTGCCTAAAGTATTTGGGCCAATTGCATGTTTTTTGCTCGTCTTGTGTGAGTTTGTTTGGCACCTTTTATAACATGATTTCAGAGCTCAACTTGCATGCTAATTGTTCACATTTGTGCCCTTTTAAATGTGTTGAAAAGTCGCCCCATTATGGTTTACGTTTTGAACCATGGTCGCGTGCATGTGTGTGTGCATTTTGGCTTTCATTTCTTTGGTTTTGGCCACTAATTTTAGGCCTATTTGGAGTTGCCTAAGTCATGTTTAAGACCATCATTTTCTTTCTTGCATGCTTACCTCATGTTTGCTTGTATGCTTGCATTGTTTGTTCACATGCTCATGTTGCATCCCTAGCTAACATGATTAGGCTGCAATGCATTAGCATGCATGCCTTGTCCCTTGATTTGGTGATGGGGATTGGGCTCTTTGATTGTTTAGTTTGCATTTCATTTGACATGAAACTTGCACACTTGATTCTTTGGGCCATCATGCATGAAAATGTGTGATTGGTGGTTCGAGAATCGAGGCACATCCTCCTTTGAGTCACAAACATGATAAGGAATGTGTTTGGTGCATACATTGCTTGAATTGAGCAGCCATGCAAGATTTTGCCCTTTGCTGCTGTGAGTTGCAGGTTCTGCAGGAATTCATTGCCGGCCGGCAGTATTTAGTGCCGACTGGCAGTCAATCAATGGCCGGTGGATATATTTTGTGCCGATGGCCACATCCTAGTGCCGGTGGTCATTTCCTTCAGCCGGTGGGATTCTCCAGTGTCCAGAGAGGCATCCTTGAGATTTTGGCAGTTTTCAGAGGAACAAAACAGGGAAAACAGAGGCAGGCTAGGCATGGCAGTGCAATTCTGAGCGGAATCCGGGCGCGCATGCATTGAGCCCTCGCCCTGAGGCGGTTTACTATTTTTCTTAGATTAATTAATTTGTTAATTAATTTGTAATATTTAATTAGCTTGCGTAGTTAATTAATTTGTATTATTATTTTGGCCCCTCCGAGCGAGGGTAAATTTGTAATAATTGTGGGTGAGTGGTGTGTATGTCTTCCAACCCCCACTTCTTTCTTCCCTTTTATTTATCTGCTTACGATGGTAGATTAGGGCACGTTTAATTCAGCATGCCTTATGCAATGCATGCGTGCATCCATGCATTTGTTTACATGCATCGGGCTCGGTACATCATACAAACCGCATTGTATCTTCAAATCTAACTTGAATACGTGCACCGAATGATTGCATTTCACATGCCATTTTAGGGTTAGCCGAGCCTATCCTAATCACATTCTGTATGCGATGCATTAGTCACTTAACATGAGCTAGGTCATGCATTTTTGCTAACTAGTTTATTGTTTTGGTACGGAGTACAATGTAAGTATTTACGCTTTAGCATCTCGCATGCGTGTGAATGTTAACATGACAGTATGCTTACCATGCGGCTAAGTGCTTATATGAGATAAATTGTTTGAATGCCTATGGGTGGAGGTTGGATTGCTTGAGTTGGAAAAACTCATTGAAATCCGTATTTTAGCCTATTTGCGAGTAGTAATTTCAAACTGTTTTCCAAACAAACGGATATGCAATGTTTGTTTCCAAATTAGGCAATCTAGTCTATACTTGTTTGCTGTGCGCATAACATAGTAATTCTAGGCTAATAACCGGAACAAGAGCATGTAATGTTTTCAAAATCGGATATCACCGTTAGTAGAGGCCGGTCTTCGGATCGGGCGAAAGGGGGTGCTCATAGCTGACCTTCCCCGATCGTACCCAAGCTCCCGAGCCAAGACCACTTTGGTGATGACGGACACGTGGCCTTCGGCACCGAGTCCGGGTTTCCTAAATTTCCCATTTTTAAAAATATTTAGGTGGCGACTCTGTATCTGGCAAAGCAGTCCATGTTTGGCACTACTTTTCAAAAATCTGTTTTCTCAAATGATTTGCCAGATTTGGACTCTTTGGTTCAGATTAAGAACCCCAACAAACAAAAGGGAGTCCGAACTGTAGAGTAAGGCCCAAGGGCGTGTCTACAGCAACTGTAGCACTACTCGTGCCTGCATTCGAACTGCAGGTAAGCGCCCTCTTGGGCTGCTCTCTTTCGTGGTCAATCAGACCCTACTTCACGGCGTCCTCAATCTGTACCCTGATCTCGTGTAAATCCGCAAAGGTAGGGAGGGGTAAGCCGATCATCTTTTGCATCAGTTAGGGTTAGAGGTTGCGCACAACTATCCGTATTTGATCCTTCTCGACTGGCCTGGTGGTCATCATAGAGGCTTTGGCTCTCCAACGGGTTACAAAGTCAGAGAACCCCTCATTCAGCTCCTATCAAGTTGTCTTGAGATCACGGGTTGTGATCTCGATTTGCATATTGTATGAATACTGGGCGACAAAGGCCTCGGCCATCTCCTCCAAACTTCTTTTGACAGAATCTTCCAACTTCGCGTACCAGATGGTCGCAACACCCGACAGGGTCCGGCCGAAGAGGGAAAGCTTTTGCAATCAGGAGAGCCCAATCGGCCTTAGGATATCCGAGAATAGCAACAGATGCACCATGGGATCTCCAGAACCGTCAAAACGGTCTATATGCGGCATCTTGAACCGGTCCGACAACGTCACTGCTGAGTCAGTGTATCCATCCTCTATGTCCGTAATGGAATTGACCCCTTGGGCCCGTTTGAACAGCTTCTCAAGCTTACTCATCTTCAGAGCGGTTGGGTCCATCTCTGATTCAAGCGGTGTATCTATTGAGAAGGCCAGTGTCTTTGAAATCTGCGATAAAATCGGTGGCGGAACTGGCCCCGTTGGGACGTCCGTATCTTCCTAGACGTTTGTAGTCTCCTCGAGTGTTGGAACTCTAGGTAGGGGTGGGGGTGGATGCGAAGCAGATGCTCCAGCTTGTTGCGGTTGTTGCTGTTGTTGTAGTTTGGCAATTAACTCTGCCTGTTGTGCCACAACCTCTGCCTAGCGGGCAGCATCCCGCTGCATGGCTGGCATAGTATCTTGGAGCTGATGGATCATGTCCTCCATATTAGCCGTGAGGTGCTGATCTGGTTGAACAACAGGTATATCTCTCTCTGCGGTAGAAATGGAACCCTCAGCCCAACTACACACTGGTGGGGTGGATAAGGACCATTGATCTGGTAATCGCTGTACTGATGAACTTCGCCTAACTGACCTCCGTCTAACAACCGGGGGTAATAAAAGGAACACTGGCTGTCTGTCTATCAGATCCTCGAATCGATAAAGTCTTTGACCTCTGACCCAAAGTGCTTGGGGAATATCTGCCTGGTCAGAAGTAATAATGCTAAACTACCTAGGAAAAAGATAAATAAAGCATAATAAGGAAACATACAACGAGAAAAACGGACAGCATAATGGCTTAAATAAACACAACACACAATTGATATTTGTAAGTTGAACACACTATTCTCAACACTGATCACTGTTCTCAAATCACTGCCTCAAATCTGATACCCTCAAGTAAAACTGATTCTCTTGATACTGATGCCCGCATGCCTGATACCCAGACTTGCAAACTGATACATGCATTCCTGTAGAGACAGACTCTAAAAGCACATAGCAAGCAAGTGAGAGCCAAAACACCCCTATGTTGGGTAGGGTTTCCCTGTCCTATCTTGTCAGGAGCTAGGGTTTCACTATGCACACAGTATTTTTAAACAACCTGCAATCGGGTAACCAACCTGTCATAGCTTGGAATGGTCACTACAGTTTCCGATATGTAACTAGGTTGAATGGTCAAAAGGGTGCCTCGGTAAAAACTGAGGTTTGTGTTCCCATCGTGGCAGAGTCCGTAACCGGTCAGCCTTATGGCACGCAGCCTCCGGCAAACCGTTCAGAAATAGCAGACGGCAAACACGGTGTCCTAGGCGCACCAATGCAAAATGTAATGCAAAGAGACACATAAGTGTAAACAAAACAAGATATCATGAACTCGAGTCAAGTTCTCTAAATCCCCAGCAGAGTCGGCAGAAACTGTAGACCGCCCAAACTCCGCTCCGCGTGCGAGGGCGCGAATTGTAGTTCTTAGCTACTACAGTTTGGACTCATGTCACGGTTCTGAATCTAATCTCACAAAGTGCAATGTAAGACTGATAAATCACCAAAGAGTCCAAATTCGGCAAATTGTTTTGGAAAATTGATTTTAATCAAAAAGCGCCAAACATGGACTGCTTTGCTAGATTTCAAAGTCGCCACCTAAATATTTTATTATAGGAAAATTTAAGAAACCCTGAATCGTGCCTAAGGCCACGTGTCCGTCATCACCAAAGTTGCCTTGGCTAGGGAACTTGGGTACGAGGGGGGAAGGTCATGAAATGAGCACCCCCGCTCGCCCGATCAAAGGATCGGCCTTTACTAACATGATATATTGTTTTTGAAAACACATGCGTTCTTATTCCGGTTAATTAGCTAATCTTACTACGTGATGCGCACAACATACAAGTATAGACTATATCGCTTAAATTGGAACAACACATCACATGTTTATTTGTTTGAAAATGGCTTGAAGGTGATACTCGCAAGTAGGCTAAGACGCAGATTTGCTACCCTCAAGTGGGCTTAGAAAATATGGTGATTTGCCACTTCAAGTGGGCTTAAAACTCGCTTTTTGATGAATTGTTCCAATTCAAGCAATCCAATCTTCATCCACAGGCATTCATGTAGTTGAACAGTTAAGCAAATAGTCTCATGGCAAGCATGCTATACATGGAAACATACACATCTCATGCAGTATGCTAAAGCGTAAAAGCTTACCTAGTACTCTGAGCTAAAACAAAAGCTAGTTAGTAATCAATGCATGATCCTAGCTATGTTAACAATGTCTAATGCAACACATGCAAAAATGCAGCTACAATAGGCCCGACTATTCTAAGATGTCATGTGAATGCAATTTAGATAAGATGTATTCAAATTGGTATTGAAATACAATACAGTTTGTATGATGCGCCGAGCCCAGTGCATGAAAGATGAATGAATGAATGCAAACATGCTAGCATAAGGATGCTAATTGAAATATGCCCTAAAACTAATCATCAAAAGCTGATAAGTAAAAGGGAGAAAGAAGTGGGTGTTGGAAGACATGCATTACACACACGCACGCTTATTACAACAGTTCTGCCCTCTCGACGGAGGGTCCAAATAATAAGCTAACTAGCTAATCTAAGCTAATTAAACTAATTATTATAAAACAAAACTAATTAACTAATCCTAGTTAACTAATTAGTTATTACAACACAAATGAATAGCTAGGTGCATCAACTAATTAAGTACAAAACCAAACCATTAGCTAGCTAAGCAAAGTAGCTAATTAAAGCAATAAAAAGAGGTCCTCGGGGCGAGGGGTACATGCATGATTGGTCTCGTCGTTCGGAAATCCATCACTATGCCCCAACTTGCCTCTGCTTGCAATTGTTCTCAGGACACTGCACAAAGCTCCAGATAGCTTCTACTCCAACATGGAGACCTCCAGGAAGGCTGCCGACCACTTATTGGTGTTGTAGACCACCGGTAGACCACTTAAGTATGCTGCAGACCAGAAAAAGTGGTCGGCCAGCTACTTTTTCTGGTTTGCCGACCAGAAAATTCTGCATAACTCGATTTTGCTGCAATAGAGAACAAGAAAGGGCACGGCAGTGTATTTGCAAGGTATGTGTGCACAACCACCCTCTGTAGACGTCCCCGAACGTCCCGGGAGGAAATCCCGTTTTGTTCATTAGGCTCACTACAGTTCAAGACTCAATGTCACGGTCATATATCTAATCTTGCAGAGTGCAAATGCAAGACCGATGAATCATCAAAGAGTCCAAATCTAGCAAATCATTTTTGAAAATAGATTTTTTGAAAGAAGTGCCAAACATGGACTGCTTTGCCAGATACAGAGTCGCCACCTAAATATTTATTTTAGGAGAATTTAGGAAACCCTGACTCGTTGCCTAAGGCCACGTGTCTGTCATCACCAAAGTTGCCTCGGCTCAGGAACTTGGGTACGATTGGGGAAGGTCACTTCGTGAGCACCCCCACTCGCCCGATCAAAGATCGGCCTCTACTAACCATGATATCGAGTTTTGAAAACATTATGTGCTCTTATTCCAATTATTAGCCTAGATTTACTATTTGATGCGCACAGCATACAAATATAGACCAGATCGCCTGAATTGGAACAAAACATCTCATGTTTGTTTTTGAAAGCGATTTGCTACTCGCAAGTAGGCTAAAATGTGGATTTGCCACCCTCAGGTAGGCTTAGAAAACATGGTGATTTGCCACTATCTAGTGGGCTTAAAACTCGCAGTCGATGAATTGTTCCAATCCAAATAACCCAACCTTCACCCATAGGCATTCAGGCAGGTATATCACATAAGCACATAGCCTCATGGTAAGCATACTATCATGGCAATCACTCGCACACATGCAAGGATGCTAAAGCATAAACACTTACCGAGTACTCCAAGCCAAAACAGAAGGTATGTTAGAAATCCATGTATGATCCTAACTATGCTGGAATGCCTAATGCAACACGTGCAGGAATGCAACTACAATAAGCTTGGCTATTCTAAAGATGGCATGTGAAATGTTACAACTAACAAGTATTCAACTCGAAATTAAAATACAATGCAGTTAGTATGATGCGCCGAGCCCGGTGCATGCAAGACAGATGAATGGATGCAAACATGCGAGCATAAGTATGCTAATTGAAACATGCCCTACACGAACCATCATAAGATGATAAATAAAAATGAGAAAGACGTGGGGTTGGAAGACATACATCACACATACGCACACTTATTACACAATTGTGCCCTCGCTCGGAGGGTCCGAATACATAATACAGTCCGAATAAATAATTATAGTCCGAATAAATAATTAAATATTACAAAACCCTAATTAATTAACAAATTAACTAGGAAAGCGAATAAATTAGTATGCAGATCTATGGACCGCCTCAGCTCTGTTTTGAATGATGAAAGAGGCATGCGTGCTCGGGTCACTTTGTCGGGAAATTCCTTGCAATGCCCTGATTCGCCTTAATCCCGGAATGCTGTGTAATGCTCTAGAAGGCTGCTGATTTCTGGTTTGCTGCAACAGAGAGCAAGAAAGGGGCATGGCAAAGTATTTTCACATATGTATGCACACCTCGATCCTCGTGCCACCAATCACGCATCTCGATGCATGATGGCCGAGGAGTCAAATTGCATAAGTCAATGTGAAATGAGTGCACATGACAACACAACAAGGCCTAGACTCCATCATGGGTAATCTGGAGTGTCACCGACCAGGAATTGTGGCACATTCCGTCACTCCGGGTACGAAACGTCCCTCGTTTCTCGTGTTTGGGCTAACTCATATCCCAAACACAATGCAATGAGATGGCATATACAATGCGACTAACATGCAACCTGGCATACGCAATGCTATGGACTAAGATGACATACACAATGCACGTGACACAACATGGCATGCACAATGCACTAACATGCAACCTAGCATACGCAATGCTATGGACTAAAATAGCATACACAATGCAAGATGGACTTACACCAATATGAGTGGACCTCAGCCACACTCACATCAGTGGCCATATGATGAAAATGAGACAACCGAAATACATGCAAGCATGCACGAATGCAATGAACCGATCCTAAGGCACAACATGCAACTCTAACCTAGCATGGGAATGGATGAAGCATGGCATGCAAACATACATTTTCCAGCTCTGAAACATAATGTAGAATGGTCTCGAATCGTGCAAATATGTCACACAATGCATGCAAGATGGCTCGAATACCGAAACTAGTGAAGCGGGTTACACTAGAGGTACCCAAAGCAATGCACAAATGGCAAAACCAACCCCAAAAAGACCCTAGGTAGGTCTGAGACAGTGGGAAAATGACCCAAAATGATGTTTCAAAGTGCATGGAAATGAAGCTCATTCAATGGTCTGAAAACAAGACATTCATGCACAACTCTCAAGCACACTTAAAGAGGAGAAAACATGAGGATATGGCATTCACATAGGCTCTAAAATATGATGCAAAATGACCCCAAAGTATGAAAACACCTCAGTATATGCATGCAATAGACCTCAAATCTCAAAGCTAGACAAGTGTATTGAACTACAAGCATGCAAAACAAGGATCATTCGACCATGAGACCCAAAAATAGAGCTAGGGTAGTCCAAAATATGCACAAAATCACTTTAAGGCAAGGCTAAAAAGTGCTAAAATCAAGGGTTAACAAAGCATGCAAAATAAGCTAGTGAACCATGATTTGCACTATAACTATATGAAGCACATGAGAGCTCACCAAACCAACCAAAAAAAGAAGTATGCCATGCCAAATAATGCCCAAAAACCCACTGAAACTCAGTCAATGCATGTAAGAATGATGTGTCCCTTTGAAAGGCCAATAAGAGGGTTATTCTACGCATGCAAGATAGACATACCAAATGGAAAAACCACCTCTGGAAAGAGGTTATGAGGGCCCTAAAACTCACTGAAATGGGCCTAAAATTAGTCTAGGAAGCATGCAAGTGAAGGCCCCTTTGAAAGGCCTTGAAGAAGATTACTCTACAAATGCAAGATAGACACCTAACATGGCAAAAAAAACTCTGGAAAGAGTTCATGCAGGTCATAAAAACTCACAAATAATGGCCTGAAACATGCTCAAGAAGTGTGCAAATATGGGCTCATTTGTAAGGCCAACAAAGCTAGTAAAGAGAACAAGGGGTGAGAGGGTCACCCCTATCTGATTTTGAAGCTCAAAGACACATATTAGCCACTGAAAATCCAATGGATTTCAGTGGCCAGAAGGCCAAACCAAGGCCAACACGAATGCTCTAATGCATAGCTCAAAAACATGAGGAAATGAAGCATGCAAGGGGGTAGATGACCCCCAACAGAAAAATGACCTTAATCAAACTTGAAGAGGAGCTCAAAATAAGACTTTTTTTAATTTATGATGAAGTCCAAAAATGCTTTCAAATAAGGCTACAGAATGAAGCAAAATAAAGCTACAAAGAGGGAAATGGTGACTTACCCTTGTAGCACAGCAATGCAGCAAGCTTTGGACCAAGAAAGTGAGCTCTCAACCTCTGCAAAACAGCTCCATGGTACTTAGGACGGTAGTGGAGGTGTTGTGCTTGGAGTTGTATGCAAAAGGGTCAAGAATCACTCACTTTTTAAGGCTCAAAGTGTACGGATATAGAGAGATATAAGTGTATGCCTTCACCAAAGTTCTGAACCCTTGCAATGGGAGGAGAGGCCTCCCTCTATAGAGAAGAGAGGCCAAAGCTTCTCTTGGAAGCTTCAAACCGAGAATAAACATCCTCCATATGTATGGAGGATGCAACAAATGGCTTCCAGCTAGCACAACTGGAACACACTCAATGAGACAAAAAAGCAGGAAGCAGGCCGACTAGTTAAGGTGGTCGGCCGACCAAGGGTCAAAAGGGTCAGGTTGAAAAGGTGGTCGGCCATACCAGATTGGTGGCCTCCTAGGTGAATGCAACACAATGGTGGTATGGGAGACTCGAAATTGTGGCCCAAAAGTGAGGGAGACCAAGGGGGCAAAAGGTTCAAGAAGAAAAGGTGGTCGGCCATTCCAGATTGGAGGACTCTCAGATGAATGCAACATAATGGTGGTATGGGAGACCCGAAATTGTGGCTCAAAAGTGAGGGAGACCAGCTCTCTAACAAGAAAACTGGGCGGCGAAGAGAAAGGTGGTCTCCACGAAGAAAAGGTGGTCTCCCACCATAGCACCACCTTCGTAACAATGAAAATAGGCTCCATGCCAAAAATGAACCCACACCGATGCAAAACGAGGGTTTGGGGGCCAAAACGCGCAGCCGGGGGCCCCGAAAACTGACTATTAAGCATCGGAGGTGGCTATGACCACAAAGGTGGCCTCCCGGGCCACAGTGTCCCTTTAGGGAGAGGGAACAAGGTGTGTGCCAAAAACTGGAGCAAACAGAGGTAGTTAACCGGCCTTAATCGAGGCACACTACCGACGGCTCAAAACTCGAAACCGGGTCTCCAACGGGGAGCAGTGGTCTCGACCATTTAAAGGTAGCTCATGCCACTGGGAGATGGTCTACGAGACCTCTCCCTCTCTTCGGGAAGAGAAAACAGAACCTGGTTCGCAAACCGAGGCAAAGGGCAAAAGAGTCCCGAGGTCCGGAGGCAAGGCTCTCAGCCGAGACTCTGTGACCTCAGAACGAGCACGATATGTATCATCACCAAGCGCTTAATCGGTGATGTTTGAGTCTTCAGGTCGGTCAAAAATGGGGTGTCTACACCCTCCATACCATTTCTTAGGCTCAAGGGAGTGTATTTCTCGACTCCCGGGCCACCAACCATGCATCGCAATGCACGATGACCGAGAAGCCAAGTTTGCACAAATCAATGTCAATGAATGCACAAATAACACATAAGGGCCTTAACCTCTATCATGCATGATCAAGAGGGTTGGCAACCAAGAAATGAGGCACGTTTCATCACTTCAAGTATGAAACATCCCTCGTTCCTCGTGTTTGGATTGACGTCCAATCCAAACACATGCAATGCAACAAGCATGTAAACATAATGCAATGTAACAAGCATGCAAACACAATGAGAACAACAACATTCAAACAACATGCTCAATGGACTTAAACCGAATGTGGACAGACCTCAATCATGCCCAAAACAGTGGCCAAAATGCTGAAATGATGGCATGAAATGCAAGAAAATGCATGCACATGCAATGGCTCATCAATTAAGCATAAGAGCACACCCTCAAACATGATTAAGAAGTGACAAATATGGAAGTGTGACCACACTATATGCACTGAAATCATGTATGAAATGATGCCAAACCATTCAAACAACACAAGTATAGCATGCAAGAGGGCCTAAGGCACAAGGCCACCAAGAGGAACTACACAAGAGGCATGTAATACATGGCACAAATGACTGAACCAGCCATGGATTGAACTCAATTAGGTCAAAACAAAGACCAAAACATGCTGAGATGGGAGCTCAAAAGCCTAGGCATGCATGCATACAAGTTAGGCCACAAACAAGGCAATAATGCATAACCCTTAAAAGCATTCAAAGAATGAAAGAAGTGAGAATATGGTCATGCTATATGCTCTGAAATAACATGTTAAATGATGCCAAATAATGCACATGTCACAAATGAAGCATGCAAGATACCTCAAAACTCAAGGCTAACAAGGCCAATTGCACTATAGCTATGCAATACATGAAGCTTATGGCCAAGTAAATCCAAAACAATCCTAGAGCATGCCAAAATGTTGCTAAAACATGCATGGACTAGAGCTAACACATGCTAGCATGAAGGGCGTGAAGCATGGAGTATGCAAGGCCAACAAAGAGGATTACACTACACCTACCAAAACCAAGCATGAGATGACTTCACCAACTAAAATCAAAGTTGTAACATGGCAAAATAAGACCAAATATACACTGAAATGGTAGCCCAAAAACTTAGGCAAAATGGCATACACATTGGCTCATACTTAAGGCATAAAACACCGACCCTCCAAAGCATTGAAAGAGTGAAAGATGTGAGGGCATGACACTGAAACATGCTCTGAAATCACATATCAAATGATGCTAAATCATGCAAATAGCCCAAGCAATGCATACTAGTGACTTGAATACTCAAAGCTAGTGAGCAAGAATGAACTATGGCTATACAAAGCAAGGCATGCATGACCCAAAACACTTAAATCAGACCTATAGAATGCTAAAATATGGCCAAAAGCTTGCTGGAGTGGAGCCAAAAATATGCTAAAATGATGGCTTAAAGCACAAAGCGTGTTAGGCTATCAAGGAGGATTGCACTACAAGTATATGACACATGTAACAAGTGGTCAAACCAACCCAAAATAGGGCTAAAGCATGCTGAAATGATGTCTAAGACATGCTAAGATGGAGCCAAAACATGCTAGAAAGACATGCTACTTTGATGAGCCAACAAGGCAAGCAACCAAGACACAAGGAGAGGGGATGACCCCCTCCTATTTGGGACTTCAAAACACACTTTCCACCACTGAAATTCCTTTGAGTTTCAGTGGTGAGAAGGCCAAAAAGAGGTGGTCCCAATAGCTTAAAAGGATAACACAAAACAAAGCCAAACAAGGCAGAAAAGGGGGTAGACCACCCCCAACACCAAAGAGGCCTTAAACAAACACTTTAAGAACTTAAAATCAAAACTTTTTTCAGTTGAAAGAAAGGCCTAAAAAAGTATGCAAAGGGGGCCAAACACTTAAGCAAAACAAGGCTTAAAAGGGGTAACAACTCACCCATGAAGAACCACAGCAAACCAGCACTTCTAAGCCAGAGAAAACAAACTTTGAAAGTCCAAACAAGGTCCTCTAGTACCTTAGCAACTAAGCAATGGTGCTTTACTAGGTGTTGTGGTGCAAAAGTGAAGACAAAACACACTTTTAAGCAATATATATATAGAGAGAGAGGAAAATATGGAGTGATATATGTTTTGTATATCAAATTTTCAGAACCTCTAGAAAGGGAGAGGGGCCTCCCTTCTTATAGAAATCCAAGTCTCAAGCTTGTTGAGCAAGTTAGAGGCTTGGTTCAATCCCTCCATATACGTGTATGGAGGATGAAATCTGTGCTCACCAGCTGTCACAGCTGGCACAAAAATATCTACAAAAGCAAATAAAAAGGCCTCGTCCATCAAACATGGCCGACTGGCCAAAAAGGGTGCCGACAGGCCAAAAAGAGTGCCGACCGGCCACCACTAATGGCCGATGGAAAGAAGGAAAGGCCGATAGGCATGAGGCCTGGCCGATGGGTTGTGGGGCTGACCAACAAGCCACCCCCTTCCCTCAGAAACAAAGCCACAAGCTCTTGGTCCACAACTAAGCGCAAAACAGGCAAGTTGAGAGGTTCTAAGGCAAGGCGTGCAGCCGAGACCTTCAGGAACTCAATACGAACACGAGCATGGATGATCATCAAGTGTTCAAACGATGACGTCCAAGTCTTGAGGATAGTCAGAAATGGGGTGTCTACAGGTACGAGAGGGGAAGGTCATGAATTGAGCACCCCTGCTCACTCGATCAAAGATCGACCTCTACTAATCATGATATGATTTTTTTTATAAACACTGCGTGCTCTCATTTCGGTTATTAAACTAACATTACTACGTGATACTTAGAAGCAAGTATAGACTAGTTTGCTCAATTTGGAACAATTTAATTCATGTTTGTTTGTGAAAATGATTTGAATTTGCCACCTCAAGTGGGCTTAAAGTTTTCGAATTTGCCACTAAACATAGTGGGCTTAAAACTGATTTGCCACTCAACAAAGTGGGCTTAAAACTTACATTTGTTGAATCGTTCCAATTCAAACAACAAGTTTTCATTCACAGGCATTCAAATAGTTTTCCAAGTAAGCATTTAGCCTCATGGAAAGCATGCTAGATATGACAACATTCACATTTATGTAAGTATGCTAAAGCATAAAACTCACCTAGTACTCCAAGCAAAGAAGATATGAGTTAGAAAAATATGCATGATTCCTAACTATACAAGATGCCTAATGCAACACATGCAAAGAATGCAATTAATAGGCTCGGCTACTAATATGGCATATGGATCGATTTGATAACATGCGGTTAAACACATATTCAAATAAGATATTGAAATAACAATGCAATTTGAATGAGGCGCTGAGCCTTGGTGCATGCAAGACAAAGTGAATGTATGCAAGCATATATGGTATGTTATTTGAAATGTGATGCTTCTAAACTAACCATCGAAAGCGGTTAAGTAAAAAGGAGAAAGATGTGGGGTTTGAAGACATACACATTACATTACGCTCTTCGGAAGGAGAGTCCGAATGTATAAAGCAAAACTATCTAGCAACTAATTAGGGCTAAGCTAATTAGGCTAAGCTAATTAAGTTAATTCGACTAATTATTACAAACAACATGAATAACTAGCTATACTAATTAACTAATTATTACAACACTTGAGTGAATGTAAACTAAGCAATTAAACTACGCTGCCACTACTCTGCCTCGGGAAGTGGAGGATGCACACACTCGGTTTTTGCCCCAAAAGACCTCTATTTTGCTCTTGAAAGCCTTTTTTTGTAGAGTTGAACATTTCTAGAACATTTCTGCTCCACCTTACCAAAATCTGCTGAAGTTTACATTAGTGGCTTGCCGGCCATGAATGAATGCGGCTGGCCCTCTGTTGACCAAGAAGGTGGCCTGCCAACCATCAATAGTGCACTGCCGGCCATGGATGGTGGTCTGCCAGCCACTGATGCACTGTATCACCATGCTGGAACAAAGTACAAACAGAGCAAAAAGAGGGTTTTTCCAAGGATTGTTTGCACAATTCACCTCTCATTTTCGTGGACAAATCCAAGGAAATATGAACTTAAACCACAAACCACCAATCAAAGCAATTTCACTGCATGATGGCTTGTGTCTCAAGGTCTGCAAGCTCAATGAATGTAAAACAAGGCACTCAAGAACCATCACCCTATCATGCATGATCAAGGGCAATGGAGACCTAGGAAAAGTTGAAACATTTCATCACTTTAAGTGTGAAATGTCTCAAGTTTTCTTGTGTTCAATTAACGTCCGATTGAACACACGACACACAAGTTATTATCTTGCTCAATTTTAGTCCCATGTTACTAGTTACTCATTTTAACTTACCAACCATTACTTAGTCCAATTATATCCAAAAGCTGAGGTAGAGTCCTCTAATGGAAAGAAGGCTCAAAACACAAGTTGCTTTGGGTATGAAAGAAGTCTCATAGCGTTGGTAATGAATCCTCAAAGGGATTAAACCATTAAGTATGAAACCTCAATTACACACTTAGGCAAACAAATGACTTGAAACAACTTTCAAAGCAAAAAGAAAAACCAAGAAAGGAGGGAGGTTGCAGAGGTGATTAGTGCTGAAAATAAGTGCAAAACAACACCAAAGCATGCAATCAACTCAAACGAGAGGTGCTTAATAGCCTAAAACACCATTCTTGTGAGGACTATTACGCTATAACCAAGCAAAACAAGACTCAACTGACCCAAACAGCCCAATACAGAGCTAAAGCAGACTAAAATATAGGCAAAAACATGCTGGAACAAAGCTACAAAAAGCTAAAAAATCATGCTAACATATGGAGTTAACTAGGCCAACAAACAAGACACAAGGAGAAAAGGCTAACCCCTCCAATTTTGGACTTCAAAACAAGTTTTTTACCACTGAAAATCAGTGTTTAAATGCCCAAAAAAAGATGGTTTAAAGATGGGAAACACTAATAGAGAAGCCTTACAAACAAGGTACAGAGAAGGGTGAACCACCCCCTCCCTTAAAATGGCTTCAAACCACAAATTTTAGTCCGTTTTGATAGAGTCTTTATGGCTCAAGAATGGCTCAAAACAGTGGGAAAAGATGAAGAAATAAGTGTACTAAAACAAGTTAAAAGATTAGTGTTATACCTTTTGAAGCCAAACACCACTTTAAGCACAAATGCAATCCAAAACCACCTCCAAGAGCTCAATCAAGACCTCAAGGGACCTCAGCTCAAAGGTGATCACTTTAGGTTAAGGATCGATATGCAAAAGTGTAGTGTATCTAACAACTAAGCACAAAATTTCAAGAGAGAGAGAAATGTAGAGAGAGAGAGAGAGAGAGAGAGAGAGAGAGAGAGAGAGAGAATTTTGAGTCTTAAATCTTCCAACCTTAAAACATGAGAAGGGGCCTCTATATATATAGAAAACATGAATTCTATACAAGGAGATCCAGCCCTCCACTTGTGGGTAGATGCAAGCCTCTATGCAACCAATTGGCACACCTGGCACAAAATATCTGCAAAAAACACTGGTGGCCGGCCGGCCATCAGTGATGGCCGGCAAGGCACATCAATGGCCGTCAGACTAGAAGATCTAGCAGGTAGCCTTCATAGATGGCCGGCATGCCACCAAAAACTGCAGGGGAGGAAGACCAAGACATGGTCCAAAAAGAAGACAAAATGGATGCAGGGTTTGAAAGGCTCAAACCTGTAGCGTTCCACCGAGGACTTCAAGCATTTGGGAAGCAATCAGACTCGTCGCTAGATGTACGCATCAGACAGAAAAGGTAAAGGGCGACTTAACCATTGGGTACACTCGAGGTCTCAACCGAGATTCTAACGCGTCTTACGCAGAAGGAGAAAAAGGATGGTGTGAACATCGGGTGCCCCAAATGTTTTTAACCGATTGGAAATCCTAATGCATTGCACGCGCAAGGAGGAAGAGTGGTGTGAAAACCAGGTGCACCTGAGCGTTTTTAATCGAAGGGTGGTGTGAACACCGGGCGTACCCAAGTGTTTTTAACTAAAGGGTGGTGTGAACACCGGGAGTACCTGAGTGTTTTTAACCGAAGGGTGGTGTGAACACCGGGCGTACCCGAATGTTTTTAATTGAAGGGTGGTGTGAACACCGAGCGTATTCGAATGTTTTGAACTGAAGGGTGGTGTGAACACCAGGTGTACCTGAGTGTTTTCAACCGAAGGGTGGTGTGAACACCAGGCGTACCCGAATCTTTTTTACCGAAGGGTGGTGTGAACATCGAGCGTGCCCAAGTGTTTTTAACCGAAGGGTGGTGTGAACACTGGGCGTACCTGAGTGTTTTTAACTGAAGGGAAACAATCTTATTGCTTCTCACGCGATAGGAGGAAAGGTCGAAGATAAGATCCGAAGGGCACGAGTGATTTTGACTAAAACTCCTCTGAATGAACCGTACATATAATATTGTGCATGTGTATGAGAGAGACTTAACAAATGTGATACAGTAAGAATGTACGTTCCATGCAAGACAAACAATGGAGATACAATGTTAATGGCATATTCTATGCGAGAAACAAAAGCATAAGCATATTCTATGCATACTTTGTAATAAAAGCATATTCTATGCCAAAAATCGGATGTAGAATCCATGCATGATTCAAAAGTGAGTGCAAGATGAGCATGCAATGCCCTTGGGATGCACATCTTACCACAACATATGTGAAATGCATATTCTATGCCACAAAGTGAAGTACATGTTCCATGCAACAACAAATAGGACATGCACGTTTTATGCAAGATATCAAAGCATGATTTAATGAAAACAAACTCGAAAGCAAAGTCCGATTCACCTGTCGGAAGAATTACAATGTATTTAAAGGATACATCTCATTCATGTTGACAAGTGGTGAACATCACACACCAAAAACACAGTTTTAAGCTTTCACAGAGACATTCTGAACTAAACAATGAACAATCCCTTCACTTCTTGGAAACAAAGAGCACAAAACAGCATCAAGAGCCCAAGGAAAGCTGCCGGCCACCTACCGGCCATGAGGGAAGGTCGTCGGCCAGGTGCTGGCCATCAGTAGACCTTGCCAGCCATTGATGGCAGATTGAGGGCAAAATGGACAATTCGGCTCGGGCCTTTAAGTATGAGCCACTAGAGCTCATTTCCTCACTTCCCCTTGCTCAAAAATCATCTCCCTCTCTCTCTAGACCTTCTTTCTCTCAAGATTTGCACTTTCTATGCGTTTTTCAACACCCTACGCGAAGTTGATTCGCTAAATCCTCTTTGTTCTCTTATCTTTGAACCGATTGAAACTTGATTTCGGTACCTCTTTCCTCATTTCCACCATTCTAGGCTCATTCCCCTCGAGTTTCTCTCGAGTTTTGTGCACTTTTCCCGGCTTTGACTTTTTTCTCCATTTTCTCTCTCCTCGGGTTTGACTTTTTCTAAGTTTACTATTTTTCTTCATTTTTCTTCACTTTTCACCCATCTCGCACCTATTTTTAGATGGTGGATGAGGTTCCTCATAACTAGGCTCCTCTGGTGATTCCCCCAATAGTTCCACCCGTGACGGAGGTAGAGAGGCTGGTAATTGATCTTCAGGCTAACTTAGAGGCGGATTTCGAGCCCGAGGTCGAGCCAGAGCCGCTACCACTGAGGATATGGCATTTTGATGCGGTGAGGTATCACCTACAGACACACATACTGCCCACTTCCAGAGGCATCAGACGCTTCACCAAGTTCGCCCGCGGTGTGCCGGACGACCTTTTGTTGAGGGAGCCAGAGTCTCACTTGTCGACCATTGCCATTGAGGTAAGAACTTTGTTTTCATGTATTTCTGCTTCATGTATTTCTGCCTCTTATTACTTGCAATTCCTGCATTGCCTTGTATTCGGATCCATCCATAAACTGCCTTTATCTGACCATACACTGCTTTCATTTGATGCATTTCATGCATTGTCATTATCTGATTGCACTTCATGCACTGCCTTTATCTGATGCATTGCTTTCATTTGATGCATCTCATGCACTGCCTTCATCTGATGCATTTCATACACTCTCTTCATCTGATCGCATTGTCTTCATCTGCCACAAGGCAAGTCTCGCGCCTTCAGAGGCTATGGTGCCACGACCACTAGAGATTGGTATGACAACCTCCCAGCTGGAGTTCGAGACATCATTGACGGGGTAGGCTTCGGACTGTTTTGCTCCGGCTTGACTCGAGTCGTCGTGAGCCGTCCCCTTCTAGGAGCGCTGGTGGAGACGTGGTGGGATACCACCAACTCTTTCCACTTCTCCACCATAGGGGAGATGACGATGACTCTTTACGACTTTGCCATGATCACTGGCTTAGACGTAAGGGGCGATCTGATCCCTATTGATACTGATATGGACGAGTGGGAGGCAGCTTGGTTCGAGCTGCTAGGAGCATACCCTCCTATATACCGGATAGGGATGGTGAGATATACTTGGTTGACAGAGTGGTTTAGAGGGACCGAGCCCGAGACAGTAGAAGAGACCGAGCAGTACGCCAGGGGCTTCCTGATGTTTGTCTTTGGTACCACCTTGTTTTTTAACAGGTGGAATACCGTTGGCCTGTATTTGCTGAGTGCCTTGGTGATCCTTTCTCGAGTTCGTTTCTACAACTGGGGTGGAGCTGGCCTTACCACACTATACGGATACATGAGCTCTACCTCCTGTCTGCGGGGAGACCTGATTGGAGGCTACTAGTGAGCCTGGGAGGTACGCATCTCATTTCCCTCTTCGCACATTTCATTTACTTTGCAGTTCTTGCTTTACATCTATTTCAATACATGCTTTCTACTTCGCATTTCTATATCTGCTCAAACACTGTTCATATACTCTACTTTCTGTTTTGCACTTTCTGCATCTACTCGATACTATACTGATCACATACCACTGCATTTTCCCTACAGCTGTGGGTATACGCATACTTCCTGACCCTTGCCCCGGAGCTTGTAGTGGTTGATGGTACCCTATTGGTGGATATACAATGGTCAACTTCACCATAGGACTTGTGGGCCTTTCACTTTCTTCCGCCGGTGCTTCGACACAGTATGTGCCCATAAGGTACTCTGAAAGCACAGTCATTTCCTTTCTGCTTTAAAATTGTTCAATTAGCAACTGACAGCAACTAATAATCTGTACAACTTATGTTTGCAGATCACGTGGCAGCCATAGGCCTTGATGCCAAGGGGGTGCGAGACCAGCTTGCCGGCGCCTGGGTTGTCTCCCACTACCACATTTTGTTTAAGGGTCCAATTAACCAAGCCTGGTTCTTGGGTGAGCGCTTCCTGTGCCAGATTATGGGCGTGCTAGACCCAGTCATCTCGATGGCTCCACCAGAGTCCATGCAGTCCACAGAGAGCCTATCCATTGAGGAGGTCATCCAGTTCATGGTGGGCCTCGACGTCGACTTCTTTTGAGCAGAGGGCGACTATGCGGCTTTTGTCCTGACACACCTGATGCCACCCCTAATGGGTGTTCGTGAAGATGAGAAGGCAGGGGCTTCTGCCGTTAGAGTGAGGTGCAGAGTGATCCTAGCGAGCAGGGTCCATGGTAGAGTGACTTCCCGAGCAGGGCAGAGGGCTGATTGGCTAGAGCTCCCCACTACGCTGACTTACTGGCGACACACAGGAGAGGCCTACCAGAACCCGATTGAGCCTGCAACGGCTGGTAATGAGCTTGTCGGGGTCCGAGGCCCGGCTTTGGTATGAACCACACTTTAGCACTTGCACTCTATATTTCATTTTAGATATATCTATGGCAGACACTAATCATTCAAATACATTTGCAAGCATCGATCGAGTATACAAGAGGCACCCTCAAGCTGATAACCTCGCTGATGGGGATGATACAGAAGAGGGAGACACTACTCAGCCTCTACGGTGTTCAGGTAATTTCCTTATTTTTACATTCTAGGCATCAACTTTCCACTGACACACTACCACTGACATTGAAAACTACTCCAATTGCACTGATACATTACATTGATAGACCACATCTGACACACTGTGCTTGCATATTGTATTCACACACTGTATTTGACTTCTGCATATACTCAGTCTACATGCTATGCTTGTATCTGATACATATGCTGTAACTAATACGCGACAACTGTTTTTTCATATCCCACCTACGCCGATTGCACCAACGGGAGCTACAACACCTACACTAGTAGTACCTCCTCCAACAGCAAGAAGGGGAGAGAGACAAGCTCTGGCACACGACCGCGGCAAAGCTAGAGGCACCCAAGATGGGAGTGGCCCTTCAGAGACCATTCTGAGTGATGATGAAGCGAAGACGAGTGACTCTGAGGAGGCAACGAGTCAGTAGTCAGAGTCATCTGAAAGTGGAGATGATGACGCTGGCTTAGGTTCTGAGAGTGAGGGCGAGTTTTGAGGCGAAGAGTGAAGATGGCTCTGGATTAGACTCTAGTCCAGATTCAGACAGTGGCATCGACAAAGACAGTGCCCCAGAGTCCTCTCATCCGAGGAAGAGGACGAAGAGGGCTTCTCGGGCCTGAGGCGACCAGCACTGATTTATGTATTTTTTTGCTTAGTTTCTTTTTGTTTATAGTTTTAGCACATTTTACAGCTTCAAACAAGCTTTATTTTCTTTAAAAACTTGTACCGTACTTTTGTAAAAACAACCATGATTGGAATGAAACTAGTTTTTATTTGAAAAAGGGTTGTATTTTGCATCATCATGAGCACCATATTGCATCAAAATGAGGTTGAACTCGATACTGAAAACTGAATACTTGTATTGCCACAACAGCCTTAATTGGGTAATGAACTGAGCAACAACTGAAATAACAACAACATACAACTCGATAAACAACACAACAACAGCTTGATAAACAAAAGCAACACAAATACAACTCAATAAGCAAAACAAAACGAATAGACCTCAACAAACAAGCTAAAGCTTGAAAAGACTCAAAACAAGACTTTAAAACACACACAGAACAGAACAAAACACAAGCTTTCAACATCTTTTTAGCACAAATAAGGACATCAGGCTAGAGTGGGAGACTGTCGGCCATAAGGGGTGCTTGCCAGCCATATGCTGGCAATGAGAGGCGGCCTGTCAACCATCAATGGCTTTTGTCGGCCATCGATGAGCCTTGCCGGCCATCAATCTGATGGTCCTCCAAAATGTTGACATGTGGCCTCCACTCACTACCTTATCTTTTACAAAAGGTTGGACCTCGTAGTTTCTTCATTTCAGTTGCAAATTCTTCACAAATGGAGCCATTTTTCGACAAAAAACTCTCGAATTGGATTGCAACTTTGGTTGGCTCGGAAAAGGTGAACTTCTGGGGTTTCGACATAAATGCACTATTCCCGCTGAGCCATTCTCCGCTTTGTCTTCCATTCTTCCATGCCGTGGCTAGATGTTGGAACCCAATTACACATGTCTTTAGCTTTGGGGGACAAGAGATATGCCCAATAATTGAAGAATTTTAGGTACTAGTGGAGTCTCGGTGCTATGAGGAAGTCAAATCGCAGCCCCAGTTTTGGCCACATCCAAGCTTTGGGAAGGATGTGTGGACTTACTTTACATGAAGCTCGATCCTTGGTTCACAATGGAGAGCTGGATATTTTCGGTCTGATTCATCAATTTTCTGAAGTTGGCAGCCGAAGTAATCTTCTTTGGTGGGGTTCTCGGCAACACACCATCTGCTTGTGCATGTTGGCTCATTTCCTTCTTGTCCCTAGTTTCAGAGGGTCTAGCATTCGACTCATCGAAGTGGCCTAAGGTTTGAAAGAGGGCAAGAGTTACATTGGCTTAGCGTTAGCTGAGACGTTGATAGGCTTAAACGCCTTCCATTGACGAGAGATAAACAAATTCGCGGGGAGTCCACTACTTCTTTAGGTAATGTTTCCCACCCTTTCTAATATGGGTTTCTCACATCTCTCCGCACTCATGCTCTATTTTTCTCTCGAAGCCTTTTTCTCACTTTTCTCTCAACATACATCTTTTTATTCTTTAATCTCTCTTTTCTTTCATCTCTCCCCAGATATGGCTAATAGACAAGCTGAAGATAGTGGAATCTTGCCCTGCATACCCAGCCTATGCATACTTTTTTCTGCCAATAGCTAGTGGATTTCCCGAATGAGGTGTGATGGTGCCACTGGATGTGCAACAGGTCTACTCCTACATTGCTTGGTGTTTCCCCTGGCTTAATCTGACCGAAATGAGCTACAACATGACTTGGCAACCTGGCATTCAGCTGATTGGCCTGACACACTATGTATTCTACTTTCCGTTCTAGTTTAGGCGTCAATTTCGACATGATCAGACTTTCCCAGAGAATGGGAAAGAGCACCTGGTTTCATTCCCAACCCGAGGTTCACATTTGGCTAAGTACCTCACTGCTTGGACGATAAGAGAGCTTCTGGCCCTTACTCCTAGTTTGAGATATATATTTTATGTCGAGTGCCTAACTTGGCTTGAAGATGAGGCACAATTCGAGCCCACTTTACCATCAGAAGCTTCAACAAGCACGAACGTGGGATACAGGAACACCTGACTCATCTATGCCCCTAATTTATTGCTTTGATCTTACTTTTCAAGTTTTATGTATGAAATAAAAGCAGCTTTGATTTGTATCAAGAGTTAGAGAACTTTGTATTGAAATCAATGAAATTAAAGTTGTGAGCACTGAAAGTTTTCCTTTTGGTCCAAAAATGGCCTAAGTTGTAAAAGGTAAAATTTGAGCAAAAATCAACTTTTATGAAAACTTTTCAAAACCATTTTCGATAAGGATCACAACTTGACACGCACAGAATCTATCCTCAAGATGTACAACCCCAAATCCAAAGATCATAAATTGGCCCTTGTCTGAATAGCACTGCGCAGCATTGTAACCAGTTCTCAGACAGGATCACAACCAAACATTCAGATAAAGAACAGACAAAGATGAACTGATCACATGGACAAGACAGTTGAGTTTGACGTCTTTATGGACGAACTTTAGGATGAAGTTGCCCACGTATCTCGAAGATGGGAATCAGGCCTTATGTAGTTTGGTTCGGGTTCACTCGAGTATTAACGCTCTCATTTTGCGCTCTAACTTTTTCCAAAGCCGCCCATTAGGGTTTTCAACCTTGTGAACTCAGTTTTTCTTTATTTTCAATTTTTTTGTGCTCTAACTTTTGCCTAGGTTGCCTTTCCGGGTTTTCGGCCTAGCGAGCCTCTCTGAGATAATATTTCTTCAACTTGTCCATGTTGATTGGTTGGGAAAATTCTAGGCCATCTAGGTCCATGAGAATTACAGTTCCACCCGACCAGATAGTTCTGATGAAGTAAGGACCAGTCCAATTGGGTCTGAACTTGCCCATAGGGTCATGGATGGGAGCTCGGTTGTCTTTCAGCACCAAATCCCCTTCTTTGAGATTCTCGGACTTAACTTTCTTGTTAAAAGCCCTGGCAATCATGCGTTGATAACCTTGAACATGGTACAATGCTTTTAACCTTCTTTCATCGAACAACATCAATTTTTCAGACCTGCTCTACTGCTAGTCCGCCTCTACTATTTGACACTCAGCCATAACTCATATTGACGACACTTCTATTTCAATTGGCAGAATAGCTTCCATCCCATAAACAAGAGAGTAGGGAGTTGCCCCTATAGATGTCCGGGTCGAAGTTCTATAACCCTAGAGTGCAAATGGCAATTTGTCTGGCCAGTCCCCGTAGGTCTCAACCATTTTCTGCAAAATATGCTTAATGTTCTTATTGGCGGCCTCAACAGCTCCATTGGTTTGCGGCTGGTAAGTAGATGACTTATGAAAAGTCACGTTGTATTTCTCCAACAAGTCAATTACTTCTTTCTTGAAATGGGATCCATTATCTTAAATGATCTTATTTGGGAACCCATATCAGTAAATGATGTTATTTCGGATAAACTTAGCCACACGCGCTGCCTTTAACACTGAGCTTCCACCCACTTCGTGAAATAATCAATTGCCACCAGGATGTATTCATGCCCGTTTGACCCTTTCGGTGTGACTGCACCGATGACGTCGATTCCTTAGATTGACCATGGTGGAGTCATGTTGTACAGCTTCAACGGCGGGATATTCGTGCGATTGGCATGAATTTGGCATTTGTGGCATCGCCGAACAAAACCGATACAATCCTCCTCCATAGTGGACCAGTAGTAAACTTGCCTGAGAACCTTCTGGACTAACATTACCCTGTTCATGTGCACTCCACACTCTCCTCCATGGATGGCCTCCATTAGGCGCTTTGATTCCTCTGCATTGACACACAACTTGTGCATTCCCAGATGACCCCTCTTGTACAGTTTACCTCTATAGATGATAAATTGAATTGCCATCCGCCGTATTGCCCTTTTATCTTTGGCATTTGCCCTTGGTGGGTAAACCTCCTTTTCCAAGAAGTTCCAAATATCATAGAACCAAGAGTTTTGATCTTGAACTTCATCTACTGCGGTGATAGAGTCGTAGGTCAGCGTATACCTCTGCTGAATGATAAGGCGTCAACGAACCTGTTGTTCTCTCTTAGTAGATGTGTGAAAGTCAACTTCTTAAACCTAGGAATCAGAACATCTAGGATTTGGTGATAGATCCTTGTCTTTTCTTCTTTGACTTTCCAATCTCCATTCGCTTGAGACACAACTAGGTTCGAGTCCCCGATGACGTCCAAGATTTTTGCCACTAGTTCCAAGGTGGCTTTCGAACCAGCAATACATGCCTCATATTCTGCTTTGTTATTAGATACCCTTGAACCGGAGTTTGAAGGCTAAGGGTATATGGGAATTGTCGGATGCTATTAGCAACACCCCTATCCTATAACCGTACTGATTAGATGCTCTGTCAAAGTGCATTGTCCAAATCACTTCCTCGACTTGCAGGATAGCTTCATCTGGGCACAGGTATTCTACTGCTTTATCCCCTTCAATTGGGTGATTTGCTAGGAACTCAACTACTGCTCTCCCCTTGACAGACTTGCGAGTAACATACTTTAGATCAAATTCAGAGAGAAGAAGCAACCAACGGGCTAGCCTACCCGTAAGAGTTGGTTTCTCAAAGAGATATTTGATGGAATCTAATCTCAAAACCAGAGTTACGGAGTGAGCTAACAAGTAGTGCCTCAACTTCCTGGTAGCCCATACCAAGGCTAGGCAAGCTTTCTCCAGCGGGGTGTAACGAGTCTCATAATCCAGCATTTTCTTGCTCAAATAATAGATGGCTTTCTCCACCCTATCCTCAGATTCTTGAGCAAGCATGCATCCCATCGTTGTGTCCGTTACTGGCAGATAAAAAATTAAGGACTTCCCTAGCTCTGGCGGTGACAACACAGGTGGATTTTGAAGGTACTACTTGATCTGCTCGAAAATGAATTGACATCGATCATCCCATCAGAACTTTTTCCCTTTCTTTAGAAGACCAAATAATGGTTCACAAGTCAAGATTAATTTTGAAATAAACCGCCTTATGAATTGCACTTTATCTAGAAAGCCTCACACGTCTTTTTCAGTCCTTGGTGGTGGCATTTCTAGGATGGCCTTGATTTTGGAAGGATCTACCTTGATGCCCCTCTGTGTGATAAAAAAACCTAGCATTTTCCCTGCTATTACACCGAAAGAACACTTGTGCGGGTTCAACCTCAGTCTGTATTCACTGATCCGTTGAAAGAATTTCTTTAAGGCGGTGTAGTGGCCCTCTCTTTCCTTGGACTTGACAACCATGCCGTCCACGTACACCTCGACCTCTTTATGGATTATATCATGCAGAATTGTGGTTACAGGCCGTTGATAGGTAGCTTTGGCATTCTTCAGCCCAAACGACATCACTTTGTAGTAGTAGGTTCCCCACAGCGTAGTGAAAGCAGTTTTATCTCTGTCTTCGGGTGCCATTAGAATCTGGTTATACACGAAAAATCCATCCATGAAGGAGAGTAATGCATGGCCTGAGGTGAAGTCCACCAATTCATTGATGTGCGGCAGAGGAAAATTGTGATTCGAATTGGCTCTGTTTAGATCTCTGAAATCCACACACACCCGAATTCTGCCATCTTTCTTTGGCACTGGAACAAGTTAGCCAACCAAGTTGGATACTCAGATACTAGCAAGAACCCTGCGTCTATCTACTCGGTGACCTCCTTCTTAATCTTCAAAGCCCAATCCGGGTGTATTCTTCACAACTTCTGCTTAATGGGTCAGACCTCAGGGTCGAGAGGGATCCGATGCTGTACAATCTCAGGATCTATTCCAAGCATGTCTTCGTAGGACCACGCGAAAACATCTTTGAAATCTTTTAATAAAGCGACTAAGCGCTCGCGCTCCACCGAAGACAACATTGACCTGATCTGGACCAGACGCGGACCCTTTTCAGTACCCACATTAAAAGCAATGATTTCATCAGCAAGGGGTTTTGCAAACCTCTCCTCCTCCCAATTAATCAAAATTTTCAAAACTAGTGCAATTCCTTCCTTATCGTTTTCATTAAAATTTTGAAAATCATGATCAATGCAATTAACAAGAGGCACAGAGAAATACTCAGAATCTGCAATGGCATTCTCATTCACAAGGTCAAGCTGATCCAGTTCCTCGGTTATAACCGACTCAAAGGAAAAAGAAAAAGATGACCTAGACAAAACCTCGGCATCCGGGTTATCAACCCCAGGAATACCGAACCCAGACTCAGAAGAACCAGAACCTGATTCCAACTCCACAAACTCTATAGAATCACATTCTGGCTCACTACCTCGACTCAGAATTGCTAGACAGGTAGCCCTCCTCTAGCTGCCAAATGAGGGATGGTGCGTCAAATGCATCCAAGATACTGCTAGAAGGGTTCACACATAGTTGGTCCCTGATCATGGAAATGGTCAGGTTATCCCCCAAGCTCTCTGAGTTGATCGGAGGATCCAAACGGAGACATGCCAGTGCTGCTCCTACTTCAAGCTCGCTGCTGTCAGAATCACTTTCTGTGCTTTTTGTAGCTTCAATAGTAATTGGCTCAGCCTTTTCCTTTGTATCAATGTCTTGTAGCTGCAAGTCAAAGAAAATCTCAAAGTTGGGAATCTGCTGCTTCTCAGAGTTGAACCAGGCTCGAGTAAACCACATAATGGGAAGTCTTTACCCTCTCGGACAAAATAGCCATTCAGGATTCCTCGGATTGGTCTATGCACAAGTTCGTAACGCTTCCCGGTCTGCTTAGCTCTGGCTCTTCTTGCCATCTCTTTCCCTTTCCACACCCAGTCCTCTTTGGTGGGTATATAGCCAAGACCAAAGGCATGCAGGTTGTAAGGCACATTGGCCAATGCAATGACGCCTTTCCGACAACTCCTTCCCAGCTTCATTCCTGGCATGCACTAGGGTTGGTCATGAAGTACACAGATTGGGCGCTAACATACAAATCCTTATCAATAGCCAAGATACTCTGTACCACCCAGGCCTTAGCCAAGGTAAACCCCGAAAAGAAAACATCCTCTTTGCCATGCGCAATCTCCAGCACAGATGTAGTGACCTCTGGCGGAGGATGTAAAGATGAATTCCCGAAGACTATGGCTACCCTTTTTCCATGGGGATACTTCAGCATTTGGTGGAGGGTGGAAGAGACAACTTTCACTTGGTGCAGCCAGGGTCGCCCAAGTAGTAAATTGAATGTGGCTGGAACATCTAGGACATGGAACTTGATGTCCTGTTGAGCTGTGCCAACCTATACTCTGATCTGCACTATTCCCACCACCTCTCTGCTTGTATTGTCATACACTCGAATCACCTGGGTTGTAAGCACAAAATCGGCCGATTTTAGGCCAATAACATAAGTCGTGCGACAAGGACAGACATTGATTGCTGACCTGGTGTCGACCAATGCCACTGGTATCCACTTTTCTCGACATTCCACTGATATGTAGAGAGGCTTGCTTTGTGCAGAGCCTTCCAGCGGCAGTTCCTTGTCTGAAAAGGTCAAAGTTAGCGCAAGGCCTCTTGGGAAGACTAATCCCACCATTTATTCTGAGGTGGTATCGATGGACAACTTAGCTTTATCCATCGCTGACAGTATAGCCTGTCTGTGCACTTGCGAAGCCATAAACATACCCCAAATAGATATTTCAGCTTGAATCTTCTTCAACTGTTTCAGCACAACCTCTTCCTCCAACAATTTTTCTTTCTGTTTCTTTACCTCTTTGTCCTTTTCGGAGGCTTCAGGTTGGTCTAGATGTGGTGGTTTAAAATATCGGCCACTTCTTATCATATGGTCGACCTCTTCCACATACCAAGTGTTGTCAGGAAGGTCTTCTCCCCAATTGTCATCGGTATGGGCCAAGTGTAGGCCGTTGTCATCCCACCAGACTCCTTTAACAGCCGACAAGAACTTGTCCAGCTCTGTTTGGATTTCCTTCTTATTACAAATCTCCCTCGCAGGGTGCTAGGCTTTTCCAGCTTTTCGGTTGTCTCTACCCATTTCTTGTTCAAACCGCTTCAGCGTGGCTTCTTGTTCAGTATGTGCAGTACTAAAAATGCCCAGTTCCTGAGCCAATTGTTCTACACCGGTGTTTTCCGGTAGTTCACCCTTTCCATCGGCCATTCTGGCCATTCTAGCAGTTTTCTCTTTCTGTTCTTCCAGCTTCAATTTAGTTCCCTCATCTCTATTGGGTTCATCACTTAGCCACCTTGAATTGTCTGTTGACCTATTCAGATCAAACCAATCAATATGCACTTCTCCTTGATCTTGCTCATCAAAGAATTGCAAATTGTCTGTGTCCTCCTCTAAGTCGACTAAATCATCTAATCCCTGACTTGGCCCATCTTCTCGAACTACGCTGACCTCTATCCCAGTCAGCAACACCACTTCCAACTTAGCTTAATTGATTAGCACAATATAGCAGTATGGGTTGTGCATCCCTTTAGATATGTCCTCAGAGCCCTCAGGCAGCGAACTTATACTCTCCTTGATCAACCCCTCTTCTTCTACCTTCGTCACTACCATGGGTTTAGGTTGGAGTGTAGATGTGTTCATCATGCATAAGCCCGTGCTCTCAGGGATGAACAACGCCGGTTTGGGTAGATGGGAAGGGGTGATATATATACTGGGGTGTAGACACCCCATTTTTGATTGTCCTCTAGACTTGGTTGTGCTTGCAGGTATACCCAACAACTAGTTCGATTGCTCATCAAGTACTCGACTATCGCGGCAGAACGTCACTGGTTCAAGCTTCCCGGACCCTGTATCCTTTCTGCCCCATTTTTGGACCTTGACTAGGTCCTTTCAGAGTGGACCCTGTGGTGCATTGCCGGCCATGGCATGGCACACCGGCCATGGCCTTCACCCTGCCACTCGAAGCGCCGCCATCAAGATTGGTAATTCTTGATGGCGGCTAAGCACTCTTATCTCGGTGGTTTTCCTCCAGATCTTTTGAGCCAGCTGGATTTTTGTTTGCTCCCCTCCATACACGTGTATGGAGGGATGAAGGCCTTGCAATGCTTCTTGAAGAAGCTTTGGCTTTTCATTCCTCTATATAAGGAAGAGGCCTCTTCCTTAGACAGGGCTGGAGTTTTGAAGGAGCAAAACCTCTCTTTCTGTCTATATTGCTTGTGTTTAGTGCTTAGAAATTGGATTTCCTTGCACTTTTACACTATAACACATAGATACACACCACCACCATTGGACTAAACTTCTTGGGAGGAATTATTAAGCTCTGAAAGCAAGCTTCCACCCCCTAAAATTGCTGATTTCGAAGAGGGTCTTCAAGGGTGAGCATTTCCCCCATTTTTTTGCACTTTCTTGCACCTTGCTTCAGCCCTCTTTGCATATTGTTTTAGGCTTTGCTTATAAATGAAAAAAGTCTTGTTTTTAAGTGTTTTTTAAGTTTGGTTAAGGTCATTTTGCTGTTTGGGGTGTGTAGCCCCCTTGCATGCTTTGTTTGGCTTTGTTTTAAGCCATGTTTGGAGGCCTCCGAGCTAGCCTTGATTTGGACATCCTACCACTAGAATCCAATGGGATTTCAGTGGTAGAGGTGTGGTTTTGAGGTCCTAAATCGGAAGGGGTACTCCCCTTTCTTTGTATTCCTCCTTATTTGCATTTTTGGCCTTCCAAAGGACCATCCCTCTACATATTTTTGAGGTTGGTCCAAGCCTCTTTTTTGTGACTTGAAGGACCTACCTTGGCCCTATCCAAGGCTGGTTTGGTCATGTCTTGCTTGCATCTAACATGTGTAATGTAACTCCATCCATAGCTCATCAAAGTAGCATGTGTGTATAGTCTTTGTTGAGTCCATTTCAGCCCATTTTTGGTGATGTATTACCATGCCATAAAATTTTTTTGGGTTGGTTTTGTTACTCCATGTTTTCTTGATGCACTTGTAGTGTAAATCCCCTAAACTAGCTTCATATGCTCCATGCCATGCCATGTCATTTTAGCTTGTTTGGTTTACATTTCAGCATGTATTTGGTCATCATTTGGCATGTTATGACCCTATCCATAGTTGGTTTGATCATCCTTTGCATGTTCCATATAGGTGTAGAGCAAATCTTGTTTACTAGCCTTTTGTGCATGGTTTTTGGACTCATCATACTAGCATATTTTGGCTTTGCTCAAACTTGATTTTATGCTTATTTTGAAGTGTTCTAGGATTGTTTTGGGCTACCATGACCATATCACTCATGCTTTGTATAGCTATAGTGTAAATGCTTAGGCTAGTCTTGGGTTTTGAGGCCTCTATCATGTCATACATGTGATGTTTGCAAGCCTTGCCCTCATTCCACATGCTATTTTTGTGACGACCCAGAATTCTTCCCTCCGCTCGAGCGGAAGAGTTGACGCTTGAGCGGACTTTTGGAGTTTCCAGCAATTGTGCAGACGGCCTGAGATTCTGGGGGTTGTGATTCTCCGCTCGAGCGGGGGAGTTTACGCTCAAGCGGACGGCTTTGTTGGTCTGCACGCTCGAGCGGAAGAGTTGACGCTCGAGCGGGCCTCCAGGTTGAGTTGTACTTCTGAGGCACGTGGGCTCTTTTTTGATCCTTTATTAATGTATTTGGAATGTTCTTATCTTATTTTGGAGTATTGGTTGAGGTGGTAATATGATGGTAAAGTAAGATTGGATCAAAGAATTTAATTTGGATAGTTATTTTACGAACAGCTACCACTCTTTTGCCCTTTTCTTTTTCCACACTTTGAATTTGGATATGAGGTTTGAACCATTGGAAAGCTTATTTTCGGGGCTTCAATTTGGACACAAGAACGACCTAAAACGGAGTCCGGATGGGAGAGATATACATGTTCAAAGTTTCGAAATCTGTGCTGAGGGCAGGTCCGCTCGAGCGGAAATCAGTCCGCTCGAGCGGGAATTACGGGACAGCAGCTTTAAAATCGGGATTTTGGATCATTTCTTAGATGTTTCTTCTTCCCTCTTCCTTCCTCTTTGCCTTAGTCCGAAACCCTAGCCCCAAAACCTTTGATTTCACCCATTTTTTACCAACAATCTACCATGGTTTTTGCCTCAAGAATGGAGAGCAAGAGAGGACTAACGTTTTTACCCGATTGGAATTCGGATTTGCGAAAATTCTGCTTAAAGCTTGTTCCTATGTTTGATTTTTGAGGTAAGGGTTCTATTACTCTTCAATACGTACATCTATAGGTAGATTTGAAGTATTTCCATTGTATAATTGTACAAATTTCCTTATTGAAGTATATAGAAGAAATTATGAGATTTTGGGGGGATTTCGGGTTGGAGCATTGGGGGTTCAATTAATGGGTTTAAATGTTGGATTATGAATCTTAAGTGTTTAATCAATGAGAAAATTGGAACAAAGAGTGATGGGTTCATAAGGTTGAATTTTATTTGAAATTTCATGAAACCCTAGGTTGATTAAGGATGGTAATCAAGGATTTGGCCCAAATTGGAAATAGAATAATGAAATTGAGGTATTGAATTATATGTGTTCAAGTTTAATTAGAAATTGGAAATGTTTGAAAATAATGTTTAAAATTGGCGAATGAACTTTGTTGGGAGTATTGTAAATCATGTTTCAATGAGAAAGGAAATTGGGGGAAAGATTTGTTGATGAGGGGGATGATGTAAACTTGGCTATGAAATGTTGAAATGAGCTTTGGCAACTTGCTTTGAATTATGTTGACTTATATTTGGTGGCATTGAATTAAATAATATGGATTCTAGTGGATGGTGACGAATATGTGGGATTGCGTTGATTATGTTAAATTATGTTAATAATGCTGAATTGAATTGTGTGGGATCATAATAAGTTGTGTTTGAATTATGTTGGAATTCATGTAATAATGTAAAGGAAAAATTAGGGAATTGATTTAGTAAGAATCTGGATGACATGAACTCAATTGTGGAGTGTTGAAATGAGATTCAAAGATTTAGTTTGAATTATGTAGAAGTGCAAAGTGATGTGTAATTTGGATAAAGAGAATTAATTAAGAACGAAATAAGTTTTTTGATCCGATTTCTTTGTGTATTACAAATTGTGTAGGGACAACGACGAAGCGCACAAACAGCCAAACACTGTGAGTAATAGTACCTCGACCATATGTTATTTACCGTTAGTCATTATTGTTATTGACATTCTATCCTCCGTGAGTTAATGTGTTAACATGTGTGTTGGTTGAGAATTGAGGTGAATGTTAAAAGAGTGATCACACACCGGTATGATTCTGAACTTATTCTGTATTTTGGGTTATGGTTAATGATTATTGTCAATGTACCATCCTAAGAATTACCTATACTCCTGCATAAGAACACTGTGAAGTTGATTTATGAATTGGTCTGATTTACCTTCGGATTGTGGGTAATGTTAAGATTCTGCTAATTACGAAACAAGTATATCTATGTACAAAGAACCATAAGGAAACATTGTACCATATGATTTGTTTGCTATTGATAATTAATGTTACCATTCAGTTATCAGCAACGTTCTGTAAACTATGATTGATTCTTGAAAGGCTATGATATGTTGAAAATGAACGAACGAATATCCAGTTTCTAAAAAGTATTTGTGGTACCCTTAGTCCGGATGGCCCTCGGGTAACAATACTGCGGGCCTATGGCCCTCGCCCGGGGTAATAATACCGTGGGTCGTTGGTATCAACTTTGTGGTCTTTGGACCTACCATTGTGGTCTTTGGACCTACTGTGTGGTCTTGGACCTACATTTGTGGTCTTCGGACCTACATTGTGGTCTTTGGACCTACCTGTTGTGGTCTTCGGACCTACCTGATCTGATGGCTAACGGGTGTACCACACATAATCTTATGCAAAATCTGAATATGGAAATGATTATGAAAATGATTACGAAAATGGTTTGAAATCTGGAAATGCATAAGACTCTGTTTCTGATAAGACTATGTTTCAGATATGAATATTTTCTGGTATGGAACAAAGTGCTGTACGGAACGAAGTGCTACACTTTGGTGGGAGCCACCTCTGGAATCCGTACGAGCCACCTCTTGAGTCCATACAGTTATTTAAGTTACCACGCTTATGCGTTCATTATTTCGTGATTTCATTATTTCGCTATTTCCGTTGTTTTTGTTATTGTTATTCGGACCCATGGTCGTTCGCATCTCAGAGGCCTATGGTCGCTTCAGATAAACCGGGCTTAAAGCCATTCTCATATGAAATTGGACTATGGCTATTTTGGAAATAATCACGGCATGTAGTTAATCATATGTATCTACAGTTACACGTTTGGTTATTCAGGTTAAATATCACATTATTTATGTACTATTATTCACTGAGTTCGCTCATTCTATATTTTGTCTGTCTCTTGTAGGTAGCCAACCAGGAGATCAATCCTAACCTTTGAGACTTGTGTTCCTCTTGTCAACCTTAATGTGCCCAGGCACCCCCTGAAGCCGTGCATCATGTACAGTCTTGTTGAGTGCTGATTTACACTCTGGACGTCTGTTGATAGTTGATTGTATTTAATTCCTTTTTCATTAATATTTTTGTTATACGCCTATTTGTAGAAATGAGTCGAGGCATATGCGTGTAAACTTTTTGTATAATATTCAGTGTGATGTTGAGATCCTGGCATGTTAGGAATAGCTCAATGGATGTTATTTTATGTATTTTATATTGTTGGATGCTTCCGTTCAGGCCCCATATGATATGTATAACAGGTTTAGTGTCTGTTTTCGAATGGGTCATGCCCAAACTTTTAGGGGCAGGTTTGGGGCGTGACAATTTTAGTCCATGAAATATTGTCATGCACTTGCATTTGACATGCCTTGAATGCTTTGTATAGCTTGTGCTTTATCCCTCAAGAGTGGACTTTTGTGCATGCCACTTAGCCTAAGCCTTTGGCTCATCATTTCAGTGCATTTTGGGTCCTAATATACCATGATGTAACTCTGTTTTTGGTTGTCTAATTCATGCCATGATTGCTTCTCATAGGTGTAGTGCATTGCCTCTTTAAAGCCTTGCTTGCTCTATGCTTTTAGCCTTGTGTTCTAGCCTTTGTTGGCTAGCTTTGAGCTTGATTTTGGTCTTATTTGGGCCTGCCTTAGGACTATTTTAGGTCCCCTTGGCCCTTTGGGGCTTGCCTTGTATGGCCATGGCTTAAGTCCCTTTGCTTACTTTGAGCCTTGAGCATCATAACATGCTATGCTTGCATTATTGAGGTGATTTGGCATCAATTTACATTGTAATTCAGAGCTTACCTCATTGTCATATATCCATGTTTGTTACTCCTTAAGTGTGCTTAAGAGTTGTCCTCTTCGTGCCTTAATACTTGAGCCATTTGGCATGCATGCTTGCCTTGCCTTTCCATGCTTTTCATGCCATCAATTCCATTACTCTGGCTACTAATTTGGACCTAGTTGAGAGCCGTCCATCTTTGGTGTAAGCCCATCTTACCATGTTGTCGCATGCTTGTTTCATTTCGCATGTTGTCGCATACTTGTTTAACCAAGATACCTTGCATGCTCACATGTTCATGTTGCATTTTGTCATGTTGTCCAAGGTTGTTGCCTCACATCATGCTTATACACTTGTTGCATGCTTGGGTTAGTTGCATGTTTGCACACTTAGGTTATGTTGCATGTTTGCCATGCTTATATGTTGCATTGCTTGGATTAAGTATTAATCCGAGCATGAGGAACGAGGGGCGTTTCATACTTCAAGTGATGGAACGTGTCTCAATTCTTGGTCGCTGAAGCTCTTGATGATTCATGATAGAGTTCTAGGCTTTGCTTGCTTTATTTGTGCATTCATTTTCATATTGATTTGCACAAGTTGGATCTTTGGCCATCATGCATCGGGATGCGTGATTGATGGTCGTGGATCCGACTTGGCCTCTCCCTTGATGTTTTGAGGTGATTTGGAGTGCCATGGTGCGTACATGTCCTTGGGAAACCCTCCATTTTCTCTACTTTGTGCTACGTTGCAGTTTGGTGTCAGAGCACACCTTGGTGGCATTGCCATCGATGGCAAGCAGTGCCACCCTTGGCTGGCAATGGACCATCCTTGGCCGGCAGACCTCCCTCCATGGCCGGCAGGCCATTGGTGACTTCCTCTGCATTGTTTTGGTAAGTTTCAGAAACAAGCACTGAAAGACACCCTACAAACAGAGCCTCTAAAGAGCAACCGGAAGGCGTTTCGAGGCGAAGAACCGAAGCGAGCATGTATGCCTCCCTTCTTCAAACAGAGCTGGAATAGCATCATTTACTGCTTTCCCTACTTGCTTATTATCATTCATTTATTAGTTAATTAATTCGTTAATTGATTAAGTTGTGTAATAATTAGTTGTAGCTAGTTGTTCTATTCGGTTTTGTAATAATTAATTAGCTCGTGAGTTAGTTAATTAGGCGGCTTGTATTATTTATTCAGACCCTCCGAGCGAGGGCACAATTGTAATAAGTGTGCGTGAGTGTGTGTATGTCTTCCAACCTCACGTCTTTCTTCCCTTTTATTTACTAGTTTTCGATGGTTAGTTTAGGGCATGTTTCAATTAGCATACTTATGCATCACATGTTTGCATTCATTCATCCGTGTTGCATGCACCGGGCTCGACGCATCATACTAATTGCATCGTATTTCAATTCCAAGTTGAATACGTGTTAGCTGTAGCATCATCATATTCCATCCTAGAATAGCCGAGCCTATTGTAGTTGCATTTTTGCATGTGTTGCATTAGGCACTTCTGTATAGTTAGGATCATGCATGGATTTCTAACATAGCTTCTGTTTTGGCTTGGAGTACTCGGTAAGTATTTATGCTTTAGCATCCTTGCATGTGTGTGAGTGACTGCCATGATAGCATGCTTACCATGTGGCTAGATGCTTATGTGATATAAACTGCCTGAATGCCTATGGGTGAAGGTTGGATTGTTTGAGTTGGAACAACTCATTCAAATCCGTGTTTTAGCCTACTTGCGAGTAGCGAATTCCAAAGTGTTTTCCAAACAAACAGATATGCAATGTTTTGTTCCAAGTTAGGCGATCTAGTCTATACTTGTATGTTGTGTGCATCACATAGTAAAATCTAGGCTAATAACCGGAATAAGAACGCATAATGTTTTCAAAACTAGATATCATGGTTAGTAGAGGCCGATCTTTGATCGGGCGAGCGGGGGTACTCACGAAGTGACCTTCCCTAATCATACCCAAGTTCTCGAGCCGAGGCAACTTTGGTGATGACGAACACGTGGCCTTACGCAACGAGTCAGGGTTTCCTAAATTTCCCCCAAAATAAAATATTTAGGTGGCGATTCTGTATCTGGCAAAGCAGTCCATGTTTGGCACTTCTTTAAAAAAATCTGTTTTCAAAAATGATTTGCTGGGTTTGGACTCTTTGATGATTCATCGGTCTTGCATTGCACTCTACGAGATTAGATACAGGACCGTGACATTGAGTCCTGAACTGTAGTGAGCCCAAATGAACAGAACGGGATTTCCCTCCCAAGGCGTTCGGGGACGTCTACAGTTTCTGGCGACTCTGCTGGGGAGTTAGAGAACTTGACTCGAATGCATGATATATGGTTTTCACTACACTTATGTGTTTCTTTGCATTGCATTTGCATTGGTGCGCCTAGGACCCCGTGTTTGTCGTATGCTATTCTTGAACAGTTTGCCGGAGGCTCGCTTTGCGAAGCGTGCCATAAGGCTGACCGGTTGCGGGTTCTGCCATGACGGGAACACAAACCCCGGTTTTCACCGGGGCACCCTTTTTGACCATTCGACCTAGTGCATAGTCGGAATCCATAGTGACCATTCCAAGCTAGGGGTGTTTTGGCTCTCACTTGCTTGTTATGTGCTTTTAGAGTGCGTCTCTATACGAATGCATGTATCAGTCTACAAGTTTGGGCATCAGGCCTGCGGGCACCAGTTCAGTATTCTCGGTATCAGGCCTGTGGGCACTAGTTCAACATTCTTGGAATCAGTTATCTGTGGGTCTTCGATTCAGTTTTGGGGGCAGTGATTTGGGAATAATGAGTAATCTTTGAGAACAGTGGATTTAAGCTTGTCAACCGTGTGTTGATTATACCCGACTGTGTGTTATGTTTATTTATGCTATTATGCTGTTTGTTTGTCTGCTCGCTTATTTCTTTATTATTGTTTTGCTTATCTTTTTGCTAGGTAGTTTAGCACAATTACTTCAGACTAACCTGACATTCCCGAAGCACTCTGGAAAAGAGGTCGCCGACTCCATCGATCTGAGGATCTGGTAGACGGACAACCAGTGTACCACTCTCTACCCCCGGTTACTAGACGGAGGGCAATTAGGCAGAGGGCATCAGTTCAGCAGTCAGTATAGAGGGCTTTCTCTACCGCACCGGTGTACATTAGGGATCAGGATCCAGTTTCTCCCACAGAGAGGGAACATATACCGATAGTTCAGTCAGAACAGAACAGTATGGCCAGTTTAGAGGAGATGATGCGCCAACTCCAAGAAAGTATGAAAACAATGCAGCAAGATACTGTCCGACAGGCAGAGTTCGCTAAGCAACAAGCCACGGTTATGAATGAACAAGCACAATTAATTGTAAGGCTACAGCAGCAAACCGGAGCATCTGCTTCGCAGCAAGCTCCTCCCCCGCCAGGCGTTCCAACCCTCGGGGAGACAGGCAATGTTCAAAATGATACAGACATTCCCACAGGACCCCCTCCACCCCCGGTCTTACCCCAAATCTAACCCCAGTTATCTAAAACACTCACCAACCTACCAGACTCTCCCTTTGAGTTCGAGACAGACCCCATAGCACTGAAGTTGAGCAAGCTTGAAAAGCTGTTCAAGAGATCCCAGGGAGTCAAGACCATCCCTGACATTGAAGATGGATATACCGACGCAGCTATGACGCTGCGTGATAGATTCAAAATGCCTCATATCAACCGATTTGATGGGTCTGGCGACCCCATGGTGTACCTAAGATTGTTTTCAAATATTTTAAGGCCAATGGGCCTTACCAGACTGCAGAAGCTGTCTCTGTTCGGCCAGACCCTGTCGGGTGTGGCGGCCATATGGTATGCCAAATTAGAAGATAACGTCAAGAGAAATTGGGACGAGATGGCTGAGGCCTTCATTACGCAATACTCATACAATACACAAATTGAGATTATGACCCATGATCTCGAGACAATAAGGCAAGAGCCTAAAGGGAGCTTCTCGAAATTCGTGACTAGATGGGGTGCCAAGGCTTCGATGATGACCTTAAGGCCCACAGACAAGGATCAGATTCAGATGATTGTGCGCAATCTTCAGCCAAAGTTGATGCAGAAGATGATTGTACTCCCCTTCCCTACCTTTTCTGATCTACATGAAATGGGGGTACAGATTGAGGATGCCTTGAAGCAAGGCTTAATTGATAATGACCGGGAGCAACCCCGAAGAACTTTCAACCGCAACACTAATGCGGGCCTGAGCGGCGCTACGACTACAAGAGCCTCCGAAGTGAGCATGGTCATCACCAACCCCCCTCCAAGAACCATGGCCGCTACTCTATTCTCCAGCGCGTCCGGAAGTCATACCCAAACAGCCAAATACCCACCCAAAAACACAAGAACCTTCGCTCCACTGTATATATGCCCATGTCCAAAGCTCTGGGGGTTTTAATCAGAAAAGGGCACTTGAAGCCCCTAGAGCCGCGGCCATTATCGGAAAAACTTCCTCCTACCCACAACCCAGCCAAATATTGTGCATTTCATCAACAGCACAGTCATGACACCGATCTGTGCTACCGATTACGTCATGAGATTCAAGATCTCATCGATAATGGGGTGATTCTGCCTCCTGAGAAACCCAATGTTACAACAAACCCTCTCCCCACACATAACCAAGCTCCACCTCCTAAAAGAATCAACTTCATCCAAACTGGGGTCGTGTCTTACGATCCTAGTATCTATATCACTCCTTTTCACCTACCTAAGCCGGAGGTACTCTTTCCTAATTGCACCAACTTGTGCATGATAGACATCTCCATAACCCAACCTAAGCCAGTGGTTGTAACAGTCAAGGACAGAAGAGAGGAGATTTCAGAGGAAAAGAGGGTTATTGAGCTAGAATTTGAGAAGTCTGGGAGTTCTGTTGAGAAAGTATATAGTCCGAGCGACTACGTTTCGTCAATAGGCCAGAATGAGCTAGATGTGGAATTGCCGACAGAGGCAGAGCTGTGTGTGATCCAAGGAGATAGTTTGGGACAAAGGATGGATGATTTGACGGCTGTGAAAGAGGACCTTGCCAATCTCCAGTTTTATAGTGACCAAGATCCAGCGGATGCAGCAGTCAACTGGTTTGATTATGAGGAATCGGCAGGGGCTACTGGGTGGTTGGATGATCAACCGGATGTGGTGGAAGAGTTCCAACCAGAACAGGGCCCAACGGGGGCAGGGATGTTAGTGACGGCCGGGAGGGTCGGAGAACAGAATATACCGCCGGAGAGCGCCGGTGTCAAGAGTTTCGCTCAGGATTGGAGCATTTCGAATACAGGAATTATTGAGCAACCAGTTGTGTTGATACAGTCGGAACAGGAAAGATTTAAAGATTCCGAGAGAATCAGGAAGGCAAAGGCCCATGTGGGGACTGAAACTACTATAAGCACAGAAACAGAGAATGCTACGAGTATAGGGATGGGAGGTACCGCGAGTACAAGGACAGTTATACCAGAGCCGGACAAGTATCTATCGGCTGCTGATGGAATGTGGTGGGAGGATGAGGATTTATGTCTTGCCCATACGAATGAAGATTGGGGGAACAACCAACCCGATGACACCTGGTACCTTGGAGAAGTCGACCATATGACACGGAGCGGGCGGTACTTCAAACCCCCGCACCTAGATCAACCAGAGGCTTCTGGGAATGATAGGGAGACTGAGAAGCAAAAGGAGAAACAACTTGAAGAGGAGGCTGTGCTTAAATAGTTAAAAAAGATACAAGCAAACATCTCCATCTGGGGACTGCTTATGGCATCACGAGTGCATAGACAGGCTGTCTTATCAACCATGGACAAGGCGAAGCTTTCGATAGAAACCACGCCAGAACAGCTGGTAGGATTAGTCTTTCCGGGAGGAGCTACCCCGACGCTGACTTTTTCTGTCAAGGAACTGCCACCTGAGGGGGCAAACCATAAGAAACCACACTACATCTCTGTGGAGTGTAGGAATAAATGGATAGCGGTGGTTCTGGTTGATACCGAATCCACCATCAACGTAAGCCCGGCAAGGACAGCGTATGCGATCGGTTTGAAAACCGCGGACTTTTTGCCAACAGCCCAGGTAATTCGGGCATACGACAACACAAGTAGAGAGGTCATGGGGACGGTGAAAATTCAGACTAAAGTTGGGCCAGGACATCATGAGATAGATTTCCATGTCTTAGAAGT
Source organism: Camellia lanceoleosa (assembly GCA_025200525.1). Taxonomy (NCBI): domain Eukaryota; kingdom Viridiplantae; phylum Streptophyta; class Magnoliopsida; order Ericales; family Theaceae; genus Camellia; species Camellia lanceoleosa. The sequence goes on from CM045762.1 coordinate 59,133,773, forward strand.
TCCGGCAACTTTCAACCTGCTTTTGGGGCGGCCGTGGCTGCATCAGGTAAAGGCGGTGTCGTCCACCTTGCACCAAATGGTGAAATACCCCTATGGGAAGGGAGTAGCCATTGTCTTTGGAAATTCATCAATTCATCCACCACCGGAGGTATCTACGCCTGTTCTAGAAATTGAGCATGGTATCGAGGATGTGTTCATATCGGGTTTTACCCTGGCTAAGGCTCGGGTTATATAGAACATCATGGCTGCTAACGAAGGGATATATGTCAGTGCTCGGGCAGTATACCTCATGAACAAGCTCCAACACATCCCTGGGATGGGATTGGGAAAGAGCGGCCGGAAGGGCGTCGCAACATTGGCCGAGGTGCCACACAACCCATACACCTTTGGCTTGGGTTATTCACCCACCAAAGAGGATTGGATAAGGAAGGGAAGGGAAATGGCTGGAAGAGCTAGAGCAAAACAAATGGAGAAACCTTTTGAGTTGATGCATCAGCCCATTCGGGGTACCCTAAACAGATGCTTCGTCCGGGAGGGGGAGGACTTTCCATTCTGTGGCTTTCTAGAGCCGTGGCTGAATGCCGAGAGGAGGCGTGTGCCGGGGTTCGAGATTTTCTTTGACCTGCAGATACCTGAGGATGATGTCACCAAAGAGCAGGGAGAACCATTAGTGGGAGTTGAGCAGAGCAAGGAGATGGAGTCTGAGGACACCAAACTTGAAATGGGGGTAGCACTGGCTTGTCTACTTTCAGATCCTCCGATCGGACAGAAGTGCTTGGGGGATAACTTCTCGGTGTCCATGATTGGGAATGAAACGGCTGCGGGCCTACCATCAACTATTTTGGATGCATTCATCGCACCGTCTTTCGTTTGGCAATACAAAAAGGGATTTTTGTCAAACAGCACCGGGTCAGGTAGTGAGCCGGAATTTGATTCCACCGAGTCTTGTGAGTCGGAATCAAGTTCCAGCTCGACCGAGTCTGAGTCCGGTATTCCAGGGAGTGATAACTCGGATGCCACAGTCCTCTCCAGGTTGTCTTTTTCTTTCTCTTTTGAGTCTGTTGTAACAGAAGAGTCGGACGGGTTGGAAGTACATAATGAGAATGATATGGATGTGGTTTCTGAGTACTTTTCTGTGCCTTTGATTTATTGCTTGAATCAGGACTTTCAAAATTTTGACGAAAACGATGAGGAAGAAATTCCTTCAGTTTTGCAACGATTAATTGATCAAGAGCAAGAAAGATTTGTTAAACCTTTAATGGATGAAATTACTACTATGAATATTGGTACTGAGAAGGACCCGCGGCTGGTCTAGATCAGGTCCACGTTGTCTTCGGAGGAACGCGAGCACTTAGTCGCTTTATTAAAAGATTTCAAAGATGTTTTCGCGTGGTCCCACGAAGACATGCCTGGGATCGATCCTGAGATTGTACAGCACCGGATCCCTCTTGACCCCGAGGCCCGACCTGTCAAACAGAAACTCAGGCTTCCTACTGGTATCTGAATACCCGACTTGGTTGGCCAACATTATTCCAGTGCCGAAGAAGGATGGAAGGATCCGGGTATGCGTGGATTTTAGGGACCTGAATAGAGCCAGTTCGAAGGACAACTTTCCCTTGCCACATATTGATGAGTTGGTGGATTTCACAGCAGGGCATGCTTTGCTTTCGTTTATGGATGGCTTCTCAGGCTACAATCAGATAGTGATGGCACCTGAAGACCGGAAAAAGACTGCCTTCACCATCCCGTGGGGGACCTACTACTATAGAGTGATGCCATTTGGGTTAAAGAATGCTGGAGTTACATATCAACGGGCCGCGACCACAATATTGCATGACATGATCCACAAAGAGGTTGAGATGTATGTGGACAACATGATTGTCAAGTCCAAAGAAAGAGGGGGCCACTACACCGCCTTGCAAAAGTTCTTCCAAAGGATCAGAGAATTCCGGTTGCGGTTAAATCCTCAGAAGTGTATGTTCGGTGTTACAGCGGGAAAAATGCTGGGGTTTCTAATTACACAAAGGGGTATCGAAGTCGACCCTTTGTGTAATGCCACCACCAATGACTGAAGGGGTCAAGAGGCTTTCTGGGTAAAGTGCAATTCATAAGACAGTTTATCTCAAAATTAACCTTGACTTGTAAACCGGTTTTTGGTCTCCTAAAGAAAGGAAAGAAATTCCAATGGGATGGCCGATGCCAAGCTGCTTTTGAACAGATCAAGGAATACTTATAGAACCCGCCCTTGTTGTCACTGCTAGAGCCGGGGAGACCGTTGATTTTGTATCTTTCAGTAACTGCAACTACAATGGGCTGTATGCTCGCACAAGAATCAGAGGACAAGGTGGAAAGGGCCATCTACTATCTGAGCAAGAAGATGCTAGAGTATGAAGCTCGCTACACACCGTTGGAGAAGGCTTGCTTAGCTTTGGAATGGGCTACCAGGAAGCTGCGGCACTACCTGTTAGCTCACTCCGTAATGTTGGTTTCACGACTGGATCCCATCAAATATCTTTTCGAGAAACCAGCACTTACGGGTAGGCTAGCTCGTTGGTTGCTGTTGCTTTCCGAATTTGATCTAAAATATGTTACACGCAAGTCAGTCAAGGGAAGAGCAGTGGCAGAATTCTTAGCCGACCATCTAGTGGAAGGGGGTGAAGTAGTTGAGTACTTATTCCCAGATGAGGCCATTTTGCACATCGACGATGAAACTTGGATGATGTACTTTGACGGGGCGTCAAATCAGTAAGGGTATAGGATAGGGGTGTTGCTGATAGCACCTGACAATTCCTGTATCCCTCTAGCATTCAAACTCTGGTTCAAAGTCTCGAACAACGAAGCGGAATATGAGGCATGCATTGCCGGTCTAGAAGCAGCCCTAGAACTAGGGGCAAAACGGTTGGACGTCATTGGGGACTCGAACCTTGTTGTGTCTCAAGCAAAAGGAGACTGGAAAGTCAAAGAGGAAAAAAATGATGATGTATCATCAGACCTTAGACTTGTTAATTCCTCGGTTTTAGAAGCTAAACTTTGCTCACCTAGCAAGAGAGAACAACAGGTTCGCAGATTCACTAGCAACTCTATCTTCCATGATAGACATCCCGTTCGGAGTTCGGATGCGTCCAGTCATCATTGACCAGATATTTGCACCAGCCTACGAGTCGATCGCTGCCATAGATGAGGTTCAGGACGACAACCCTTGGTATTACGATATTTGGAATTTCTTGGAGAAAGAGGAGTATCCACCAGGGGCAAATGCCAAGGATAAAAGGGCAATTAGAAGAATGGCTGTTCAGTTCATCATCTGCGGGGGTAAACTATATAAGAGAGGTCATCTGGGAATGCATAAGCTCTGTGTAGAAGCTGAAGAATCAAAATGCCTGATGGAGGCCATTCATGGAGGAGAATGTGGTGCGCATATGAATGGAGTAATGTTAGCTCGGAAGATCCTTAGATAGGGTTACTATTGGTCCACTATGGAGGAGGATTGTATTGGCTTTGTTCGGCGATGCCACAAATGTCAGATCCATGCAAACCACATGAACATCCCGCCGTCGAAGCTGTACAATATGACTTCACCATGGCCATTTTCAGTTTAGGGGATCGATGTGATCGGGGCTGTCACTCTGAAAGGGTCGAATGGGCATGAGTTCATCTTGGTCGCAATAGATTATTTTACAAAGTGGGTCGAGGCCCAATCTTATGCGGTGTTGAAGGCTTCACATGTCGCGAAGTTCATCAGAAACAACATCATCTGTCGTTATGGGGTCCCAAATGAGATCATTTCAGATAATGGTTCCCACTTCAAGAAAGAAGTGATTGACTTGTTGGAGAAATACAAAGTGGCTTTTCATAAGTCATCCACATACGGCCGCAAACCAATGGAGCGGTTGAAGCCGCTAACAAGAACATCAAACACATACTACAGAAAATGGTGGAAACCTACCGGGACTGGCCAGATAAACTGCTGTTTGCTCTGTGGGGCTACCGGACTTCAATTAGAACTTCTACTGGGGCGACTCCGTATTCATTGGTTTATGGGATGGAGGCCGTTCTACCTATCGAAATTGAGGTTCCGTCATTGTGAGTATTGGCTGAGTGTCAAATAGCCGAAGTAGATTGGCAGCAAAGTAGGTTTAAAGAACTCATGCTCTTCGATGAGAGAAGGCTGAAAGCACTGTACCATGTTCAAGGTTATCAGCACAGAATTGCCAAGGCTTTTAACAAGAAAGTTAAGTCCAGGAATTTAAAGGAACGAGATTTTGTGCTCAAGGACAACCGAGCTCCCATCCACGACCAAAGGGGCAAGTTTAGACCCAATTGGACTGGTCCCTACATCATTAAGTCTATTTGGTCAGGTGGAGCTGTCGTTCTGATGGACCCAGATGGCCTACAGTTCTACAACCGATCAACATGGACAAGTTGAAAAAATATTATCCCTGAGGGGCTCGCTAGGCCGAAAACCCGAAAGGGCGACCTAGGCAAAAGTTAGAGCATGAAAAATTTGAAATTACAAATACTGAGCTCGCAAGGTTGAAAACCCGCAAAGGGCGGCCTTGGCAAAAGTTAGAGTGCAAAAGGAGAGTGAAAATACTCGAGTGAACCCAAGCCTGAACTACGTAAGGCTTGATTCCCATCTTTGGGATACGTAGGCAACTTCATCCTGATGTCCGCCATAAACTTTTCCCCGATCAACTTTGTCCATTTGATCAGCTCGGTCATCTTGGCCTGTTCAGTATTCAAAAGCTTTGATTGTAATCTCTGGTGCAGTGCTACTCAAACTAAGGGCAACTTTTCGTTGCTATGCGGTGCTGTAGTGCTTTTCAAACTAGGGGCAACTTTCCGTTGCTGTGAAGTACTACGATGCTACTCAAACTAGGGGGAACTTTCCAGTTGCGGGAATCCGATGTTGTGCATCTCAGTGACAGATCTCAGGCGTGTCCAGTTCTGATCCATATCGAAAATAGTTTTGAAAAGTTTTAATAAAAGTTGACTTTGTTCAAATTAATCTTTTTACAACAGAGTTCTCCTGCTCTTGCATACAAATTGAAGTTGCTTTTTATTACATTCATAAGGAAAACTTGAAAGTATTAATAAAGCAATAAACCCGGGGCATAGATAAGTCAGGTGTTCCTGCGCCCCCTCCCAGAGCTGGTCGAAGCCTCTGATGCCAAAGTGGGCCCTTCCTGTGCCCCTTCGTTGAGCCAATCTAGGCACTCATCAGACAAAATGTAACTGAAAGTGGGAGCAGGGGCCAGGAGCTCTTTAGTCTTCCATGCTGTGGCATACCAGGCAAGCTGTGCGCCTCGAACCGAGAATGCAGCAAGGTACTCTATCCCCTTTGGCGGGCAAGTTTGGTCATGACCGAACGGATGCCGGATCCGAAACGGAAAATAGAAGTCACAGTGAGTCAATCCAATCAGCTGAATCCTAGGTTGGCGGGTCATGCTGTAGCTCATTGCTGGTAGATTAAGCCAAGGACACAGCCAAGCAATGCGGTCTGCGGACAAGCTACACATCCAGTCGAACCACCAACCCTCATCACGGGCATCGACTAGGCGTTATCTAAAGAAGTAACTGCGGGCTAAGTATGCGGGGAAAGACTCCACAATCTGTAACTTGTCCATCAACCACACCTGGGGAGGGATTGAAAAATGAGAGAATAAAGAATAGAGAGATGTACGATGAGAGAAAAGTAAGGAAAAGGGTTTTGTGAGAAAAATCGAGCCTGACAGCCGAGTGATGTGAGCAATACACATGTAGAATTGGGGTGGGAAGCATTACCTGCAATAGTAGTGGGCTCCCTGGAAGCCTAGCCGTCTCTCGGCGATGAAAAGCGTCTAAGCCCATCAATGTCTCAGCCAATGTCATGGCAATACAGCTCTTGCCCTCCTTCAAGCCTTGGGCGACCTCGATCAATCGGATACTGAATCCACCAGAGCCCGGGGAAAGTAAGAAATGAGATAGCAAGCATAGGCAAAGTGCGTGTCGCTGATAGCCCTGCCAATGATGGTCACCGTGATCGCCAGCATCAGAAAATTGGCAAACCAAGCTTGGGATGTCCAGCTCCCCGTCATGAATCAATGATCGAGCATCATGTAAAGTGAGGCCACACATTTGTCCTAGGGCTTGGACGTGGCCGAATCGGAGTTGAGGCAAGATTTCCTCGTTACGCTCGGACTCCATTAAAGCTTGGAAATCCTCAAAGGTGGGACACATCACTTGCCTGCTGAAGCTAAAGACGTGTGTTACCGGATTCCAAAACCTTGCCACGGCATGGAGGAAAGAACGGTGTAGCAGAGTACGGCCCAGCGTGAATAGTGCGTTCAAACCGAAGCCCCGGAAGTTCAACTTTTCCGAGCCATCTAGAGAAGCAATCCAATTTGTGAGGTTTTGGGCAGAGAATGCTTCCATTTGGTGCAAATTTGTGCTGAAATGAAGAGAATCCCCAAGCTGGAACTCATATAGAAGATAAGGTAGTGAGTGGAGGACATATGTCATCATTTTGGAGAATCTGCCATCGATAGCTGGCAGTGGCACACTGATGGCCGGCAGGACTCCATTGGTGGCCAGCAGTACTCCCCTCTTGCTTACTAGCTCCCTCACTGAAGACCCAGTTGTCCGTTGCAGTGGAGTCCTCTTCTTTGTGTCTTTCAAGGTTTTGTTTTGTCCTGTTGGACTTTGTCGTCGTCTCTTGTTTAAGACATATTGTTTTCTTTTTCTGCGCCAAGTTGTAATTAGCTTCCTGTCATTCATCAAGTTGTTGCAATTTGCTTATTGAGTTGTAAATTTGCTAGACTTCGTTTATCGAGTTGTTTTGTTATTAGTCAGTTCACTACCTAATTAGCGCAATTTGAGTGTTCGGTTTTCAAAACAAGACTTCGATTTCATTTACATTATTGTGTAAAGTAATGCGATGCAATGTGATGCATAGAATGTACGAACGAAACACTTTTCCAACAAAAAGGCTGTTTTCATTCCATCATAGTTTCTTTTTACAAAAGAGTTTGGTTTTGAAACAAACCCGCCTAACGCAGTACAATGTGCAAAAACTACTAGTAAAAAGGAAAATAAAACAAAAGAAGATCAGCGTCTGAAGTAGCAAAATGTCTGAATCAGTGCTGGTGGTCTCAAGTGCGGGAATCTGTCCTGGTCCTCTTCGTGGACGAAGGTCCAGGATCTCCACCATCAGCATCTGACTCTGACTCTGACTGCGGACTCATCGCCTCCTCGTCAGACTCATTATCATCAAAGACAGGTCCCTGTGAACTAGTCCCTCGTCCTGCTCCCTCTGCTGCCCGAGGAGGTACTGAAGGGCCCGTCCCTGCTCCTGCTAGAACACCCGATGGGCCTGGCGGTAAGAAAGGAATCTAAAAGAGGGACAAGCCACCCAAAATACATTAGTAACCAAGGTATATCAGATGTAGCAAAGTGTTGTACTGTGGATAGTGAATGATTTGCGTTGAATGCATGTCGTGAATAGGGTATGGGAACAATGTATCAGATAGAGGCAGTGTGCAAGCTGTACAAATGATGGTGTATTAAGAAAAGACTTCAAATCAAAGCAGTTTGAATGAACTTACCAGAATGCTATAGATACTGAGTAGGTCCATGCTCGTCTGCAGCATCCCTATCACTGAAGCCGCCATCGCCAGAGACTGACGAGTGTACTCAATAGGAGCCTACAAAAATGGTTGAAATCATTAGTACTCTGTACAATATCAAGGGAAATCAAATGACAGTACAAGGGATGATAGTGTAGTACATACCGGAGTCGAGCCGTAACCTCCGACAAGCTCGTGACCGGCTGGAGGAGGGGCAAAGGGAACCTGATAAATCTCTCTAGCTCGCCCTCGAAATGTCATAGTAGCAGGCAATACTGGCCATCCAGACCCTTGTCTCTCCTCAGGACCTCGCCTCCTACGAGACCTGACCGCTCCGCCTCTACCTCTCATAGCTGGAGCCCTCGCTCCCTCTCCTCCTTGGACACCAATCAAAGGTGCCATCAGATGTGTCTGAATGAAGGTCGCGTGTAGCACGTCCGCGGGGGAACCTCGGCTACAGTTCGGACTCAATTTGTGTCACGGTTCTAAATCTGAACCAAAGAGTTCAAATCTGGCAAATCGTTTTGAAGAAAAACAGATTTTTGAAAAGAAGTGCCAAACATGGACTGCTTTGCCAGATTACAGAGTCGCCACCTAAATATTTTAAAATGGGAAATTTAGGAAACCCTGACTCGGTGCCGAAGGCCACGTGTCCGTCATCACCAAAGTGGTCTTGGCTCGGGAGCTTGGGTACGATCGGGGAAGGTCAGCTATGAGCACCCCCTTTCGCCCGGTCTGAAGACCGGCCTCTACTAACCGTGATATCCGTTTTTGAAAACTTTATGCGTTCTTATTCCGGTTATTAACCTAGAATTACTATGTGATGCGCACAACACAAAAGTATAGACTAGATTGCCTAACTTGGAAATAAACATTGCATATCCGTTTTGTTTCGAAAAACGTGTTAGATTTTGCTACTCGCAAGTAGGCTAAAATACGGATTTTTAATGAGTTGTTCCAACTCAGGCAACCCAACCTCCACCCACAGGCATTCAAGCAGTTTATAACACATAAGCATTTAGCCGCATGGTGAGCATACTGTCATGGCAAGACATTCACATGCATGTGGTATGCTAAAGCGTAAAAACTTACATCGTACTCCGTGCCAAAAACAATAACCCGGTTAGCAAACATGCATGACCTAGTTCATGTTAAGTGGCTAATGTATCACATACAGGGATGTAATCTAGACAGGCTCGGCTAACCCTAAACATGGCGCATGAGATGCAACAACTATCACGTATTCAATTTGGAATTGAAAGTACGATGCAGTTTGCATGATGTGTCGAGCCCGATGCATGTAAACAAATGCATGAATGCATGCGTGCATTGCATAAGGTATGCTAATTTAGATGTGCCCTAATCTACCATCATAAGCAGGTAAATAAAAGGGATAGAAAGAAATGGGGATTGGAAGACATACACCCACTCACACACACTTATTACAAATACGCCCTCACTCGGAGGGACCAAAAGAATATCTGAGAATGAATAACTAATTAACTACGCAAGCTAATTAATTATTACAAATCAACTAAATTAATTAAATAAAATAATTAATCTATTTAAACAGTAAAATGCCTCGGGAAGAGGGCCAGATGCAACGCGTGTCCGAGATTCACTCGGAATCACACTGCCATGCATGATTTGCCTCTGTTTCCCCTGCTATTCTCATCTGAAAATTTCCAAAGTCCCTGAAGTGCCTCTCAGGGCACTGGGGAGTACCACCGGCTGGGGTAGAGCACCACCGGCTGAAAAAGGAGGCCACCGGCACTATATGAAGCTATCGGCTGGAAATTGACTGCCGGTCGGCACTAAATAGTGCTTGCCGCACTTAACACTGTGAACACGAACTCCTCACGCACAAGCGAGAGGACAACAACATGCATGGCAATGTGATTCAAGGTATTTATGCACTATACACACCCCTTATCATGTTATTGACTCAAAAGGGCATGTGCCTCGATTCCTGGGCCACCAATCGCGCATTTCCATGCGTAATGGCCCAAAGAACCGAGTGTGCAACTTTGATTTCAAATGCAATGCAACCAAATAAACACACAAAAGTGCCCAACCTCTTTCACATTTCACTTCAAGAGGCCAAACATGCATGCTCATGTGATGCAATCCTAAGCATGTTATCTAGCGTGCAACATGAATTATGCAAGCAAGCTAAACATGTTAAGTATGCAACCTAAGCAAAGAGGCATACAAGCCAAGCAATGGAGTGGACTAAAACATGAATTAGGCTACTCCTAATTGGCCTAGAACCAGTGGCCAAAGTGCCTAGAAATGGAGACTAAACACACACACACACATGCGAGTGTTATGATCCAAACCCAAGGCATAAACATGGCAACTCTCAAGCACACTTGAAGACACCAAACAAGGACAAAGAGCATGCATTGTAAAGCTCTGAAAATCATGTTAAACATGGTGCCAAACCAACTAACGAAACAAGCCAAGCAAAGCATACAAATGGCCCAAGCATTAAGTCAAGCCAATGAGGCTTTGAACCACACCTAGCACAACCACTCATGGCAATACTTAAGCAATTAAATCAGAGTTTTAACACGTAAAACTAAGCCTAAAGTACCACCTAGATGGCATCTAGATGACTCAAATACAAAGTCATGCAAAATGGCCAAAACATGGGAGCATACAAGACATGCTCTTAAAGCATTAAAGAGGCGACTAAGGCAAGCATACAAGCCCACCAAAAGGTCTGAAATAGCATTCTAGTTGATTCCAAACCATCAAAAATGAAGCTAGCATGGCATGCTACACATTCATGTTCTTAAGGCCAACAAGCCCAATGCAAAGAGACTATATGACGCATGCCAAGATCAACCCAAATGGCTATGGACAGAGCTAAAACATGTCAAAATAAGCATACAAGCTTCACAAATGTTGGCCTAAAACATGCTAGAAACTAAGGCACACAACCTAGGCATGTTAAGGGACTATTGTGGCATTACAAAGTAACTATGCAAAGCATGCAAGGAGTGCTAAAACCAACTTAAAATCATGTTATAACATGACAATATAAGCATGAAAAATAAGTCGAACATGCTCAACACACACTCAAGCATGAAGCTACATAAGGAAGCAAAACTTGCCCTTTTCAAGGACATCAAGGAGAGGGGGTGGCCCACTCCTTTTGGAGACTTTATGGCACCATCTCCACCACTGAAATCCCTCAAGATTTCAGTGGTGGAGAACAACACCAAAGTCTCGGAGCTCTCACAAAATGACCTAAAATGGGCCCTTTTCAAGGCCTAAAGGGGGTCAAACTTCCCCAAAGTGCAAAACACTCTTAATAAACAATAAATAGGGTTAAAAAATAGAACTTTTATGTGTTATAGACTAAGCACAAAAACTGTTTTAAACTAGGCAAAAATGGAATGCAAAAATGGTGTAAATAAAGCAAGTTTCTTACCCTTGAAGCTTTTCTTCACAAATGTTGAAGTTGTTGGTTCCTTGAGCTTCAAACCAGTCAAGAACACTAAGAACAAGCCCTTGGACCCTCAACAACCAAAGGAAGGTGAAACACTAGGTGCTTGTGTGCAATAGTATGAACTAAAGCACCTAGTGTACACAATAAGCAAGGAAAAGAGAGATAGGATAGATATAGGATTTCTAACCTAAAACCAGAGCTTCTTCTCTGTCTAAAATGTCTAACCCTCTAATTTTTCTAACCCTTGAGCCAAGAGGAGAGCCTTCTCTTGTATAGGCACCAAAAGCTTACAAGTTAAGGCATCCAAGGGCTCATCCCTCTATACACGTGTATGGAGGGGAAACAAAAGGCATACAGCTGTCTGAAAATATCTCAGAAAGCAGCTGTAAAGTGGTCGGCTGGGCAAAATTGTAATTTTGCCAAAATGAGTGCCGACCGGCACAAAAGAGTGCCGACCGGCACAAAATAGTGCCGGTGGCAACACTAGCCAGCCGGTGGCCTCTATCCACAGCCGGTGGTATGTGGGGATGCCTCAGAAGGCATTCCCTGCCCCTCAAAGTCAAAACACAAGTGTTTGGTGCAAAACCAGACACAGAACGGTCAAGTTCGGAGGTCCTGAGGCAAGGCGCGCAAGCCGAGAACTCCGGGAACTCCCAACGAACGCAAACATGGATAATCACCAAGTGTTCCAACGGTGACGTCCAAGTCTTGAGGACGGTCAAAAATGGGGTGTCTACAGTTGCCCCTCTTTGACAGAACTCGGAAGTCATGAAATGACGGGAGTGAATGTCAAAGCCCAGAGACGACCGATTTTTGACAAGGCCGAAGACTTGGACAATCATGCAAGACAAAACAAGGTATGCGCCCGAAGGCAGGGGCAAAATGCAAGACGATGCAAGAAGCCGAGCATAACTTATGATCATGCAAAGAAAGCTGTAATGAAGCACACATGCAACAGTTATAAGCTAGCATACGCCAATCTACACTACAATGCAGAAAGGATGTAAGAGAATTATGCAATTCTCGAAACGTCTCACGCGGAGGATACAATACCTGTGCGGCTCGTCCGGTTGCGCCGGCCTCAAATGAGCCGTACATACAATATCGTGCCTATAAAGAAAGTAAACTTAACAGGTACAATATTGTTAGCCACATGCATGGCAATGCGAAATGCAAAATGATATGCAATATATACAAAATGATGTATGAATAATGCAAATGATAATGCAATGCAATCGAAACTATGCGAACTACATGCAAAGCAATTGAATCATGATTCAAACCGGAGCAGTTCGAATCCACACATATGTCAAGTTGATTGATGGAAGTAACAAGTCCGTCTCCCATGGAACGATGTCTGATCTATGCGTACTTCGCACGGACACAAGAACGAGTGTTGGGTGGAATGACATAAGTGGGGAAACGACCCGCTGGGGAGAGAATAATGATCCTAATGCCGGACGCAACAATTATACTACAATGCAATATGCGATTACGGCGCGCGGGCCAAACCGTATCTCGCCTAGGAAAGGCATGCACGCATACAAGCCATGTCTAACACAGAAAAGGGTGCCGCAACCTCAAACCAACATACCAGCGTGGAGTAGGCGCGATACACAAGCAGAACTATGCTTTGACGTGAAAAGCATGGACACATACCAGACCAAGCTTGACAAGGAAAGGCGCAAGCCATGGATGGAAGATGATGCAGTGAAATGCATGCAATGGAATAGATACAATGGATATGGCACGCGGGCCAAACCCAGTCTTGCCTAGGAAAGGCATGCACGCATACGAACCATGTCTAACACAGAAAATGTGCCGCAACCCTCAAACCAAGCTCGTCAAGGAATAGGCGCGTACACAAAAATTGTGCTTCGATGTGAGAAGTAGGGGCACATACCAGACCAAGCTTGACCTGGAAAGGCGCAAGCCATAGATGGAAGTGATGCAGTGGATGCATGCAACTACAATGCAATGGAAATGGATATCTACAGAAAATGCATGACATATGCACTATACTACAATGATGATGCATGATAAATGCATGTTCTCTTTGTTTTTTGTTGTTTTTGAAATTTTTTGGAATGCATGAAATGCATGTGTTTTTGTTGTTTTTTTTTTTTTTTTTTTGTGAAATGCATGATATATGACATATGCAATATTTACAAATGATGCATGACAAATGCAGTATGATGCAATGACTGCGATTTGCAGTTTTCCCTATTCTCCCAACGGGGCGATATACTAGGTTGGTTCGGTATCCAGAATTGAGGCGTAAACACGCCGCCTCAACCTATGGGGCTTCCATACAGATTTCAAGCCGAGGGTACACCCCCTAGGTATTTAAACTAGACTTTAGTCTCAGAAATTGTGAACCTTTGCGTTCTAGGCATAAGCCGTTCAAACTCTAGTTTTCACCGTCCCCCTTGGTCTCCTAGGAACTCACTGCAAACACAGACAGGTGGCTTTACCAGACCACCGAAAGTCGTTCGGGCACGACAAACACCTAAGGAAATGCACCTTCAGAGGATTTAAGGTCTCCTAGACCGGGATGCAAATGTAGTGAAGGTTTTGCACCCTCCAAGGATTTAAGGTCCCCTAGACCGTGCGTGTTTGAGATCTCGCCAGACTCGGGGGGGCAACTGATGAGATGCGCAAAACAACGCTATGGAATGCATGCCAAATGCAATGAGGTGCACCTTAATGCACCGAAGGTCTTGTACCTCCCGAGGATTTAAGGTCTCCTAGACCGTGCATGTTTAAGGTCTCGCCAGACCAGCGGGGCAACTGTTACACAATACTCTAAGTGCATGCGAGGCAAATGGGGCAAATGAGACGTGCGTGCAATGAGGTACGCGCGCCTCAAAGGATGGAAAATGAAGTGCAATAAGGTACGCCAAACAGCGTGATGCGCAAAATAGCGCGATGAAATGCATGCCAAATGCGATGAGGCGCACACCTTAGTGCACCGAAGGTCTTGCACCTCCCGAGGATTTAAGGTCTCCTAGACCGCGCGTGTTTAAGGTCTCGCCAAACCCGTACGTGTTTAAGGTCTCGCCAGACCGCGCTCAAACTCTGAGGTGCGTGAAATAGCGCGATGGAATGCGAAATGCAAGATGAAGCACGCAAGGTAGTACACCTCACATGGATCAAAACGAAATGCAAAATGAAACACGTGAAGTAGTACACCTCATGTGGATCAAAAGGAAATGCAAAATGAAACACGTGAAGTAGTACACCTCACGTGGATCAAAATGAAAGGCAAAACAAGGCACACGTACCTCGAGATGCAATGAAATGCGAAATGAGGCACGCGTACCTCATTTAATGGAAAATGAAATGCAAAACGAGGCACACGTACCTCGAGATGGAAAATGAAATGCAAAATGAGGCACGCATACCTCATTTGATGGAAAATGAAATGCAAAACGAGGCACACGTACCTCGAGATGCAAAATGAAATGCAAAATGAGGCACGCATACCTCATTTGATGGAAAATGAAATGCAAAACGAGGCACACGTACCTCGAGATGCAATGAAATGCGAAATGAAACACGTGAGGTAGTATACCTCACGTGAATCAAAATGAGATGCAATATGAAGCACGTGAGGTAGTACACCTCACGTGGATCAAAATGAAATGCAAGATGATTGAGAGTATGACACGCATGCCACATGACAATGCAAAATGGTGCAAGTCGCAAGGGACGTGCAAGATGGCGCGCTACGATGCGCCGGACAATGTGATGGATGCGCGTGACGCACACGGGGCAACTTTTGAATCTCTGTAAACGATAAAAGAATACAAAAGGATACAATCTTCGCTTGAATTTGAGTGCCACTCACAGTAGACACAGTCCGAAGTCGAAACGGAGGCCGGTTGAACATCGGCGGTGCATTTTCTTGCACTTTCTTGAGCTATGAAGACCCAAAAACTCTTTATTTTGCCTAAACAAGGCCTTGGTAACACCACCGGCTGGGTGGGGAGATCACCGGCTGCCACCGGCTGCCTAAACTTCTCCACCGGCACAATAATGTGCCGACCGGCACAAAATAGTGCCGACCGGCCAAAAATGGCTGATCGGGGGCAGTTTTGCCATTTTGCCTCGGGTCTTTTAAAATAGGGCTTGAAACCCTATTCCTTTCACTTTGTCACCGCCGAAATCACTCTCTCTATCTCTCTAGAGCTTTGTTCTCTCCATTTTTTGCCGTTTCTTTGAGTTTTAGGCTTGATTTCGTCGTTCGATTCGCGAATACCTTCGTGTTTCGGACATTTCCATGCGATTGAAATTTCATTTCGGAGTCTCTTTTGCTATTTTCGCCTTTTCGGGACTTGTTCCCCTCGATTTCCTCTTCATTTCCGTGTATTCTCATCTTCCGGCCTTTCCGGCCATTTCTGACCCGCTCGGGGTTGACTTTTTCGGTTGACCTTTCATATTCTGACCCGGTTTTCCTTTTCGGCCATTCTTCTTACCACCACTACCATGGCAGACGACGTTCCACGTGTCGGGACTCCCCCGGATCACGAGATGGATCCCGGGGTTGAGCTCCTCCCGCTGAGCGAGCGACCATTCTACCCGGCGACCTACCGCCCGGCCATTCACGTACTACCGCCAGATGGACTCCGCCACTTCCGCGGTTTTGACAGGGCTCTGGACCCCGAGCTTCTTCTACGCGAGCCGACCTCGCACCTATCTTTCGGTGCTTCCGAGGTAACCCTTTTCTCTGCTTTACTTTCTGCAATGTAGAACTGTAAACTGTCAACTGCCATAGCTGATTACAACCTTTAATTGCTTAGCTCTAATACCGTCTTCAGTAGTTGATTATAGACAACTTCTGGCGATATCTGTTTAGGACTGACACACATGCACACACACTGCACTAGCCTCAATCACCCAAACACGGCACACCGTATTTCACTGCAAATTCACCGATACCCGGTACTTATTTGAATCTAAAAACTCGCACGCATGCTAGATTTATACTGAATTGAACCACTCGGACACGCTGTCGTATCACATGCTGTAGTTCACTGGAGGCACACTATGACCCGATATCTGCTTGAATCTGAAAAATGTGCACATGCGCACCATATCTGTATGCTGTCCTCCACAAACATACGGACACGTCACAGGCCGTAGTCCACCGCAGTACACTGAAACCTGACATCTGCTTGGATCTGAAAAATGTGCATACATGCACCATATTTGCATTGCATTTACTCAAAAACACACTGATGCATCGCATATTGTAGTTTACTGTAAGCACACCGACACCCGGTTTTCTTGTTTGAATCTGAAAAACGTGCACGCATGCTAGATTTGAATCGACTTTGACATGTTTCCTCAGAACTGTACATTTCATATTGCTTTGCAACCATTTGTTTGTAAACAGAGAGATTCCCATACCATCCGCGGGTATGGGAATGTTTCAGCTCGAGATTGGTACCTGGAGCTTCCGGAGGCGGTCCGACACATCGTGGATGAGGCTTGTTCCTTCTGCGGGGTTTGACTCGACTTCTTGCTGCGAGCCTCTTCTAAGCGCCCTAGCAGAGAGGTGGTGGGACACCACCGATTCATTTCACCTATCGGCGGCTGGGGACATGGCGATGACCCCTTATGACTTCTCGGTGCTCCCCGGCATCGGGGTTGGGGGTGATCCATCCTTCAACACCGATATGGGCGAGTGGACTGCCGCTCAGATCCATTTACTTGGCGCGGCTCCGCCTCTTGCACGTCTAGCTTTGTCCGCTATTCTTGGTTCGAGGTGCGATTCGAGTGCGACCTCGCTTGTCGGCAACTCCGATGGCCGAGGTGGCGTGGAAGCGATATCGCGGCTTTTGATGTTCTTGTTGGGGACCACCCTATTCACCAACCGGCGAACACCATGCCTCTCTGCCTACTCAGCGCACTGGTGGACGTCCGGACATCTTCGTTATATGGGGTGGCGTGACTCGGCCACTCTCTCACGGCTATATGAGCTCGGTTTCCTTGGCGTGACATTTGCTGGGGGTTCTTGGCGAGCTTGGGAGTCGTCTTCTTCTCTGCTTTTCATTTACATTTACGTACTTTCGTACTCACTTTGCTGCTACTTGTAGTTTGCTTTACACTTCTTTATTATCTTGTACACACACACATACTCTCGCTTTACCTTTGTTCTGCTGTACACTCTGCTCAATACCTTTGCACAACCTGCAGCTCTGCTATTTACGCTTTACTCGTATTACTTTCTTCGATAAATGTTCGACATCTGTCTTGCGGTTGTGGGTCTATACCTACTTTCGAGCTAGAGCGATCTGGGAAACGGAGACTCCTCTGGTTGTCCCCTTTTCACGTCGCTATGACGGAGGTGCACCCGGAGGTCATGGAGACTTTTAGCTTCTTCGTCGCTACTTTGACACCATCACCCTGGCGAGGTATGTTTTACTTCGGTTTATTTAACTTCACTTTTCCTTGTATATTTGCAATACCGGTAGGCAATAAATCGTATTTCAATTTCAGATCACTGGCGGTAGTGGGCTCCTCTGCCGCGATAGTCTTGGGATCGGTTTGCCTTGATCGAGACCTCGCGTTACGGATTTTCTTTGGAGGGCCGATGCAGCCGGGCTTGGTACCTGGGTGAGCGTTTCTTGCGTCAGACCTCAGGGTTACCTGAGCAGATAGTCCCGGAGCATCCCCTCGAGCATATGAGGGACACCGAGCGTTTCACTGCCGAGCAGATGGTGGACTACACCATCGGCTGGAAGGCAGCCGGCTTCAGGGGCGAGGGCAACTACTCAGAGTACGTCCGGACCTTTGTCATGCGGCCTTTGAGCGGTGGTCGCCGAGCTAAGCCAGAGAGACCTGCGGCGCGCCGGCGAAGCGGCGGGAAGCGAGGCGGGATAAATCCTGAAGGCTCGAGCTCGCGGAAGGAGAAGTCTGAGAGGGGCGAGGGCAGTGGCCCGCTCGCCTACCGTCTTGACATCTGAGAGGCGAGTGGGGAGACCTACCAGATCCCTTTTGCTCCTCCCCCGGCTGGTCATGAGTTGGCTGGTATTCCTGACTTGCCTCCGGTATGTATTACTGCATTTCTGTACAGTCATTTGATTTCAGTTCAGTTCATTTGATATTCCTCAGAATATTGATGTATCTAATACTGTTGCAGGCTACCTCTGAGTACACCCGGCAGTCAGTGGAGCTGAATGCCTCCATGGCGGGGATGTTGCAGCGGACCTTTGAGTTCTTAGCCTTCTACGGCCTTCCGGTATATTTTCTCTGACATAGTTCCAAACTATATACAAACTGCTTCGCATAATCTGATGCACGACACAACATCTGATAAACTGTTCACGGCATTCACACACTGTACTCATACACTGCATTCTGCACTGATAAACTGCTCACGGCATTCACACACTGTACTCATACACTGCATTCTGATCTGATTAAACTGCTCACGGCATTCTCACACTGTACTCATACTGCGCATTACGATGCGATTAAGCGCTCGACATTCACACATCAGACTCATACATTACGCAGCGATAAAGCTTCATGTGTACTGATGCATTTGCCTTTTGTACTTTTCAGCCTCCCTTCCCGATTCCTCCTGTAGGTGGAGGCACTCCATCTGGACCTCCCATTTCTACTCGGGATGGCAGGATATTCCCCGCACTTTGAGGCGTAGCCATGTGGGAGCAGCTCAGGCTCGATTGCGAGGATGGCGAGTCGGGCGGAGGCCTCGAGGAGGCGAGGCGGCTTCGGGCTCGAGCTCCGACAGCGACACTTCCGACGATGCTCCTGTGCTTCTGCCCAGGAAGAGGGCGAGGACGGATCCCCCGGCGCGAGGCCATTGATGATGATTACAGACTTCTGCTGTTTTTCTTTCGTTTTCTTTTCTTGTACTTTTCTCTTTTTTGGTAGATAGAGTGCTATGTACTGCCGCAGGCAGATTTTTGTTTTTCTCAAACTATGTATTCGAAAAAGATGATATGAAATGAAACGAACTTTTGTTTGAAAAGAATGTTACATTTGTCTATCTCTGCATATTTCATACTTCGCACTACATTGCATCATATTACACCTCAAATGTAAATGATATTGATCTGTTGTCTGACAATTGAACATTCGCACTGTAATAACCCGATAACCAACCAACTAAACAGCAAAACAGCCCATACAAACCACTGCTCAATCCGAACACACAGCCCATACTCTGCTGAGGACTAATCTGCTGGGGATTGATCGGCATATAGTCCATAACACAGCATTTGGTTCATTCTGCGCACAGCAAACCCTGAACAAATGCCCCCAATCTGACAAGACGGATCACGAAGCTGACACAGTTGCAGTTGAAACACACTCGGATGTCCCAAATTTTCCCTTTCCTTCTCTTGCTTTGCACGGATGTAGAGAATGGCACAGCATTCTGAGCACAAGTGATTACTTTTGGAAAGAGGATGGGTTTTCAACCAGGGTATCGAGCCTAACACAGAACACGGCGAGCCAGACTCAAACAAAGAAACAAAAAGGCACACGACCTAACACAACGAGACACACTCAGAAAAGACTTCAAGGCCAAAATAATTGAGACCGACAAAATCGAAAGACACGACACACGAACATGTTCACAACAGGAGAGACCTCAAATTTCGAGGAGTCAGTTCCTCCGGGTATACTCCCACCCTTTCTGATTTGTGATACTCACATCACTCGGCCCTCAGGCTCATTTTTCTCTCAAAGCCCTTTTCTTCACTCTTCTCTCAACTTACTCATCTCTATTCTTTATTCTCTCATTTTGCAATCCCTCCCCGGGGTGATGAATGACAGATGAATAGGAAGTCGCGGGTTCACACCCATCACTGTTAGCTCACGGCCGTTCCTTCTGGCGGATAAAGCGCCTCTCGGGCACGTGCGTTGGCGACAGGGGGGGAAAGACGGAACATCCGACTCAACTGTGCCCCTAGTTCGTCATTTTGACCATTTTTTGCTGTGTTTTCTAAAACAGTTCTGACCAAAATGAGAGTTGGATTAACACACTTATTCGATTTTTGATTTGAAAATCGTGCAAGTCAGGCTGTGAGCACTGAAAATTCTCTTTTTTGGGTCCAAACACAGTCCAATTTTGGAAAATGAAATAGTTTTCGAGAAAATAAGTCAACCTCAGTGAAAATTTTCAAAAACTATTTTTGCAAACAGCCAATGCTTGAAGGAGCGCGGAACTTACCCTTGAGGTACGCAACCTCGGATCGGAGGTAATGGAAAATTGTCCCTAGCTTAAAGGGGGATGAGGCAACGGAAAGTTGCCCCTGGTTTGGACGGTGACTCAGGGCGACTTATGGTAATGGATGGCAACGGAAAGTTGCCCCTTGTTTGGATGATGCCACGGCATTTTTGTGAGTCAGTCCTCGTTGATGACGATCGGATCCTCGAACGCGGAAGAGTCGAAGACGGTTTGAATCACTATGTGGACACAGTCACCTGGAAGGTGTAGGTGGTTTGGCTTCAAGAGGAAGTTAATCACGTAGTTCCGAGCTGCTGCAATCGAGACATTGGATTCAGAGAGGGCAAAAGTGATCAAAACCATGACATGGACCGAGACGCTAAGGAAGCGTTGGGGGCTGGACTTCAAGATGAAGTTGCCTACGTATCCCAAACACGGGAATCAAGCCTTACGTAGTTCCGGTTAAGGTACACTCGGGTATTTTAACCTTCACTGTTTTTAGGCTCTAACTTTTGCCAAGGTGCCCAATGCGGGTTTTCGACCTTGCGAGCTATGTTTTTTTTCTTCTTTCTTTTTCTTTTCTTTTGCATTTCCTTTTTTATTTTTTGCATTTTCTTTTCTCTTTTGCTTCTTTTGTATTTTTCTTTTCTCTTTTGCTTCTTTTGTATTTTTCTTTTTTCTTTTCTTTTCTTTTGTATTTTTCTTTTCTCTTTTTTTTTCTTTGCTCTAACTTTTGCCTGGGCTGCCCTTCCGGGTTTTCGGCCTAGCGAGCCTCTCAAAGGGTAAAAGTGTAGCAAGCCCATGTCAAATGGTTTCGAGATTGAAGCCTCTCTGTGTCCGGAAGAGTGACCATCGGGTTGATTTGCAAAAGAATCCATCACGGTTGCTTAATGAACCTTGCCTGGTGGGATCTGATCTCCTTGGTCGACTTTGGTGCCTCTTGCTCGAGGACTGCTTCAAATTGGGCCACACAGGCGTTTCATGGCATTGAATGTTTTGCACAGATTCCGGTTTGCAATAGATAGATCAAATCTCGAGACTGGGAGCGATCCTGGGCTGCACAAACTCAAGAGCGGTTCCACGCCGGTCTTCGCGAGACTGCGCAAAATATTTTGTTTTTGAAAGTTTTTAAGAAAGCGACGAATCGCTCACGTTGAAGATAGTGTGGAACCAGTCTGGATCAGGCCAGGGTCCTTTTCAGTACTCACGCCGACAAACATGATTTCATTCATTAAAGGCTTAGCAGGCCTCTCTTTCTCTCAAAATGATCAAAAATTTTGCAAAAACCCGAGAGATTCCTCCCTCTTTGTTTTTATCACCGCAGTGTTCGAAAAGGGTTTTATGAAAAGCTTAGGTCATTGTGACAATGTTCAAGGCACAAGAGAGTAGGCGAAAAGCACTATCATTCCATTCACATCTTCCGGCACGGTTAACTCAAATAGCGACAAGTACGGAACGCAGTAGCCATATTCGCTTCATTCAGATTTGTTGGTGTAACTGGCTTTTCGGCAGCAAACAAGCTCAAAAAGCAAAAGTAAATAATTACAAGGCAAAACGGTGTTCGAGGTAACAACCCCGAAATCACCTGGTATACTATACAAAAGGGACTGACTCATTACAACAAGACAGACCCTGGAAGCAAAAGGACTGACTCAATACAGAGAGACAGACTCAAAAACAAAACAAAAGACTGACTCGACACCCAAGTCAGGATTTACAAAACTAGCATTGGCAGGTGCTTAAAAATGCGTGCCAAACGCCATATCCAAAAATGTACCAGACATTGCCCGCAGGCAGTTGAATCCTAATTACATACTCGTAGTATCGGTGTCCTCAAAATCCAACAACTGAGTGGTGACGGACTTTGCTGAGGTAGGCGGGAGGATAACCTCGTTATCGATCAAATCTTGTACCTCATGCCAAAGGCGGAAACAATTGTCAGTGGCATGGCCAGTCTGCTGATGGTACGCACAGTACAGGGAAGCATCATGCGTGATCGGGAGATTCTTCGGGAGCGGCCGAGGCTCCAGGGGCTTAAGGTGTCCCCTTTCAGCAAGGATCTGCAATGCCTTGGACAATGGCATGTAGAGAGCATGAAAGACCCTGCGCCCTCGGGGCAGGTACTTTGGAGCCGGAGCACTCTTGCTGGATGCACTAGCGAACGGATCGGCGGGTGCGGCCTTGGGTTTCTGATCCTTTCCGGATGCAAGGCTGGGAGGGGGGAGAGCTGTCCTGGCATGACGGGGCCTATCCCGATTCTCTGATTGACTGGGACTGCCCTCAGGCAAAATGGGGAAAGCATCCTCTACAGTTTTTGTCGTGACTGCGGATATCTGTTGCTTATTCATTCCCCCGGCTTTCAAAGCCTCTACTGCCCACAGCAGTTGTTCCACGGGGTCGGCATCTGCCTTCACTTTGTCTTTGCCTCTGGCCTCAGCCTGATGAGAGGTTTGGGTTGGTACTGGTACATCACTGTTGTGGGTGGAGGTCATCTCCGACTGATTGAGCTCGATCACAATCCGCCCCAGTAGCGGGGGCTCTTGGGGTTCGAAATTTCCGGCATATGGTGCAACCGGTGGCGAAGTTGACATTCCGTAAGCGAGATCCGCCACGGACCTCTGGAGATCACCTATCATCCCCATTAACTCGAATGTAGTGGGCTCGCGAGCCTGATAGAACTGGGGGGTCCAGATTGGGTGTGCAGCGGGCGACCTGGGAGGATGCGGCATATCAACGCCGGTCTCACCCTGTAGGGTAATCCCTTGATCTAGTGCGGCTGTCATAACCACTATTTCTTCCGAACTCTGCGTCATCCCTAGTCCTGCCTTAGCAAAGGGGAAATACTGACTATTCTGTATCAACTTTCTGAACTCTCTGAACTGAAAGGAAAAACGGATAGCATTTCAGCCCAAAACAGATCAAACACAGGCGTAGTCAATCAACTGATCTCTACTACTGATAACTGTTCCCCAAAATCACTGCCCCAAATCTGAATCTGATACCCGCAGATATAACTGATTCTCAGAATCGATCTTGGTGCCCGCAGAGCGGATACCAGACTTCATAAACCGGTATATGCGTTCCCTGTAGAGGTACACTTTAAAAGCACATAGCAAGTAAATGAGAGCCAATACACCCCTATGTTGGGGTAGGGTTTCCCTGTCCTATTTTGTCAGGAGCTAGGGTTTCACTACGCACGCAGCGGTTTCGAACAACCTAAAATCGGGTGAGTAACCTGTCCTAGTTTGGAATGGTCACTATGGATTCTGAATATGCACTAGGTCGAATGGTCGAAAAGGGTGCCCTAGTAAAACCGGGGTTTGTGTTCCCATACTGGCAGAGCCCGCAACCGGTCAGCCTTATGGTCATGCCTTGACAAGACAAGCCTCCAGCAAACCGCTCAGGAATAGCAGATGGCCAACACGATGTCCTAGGCGCACCAATGCACATGCAATGCAAAGAGACACATAAATGAAATCAAAACAGGATATCACGAGTTCGAGTCAAGCTCTCTAAAATCCCAAAGCCAGTCGCCAGAACTGAGCACGTCGTGGGGGACCTCGCTCTGATTCGGACTCAATTTTGTGTCGGTTCTAAATCTGAACCAAAGAGTCCAAATCCGGCAAATCGTTTTGAAGAAAAACAGATTTTTGAAAAGAAGTGCCAAACATGGATCGCTTTGCGGATTCTGAGTCGCCACCTAAATATTTTAAAATGGGAAATTTAGGAAACCCTGACTCGGTGCCGAAGGCCATGTGTCCGTCATCACCAAAGTGGTCTTGGCTCGGGAGCTTGGGTACGATCGGGGAAGGTCAGCTATGAGCAGCCCCTTTCGCCCGGTCCGAAGACCGGCCTCTACTAATCGTGATATCCGTTTTTGAAAACTTTATGCGTTCTTATTCCGGTTATTAACCTAGAATTACTATGTGATGCGCACAACACAAAAGTATAGACTAGATTGCCTAACTTGGAAATAAACATTGCATATCCGTTTTGTTTCAAAAAACGTGTTAGATTTTGCTACTCGCAAGTAGGCTAAAATATGGATTTTTAATGAGTTGTTCCAACTCAGGCAACCCAACCTCCACCCACAGGCATTCAAGCAGTTTATAACACATAAGCATTTAGCCGCATGGTGAGCATACTGTCATGGCAAGACATTCACACGCATGTGGTATGCTAAAGCATAAAAACTTACATCGTACTCCGTGCCAAAAACAATAACCCGGTTAGCAAACATGCATGACCTAGTTCATGTTAAGTGGCTAATGTATCACATACAGGGATGTAATCTAGACAGGCTCGGCTAACCCTAAACATGGCGCATGAGATGCAACAACTATCACGTATTCAATTTGGAATTGAAAGTACGATGCAGTTTGCATGATGTGTCGAGCCCGATGCATGTAAACAAATGCATGAATGCACGCGTGCATTGCATAAGGTATGCTAATTTAGATGTGCCCTAATCTACCATCATAAGCAAGTAAATAAAAGGGATAGAAAGAAATG
This sequence comes from Camellia lanceoleosa, assembly GCA_025200525.1. Classification (NCBI taxonomy): domain Eukaryota; kingdom Viridiplantae; phylum Streptophyta; class Magnoliopsida; order Ericales; family Theaceae; genus Camellia; species Camellia lanceoleosa. The sequence continues at coordinate 59,158,551 of CM045762.1, forward strand.
GGGATTGGAAGACATACACCCACTCACACACACTTATTACAAATACGCCCTCACTCAGAGGGACCAAAAGAATAATACAGAACTGAATAACTAATTAACTACGCAAGCTAATTAATTATTACAAATCAACTAAATTAATTAAATAAAATAATTAATCTATTTAAACAGTAAAATGCCTCGGGAAGAGGGCCAGATGCAACGCGTGTCCGAGATTCACTCGGAATCACACTGCCATGCATGATTTGCCTCTGTTTCCCCTGCTATTCTCCTCTGAAAATTTCCAAAGTCCCTGAAGTGCCTCTCAGGGCACTGGGGAGTACCACCGGCTGGGGTAGAGCACCACCGGCTGAAAAAGGAGGCCACCGGCACTATATGAAGCTATCGGCTGGAAATTGATTGCCGGTCGGCACTAAATAGTGCCGGCCGACACTTAACACCTGTAGAACCTGCAACTCACAGCAGCAGAGGACAACAACATGCATGGCAATGTGATTCAAGGTATTTATGCACTATACACACCCCTTATCATGTTATTGACTCAAAAGGGCATGTGCCTCGATTCCTGGGCCACCAATCGCGCATTTCCATGCGTAATGGCCCAAAGAACCGAGTGTGCAACTTTGATTTCAAATGCAATGCAACCAAATAAACACACAAAAGTGCCCAACCTCTTTCACATTTCACTTCAAGAGGCCAAACATGCATGCTCATGTGATGCAATCCTAAGCATGTTATCTAGCGTGCAACATGAATTATGCAAGCAAGCTAAACATGTTAAGTATGCAACCTAAGCAAAGAGGCATACAAGCCAAGCAATGGAGTGGACTAAAACATGAATTAGGCTACTCCTAATTGGCCTAGAACCAGTGGCCAAAGTGCCTAGAAATGGAGACTAAACACACACACACACATGCGAGTGTTATGATCCAAACCCAAGGCATAAACATGGCAACTCTCAAGCACACTTGAAGACACCAAACAAGGACAAAGAGCATGCATTGTAAAGCTCTGAAAATCATGTTAAACATGGTGCCAAACCAACTAACGAAACAAGCCAAGCAAAGCATACAAATGGCCCAAGCATTAAGTCAAGCCAATGAGGCTTTGAACCACACCTAGCACAACCACTCATGGCAATACTTAAGCAATTAAATCAGAGTTTTAACACGTAAAACTAAGCCTAAAGTACCACCTAGATGGCATCTAGATGACTCAAATACAAAGTCATGCAAAATGGCCAAAACATGGGAGCATACAAGACATGCTCTTAAAGCATTAAAGAGGCGACTAAGGCAAGCATACAAGCCCACCAAAAGGTCTAAAATAGCATTCTAGTTGATTCCAAACCATCAAAAATGAAGCTAGCATGGCATGCTACACATTCATGTTCTTAAGGCCAACAAGCCCAATGCAAAGAGACTATATGACGCATGCCAAGATCAACCCAAATGGCTATGGACAGAGCTAAAACATGTCAAAATAAGCATACAAGCTTCACAAATGTTGGCCTAAAACATGCTAGAAACTAAGGCACACAACCTAGGCATGTTAAGGGACTATTGTGGCATTACAAAGTAACTATGCAAAGCATGCAAGGAGTGCTAAAACCAACTTAAAATCATGTTATAACATGACAATATAAGCATGAAAAATAAGTCGAACATGCTCAACACACACTCAAGCATGAAGCTACATAAGGAAGCAAAACTTGCCCTTTTCAAGGACATCAAGGAGAGGGGGTGGCCCTCTCCTTTTGGAGACTTTATGGCACCATCTCCACCACTGAAATCCCTCAAGATTTCAGTGGTGGAGAGGCCCAAGCACCAAAGTCTCGGAGCTCTCACAAAATGACCTAAAATGGGCCCTTTTCAAGGCCTAAAGGGGGTCAAACTTCCCCAAAGTGCAAAACACTCTTAATAAACAATAAAGAAGGTTAAAAAATAGAACTTTTATGTGTTATAGACTAAGCACAAAAACTGTTTTAAACTAGGCAAAAATGGAATGCAAAAACGGGGTAAATAAAGCAAGTTTCTTACCCTTGAAGCTTTTCTTCACAAATGTTGAAGTTGTTGGTTCCTTGAGCTTCAAACCAGTCAAGAACACTAAGAACAAGCCCTTGGACCCTCAACAACCAAAGGAAGGTGAAACACTAGGTGCTTGTGTGCAATAGTATGAACTAAAGCACCTAGTGTACACAATAAGCAAGGAAAAGAGAGATAGGATAGATATAGGATTTCTAACCTAAAACCAGAGCTTCTTCTCTGTCTAAAATGTCTAACCCTCTAATTTTTCTAACCCTTGAGCCAAGAGGAGAGCCTTCTCTTGTATAGGCACCAAAAGCTTACAAGTTAAGGCATCCAAGGGCTTATCCCTCCATACACGTGTATGGAGGGGAAACAAAAGGCATGCAGCTGTCTGAAAATATCTCAGAAAGCAGCTGTAAAGTGGTCGGCTGGGCAAAATAGTAATTTTGCCAAAATGAGTGCCGACCGGCACAAAGGAGTACCGACCGGCACAAAATAGTGCCGGTGGCAACACTAGCCAGCCGGTGGCCTCTAGCCACAGCCGGTGGTATGTGGGGATGCCTCAGAAGGCATTCCCTGCCCCTCAAAGGCAAAACACAAGTGTTTGGTGCAAAACCAGACACAGAACGGTCAAGTTCGGAGGTCCTGAGGCAAGGCGCGCGAGCCGGGAACTTCTGGAACTCCCAACGAACGCAAACATGGATAATCACCGAGTGTTCCAACGGTGACGTCCAAGTCTTGAGGCCGGTCAAAAATGGGGTGTCTACATCCCGTAGTCACCCTCAGCACGGAAGTAATCTGTCTCCAGCTCTACCATGAACTGGATCACCTGGTCGGCGGATAACATGTGTGTCTCCCTCATCGATGGTGGAGGCGCCATCGGTACAAATGGGACAGGCAACCCTAAAGTTTGGCGCACAAAGCGCTCACTCAGAAACCAGGCTCGATAGATCTGCCCCTCGAAGAGGATACGGTACTGAGACATGATCTGGGCAGTGTGATACTGATCTCGGAGTCCTGATGGAATCACCTCCCATGGTCGCCATGAAATCTGAGAAAGAGAACCAACGAGATGATCAGTCGTCAAATAACTAAGGTAGGTGCATCGGTTTACTCAAAATAACCTTATTGCAGACTTACCTCACGCGCCGCGACTGTGTCAAAATACTGTCGAAAGAACATGAAGCCCTCCCGGGTCCTACGACGGAGCGGACCGTCATATACATTAGAAAATGGGACCGTCACTGCAGTCTCCTCCATCGGATCTGGAGCAAGCGCCGGGAAGTATGCATATACCCAAAGCTGTTGAACAGAGGTGATCAGTACAGCGCATGAACAAGAATCAAGAAAGCAGAATGCAGAATGCAGTACAGTACATAACAAATGTAGGCCTAGAAAGGCAGACATTAGATCCTGTGCATATAGTGTACCATGAGCAGTGTGCAGATCCTGTGTGTGCAGTGTATGGTGTGCAGTGTGCAGCATGTATGGCGTACAGAAAATGCAAAGCAGAAAGCATACAGTATGACAGTGAGTACGGAGAGTACAAATATTGAACTAAGCAAAACGTACAAATGCTAAGCAGAGTAATGAAAAGGGGAACTAGGTTGCGTACCTCCTAAGCTCGCCAGTAGCCTCCAATCACTCTCCTACACATCCGAGAAGTGGAGCTCATGTATCCATAAAGAGTGGTGAGGCATTGCGCCCAGCTTATAGGAGCGAACCATGGAAGCACCACCAGGCGCCAAGAAGTACAAACCACAGATTCCACATTGCTCAAAAAAACAAGGTGGTACCGAAAAGGAATAGAAGGAAGCCCTAGCATACTGCTCCACTCCCTCATCGGTCTGAGGATCCTCCCCGCAGAATTGCTCCTCGAACCAAGAGTATCTAACCATACCCGCTCGAGCAAGGGGTGGACGTGCTCCAAGCAACACATCCCATGCAGCCACCCACTCCCCCATGTCGGGATCACCTCCCACTCCGAGACCGGTGATCATAGCAAAATCAAAAGGAGTCATGGTCATCGCCCCTGATGTGGAAATATGGAAAGAATTGGTGGTGTCCCACCACCTCTCCACAATAGCCCCCAAGAGAGGGCGACTCGCAGTAACCCGCGTCAGACCGCAGCAACCCGCGTCAGACCGCAGCAAAATATATCGAAGCCGGTCTCGTTGACGATCTGGCGCACCCCCGTGGGGAGCACATCGTACCAGTCGCGAGCGGTCGTAGCACCGTAGCCTCGGAAGGAGCGAGATCCCTCCTGTTGAAAACGCAGTTTCAAATCAAATCATGGGAATATTGAAAATGCAGTTTCAAGTCAAATTAGCACAGTTCGAATCAGATCAGCAGTATGTTGAAAATACAGTTTCAGCTCAGATTAGTGATTCATTGAAAATACAGTCGCATCCAGGGCAATGATGTGTTAAAGATGCATTCAAATTCAGAATAGTGACACATGAGATGCGGTTATGTGCAATGTATACATGGTAGTAATGTGTAAGGTGCATTCGAGGGCAGATCAGCAATGTATGAAATGCGGTCAGATCAGAGCACGCGATGCAATCAGATTGAAATAGCCCAAAAGATGCAGGTATTCTAAAGTAATACTGCACAAAAGACAAAGGTGGTACCTCTACGGTAATGGCCGACAAGTGAGACATCGGCTCCCTCAATAAGAGGTCGTCTGGTACATCCTTATCAAAATCGGTAAAGGAATGGATGCCTCCCGCCACTAGAATGATGTGAGTCTCCGGATGGTACATCGGAGGGTCGAAGGGACGTACATCCAATGGTAATGGCTGAGGCTCAACCTCTGGCTCGGCCGCAAACTCTGCTGCTAACTCTACTGGAGGGAGTGCTGGGAAACCCTCATCATGAGGCACATCATCTACCATCTGAGACGAATGCAAAGGAAGGATGCGAAGATGGGCAAAAATAATTTAGAATAAACTCAAACCCTAAGAGAGAGAAAATTCAAGAAAAGTTGAAAAACCTGGGAAAGTGAACTAACCTCGAGAGAAGATCGGGGGAAATGATCCTTGAATTCGGGAAATGGTGAAAGAAGCCTCGGATGCAATTTCTGATCGGTTCAAATCAAAGAAAACCAAGAGTCCTTCGCGATGTAAAGTTGAATAGGGTGTTGGAAAATGCGTAGAATGCGTGAATCTAGAGAGAAGGCACACTTAGGAAGGAAGAAAATTGATTTCTATGGAAGGGTTTGTGAGGAAATGGGTTAGTTTTGAGCCAATTTAAAGGCCCACGGCTTGAAAGACTCTTTTGCCCGAATCTGGCACCGATGGCCGGCAGGGGCACATCGGTGGCCGGCAGCATGTCATCGATGGCCGATAGTGGATGCAGATGGCCAGCAGTGGCCGGCGGTTGTCCCTGGTGACTAGCAAGCCTTCTCCAGCTTTCTTGGCCTATTTGATCTTGGAATCTGTTCTCGGGTCCCAGCAATCCTGTGGAATGCTCAAAACTTAATTCGAAATGTCTCCGTGGGAGCTCAGGAATCACGTCCTCAATATACGATGGTTTACACCCATCAATGCGTACGAGGTGTATCCCTTTGACGCATCCTAAACCCTCTGGGAGGTAAACCAGAGGTCTTCGTTTAAGATGTCTTTATTAAGCATCTTTCTCTTCTGTTGGTGTCAAGTAGCATTCGCCCGTAAGAATGAACACCCATCTAGTTCACATGCATTGTTTTGCATATCTTTAAAATGCATTGTCGTACATTTTCTCTATCATGCATTGTCATGCATTCTTCGTATTACGCATCGTCATGAGCACCTTACATGTATTGTCATTCATTTCCTTATCCCTATTATGCTTTGTCATGCATTTTCTCTATCATGCAATTGTTTTGCATTTTCTTGTCACACATCGTTATGCACTTCCTTATCATGAGTTGTCATAATTTCCTGCTTTACACATTGCTTGCGTTACTGCATGCTATACTTACATGTGTATATGTATTTCCAGGTGGTTACACATTGTGCACGTTTCGGCGTGTGCTTTACTGATATGTGTTCATACCTTTGCTTGCTTTACACATTGCATGTGTTTCTGCGTGTGCATTACTTACATGTGTTTATGCATTTCTACAAGAGGTTACACATTGCTTGTGTTAATCGTGCTTGCTTTACTTACATGTGTTCATTCCTGCTTTACACATTGCTTGCGTTACTGCATGCTTTACTTACATGTGTATATGTATTTCCAGGTGGTTACACATTGTGCACGTTTCGGCGTGTGTTTTACTGATATGTGTTCATACCTTTGCTTGCTTTACACATTGCATGCATTTCTGTGTGTGCTTTACTTACATGTGTTTATGCATTTCTACAGGAGGTTACACATCGCTTGCGTTAATCGTGCTTGCTTTACTTACATGTGTTCATTCCTACTTTACACATTGCTTGCATTACTGCATGCTTTACTTACATGTGTATAATGTATCTTCCAGATGGTTACACATTGTGCACGTTTCGGCGTGTGCTGTACTGATATGTGTTCATACCTTTGCTTGCTTTACACATTGCATGCGTTTCTGCGTGTGCTTTACTTACATGTGTTTATGCATTTCTACAGGAGGTTACACATTGCTTGCGTTAATCGTGCTTGCTTTACTTACATGTGTTCAATTCCTATTTCACACATTGCATGCGTTGTCGCGTATGCTTTACTTACATGTGTTCAAATTCCTATTTCACACATTGCATGCGTCGTCGCGTATGCTTTACTTACATGTGTTCAATTGCTATTTCACACATTGCATGCGTCGTCGCGTATGCTTTACTTACATGTGTTCAATTCCTATTTCACACATTGCATGCGTCGTCGTGTATGCTTTACTTACATGTGTTCAATTCCTATTTCACACATTACATGCGTGGTCGCGCATGCTTTACTTACATGTGTTCAAGTTCCTTTTACACACATTGCATGTGTCGTCGGGTATGCTTTACTTACATGTGTTCAAGTTCCTTTTACACACATTGCATGCGTCGTCGCGTATGCTTTACTTACATGTGTTCAATTCCTATTTCACACATTGCATGCGTTGTCGCGTATGCTTTACTTACATGTGTTCAAATTCCTATTTCATACATTGCATGCGTCATCGCGTATGCTTTACTTACATGTGTTCAATTCCTATTTCACACATTGCATGCGTGGTCACGTATGCTTTACTTACATGTGTTCAATTCCTATTTCACACATTGCATGCGTCGTCGCGTATGCTTTACGCACTTGTGTTCAAATTCCTATTTCACACATTGCATGCGTTGTCGCGCACGCTATACTTACATGTGTTCAAATTCCTATTTCACACATTGCATGCATTGTCGCGTATGCTTTACTTACATGTGTTCAATTTCTATTTCACACATTGCATGCATTGTCGCGCATGCTTTACTTACATTTGTTCAAATTCCTGTGTCACACATTGTATGCGTTGTCGCGTATGCTTTACTTACATGTGTTAATGCACACTTCGCATGCGTTGTCACACATTTTTGAAATGCATTGTTATGCATATTTCTAACGATATTGTACCTGTTAAGTTCATTTCTTTTTTAGGCACGATATTATATGTACGGTTCATTTGAAGCTGGTGCAACCAGACGAGCCGCACAGGTATTGTATGCACTCCGCGTGAAACGTGGTAAGAATTGCATAATTTTCTTACATCCTTCCTATCGGAATATGTAGGACTGTTGTTCACCTGCTGAAAAATGTTGCATGATTTGCTTCATTACAGCATTCTTAGCGTGATAATCAGTCATGCTCTTGCATCTTGCATACCGTTTGCATTTTGCCCCAGCCTTCGGGCGCATTTCTGCATGCTTATATTGATTGATTGTCTGAGTCTTCAGCCTTGTCAAAAATGGGTCGTCTCTGGGCTTTGACATTCACTCCCGTCACTTTGTGACTGTTGAGTTCTGTCAAAGAGGGGCAACTGTAGACACCCCATTTTTGACCGTCCTCTAGACTTGGTTGTGCTTGCAGGTACACCCAACAAATAGTTCGATTGCTCGTCAAGTACTTGACTATCGCGGCGGAACATCACCGATTCGAGCTTCCCGGACCCTGTATCCTTTCTGCCCCATTTTTGGACCTTGACTAGGTCCTTTCTGAGTGGACCTTGTGGTGTACTGCCGGCCATGGCCTTGACCCTGCCGACCATCGGTGAGCTCACTAGGCCATCAAGAAGCCCTGCAGCCATTATCGATGGCGGCACCCCCCTATCTCAGCTGGTTTTCCTCCAGATCTTTTGAGCCAGTTGGATTTTTGTTTGCTCCCCTCCATACACGTATGGAGGGATGAAGGCCTTGCAAAGCTTCTTGAAGAAGCTTTGGCTTTTCATTCCTCTATATAAGGAAGAGGCCTCTTTCTTAGATAGGGCTGGAGTTTTGAAGGAGCAAAACCTCTTTGCTTGTGTTTAGTGCTTAGAAATTGGATTTCCTTGCACTTTTACACTACAACACATAGATACACACCACCACCATTGGACTAAGCTTCTTGGGAGGAATTATTAAGCTCTGAAAGCAAGCTTTCACCCCCTGAAATTCAAGGGTGAGCATTTCCCCCTTTTTTGCACTTTCTTACACCTTGCTTTAGCCCTCTTTACATATTGTTTTAGGCTTTGCTTATAACTGAAAAAAGTCTTGTTTTTAAGTGATTTTTAAGTTTGGTTAAGGTCATTTTGCTGTTTGGGGTGTGTAGCCCCCTTGCATGCTTTGTTTGGCTTTGTTTTAAGCCATATTTGGAGGCCTCCGAGCTAGCCTTGGTTTGGCCTTCCTACCACTGGAATCCAGTGGGATTTTAGTGGTAGAGGTGTGGTTTTAAGGTCCTAAATCAGAGGGGGTAGTCCCTTCTCTTTGTATTCCTCTTTATTTGCATTTTTGGCCTTCTAAAGGACCATCCCTCTACGCATTTTTGAGGTTGGTCCAGGCCTCTTTTTTGTGACTTCTAGGACCTACCTTGGCCTTATCCAAGGCTGGTTTGGTCATGTCTTGCTTGCATCTAACATGTGTAATGTAACTCCATCCATAACTCATCAAAGTAGGATGTGTGCATAGTCTTTGTTGAGTTCATTTCAGCCCATTTTTGGTGATGTCTTACCATGCCATAAACCTGTTTTGGGTTGGTTTTGTTACTCCATGTTTGGTTGATGCACTTGTAGTGTAAATCTCCTAAACTAGCTTCATATGCTCCATGCCATGCCATGTCATTTTAGCTTGTTTGGTTTACATTTCAGCATGTATTTGGTCATCATTTGGCATGTTATGACCCTATCCATAGTTGGTTTGATCATCCTTTGCATGCTCCATATAGGAGTAGAACAAATCTATTTACTAGCCTTTTGTGCATGGTGTTTAGCATATTTTGGCTTTGCTCAAACTTGATTTTATGCTTATTTTGAAGTTTTCTAGGACTGTTTTGGGCTGCCATGACCATGTCACTCATGCTTTGTATAACTATAGTGTAAATGCTTAGGCTAGTCTTGGGTTTTGAGGCCTCTATCATGTCATACATGTGATGTTTGCATGCCTTGCCCTCATTCCACATGCTATTTTAGTATATGAAATGTTGTCATACACTTGCATTTGACATGCCTTGAATGCTTTGTATAGCTTGTGCTTTATGCCTCAAGAGTGGACTTTTGTGCATGCCACTTAGCCTAAGCCTTTGGCTCATCATTTCAGTGCATTTTGGGTCCTAATATACCACGATGTAACTCTGTTTTTGGTTGTCTAAGTCATGCCATGATTGCTTCTCATAGGTGTAGTGCATTGCCTCTTTAAAGCCTTGCATGCTCCATGCTTTCAGCCTTGTGTTCTAGCCTTTGTTGGCTAGCTTTGAGCTTGATTTTGGTCTTGTTTGGGCTTGCCCTAGGACTGTTTTAGGTCCCATTGGCCCTTTGGGGCTTGCCTTGTATGGCCATGGCTTAAGTCCCTTTGCTTACTTTGAGCCTTGAGCATCATAACATGCTATGTTTGCATTATTGAGGTGATTTGGCATCAATTTACATGGTATTTCAGAGCTTACATCATTGTCATATATCCATGTTTGTTGCCCCTTAAGTGTGCTTAAGAGTTGTCCTCTTCGTGCCTTAATACTTGAGCCATTTGGCATGCATGCTTGCCTTGCCTTTCCATGCTTTTCATGCCATCAATTCCATTACTCTGGCTACTAATTTGGACCTAGTTGAGAGCCGTCCATCTTTGGTGTAAGCCCATCTTACCATATTGTCGCATGCTTGTTTCATTTCGTATGTTGTCGCATACTTGTTTAGCTTCGCATACCTTGCATGCTCACATATTCATGTTGCATTTTGTCATTTTGTCCAAGGTTGTTGCCTCACATCATGCTTATACGCTTGTTGCATGCTTGGGTTAGTTGCATGCTTGGGTTAGTTGCATGTTTGCACACTTAGGTTATGTTGCATGTTTGCCATGCTTATATGTTGCATTGCTTGGATTAAGTATTAATCCGAGCACGAGGAACAAGGGACGTTTCATACTTCAAGTGATGGAACACGTCTCAATTCTCGGTCGCCGAAGCTCTTGATGATTCATGACAGAGTTCTTGGCTTTGCTTGCTTTATTTGTGCATTCATTTTCGCATTGATTTGCACAAGTTGGATCTTTGGCCATCATGCATCGGGATGCGTGATTGATGGTCGTGGATCCGACTTGGCCTCTCCCTTGATGTTTTGAGGTGATTTGGAGTGCCATGGTGCGTACATGTCCTTGGGAAACCCTCCATTTTCTCTACTTTGTGCTTCATTGCAGTTTGGTGTCACAGCACACTAGTGGCCGGTAGCCTGCCACTGATGGCCGGCAGTGTGCCACCCTTGGCCGGCAATGGACCATCCTTGGCCGGCAGACCTCCCTCTATGGCCGGCAGGCCACTGGTGACTTCCCCTGCTGTGTTTTGGTAAGTTTTAGCAACAAGCACTGAAAGACACCCTGCAAACAGAGCCTCTAAAGAGCAACCAGAAGGCGTTTCGAGGTGAAGAACCGAAGTGAGATTGCATGCCTCCCTTGTTCAAACAGAGCTGGAATAGCATCATTTACTGCTTTCCCTACTTGCTTATTATCATTCATTTATTAGTTAATTAATTCATTAATTGATTAAGTTGTGTAATAATTAATTATAGCTAGTTGTTCAATTCAGTTTTGTAATAATTAATTAGCTCGTGAGTTAGTTAATTAGGCGGCTTGTATTATTTATTCGGACCCTCCGAGCGAGGGCACAATTGTAATAAGTGTGCATGAGTGTGTGTATGTCTTCCAACCTCATGTCTTTCTTCCTTTTTATTTACTAGCTTTCGATGGTTAGTTTAGGGCATGTTTCAATTAGCATACTTATGCATCACATGTTTGCATTCATTCATTCGTGTTGCATGCACCGGGGTCGGCGCATCATACTAACTGCATCGTATTTCAATTCCAAGTTGAATACGTGTTAGCTGTAGCATCATCATATGCCATCTTAGAATAGCCGAGCCTATTGTAGTTGCATTTTTGCATGTGTTGCATTAGGCACTTCTGTATAGTTAGGATCATGCATGCATTTCTAACATAGCTTCTGTTTTGGCTTGGAGTACTCAGTAAGTATTTATTCTTTAGCATCCTTGCATGTGTGTCAGTGACTACCATGATAGCATGCTTACCATGTGGCTAGATGCTTATGTGATATAAACTGCCTAAATGCTTGTGGGTGAAGGTTGGATTGTTTGAGTTGGAACAACTCATTCAAATCCGTGTTTTAGCCTACTTGCGAGTAGCGAATTCCAAAGCGTTTTCCAAACAAACAGATATGCAATATTTTGTTCCAAGTTAGGCGATCTAGTCTATACTTGTATGCTGTGCGCATCACATAGTAAAATCTAGGCTAATAACCAGAATAAGAACGCATAATGTTTTCAAAACTAGATATAATGGTTAGTAGAGGCCGATCTTTGATCGGGCGAGCGGGGGTGCTCACGAAGTGACCTTCCCCAATCATACCCAAGTTCCCGAGCCGAGGCAACTTTGGTGATGACGGACATGTGGCCTTAGGCAACGAGTCAGGGTTTCCTAAATTTCCCCCAAAATAAAATATTTAGGTGGCGACTTTGAATCTGGCAAGGCAGTCCATGTTTGGCACTTCTTTCAAAAAATCTGTTTTCAAAAACGATTTGCCGGGTTTGGACTCTTTGATGATTCATCAGTCTTGCATTGCACTCTATGAGATTAGATACAGGACCGTGACATTAAGTCCTGAACTGTAGTGAGCCCAAATGAACAAAATGGGATTTCCCTCCCGGGGCGTTCGGGGACGTCCACATGGGGTCATAAGGGACGACCAGTGTATGCATGAGGTTTATATGCTGAGGTAGAGGGACTAGGTTATATAGTGGGGGAGGATTTGTAGTGATGTTGGGCTTTTGGGGAGGTGCTATCACCTTATTGTCAATGAGATCTTGAATCTCATGACGCAGCCTATAGCATTGATCAGTGTTATGACCGTGCTACTGATGGAAAGCATAGTATTTGGCCATGTTGTGTTTTGGACGGAGAGGATTGGGTAAAGGACAAGACTCTAGTGGTTTAAGATGTCCTTTTTTGATTAAGACCCCTAGGGCTTTTGACAAAGGCATGTATAGCAGGGTAAAGACCTGTAGACACCCCATTTTTTACCGCCTTTAAGACCTGGGCACTACTGATTGCTTACTTAGTGATGTAGGCTATGCTATGCAACGGGTCGATTTCTTTGGCAAGGAGAGCATCAAATCCAAACCTCACACCCCTTTTTTTGGACCAAAACTATTTTGAAAGGTTTTTAGACCTTAAGGCCCTCTCTTTCAAAATGCTTTTGAAATAAAGTTCCCACGATGTTCCGACGCTCGCATTTCGTTAAATGTTACGCTTTTCGGTAAACCGAGCAAGGACATAGTGGAAATGAATGAAAGAGAGACAAAATCTTTGGAAAATCTTTCAAAACACCTTGTTTAGGGGTTTGGAGTTGAAGAAAAGAGGAGAAGAGGGAAGAAACAAAGTTGGGGAAGAATATGAGCATGAACCGTTAAGAGAGAGTCGAGCATCCCTCGCTAAATCATGCCTATCCTTTTGAATACTTGGATTTCAGCTATGAGGCCACCACCGTTGGAAAGCTTACTTCCAGGGTTTCATTTTTCACTTAAGAATCTCCTAAATCTGTGTCCGGAAGAGGGAGATATAGCTGGTTGAAATTAGGCATCAATCTGGTTGGACCGAAACGGAGCAGTCTTCACTAAAAGAGGGGTATCTCTTAGCACACTTCGAATTTTGATGCAAGGCTGCACCATTGGAAAGCTTACTTCCGGGGCTTCAATTTACACACAAGAATCACCTGAAAAGGCATCCAGATGAAGGAGTTAGGCTTGCTTCAAGTCGAGGACTAGGACTGATTTTTGCTGCAGACCACTAAGGGAGTATGCCGACCACAAATGGAGCATGCCGACCATATACCGACCAGAAATGATCCTTGCATACCAGAAAAAGTAGCTGACCGACTAGTTGAAGTGGTCGGTTGACCAGAAATTCCCAAAAAGCCCAGAATTCCTAGATATTTCTTCTCCAACTATTGCACACTGCTTCAGATATTTGCAATTCAGATATTTCCGACTCAAAGCTCTTGAATTGCTATATATGGAAGATATATCTCATATTTTGCAATGATAAAAGATTTGGGAGCCTCTCTCTCTAAAAAGCCTCTCTCTCTCTTTCTAGAATTCTCTCTCTCTCTTGCACTCTTGTGCATACAAGTGGGGAATCACTTCTAGTTTGCATACTAGCCCTTAGCTTTTGCATAACAATCCTTGACCAAATACCTCCACCTTTGGGCTGAGATAACTTTGGACCTTCTTGGAGCTCAAGAAGAGGATTTTAGCTTGGTTTAAGCTTGTTTTGTTGCTCTAAAGTGTGCTTGGCTCCAAGAGGTATAACTCTCCCCTTTTGTACTTGTTTTACACACTTGCTTCACCACCCTTTTCCATTGTTTTTGGACTATTTTGGGGCTGGTTTTGGACTTTCAAAAACTCTGTTTTTAGAGTGTATGAATGGTAGTTTAAGGCTTGGTGAGTTAGGGGGTTGTTCTCCTTTTTTTGTTCCTTGGCTTGTGAGGCCATTTGTGCAACTTCTTACCACCTTTAAACCAAACTTTTTGGCCCTTTAAACCACTGAAAATCAGAGGTTTTTTGGTGACAAAAACCATGTTTTAAGGTCCAAGATGGGAGGGGGTGGCCTCCCCTCCTTGTGTCTTGTTTGCATGCATTGATGGCCTACCAAATGAGCATGTATTTCTCCCTTCTTGAGGCTTAATTTGAGCATGTTTTTGTGACTTTTTTAACATGTTATAACTCTGTTTTTAGTTGGTTTGATTACTTGTTACATGCTCCTTACACTTGCAGTGTAAATCCTCTTTGCTAGCCTTGCGTGCCTAATGAGTTAGCTTGTTATTCTAGCATCTGTTGGCTTAGTCTCAACCCATTTTTGGTGTTATTTTGACATGCCATAACTTTGAATTTGGCTGGTTTGGCCACCTCTTGCATGCTTTGTATACTTGTAGTGCAATTGCGCTAAATTGCCTAACATGTGCTTTTATTTTGGCCCCTGGATCTAGCCATTCTTAGCTTATTTCAAGCATGTTTTGGAACTCCATTTGGGCTGTTTTAGGACTATTTTGGGCTGCCTTAGTCATATGACTCTTGTTTTGTATAGCCATAGTGCAAACTTGTTCACTAGCTTTGTGTTTTGAGTCCACTAGCATGCATTGCTTGGGCTATTTGCATGATTTAGGATCATTTGGTATATGATTTCAGGGCATGTTTCATTGTCATACACTCACATGTTTCACTCTTTCATTGCTTTTGGAAGGTTGTGCTTTATGCCTTAAATATGAGCCAATGTGTATGCCATCTTGCCTAAACTTTTGGGATACCATTTCAGTGTGTTTTTGGTGTTATTTTACCATGATACAACTCTATTTTTGGTTGGTTAGAGCATCCCTCATTTGCTTCTTACACTTGTAGTGTAATCATACTCATTGGCCTAGCTTACTTGATGTTTTAGCTTACCATGCTAGCTTGTTTTGGCTATACTCCATGCAATGTTTAGCACTGTTTTGACATGCTTTAGGACTACTTTAGGTGTTCTTGGCCTTTTGGGGCTTGCTTTGTATAGCTATAGTGTAAGTGCCTATGCTAGTTTTAAGCTTTGTGCCTCATAGCATGCTTCATTTGTGACATGTGCATGATTTGGCATCATTTAAAATGTTATTTCAGAGCATATAGCATTGCCATGTTCTCACTTCTTTCACTCTTTGAGTGCTTTCAAGAGTTGGGCATTTGTGCCTCACTTATGGGCCAATATGTATGCTTGCTTGTCTAGGCTTTTGAGCTCCCATCCCAGCATGTTTTGGTCTTTGTTTTGACCTAATTGAGCTCTATCTATGGCTGGTTCAATCATTTGTGCCATGTATTGCATGCCTCTTGTGTAGTCCCTTTTAGTAGCCTTGTGCCTTGGGCCCTCTTGCATGCTATACTTGTTTTTGTTTGAGTGGTTTGGCATCATTTCATACATAATTTCAGAGCATATTGTGTTGTCACGCTTCCATGTTTGTCACTCCTTAATCATGTTTGAGAGTTGTGCTCATGTGCTTAGTTGGTGGGCCAATGCATGAGCACGCATTTTCTTGCTTTTAATGCTAGCATTTCGGAGTATTTTAGCCACTGTTTTGGCATGATTTAGGTCAGTCCGTATTCAGTTTAAGTCCATTGAGCATCGTATTGCATGCCTCTTGTGAGATGCTCTTTCCTTGCATTGTGTTTTGCATGTTGTTTACATGTTGTTGCATTGCATGTTGTTTACATGTTATTGCCTTGCATTGTGTTTGCATGCCATTAGCATTGATAGGTTGATCATGTTGCATTGCATTGTGATTGGATCGGGCGTTGATCCAAACATGAGAAACGAGGGACGTTTCATACTTGAAGTGATGAAACGTGCCTCATTTCTCAGTCGCCGACCCTCTTGATCATGCATGATAGAGGTTAAGGCCCTTATTTGTTGTTTGTGCATTCATTGACATTGATTCGTGCAATTTGGGCTTCTCGGCCATCGTGCATTGCGATGCTCGGTTGGTGGCCCGAGAGTTGAGAACCACACTCCCTTGAGCTCGAGAAATGATAGGGAGGGTGGTCATGCGCACATACCTTGCAAATACATTGTTGTGCCTCCTTCTTGTTCTCTGTTGTAGCAAATTGGAGCTTGGCAGAATTTTCTGGTCGGCAGGCCAGTAAAAGTGGCTGGCCGACCACTTTTTCTGGTCGGCAGCATGTTTAGGTGGTCTACAGGTGGTCTACAACACCATTAAGTGGTCGGCAGCCTTCCTGGAGGTCTCCATGTTGGAGTAAAAGCTATCTGGAGGTTTGTGCAGTATTCTGAGATCAAATGCAAACAGAGACAAGTCTAGGCATCGCAATGGATTTCCAAGCAAGAAACCAAGTGTAATAACCCAACCCTCGTACATGTTTTCTAATATATTTTTAGTCCCTTATTTTGCGCATTTAAATGCTTATTGTGAAAGTTCATGAGAAATTAAGTTTAATTAAGTGAACTTGATAATTATAGATCCATATCTGTTTAAAATATATATATATATATCACAATTAAAATGTTTAGATTAGAAATTGAAAGCCTTAGGAGATCAATAATCCGAAATTAATCTTATATTTGAGATCAGCATAATTTTTTAGTCATAATAGGCATTTTCGTGAAAATTTGATTTAGGATGATTAAATTGATTAAGTTTTGTCTTATTCAACTTTATAATATATATGGTTATACTTTAGCCCTTTGATTGGAGAGGGGGCCATTACTTCAAATATTTCCTGAGAGAGGAATGAGAGGAGAAGAGAGTTTTGAGAGGAAGGGGCTAAGTTCATCAAGAAGAAAAATTGGGAATTAAAGAAGGATGGTAGTGTTAATGCTTAAGGTATTTATTTTTGGCTTGAATTAAGTCCTCTCTTGAAGTTGAGTGAGATTTTCTTTGATAAGGAATTGATTTGAGTTCATGCTATTCCTTATCTTAACATATTTGAACTCATTTAGGGATTTGGATGATTCTTTATATGTTTGGGAACTATATGATAGGGATTTAAAGTGTTTAATTTACATGTATAAATTGCAAGGAATTGAGGAATCAATTCATATTGAGATTGCTGGATGTTTGAGATATCTTTGTACATGATTTTTGAACCATGTTTCATCAATTAAAGAACCTATTTTGAGCCTTGAAAAAGAGTACCAAACATTTTTGAACTGCAATTTGCTAGAATCGCCACACGTGCGGGGATCACTGTCGCACGTGCGGGAAGCTTTGCCGCATGCGTGGGGCTCACAGCCGCACGTACGGCCCAAACTGCAAAATTTTGTTCGCTTCGTTTTGTGTGCTTAACCCCCTGGTATTTTTGAAATGTGTATTTGATGTCCCTAAGATGCCTGTAAATTCGTTCGAAGTCAAATGAAGCAGGAAATGAAGTAAGAAAGAAAAAAAGAACTAATGAATAAGTTATACATGTGTGCAGGTCATTCCGGGAGGGGCAAGCACTTCGCTAAAGCACTGTGAGTAGTAATACTGTAATAGCACGTTTACTACTGTTAATAATTATTCTTATTAATGCTCTGCTCTTGTGAGTAATTCCGTTAATGTTTGTGTTGTTTGAAAATCGGTGAGAACGTTAAAGGACTCTGTGTACATCGACATGACTCTGAAATTACCTTGCATTTTGGTCACGGTTAGTAGACAGGATTAATGTGCTACAACCTGTAAGTTCCTTATAACTCTGTATAAGAAATACATACGAATTATTAATACCGTACAATTGATTGACGAGAAAGAATTGTGAATGAAAACCCCACTTATGAACATGATATTTTGAATATCCTATTATGGACTCCTATAATTTGGTTGGTTCGACCCATGCTTTATGATATAGATGTCTGCCCATAAAGGATTATCGAAATGAATCATCGAATAGAACTGTGGATCGCCTTATACGTCAAAGAATTGAATAGCAACATCATTGTTATATGACCCATGTTACGGTGTGAATTGGTCCGTTCTCATGAATAGTACTGTAATGACGCATGTACTTTTGTAAACAATGATTATTAATGCTCTGTTAATGTAAGTAATGATGGAAAGGATGTGTGCCTCTGTATAACTCTGAGACTAATAATGTATGTGTCTTATGTTAATGCTTTGATATCCGCAAGACAATTATGTTAACTGGTAATAAACCATGAGGTTATTCCGTTCTGTTTATTCATTCCATTCATACTGTGGCATGAAATGAATTGTTCAGTCTTGAAGACCTAATATTTTCTGGTATAGAACAAAGTGTTGTACGGAACTAGGTGTTGCAATGCGAGTCACCTCTAGAATCCGTACGAGCCACCGCTTGAGTCCATACATATGTAAAAGTTATGAGGCCTATGGCCGTTCTGTGAAAGTTATGAGGCTTATAGCCGTTCTGTAACATTTGTGAGTCCTATGGCCAAACAGTGACATCTGGGCCTATGGCCATTCTGTATGATCTATTAGTATGAAGCAAAGTGCTGCACGGAACTAAGTGCTGCCATGCGAGACACCTCTAGAATCTGTGCGAGCCACCTCTTGAGTTCATACATGCACGCAAAGGGCTTTATGCCATTATGTTTAAGGGCTTTATGCCACTCTGTGCAAGGGCTTGAAGCCATTATGTTTAAAGTTTAGGCCTAGGGCCATTCTGAAAATAATTACAGTTATGAACCTATGAGGCCAAGGACTAAGTCGTGAACTTCTGAATCTATGGGGTCGAGGGCCAATTTGTGAATGTGTGAACCCAACGGACCAAGGGCCAATCTGTGAAGTTATGAACCGACAAGGCCATTCTGAAATGTGTACAGAATAAGACTAACCACATGATTTCTACATTCACTTATGTGGGAGCCAAAAAATAATATATATCAACTTATTGGGCTAACCCAAACAAGGCTTGCTAAAGCCCCAACTATTGGGCCTTTTCGGCCCACCCCCGTCTATAAAAGGAAGGGACCTCATAACATACAGGTATGTTCTCATCTTTCTACACACAACACACACCCCTTCAAATGCATATACTATTTCTTCCTTGATACAGGGACTGACTTCATCATCGGAGAGTCCCCGGCCGGCAACCCCGGTTGGGTGGCACCGACTATGTTCATCATTGCAGATCTACAGGGGTGAAGCTCTTCTCTTCGTTGGATCTCCACAACATCCATGTGAGAGGATATTTCATGGTCTCACAATTGGCGCCGTCTGTGGGAACGACTGAATGAGATCAACGAAGAACACAACAAATACACTGCTGTAAGTAAACATATACTGGTTGCTTTGAGGTCAATACACTTTCTACAAAAGCAAAAATCAATCCCAAGTAATATGGCCCACAATTGGGTTTTTTGCTTCTTTCATTCTGATTATGTTTTTTGCTAAAGTTTAGGTATATATATATACACATCTATGTATGTATCTATTTAAGCTCACAGATTTCATCAAAGCATTGTTGAATATTAATATTGCTTAGAAAGGTTGTCAAAACAAGATGAAATTAGTAGCTGTTTTCTCTCTCTAAAAATGGGTTTCACACCTTTATTGGTGCAAACATCTTTTCGGCAATTCAATAAAGTTATTCGGCTAAATTCATACGTGGGCCTGTCCATTTATTTATTTATCCTTTGTCTCTCAAAACTTAGCTTAAAGTTGATGCTTGACATGTATGCACGTATACCCATACTAGAACTTTTTGTAGAATCCAAGGCTGGGTCTCTTATTCTCATTTTG
The DNA here is from genome assembly GCA_025200525.1 of Camellia lanceoleosa. NCBI lineage: Eukaryota > Viridiplantae > Streptophyta > Magnoliopsida > Ericales > Theaceae > Camellia > Camellia lanceoleosa. The sequence goes on from CM045762.1 coordinate 59,178,482, forward strand.
ATTCAACTCAATTCGCAATATGCATATCTACGTACATATAATATTATATATCTGTGATGCTAGTTGTGGTGGGTTGATTTTTTGAATATCATTTTTTGTGTAGCTAAAACCAACAAGAACAAAAACAAAGTAGAGCATTTTCACTCATTCTCTCTAAAAGTGGGTTTTAACTCTTTTCGGCATCACTAGTAGGGTTTCTCGGCCAAAATCATGCATGATCTATTCATCACTAAATGGGTCTTCACTTTTTCTCTCTCTCTACTAAATTGACATAAATAAAGCCATGAGTTATTATAACCTGTAATTTAACATTTTTTATTTCGTAATTTATGAGAATATGAAGCAATCTATACGGCTTTTGTTGCTCAAATAATTTTTGGTGTTTTATAAAGGAGGTTTGAAAGCTCCATCATCGACCTCATCCACAGACTATTTGGCACTGCGCCTTAATATAATGTTCAGCACTAATTATTCGGCACTTCATAGTAAAATTAATGTTCAGCACTAATTATTCGGCATTTCATAGTAAAATTAATGTTCAACACTAATTATTCGGCATTTCATAGTAAAAATTAATATTCGGCACTTCATAGTTAGAAATATAATATTGGGCACTTCATTATTCGGCACTTAATATGATTCTCGACACCCAAAAGATTCTTAACCAACAAACATTATTCCGCATTACTCGGCAGCCCATACGTCACAACATTGGCACCTCTCAGCCACTGAAGCAGTTTGGGAACCCGCCTTACTCGGCATTGCCATTGGCCTATCAACTCGTCAAGGAAATATTTTCGGCATCTAGTTTTCGGCAACCCAAATGTACTAGCCTAGCTCGGCACAACCAACACACTATTCGGCAACCACCAACGAACCAACTTACATCCATCGTCCCAATGAACAAGCCGGCAACTCATCGGCTTATTCGGCAACTTTTATTTTCATTCACTTTGCATAGTATCACTCATCGGCATATTATCAACAGTTTCGACGACTTAATTGTTTTATTTGCATTCCCTCTGCATGTTATCAACTTATTCAACTTGTTTGGCTCTATGCTCTCGGCATAAAACTAGCACCGCGACTTACCGAAATCCACATCTAACAATACTAGCGGATTCTCGTCGATTCAGGAAGTTCAAAACCACTCACTAGAGGAGCAAAAAGTAACCGATGCTTGCCGATAGTTGCGCAACAGCCCATAATTTTAGCAAACTGCAATTTTCAGCATTCTCAAAACTCAATTTCGACCATACCAATGTGAAGTACTCATTGAGACGAGTCCAACGCAATAAACCGCGTCAAAATCGGAGCTCAAACGAAGCCGTACGGGCCGATCAAAGTTTGCCTAGAAAATAAATTCCTTCGCTGGAGAAGACAACCCAGCATGATATGCAGAAATAATCCTGTGCTTCGCAGTTGCATTACACCCTATTGATCTGAGCCGTTAGATCTATTTTGGCTATAATAATGCCATCAGGAGTCTGATCACAGCAATCCAATAGTCCTTTCCAGCTATTTGATGCATTCTGCGTCCATCCGTACGGTCAAAATATGCAATTTCAGCTCGCAATATATATATATATTAAATAAATAAATAATTATAGATTTTATTCAAAAAATTGAGTGCAATGACTCATTTTGCATTTACCAAGCAGCCTACTTTGTCTCGGCTTTCATTCCGATTTCGCCACGTCACCGAACAGGGGCACGAAATCCGTTTCAAATTGTTATCGGTCTACTCAGCAATTTTGTCCCAAGACAATTTTATTCCTTTCGAATAACCAATGTCATTCAAAAGCAATGGGGCAAATATACGTTATATAAGAAGCTCAACTTCACTAAATTGGCAATCATTGCCAACCAAGTTCTTAGCAAATTTAACTCCGGCGAATGCCGAATAATCATGGCTTAAGAAAAATCGCCGACCAAACGATCGGCACAATCACTGACCCAAGTGTAAACAGACACCGATGTTTTGACAACCAGTTACTCGGCGGTGCATCAACTTTACTTGGCAAGATTATTCGGCCATTATTAATTCAACATTATACATGATCATTATTCGGCCGTGCATCAACTTTATTTGGCTAAGCAATATTTGGCTAAGCAATATTATTTGTCAACTTTATGCATTGTCAAACTTTATGCAACAACATTGGCCACAATATTTGGCAACTTTATTCGCCTAACACTATTTGGCAAAACAATTGCCCACTGGGACATCAGTCAATTTTTCGCTTTCCAATCGGGGCATATCAGCCGATCATCATATTGGCACCTTTGACATGCACGCATACTCGGCCAACTTGGTACAAACATTACAAGGATGTTTACTTGAGTTACAAACTCCCGCTCCTTTTCACACAGCTTGAAGCAAGCGCCTGTTTTGGGGCAATCGGCAGGTTGCATATTTTTGCACGCCGTCATTTTACCAAAGCCGAATCTTCCCTGCAACATAGGGCAATGGGAATCTACATTCCTCCCGACTAACACCTGTCATTCAAAAGCAATGGGGCAAGTCTACCTTGGACTAAAACGCAAACCGAACAACTCGGCAATTAAATAGCTGGCCCAATATCTACTCGGCAATTCCATACAAGCAGAGCAATATTATTGGTGATCAACACGTCCACCTTATTCGGATACATTATTCAAAAGTCCTTGCCATATTGGCACTTAGTTGCCACTTAAAATTAGCAAAAGTCTCCGAGTACAGCGTAATCTTCGCACTCGGCACAGAGCGCCGTTGGCAAAGGCCTACACCCTTGACCGGGGTTATAATACCGCAGGTCTACACCCTCTCCAGGGGGTAATAATACCGTGGTCCATTTTTTGATTGATATATCTACTTTATTTAAATCTGTCTTACTTGATTCAGGTAATCATTTCCGTGCTTAGCATATAGAAATATTTATAGCTCGGCATAAAATTCCATATTTGAAAGCAATCTTTACACTCGACAATATATTACACCCTTGCCTGGGGTTATAATACTGCGGCTTACACCCTTGCCCGGGGTTATAATACCGCGGCCTATACCCATGCCCAGGGGTTAGAATACCGTGGCCTACACCTATGCCTGGGGGTTAAAATACCGTGGCCTACACCTATGCCCGGCGGTTAAAATACCGTGGCCTACACCTATGCCCGGCGGTTAGAATACCGCGGCCTACACCCTCACCCGGGGGTTATATTACCGCGGTCTACAGCCCTTGTCCGGGGGTAACAATACCGTGGCCCATCATTATGATTTGTTTGTATTCCTTTCTGGGTCTTAGCTCAACCCCCCTCATCTTATGATCAAAACATACGTACATTTATACATACATTCAAAACATACGTACATTTATACATACATTCAAGATATACGTACATTTACACATGCATTCAAGCATGCATTCAAGCATCCATTCATATGTTTTATTCATTTATCAAATGTATTCTTTGTCAAAGGACCTAACATCTATTTGAACAACATAACTCGACAATAAAACTCTCATTCCTTCTACCGAAAACAACGAAAGTTTTGGGGCAATTGTGGGGGCCAAAAAATAATATATATCAACTTATTGGGCTAACCCAAACAAGGCTTGCTAAAGCCCCAACTATTGGGCCTTTTCGGCCCACCCCCGTCTATAAAAGGAAGGGACCTCATAACATACAGGTATGTTCTCATCTTTCTACACCCAACACACACCCCTTCAAATGCATATACTATTTCTTCCTTGATACAGGGACTGACTTCATCATCGGAGAGTCCCCGGCCGGCAACCCCGGTTGGGTGGCACCGACTATGTTCATCATTGCAGATCTACAGGGGTGAAGCTCTTCTCTTCGTTGGATATCCACAACATCCATGTGAGAGGATATTTCATGGTCTCACAACTTATGCTTTGAAATGAATATGTACATTGTAATTCAAGTTAATCTTTAAATTGTTAACGTACTACTATTCACTAAGCTTGACTCACTTTGTGTTATGTTTGTTGTTGTAGGCATTCCACCTGGAGGTCAGTTTTAACCCATGGCATCCGTTCCTCTTTTGTCAACCTCATAGTGTCTAGGCACTTAAGTGAAGATAGATCATTTTTCTAAGCTTTTGGTTTTGCACTCTGATTGTCTGCCTAAGGTTGATGTATATGTATAATTCCTTACCTGTCCATGTTGTGTCACGCCCAATTCTGAGGTCTGGGTCTGTATATATATATAAATATGTACATACCTAAATTCTCTGATGCATGTCACTGTATGTTTATCTACCTTATGTTCTATTTGTGATCCTGGCATGATAGTGGTCGCTCAATGGATGCAGTTCTTTTAGTTATGTTAATTTATATTGTTGAATGCTTCCGTTCAAGCCCCATATATTCTGTATATCAGGTTAAGTGCCCGGTTCCGAATAGGTCATGCCCAAACTTTTAGGGGCAAGTTTGGGGCGTGATAGGTGGTATCAAAGCACGAGTTGCTATCTCACACATGAATCCGTTGAGCTTTAGGATGTCTAGAAAAGACCTAGGCATCATGCATAACAATCTGAAAGTATATGAAAGATCGATGGCAACATTAAATGTATTCTGCTAATGCTAATGATTTTGAACTATGCCCATGGTATATTTTTGTACATATTGTGATTGATTGTCATGTAGAACATAGCGAGAAAAGATGGAAGATCTGGAGGATTCATGCTGATCGGTAAAACAATATATATACAAATAATTAGATGAACTGTGTGTTATCGGTTGATGGTCACCTGTGAAATTGATGACAATATGATTTTGCAATTGAGTAAACTCTAAGATTCGATGACCAAATTAAATGATATATGTGATGCTCTTACTTTTATGGTAGAGTTCTGTCTTCCTTGCCATAACAATGTTTAGATCTGTGATTTTGAAAAGTTACTATGTTTGAATGTTTGATAAGATGTGCTTTGCGCGATAATTGAAATTGTGTTGAGAATGACTGGCTGTAAGAAAAAGTATTGCCTATAGTGATGCCTCTCAAAATTGTAAAAGGAGTTAATTGATTATGATTTTGCTCCTTATTGATAGTTAAATAGATAAGCTATACTGAAGAATTGATTGTTAACCTTGAACCAACATATAATGAATGTGATTTCATGAATTGAGAAAATTATTAACGACTTCTGAAGGAGAACTGAGGGAACTATTGATGGTGTTGAATGAGTTTGTCTAGGTGTAATCGGAATTTGATTATGGGAAACTGAAATCTGGAATCTGAAATCTGTAATCTGTCATCTGTACTTTGTAACTTGTTTTGTTTATGTCTAGTTTGTAATCTGCAATCTGGATTTCTTGAAAGAAAAGATTGTATGGCATGAAGAACCCCACCCCTATTACATGTCTGCTCACATGCTACTTGTAAAAGATGGGTAGTTTTTGACTACTTCGAAACTGAGATTTAATGATTGATAATTTGATAACTTACAGTAAGCATTACCGTAAGAATTAAAAACCTACCGACGTTTATTCATGACTTAAGAGTGAGAAATCGTTTTGCGATAATTTCTGTGTAGATATGCAAATGGTAGATATTGTAAATAGTCAATTTAATCCCTAGTTTGCATTTGAAGGCTATAATGGGAACTGTCCTATATGGTATGGTGAACTCTGAAAGAAACAAATGGAAATGGGAAAATGCTATATTAATGTTTGATTAAGGCCATGCACTGGGCACTTATCTTTTATTCTAGGCTTACATGGATTTGAACGATATTCATTACGTGGATACGAATTGATTTATTATCATATGGAACTAACCTCCCCACAAGTACTAACTGGAAAATTAATTAGCTAAATTATTCTTTTGCTACGTCCATGACTATTTTGTTTGACGGAATGGAAACTAAATGAGTGGGACCAAGGAAATTTACGACCCTATGAACGGACCTAGTAAGACTTACGTATGGGGAATAACTAGATCCTCTGTTTATGTTAATTGACTGAGCCAGACAACTGGTCTATAATTCCTGTATAGCAATTGCTGACCCACTGTAGTTATAAGTTGTGAATACGAAACAGTGTGGTTGACCTCGTGTTTAACCGTAGAAAAAGAAAGAATCACCTGAATAGTGGAATACTGAAATGATTAAAAAGAGGCCAAATTAATTTGTACTGTAACAAGAAGAAATGCTTATTAAGGGAAGATGTTACACCTTACGGTAATGACTGATTAGTTAAGCATGATTTTGAATTTGATTTCTGGCTTTGTTTTTGAGTGGCTCCCTTTGTTCAAAATAATGGTTGTTATAGTGGTAATTACTGTTTAGATTTGAAATTACGACGGCATAACCAAGTGTCTACAATGATATGTCTACATGACTTTACAACACTGTACGTTATTTACCATGATATTACCGTAACTATTTAATTTGGAATGTGGTCCTCCTTGTGTAATACTATGAAGAATTAATGATATTGATTTGGATTCTTCTCTCCGTTGTGAATTAGTATATATGGTTTTGAAGCAACATAACGATATGACTTGGATATGTTTTCGGAAATATAGAATGTTTCTGTTATTATGGTAATATATGCATTATGTGCTTAAGGAAGTGATACTTATTCTGTTTCTGTTTTTGACAAGTGATGTTATGGACCTTAGTGATAGGAAAAACTATTGTGATTATAGACCTTGCCTACTGGGGAATTATGCCTTGAGAATTCTGCAGTGAACGTTTGTGGTCTCATCGAAATAAATATGTGGCATTTAGACATTGAAACGACTAGTTGGATAACACTATGAGATGGTTATTACGTAACTGTGATAAATATTGGATTCGCCTGTGAATGGTCCGAACGGAGGAATTACATGGTAGAACAAGTTTGAGGGACCAAACTTATTTAAGGGGGGGAGAGTGTAATAACCCGACCCTCGTGCATGTTTTTCTGATATATTTTCAGTCCCTTATTCTGCGCATTTAAATGCTTATTGTGAAAGTTCATGAGAAATTAAGTTTAATTAAGTGAACCAGATAATTATTGTGGGGAAGTGGGTTGGAAATACTCCTCCGATCCTGGAAGACGTCAGTGATCCTCAGCCGGTCACCTGAGAAGATATGAAGACTCCGGTCGGGGGTTGCGGAATTAGCACTCTGGTGTATGAATCAGTTTCTTTGTTCCAGAAAGTTTTGTGGTTCAGTTCTCTGAGAGGTCCCCTCTCCTGTCTGCAGTTCTCGTATTTATACACATTTCCTATGCCTCGGGGACAGAGCTTATTATTCTTTTATTATTATTTTGTTTGCCTTGATATGCCTCCTCAAATCCGTTCGGCCCTAAGGATGTTATTCGGCATCCCAATCGAGCGGAATGGAGCCGTTAAGCTCCTGGCTCTTCAGATGCTCCAGATTGCGTTCTTCTAATTATTCGGCTCCCACAGTTGCCCCCCAGGCGTTTTGCCAATGATGGCTGGGTGAAACGCTTGGTTCTATTTCTCAAATACTTTGAACCGAAGTTAGGGGTCGAGAAAAATTCTTATTTATTTATATTTCTTATTTTTATTTATTATATATATTATTTTATATTTTATTTTATTTATTTATTTATTTATTTATTTTTATTTATTTATTTTTTTTACGTGGGGGTTTAATTACCCGCCCTTTTAGTCGATGCTTCAACTTCCACACCCTTCGAGCACGCCCATTTACTATGATTTGAAATCTGGTGTCTTTTCGGATCCATATTCTATGACGCTGGTTACTGGATCGCTTCTCAAATTGCTCTTGCGACTCTTTCGTCTGCGATAATCTTCATTTTTTGTAAGTTTTTCCTTCCTCCTGCTGCGAAGCTTTTCCTAGCTTGTTTGTTCCGTCATTTGTTCTCATAGACAATAGGATTTGGCGAAACACCTGAGAGACCTCCTTTCATCGGATTGAATTGCTGGCTTTAGACGCCATTTCTCTATTCCTGGTGATGTCCATATGTCGTTCGTGGCGGACGGCATTCTTGACATAGAGGGAGGATCAAACCACGATTGTCTTTCCCCTTTTGTCGATTGTAGAGGGTGGAGTCCGCTTTCCCCTTAACCCGTTTCTAAGGGCTGTTCTTCGCCACTTGGATTTGATCTAAAGAAAATCCGTGCTTCAACTGTCGGCGCCATTATTTCGGACATCAGGATTGCTTTGAATTACTTTGGTCGTCGCAGTTTCCATAAGCAGGGAAGGGCGGCTCACGTTCTGCTTTGCTACGAGCCTACATACGCGGCCTTTTCGGCCGCGAAAAACATACCGATTCCGAAGGGGAGAAAACTTGAGACAGATAGGTTTCGAGAGGTCTCATTCGGAAGTATCCGAAACTGCCGAATCGGATCAGTGTGAAGCCGAATCTGAGGAAGTGTTAGATTCTGCCAACGTTCCTCTAACCGCAGGCGGATCTTCCATCTCGCACTACCGATATGGTCGAACCGAGCTCGACAAAGCTCGCCAAGAAGGCAAATGCAGAGAGGTTAGCTGCACGACGGAGAGCGGAAGGCCTTTTGGCTGAACCGACCACGAATGAACCTCATTCCCCGCCGGTTGCCGAATCGAAACGGTCGGGAATTATTGAGGCGGCTGCAGATAAGAATGCCGAATCTGCGTTGGTTTGGAAGGTCGTTCATGACGTTGAGGCAAAGGCGGAGAAACGCGCCGGGGATCGTGAGATCGATTCAGATGATCACGGCCGCAAACGTCCCCAAGCGGGGGGATCGAGTGAGGCTCATCCCTTCGTGATTCAGCCAATCGCAAGAAATATGCCGGTTCTTTCGGATGCCTCAGCGCTTAAGGACCCAGAGGTCGCGTTCGGCATGGCAACGTCTCTGTCGTTGCCATGTGATATGGAGGCTTTCCGGTTGGAATCGGATTTGAATGCAACAATGTTAGCCGCGCAGTCGGCACTTTTGGTGCGTATTTTGACTTTTCCTTCACTTCTTCCAAACGCTGTTCGCGTTACCTTTTCGTGCGTATTTTGAATTCTTCTTTTGCAGACCGTTGGTAGGATAGCCGACGTAGGCCGCCGTCAAGCAGATTGGTCATTTACGGAAGGAAGCTGAAGGCCAGAGGAAAAGGGCCGAGAACAAATTTTTAAGGGCGAACCGGGAAGCTTCGCGGGCAGAGGATGAGGTGGGGAGAGCTCGTCTCGCGGATAGGCTAAGAGCGGAGGCCGACAAGAAGGCTGACGATATGCAAGCTGCACTTAGTTTGTCCCAAAAGGCGGTTGCCGACTTAGAGGCTGGGTTGGCCGAAATCAAGGCGGCGAAGGAAATTGCCGATTCAAAAGGATTCGAAGCCGGGAAGAAGGCTGGCCTTGCTGAATATGTGGACCAGGTCTCTCGGTTTGAGAATCGGGGCTTCAAACATGGTTGGCACAAGGCCCTTGTCAATTGAGTCATTGAATGTGCCAATACCGTATGAACAAATCGACATCGATCCATTGGAGACTGATTCGGAGGGTTGATCTTTATCATACACCATTGTTATGGGCTCGAGAAAGTATTTTGTTTTCTGTTTCGCTTGTTTTTGTTGCTTTGTATATGTTTGTTCGACATTTTTAATGCGGGTTGATATTATAAAAGTTATGATACAGAAAGTTATAAAATGTTATGAATTATGAATTCTGCGCAATGTGCTGATGTTATAAAATGTTATGAATTATGAATTCTGCGCAATGTGCTGATGTTCCCATAATTTTATGGGGATGTTTCTTGATGGATATATAGTCTTTGCCTTGGTCAGGGCGCGAGCGTGAAGAGCCAAATGGTTCATGCTCGTGGGCTGGCCGAGGCATTCAGATAATGTGGCCGAATAAAAAATGGGACGCCGAGATTAATAAATCTGCCCTTGCTTTGGCCAGGGTACGAGCGTGAAGAGCCGAATGGTTCATGCTCGTGGGCTGGCCGAGGCATTCAGATAATGTGGCCGAATAAAAAATGGGCCGCCGAGATTAATAAATCTGCCCTTGCTTTGGCCAGGGTACGAGCGTGAAGAGCCGAATGGTTCATGCTCGTGGGCTGGCCGAGGCATTCAGATAATGTGGCCGAATAAAAAATGGGCCGCCGAGATTAATAAATCTGCCCTTGCTTTGGCCAGGGTACGAGCGTGAAGAGCCGAATGGTTCATGCTCGTGGGCTGGCCGAGGCATTCAGATAATGTGGCCGAATAAAAAATGGGCCGCCGAGATTAATAACCGCCTTGCTTTGGCGAGTCTGGCGTGAAGAGCCGAATGGTTCATGCTCGCGGGCTGGCCGGGGCATTCAGATAATGTGGCCGAATAAAAAAAAATGGGCCGCCGAGATTAATAAATCTGCCCTTCCTTTGGCCAGGGTACGACCGTGAAGGGCCGAATGGCGCTCCGAAACCGGAGACTTATTCGGCACTGGGGTGTCGTGCACCGGAGGGGGCTCCGAATTCGGAGACTTGTTCTGGCCAATCGTGACATCCACGAAGGGCGCTCCGAATCCGGAGACTTGTTCGGCCCTAGGGTGTCGTGCACCGAAGGGGGCTCCGAATTCGGAGACTTGTTTTGGCCAATCGTGACATCCACGAAGGGCGCTCCGAATCCGGAGGCTTGTTCGGCCCTAGGGTGTCGTGCACCGAAGGGGGCTCCGAATTCGGAGACTTGTTTTGGCCAATCGTGACATCCACGAAGGGCGCTCCGAATCCGAAGGCTTGTTCGGCCCTAGGGTGTCGTGCACCGGAGGGGGCTCCGAATTCGGAGACTTGTTTTGGCCAATCGTGACATCCACGAAGGGCGCTCCGAATCCGGAGGCTTGTTCGGCCCTAGGGTGTCGTGCACCAAAGGGGGCTCCAAATTCGGAGACTTGTTTTGGCCAATCGTGACATCCACGAAGGGCGCTCCGAATCCGGAGGCTTGTTCGGCCCTAGGGTGTCGTGCACCAAAGGGGGCTCTGAATTCGGAGACTTGTTTTGGCCAATCGTGACATCCACGAAGGGCGCTCTGAATCCGGAGGCTTGTTCGGCCCTAGGGTGTCGTGCACCGAAGGGGGCTCCGAATTCGGAGACTTGTTTTGGCCAATCGTGACATCCACGAAGGGCGCTCCGAATCCGGAGGCTTGTTCGGCCCTAGGGTGTCGTGCACCGAAGGGGGCTCCGAATTCGGAGACTTGTTTTGGCCAATCGTGACATCCACGGCGGCGCCCGAATCAAGGCTTGTTCGCCCTAGGGTGTCGTGGCACGGAGGGGCTCCGGTCGAGACTTGTTTTGGCCAATCGTGACACCCACGAAGGGCGCCCCGAATCCGGAGGCTTGTTCGGCCCTAGGGTGTCGTGCACCGAAGGGGGCTCCGAATTCGGAGACTTGTTTTGGCCAATCGTGACATCCACGAAGGGCGCTCCGAATCCGGAGGCTTGTTCGGCCCTAGGGTGTCGTGCACCGAAGGGGGCTCCGAATTCGGAGACTTGTTTTGGCCAATCGTGACATCCACGAAGGGCGCTCAATCCGGAGGCTTGTTCGCCCTAGGGTGTCGTGGCATCAAGGGGGCTCAATTCGAGACTTGTTTTGGCCAATCGTGACATCCACGAAGGGCGCTCGAATCCGGAGGCTTGTTCGCCCTAGGGAGTGTCTCGGAATCGGTCGGAGACTTGTTTTGGCCAATCGTGACATCCACGGCGGCGCCCGAATCCGGAGGCTTGTTCGGCCCTAGGGTGTCGTGCACCGAAGGGGGCTCCGAATTCGGAGACTTGTTTTGGTCAAAAACGCTGAGCTCAAACACGTAAAAACGCGAGATCTTTCATTACAACGAAATGTTTACAACTATCAAGCCCACAGGTCGGGTCATTGATAAAATTTACGTAGATGTGTCGAATTCCACGGCCGGGGCAGGCTTCTCCCTGACATGTCTGAGAGCCGATATGCACCTACGCAACGGAATCTATCGATAGGGACCGTCCCGCCAGACCAAGTTTTCCATCGGACGACCTCCGGCCGGTAATACCTTCTTTAGGACCAATTCTCTGATTGTAGCGGCGCAATTAACCCGCCGATTGTATGACTTTGCGAAGCCGCCGATAACGCGTGCCATGGATGCTAAGGCACGGTCTCTTCGTTCTTCAATAAGAACCAGGTCCAAGGCGAGCATCATGTCATTTCGGCCCGTGTTAAAAGCTTGCGATCTCAAAGTTGGTAAGCCAATCTCTGGGGGTAAGATTGCCTGGGTCCCAAAGCATAATGCAAACGGCGTTTCTCCGGTCGATCGTCTCGGCGTTGTGCGGTGGGCCCACAGTACACTTGGCAATTCTTCAACCCATCTGCCTTTGGCATTTTCCAGCCTCTTTTTGATGCCGTCCAAGATGGAATTGTTTGAAGCTTCGGCTTGACCGTTGCTTTGGGGATAGGCTGGCGTAGAGAAGTAGGGTTCAATACCGTACTTGCTGCACAATTCTCAGATATCTGTAATCGAATCGGGTACCATTATCCAAGATCGGTTCTTGGAATGCCGAATCGTAATGATGTTCCTCCACACAAAGCGCTTGATGTCGGAATCCGTATATGGGTTAGAGCCTCCGCTTGACCCACTTTGTGAAGTAGTCGGTTACCCACGATCGAAATCGCTTATTCCAGGGCCCTCGGCAATGGTCCTCGATGTCAAGTCCCCATCGAGCAAACGGCCAGGGCTTGTAATTGAATTGAGCTTCTGCGGTGATGGGTTAGTGGGGAGAACTTTTGGCATTGTTCGCATTTCTTGACATAATTTTCTGCGTCGGCTCTCATCGTCGGCCAATAGTATCCTTGCGTTATCGCCCGGTGGGCCAGGGAGCGTCCCCCCGAATGGGCACCACAACTGCCCTCATGTATCTCAGTGAGTAGCTCCTCTACCCTGTCCGGGTGCACGCATTCCAAGTATGGACCAGAGAGGGACTTTTTGTAAAGCCTTCCTTGTGGATCTAAGTAGTACCGCAGGGCCTTGTTTCGCAGTTTATGTGCTTCTTTCTTTTCCTCTGGGAGTTGCTCGGAAGAAAGGAATGCAGCAATGGGATCCTTCCAACTTGGAGCGGGTTCTATAATGTTGATGTGGGTTTCCTCCAGTCGGCCGATACTTGGTTCTGGGACGAAACCTACTTCAATGGTACGCTTGAGCTCGGAATTGATGGCGGAGGCTAAGCATGCCAGGGCATCCGCGTGCGTGTTTTGGTCGCGTGTTATTTGGTTTAGTTCGTGATGGTCGAATTTCGTTAGCAGGGTGTTAGCCGTTTTCATATAGGCCGCCATACGCTCGTCTCTTGCCGCGTACTCCCCCTTTAGCTGGTTGATTACCAATTTTGAGTCGCAAAATACCAACAGCCGCCGCGCGCCCAGCAGATGTGCGTTCCGCAGTCCGGCTAACAGTGCTTCATATTCGGCTTCGTTATTTGATGCTTCGAAGCCGAGCTTGACAGCCTGCTCAATTACTGCGCCGTCTGGAGACATGAGTACGACGCCGGCGCCGCTGCCCCGTTGGTTAGACGCTCCATCACAATATAACTGCCAAATGTCCCCAACATAAATTCTCCAATCTGGGTTTGACCGAACTTCGGCTGCCTTTGGCAGGGCGTCATCAGGCTTGAGGTCGGCAAGCCCTCCTGTGAATTCGGCGACAAAGTCGGCAAGCACCTGCCCCTTGATTGCAGTTTTGGGTAAAAACTGAATGTCGATGGCGAGTTCAAGAGCCCACTTCGAAACACGCCCTGATGCTTCTGCGTTCCTTAGTACTGATCGAAGGGGATAGTCTGTTAGGACCCTAATGCTGTGTCCTTGGAAGTAATGCATCGCTTTTCTTCTTTGCCATGACCAAAGCTAGGGCGAGTTTTTCAGCGGTAGATAACGTGTTTGGTCCACCATTGCCTTGCTCACATAATACCTTTGGTATTCTTGCCCTTCCTCCTCTTTTAATGTCTGGTATTGGCAATACATGCCAGATATAGAATGAGGGGTCACCGGTGTTGTTAGAAGAGGTACTGTCCGGAGATATGTCTTGAGCCCATTAAAAGCTGCTTCACATTCGGCGAACCATTCGAAAGCTCTGCCCTGGCGTAATGTCTGAAAGAATTGTCTGCAGCGGTCTGTGGATCGACTAATGAACCTGTTGAGTGCAGCGGCCATTCCCATCAACTTTTGGACTTCTTTGACGAGCAGGGGAACTCGGTTCAAAATTGTGACTTGCCTCGGGTTGGCTTCGATTCCACGGTGGTTGACGATATAACCCAGAATTTGCCGAGCCGATCCGAATGCGCATTTAGAGGCGTTTAACTTCATTCTGTATTTGCGTAGGGTGTCGAATGTTGTTTCCAGGTCGGCTATATGGGATTGTTCTTCTTTGGATTTGACCACCATGTCGTCAATGTATACTTCCATAGTGTGTCCGAGCTGTTCTTTGAACATCGTGGTGACCAATCTTTAGTAAGTTGCCCTGCGTTCTTTAGTCCAAAAGGCATAACCTCATGTGAGGGTCCCTCTTGGAGTAAGGAACGATCTTGTCTGATCATCCGGATTCATGGCGATCGATGGTAGCCTCTGAGGCGTCGAGGAAACTCATACGTCGTGGCGTATGTCGTCGCATCAACGAGTTGGTCAATTCTTGGTAAGGGGAAGCAATCTTTGGGGCAAGCTTTGTTCAGATCGGTGAAATCGACACACACTCGCCAAGTTCCATTTTTCTTTTTCAGCACCACTGTGTTGGAGAGCCACGTGGGGTAGGTGACCTCCCTAATGGCCCCGGCGGCAAGCAATTTGTCGACTTCTTCTACAACGGCGGCAGTGTGTTCTGCGGAAGATCGCCGACCTTTTTGGATGATCAGCTTGCTTCGGGGATCAACATTCAGATGGTGCTGGGAGACTGACGGGTCTATACCCGGCATCTCGTATGGAGTCCATGCGAAAACGTCGAGATTGCCGAGTAAGAAAGCGATCAGTTGCTGTCGGTCTATCTGGCTCAGCGAGGCGCCGATCATAAAAAACTTCTCCGGGTTCCCATCAATGTCAACTCGGTCCAATCCTTCCGTGGCCTTTTCATCTGGTTGACGTCCGACGTCGTCCAGGATTTCTCGATTGGGCGTTTCGATGGAGTGGACTTGCGGTCCTTTCGGCGGCTTATCGGCGAGAAGGTAACATGCGTGTGCTGACTGTTGAGAGCCACGGATCTGCTCAACGCCATGTTCCGTCGGGAAACGTAACAGCTGGTGGTAAGTGCTTGGGACGGCCTGCAGGGTGTGCAGCCATGATCGCCCCATGATGAGGTTGTACGGCGACGGTAACCTGACGACCAGAAACTCCACATCCACCGTTATGGAGCCAGCGCGAACGGGTAGACTGATCTTTCCCAATGGGTACTCTAGATTGGCGTTAAAGCCGAATAATGGATAAGGAGCTGGAGTCAGATCGGACTTGTTGAACCCGAGTTTGATGAGAGTTTTGTAATAAATAACTTCTGAAGTGCTTCCCTGGTCGATAAGGACGCGTTCGACGATAAACCTGTTCACGCGTAGCGCAACAACCAGAGGATATATGTGTGGGAGTATTACGCCGCGCAAATCGGAGTCGTCAAAGGTAATGGTGGGCATTTCGCGAAGTCGGGGTCGCTTAGTTGGTGTGAAGTGATTGAATTACATGTACAGTCGGGGCTAGTGGTAGGCTGTATATCATATGTACGGTGTTATGCGGGGCGCCTCTTGGGCGACGTGCGTCCTTGGGCACTTCTTCAAGGCCATCGGTCAAGGCGCGGCGGTCGTTGCCGTCGTGTGGTTGGCCCCGAGGTCGTACAGGGCCTCTTCTGGGCAGTGGCTCAAAGACCTTGAGCCCTGCTCGTCCGGACTTTGCTTTTTCTAAGGCCAGATCGCGGCGAAGGCGTTCGTTCTCGGTGATGAGGTTATCTAAATTCTGTTGGGTCTGTCGGGCTCGTTCCATGGTCACTTGCATCATCGCCTTTGTTGCAGTAGTTGGTGAGTTAGAGTTCGAGGCGCGTCGGTGCGCGGTGGGGTCCTTTTGGGGCGCAGTTAACGGAGTGGAGTCATCTCTTGGTGCGATGTCGTCGGTGGCCACCGGAGGATCTGCGGTCACGCCTTTCATGGATATATCTGAGTATTCCCACAGACGGCGCCAATTGTGGGGAAGTGGGTTGGAAATACTCCTCCGATCCTGGAAGACGTCAGTGATCCTCAGCCGGTCACCTGAGAAGATATGAAGACTCCGGTCGGGGGTTGCGGAATTAGCACTCTGGTGTACGAATCAGTTTCTTTGTTCCAGAAAGTTTTGTGGTTCAGTTCTCTGAGAGGTCCCCTCTCGTGTCTGCAGTTCTCGTATTTATACACATTTCCTATGCCTCGGGGACAGAGCTTATTATTCTTTTATTATTATTTTGTTTGCCTTGATATGCCTCCTCAAATCCGTTCGGCCCTAAGGATGTTATTCGGCATCCCAATCGAGCGGAATGGAGCCGTTAAGCTCTTGGCTCTTCAGATGCTCCAGATTGCGTTCTTCTAATTATTCGGCTCCCACAATTATAGATCCATATCTGTTTAATATATATATCTGTCACAATTAAAATGTTTGGATTAGAAATTGAAAGCCTTAGGAGATCAATAATTTGAAATTAATCTTATATTTGAGATTAGCATAATTTTTAAGTCATAATAGGCATTTTCGTGAAAATTTGATTTGGGATGATTAAATTGATTAAGTTTTGTCTTATTCAACTTTATAATATATATGGTTATACTTTAGCCCTTTGATTGGAGAGGGGGCCATTACTCCAAATATTTCCTGAGAGAGGAATGAGAGAAGAAGAGAGTTTTGAGAGAAAGGGGCTAAGTTCATCAAGAAGAAAAATTGGGAATTAAAGAAGGATGGTAGGATTAAAGCTTAAGGTATGTATTTTTGGCTTGAATTAAGTCCTCTCTTGAAGTTGAGTGAGATTTTCTTTGATAATGAATTGATTTGGGTTCATGCTATTCCTTATCTTAACATATTTGAACTCATTTAGGGACTTGGATGATTCTTTATATGTTTGGGAACTATATGGTAGGGATTTAAAGTGTTTACTTTACATGTATAAATTGCAAGGAATTGAGGAATCAATTCATATTGAGATTGTTGGATGTTTGAGATATCTTTGTACATGATTTTTGAACCATGTTTCATCAATTAAAGAACCTATTTTGAGCCTTGAAAAAGAGTACCAAACATTGGGTTTTGCTGAATTTTCGAACTGCAATCTGCCAGAATCGCCACACGTGCAGGGATCACTGCCGAACGTGCGAGAAGCTTTTCCGCATGTGCGGGCCTCACAGCCGCACGTACGGCCCAAACTGCAAAATTTTGTTCGCTCCGTTTTGTGTGCTTAACCCCCTGGTATTTTTGAAATGTGTATTTGATGTCCCTAAGATGCCTGTAAATTCGTTCGAAGTCAAATGAAGCAGGAAATGAAGTAAGAAAGAAAAAAAGAACTAATGAATAAGTTATACATGTATGCAGGTCATTCCGGGAGGGGCAAGCACTTCGCTAAAAGCAATCGTGAGTAATATCGTATGTCGCGTTTACTCATTAATAATTATTCTTATTAATGCTCTGCTCTTGTGTGTAATTCCTTTAATGTTTGTGTTGTTTGAAAATCGGAGAGAACGTTAAAGGACTCTGTATACATCGACATGACTCTGAAATTACCTTGCATTCTGGTCACGGTTAGTAAACAACATTAATGTGCTACAACCTGTAAGTTCCTTGTAACTCTGTATAAGAAATACAATGAATTATTAATACTGTACAATTGATTGACGAGAAGGAATTGTGAATGTAAACCCCATTTACGAACATGATATTTTGAATATCCTATTATGGACTCCTATAATTTGGTTGGTTCGACGCATGCTCTATGATATAGATGTCTGCCCATAAAGGATTATCGAAATGAATCATCGAATAGAACTGTGGATCGCCTTATACGTCAAAGAATTGAATAGCAACATCATTGTTATATGACCCATGTTACGGTGTGAATTGGTCCGTTCGCATGAATAGTACTATAATGACGCATGTACTTCTGTAAACAATGATTATTAATGCTCTGTTAATGTAAGTAATGATGGAAAGGATGTGTGCCTCTGTATAACTCTAAGACTAATAATGTATGTGTCTTATGTTAATATTTTGATATCCGCAAGACAATTATGTTAACTGGTAATAAAACATGAGGTTATTCCGTTCTGTTTATTCATTCCATTCATACTGTGGCATGACATGAATTGTTCGGTCTTGAAGACCTAATATTTTCTGGTATGGAACAAAGTGTTGTACGGAACTAAGTGCTGCAATGCGAGTCACCTCTAGAATCCGTACAAGCCACCGCTTGAGTCCATACATATGTAAAAGTTATGAGGCCTATGGCCGTTCTGTGAAAGTTATGAGGCTTATAGCCATTCTGTAACATTTGTGAGTCCTATGGCCAAATAGTGACATCTGGGCCTATGGCCATTCTATATGATCTATTAGTATGAAGCAAAGTGCTGCACGGAACTAAGTGCTGCCATGCGAGACACCTCTAGAATCCGTGCGAGCCACCTCTTGAGTTCATACATGCATGCAAAGGGCTTTATGCCATTATGTTTAAGGGCTTTATGCCACTCTGTGCAAGGGCTTGAACCCATTCTATTTGAAGTTTAGGCCTAAGGCCATTCTGAAAATAATTACAGTTATGAACCTATGAGGCCAAGGACTAAGTCGTGAACTTCTGAATCTATGGGGCCGAGGGCCAATTTGTGAATGTGTGAACCCAACGGACCAAGGGCCAATCTGTGAAGTTATGAACCGACAAGGCCGTTCTGAAATGTGTACAGAATCAGACTAACCACATGATTTCTACATTCACTTATGCTTTGAAATGAATATGTACATTGTAATTCAAGTTAATCTTTAAATTGTTTACGTACTACTATTCACTGAGCTTGACTCACTTTGTGTTATGTTTTTTGCTGTAGGCACTCCACCTGGAGGTCAGTTTTAACCCATGGCATCCGTTCCTCTTTTGTCAACCTCAGAGTGTCCAGGCACTTAAGTGAAGATAGCTCATTTTGCTAAGGTTTTGGTTTTGCACTTTGATTGTCTGCCTAAGGTTGATGTATATATATAATTCCTTACCTGTCCAAGTTGTGTCATGCCCAATTCTGAGGGCTGGGTCTATATATATATATGTACATAGCTAAATTCTCTAATGCACGTCACTGTATGTTTATCTGCCTTATGTTCTATTTGTGATCCTAGCATGATAGTGGTCGCTCAATGGATGTAGTTCTTTTAGTTATGTTAATTTATATTGTTGAATGCTTCCGTTCAAGCCCCATATATTCTGTATATCAGGTTAAGTGTCTGGTTCTGAATAGGTCATGGCCAAACTTTTAGGGGCAAGTTTGGGGCGTGACACCAAGTGCATGCATTGTTCAACTTTCCATAGCAGAGCTGAGTAGTGTTGTTTAATGCTTACTTGATAATTAGCATGTTTATGTAATTTAATTAATTTATTAATTAGTTAAAGTGATGTAATAATTAGTTGTAGCTAGTTATTCAATTTGTTATGTAATAACTAGTTTAATTAGATTAATTAGATTAGTTACATAGCTTAGCTTAGTGTAGCTAGCTTAGCTTATTCTTTCAGACCCTTCGTCGAGAGGGAAAAATGTTGTAATAAGTGTGTGTGTGTGTGTGTGTGAATGTCTTCCAACCCCACGTCTTTCTCCCTTTTATTTACCAGCTTTTGATGGTTAGATTAGGGCATATTTCAATTAGCATACTTATGCTTCGCATGTTTGCATTCATCTGTCTTGCATGCACCGGGCTCGGTGCATCATACAAACTGCATTGTATTTCAATACCAATTTGAATACATGTTATCAAGTTGCATTCACATGATATCTTAGAATATCCGAGCCTATCTTAGTTTCATTTTTGCATGTGTTTCATTAGGCATCGTTAACATAGCTAGGATCATGCATGGATTACTACCTAGCTTCCTTTTTGGCTCGGAGTACTAGGTAAGTTTTTACGCTTTAGCATCCTTGCATGTGTGTAAGTGACTGCCATGTTAGCATGCTTGCCATCAGACTATATGCTTAAGTGATTAACTGCATGAATGCCAGTGGATGAAGGCTTCATTGCTTGAATTGGAACAATCAATCAAAATGTGAGTTTTAAGCCCACTTGAGAGTGGCAAAATCATGTTTTTCTAAGCCCACTTGAGGGTGGCAAATCCGCGTTTTAGCCTACTTGCGAGTAGCACTTCCAAACCATTTTTCGAAAAACGAACATGAGATGTTTTGTTCCAAATCGAGCGATTGAGTCTATACTTGTATACTGTGTCCATTACATAGTAAAGATAGCTAATAAACCGGAATAAGAACGCATGTGTTTTCAAAAACAACATATCATGTTAATAAAGGTCGATCCTTTGATCTGGCGATCGGGAGTGCTCATTTCAGGACCTTCTCCTCTCATACCCAAGTTCCTGAGCTGAGGCAACTTTGGTAATGATGGACACGTGGTCTTAGGCACGAGTCAAAGTTTCCTAAATTTCCCAAAAACAAAATATTTAGGTGGCGACTCTGAAATCTAGCAAAGCAGTCCATGTTTGGCACTTTTTGATTAAAATCGATTTTCCAAAATAATTTGTCGGATTTGGACTCTTTGGTGATTTATCAGTCTTACATTGCATTTTGTGAGATTAGATTCAGAACCATGATAGGAGTTTGAACTGCAGTAGCTAGAACTACAATTCGCACCCTCGTGCGCGAAGCGGAGTTTGGGCAGTCTACAAGACCCTTTGAGATCAGGCCTGGCTGGTTGAGGTTCGTGGAGTTGTGTTGGATGTATTGGCAAATGGGTTGGAAGTTTTGGGTGTGGTGGTGACCATACTCACATCCGAAGGTTGCGCAGAGGTACTACCACTCATGGTTGCATTGGAGCTACATGTAAAAGGCCTCTTGGGCTGTTCTTTCTCATTGTCTATCAGCCCCTGCTTCATCGCATCCTCAATTTGAACCCTTATCTCATGTAGTTCAGCAAATGTAAACAAAGGCAAGACTATCATCTTCTGTAATAATCTTCCTTGCAAGTTATGGACCACCATTCTAATTTGGTCCTTTTTAGATAGCTTCATAGTCATCATAGAGACCTTGGCCCTCCATTTCATTATAAAATCCGAGAAGCCCTCTTTTGGCTCCTAGCAAGTTGCTTCAAGATCACGGGTTGTGACCTCGATCTAGGTATTGTAGGAGTACCGTGCGATGAAGGCCTCAGCCATTTCCTCCCAACTTCTTTTCACAGAGTCCTCAACCTTTGCATACCAGATGGCCACTATACCCAACAGGGTTCGGCCAAAAAGTGACAGCTTCTGAAGTCTAGTGAGACCCATTGGTTGTAGGATATCAGAGAACAACAGCAAATAGACCATGGGATCTCCGAAGTTATCGAACCGGTCTATGTGCGGCATCTTGAATCTATCCAGTATAGTTATTGCGGAGTCTGTGTATCCATTCTCAATGTCATTGATTGAATTCACGCCTTGTGCCCGCTTGAAGAGCTATGCTAGCTTGTTGACCTTTAATGCGGTGGGGTCAACCTCGAATTCAAATGGCGCCTCCGTTTGGTACACTGGTGCCTTGGAGGTTTGAGGTGGGATCAGATCTACCGGAATGGCCAGATTCTCTTGGACATTGACAGTGACTCTGGGTGCTGGAATATCTGCTGGAGGTGCATGGGATGCAGAGGCTATTGTCGATTGTGGTTGCTGTTCCTGAAGCCTATTTATCACTTCTGTTGGGCGGGCAGCATCTAGCTGCATGGTCTCAATGGTCTACTGTAGCTGACGCAACATATCTTCCATGCTAACTGGGGGATGTTGAGCTATCGGAATAGGTGAATACTCCCTTTCTGGAGTAGAAGTAGAAGACTGAGCTTGACTGGGTGCAGGTGAAGTAAAAGGTGACTGCTGGCATGGCGAGTTATGCCTAACCCTCCTCCGTCTCGTAACCGATGGGAGTGAAACAAACATTGGCTGTCCCCTAACAAGATTCTCGGATCTGTAAAGTCGCCTTACATAGGTCCAGAGTACTTGGGGGATAACAAAATCGTCTGAAACAATCATGAAAAACTACCTTGCAAAAAGAAATAAAGCAAAAGAAAACAAAAATCAGAAACCGCATAGCACCTCGGCTCAGACACTAACCACACGCAGTTGCAATCATAAGCTATAGACCTGTACTCAACACTGATTTCTACCTCAAAACCGATACCCAAACTTGCAACAGATACGCACATTTCTGTAGAGTTTCACTTTAAAAGCACATAACAGTTAAGTGAGAACCAAAACACCCCTACGATGGGGTAGGGTTACCTTGTCCTAGTTTCATTAGGAGCTAGGGTTCATTATTCAAGAAATGTGATTTCACACAATCCTGTATTCGGGTGAGCATCTAGTCCTAGTTTGGAACAGTCTCTACGGCTTTCGATATGCAACTAGGTCGATTGGTCAAAAAGGGTACCTCAGCAAGACTACCTAATATACCGCTCACACCTAACACTGAGAAGTAAATGGAGGATCAAACGGTATAGTGGTAGTCCAGATCCAAGGGTTGTGTTCCTATTGTGGCAGAGCCCACAACTGGTCAGCCTTTTGGCAAGCTTTTCCAAGCAAGCCTCTGGCAAACCATTCAGGAATAGCAGATGGAAAACACAGTGACTTAGGTGCGTCGATGCAAATGCAAATGCAAAGAAACACATGAGCGTAGATAAAAAAATTCATATCATGAGTTCGAGTCAAGTTCTCTAAATCCCCAGCAAAGTCACCAAAAACTGTAGCTCGGCTTTTTCGCGCCACCCTTTCGGAAGCTCAAAAAGAAAAGCTCTACAGTTCGGACTCCCATGATTCTAAATCTAATCTCACAAGTACAATGTGGAACTGATAAACACCAAAGAGTCCAAATCTGGCAAATAGTTTTGGAAAACTAATTTTGAATAAAAAATGCCAAAATTGGACTGCTTTGCCAAATACAGAGTCGCCACCTAAATATTTTATTTTGGAAAAATTTAGGAAACCCATGACTCGTGCCAAAGGCCACGTGTCTGTCATCACCAAAGTTGCCTCGGCTCGGGAACTTAGGTACGAGAGGGAAAGGACGTGAGTTGAGCACCCTCGCTCGCTCGATCAAAGATCAACCTCTACTAATCATGATATGATTTTTTTATAAACATTATGTGCTTTCGTTCCGGTTATTAAACTAGCATTACTACATGATGCACACAAGCAAGTATAGACTAGTTTTGCTCAATTTGGAATAAGTCAACTCATGTTTGTTTGTGAAAATGGTTTGAATTTGCCACCTCAAGTGGGCTTAAAGTTTGCAAATTTGCCACCAAACATAGTGGGCTTAAAACTAATTTTCCACTCAATAAAGTGGGCTTAAAACTTAAATTTGTTGAATCATTCCAATTCAAACAACTTGCCTTCATCCACAAACATTCAAACAGTTTATTAAGTAAGCATTTAGCCACATGGCAAGTATGCTAGATATGGCAACACTCACATTCTTGCAAGTATGCTAAAGCATAAAACTCACCTAGTACTCCAAGCTAAGAAGATATGAGTTAGAAAAATATGCATGATTCCTAACTATACAAGATGCCTAATGCAACACATGCAAAGAATGCAATTAATAGGCTCGGCTACTAATATGGCATATGGATCGATTTGATAAAATGCGGTTGGACACGTATTCAAATAAGATATTGAAATAACAATGTAGTTTGAATGATGCGCCGAGCCTCGGTGCATGCAAGACAAAGCGAATGTATGCAAGCATAAGGTATGCTATTTGAAACGTGATGCTCCTAAACTAACCATCGAAAGCGATTAAGTAAAAGGGAGAAAGACGTGGGGTTGGAAGACATACACATTACATTACGATCTCTGGGAGGAGAGTCCAAATAAATAAAGCAAAACTAGCTAGCAACTAATTAGGGCTAAGCTAATTAAGCTAATTAGACTAATTATTACAAACCAAATGAATAAGTAGCTAAACTAATTAACTAATTAGTACAACACTTGAATGAAAGTAAACTAAGCAATTAAACTACGCTCCCACTACCCCACCTCGGGAAGTGGAGGATGCACATGCTCGATTTTTGCCCGAAAAGACCTCTATTTTGCTCTCAAAAGCCTCTATTTGCAAAGTTGAACATTTCTAGAGCATTTATGCTCCACCTTACCAAAATCTACAGAAGTTTACATCAGTGGCTTGCCGGCCATGGATGAATGCTGCCAGCCCTCTGTTGGCCAAGAAGGTGGCCTGCCGGCCATCAATAGTGCACTTCCGGCCAAAGATGGTCGTCTGTCGGCCACTGATGCACTGGATCACGATGCTATAACAGAGTACAAATAGAGCAAAAATAGGGTTTTTTTGAAGCATTGCCTGCACAATTCACCTCTCCTTTTCATGTACAAATCCAAGGAAATGTGAACTTAAACCACAAACCACCAATCAAAACAATTTCATTGCATGATGGCTTGTGTCTCAAGGGGTGCAAGCTCAATGAATGCAAAACAAGGCACTCAAGAACCATCACCCTATCATGCATGACCAAGGGCAATGGAGACCTAGGAAAACTTGAAACATTTCATCACTTTAAGTATGAAATGTCTCAAGTTTCCTTGTGTTCAATTAACGTTCAATTAAACACATAACACACAAGTTATTATCTTGATCAATTTTAGTCCCAAGTTATTAGTTACTCATTTTAACTTACCAACCATTACTTAGTCGAATTAAGTCCAAAAGGTGAGGTAGAGTCCTCTAATGGAAAGAAGGCTCAAATCACAAGTTGCTTTGGGTATGAAAGAAGTCTCATACAATTGGTAATGAATCCCGAAAAGGATTAAACCATTAAGTATGAAACCTCAATTCCACACTTAGGTAAACAAATGACTTGAAACAACTTTCAAAGAAAAAAGAAAAACCAAGAAAGGAGGCAGGTTGTAAAGGTGATTAGTGTTGAAAATAAGTGCAGAACAACACCAAAGCATGCAATCAACTCAAACAATAGGTGCTTAATAGCCTAAAACACCATTCTTGTGAGGACTATTACACTAAAACCACGCAAAACAAGACTCAACTGACCCAAAAAGCCCAAAACAAAGCTAAAGTAGTCTAAAATAGAGGCAAAAACATGTTGGAACAAAGCTACAGAAAGCTAGAAAATCATGCTAACATATGGAGTTAACTAGGCCAACAAACAAGACACAAGGAGGGGAGGCAAACCCCTTCAATTTTGGACTTCAAAACAAGTTTTTTGCCACTGAAAATACTCTGAAAATCAGTGTTTAAAGGCCCAAAAAAAGATGGTTTAAAGATGGGAAACACTAGTAGAGAAGCCTTACAAACAAGGTACAAAGAAGGGTGAACCACCCCTACCTTAAAATGGCTTCAAACCAAAAAATTTGAGTCCATTTTGATAGAGTCTTTATGGCTCAAGAATGGCTCAAAACAGTGGGAAAAGGTGGAGAAACAAGTGTACTAAAACAAGTTAAAAGATTAGTGTTATACCTCTTGAAAGCAAACACCACTTTAGGCACAAATGGAAGCCAAAACCACCTCCAAGAGCCCAATCAAGACCTTACTAGACCTCAGCTCAAAGGTGATTACTTTAGGTTAAGGATTGATATGCAAAAGTGTAGTGTATCTAACAACTAAGCACAAAATTTTAGGAGAGGGAGAGAGAGAGAGAGAGAGAGAGAGAGAATTTTGAGTCTTAAATCTTCCAATCTTAAAACATGAGAGAGGGCCTTACTGTATATAGAAAACACGAATTCTATACAAGGAGATCCAGACCTCCACGTGTGGGCAAATGCAAGCCTCTGTGCAACCAGCTGGCACAGCTGGCACAAAATATCTGCAGAAAACACTAGTGGCCGGCCGACCATCAGTGACGGCTGGCAAGGCACATCAATGACCGACAGACCAAAAGCTCTAGCCGGTAGCCTTCATAGATGGCCGGCAAGCCACCAAAAACTGCAGAGGAGGAAGACCAAGACATAGTCCAAAAAAGAGACAAAATAGATGCAAGGTTTGAAAGGCTTAAACTTGTGGCGTTCCGCCGAGGACTTTTAGCATTTGGCAAGCATTCAGACTCGTCATCGGATGTGCCTGCAAGAACATCGAAGTCTTGAAAGGCCGTCAAAAATGAGGTGTCTACACATACCTCAAGATTCATCAAAACATCATGAATTGATATGTGTTGACTCTTGACGCGATGGACTCGGCATAATGTCTGGCCGAATCCAACCATTTTTGTCCATCTTCTTTATGTCGGTTTAAGCGATTTTAGGCCAATTTTATCTTACCTTCCCATGTCTTTAATCATTTAGTCCAAAAATGAGAATTAAGTTCGCTAAAAGGGGAGAAGTGTCAAACAAGAAGTTGTTCTTGATATGAGAGAGATGTAATGCCTTAGTAATGAACCTCCTAACAAATTAAACTATTAAGCATGAAAGGGTCTCTTTCTTATGCCTTAAACAACACTTGTTTGAAACAACTCTCAAACAAAGAAATCCAAGAAATGAGGGAGAGTGCAGAAATGATTATGCAAAGGTGATTATTAAAATGAGACTCTTTATATGAAAACTAAGTAAAGAAAGAAAGCCATTAACTCGAATGACTTGGTGTCTAAGGCCTAAACAACCGAAGCCATGAGGACTTACAACACAACAAGCAAAGTATGGAAAGCATAAACTATTTGAATAATTTAAAATAGCCCTAAGCAGTCCCTAAAGTGTAAAAAAAATAGTAGCTAAAACCATGTTAAAAGAGCACAAGACATAGCCAAAAATAAGGAGGCACAAAGCTAGTAAGGAAGACTAAGGATGGGTGGCTAACCCCTCCGCTTTTTGGACTTATAAACCATTTTTTTTAGGCCTTTTAAACTCTAAAAATCAGTGTGTAAGCCAAGAAAATAGTGGTAAAATAAAGAAGATGAGCTATGAAATGGGGTGCAAGAATGGGTGTTAAACCTCTCAACCGTTGGTAGCCCTTTAACCCCAAGTCTCAACACTTGAAATGGATCCAAAATAGTGTATAAAGAAAAGAAAAAGATGGAAATGAAAGCAAGGAAAAGGTGGCAAGCTTATACCTCTTGAAGAGAGCAAGCCTTGGTTGTAAACCAAACTTAATCCTAGAGCACTCTCAAGGTTGAATTATGATTCTCAAGGCTCAACCAACGCTCCAAGGTTCAACTTTAAGGATGTATATGATGTATTGATATAGCTCAAAGATGATACAATAGCACAAAGTTAGATTGCAAAGGAAGAAGGATCTCTCCAAGATCTTTTACACTCTTGGAAATTTTTCTAACCCACAAAATAAAGATACCAGCTCATATTTATAGAATTTGAGCCAAATGGGTCACAAATATCTTCAAAAATTAACAGCTAGCTGATTCCCGCCCAGAACAGTGTTTATTGCCCAAAAGGCACAACTGGGCCCAAATGTAGTTCCCCTTTTCCTCTGTTTCAGGCTCAAAGTATGTTAGCATAATGCTAAAAAATAGATTTTTATGGTAAAAGCAATGTGGGTATGGAAGGTTGGGATTGTAGAACTAAAAGCCAGATTCCATTGTTGAGAATTTGAACCATTGACAATGTAATTTTCATCATCAAGTGCTCAGAATAAAGCGCCCAAGTCTTATGGGCGATCAAAAATGGGGTGTCTACTACGACTCTACTAGGGAAGCTAAAGAACTTGACTTGGACTTCATGATGTGACATTTTATTTATACACATATGTTCATTGCATTGCATTTGCATGGTGCTCCAAGTCACTGTGTTTTCCATCTGTTATTCCTAGACAGCTTGCCGGAGGCTTGCCTAAAAAGCTTGCCAAAAGGCTGGCCGGCTATGGGTTTTGCCAAGTTGGAAACACAACCCTTGAATCTGGATTATCATCATACCACTTGATCCTCCTTTTACTTCTCGATGTTAGATGTGAGAGGTATATTAAGTAACCTTGTTGAGGTACCCTTTTTGACCAATTGGCCTAGTGCATATAGTAAATCTCTGGTGACTGTTCCAATATAGGACAGGATGCTCACCCGTATGTAGGATTTTGTGAAACTACTTGCTTGAAGCAGTGAAACCCTAAATCATGCCAAAGCTAGGATAGGGTAACCCTACTCCCCTCATAAGGGTGTTTTTGGCTCACTTTACCTGGTATGTGCTCTACAGTGAAACTGTATAGGGATGCTTCATATTAGTGGTACAGTTGATATCAGTTTATGGGGCAGAATTCAATAGGGAGTACAGTCCTACAACTATGATCATATCTGTTCTGATGAAATTGTAGTTGAGGTGTTATCCAATTTCTGATTTATGTTTTTCCTTTTCTTTATTTCTTTTGCTAGGTAGTCTAAAACCATAGCTTTAGAAAGTTCTGATATCCCCTAAGTACTCTAGACCCATGTTAGGAGACTTTGTAAGGTCAGAGATCATGTTCAGGGACAGCCAGTGTTTGCCTCATTGTTATCAGTTGCAAGGCGAAGAAATGTCAGGCGGGCTTCACCAGTTCAGTTATTTCAACAATCACCCCTCATCTCACCTATACTCGGTTCACCTCAAGCACAGTCACCTACTCCTAGAATGGCTCAGTATCCATCATCAGATTTGGAGGAATTACTAATCCGACTACAGCAGTCAGTCAACTCACTCCAACATGACACGGCCCGTCAAGCTGAGGTCACGAATAGGTTGCAACAACAACAACAACAATAGCCAGTTGTGGCTTCTGCTTTGCACACATGTGACGTGGCTATCCCTATGCCCGGTACCTCCACCAATGCTGGTACAACTCAAGATCCACAAGCCGAGGGTGTTCTAATTTTTCCTGTCTCGGCAGATCAAATTCAAGTACAGACATCTCTAGCTCCAGTTTACCAAATGATTGCCCCAGCCATGTTCAAAGTTGACAAACTTAAAAAACTACTTAAGAAGGCACAAAGGGTTAACTCCATTCCGAATATAGAGGATGGGTATACTGAATCTACCGTTACTTTGCCGGAGCGGTTCAAAATGCCATATATTGACTGCTTCAATGGCTCTGGAGACCCAGTGGTACATCTACGTCTGTTTTCTGATATCCTATGACCAATGGGTTTGACCAGACATCAAAAGTTGTTGCTCTTCGGCCAAACCATGTCAGGTATAGCTACCATCTAGTATGCTAAGTTAGAGGACTCTGTGAAATAGAGCTTGGAGGAGTTGGCCAAGTCTTTCATTGCTCAATATTCCCACAACATGCAGATTGAGGACACAACTGGTGATCTTGAGACAATGCGTCAGGAACTGAAAGAGGGTTTCTCAGAGTTTGTAACTAGGTGGAGGGCTAAGGCATCGATGATGACCACCCGACCCTCAGAAAAGGACCAAATCTAGATGGTTGTTCAGAATCTTCATGACAAACTGCTGTAAAAGATGATCATCCTCCCCCTGTTCACATTCAAGGAACCTCATGAAATGGGAGTTCAGATTGAAAACGCGATGAAGTAGGGTATCATCACAAATAACAAGGAGCCAGCCAAGAGGCCTTTTATTCGCAGTTCCAATGCTACCGTGGGTAGCATAGCAGCAAGACCTTCAGAGGTGAGTGTTGTTACCACTACCAAAACTGCCGACCCTTTTGCCAACATGAGCCCACAAACTTTCAACCCTACCCGACCTCTAGGTAGGACTTTCAACCAGCTTTACATGACTATATCTCGAGCCATGCAGGTGTTAATCAAAAAAGGGCATCTGAAACTCCTGGACCCTCGACCACTACCAGACCCTCTTCCACCCAAACACGATCCCACCAACTACTGCGCCTTCCACCAACAATATGGCCACGAAACAGACTGGTTCTTCCGCCTACGTCATGAGATTCAAGATCTCATCTACAACAAAGTTATAGTTCCACCCCAAAAGCCAAACACTATAACCAACCCACTACCCAACCATTACCAAGTACTACCCCTATCGCACACTAACTACATCCATACACTACCCATCTCCCATAACCCAAGCGCCTATATCACCCCTTCCTATCTACCAAAGCCAGTGTTGTTCATCCCTGAGGGCACAGACTTGTGCATGATGAACAGATCCAACCCACAAACCGAACCTCATAAATCAGTGGTGACAACACCAAAAGAAGAGGAGGTTTTCACCTTGGAAGGAGGTGCTGATCTGTCACTAGAAATTTCTGGAGAATTATCTTAAAAAGAATACAACCTAGGCCAATACATCATTCATATTGCTTAACCCAAGCATAAGGTAGTACTGCCAACTCAGTTGATGTTAATATGGTCAGAGAAGACGGCCCAAGCCAACGGCTGGATGATCTAGTAGATCTTGAGGAAGGTTTAGATAACCTCCAATTCATCAAAGAACAGGACCAGGGCAATGTGCAAATTGGTTGGTTTGATCTAAGCCTGTCTATTGATAATTGGGGATAGTTGAGTGATGAATCTAACAAAGAAGAGGAAACCAAAGTTAAAATTGAGGAAAAGAAAGCTGTGGTAGCTATGGCAACCGAGAAAATTGAGGAGAAAGGGAAAGTGCCTGAGAGTAGTAGTACAGAGAAACAAACCCGAAGATTGGGTGTTGATGAAATTGCAGACGCTACATGGCAAGCTGTGATGGAGCAGTTTGAACAGGAGAGGATTGAAGATAGTCATAAGGCCGCAACACCTTGTCACCTTGAGGGGGGTAACTGTCCAGTGGGAATGGTTCAAGTTGGGCCAGACAACTATCTATCAATGACTAAAGGTGAATGGTGGGAAGATAGCGATTTGTATCTTGCCCACACAGACGAAGACTGAGGAGATCACATCCCAAATAATGCCTGGTATGTAGAAGAGATAGACCATCTGACCAGAAGTGGACAATACTTTAAACCTCCACATTTGGATCAGGCACAACCCTCAGGAAAAGACAATGAGGTCAAGAAGGAGAAGGAGAAGAGGCTGGAGGATGAGCTGGTTCTTAAACAATTAAAAAAGATTTAGGCTAACATTTTCATTTGGGGCTTCCTTATGGCTTCATGAGTACATTGACATGCAGTTTGTCGGTGATGAATAAGACCAAGCTATCCATCAATACTACACAAGAGCAGCTTATCGACCTGGTCTTCCTAGGTAGCACCAAGCCTATGCTCACATTTTCTTATAAGGAGCTACCACCGGAAGATTCAGCTTGCAACAGGCCACTGTACATATCTATTGTGTAGAGAAAAATAGGTTCCAGTGGTTTTGATGGACACTGGCACTGCTATCAATATATGTCCTTCTCACACCACGTATGCAATAGGCCTAAAGCTGGCAGATTTCCACCCCACAACCTAGGTGATCCAGGCGTACGACATTACGAGTAGGGATGTTATGAGACGGTGAAAGTATGATCCAAGTGGGCGCTTCCGAGCAAGAGATTGAGTTCCATGTGCTTGATGTGCCGGCTACCTTCAACCTACTTCTAGGGAGATGCTGGTTCCAATACATGAAGGCTGTGTCCTCCACCTTATACCAAATGCTAAAATACCATCATGAGGGAGGAGTTACTACCGTTTTTGGGAATTCATAGATTCAACCACCGCTAGAGGTAACTACACCTTTTCTGGAAATCAATCGTGGTGATGAGGATGTATTTCTTTTAGGTTTCACTCTAGTGGAAGCCCAGGTGGTATAGACAATCTTAGCCGCGGATGAAGGCATGTATGTCAGTGCTCAATCCATTTATTTCATGAATAAATTGCAGCATATTCCTAGGATGGGGCTAGGAAAGAATGGGAGAAAAGGTGTTGTGATGTTATCTGATGTGCCGCATAATCCATATAACTTTGGGTTAGGTTATGTACCCACCAAAGAGGACTGGGGAAAGAAAGGAGAAGGAAAGAAGAAGAAATGAGAGAAAGGGCCAAAGCCAAGAGAGCCTAGAAGCACTACAAGCTAGTTCACTGGCCAATCTGAGGAACATTGAATAGGCACTTTATTAGAGAAGGAGAGGATTTCCTCTTGTGTGGCTTTTCGAAGCCTTGGGTGGATTCCTTAACAAAACAATGTTTCCCCGGATTCGAAATCTTCTTCGACCACCAGCTTTAAGATAGTCATGAAGAAGGGCATGATCTAAGTATCAACGCCGCCCATTGTAAAGATGACGATTCAAACGTTAGTGAGGTTAGAGTAGGGGCAACATTGGCTGATCTCTTGACAGATCCTGAGACCAGTACGGAGAACTTGGGGGATACCTTTACTGTTTCTATGATTGGAGAGGAACCGGTTATGGACTTCACCAGTTACATTCTAGATGGATCAAGGGTGCTACGCCTCACTTAGCAGTTGGAGAAGGGCTTTATTGCCAGTTCAGAATCGAATGATGAGCCTAAGTCTGATTCCACCGAGTCTGTTGAGTTAGAGTTAGATTCGAGTCAATTTGGTGAGTCAGAGTCTGGCACTTCCGGGGGTGGTAACCCTGGTGTGAAGGTCCTGTCTAGGTCCTCTTTTACTTTTTCTTTCGAGTCTATTATAACCAAGGAGTCAAAACTTTTGAATGAGAATGCTACAAATTCCATTTACTTCTTTGTGCCATTAATTTATTACATTGACCAAGATTTTTAAAATTTTAACGAAAATGAAGAGGAAGAAATTCCTCTGGCTTTGAAAAACTTGATTAATCAAGTGGAGGAAAGGCATGCTAAGCCTTGCATAGATGAGATCATTGCAATTAATGTGGGTACTGAGAAGGATCCCCGCTTGGTCCAAATCGGGTCCACGTTGTCTCCAGAGGAACGCGAGCGTTAATCGCTTTATTAAAAAATTTCAAAGACGTTTTTGCATGATCCTATGAAGACATGCCTAGAATCGATCCGGAGATTGTACAGCACCAGATCCCTCTCAACCCCGAGGCCTAACCTGTCAAGCAGAAACTCTGTAGAATCCATCCAGATTGGGCACTGAAGATTAAAAAGGAAGTCACCAAGCAGATTAACGTCGGATTTTTTATGGTGTCTGAATAATCGACTTGGTTGGCCAACAATGTTCCAGTTCCAAAGAAAGATGGTAGAATCAGAGTTTGCATCGACTTTTGGGATTTGAATAAGGTTAGTCCTCAGGATGACTTTCTGTTGCCGCACATTGATGAATTGGTAGACTTCACTGCCGGCCATGTCTTGCTGTCATTCATGGATGGGTTTTTGGGGTACAACCAGATCTTGATGGCGCCTGAGGATAGAGAAAAGACTGCGTTCATCACTCCATGGGGTACCTACTACTATAGGGTCATGCCATTCGGGTTGAGGAATGCCGAGGCTACATATGTGAGGGTTGCAACCACCATCTTGCACGACATGATCCACAGAGAAGTCGAGGTGTATGTGGATGACGTGATTGTAAAATCCAAAGAGTGAGAAGGCCATTACATCGCACTGGAAAAGTTCTTTGAATGGATCAGGGAGTACAGACTAAAGTTGAACCCACAAAAATGCACTTTTGGGGTGACTGTGGAGAAAATACTGAGTTTTCTGATTACGCAGAGTGGAATTGATGTAGATCCATCTAAGATCAAGGGCATCTTAGAAATGCCACCACAAAGGACTGAAAAGCAGGTGTGTGGCTTTCTGGGAAAAGTAGAATTCATAAGACGGTTTATCTCAAAATTAACCTTGACTTGTGAACCACTATTTGGTCTCTTGAAAAAAGGGAAGAAGTTTCGATCGGATGATCGATGTCAGTTCGCCTTCGAACAAATTAAGCGGTACCTTCAGAATCTGCCTATATTGTCACCAGAAGAATCAAGGAAACCCTTGGTCATGTATCTGACGGTGGCAGAGTCAACCATGGGATGCATATTAGCACAATAATCAGATACTAAGGTGGAAAAGGCCATTTACTATCTGAGCAAGAAGATGTTGGATTATGGGACCTGCTACACTCCTCTGGAGAAGGCTTGCTTAACTTTGGTTTGGGCCACTAGGAAATTGAGACACTACCTGTTAGCCCACTCCGCAATTCTAATGTCGAGATTAGATCCCATTAAATATCTCTTTGTGAAACCCGCACTTATGGGTAGGCTAGCTCGTTTGTTGCTTCTTCTCTTCGAATTTGACCTCAAGTACGTCACTCGCAAGTCAGTCAAAGGAAGAGTAGTAGCAGAATATCTTACAGACCACCTAGTGGAAGGAGATGAAGCAGTAGAGTACCTGT
Source organism: Camellia lanceoleosa (assembly GCA_025200525.1). Classification (NCBI taxonomy): domain Eukaryota; kingdom Viridiplantae; phylum Streptophyta; class Magnoliopsida; order Ericales; family Theaceae; genus Camellia; species Camellia lanceoleosa. Next base: position 59,212,731 of record CM045762.1, read on the forward strand.
TCCTAAATGAGGAGATTCTACAAATAGAAGAGGAAGCATGGACAATGTACTTTGATGGAGTGGCTAGTCAATATGGTTATAAGATAATTGTGTTGCTTATAGCACCTGATGATTCCCATATGCCCCTAGCTTTCAAACTCCGATTCAAAGTATCTAACAATAAAGCAGAGTACGAGGCATCGATCGCAAGATTAGAAGTTGACCTAGAACTAGGGCCAATAAGATTGGACATCATCGAAAACTCAAACCTGGTTGTTTCTCAAGCCAATGGAGATTGGAAGGTCAAATAAGAGAAAAGAAAAGTTAATCACCAGACCCTGGACATTCTAATTCCAAGGTTTGAAAAACTGACATTTACACATCTGCTAAGAGAGAACAATCGGTTTGCTGATGCATTGGCAACTCTATCCTCCATAGTAGACATACCGCTTGGGCTTGAGATGCGTCTAATTATCATTAAACAGAAGTATGCACCTGCTTATGAGACAATAATCGTAATAGACGAAATTCAAGACAAGAACCCCTGGTATCATGACATTTGGAACTTTCTGGAGAAGATTTGTACCCACTAGGAGCAAATGCCAAGGATAAATGAGGAATACAGCGTCTGGCCATTCAGTTCATTATCTGTGGACGTAAGTTGTACAAGAGAGGGCATATAGAAATGCACAAGCTTTGCATTGAAGAAGAGGAGTCAAAACGTCTCATGGAGGTCATCCACGAAGGAGAGTGCGAAGCACACATGAATGATGTGATGCTAGCTAGCAAGATCCTCAGGCAGGGATATTATTGGTCAACCATAGAGGAGGATTGAATCAACTTTGTTTGGCGATTCCATAATTGTCAAATCCATGCTAATTGCATGAATATCCCAATGTCGAAGCTCTACAATATGACTTCGCCATGGCCTTTCTCAGTCTAGGGAATTGATATCATCGGAACAGTCTTGCCAAAGGGTTCAAATGGACATGAGTTCATTTTAGTGGCGATCGACTATTTTACCAAGGGGGTGGAGGCACAGTCATATTCGGTGTTGAAAGAGTCACATGTGGCCAAGTTCATCAGGAACGACATCATCTACATATATGGGGTGCCAAATGAGATCATATTGGACAATAGCTCACACTTCAAAAAGAAGGTGGTGGATTTTCTTGAGAAGTACAACATGGCTTTTCACAAGTCATCAACATATAGACTATAGACTAATGGAGTCATTGAAGCTACAAACATGAATATCAAGAACATCCTACGAAAGATGGTGGAAACCTACAAAGACTGGCCAGATAAATTTTCTTTTGCACTCTGGGGCTATAGAATGTCAAATCAAACGTCTACGGGGGCGACCCCCTACTCTTTAGTATATAAGATGAAAGTTGTTTTGCCGATCGAGATTGAAGTACTGTCATTGAGAATCATGGTTGAGTGTCAGATAGCAGAGGCAAATTGGCCACAGAATAGATTCGAAGAATTGATGTTTTTGACGAAATAAGGTTGAAGGCTGTGGACCCGACCTTCTTTGTGCGCCCCCCTTTTGGAGAAGGCGCGAATTGGTCATCCTACAGTTCAGACTCCTATCACGGTTCTGAATCTAATCTCACAAAGTGCAACGTGAGACTGATAAACACCAAAGAGTCCAAATCTGGCAATTGGTTTTGGAAAATCAATTTTGAATGAAAAAGCGCCAAACATGGATTGCTTTGCTAGATTATAGAGTGCCCACCTAAATATTTTGTTTTTGGGAAATTTAGAAAACCCTGACTCGTGCCAAAGCCCGTATGCCCGTCATCACCAAAGTTGCTTCGGCTCGGGAACTTGGGTACAAGAGGGGAAGGTCCTGAAATAAGCACCCCCGCAGGCCCGCTAATAATCGGCCTCTACTAAGCATGATATGTTGTTTTACAAACACATGTGTTCTTGTTCCGGTTATTAGCTAACTTACTATGTGATGCGCACATCATACAAGTATAGACTAAATCGCAAGAATTGGAACAAAATAATTCATGTTTGTTTTCAAAAATGGTTTGAAAATATCACTCGTAAGTGGGCTAAAGAACGGATTTGCCACCAAACATGATGGGCTTGAAACATGATTTTACCACTTCGCAAAGTGGGCTTAAAACTCACATTTGATGAATTATCCCAATTCAAGCAACAAAGCCTCCATCCACAGGCATTCATGCAGTTAAGCATATAAGCAAATAGCCTCATGGCAAGCGTGCTAAACATGGCAACACTTACACTCATGGAAGTATGCTAAAGTGTAAAGACTTACAGTGTACTCTAAGCCAAAACAAAAGATAGTTAGAAATATGCATGATCCTAACTTTGTTCAAATGCCTAATACAACACATGCAATAATGTAACTAATAGGCTTGGCTATCTAAGATGGCATGTGAATGCAACATTTTGATAACATGCTTTGAAACACGTATTCAAATAAGTGTATTGAAATACAATGCAGTTTCAATGATGCGCCGAGCCCGGTGCATGCAATACAAATGAATGATGCAAACATGCGAGCATAAAGTATGATAATCAAAATATGCCCTAATCTAACCACCGAAAGTGGATAAATAAAAGGGAGAAAGAGGTGGGGTTGGAAGACATGCACACACACACGCACCCTTATTACAACAATACGCCTTCGCGAAGGAGGGTCCGAATGAACAAGCTAAGCTAGCTATGCTAAACTAAGCTACTTATTACAACACAACTAATTAACTATTCTAGCTAATTAAGTATTACAACTCGAATGAATTAATTAAACACTTAATTAATTAATTACAAAAAGACTAAGCTAATGAACTAATTAGCTAAGCAATTTATATGAACGGCCTTGGGAAGCAAGGGATGCATGTATGTTCGGTAGGCTTCCTCCTGAAAATCCACCACCTTGCCTCTAGATGCCTCTGTTTGCACATCTTTGGACATCTGAAAATTATGCTAACTTCCATACTGCTTCTGTTTGATCCCAAGAACATGTTGAGGGCTGATCAGCTAGAAATGGTGGCCATCGGCCACTATTGACGGCCGGTCGGCTAGTACATGTGGCCGGTCGGCCACTACTTCCATGAAATTACTCATTTTGCTACAACAGAGAGCAAACAAAGGCACGACAATGTATTTGCAAGGAAATGTGTGTACTGCCACTCTCCTCATCATGTCCTAAGCTCAAAGGAGAGTGACACTTGGCTCTCAAGCCATCAATCAAGCACCTCAATGCATGATGGCCCAAAAACCAAGCTTGTACAAGCTTAGTGAATGCACAAACAATTCACATAGAGCCTCCACCCTATCATGCATGATCAAGGGTGACGGCAACCAAGAAATGTAACACATTTCGTCACTTTAAGTATGAAACGTCTCACATTTCTTGTGTTTAGATTAACGTCCGATCCAAACACATGCAATGCAACACACATGTTTATCTTGCACATGTTTTACTTGGTCCATTTTGGTTACACATTTTACATTACCGATTAGTCCTTTGACCGATTAGTCCAATGTGAAAGTCCTCCAATGAGAGGCGTCAACCAAAAGGGTGGTTTAAGACATGAGAGGGATTATGCCTTTGAGTATGAGGAATCCTCAAAAGAGGGTTAAAGCCATTTGAGCACAAACCCTACCTCATGCTTAAACACAACCTTAAGGTCAAACAACCCTTAAAACAATTTGAAAAAAAAAATGAAGAAGTGGGGGAGGTTGCAGATGATTTTTAGTGCTGAAATGGCATGACAAATAAGACCATAACATGCAAACAACTCATGTACAACATGTTAAAAGCCAAAAACATTGAAACTAGTGAAGGACACAACACTAGAGGCATGCAATACAATACTCAAATGACCAAACCGGCTCAAAACAGAGCTACCTCATGCCAAAACAGTGGCACAAACATGCTGAGACTTACACACAAAAAGCAAGAAAAACATGCTCGCATGCCGGCTCACAAACATGGCATAAAGCATAACTCCCAAAAGCAATATAGAGTGGAATATGTGAGAGTGTGACAGTGATACATGCTCTAAAATTACATACAAAATGATGCCATGGCATGCAAACAACCCAAGCAAAGCATGCTAGAGGACTCAAAATACAAAGTTAGCTAAAGCAACTACACTATAGCCACGCAAGGCAAAGCATATATGGCCAAGACCACCCAAAATAGAGCTAAAGCATGCTAAAATAGTAGCCAAAATGTGTTGGAGTTAAGTTGACACAAGATAGAATGATAGGCTAAATCATCACACATGCTAGGCTACTAAGCAAAATTACACTACAAGTGCAAGATGCAAGCAACAAGTGACTAAACTAGACAAAATAGAGTTTAAACATGTTAAAATATTGCCAAAAACATGCTTGAAGTGAGCTAACATAAGCTATTAAAACATGCTACTTTGTAATGTTAACAAGGCATGGCATAGAGAGACAACGAGGGGAAGTCATCCCCTCCCATTTTGGACCTCAAAAGTAACTTTCTACCATTGAAATTCCTTCTGAATTTAGTGGCTTTAAGGCCAAGAGGATGGACTCAAATGCTCTTAAAAGAAGGCTCAAAAGGCTTTACAAGCCAAAGGGCAAAGGTGGGAAAGCACCCCCTAACCAAACAAGGCTTAAACCACCATTTTAAAACCTCAAAATCAGAGTTTTTTATGGTTGAAAAACCAAGTCAAAATAGCTTAAAGAGATGGCAAAACACTTAGTTAAAGCAAGGCTTCAAAGGGACAAAGCCTTACCCTCGAAGCATAACAGCAAAACAGGTCTTCTTCTGAGCCAAAACCAGCTTTAGGAACTCCAAAATGGCCTTAAGGAATCTCAGCTCCAAGATAGGGATGTTTGATCAAGGGGTTGTATGCAAAATTGTAGAGAAAACTCACTTTCAAATACAATATATATAGAGAGAGAGAGAATTCCAGAGAGAGAAATTTTAGCTCCGAAATTTTTGTGACCCCCAAAAATAGGGGAGAGGCCTCCCTTTATATAGAAAAACAAGCCAAAAGCTTGTTTCCATCCCTCCATTATGGAGGATGGCTTCAGTGACCAACAACTGGCATATAAAATATCTGAAAAAGGAGAAAAATGGTCGACTGCCATTAGTAGTGGCCGACCGGCCACACATGTAGCTGATCGGCCATCAATCTGGCCAATCGGCCACCACTAATGGCCGGCAGGCACAAGACATGGCCGATGGACACTGGGGATGGCCGACAAGCCATCCTCTCATCCAGATTCAAAGTAACAAGCCCTTGGTCCACAACCAAGCACAAAACAAACAAGTTGAGAGGTTTTAAGGTAAGGTGCTCAACCGAGACCTTCAGAGACTCAAAATGAACACGAGCATACACAATCATTAGGTTTGACTCAAAAATTCAATAAGATGAAGCCACCGACTTTCTTGGGTGGAATTTAACCTTTAAATGTTGAAACATGGATGCTATAAACTAAAAAGTTATTTGAAGTCTTTCCATGTACTAAGACTTAGAAAGTTTTATTAGCCACTTACACTTTAAAAGATGAAGCCCGACGTTGGTGGATGCTTATCCGTGATAGCAGTAGGACTTTGACTTGGGATTAATTTAGAGAGATCTTTTATGAGAAATACTTCCCTCAGTGTTTCCGGGATAGAAAAGTGTCTGAATTTCAAGAACTCATGCAAGGCAAAATGCAAGTTCACTAAAGGAGGGCTAGAGTATGAAATGTCAAATGTCAATAGCAGAGTATGAAATGTCAATAGCCCATTTTGCCCCACACATGGTAGATATAGATTATAGAAAAGCTCAAAAATTAGAAGGAGGGCTAGATCTAGAAGTGTTTGATCTGGGTTATGTGTTGAAACTACCCAAATACGTAGATGTGCTTGATAGAGCCCTAATGGCTAAAGCCAACTTGGTCGCAATGAAATAGACTAAGGCCCCAACAACTGAATAGAGAGGTAAGGGCTCCAAATTCAATTTTAAAAAGGGTCATTCATGTACAATGAATAAGCAAAACACGGGGTCTACTAGCAGCTCAAGTCAAAGTAGTGGATCTGTACCTACTTGTTCTGAATGTGGAAGAAGACATAAGGGTATTTGTTATCACGCAATGGGTGCCTATTTTAGGTGTGGTAAAACTGGCCACAAGATGAGGGATTGTTCTGTGGGGTCCGAACATGCCAACTATCCAGTTGTAAGTTCAGTTGGATTTGCTTCTGCATCAAGAACGAATACAAGCGCTAACACTAGGAGAGAAACCTTAAGGTAGGGATGAGTATTTGCACTTGTGGCTGGTGATGTGCAGAACATCGAATTGGTGGTGTCGGGTATAGTCCATATTTGTGCTCAAAACACATATGTATTAATAGATTAAGGATCCACTCATTCATTTGTATCACATGCTTTTCCCCGAAAGTTGACTAGACTTTTAGAATCTCTAAATTATTTGTTGTCAGTATCTACACCATCTGGAGGTTCTCTGTTATGTGCTTATATGTATCATGCGTGTGACATCATGATTGGGGATGTATTATTATATTTTGATTTGCTGCCCATGGACATTACTCACTTTGATTGTATTTTGGGTATGGATTGGTTGACCAAATATTGTGCTACCATTGATTGTGTGAATAAATATGTTGTATTTTGACCACTTGGTTTGTTTGAGTTTATGTTTTGTGGGAATGGTATAGTCCCCCCTCTGTACTTGATTTTTTCTATGAAGGCTGCTAAATTATTGAGAAAAGGTTGCCGGAGTTATTTGTGTTATGTTCTGAATATGACTACTGATAATGTTAATGTCGAGAGCATCCCTGTAGTCAATGAATTTTTTGATGTATTCCCTAATGATTTTCCCGGTGATCTGATAAATAGGGAAATTGAATTCACCATCGATGTAGTGCCTGGGATACAACCTATTTCCAGTACCCCATACAAAATGTCAACCTCTAAATTAAAAGAACTAAAAGTCCAACTTCAAGAATTGTTAGACAAGAAATTGACATTGGGGTGCCCCAGTTCTATTTGTTAACAAGAAAGACGAGTCTTTGAGGCTATGTATTGACTATCAAGAATTGAATAAAGTAACTGTCAACAACAAATATCTTCTACCCCAAATAGATGACCTATTTGACCAGCTTCAAGGAGCCCAAGTGTTTTCCAAAATTGACCTTAGATCTGAATACCACCAATTAAAAGTTAAAACAGAAGACATAGAGAAAACCGTTTTGCAGACGAGATATGGGCACTATGAGTTTTTGGTAATGCCATTTGGAGTAACAAATACATTAGCCGCCTTCATGGACCTGATGAATAGAGTGTTTAAACAATTTCTTGATGAGTTCGTTGTCGTGTTCATTGATGATATATTGATTTATTCTAAAAATAGGGAAGAACATGAAAATCATCTGAGAATTGTGCCACAAACCCTGAGAGAAAAGAAACTTTATGCAAAATTCTCCAAATGTGAATTCTAGCTTGATAGTGTGACTTTTCTAGGGCATGTGATCAATAAAGAAGTCATATTAGTTAACCCACAAAAGATTAAAGCTATTATAGACTAGCCAAGACCGACAAATGTATTTGAAGTTAGAAGTTTTCTGGGACTTATTGGCTATTACAGAAGATTTGTGAAAGACTTCTCCAAACTTGCCATGTCATTGACACAGTTGACACAGAAAAATGTGCTGTTCGATTAGAATGATCAACGAGAGTTAGCCTTCCAAGAATTGAAGACTAGATTGGTGACCGCACCGACTCTGACCTTGCCTAATGGTATAGACGAATTTTAGATTTACAGTGACGCTTCATACAAGGGCCTAGGGTGTGAATTAATGCAGAATGGGAAAGTAATTGGATATGCTTCGCGAGAACTCTGACCACATGAAAAGAATTATCCGACCTATGTCCTTGAACTTGCAGCTGTGGTTTTTGCTTTGAAAATCTGGCGCCATTATCTGTATGGAGTAACTTGTGAAGTGTATACTGATCATAAAAGCTTGAAATATTTCTTTACTAAAGAAGAATTAAGCATGAGACAAAGAAAATGGTTAAAGTTGATTAAAGATTATGACTTGCAGATTTTGTACCATCCAAGAAAGGCAAAATACAGTTACAGATACTTTAAGCTGAAAGCCTTTTGGGAATTTGTCATGTTTGCTCACTGGCCAGAAAGAATTGTTGTGTGATCTGGAAAGAAATGAAATTGAAGTGATTTTGTGTGAACATGGAGGAGTTCTAGCCGCCATTTCTGCACAACCGGCCATAGTTAAGGAAGTTAAAGAAAAGCAATAACAAGATGAATTTCCGAAAAAGATTTTTCATGAGATTTGTTCAAAATTGAAGCCTAGATTTGTGTTCGAAGACAATGTTCTAAAATTTGAAGGAAGACTTTGTGTACTGGATTGTTCTAAATTAAGAAAGCTGTATCATGACCGAAGCTCATAACTCCAAATTTGCTATGCATCCGAGGAACACAAAAATGTACAAAGATTTGAAACAGAACTTCTGGTGGCCTGGCATGAAAAAGTTTATTGCTGACTTTGTAGCTAGATGTTGACATTGCCAACAAGTGAAAGCCGAACATTAATGACCCGCTGGATTACTTCAGTCGTTTCCAATACTGGAATGGAAATGGGAGCACATTATGATGGATTTTATTAATGGATTGCCTCGCTCTGCCCGAGGTATGGATTTTATTTGGGGGTTATTGTTGATCATTTAATTAAGTTTGCTCACTTTTTGCCTATGAAGACTTTTTATAATGTAGACAAATTAGTTAAAATTTATGTGAATGAGATTTTGAGATTGCATAACGTGCCAGTATCTATTGTATCTGACAGAGATCTTAAGTTCACTTCAAGATTCTGGCAGAGTTTGCAACAAGCTTTGGGGATAGAATTGAGATTGAGTAGCGCTTATCACCTACAGACAGATGGCCAACCAGAAAGAACGATACAGACCTTGGAAGATAAGCACAAAATGTGTGTATTGGATTTCCAAGGAAATTAGGAAACCTATATGCCCTTGGCCAAGTTTTTGTACAACAACAGCTATCACTCAAGTATCGGAATGGCTCCTTATGAAGCGTTTTATGGTAGAAAATGTCGATCTCCGATTTGCTGGGCCGAAGTAGGCGATAGGCCGTTGTTGGGACCGGAGCTTGTGTAAGAAACAACTGAGAAAGTGAAACTGATTCAATAACATTTGAAAACCGCCCAAAGTCGCCAAAAAGAGTAATGAGGATATTCGGAGGAGAGAGAGGGAATATGAAGTCGGTGACTATGTGTTTATCAAAGTGACTCCATTGAAAGGGCAAACTCGATTTGGGGTTAAAGGAAAATTGGCACCACATTATATTAGGTCATTTGAAATTGTTGAGAAAATCAATCCAGTGACGTACCGAGTAGCCTTACCTCCAGTTATGGAAAATATGCATAATATTTTTCATGTTTCAATGCTTTAAGAATATCTACGAGATCCACTCCATATGATTGAACCAACAGTTGTACTTTTCAAAGATGATTACATGTATGAAAAATGGCTAATCCAAATTGTCAATCGAAGAATCAAAAGATTGAGGACCAGGGAAACTCCATTAGTGAAAGTAGACTGGCAAAATCACGGAGGGATGTATGTGACTTGGGAAACTGAAGAGGATATGATGAAGAGATACCTTGAATTGTTTCTTTTGAACCTAATATTCTTCCAGAACGAAGGTAATTCGAGTTTAGAGGACCAAACTCTTTAAGGGGGAAAGACTGTAACAAACCCGACCTGTGATTAGCATATAATCTTTGATTAAGAATGCCTAATAAGTAATTAAGATGAAATTCTACATTAGTTGCATATGTTATATGTTATTTGCATTTATATCTATCTGTTGTAGAAAGATTTGTCTGTGGTTTTGTTTCATTATGTGAATCGAAGGCCTTATCAGCATCTGATCATAAAATTTACTTGGTTTATGTTTTATTTAGAATTTTTAGAACATTATGATGGGTTCAATTGAAATTCAATTCAGAACCAAATAATTAGAATAAAACAAATATAAGTATTTAATCTAAGCAAGAATTAATTAATTCCACTTATGGTAGCTATATAGGCTCAATGTTGTCTCATACCACCACTATACACACTTCGTCATCTTTTTGTCATCAAAACGTAAGAAGAGAGAAAGAAGGAGATATTGAAGCTTGAGAAAGAAAAAAGAGAGGGATTGCTAGTCAATTGAAAGACATTGGAAGAGTTATGTAAGAAATTCCTAGAATTCAAAGAATTGGGAACTCTAGATAAGAATTGTATAACTAAAGTTTGTATTCAAGACGTTAGTGTAAGAATTCTAGAGATTAAAGTGTTTAAACATGAGAATTGAGCTAGAAATGAAGGAATTCAAGTCATATCATGCATGCATGCATATTTTCTTACATTTCGAGCTTAATTTTCAAGAATTCTCACATGCATGTAGAAATTGTAGCTTAATTTTGGGAATTCATCATGTTTTCCATCATTTTACCTTTTTTTATCCTGATTTGAAGGCTTTCAATTCAATTCATTACATGCATGTTATGCTTTCAAAGTTTCAAGTTGAATTTTGGACAATTGATTTACTTTTGGACCTTGATTTTACGAAATGACCCTTAATTCTTGATGTTTTACAAGTTTAGGCATGTTTTCTCAAGTTTTGAACCCAAACGATGTGTTTTAAAGCTTTGAAATTGAGTTTTACATCTTGAACATCAATCTGGAAATTCTAGAATTCTGCATCGTCGCTCGAGCAACGGAACCTTCGCTCGAGCGACCACTCTTTGTTTTGCACTTTCACTCAAGCAACCAAAAGTTGGCTCAAGTGGAAAATTCGTGCTCCTAGTACTTTTACAGACATGAGCCTTTGCTCGAGTAAGAGAAGCTGCGCTCGAGCGACTGTGCCTATTTTTGAACCTTGGCTCGAGCTCCCAAAAGTTGCGCTCCCAGAAGTTTTATAGAATTTTGTAGTCCGCTCGAGCAACCAAAGTTACGCTTGAGTGAAGGCCCTATTTTCATAAATTTTGGCATCCTCATTGCGTCTTAGGCATTCCTAAGCCTTAATTAAGACATAATAATGAGGACAAGAGTTACAAACACACTATGATAGAAAAGAAACGAGTTAAGTGATTTCAGAATGTGTGTTTCAAAGTGTATCTGCTTTGTGTTCGTGTAGGTCACGTGCCTTAGCTGTTTGGTTTATTTGATTCATCTGATCTACTATTGGAGCCATCAATGAGTAATAACTCTGTAAAGTTATGTTTAACTTTAATTATTTTCTGTTGACATGAAATGATCAGTTTTCTGAAATGTTATGTTTTGTATGAATGAATGATTGTCCAAGTTTCTGAAATGTATTCGTGGCGTCGTTAGCATCATATGATATCCATCCCTTTATGGGTCATCGGAATGCCTTTATGGCTGTCCCTCATGGGTCATTAGAAACGTCTCTGTGTATATGAATCATTGGAATACCTTTATGGCCGTCCCTTTATGGGCCATCGGATTTGTTAACGCTAATGGATATATGACGTATGATCATGTGAAATATATGAACTTTGAACAAGAATATGAATATGTATTTGTTTTGAATATGAATCTGAATTTTGAATTTGTTATAGATATTATTCATTAAAACCTTTACTTTGTTATTATTCATCGGGCTCCAGCTCACCGTATTATTTATGTATGTAGGTGATCAAGCGTATGACCAGGCCTAAGCTGCTGCCTGGAGGTCAATGTTCTCCAACCAACCACAATGCCTCCTGTGGAGGTTTCGAAACCTGCTTGTGGTCAATATTTTGTGATCCAGGATTCCGTTTAAGTTTTCTTTTCTTTTATTTGTATGTTGGGCTAAGTCCAATTTTGGTTATCTGTAAGTGAAGTGACGTAAGACTGTTGCGTATACGATGTCACATTTATGTATATTAAGTTTTAAATTTTCTGTCCTATGTATGATTACACAGCTCAATGGACGTTATTTGTTTGTATTTACTTCCACTGGCCCCTGTATTTTGTTTAATTCATCCAGATGCATTTTTAATCCTAGGATTACTGGCTGGTTACGACATTAAACCTTTAGGGATGGGTTTGGGTTGTGACAACTATCATACCCGAGGAGGCTAAACCCTTTTGAGGAGCACGAAAAACCAACTACAAATGCAATGAAATTTTTTGATAAGGACCAAATGATATATGTGAAGGCTACTATAAGGAAAGAATTGTACTGTGACAAACAAAGGTGTAAATGCAATGTACAATGATACCCTTGATATCTTCATTGCCATTGATTTGTCAAGCAACAAATTTAAAGGCAATATTTCAGATCTATTAAAAACCTTAATGGGTTCCAACTACTCAACCTTTCAAACAATGATACAAGTGGTCAACTCCCGACATGCTTGGGGAACCTAACAAACCTTGAATCGTTGGACCTTTCTCAAAGCAATATCTTAGGAGAAATCCCTCAACAAATAGCACTTCTTACTTTCCTTGCTTTCTTAAAAGTTTCAAATAACCATCTCACCAGACTCATTCCACACACTACTAGAAATAGGACTTTTTGTGTTTATCTTTTTGCGACTGATTGTTTGGCCATCGCTAAAAAACCACTTTCTACGTTAAAATTTCATTTTATTTTAATTCTCAATCGTATTATTAACTAACTAAAAAAAATCCTTAATCTTGTAAAACTTGCCATATCCCCTTTTACTCTTATTTCCCAAATCCATTTTGCTCTCTCCCTCTGAAGACTGATCTCCAACGGTATGAACTCCCTCTCTCTCTCTCTCTCTCTCTCCCCACTCGCTCGACTCTGTCTTTGGACTCTTCATCTAAATTTTATTGTTCATTTGAAGATTTTGATCAATAGTTGATGAAGATTTCAAGATTTCGATCGATTATTGATGAAGATTTGAAAATTTTGATCGATTCATAATCGGTAAGCCTAATTTCTATGAATGAATCCAACTCTCTCTCTCTCTCTCTCTCTATTTTATCTATTAGTTGTGTTTAATGATTTCAATATTTTGTGATGTGGAGGTTTTAGGGAGGTTTTAGTTACCTCCTCTTCATTTTTTATTGAATTTCAATATTCTGTTGAATTTCATTCAATCTTAAAAACAATAGAGGTATTTGACCCTCTTGGAACAATCTCTCTCAACTCTTACTGTTTCTACTGTGATTTCAGCTGTTATAGCCATCTGTGTTGTGTTGATCCCGAATTGTTGATTCAATTTCCTATACACACCAGTATGTTAGATAGTTTCATGAATTAGGAATAGTGATGATTAAGGAAAACTTGTAAAATCTAGGGCTATATGGAAGGGCAATTGTTTGAATTGGCTTGGTTTTGAAAGTGTTTGGTTGCTTGAAATTATTGCTGGAATTTCTGGATCGCTAATAAGAGGTTTTCAAAACTGTTTTTATATGAATTTTCCAAAAGCACTGTATTGTCAGAACCTTAGGGAAAAATAGTGTGAAATAAATTATTATATATATATATTTGCCTTTAGATTTCAATGATTGACTTTGATTTCAGTATTTTTGAATTTTTTTGGGGGAAAATGTTAACCATCGAATGGGATCAATAATGTGGTGTTCAGAGGTCAGGTTATAGATGAAGGAGTTGGGATTTTGAACAAAAGGTGAGAGATCCAACCAAATTTATGTGAAAAAAAGGAAAAAGTTTGGTTGTATATACCTATACACATTTTTTTTGCTTATAAATTTATTTATTCTTTCGTGTTTTTTTTTTTAAACTAATTTTGGCATTTTTTAGGGGTCGATGTTTTTGGCATTTTTTGGGGGGTTGAAGTTCAAAGATTTTGCTTTGTTAAGTGATCTCTCTCTCTCTCTCTCTCTCTCTCTCTCTCTCTCTCTCTGATGCTTTGAATTGAAATGCTTGATCTTTTGGGTTGGGAGATTCAAGTGATATATTTGTTCTTTAATGTGTTGTCTATTTGTATGAAATGTTGTAGTTTTGATTTTCATAGCTACACTAACATCTCCGTATTGTCTTATAGATTTTCATGTGCTTTAAACATTCTCTACATTCTTCCAATCAAGTCTCTTTAACCTTCGTAGTGACAAACTTAAGACTGTATAGGTAATAAGTTTTGTAATTATATGTGCTTATGGGTTCAATGGATGCCTTAAATATCCTGTTTACTTTTTTTTTTTCTTCTTCCCTCCCCCCTCCCCCTGATGGGTTTAATTGGCATGCATTTTATGGAGTTGAAGTGACAACAACCCTAACATATATTTAATCAATTTACTACTAAAATCTGAAGCTTTGTAGGTGAGATCAAGAGTGTGTTAGCTTTAGTTTTGCCATTTTTCCTGCTAGAATATTATATAAACAATTCAAATGTTGTGGTCTATAAATAAATATATATAGCATTGAAGTCAAAATTCTTCCCTTCTGGGGGGGGGGGGGGGTTCTCATTTGTTTGAAAACAAATGAAATCACCAATTTTCTGCTTCCCAAAATTCTAAAAATTTTGGAATTGACTCCACTTTTATGAAAACGAAATCAATATACCAAACAAATTTTGTTTCTAGTTTCCAAAAAAAAAAAAAAAAAAAAAAAAAAAAAAAAAAAAAAAAAATTTGAAAACAAAGACAAAAATAGAAAACAGAAGTGTCAACTAACAACCCCTATTTTTAAGTCCCAATGCATAATTTTGGCTTTACTCACCTATGAAACTTTTATAGCTACAACCTTAATTTCATCTTCCTTCAATAACAATACTCCTTTACCTAGCAAGTTTTCCTAAATTCTATTACTTGGAATCCATAAACCAACGAGAAGTTAATTTGATTTTAGTAGACACTTGGCAACCAACGTAAGCTCTGTTTGCAGCAACAACACATGTTGCAAGTGGTCTATAAAATGAGCTTGTTTAAGAAGGTTGTATGGTGCTCTCTAACTTCTCAAAGATGTCAGTCTCTTTGTCCATTCTTATTTTTTGACACATCATTTGAGTGTCTAACTTTTACTTTGTGTATGCATATCAAAATCACTTTGTTTTTGTGCGAGAATGAAATTATACCTTTTGGTTGTATGTTTACTAAGGATAATCAAATTTTTTTTTTACTGAACTGCACCTTTATGATATCTTTGATATTTTTTTCTCCTCCATTTTCTGTAATTGTTCTTTGTATTCATGCAGCGTATCAAGATTGAAGGGATTAAGAATGACCCATGGTTCTGACAGAACTATGTAGCTGTTAAACAAGGAGAAAATGAAGACGAGAATTTGGATGATGTTCACAGAATTTTTGATGACATCGAGGTTGTGCCCCCCCCTCCTCCTCCTCCTCCTCTTCTTTTGCTTTGCATACATAGAGCTATCACAATGCTAGAATTTGAAGTTTTTTCTATTGTTATCAACAAATATTATGATAAAAATCTCATGACTTCTATCGCAGGAACCATATCATGATGCTCTTCAATATTTGTCTACTGCCTATCCATGCTCTTCAATAATATATTTTTTTCCAAAGTCTGTATGGTTATATTGGTAGTTTTTGGTATTTTGCAGGATCAATATATAACTGAGCAATCCACAACTAGTGAGAGTGGGCCCTTAATAATGAATGCATTTGGGATGATTACCCTTTCTCAGGGGTTGAATCTTTCAGCCTTGTTTGACAGGCGTCAGGTACAGTTACATACCTTCTATTTTGGAACTAGAGCATCACTTAATCTCCCATAATTCCTCTATTTGTTCTAGTTTTTGTTATTCATTTGGGTAGTACTATCATAAACTTCATACTTGCTGGAATTGATAACTTAAACTTATAGCTCCTGCTAATGACTATAACATTCCAAGTACTACATTTTTTGGTACAATGCTAGAGATATTTCATTCAAGTAAAATATGTGCTTATCACAAGGGTCACTCCCTGTTTGTAGTATATTAATATTGAAGTGTTTATTTCTCGTGCTTTTTATGTGAAGTAGACTTGTTCATTAACTATTTTCCTTCTAACTATTTAGTAATTGGAGGGCAATCAATTTTATTAATCTTTGGCAAGATTATGTAAAGAGGCAAACTTGTTTTGTTTCCTGCCAACTAGCTAAGCTTATAATTTCAACTATTGAAGCTGTTGCAAAATCAATGGGTCTCAAGGTCTATACACATTATTACAAGGTATAGTTTCTAATATATTTTGTAGTTGATCTTACCTTGATGCTTCCCCTTGAATTCTTTATTCGAATGATGATAACAAATCATCAGTTGCAACTATTTTTGCCATGTAAATGTAGATTTCCTATTTCGAAATATGGAGCCCATTTTCAGTTAGAGCTGCCCTACTTTTTTCTTTTTCACTATGTCTATGGGTTTGTGGTGGTTAATTTATTTTTATTTTTATTTTTATTTTTTCTTGTTCCTTCAAGTTATCTTTGGGAGAAAGACACATGTTGAGTCCTTTTGGTTGTAGTTTGACTTTTAGTAGATTTGGTTGGTTTAACTCTGTACTGGATGCGTTTTACATGTGGGATTGTTGGTTTCTCGATCTGTTCAATTTGGGTCTTGAAGCATAGTAGATTGATGGGAAGCTCTGTCATTGACAACTGGATTCGTGAGGCAAAGGACTTGACTATTAGCTTTGGGAATGACCATGTAGAGCGACCGGTATAATTTCTATTAACTGTTCACATTTTCCGTAGTTTCAAGCTCTAAATAATTTGCATTGTTCAATTGCTTATGTGTGGGATCTAGTTTTAAATTTTTGGAATATTTTATATATCAATTCACCTCTATGGGCATTTGGTGGGGATTTGAGAAATCAGATGGGACAATGAAGATATTGTCAATGAATTTTGAAGATAAAAAGTGACTTGTTTTGTAAATCTATTGAATTTGATGTCTCCACATTTTGTATAGTAGCAGATTGTAAAAAACCATGTATTCCAATCTCTTAACCATATATTCCAATCTCTTAGTAGTTCATCATACATACAGCTTTGCATATAGATAATTTGCCTGCTTTTATAGCCACCTAACTGGTTACCTCTTTTGGAACACAATCATTGCAAAACGAGTTTATTTGATATTGGAATATGCAACCAAGGATGAACTGTACAAAGAGCTGCAGAAGTGTACGTACTTCAGTGAAAGACATGTTGTTACTGTGAGTATCCATGTCATAGTTACTTGTTTCTTTTTTGTCATTTGACTTACAATTCCTAGTATATCTTGAGTCATGTTATTCTTTACTTCCAGAGGTTCTTTCTAGTTGGAACCCTGATAAAAAGTTACCTTGGTTCTTTTCCATCAGAGTAGTAAATTTTGATTTTTGCCTTATGTTGCATCATGAATGGGATCTGTATATTTTTCAGATTCCATGGGCAACATTATATTGACAATTTTAGTCTTGAGCATGATGCAATTGGTTCCTATTCAGCAATAATCAAGACTAAGTCTGTTATAAATGTGTCAAAGTCTACTTGCTGAAACAAAGAAGTCTAGGAAGTTAAATACCCTGAGTCATGTTAAAGGTTATAATCTTAGTGTGTTTCGTTTTTCTTATCTTTTTCTTTTTCTTTTTTTTTTTCTTTTTTTCCCTTTCCTTATTGTCCAAATTCCTGTGAAGAACAAGAACAAGAAAAAAAAAAAAAAGGCTACAAAAAGGAGTTGGAAGAGCACCTTGTATCTCTAATTGCATCATTATTTGGCAAGGACAATTGGTTATTGACAGTTTTTGTAGCTAGCTTGTTGGATTTTATGTAATTTTATAAGGAATTGCAGCTAGAATAGCATTTTTTAGAGCCTAAAATTAAATATGGTTTTGCCAAATTTGTCTCAAATAAATGGTTTGGTGCTATAATTTTCAGCAAGATCTTATCTGGTAGATTTATTTCAAAATATTGGTTGCTAGAAGCTATTATTATACTATTTATAAAATATCATTGAAAATTATTTGCGACGGTAACAAGATGGTCGCTAATACATTGTAGGCATTTTTTTTACTTTTTTGCAATGGTAAAACATCAGTCGCCATAAGTAGATTAGGTGGTCGCAAATAGTTTGTGACTACTGTTTTGCGGTCACAAAAAGTATTTGCCACCCCCACATTCGCGACCCCCATTTACCATCGAATACGCCATAGCAAAAGGTCTTTTGCAATTGTATTTCTATTATTTGCGACGGCTTATACCGGTCACAATTTTTTTTTTTTTTTAAAGTATTGACAAGGGAAGCAATTTAAAATTTGAGAACCATTCCTATGAGTGAAATCTAGGATTGTGCAAAGGTCCTTTGTCAAGGAAATGTGGAATGTCACAAGCACCACCATTGAACTCAAAACAAGATAATGATTCAGTGTTCAAAAGTACAATTGACTGGATTGTCATATATATGCATTGGATATATGAGTGGAATAGTGATCAAGACGGTTATTTATTGGGCACAAGGTATTATGAATAGTTCATAATGACTTTTGGAAGGAAACAACAGAAGTAGAGGAAGGAAAAAAGGAGGGGACGAGGAAACTGATGTTGATTAGGCAATATATTGTGAAAAGTTTTATATTGTTAGGTAAGTTTTAAGCATTGTTGAACTATTTATACAATGCTTTTGTGATCTGTTTTAGATTAAGTAATGTGACTAGCTTGTATTTATGGCAAAGACAACCAAAAAAACATTACCTGAATAATGCGCATAAAGGTAGTTTTGTAGAAAAAATTCATGTAAGTCATCTAACTTGCAAAGGCATTGTTATTATTTTTTTCTTCTTCATCGAATGACTATAGGAATTTTTTGGACTAACTTAAAACTTAACAAAACCCTAAGTCTATCTCCATCATCCCTAACAAAATCTATCAAAAATCGTCCATTTTATTTTCTTTGTGTTTATTTTATTGTCTTTGTATTCCCCTGTCTCCCTTACCTTCGTTGTATCAATGAGGACTGAGAAGTTGATGCGGGCAGGAAAGGTGTTAGGTGAGGAAATAATCAAATTTATTTGGAAACTTAGGATTATAATGCTTTCCTAATAAACTTGCTTGATTTATCTCCCCCCCCCCCTTCCCCACCCCCCCTCCCAAAAAAAAAAAAAAAACCCTATTAAGTTATTATTTATGATTTTGTTAATATTTGGTTTCCTATCTATCGATATTTATATTCATATTTGATTATGTCTCTTTGTGTTATAAATAAGGAGTGAGGCCACTTTCTCTTTATCTTTTCTATGTAGTTAAATGAATAGCTCTGTTAGATTGTTTCTTGACATAAAAAAAAAATAATAATTCCTTTGATTAGCACTGGGTTGTCTAGATCAAAGCCTGACTAATCCCCAGGGGTGCATAGACCCTCGACAAGGAGTTTCCTGTAAGTTTAGAGATGAGAAAGAAATAGGGAATGAGTGAGACCTCATCTATTTTTATATTGATAATAATACGTAATTACAGGAGTGCCATTAGGCACAAATTATGGGCCAGCCTATTACATCAATCAAGGGAAAATAAAATCAAATAAGAATAAAATATAGCAAATATTATTTCCTATTCTAACATATTCTAACACACACACACACCCTCTCAAGTTGGTACGAAGATATCTCTTATGCCCAGCTTGTTGAGAATGTCATGAAATCGTTTGCTCCCTATTCCTTTGGTGAGAACATCTGCTAGTGGGTCCCCAGTCTTCACAAATGGAGTACATATGGTGCTACTAGTGAGCTTTTCCTTGATGAAGTGTCTATCAATCTCCACATGCTTGGTTTTATCACGTTGAATTGGATTATGAGCTATGTTGATTGCCGCCTTATTGTCATAGTACAATCTCATGGGATCAGTATAATGGATCTCCAAGTCTCCCAACAATTGTCTAATCCATAGCAACTCACATACACCTTGAGCCATAGCCCTAAATTCTACCTTAGCACTAGATCTAGTAACCATATTCTGTTTCTTACTTCGCCATGTGGCTAGGTTGCCTCCAACAAATGTCCAATATCTAGAAGTTGATTATCTGTCAGTGACTAATCCAAGTCAATCCACATCAGTAAATGGCTCCACACTGAAATGTCCATGTTTTGAGAAATAGAGACCCTTTCCAGGAAAAGACTTTAGATACCTCAAGATTCTCATAACTGCCTCTAAGTGGGAATGTCTAGGAGCGTGCATAAAGTAGCTAACCATGCTCACTGCATTGGCAATGTTTGAATGTGAGTGAGATAAGTATATGAGTTTACCCACTGGCCTCTAGTATCTCCCCTTTTCTATTGGATCTCCCACTTGATCCTCACTTCATTTCTAGCCCGGTTCTAAAGGTGTATCACATGGTCTACCTCCAAGCATTCCACTTTCCTTTAGCAAGTCAAGTACATACTTCCTCTAGCATATGAAGATGCCATCCTTGGACTGAGCTACTTCAATGCCCAAAAAATACTTGAAATTACCTAAGTCTTTGATTTCAAACTCCTTGGCTAAATATTCCTTCAACCGGGAGATCTCCTCACCATCATCCCCTATCAGAAAAATATCATCAACATAAACAATCAGAACTGTGGTCTTTACCATGTAAGGAGTGTTTCACAAATAAGGTGTGATCAACTTGACTTTGCTTGAACCCATATCTCACCATAGCTTCAGCAAACCTTTCAAACTAAGTCCTAGGGGACTACTTTAGCCCATAAAGTGACTTCCGGAGCCTGCACACTTTACCTTTGGACCTAGCATCCTCAAAGCCAGGAGGAATTAATAATTTTAAAATTACCAAGATTAGGGAATAATTGTGATATCTTTCCCTTTTTATATTAATGAAGATTAATAATTACAAGGGAACCCTAAGGCATAAAATAATTACAATGGATAAATAACCCAACTGATAATATGTTATTCTAACACTCTCCCTCAAGCTGGTGCGACGATATCTCTCATGCCTAGCTTGCCTAGGATGTCATGCAATGGCTTACTCCCAACTCCCTTTGTGAGGTTATCAATGAGTTGTTCACCAAACTGCACAAATGGAGTTCATATTGAGCCACTAGTGAGGTTCTCCTTAATGAAGTGCCGATCAATCTCAACATTTGTCCTATCTTGTTGAACCAAATTGTGAGCGATGTTGATGGCTTCCTTATTATCACAGTATAACTGCATGGAGTCCATCTGATCAATACCTAGATCACTCAATAATAACTTGAACCATAAAAGCTCACACGTCCTTTGTACCATAGCTCTAAACTTAGCTTCTGCACTTGACCTAGAAACCACATTATGTTTCTTACTCCTCCAAGTAACTAGGTTGCCTCTAACAAAGGTGCAATACCTTGACATCGATCTCCTATTAGTTATTGATCCAACCCAGTTAGCATATGTATAGGCTTCCACATAAAGATGATCGTGCTTTAAAAAATAAAGACCCTTACCAGGAGCAGACTTCAAGCACCTAAAAATTGTTATGACAGCCTCGAAGTGAATCTGATGAGGAGCATGCATAAACTGACTAACCACACTGACAACAACAGCAATATCAAGGCAGGAGTGAGATAAGTAGATAAGCTTACCCACTAATCGTTGATAGCTCCCTCTATCAACCGCTGCTCCTCCTTCATCATCCCCTAGTTTTTGATTGGGTTCCAGTGGAGTGTCACAGGCTTTGCAACCAAGCATCCCAGTTTCCTTCAACAGGTCAAACACGTACTTCCTCTATGGGATAAATATCCCATCCTCGAAGTGAGCAACTTCAATTCCCAGAAAATACTTCAAGCTCCCCAAATCTTTGATTTCAAACTCACTTTCTAAATATTTCTTCAACATGGGGATCTCATCACTATCATGTGATGAATGTTTCACAAACAATGTGTGATCTGCCTAACTCTATTTGAAGCCATATTTAAGCATAGCCTGAGTGAATCTCTCAAACCAAGCCCTTGGAAACTGTTTGAGATCATATGACTTCCAAAGCCAGCATACTTTACCGTCTGTCTGATGATCCTCAAAACCAAGACGAATGTCCATAAATACCTCTTCTTCTAGGTCACCATGGAGAAAGGCATTCTTCATATCAAACTGATGAAGTGGCCAATCTAGATTAGATGCTAGAGAGAGTACTCTGACTGAATTCATCTCAGCCACAGGTTCAAACGTCTCCTGATAGTTAACGCCATATTTCTGAGTGAACCCTTTTGCCACAAGTCGAGCCTTGTAATGCTCAATAGAACCATCCGCTTTTTGTTTCATAGTATTCACACATTTGCATCACACAGGTCGTTTGCCTTTAGGTAACTCAATCAATTCCCAAGTGCCATTCTTCCTGAGTGCTTTCATTTCCTCAATCATGGTAAGTTTCCACTTAGAGGTAGCAAGAGCATCCTGAAAATGGTTAGGAATGCTAACAGAGGAAATATTTGACACAAAAGCTTTATATATGGATGATAAATGAGAGTATGACACAAAATTGGAGATTGGATGTTGAGTACAAGATCTCACACCCTTTCTCTTGGCAATAGGAACATCAAGATCAATAGAAGTATCAAGATCAGTGGACTCAAGAGATTCAAAGTTCCTTGGACTCTCATTAGAAGTAGCAAATGGAAGTGGGTGAATAAAAGTGATCTCCTGTATCCAGTTAACTTTATGTTTGTCTTTATCCTTGACATAAACTTGCCATTCCCTATCCTTGATGACATTGACATTGGGTTCTATGTCCCCAGTAAGAAATGGTGGTGCAAGAACAACAAGTTCCACCAGAGGAATCAGAAGCATCACTTCACATCAAGGCTCTTCCTGAAGGGAGGACTACGACACCTGAGAAGACAAGAAATAGGTTTCGAACTCAAAAAAGGTGACATCCATGGACACAAACCACTGACAAGAAAGAGGGTGATAACACTTATACACCTTTTGAGTAGAGGAGTACCCAAGGAAAACGACAACACATTTGAACTTACCACGAGCAGGAGAGTAGTTGTGGACAAAATAGACACAGCCAAATATTTTGGGAGGAATAGAAAACAAGGAGTTGGAACCTAAGAGGACTTGAAGGGAAGCTTGTTTTTGCAAAAGATGGGTAGGAAGACGATTAATAAGATTGGCAATAATGAGAACAGTGTCACCTCAATAGGATCGAAGCACACTCATAGAAAAACACATACACCGATGTAGCTCAACTTTTTCGTGCCCCGTTTGGAAGACGAATAAGCCCTACAGTATCAAACTCCCGCGGTTCTGAATCTGATCTCACAAGTGCAATGTGAAATCGATAAACACCAAAGAGTCCCAATCTGGAAAATCTTTTGGAAAATCGATTTTGAATCAAATTGCCAAAAATGGGCTGCTTTGCCAAATTTCAGAGTCGCCACCTAAATATTTTTGAAAAATTTAGGAAACCCATGACTCGTGCCAAAGGCCACGTGTCCGTCATCACCAAGATTGTCTCAGCTCGGGAACTTAGGTACGAGATGGGAAGGTCATGAATTGAGCACCCCCACTCGCCTGATCAAATATCGGCCTCTATTAATCATGATATGAATCTTATCTACATTATATGCTCTTGTTCCGATTTATTAGGCTAGCATTACTATGTGATGCACACACACACAAGTATAGACTAAATTGCAAGAATTGGAACACTTGATCTCATGTTTGTTTGCAAAATTGTTTCGAAATACGTACCACTTGAAAAAGTGATCGCGTATAAACATTACTCAAATTGTTCCAATTCAAGCAATTAGCCTTCATCCACATGTATTCAAGCAGTCATAGCATTTAAGCAATTAGCCTCATGGCAAGCATGCTAGACATGGCAACATCAACATGCAATATGCTAAAGCGAGTAAAGGCTCACCTAGTACTCCAAGCCAAAATTAACAAAAAAGTTAAAAAAAAAAATGCATGATTTCTAACTATACGATATGACTAATGCAACACATGTGATATGCGATTTACTAGGCTTGGCTACTAATATCGCATATGAATCAAGTGAATAGCATGTGGTCTAAGCATATATTCAAAGAAGTATTAACTAACAATGCAAGTTACAATGATGAACCGAGCCTTAGTGCATGCAAAACAAGTGGATACAAGCATGAAGCATGCTAAACAAGACATGATGTCCCTAATCTAACCATCATAACCTAGTAAATAAAAGAGAGAAAGACGTGGGGTTGGAAGACATACACATTATTACAGCATTGCGCTCTTACAAAGGAGAGTTCGAATGAACTAGCTAGCTAACTAATTACCTAGCTATTACAACAACAAATAAATAAATAGCTAAACTACTTAACTAATTATTACAAACCAAAGTAATTAATTGACTAATCTAGATAACTAATTATTACAACAAATTAACTAACTAATTGAACAAACTAATTAATTAATTACAATTACAAATCAAAACGAACTAATGAATACAACACGAAATAAGTGCTAAGGTAGTTATTCTAATTATTCCTCCTCAAGAAACGGGGAATGATCATGCATGCACGGTTTCTAACCGAAAAAGCCACTATTTCTGCTGTTGAAAGCCTCTGTTGCACAGTAAAACACTTGCACTGATTTCCACCTCCGGACTAACTCTGTTCTTTTAGGGGAGTACACTGCTGGATTTTGCACTGGTGGCCAGCAGAGGGCCTGCCATCCACTGATGATGGCCTGCCAGCCACTGATGGCTGAACTTCCCTGCTGCAACAGAGAGCAAATAAAGCAGAGACGGTGTATTCTCAAGGGTTTATTTGCATAATTTACCCCTCCTTATCATTTGAATGGCTCAAAGGAGTAGTAAAACTTGATTCACAAACCAACAATCTATGCAATTTCATTGCATGACGGCCTATGAACCAAAGCATGCAAGTTCATTGAATGTAACAAAACAAGACTCTCAAAACCACCTCCCTATCATAAAAGATCAAGGGAAGTAGTTAACAATGAATCTTGAACTGTTTTCATCACTAATGAGTATGAAATGACTTAAGACTCAAGGGTTTAATTAATGTCCAATTGAACCCAAAACAAGTTATTATCTTGCAGCTTTTTTAGCCTATATTTTATTGCTTCATTTTAGATTACCATCCATTCCTTAGTCAGTTAAGTCCAAAGGTGAATTTAAGTCCTCTAATGGAAAGAGGGTTCAAATCAAGAGTCGCTTTAGGCATGAAAGTGACATCATATCGTTGGTAATGAACCCCAAAGGGATTAAACCATTAAGCATGATATCTCAATCTCATGCTTAAACAAACAAGTAGTTTGAAACCACTTTCAAAGAAAAACGAAAGCCAAGAAAGAAGTGAGGTTGCAGAGATGATTAATAGTGATCATAAGTATGGAAAGCCATAAATAAACACAATCAACTCAAATAAGATGGTGTCTAAGGCCTAAAACACCAAACTCATGAGGACACTTCCACTATAAGCAGGCAATACAAAGCTCAAATGCAACAAACACTTAAAAATAGTCCTAAAAAAATCTAAAAATAGTCCTAAAACATGCTGGAATTAAGACAAAAATGGCTAGATTAATAAGCTAAAACATGGATCATGCTAGGCTAGTATGCAAAACACAAGAAGGGGAGGCTAACACCTCCAATTTTGGACTTCAAAACATGATTTTAGCCACTAAAATGACTATAAAAATCAGTATTTAAAATCTCAAAAAAAGATAGTGCACGGGTGGGAAACACAAGGGTAAAGGCCTTGAAAGCAAGGTGTAAAGAAGGGTGAACCACCCCTCAACCTTTATTGGCCTTAAAACCCAAGTTTCAGCCCAAAAATACAGAGTTTTTACAGCCAAAATACAGTTGGAAAATAGTAAGAAAAAGAGTAGATAAAGCAAGTAAAGAGGCAAAGCCTTATACCTCTTGAAGAGGAGATAAATTCCAAGCAACAAAACAAGGCAAACACACCCTTAAGAGCTCAAACAAGGCTAAAAAAATACCTCAACTCAAAGATGGAGAGGTTTGGTTAAGAGTGTATAGGCAAAGGTGAAGAATATGTAAGCAAGTGTTAAAAAATTTGCAAGAGAGAGAGAGAGAGGAAAAATTTTTCTCCAAATTTTTTCTAACCCCAAAATCTGAAAGGGAGGCCCTCTATATATAGAAAACATGAATCTCCCTCATAAACATCCAACCATACACGTGGGAGCAGATGCAAGCATCTGTGTAAACAGCTGCACAGCTGTCACAAAATATCTGCAAAAGACATTGGTGGACGGTTGGCCATCACTAGTGGTCGGCAGGCCACATCAGTGGCCGACAACCAAGAGTGATGGCCGGTAGCCTAAAGAAGTGGTCGGCAGGCCACTAGGGGTTGCAGGCTTGAAAATTACTTGGTTTGGTCCACAAATAAGGCAACAGGGGTGCAACCTGTGGCATTCTGCTAAGGACTTCGAGCACTTAACAAGCATATGCAGTCATTATCAAGTGTGCAAGCGATGACGTCCAAGTCATAAGGGCCGTCAAAAATGGGGTGTGTACAATTGCCCTTCTTTGACAGAACTCGGATTCATGAAATGACGTGAGTGAATGTCAAAGCCCGAAGACGATCCATTTTCACAAGGGCGTAAGGCTTGGACAAACAATCAAGATAGAAATAAATGGTTGCACCTGTAGGATGCCTACGTATCCCTTTGCAAGGAATCAAACTAGCGTAGTTCTAGGGCGAGAAGCAAATGAGACGTGCAAAGACCTTGCAACTGGACTCACATGCTTTCCTAAGCCGGCTATTTTGAAAACTTATGATTATGCGAGATGATGTAATAAGCAATAACAAATGCAATAAGCAAAAATAAGAACAAGTTACCAACATATGAATGAGCAACTTCATTCCTAAAACCAATACAGGTTCCATGCAAAAAGATCTAAAGCACACTCTGACCACACCAAAACATGAGACGAGGAAAGGAAACACCGCTCAGGGTTACGTTTCACGCATCTTGAGAAACAAAAAAAACCACTTGGACTCGCGCTTCACGCGTCCCGAGATAAAACACGCCTAGGGCCGCGCATCATGCGTCTTGAGATACAAAAGAAACCGCTCAAGCTCGCACTTCACGCGTTCCAAGATGAAACACGCCTAGGGCCGAGCGTCACACGTCCTGAAATACAAGAGAAACCGCTCAGGCTTGCATTTCACGCGTCCCGAGATAAAACAAGCCCATGGCCGCTCGTCACGCGTTCTAAGATACAAGAGAAATCGCTCAGGCTCACGCTTCACACGTCTCGAGATAAAACATGCCCAGGGTCGCGCATCACGCGTCCTGAGATACAAGAAAAATAGCTCGGGCTCGCGTTTCACGCATCCCGAGATACAACACACCCAAGGCTGTGGGTCACGCGTCCTGAGAAACAAGAAAAACCACTCAAGGTTGCGCTTCACGTATCCTGAGATAAAACATAGAGGTGTGCGATAGATGCACAAAGTGAACGTGTGCAATAGATGCACAAAATCGATACGGTGACAATGCATATTCCATGCAAGATGGTGAACCAACGTATGATATTAATTAAAGGCATGTTCTATGCAAGAAACAAAAGCAAATTCCATGCATGAATCGAAAGCATATTCTATGCAAAATTGACAGTGTGTTCTACGCACGAATGATAAATGATGCAAGACACACATGCAACATATGTATATATGAAATACATATTCTATGCAACGAAAGAGAGCAAAGACCTAATTTTAACAAAACGAATAAAACAATATTCAATGGGAACTTCCGATTTACCTCTCGGAGGAGTTACAACAAGTTCAAAAGGATACACCTCGCTCATAGTGGCAAGTGGGACACGTTCACACACTGGAACGTAGTTGCAAGTTTTCGAAACAGAACCTTCCATACCCTACTCAGGAAGTAGAAGCACATAATAGCACCAGGACCTACCTGAGAACCACCAGCCACCTGTCGGCCATCAAAACACCTTACCGGCCACCACTGTGGCCTGCTGGCCATCAATGGTGGCTACCGACCACCGATGGCAGATTTGGGGCAATCTTGTCATTTTGCCTCAGGTCTTTAAGTACAAGCCTTAAGGCTTCATTTCCTCACACCCACAAGACCAAAATTGCTCTCCCTTTCTTTCTCTAGGTGCTCCTTCTCTCTAGATGTATGCTTTATATGCGTTTTCCAATGCCCTACACACATTTTTTCACAAAACCCTCTTAGTTCTCTTCATTTTGAACCAATTAGACTTTCATTTCATCATTTTTTTCTCGGATTTTCATCACTTTAGGCTTGTTCCCCTTGAGTTTCTCTTGGGTTTTGTGAATTTTTTCGGGCTTTGACTTTTTCTCCCATTTTCTCTCTCCTAGGGTTGACTTTTTCGAAGTTTACCATTTTTTCTCCATTTTTCTTCACTTTTCACCTACTTTTCACCTATTCTCCAGATGGCGGATGATATACCACATGACGGGGCTCCTTCAGACATCCCACCCGTGTTCCTACCCATTGCCAAGGTAGAGGAGCCGGTAGTTGCTAAGGCTGGCAAGGCGGCTGAGGGCATTAAGGTCGACCTCGATGTAGAGTTTAAGCTCGAGTTTGAGCCAGAACCGTTACCATTGAGGGTACGGCCTTTTGATCCAGTGAGATATCATCCCAGTAAGCATATCTTACCGCCTAGAGGCATTAGGCGCTAAAACGACTTTGCTCACGGTGTACCAGAGGACCTCCCGTTGAGGGAGCCGGCCTCCTACCTTTCATCAGCGCTATTGAGGTATAAACTTTGTTTTCATACATTCCTGCCTTTACTTTAACTTCATTTCTTGCACTGCCTTTCATCTGACTATACTTTCATCACTGCCTTTCAACTGATTCATCCGCTCTTTGCCACATGAAGACTCATGTGCCTATAGGGGATACAGAGTGATGACAACGAGGGATTAATATGACGAGCTCCCTACTGGAGTTCGTGACATTGTCAATGAGACTGGCTTCGGTCTGTTCTGCTCTGGTCTGACACATGCATTGCGAGCTACCCTCTTCGAAAGCGCTAGTGGAGAGGTGGTAGGACAGCACTAACTTCTTCCACTTCTCCACAACCGGGGAGATGACGATGACTCCTTACAAATTTTCCATGATCACAGGCTTAGGAGTAGGGGGCGATCTGATCGCTTTTGACACTGACATGGGAAAGTGAAAGGCTACCTAGATCGACCTATACCGGCCAGCCATAATGAGATATAGCTGGTTCACTGAGCAGTTCTGCGGGAGCAAGCCCGAGATGCTGGAGGAGATGGAGTAGTACGCCCGGGGCCTCTTGATGTTTGTCCTTGGTACAACCTTGTTTTTGAACAGGTGGAACACCATGGGTTTATATTTGTTGAGTGCCCTGGTGACCCTCTCCCAGGCACGCTTCTATGACTAGGGTGGAGCTGGCCTCGCCACCCTATATGGCTACATGAGCTCTACCTCCCGCCTGAGGAGAGAATGAATCAGAGGCTACTGGCGAGCCTGTGAGGTATACATTTTAGTTCCTTCTTTGCACTTTACACTTTTTATTTCATATTTTCTACTTTATATCTGTTCAGCACCTATGCTTTCTGCTTTGCACTTTCTATATCTACTCATGCCCTATGCTTTTTGCTTTGCACTTTCTGCATCTGTTCATGCCCTGTGCTTTCTGCTTCGCACTTTCTATATCTGTTCATGCCCCGATCACATATCACTGTACTTTTCTTGTAGCTATGGGTTTATGCATATTTTCTAGCCCTAGTGCTAGAGCCTATGGAGGAGCTTCCCCTGATGGTTCCGAACTTGAGACGGTACGATGGCAGGTGTCAGCGCTGGAGTCGCGAGTCATTTGCCTTATTTCGCCATTTCTTTAACACTGTGGCCGCCCATGAGGTGACCCGAAACACAGCCACTTTTGCTTTTCAACTGTTCTGATTCACATTTTAGCAACTAACGGCAACTAAAAATCTGTACATCTCCTGTTTACAGATCGCGTGGCAGCCTTAGGCCATGATGCCAACCAAGGTGCGAGACTAGTACACGGGAGCATGGAGCACGTCGCGCTTTCATATTTTGCTAGAGGGGCTATGGCTCACCTTTTTTGCGCCCCCTTTCAGAAGGTTTGAAAAGAAGGCCTACAGTTTAGACTCCCGCGGTTTTAAATCTAATCTCACAAGTACAATGTGAAACTGATAAATACCAAAGATTCCAAATCCGGAAAATCTTTTTGGAGAATCGATTTTAAATCAAATAATGCCAAAATCTGACTGTTTTGCCAAATATAGAGTCGCCACCAAAATATTTTATTGTTGCACTACAACGAAAAAGGCCTTTAGTGACAAACTGATTTTGTCTCCAAACATCAAATTTTCGTCACTAAAGTGATTTGCGACGACAAAAATTTCTCACCACATTTGTGCCCTATACGTTGTCGCTGAAAGTACCTGGTGACGAAAAACAGTTTCGTCACCTATTTTTCATTTTTGGCGACGAAATGTTTCGTCTCCAAATGTTGCATTTTTCGTCCTCTAAAACATCAATTTCGTCACCAAAACTAAATAATATTTTTATTTTAATTGTTTTTGGCGACAAAATATTTTGTCACCAAATAGATTTTAGTGACAAAAGTTTTCCTCACCAATGATATGGATTAAGGTGACAAAAAAATTCGTCACTAAAATGAGCAGAAAAGAAAATTATTCAATGACAAAAAACATTTTCTCACCAAATATTTCAATTTAGCGACGAAATATTCAACAAATGTGACAAAATTATTTGTCATCTTTTTTGAAAACTAATAGCGGCATTTTTCATTTTGTCGCTAACAAAAATTAAATTTTTTTAAAAGGGGGTACTATTTTCATTTTAAATTTTTTCTTTTTAGTGAAAATTCCCTGCGCATTTCAATAACCTGTTCAATAACCTATGCAATAACCTGTCTAATGGCCTATTCAATAACATGTTCAATAAAATATCTATTACAAATTAATACAAAAATCTATTCATTTTCATAAACATCACAATCGAATTTCAGCACTATCCACAAAAATACAATATGAACTGCATGCAGATTATAAACATGTCTTCTAATATCCACAAGAAACATGTCTACTAATATCCACAAAAATATAATATCAACTGCATGCGGATTACCAAACACGTCTCCTAATATCCACAAAAAAAGTGGCTACTAATATCAACAAAAATAAAATATCACGTGTGGATTACCAAACATGTCCTGTAATACCAGCAAAAATATAAAATTTAAAACGCAACCAAAATACATGTAAGGTAATATGAACAAAAACACAAAATGAGCTAGCTTCTGCTCTCCAAATTATCAAACATGTCCATATCAAATCTCCAATCTGCAAAAAAATGAAACACAAAAAAAAAAAAAATGCAAGTTAGACAATTATTATCTTATCAATTAAATATACAATTTAACATGCATTTTTCAACTTAGTTTTCAAATCGGGAGTCCGGTGCTAGTTCCGTTAGTTTCCACAACTTACATTGGTCCCTCCCAAGGTGTTTGAGGTGTTCCACAGGCGTTCTCGTGCCTGTTACACGATTTTGGCCCCCGATAGCCTATTTACAAGCTTAGCTGTTGAAAAAAAATCATTTTTGGCCTTAGTTTTCAAAACGGGAGTCCCGTGCTAGTTTCGTAAGTTTACACAAGTTACAACGATTGCTTCTGAGGTGATTGAAGTGTTCCTTGGGCCTTCTCGGGGTTGTTTAACGATTTTGGCCCCCCGATGGCCTATTTTCAAGCTTAAGAGTTGGAGAAAATGCTTTTTTAGACTTTGTTTTCAAACTAGGAGCCCCGTTCTAATTTTGTAAGTTTCCACAACTCATATTGGTCCCTCCTGATGTGTTTGAGGGGTTTCCCGGGCTGTCTCGTGGTTGTTGCACGATTTTGGCTCCCGAAGGCCTATTTTCAAGCTAAAGTGTGAAAAAATGCATTTTTGGACATAGTTTTCAAACTAGGAGTCCCGTGCTAGTTCTATAATTTTCCACAACTTATGTTGGCCCCACCCGATGCGTTTGAGGTGTTTCCCGGGCCGTCTCGTGGCTGTTGCACGGTTTTGGCCTCCGATGGCCTATTTTTGAAGCTTAAAAAGTGTGAAAAAGTGCATTTTTGGACTTAGTTTTCGAACCAGGAGTCCCGTGCTAGTTCCGTAAGTTTTCACAACTTACTTTGGTCCCTCCCAATGTGTTTGAGGTGTTACCTGGGCCATCTCGTGGTTGTTACATGATTTTGGCCTCTGATGGCCCATTTTTCAAGCTTAAGTGTGAGAAAATGCATTTTTGGACTTAGCTTCCGAACCAGGAGTCCCGTGCTAGTTTTGTAAGTTTTCAAAACTTAATTTGCTCCCTTCCAAGGTGTTTGAGGTATTACCCAGGCCGTCTCATGGCTGTTACACGATTTTGGCCTCCGATGGCCTATTGTTCAAGCTTAAGTGTGAAAAAGTGCATTTTTGGACTTAGTTTTCAAACCGGGAGTCCCGTGCTAGTTCTGAAAGTTTCCACAACTCACATTGGTCCCTCCTGAGGTGTTTGAGGTGTTACCCGGGCTGTCTCATGGCAGTTGCACGATTTTGGCCTCCAATGACCTATTTTCAAGCTTAAGTGTGAAAAAGTGCATTTTTGGACTTAGTTTTCAAACCGGGAGTCCCGTGCTAGTTCTGTAAGTTTCCACAACTCACATTGGTCCCTCCCGAGGTGTTTGAGGTGTTACTCGGGCCGTCTCATGGCTGTTGCACGATTTTGGCCTCCGATGGCCTATTTTCAAGCTTAACTGTGAAAAAGTGCATTTTTAGACTTAGTTTTCGAACCGGGAGTCCCGTGCTAGTTCCGTAAGTTTTCACAACTTACTTTGTTCCCTCCTGATGTGTTTGAGGTATTACCTGGGCCATCTCATGGTTGTTACACGATTTTGGCCTTCGATGGCTTATTTTTTAAGCTTAAGTGTGAAAAAATACATTTTTTGACTTAGATTACGAACCGGGAGTCCCGTGCTAGTTCCATAAGTTTCCAAAACTTACTTTGCTCTCTCTCGAGGTGTTTGAAGTGTTACCCAGACCGTCTCATGGCTGTTACACGATTTTGGCCTCTGATGGCCTATTTTTCACGCTTAAGTGTGAAAAAGTGCATTTTTGGACTTAGGTTTCAAACCGGGAGTCCCCTGCTAGTTCCGAAAGTTTTCACAACTCACATTGGTCCCTCCTGAGGTGTTTGAGGTGTTAGCCGGGCTGTCTCATGGTTGTTGCACGATTTTAGCCTCCGATGGCCTATTTTCAAGCTTAACTGTGAAAAAATGTATTTTTTGACTTAGTTTTCAAACTGGGAGTCCCGTGCTTGTTCTGTAAGTTTCCAAAACTTATATTGGTCCCTCCTGAGGTGTTTTAGGTGTTGCCCCGGCCGTCTCATGGTTGTTGCACAATTTTGGCCTCTGATGGCCTATTTTCAAGCTTAAGTGTGAAAACGTGCATTTTTTGAATTAGTTTTCAAACTGGGAGTCCTGTGCCCGTTCTAAAAGTTACCACAACTCACAATGGTCCCTTCCAAGGTGCTTGAGGTGTTACGTAGGCCGTCTCTTGGTTGTTGCACGATTTTGGCCTCTGATGGCCTATTTTCAAGCTTAAGTAGGAAAAAGTGCATTTTTGGACTTCGTTTTCAAACCAGGTGTCCCGAGCTAGTTCTGAAAGTTTCCACAACTCATATTGGTCCTTCCCGATGTGTTTGACGTGTTACCCGGGCCGTCTAATGGCTGTTGCACGATTTTGGCCTCCGATGGCCTATTTTTAAGCTTAAGTGTGAAAAATTGCATTTTTGGACTTAGTTTTCAAACCGGGAGTCCTGTGCCAGTTCTGTAAGTTTCCACAACTCACATTAGTCCCTCCCAAGGTGTTTGAGGTGTTACACAGGCCGTCTCATCGCTGTTGCACGATTTTGGCCTCCGATGGCCTATTTTCAAGCTTAAGTGTGAAAAAATTCATTTTTGGGCTTACTTTTCAAACTGAGAGTCCCGTGCTAGTTCTGAAAGTTTCCACAACTCACGTTAGTCCCTCCTGAGGTTTTTGAGGTGTTACCTGGGCCATCTCTTGGCTATTGCACGATTTTGGCCTCCGATGGCCTATTTTCAAGCTTAAGAGGAAAAAAGTACATTTTTGGACTTAGTTTTCAAACCGGGAGTCCCCGTGCTA
The DNA here is from genome assembly GCA_025200525.1 of Camellia lanceoleosa. Classification (NCBI taxonomy): domain Eukaryota; kingdom Viridiplantae; phylum Streptophyta; class Magnoliopsida; order Ericales; family Theaceae; genus Camellia; species Camellia lanceoleosa. The sequence goes on from CM045762.1 coordinate 59,246,837, forward strand.
GTTCTAAAAGTTTTCACAACTCACATTGGTCCCTCTCGAGGTGTTTGGGGTGTTACCCTAGCCGTCTCGTGGCAGTTGCACGTTTTTGGCCTCTGATGGCCTATTTTCAAGCTTAAGTGTAAAAAAGTACATTTTTGGACTTAGTTTTCAAACCGGGAGTCCCGTGCTAGTTCTGAAAGTTTCCACAACTCACATTGGTCCCTCTCGATGTGTTTGAGGTGTTACTCAGGCTGTCTCGTGGCTGTTGCACGATTTTGGCCTCCGATGGCCTATTTTGAAGCTTAAGTAGGAAAAAGTGCATTTTTGGACTTCGTTTTCAAACCGGGAGTCCCGTGCTAGTTCTCAAAGTTTCCACAACTCATATTGGTCCTTCCTGATGTGTTTGAGGTGTTACCCGGGCTGTCTCATGGTTGTTGCACGATTTTGGCCTCCGATGGCCTATTTTCAAGCTGAAGTGTGAAAAATTGCATTTTTGGACTTAGTTTTCAAACCGGGAGTCCTGTGCTAGTTCTGTAAGTTTCCACAACTCACATTAGTTCCTCCCGAGGTGTTTGAGGTGTTACACAGGCCGTCTCATCGCTATTGAACGATTTTGGCCTCCGATGGCCTATTTTCAAGCTTAAGTGTGAAAAAGTACATTTTTGGGCTTAGTTTTCAAACTGGGAGTCCCGTGCTAGTTTCGAAAGTTTCCACAACTCACATTGGTCCCTCCCGAGGTGTTTGAGGTGTTACCCGGGCCATCTCTTGGCTATTGCACGATTTTGGCCTCCGATGGCCTATTTTCAAGCTTAAGTGGAAAAAAGTACATTTTTGGACTTAGTTTTCAAACCGGGAGTCCCCGTGCTAGTTCCAAAAGTTTTCACAACTCACATTGGTCCCTCTCGAGGTGTTTGAGGTGTTACCCTAGCCGTCTTGTGGCAGTTGCACGTTTTTGGCCTCTGATGGCCTATTTTCAAACCTAAGTGTTAAAAAGTGCATTTTTGGACTTAGTTTTGAAACCGGGAGCCCCGTGCTAGTTCTGAAAATTTCCATAACTCACATTGGTCCCTCCCGAGGTGTTTGAGGTGTTACTCGGGCTGTCTCGTGGCTGTTGCACGATTTTGGCCTCCGATGGCCTATTTTCAAGCTAAAATGTGAAAAAATGCATTTTTGGACTTAGTTTTCAAACTGGGAGTCTCGTGCTAGTTCTGTGTGTTTCAACAACTTATGTTGGCCCTACTCGACGTGTTTGAGGTGTTTCCTGGGCTGTCTTGTGGCTGTTGAACGATTTTGGCCTCCGATGGCCTATTTTCAAGCTTAAGAGGAAAAAAGTACATTTTTGGACTTAGTTTTCAAACCGGGAGTCCCCGTGCTAGTTCTAAAAGTTTTCACAACTCACATTGGTCCCTCTCGAGGTGTTTGGGGTGTTACCCTAGCCGTCTCGTGGCAGTTGCACGTTTTTGGCCTCTGATGGCCTATTTTCAAGCTTAAGTGTAAAAAAGTACATTTTTGGACTTAGTTTTCAAACCGGGAGTCCCGTGCTAGTTCTGAAAGTTTCCACAACTCACATTGGTTCCTCTTGATGTGTTTGAGGTGTTACTCAGGCTGTCTCGTGGCTGTTGCACGATTTTGGCCTCCGATGGCCTATTTTGAAGCTTAAGTAGGAAAAAGTGCATTTTTGGACTTCGTTTTCAAACCGGGAGTCCCGTGCTAGTTCTCAAAGTTTCCACAACTCATATTGGTCCTTCCTGATGTGTTTGAGGTGTTACCCGGGCTGTCTCATGGTTGTTGCACGATTTTGGCCTCCGATGGCCTATTTTCAAGCTGAAGTGTGAAAAATTGCATTTTTGGACTTAGTTTTCAAACCGGGAGTCCTGTGCTAGTTCTCAGAAGTTTCCACAACTCACATTAGTTCCTCCCGAGGTGTTTGAGGTGTTACACAGGCCGTCTCATCGCTATTGAACGATTTTGGCCTCCGATGGCCTATTTTCAAGCTTAAGTGTGAAAAAGTACATTTTTGGGCTTAGTTTTCAAACTGGGAGTCCCGTGCTAGTTTCGAAAGTTTCCACAACTCACATTGGTCCCTCCCGAGGTGTTTGAGGTGTTACCCGGGCCATCTCTTGGCTATTGCACGATTTTGGCCTCCGATGGCCTATTTTCAAGCTTAAGTGGAAAAAAGTACATTTTTGGACTTAGTTTTCAAACCGGGAGTCCCCGTGCTAGTTCCAAAAGTTTTCACAACTCACATTGGTCCCTCTCGAGGTGTTTGAGGTGTTACCCTAGCCGTCTTGTGGCAGTTGCACGTTTTTGGCCTCTGATGGCCTATTTTCAAACCTAAGTGTTAAAAAGTGCATTTTTGGACTTAGTTTTGAAACCGGGAGCCCCGTGCTAGTTCTGAAAATTTCCATAACTCACATTGGTCCCTCCCGAGGTGTTTGAGGTGTTACTCGGGCTGTCTCGTGGTTGTTGCACGATTTTGGCCTCCGATGGCCTATTTTCAAGCTAAAATGTGAAAAAATGCATTTTTGGACTTAGTTTTCAAACTGGGAGTCTCGTGCTAGTTCTGTGTGTTTCAACAACTTATGTTGGCCCTACTCAACGTGTTTGAGGTGTTTCCTGGGCTGTCTTGTGGCTGTTGAACGATTTTGGCCTCCGATGGCCTATTTTTGGAGCTTAAGTGTGAAAAAGTGCATTTTTGGACTTAGTTTTCGAACCGGAAGTCCCGTGCTTGTTCCGTAAGTTTCCACAACTTACTTTGGTCCCTCCTGAGGTGTTTGAGGTGTTACCTAGGCCGTCTCGTGGCTGTTACATGATTTTTGCCACTGATGGCCTACTTTTCAAGCTTAAGTGTGAAAAAGTGCACTTTTTGACTTAGTTTTTGAACCAAGAGTCCCGTGCTAATTCCGTAAGTTTCCAAAACTTACTTTGGTCCCTTCCGAGGTGTTTGAAGTGTTGCTCGGGTCCTCTCGTGGCTGTTACACAATTTTGGCCTCCGATGGCCTATTTTCAAGCTTAAATGTGAAGAAGTGCATTTTTCGACTTAGTTTTCAAATCGGGAGTCCCGTACTAGTTCTATAAGTTTTCACAACTTACATTGGTCTCTCCCGAGGTGTTTGAAGTGTTTCCCGGGCCGTCTCATGGCTATTACACAATTTTGGCTCCTCGATGACCTATTTTCAAGCTTAAGTGTGAGAAAAGTGCATATTCTGACTTAGTTTTCAAACCGGGAGTCCCGTGCTAGTTTCGTAAGTTTCCGCAACTTACATTGGTCCCTCCCGAGGTGTTCAGGGTGTTCTCCAAGCCTTCTCATGGTTGTTTTACGATTTTGGTCCCCCGATGGCCTATTCTCAAGTTTAAGTGTTAAAAAAGTATATTTTTCTAATTAGTTTTCAAACTGGGAGTCTGGTGCTAGTTCTGTAAGTTTTCACAACTTACATTGGTTACTATAAGTTTGGAATACAATGGTAAATTTTTGGGAGTCACGTGCTTGTTTTATAATTTTTCACAATTTACATTGGTTCCTCTAGAGGTGTTCATGATGTTTCCTGAGCCTTTTTGTGTCTATTTGAAGCTTCCCCCCCCCCTCCCCAAGACTTATTTTCATGCCTAAGCATTAGAATAGTGCAAATTTCAAAGTAGTTTTCAAATCCAAAGCCACGTGCTCGTTCTGTAAGTTTGCACAACTTATGTTGCTTCGTCTCAAGGTGTTTGTGATGTTTCCCAGGCCTTTACATGCATATTTCACTATTTTCCTAGGACCTTTCGTGCCTAAATGTCAAAGTAGTTTTTTATTCTACCCTAGTTGAAGAAGAAAGTTTATACTAAATTAACATAGAAACATAATATACTAACTAAGAAGCTTGTCCATCAAAATCTGAACTTTCCCCACTCTCAAAATTTCCCGTGATACCTTTCCGCCTTAAACACTGTATGATATTTTGTATCTTCTTACTTTGTTTTTTCTCTGACTTTTGAAACCTTGCAATTTGTTCAGAATGTAAACTAGATTAAGCAAAATATGAATTGATGTATGTGAAATTACTGACATAGGTGACCAACCCAAAAATAAATTGAAAAAGTTAACATCCAGCACTATTAGATACCTGAGAGTATGTTGATGACACTTATAATGAGTTTTGTGAAAGTTAGGGGAGAACCTTGATAGTTGAGGTTTCCTTTCATTCCAAGCAAATGGCTTTGCACAAAAATAATTGCCAAAAGTAAAACAAATGATAATGTAAAAATTAAAAGCAAGTTTACTTAACCATGACTTAATCTCTATATGTGTGTGTGTTTTCTTTCTTTCTTTCTTTCTTTTGTTTTTTTTGTTTTTTTTTTGTTTTTTTTTTTTTTTTTTTTTTTTGTTAGGGGGGTGCTGGGGGAAGCATATTCAGTTTACCTGATTGTCCATGCTTAGAAATGTGGCATTTTCCATAATTTTCAAACATTTTAAAAGTAGCACCAAACTTTCTAGATCTCCATTGTCATTTGACTTCTACATTGAAAAGGAACTTTGTTCTAACCAACACTGCAAAACCAGTCAACAACCAAAAAAGTATAAATCCCATCTAATCAAAGCCAGCATCTGAATCATGGTGTATTTGTTTGTCAGCAAATTCATGCATGATCATGGAAAACAAATATTAGAAACAAGATTCAACTATAGATAAGTGTATGGCTCATAAAGGCTACATAGCTAACTCTTTTCATAAGTTATTGAAGAATGAACTTTTGGATACCAAAACAACAAATATTTGTGTGAGAGCAAACAAATAATTTAGCAATCATACGCCTTCAGCACATGATGCAAGTTTACACGCAGTTATACAGTGACACTAGCACCACCTTGGTGAGTTCTGTAAATTATAACTAAAATGAATCGGTACACTATGACATCATATCCAGATAATACAAAACCTACACCAAATCTCACTACACAATGAATTCCTAAGTCACTCAATCCACAAATGTGCCTCACACTCATCAAGAAAAGCAGGTACTTGGGGGATCTACACACAATTTTGGTCTCACCACACCCATTCCACTTTTACGAACCACATAACACTCAAACTCACAATACTCCATCTTGTACCTGCAATAGAAGATACACATAGATAGGCAAAAGATAAAATTAGCATAAACCCATAGATATATGGTCTCACAACACTCAACCCACATTTTAGTAATCCTCACAATCCTCAAATCCAGCTACACCTAAACAAACAATTTATTTTATATTATTTCTTCATGGAAGGTTGTAAGTGTTGAATTATTCCAACTCACCAAATCAAGTGACAATACACCATGAGCACATAACAACATTCCTCAATATCAAGTTGCCATTGTCCACCTAGAATTGTTTCCCATGTAATAGCTACGATGTAGGACATATTCAAATGATTCAAGCCCTGACAACAACATTAAACAAAACAACGTTTTTTGCTTAAGGTTCAATTAAAACCTAGAGTTAATGTGATAATGTGTTTTATTTCATGCTTGTATGTATTAATGTGTTATATTTCATCCCATATATTTGCCTCACATTCGTGTATATTATTTGATTCGATTCTAGCTATAGCAACCAGGACAATTACCTTCATACCACAAAAAACCATAACATTGGAATAGTGAGAACGCATTAGACCACCTTAAGAAACTCAAATCAGAAGTAGATGAATTACTCTAATCAATATTACAAGAATCATACAACATACATTACGGATGGGAAATTCTAGTTTCTATTTCTCTCATGACTGTGGAACAAAAATACAAAAAGATGCTTACATATGTGCCTGCTGATGTAATCCGATTTTGTCAAACCTTTAAACACCCAATACTCACTTATGAACAGCCAGTTAACATCCACTATTACACTTTCTACACTGAAGCACCCATTAGAACTGTCAAAGAGAACACCTATACCCCCGTGTATCATGTTATCAAATTCCAGCAACACAACTTGTATGACACCAATAAATATTAATGAAAACCCAACCAAACACCATACTACAGCACTCACGCCAATCCCCAATCAATACAAATATGAGCACGGATTAAAATAAATCAAGTAAACAAGGAAGGAAAATGGTGAAATGCATACGCAAGCTAGTGATTCCACTCGAAACTCAAATGGTGTGATGATTCGCATTTCTGTAATCCACTCGAAATAGTCAAGTTTGCTGTAATCAATCAGAAAAAATACTTCAAATCTCCATCAATACATTTATTCCTTAGCATAAGAGATCAAGCCTCTACACAGAAAAAACCCTAAATCTAGAACAAAAATCAAAACACATTTACTCATTTCATAGAAATCAACATTCTACAGCATCAAAAAACAAAATAAAAACTCTAGAGCTAGAGTGAAATGGGGAAATAGAGAGGGACGATGAGCGATGGGCAATGGTCAGTTGATAAGAGGGAGAGCGATTGGGGATATGAGAAGGAGAGCAAACAACGGCCTGTTTGTTGTTTGGTTTGTTCTGTGTGTATGTATCATACATACAAAGAATAAAATCTAAAAAAAGATACAATTAAAAATCTAATAAATATAAAGCAAGTAATAAGATATTTATCAAGTGTGATTAAAAAATAAATATAAACATATATTAATTAGAAAGTGTGATTAATAAAAATATAAATAATCATACTTAATTGAAAATGATATAAAAAATAAATATTATTACACTCAATCAAATCAAGTGTGATTAAAAGATTAATCTAATTTTTTTTATTACACTTCCAATAAAAGTGAGATATTTTCATTTATTAAAGTGTGATTTTTAACTATTTTTGTAGTAGTGGATAAAGCAAGTAGATAAACCAAAATCACCACACATCTAAGAAATTCGGTAAAATCCCTTCCATTAGGAGATGTAAAAGAATTTCTTTACATAAGCCTCCCTTTAAGCTTACAAGATCTGAAACTTGACCGAAATTAACAAGTAAGCCTACAAAAAAACCCGAAATTGGCAACCCATTCTACACCCCAAATTAGAACTATATCATCAGCAACTATCACTAACTAATTTCTACATAGCAACTTACATTTATGGGAAAAAGTTAGGGTTAGAAATTGGGGACAACCAGAGAGAGAGAGACAGCAACCAAGTTTGGGTTAGAGAAAAACCAAGTGAGGAGGACGCAGGCAGTGAAGCATCCAACAAATTAGGGTTCAAATTGGGAAAAAACGAGTTGCGAAAGTGAGAGACGAGAATGGGGATAGCAAGATGGAGAAGAAGGGGGACAGAGGTTGGAAAAGTGAGAAAAGGGAAGAGAGAGCTCAGAAAAGCTAGAAGAGGGCAGGGGGAGAGAGAGTGAGGCGAAAACAGGGAGCGAGAAAGAGAGTTGTTGTAGAGAGCGTCGGCCGGTGCCGTGCGGGTTAACCGGTGCTATAAAGATAAACGGACAGTGTGACGGAGATGTATGGGTGAGGGAGTGACAGAGAGAGATATCTATGGTTCAATTTTATTTTTTATTATTTTTAAGCATTTGGTGATGAAATTTGGTTTTCCTCTCTAAAAATAACACATTTGGAGACGAAATTATTTCCTCCCTAAAATTTTTTACAATGGCGACGAAAAATGTCGTCTCCAAAATAACGCCAAATCTTCTGCCAAATTTTCCAAGGGCGGGAAATTGTTTTGTAACGAAAAATAAAATTTTCGTCACCTATTGTTTTATTTGATTTTAGCATTTGGTGACGAAATTTGGTTTTTGTCTCTAAAAATAGTACAATTGGAGGCGAAATCTTGTTTTCATCACTAAAACATGCATATTTGGAGACAAAATATTTTTTCGTCACGCGTTTTCATCACCATAGACCTTTTTTGTTGTAGTGCTGGGGAAATTTAGTAAACTCATGACTCGTGCCAAAGGCCACGTGTCCATCAGCACCAAAGTTGCCTCGGCTCGGGAACTTAGGTACGAGAGGGGAAGGTCATGAATTGAGCACCCCCGCTCGCCCGATCAAAGATCTGCATCTACTAATCATGATATGATATTTTATAAACATTATGTGCTCTTGTTCCAGTTATGAAGCTAGCATTACTATGTGATGCGCACATGTAAGTATAGACTAGTTTGCTTAATTTGCAACAATTCAACTCATGTTTGTTTGCAAAAATGGTTTGAATTTGCCACCTCAAGTGGGCTTAAAGTTTGCGGATTTGCCACCAAACATAGTGGGCTTAAAACAATGATTTGCCACTCAACAAAGTGGGCTTAAAATATACATTTGTTGAATCATTCCAATTCAAACAACAAGCCTTCATCCACATGTATTCATGCAATTTAACTGTCACGCCCCACACCCGCCCCTAAAAGTTTGGGCATGACCTAACCAGAAACAGACATTTCATCTACTATATAGAATACCTGGGGCCTGAATGGGAACGCTAAAAGAATAAAATAACATGCAGATACATCCATTGAGCTACTACACATATGCCAGGACCACGATTCATAATTAAAACTCATAGTGGACATGCATCTGTGATTCAGTTACATACACAACACAAGTTTAGCCCAAAGATTAGGCATACAACAAAATATTAGATACAACAACTGGTTAACAAGCATTAGTACAAAATGACAAGGTTTAACAAAACTGCCCTAGCATGCAAAAGGCTTCTCCAAGTGCCTGGTTGTTCTTAGGTTGACAAAAGATATATGATAACGGTGCTAGGACTGACTTCCAAGTTGATACTGATACCTACAGAATCAGACAAAATAACAGAGTGAGACAAGCTGAGTGAATAATAATAATACTTAAGCAGTCTAATATTCAATTGTAATTACAGTGCATGACAGCATGTTCACAAATTGAGATCCCAAAAATGCGTCGACACGGTTTTATTTCAGGCGGCCTTTGGCGGAAACGACCTTACTCGGAAACGACTTCTGACCCATAATAGCCTTACAACCCAGAATAGTCTTACGACTCTTTTTGATTCACAAATTCACAAGATCACAAATTCATATTTCACATATCGGCCCTTGGCCTCATAACATCTTAGTTCACAAATGGCCTTTGGCCACATAGTTTCACAAATGGCGCTTTCATAACATCTTAGTTCACAAATGGCCTTTGGCCACATAGTTTCACAAATGGCCCTTTGGCCTCATAAGTTCACAATATCACAAATTGGCCCTTTGCCTCATAAGTTCACAACTTAGAGTCATAACTTCACACATTGGCGAATCATACTTCACAAGTTGACTTTCAGCCTCATAACTTCATATTTCACAAATTCACAATTCACACAAGTAGGCCCTTCTAATTATTCACACGAGTTAACATAGTTACGTTACGTACCACAGAGTGCTAATAAATTGAACTTCATAATGCATTCACATCTCATTTGTTTGTCATGAATTAGTGCCACTAGTTTATAGATAACAGAGTGTTCGTAGTAACTAACACCATGGTTGTCTCGTAGATAGCAATGCATAACATTAATGTGGATCAGAGGGCGACTGTGCTATTAACAGAGGCACATATGTCATTCCATTATATTTAATAAAGATAGACCAATTTACATTCTAACATGGTCACATAGTAACATTAAACCCTTGCATTCTTATCATAGGATCTAAACGATCTAGGTTCCATTGGTAGCACCTTCATTATTAACAGAATAAAATGATTACTAAGTCATACCAATGTATGCCAACCTCTCCATATTCACATTGATTTCCTATCGTCATAACTATTCCTATAACACTTACAAGGAACAAAGCGTTAGTGACAATAATTATTAGTGGTAGATAAAATGTACAAATGGTGTACTATTACTCACAGCAATGTGTCAGCGTGCTAGTGCCTTCAGGAGTGTGCCCTGCACACAATCATAACTTATAAATTAGTTTCCTTTTTGCTTGAATTATTGGGAAACCATTTGGTGTTGTCATGCTTCATATGAATTTATAATCACCTCAAAGTCATCAGAAAAATCCTCTAAAAAGACTAGAGAGCACAGCACGTAAAGTGGAACAACACAAATTTTTTCCTGAAAAATAGTCCTTCGCTCGAGCGCCACTTTGGCCGCTTGAGCGGACTGCACAATTTTACTAAAAGATGCTGAGAGAGTGATTTTCCCGCTCGAGCGGGCTATCCTCCGCTCGAGCGGACCAGACGAATTCTGAAACTCTGTTTTTCTCCATTTGAGTTCCAACTTGATATTCAAACTTCAATTTCTCATTGACAAGCATGATCAAGGGTTACCATAGTTCTAAAATCATTCAAACACACAATTATTTCATATAAATTAGATCTTCCCACAAAATTGAGTTCAATCTTCACTTAAATTCCATAACCCACTCCTAACTCACTTCATACTTCATATACACACACATATACACATAGAGCTACTCAAGCTTCCAATTCAACTCATAATTGCATATTTTCATGGAATAGCAAGGCTTTAAAGTATAAATTCCCTCCATGACTCATCTTGATTCTAAAACACAAGTTATCACATAAGATGTGCAACATCTACCTTAGCTTTCCAAACAAAAAGGAAATGCTAAACTAAGAGCAAGAGAGAGATGCTAGATCAAGGAATTTCATACCTTGAGTTAAATCCACACAATCTTCTAGCTGTCCCCAATTTCTTCACTTTGGAGAGCTTCTCTCCCACACCCACGATTTCCCCCCCTTTTTGTTTCCAAGAGAGTTCTCAGTCAACATTTCCAAGGAGTTTTATAGATATATATGCACTTCAATATTTATGTTTTATAATAAGACAAAATTGAATCGTTTTATCATTCCGAAATTGAAATTTTGTAAACGTACTTAATATTACCAGAAAATTATGCTGATCACAGATATATAATCAATTTCAGATAATTAAGCCATTAAGGCATCCAATTTCTAAATCAAACGTTTTAATGGTGACAGATAGTTTTCTTGTGAAACAGATAGACTTCTTTTAAACTTGGAATTTTTCCACATGGAAATTCACAATAAGCACATAAATAGATAGAATAAGGAAACTGAAAGTATACCAAGATCATAGACGAGGGTCGGGTTATTACATTTACATTTAAGCACATAGCCTCATGGCAAGCATTCTAATCATGGCAACATTCACACTTATTCAAGTATGCTAAAGCGTAAAAACTCACCTAGTACTCCAAGCTAAGAAAACACGAGTTAGTAAAATTTGCATGATTCCTAACTATGTTAAGTGGCTCATCAAATGTATCCAATTAATAGGCTTGACTACTTGTCACGCCCCAAACCCGCCCCTAAAAGTTTGGGCATGACCCATTCGAAATCAGACACTAAACCTGTTATACATATCATACGGGGCCTGGACGGAAGCATTCAATAATATAAAATACATAAAAGAACATCCATTGAGCTACTTCTAACATGCCAGGATCTCAACATCACACTAAGTAAATATGATACAAACAGTTTACATCCCTATGCCTCGACTCAACCCCACAAATAGGCACATAACAAAAATAATAATGAAGAAGGAATTATTTACAATCAACCCAAAAATAGACATCTAATGCATAAATTGAAACTCGGCAAAACTTTACAAAACGAACGGCTTCAGGTGGTGCCTGGACGCCTCAAGGTTGACAAGAGGAACACAAGCTTTGGCTACCTACAGAAACAGACAGACAAAATACAGAATGAGCGAACTCAGTGAATAATAGTACATAAATAATGTAATAATTTGTCTAAATAACTAAGCATGTAACTGTAGATACATATGATTAATTATTTCGGTGATTATTTCCAAAATAGCTATAGTCCAATTTCCTTAACAGAATGGCTTTAAGCCCAATTTATCTGAAACGACCATAGGCCTCTGAGATCTTGAGAACGATCATGGGTCCAGAAATAACAGTAATAATAGAACCAACAGAAATAGCAGAAATAACAGAAATGACGGAAATAACAGAACGCATCAGTGTGGTAACAGAACGCATAAAGCGTAGTAACAGGACGCATAAAGCGTGGTAACAAAAATAACCAACGTATGGACTCAAGAGGTGGCTCGTACGGATTCTAGAGGTGGCTCCCACCAAAGTGTAGCACTTCGTTCCGTACAACACTTTGTTCCATACCAGAACATATTAGAATGCCCTAACGGTCCAGAAATATCATAAACATAATCTTATCAGAAACAGAGTCTTGTGCATTTCCAGATTCCAAAACATTTCTCATAATCATTTATATATTCAGATTTTGCATAAGATCATATGTGGTACACCCATTAGCCATCAGATCAGGTAGGTTCGAAGACCACAACAGGTAGGACCGAAGACCACAACAGGTAGGTCCGAGGACCACAACAGGTAGGTCCGAGGACCACAACAGGTAGGTCCGAAGACCACAACAGGTAGGTCCGAGGACCCCAACAGGTAGGTCCGAAGACCACAAAGTTGATACCAACAGCCACGGTATTGTTACCCCCGGGCGAGGGCCATCCGGACTAAGGGTGCCACAAATACTTTTTAGAAAACTGGACATTCGTTCGTTCATTTCAAACATATCATAACTTTTCAAGAATCAAACATTTCCTATCATGGTATACTGAAAATACATAACATAAGTTTAACAGAACGTTGCTGATAACTGTTAACAAAAGGCAACATAGTTTACAGCTTGCACGCTTTCAGAAATACATAAATACCACAATTCCGTAATGTATATACATTCCATTACATCAACAGGCCGGAATAACTTATAAACCAACTTCACAGTGTTAATAGTTGTATGCAATTCGTATACAGAAGTATGGGTAGTTCGTAGGATGGTATATTAACAATAATCATTAGCCATAACCCAAAATACAGAGTAAGTTCAGAATCATACCGGTGTGTGATCACTCTTTTAATGTTCATATCAATTCTTAATCAACACACATGTTAACATATTAGCTCACGGAGAATAGAATGTCAATAACAATATTGATTAACGGTCAATGACATATGTTTGAGGTACTATTACTCACAGTATTCAGGTGCTTGGTCCGCCCCTGTAGCTGACCCTATACAATTCACGTAAGTCAAATATAATTCATCATAGTCTATTCAATTCAATATTAGTTAACCCAATATAGTCCGACAAAGCCGACACCACTTAATTCATTAAAACCATTTGCAATTCAACATAATGCAAAACAAACCCTTGAATCTCATTTCAATATTCCAAAACTGAGGTCATATCATCCATGTCAGTCATAGATTATTTCTCTGATTTTTCCTTTACATGATAGCATGAATTCCAACATTTATAACAAAGTTCATTCACAAAATTTAAACATAATTTCCAAGTATCACCAAATTCCAATTAAACTTGTATATACATAATTCAATACGTCAATTTCATTATTCTACATTCAATTTGGGTTAAATCTTTGGTTATCATCCTTAAGAAACTTAGGGTTTCAAGAAAATAATGAGATTTCAAGAAATAATCAAACTTATTAACCCAACACTATTTTTCCATCAATTACACATCTAGGACTCATAAACCATTATTTAAACCCATCAATTAACTCCCAATATCTTCAAACCATAAAACCCCCAATGTTCAAACCCCAAAATTCCCAAAATCTCATAATTTCTTCCATATACATAACATAAATGAAAACTTGCACCATTATACAATGAAGACACCTCCAACCTATCTATGGATGTAAATATTAAAGAGTCTTCAACCCTTACCTCAACAATCAAGCAAAGGGGTGAGCTTGAGAAGAAACTTTCACTAATCCAAATTTTAATCGAGTAAAAACATTGATCCTCCTTAGTTCTCCATCCTACATGCCAAAACCATGGTTGATTGTTGATCAAAATGGGTGAAATCAAAGGTTTGAGAGTTAGGGTTTCGGACTAAGGCAAAGAGGAAAGAAGAGGGTTGAAGAAAATCTATGAAATGATCCAAAAATCCCGTTCTTAAAGCTGCTGTCCCGTAATTCCCGCTCGAGCGGACTGTTTTCCGCTCGAGCGGACCTGCCCTCAGCACAGATTCCGAAACTTTGAACAGGTATAACTCTCCCATCCGAACTCCGTTTTAGGTCGTTCTTGTGTCCAAATTGAAGCCCCGGAAATAAGCTTTCCAATGGTTCTAACCTCACATCCAAATTCAAAGTGTGGACAAAGAAAAGGATAAAAGAGTGACGGCTGGTCGCCGACAATATATTCTAATTAAAGCTTTTGGCCCAATCTTACTTTGCCATCATATTACCACCACAACCAATACTCCAAAATAAAATAAGAAGGTTCCAAATACACTAATAAAAATGTCCAAAACAAACCCACACCTCAGAAATACAACTCAACCTAGAGGCCCGCTCGAGCGTCAACTCTTCCGCTCGAGCGTGCAGACCAACAAAGCCGTCCGCTCGAGCGTAAACTCCCCCGCTCGAGCGGAGAATCACAACTCCCAGAATCTCAGGCCGTCTGCACAATTGCTGGAAACTCCAAAAGTCCGCTCGAGCGGAGGGAAGAATTCTGGGTCGTCACACCCTTCCCTCCTTAAAAGAATTTCGTCCTCGAAATTGAAGAAAACCAAACAGAAGACAGTTCAAACATAACCGAAAATCCCCACTTGACATAGAGAGGAATCACAAATACTCCGATCAATATACATATATCAGAATTCCAACGGCAAGGAACCATTTGTAATCCCAAGTCCCTAACAACTAAGCGAACCATGTCAAATGAATGCTCAAACTTTAATTCTAATTACTTCCCCAATAGTTCTAAAATTTCCCGTTAATGTTCCCAATAACTCCAAAGCTTCATCTCATTATTCACAATCCTCATATATTTCATACCTTCCAAATGCTATAACAACTTAAAGACATTCAGACATGGGTTTACTCAAATATTCGATCACATGTGACTCATAAGCTGTGTCAATCTCTTTAGGTTCACAAACAAATTCTAACTCGATGACTTTGGGGCTCTTTGCTCCCTATCAGAATTAGACTTATTAAGCCAAATCAGATTTCGAACAAACTCCAAATAACCACTCAAATCTCATATCAAGGAATTACATGTTCAGAGTAGAGTATTAATAAAATCAAACACGGATCAAACCTTAATGATCATGCTTTCCAAATTACAGTAATGTAATACTCATTTCATACTAGTTTTCCAAAACAGATAAGACAGAATAGTTTGAAGCTCAACATAGAATTTTCATCAATTATCAATTGAAGGACTTATTCGTACATAGCAAAATATTTCTTCGTAAAACTTGCCATCTTGGGAAAATTATCCAGAAACTTATCATATCATAAACTTGTCAGAAATTCGTAACATTGTTGTCACTTCAGAAAACACTTATCATATCGAACATTTCGTAACTCGAACTATGAATTTCCTTAAACATTGAATAGCATAGTTATATACTTTGATTGAAGCACAAGGCACAATACTATAAAAGCATATGATTGATTACATTCTGTAATTATGTCCATTACAGTCATGAATTCAGTTTTCTTAGCAGTATGAGTTTAAACCCAACATGTATAAAGTAGCCATAACTCCACCGATATAAAACGGCCATAGGCCCAGAAATATAAATACATATGTAACTGCAGAACTCAAAAAGTTATTCCAATACTATTATATTTTCAGAACGGCCTTAGGCTCGGAAATACCGAATGGCCCTCGCCCGTAATGTTCTGAGAATAAGTTACTAAATGCCTACAGACTTATATCACGGAAAAGATTTCTCAATCTTAAATTCTTAATACATAGAGGCAGGATTCTAATTCTTGCAGTAACGTATTAGAGTACCCCCCCCATTTGGTTTGATGCCAAATTAGTCAGTAATTATCTATTATTTTGCAAGTCTCATATGGGCGAACACGTATTGTAGGCGGGGTTCCTTATGTTATTCAACTCTTTCCTATGAGGAGTTTCAATGACAGATCACAGGGTATACGTAAACAAACAAATAACAGATCACAGATTTCAGATTTCAGGTTCCAGATTTCAGACATCAGATTTCAGATTTCAGAGTACAGAGAATGAGAGTACGTAATCACGGATGACAGATTCCGTAACTATAAACAGACACAATCATATTACATAGTTCAATATTTCCCATCAGAAGTCGTCAATAATTTCTCGGTTCACACAATCGTATGAAGTACATACTATTTCAAGGTCAATAGCCAATTCCCCTAGCACAACTCATAATACATAACAGTGCATTCATAGAAACATGAGATCCAATAATGAGTCTGATATTAATTCACTTCCAGAACGGATTTTGGTCCAGTATTACAGTTATTACAGAACGGCCTATTGGCCCAAAATAATCAGAACGGCCTTCGACCGAAATAGCCTTTTCGCCCGAAGCGACCTTTCGGCCTATTGAAATCGTCAACCAGAAGCAAATTCACAATTTTAAAGGATCACCATATACAGAATTCCTTCTTATGACCGGTCATAATTAACACAACCTCAATTATTACATAAAACACATCTTATCAAAATATTCCAATACAGTAGCTTCTCCGAATTACTGATCTAATCATTGTTACAGCAAGGGAGTCATAACAGGCCATAAATGTAAACAGCACAATCATATTACCATCATTTCCCCACAGATAATGATCAATAGATAACACACATTGTATCTAACCATTTATATATAAGCTGACTTACCAGTCAGTTCAAATTCTTACCACGCCTCTGCAGTACAATATTCACGTTGCATGTCTTGCACTCTTCACCAGCCTATACAAAATAAACAAAGGCAAGAAAAGGACACACAACAGATATAAATTGTAACCATCAGAGTTAATAACAGACAGTTAACGTTGCCATCGTTCTTGTCTTTTCATGTACTGATAACATATCATGCATGATGCCTATATCTTTCTAGACATCCTAAAGCTCAATGGATTCGTGTGTGAGATGGCAACTCGTGCTCTGATACCACCTGTCACGCCCCAAACCCGCCCCTAAAAGTTTGGGCATGACCCAATCGAAGTCAGACACTAAACCTGTTATACATATCATACGGGGCCTGGACGGAAGCATTCAATAATATAAAATACATAAAAGAACATCCATTGAGCTACTTCTAACATGCCAGGATCTCAACATCACACTAAGTAAATATGATACAAACAGTTTACATCCATATGCCTCGACTCAACCCCACAAATAGGCACATAACAAAAATAATAATGAAGAAGGAATTATTTACAATCAACCCAAAAATAGACATCTAATGCATAAATTGAAACTCGGCAAAACTTTACAAAACGAACGGCTTCAGGTGGTGCCTGGATGCCTCAAGGTTGACAAGAGGAACACAAGCTTTAAAGGTTGGGACTGAACTCCCGATTGGCTACCTACAGAAACAGACAGACAAAATACAGAATGAGCGAACTCAGTGAATAATAGTACATAAATAATGTAATAATTTGTCTAAATAACTAAACATGTAACTGTAGATACATATGATTAATTATTTCCGTGATTATTTCCAAAATAGCTATAGTCCAATTTCCTTAACAGAATGGCTTTAAGCCCAATTTATACAGAACAGCCATAGGCCTACAGATGCAGAACGATCATGGGTCCAGAAATAACAGTAATAATAGAACCAACAGAAATAGCAGAAATAACAGAAATGATGGAAATAACAGAACGTATCAGTGTGGTAACAGAACGCATAAAGCGTAGTAACAGGACGCATAAAGCGTGGTAACAAAAATAACCAATGTATGGACTCAAGAGGTGGCTCAATGCAGATTCGGAGGTGGCTCCCACCAAAATGTAGCACTTCGTTCCGTACAGCACTTTGTTCCATACCAGAACATATTAGAATGACCTAACGGTCCAGAAATATCATAAACATAATCTTATCAGAAACAGAGTCTTGTGCATTTCCAGATTCCAAAACATTTCTCATAATCATTTATATATTCAGATTTTGAATAAGATCATATGTGGTACACCCATTAGCCATCAGATCAGGTAGGTCCGAAGACCACAACAGGTAGGTCCGAGGACCACAACAGGTAGGTCCGAAGACCACAACAGGTAGGTCCGAGGACCCCAACAGGTAGGTCCGAAGACCACAAAGTTGATACCAACAGCCACGGTATTGTTACCCCCGGGCGAGGGCCATAGGCCACGGTATTGTTACCCCCGGGCGAGGGCCATCCGGACTAAGGGTGCCACAAATACTTTTTAGAAAACTGGACATTCGTTCGTTCATTTCCAACATATCATAGCTTTTCAAGAATCAAACATTTCCTATCATGGTATACTGAAAATACATAACATAAGTTTAACAGAACGTTGCTGATAACTGTTAACAAAAGGCAACATAGTTTACAGCTTGCACGCTTTCAGAAATACATAAATACCACAATTCCGTAATGTATATACATTCCATTACATCAACAGGCCGGAATAACTTATAAACCAACTTCACAGTGTTAATAGTTGTATGCAATTCGTATACAGAAGTATGGGTAGTTCGTAGGATGGTATATTAACAATAATCATTAGCCATAACCCAAAATACAGAGCAAGTTCAGAATCATACCAGTGTGTGATCACTCTTTTAATGTTCATATCAATTCTTAATCAACACACATGTTGACATATTAGCTCACGGAGAATAGAATGTCAATAACAATATTGATTAACGGTCAATGACATATGTTTGAGGTACTATTACTCACAGTGTTCAGGTGCTTGGTCCGCCCCTGTAGCTGACCCTATACAATTCACGTAAGTCAAATATAATTCATCATAGTCTATTCAATTCAATATTAGTTAACCCAATATAGTCCGACAAAGCCGACACCACTTAATTCATTAAAACCATTTGCAATTCAACATAATGCAAAACAAACCCTTGAATCTCATTTCAATATTCCAAAACTGAGGCCATATCATCCATGTCAGTCATAGATTATTTCTCGATTTTCCTTTACATGATAGCATGAATTCCAACATTTATAACAAAGTTCATTCACAAAATTTAAACATAATTTCCAAGTATCACCAAATTCCAATTAAACTTGTATATACATAATTCAATACGTCAATTTCATTATTCTACATTCAATTTGGGTTAAATCTTTGGTTATCATCCTTAAGAAACTTAGGGTTTCAAGAAAATAATGAGATTTCAAGAAATAATGAAACTTATTAACCCAACACTATTTTTCCATCAATTACACATCTAGGACTCATAAACCATTATTTAAACCCATCAATTAACTCCCAATATCTTCAAACCATAAAACCCCCAATGTTCAAACCCCAAAATTCCCAAAATCTCATAATTTCTTCCATATACATAACATAAATGAAAATTTGCACCATTATACAATGAAGACACCTCCAACCTATCTATGGATGTAAATATTAAAGAGTCTTCAACCCTTACCTCAACAATCAAGCAAAGGGGTGAGCTTGAGAAGAAACTTTCACTAATCCAAACTTTAATCGAGTAAAAACATTGATCCTCCTTAGTTCTCCATCCTACATGCCAAAACCATGGTGGATTGTTGATCAAAATGGGTGAAATCAAAGGTTTGAGAGTTAGGGTTTCGGACTAAGGCAAAGAGGAAAGAAGAGGGTTGAAGAAAATCTATGAAATGATCCAAAAATCCCGTTCTTAAAGCTGCTGTCCCGTAATTCCCGCTCGAGCGGACTGTTTTCCGCTCGAGCGGACCTGCCCTCAGCACAGATTCCGAAACTTTGAACAGGTATAACTCTCCCATCCGAACTCCGTTTTAGGTCGTTCTTGTGTCCAAATTGAAGCCCCGGAAATAAGCTTTCCAATGGTTCTAACCTCACATCCAAATTCAAAGTGTGGACAAAGAAAAGGATAAAAGAGTGACGGCTGGTCGCCGACAATATATTCTAATTAAAGCTTTTGGCCCAATCTTACTTTGCCATCATATTACCACCACAACCAATACTCCAAAATAAAATAAGAAGGTTCCAAATACACTAATAAAAATGTCCAAAACAAACCCACACCTCAGAAATACAACTCAACCTAGAGGCCCGCTCGAGCGTCAACTCTTCCGCTCGAGCGTGCAGACCAACAAAGCCGGGCGCTCGAGCGTAAACTCCCCCGCTCGAGCGGAGAATCACAACTCCCAGAATCTCAGGCCGTCTGCACAATTGCTGGAAACTCCAAAAGTCCGCTCGAGCGGCAACTCTTCCGCTCGAGCGGAGGGAAGAATTCTGGGTCGTCACACTACTAATATGGTATATGAATCAATTTAATAAGTTAAACACGTATTCATCAAATGTGTTGAAATAACAATGCAGTTTGAATGATTTGTCGAGCCTTGGTGCATGCAATACGACTAAATGGATGCAAGCATAAGGCATGCTAATTGAAATGTGACCCTAATCTAACCATCAAAAGCTATTAAATAAAAGGGAGAAAGACGTGGGGTAGGAAAACATACACACACGCACGCACACTTATTACAACATTAAGCCCTTGCGAAGGAGGGTCCGAATGAATAAGCTAACCAACTAGCTACGCTAATTAAGCTAACTAATTATTACAAAACTTGAATTCATTAATTATTCTAGTTAACTAATTACAAAACGAAATCGAATAACTAGTTAAACTAACTAATTATTTACAACTCTTAATTAGCTACAACAAATTAATTACAATATGTATTTAAGCTAGATATTTTAAACGTTAAATAAGCTTGAAATGCAAGGAAGGCTCATGCACGTGCTCGATTTCCACCCGAAAGGTCACTGTTTTGCTGCTGAATGCCTCTATTTGCACATAAGCACTTACGCTTTCTACTTCTCCAGATTAACCATGTTTTGTCTCAAGAGCACACTGTTGAATTTGCATTGGTGGCCGACAGGGGGGCTGGTTGGCCACTGCTGATGGTTGGTCGGCCAACAATGGTGGCTGGTCGGTTACTGGTGGTGGCTGGTCGGCTACTGGTGGTGGCCGTCGGCCACCACTAGCTTCGACTTCCTTGCTGCAACAGAGGGCAAATAGAGCAGAACAGTGTACTTTTTAAAGATTTGTTTGTACTGTTACCCTCCTTATCAGACAAGTTCAAAAGAGTGACACTCTTGGCTCTCAAACCATCAACCAAACAATTTCATTGCATGATGGCCAAAGAACCAAGTTTGTACAAGTTTAATGAATGCAAAACAAGACTCAAATGACCATCACCCTATCATGCATGATCAAGGGCAATGGAGAGCTAGGAATATGGCACATTTCATCACTTTTGAGTATGAAATGTTCCATTTTCCTTGTGCTCAAACTAATGTCCGATTTGAACACATGCAATGCAACACAAAGAATGCTTATCTTGCCTCTTTTACTTGCTGATTTTGTTTACACATTTTAATTACCAAATCATTCTTTAATCAATTAGTCTATTGGTGAGTGTCTTCTAAGATGAAAGAAGCGTCAACCAAAGGATAGTTTAAGGCATGAGAGAAGCTTAATGCCATTGGTAATGAACCCTCAAAGGAGGATTAAACCATTAAGCATGAGCCTCCATCTCAAGCTTGAACGACCATAAGGTTGAAAGAACCCTCAAAGAAAATGAAAATGAAAAAGTGAAGAAATGAGGGAGATTGCAAAGATTATAAGTGCTGAAATTAGGTGAGAAAAAACACTAAAACATACAATCAACTCAAACCAATGATGGTTAAAACCTTAAAACACCAAGTTAGTGTAAGGACTTACACTACAACTATGCCAAACAAGACTCAAAAGGCACCAAACAGCCAAAACAATGGCGCAATTGTTCAAA
This sequence comes from Camellia lanceoleosa, assembly GCA_025200525.1. Taxonomy (NCBI): domain Eukaryota; kingdom Viridiplantae; phylum Streptophyta; class Magnoliopsida; order Ericales; family Theaceae; genus Camellia; species Camellia lanceoleosa. The sequence continues at coordinate 59,268,595 of CM045762.1, forward strand.
ATAGAGTGTAAAACATGTTGGACTTGAGCCACAAAAAACTAAAACAATATGCTAATACATGGGGCTAACTAGGCATGCAAACAAGACACAAGGAGGGGAGGCTAACCCCTCCAATTTTGGACTTCAAAATGATTTTTTTACCACTGAAAGACCTCTGAAATTTAGTGGTTAAAAGGCCCAAAAAATGTGGTTCGAAAGTGATGAACAAAGGCACAAAAACTGTACAAACTAAGAAGCAAGTAGGGTGAACCACCCCTTATCTGAAAATGGCCTCAAACCAACACTTTTAAGCCATAAAAATAGAGCTTTTTACAGTTCAAAATCAGCCTCAAAACAATTGAAAAGGATGGCAAAGTAAGGGTACAAAACAAGTATAAAAATAGAGTGTTATAGCTCTTGAAGCGAAGACACAATTTGGCCAATAATCTAAGTCAAAACCTCATCCTAGAGCTCAAAACAAGTCCCAAGTTACCTCAGCCCAAAGACTAGCTACTTCTATCAAGGGTGTATAGGCAAAAGTGTAGGATTTGTGAGCAAATGTGTATAAAATTACAAGAAAGATAAAGAGAAGTCTAGAGAGAGAGAGAGAGAGAGAGAGAATTTGGTTCCAAATTTTCTAACCTTCAAAAATGGGGGAGGAACCCCCATATATATAGAAAAACAAGCCTTGATCTTAGAAACATCCTACCATACACGTGTAGGGAGATGCAGCTCAGTGTGCTAATAGTTGTCACAGCTATCAACAAATATCTGGAAAAAGACACTGATGGTCGTCGGCCACCACTAGTAGCCGACCAACCACCACTGGTGGCTGACCGGCCACACCAATGGCCGACAGCCTATGGTGGTGGCCGATAGGTCACCAAAAATTCAAGGCTTGAAACAACAAGGTTTTGGTCTCAAACAAAGCACAAAATGGACAAGCATAAAAGGCTCAAAGACAAGGCATTCCACTGAGGACATCGAGCACTCAAAGAGAACAAATAAAATCGTAATCATCGAGTGCACAAGCGATGACATCTAAGTCTTGAGGTCGGTCAAAAATGGGGTGTCTATAGGGCCCAGTCTGCCAAGCCTGGTTCTTGAGCAAGAGATTCGTTCACCAGACTGTGGGCTTGCCGGATCCGGTCATTCCAAAGCCACTCCCAGAGTCTATGAGATCAGCGGACATCCTATCTGTTAACGCAATCATTCTGTTCATGATAGGCCTGGACGTCGATTTTTTCAGAGAAGAGGGCGATTACACAACCTTTATTCAGACCCACTTCATGCCACCTCTGACAGGCGCTCATGGAGGCGAGGGGGCAGGGTCTCCTTCGACAGGCGAGGCGACTTGGGTGACTGGGGCCCATGCTAGAGGGGCTCCCCTGATAGAGCAGACTATCCGTTGGCCAGAGCTTCCCACTACGCTCACATGCTAGAGGCCTACTAGGATTGCTTATCAAATCCCGATTGAGCCAGCAGAGGCTGGACACAAGCTTGTTAGAGTTCGAGGCTCATCCTAGGTATGGACCACATTTTACCATTTGCACCCCACCTTTCATTTTAGATATGTTTATTGCAAACAATGATCATCTAAATGCGTTTGTAGGCATCTATAGAGTATACGGGGAGCCTCCTCAAGCTGGTGGTTTCCTTGATAGGCATGGTGCAAAGAAGGGAGACGCTGTTTTTCTCCACGCTATCTAGGTAATTTCCCTCAGTTTGTACTTCATGCTATCATATTTCCACTGATACACTGGCATTTTAACTAAAATCTATCCCAAACTACACTGATACACTGCATTGGCACACTATACTCACACATTGTACTCATACACTGTACTCACATTGTATCTGATTTCTGTATGACACTTATTCTGCATACTATTGTAGCCCGACTTTCTTCATGCCCCCTTTCGGAGAGTTCGAATTGGTTCTACAGTTCAGACTCCTATCACGGTTCTAAATCTAATCTCACAAAGTGCAATGTGAGATTGATAAACACCAAAGAGTCCAATCCGGCAATTCATTTTGGAAAATTGATTTTGAATCAAATAATGCCAAAATTGGACTGTTTTGCTAGGTTATAGAGTCGCCACCTAAATATTTTTTTTTTGTGGGAAATTTAGGAAATCCTGACTCGTGCCAAAGGCCACGTGTTCGTCATCACCAAAGTTACCTCAGTTCGGGAACTTGGGTACAAGAGGGGAAGGTCCTAAAATGAGCACCCCCGCTCGCCCGATCAAAGATCGGTCTCTACTCGGCATGATATATTGTTTCATAAACAAATGTGTTCTTGTTCTGATTATTAGCTAACTTTACTATGTGACGCACACAAGCAAGTATAGACTAAAATCGCGAGAATTGGAACATTTCAACTCATGTTTGTTTCTCGAAAATGGTTTGAATGTGCCACCCTCAAGTGGGCTAAAACACGGATTTGCCACACTCAAGTGGGCTTAAAACATGATTTTCCACTTCACAAAGTGGGCTTAAAACACGTATTTATCGAATTGTTCCAATTCAAGCAACCAAGCCTTCATCCACAGGCATTCATGCAATTTATCAAGTAAGCACATAGCCTCATGGCAAGCATGTTATCATGGCAACACTCACACTCATGCAAGTATGCTAAAGCATTAGACTTACAGTGTACTCCAAGCTAAAATAAAAGCTAGTTAGAAAGATGCGTGATCCTAACTATACAAGATGCCTAATGCAACACATGCAATAATGCAATTAATAGACTCGGCTATCTAGGATTACATATGATACAATTTGATAACATGCTTTGAAACACGTATTCAAAGAAGTGTTGAAATACAATGCAGTTTGAATGATGCACCGAGCCTCGGTGCATGCAACACAAATGAATGATGCAAACATGCAAGCATAAGGTTGCTAATTGAAACATGATTCTTAATCTAACCATTGAAAGTCGATAAATAAAAGGGAGAAAGACACGGGGTTAGAAGACATGCACACACACATGCACACTTGTTACAACATTACGCCATCGCGAAAGAGGGTCCGAATAAATAAGCTAAGCTATTTATTACAAAACGAACTAATTAACTAGTCTAGTTAACTAATTATTACAACACAATTGAATAACTAGCTATGCTAAGCTAATTAAAATATTACAAAATGAATTGAATAACTAGCTATGCTAAGCTACTTAAAGCAATTTAAATAAAGCAAGTAAACGACCTCGAAGGCGAAGGAGACATGCATGCTCGGTTGGCTTTCTCCCGAAAATCCATCGCCTTGCATCAGTTGGCTCTGTTTTCACTCGCTATGATCTCTAAACATTGCACCAACTTCTAGACTGCTTTTGCTCCAAAACAGGAACACTTTTGTACAAAAATTGATTGGTGGCCGGTCGGCCACAGAAGATGGTTGTCGGCCACCTTAACTGGCCAGTCATGTAATAACCCGACCCTCATCCATGTTTTCTGATATATTTTCAGCCCTTGTTTTGTGCTTTTAAAATGTTTACTGTAAAATCCCATGAAAATTTACGGTTAAGTAAGTGAAATCCATGTTTAGGGATGCCCATCTATTTCACAAGAAAACTATCTATCACCATTAACACGTTTGAATTAGAAATTGGAAGCCTTAACAGCTTAATTATCTGAAATTGATTATATATCTGTAATCAGGATAATTTTTAAGTAATATTAAGCATGTTTACGAAATTTCAATTTCGGAATGATTATAATGCATGCCATATATCCATGTTTAGCCTCTTTTAAGTGTGCTTAGAAGTTGTTCTTTGTGCCTAAGTGATGGACCATGTTTGCATGCATGCTTATATGTGCATTTGGCCTCATTTCCTTAGTTATTGACCACTGTTCTGGGCTTAGTATGGAGCTGCCCAAATTAGTTTAAGTCCATTGTTCGCATGTTGTTGCATGCTCACCTTGCGTGTTCTTGCATACTTGTGTGTTGTTACATGTTTAGGTTGTTTAACATGTTTGCTCCATGTGTGGTTGCATGCTTGAAAATCCACATTGCACTTTGCATGCTTGTTGGTTTGCATTGCCTCATGCCTTGCATGCTTGCTTGCATAGGTCGTATGCCTATTATGCATTGTGCATTGCACGCTCATGTTGCATACTTAGTTCACGTGTCTAGGTTGCATTGCATTGGCATGCATGCTTTGCCTCTTGAATTGAGTATGATAGAGGTTGAGCTCATTGTTTGTTTATGTGCATTTCATTCTACTTTAAAAATGCATACTTGGTTCTTTGGGCCATCACGCATTGAAATGCGCGATTGGTGGTCCGAGAACCAAGGAACACACCCCTTTGAGTCATGAATATGATAAGAGGTGTGATTGGTGCACACATTGCTTGAAATGCATTCCATGCTATGTCTTGCCCTCTGCTGCTGTCAAAAATAGATTCTGTAGGAAGATTTGGCCGGCCGGCCATCTTTAGTGACGACCGGCCATCCATAAATGGCCGATGGATTAATTTGCAGCCGGTGACCATTCTCCATGGCCGGTGACCAATTTCTTCAGCCGGTGGTGTTCCACATCATTCAGAGAAGCAACCCTGAGATTTGTACAGTCTTCAGAGCAGGATAACAGTCAAAGCAGAGGCAACTTGTGCATGGCAGTGGCTTTCCGAGTGGAGCCGAGCGCGCATTGCATTGGTCCCTCGTCCTGAGGCTATTTACTGCTTTCATTAGATTATTTAATTTGTTAATTAATTGATTGGTCTATAATATTTAATTAGTTTGTAGGTTAATTAATTATTATTCTTTCTGTCCCTCCGAGCGAGGGCAAATTTATAATAAGTGTGGGTGCGTGTGTGCATGCCTTCCAACCCCCACTTCTTTCTCCCTTTTGCTTACGTGCTTTTGATGGTTAGTATTAGGTCATATTTAAATTAGCATCCTTATGCTATGCATGTGTGCATTCATTCATTTGTCTTGCATGCACAGGGCTCGGCACATCATGCTAACTGCATTGTATTTCAAATTCCAAGTTGAATACGTGTTAGCTGTAGCATCATCATATGCCATTTTAGAATAGCCGAGCCTATTCTAGTGACATTCTATATGCGATGCATTAACCATTTTAACATTAACTAAAATCACGCATGATTACTAACTAGTTTATTGTTTGGCACAGAGTACGATGTAAGTATTTATGTTTTAGCATCTCGCATGAGTGTGAATGCTGACATGACAGCATGCTTACCATGTGGCTAGTTATTTATGTGATATTACTGCCTGAATGCCTGTGGGTGAAGGTTAGATTGTTTGAGTTGGAACAACTCGTTGAAATCCGTATTTTAGCCTACTTGCGAGTAGCAAATCTCAAACCATTTCCTAAACGAAACGAATATGCAATGCTTTGTTCCAAATTAGGCGATCTAGTCTATACTTTTTTGTTGTGCGCATCACATAGTAATTCTAGCTAATTAACGAGAATAAGAACACATAACATTTTCAAAATCGAATATCATGGTTAGTAGAGGCCAATCTTCGGATCGAGCGAGTGGGGGTGCTCATAGCTGACCTTCCCCAATCGTACCCAAGTTCCCGAGCCGAGGCAACTTTGGTGATGATGGACACGTGGCCTTTGGCACCGAGTCAGGGTTTTCTAAATTCCCCCAAAATAAAATATTTAGGTGGCAACTCTGTATCTGGCAAAGCAGTCCATGTTTGGCACTTCTTTTCTAAAAATCTGTTTCTCTAAAAAACGATTTGCCGGATTTGGACTCTTTGGTTCAGATTAAGAACCGTGACAATTTGAGTCCTGAGCTGTAGTAGACCCATAGACGAACAAAACGAGATTCCCTCCTGGGACATTCGCGGGGCGCATCTACAGCAAGGTTCAACACGGAAGGGAATTGAGATTAAATTAGGAGGATCCTGGCAATTTTTAAAGCTCAAGGTATGTTAAATTGGTTGTACAAGAGAATTCACCTTTCAATTGTGTAGAAGGGTTTGTTAGTTTCATAGGTATATTATTAGGGTTGTACTGGAGAATTGTTTATGATTCATGTTTGAGTAAAGAGGTTTCTCATCAATTGGTTATACAAGAGGTTTCTCATCAATTGGTTGCTTGAGTCTAAGGCATGACAAGTGGTATCAGAGCACGAGTTGCTATCTCAAACACGAATCCATTGAGCTGTAGGGTGTCTAGAAAAGATTTAGGCATCATGCATGACATCCTAAAAGTATAAGAGAAGTTCGATGGCAACATTAAGTGTACTCTGATAATGCTAACAATTTTGAACTATGTCTATTGTATATAATTGATTGTTGTGTAGATCATGGTGAGAACAAGGGCAGAGGAGCAGGAAGATGCTACTGCTGCACGGTTGGACAGGATAAAGAGAATGATTATGGAAATGGCGGAGACCTTACGGCAACAGCAGCAACAGCCACAACAGCAGCAACAACCACAGGAACAACCGCCACCGCCACCGCCACCGGTACCTCCACCGGTAGTACCAGAGTTTCATGCTGAAGATCGGACTATTACCCTCACTAAGGAGTTTAAAAAGATGAAACCACCATCTTTCAAAGGAGGAATCGAACCGATGAAAGCTGAGGCCTAGGTGTTGGGCACAGAGAAGTTATTCGAAGTCTTTCCCTGCACCGAAGATTAAAAGGTGCAACTAGCTGCCTTCACTCTTGAGGACGAGGCACGGAGGTGGTGGATGCTTACGAGAACAATCCATCCAGGGTTAACATGGGACAAATTTCTGGAGCTGTTTTATGATAAATACTTTCCACAAAGCATGCGGCATAAAAAGGTGACTGAATTAGAAACTCTTAGACAAGGAAACAAGACTGTTGCTAAATATGAGGCCCAATTTGCAGAGCTAGCCTGGTTTGCGCCGCACATGGTGGACACGGACTATAAGAAGGCACGAAAATTTGAAGGGGGCTTACGGGGTGCTATCCTAGACAGAGTCAATATGTTAAAGTTGTCTACCTATGTAGATGTACTGGAGAGGGCTATTATAGCTGAGGGAAACCTTGCTACTCAGAACCAGATTTCCGAGTGGAAAGGAAAGAGGCAAAATAATCAATGGTCAAAGGGAGCGACTACTCCACCAACCAAAAAAAAAAAAATTCAGGGACTTCAAATACTTCTGCCCCTAGTCAGGGTAAGATTCCTGTTTGTTCGGAATATGGAAGGAGGCATCGTGGGACGTGCCATTAGAAGTCTGGATCCTGTTATCAATGTGGCAAAATGGGTCATTTGATAAGGGATTGCCCTCAGAGGAATCAACGAAATGTCAATAGGGCTGCTACTAGTTCCGCGGGGTCAGCACCAACTACCAACACCAACGCACCGATCAAACCTAACAACACTAAAGACACTGCGAGGCAAGGCAGGGTGTTTGCATTGGTTCCGGGAGATGTGCAAAATGCAGCAACAGTGGTGTCAGGTACATTTATGGTTCACGGTCATTCTGCTTCTATCTTATTTGATTCTGGTTCTACCCATTCTTTTGTGTCAAAACTATTTGCTCCTAATTTAGATAAACCAGAAGAAGTATTATCTTATGTATTGTGTGTGTCCTCACCCTTGGGGGATTCTATGATCTGTACCTCTGTATATGTTGCTTGTGAACTCCACCTTGGGGATATTCAAGTATATGCCAATCTGTTACCTCTCGACATGATGTATTTTGATATTATTCTGGGAATGGACTGGTTGGGTGAATATAGTGCAACTATAGATTGTCTAACTAAACAAATCAGTTTTCACCCTCCAGGACAATTAGAGTCGACCTTACAGGGGCATGGCATAACTTCTCCACCTTATTTGATCTCGGCGGCGAAGGCTTGTAAATTAATTCAGAAAGGATGTCAGGGGTATTTATGCAGTGTTTTGGAGGGGCAAGTGGTGAATGGAAATATCGACATAATCCCAATTGTTTGCGAATTTCCAGATGACTTTCCTGAAGAATTGCCAGGGCAGTTGATAGACCGTGAAATTGAGTTTACCATTGAAATAGCACCAGGAACTCAACCCATTTCGAAGACTCTGTATAGAATGTCACCAGTTGAGATGAAGGAATTGAAAATGCAGTTGCAAGATTTATTGGACAAGGGATTCATCCGTCCGAGTGTGTCTCCGTGGGGTGCACCAGTTCTGTTTGTAAAGAAGAAGGAAGGAACACTCCGGCTTTGTATCGATTACAGGGAACTTAATAAAGTCACAATCAAGAATAAGTATCCATTGCCAAGAATCAATGACCTATTTGATCAGCTTCAGGGGGCACAAATCTTTTCCAAGATTGATCTACGATCTGGATACCATCAATTAAAGGTGAAGGTTGATGATGTTGAGAAGACAGCTTTTCGAACCCGGTACGGTCATTATGAATTTTTGGTTATGCCATTCGGAGTCACTAATGCACCAGCAGCTTTTATGGATTTGGTGAACCGTGTTTTCAAGCCCTATTTGGATGAATTTGTGGTGGTCTTTACCGACGATATTCTCATTTATTTAAAGAATGCAGAAGCTCATGAGAATCATCTTCGCTTGATCCTTCAAACCCTCCGGGAGAAGAAACTGTATGCAAAGCTAAAGAAATGTGAATTCTGGAAACGAGAGGTGGCATTTTTGGGGCACGTTATTACCAAGGAAGGAGTTTCCGTCGACCCACACAAGATTGAGGCAATTGTGAAATGGCCAACTCCTACTAATGTGACTGAGGTGCGTAGTTTTATGGGGTTAGCTAGCTATTATAGGAGATTTGTTCAAGATTTTTCTACAATTGCTGTGCCACTTACACAACTGACTCGAAAGGGAGTTGCATTTGAATGGTCAGAAGAGTGGGAATCTACCTTCTAGGAATTGAAGACGAGGTTGACAACAGCACCAGTTTTGGCCTTGCCATCCAGTACAGAAGGATTTGTAATCTACAGTGATGCTTCACACAAAGGGCTTGGTTGTGTACTTATGCAAAATGGAAGAGTCATTGCTTATGCTCCTCGGCAGCTGAAACCCCACGAGAAGAATTATCCCACACATGATCTTGAGTTAGCAGAAGTAGTCTTTGCTTTGAAGATATGGAGACACTATTTGTATGGCACTGCTTGCAAAGTGTACACCGACCATAAGAGTCTCAAGTACCTTTTTACGCAAAAAGAGTTGAATATGCAGCAGCGACGGTGGTTGGAACTTCTTAAAGATTACGATTTGCAGATTCATTACCATCCTGGTAAAGCCAACACAGTTGCAGATGCGCTCAGTCGGAAAAGTATGGGGACTATAGCAAGTATGGTTACATGGCAAAAGGAATTGGCAATTGAATTGGATAAGATGGAATTAGACTTCGTGTTACATGGCCAGGAAGCTTTAATGGCAGCAGTGATGACCCAACCAACCTTACTTGAGGAAATTAAATTGCATCAGATAGAGGATGAAGTTCTAAGGAAGATATGTGATGAGTTGGGAACTAAGCCAAAATCGGGGTTCAGTTTAGTAGATGTGGTGCTGAAATTTCAAAACCAAGTATGTGTCCCCAATGTGTTGAACCTTAAGCAAAAACTGATGGAAGACACACATACCTCAAGGTTTTCAATGCATCCAGGGAGTACCAAAATGTACCGAGATCTGAAGCAAAATTTTTGGTGGCCAAGTATGAAGAAGGAGATCGCGGAGTTTGTCTCTAAGTGTTTGCAATGCCAGCAAGTAAAAGCGGAGCATCAAAGACCTGCCGGTTTGCTGCAACCTCTTCCTATCCCGGAATGGAAATGGGAACATTTGACCATGGATTTTGTTGTGGGGTTACCCCGGACTCCTCGGGGTATGAATTCAATATGGGTCATTGTGGATCGATTAACTAAGTCCGCTCACTTCCTACCAGTAAAGACTCAATATAATGCACATAAATTGGCGGTAATTTATGTGAATGAAATTGTGAGGCTTCATGGTGTTCCAGTCTCAATTGTGTTAGATAAGGATCCCAAGTTTGTTTCTAGATTCTGGCAGAGTTTACAAGAAGCAAGGGGGACAAAATTAAAGTTCAACACAGCTTTCCACCCTCAAACCGACGGTCAATCCGAGAGAACGATACAGACTCTGGAGGATATGCTCCAAATGTGTGTGCTAGATTTTCAAGAAAGTTGGGAAACCCATCTACCGTTGGTAGAATTTGGGTACAATAATAGCTACCATTCGAGTATAGACATGGCACCCTATGAAGCTTTGTATGGAAGACCAAGTCGTTCTCCCGTGTGTTGGGCTGAAGTTGGAGATAAATCCTTGTTAGGGCCTGAAATTGTTCAGTTGGCAACTGAAAAAGTTCAAGTTATTCGGGAAAGATTGAAAACTGCTCAAAGTAGATAGAAAAGTTATGCGAATAACCGACGGAGGGATTTAGAATTTGAAGTGGATAGTCATGTCTTCGTGAAAGTTACTCCAATTAAAGGACACCCAAGATTTGGAAAGAGGGGTAAGTTGACACCCCGGCATGTTGGTCCCTTTCAGATTCTGGAAAGAGTGGGTCCGGTAGCTTACCGAGTTGCCCTTCTGCCACATATGAGTCAAGTACATAATGTGTTTCATGTCTCTATGATTCGTGGATACCTTCCGGATCCCTCACATGTCATTGATTACCACCAAATTGAGTTGGATGACAAGTTAATTTACGAGGAAAAACCAATCCGCATTTTGGACCGACAAGTAAAACAATTACGAAACTGTGAGATTCCAATGGTAAAAGTTGAGTGGCAAGAACATTACGGAACCGACGCAACGTGGGAAAGAGATGAGGAAATGCAACACCAATACCCACACCTATTTCAATCCTAAGGTAAAATAAGTTTGGAGGACCAAACTTATTTAAGGGGGGGAGAGTGTAATAACCCGACCCTCGTCCATGTTTTCTGATATATTTTCAGCCCTTGTTTTGTGCTTTTAAAATGTTTACTATAAAATCCCATGAAAAATTACGGTTAAGCAAGTGAAATCCATGTTTAGGGATGCCCATCTGTTTCACAAGAAAACTATCTGTCACCATTAACACGTTTGAATTAGAAATTGGAAGCCTTAACGGCTTAATTATCTGAAATTGATTATATATCTATAATCAGCATAATTTTTAAGTAATATTAAGTATGTTTACGAAATTTCAATTTCGGAATGATTAAACGATGGAATTTTGTCCTATATGCCTTTATATATGAATATATAAAAGTCCAAGTCCTCTTAAGCTTGATCAAGAACTTGAAATATCTCCTGGAGAGGAAAAACAAAAGAGGAAAAAAAAAAAAAAAGGGAACAAGGGCAAGGTTCAACAAGGAAGGGAATTGAGATTAAATTAGGAGGATCCTTGCAATTTTTAAAGCTCAATGTTAAATTGGTTGTACAAGAGAATTCACCTTTCAATTGGGTAGAAGGGTTTGTTAGTTTCATAGGTATATTATTAGGGTTGTAGTGGAGAATTGTTTATGATTCATGTTTGATTAAAGAGGTTTCTCATCAATTGGTTGCTTGACATGGAATTTATACCTCAATCTTTGTTTTCCATGTCAAACCCATGAAAGTATATTTATGTAATGTATGATGTTTTAATAAACATGAGGAACTTGAATTAAAGATAGAAGTTAGAAGGATTGTTACTTGAGGAAGCTTCTAATCATGTGTATTTTATGATGCTCAAGTTCTAGTTCATGCTACGGTGAAATTTATGGTTTTTATGCCAACTCCATGAACTAATATATATATAAAATGTGTTATGTTTTATGAACATAAGGAATTTAAATTAAAGGAAGAAATTTGGAAGAATAGTGACTTGATCAAGCTTTTAATTATGTTACCTTGTGATATTCAAATGATAATTCATGTTTTAGTGAAGTTGGGTCCATATATTGCATTCATTTCATCTTGAATTGCATCTAAAGTGAAGTGATGATGCTAAATTTTGAGTTGAAATCGAGCTGACCCAAAACAGGGCCACGGGCGCTCGAGCGGAGGTCCCGGGCGCTCGAGCGGAGGAGGAGAAAAAAATGAGTTTTGGGTACTGCAGTTCGGCCGCTCATGCGGTGAAGGGGGACCGCACGTGCGGTTCATGTCCGCTCGTGCGGAGGAGACTGCCGCACGTGCGGCCTAGTTTAAGAATCATGTTTGCTTCGTTTCACGTGCTCTACCTCTGGTATTTTTAGAATATTTTTACGATGATCATAAAATGGTTAAAAATTCATGCGAAATGTAATGACTCAAGGAATGATTTATTAATGATTTAAGGAGGAAAAGGAACTAATTTGCAAGCTATGATTGTATGCAGGACACACCCCGGGAGGAAGTAATACGTCATCTCAACACTGTGAGTAGTAGTACATTTTACTTACAGCTAACGAATGCCATAGCATTCTGTTGTACATGTTGGTTATGCACTTATGCGAATGATTAAAGGAATCTAAATGTATGATCACCTTGCCTACTTTCGTGATGTAAGGGCCTCGTGCCACATGTTTCAAGGGCCTCGTGCCACCACGTTCCAAGGGCATATAGCCATTATGTTTATGTTGCAGGATTGGGCCTAAGGCTGTCATGTACTTAGCACAGAATCAGACTAACTATGTGAACTCCGCATTTTTATATGCATTGGTATGTATTATGTTTCAAGTTAAGCATTGTTTTAATTATGTATTACTATTCACTGAGCCCGACTCACTCTCTGTTATGTCTGTTTCTGTAGGTCATCAATCAGGTGGTCAGTCCTAGCCATGACGTCACTTTCTTTTGTCAACCTTTACGTGTCCAGGCACTATGCACGACCATTCATTTTGTGAAGTTGTTAAGATGTTGGCTTGCTACTTAAGTGTCCATCTAAGGTTGATGTACATAACTTTCATTTTTTTTTGTATACGCCCAATCATGGAGCTAGGACTGTAAATGTATGTGTATGTAACCAATATCCGGGGATATAGTTTTAAACTTTGTCTGCCTTTGATGATGTATGTGATGTATGATCCTGGCATAATAGAAATAGCTCAATGGGGTATGCTTGTATCTATGTCATGTTAGAATTTTATGCTTCCGAGAAGGCCCCGTAGGTTATGTATACCAGGTTATATGTCCGTTTCTGCTAGGTCATGCCCAAACTTTTAGGGGCGAGTCTGGGGCGTAACAAGTCGGCTACTTCAGGTGGCCGGTCAGCCACCCCTTTTTCTAGACTTCTGTTTTGCTGCAACAGAGGCAAAGCAATGTATTTTTCAAGGAATGTGTGTACCGCCACCCTCCTTATCATTTCTCAAGCTCAAAGGAGTATGGCACTTGGCTCTCAAGCCACCAATCAAGCATTTTCAATGCATGATGGCCAAAGAGTCAATCTTGTACAAGCTTAATGAATGCACAAATAAGACTCAAAGGACCCCCACCCTATCATGCATGATCAAGGGTAACGGTGACCAAGAAACGTGACACGTTTCATCCCTTTGAGTATGAAACATCCCACATTTCTTGTGTTTGGATTAACGTTCGATCCAAACACATGCAATGCAACACAACATGCTTATCTTACTCATGTTTTACTTGTCATGTTTTATTTACACATTTTAGATTACCGATTAGTCCTTTAACCGGTTAAGGCCAAAGTGAAAGTCCTCTAATTGGAAAGATGGCCTAAGCCACAAGTGCCCTCAAGAGGGGTCTCATGCTGTTGGTTAGTAGAAACACTCAAGAGATGATTAAAACCATTAGGCATGAGAGCCTCAATTCCATACTCAAGCCAACAAGGGGCTCCAGGCCACTTTCAAAACAAAGTAAAAAGTGAAGAATAGAGGGAGGTTGCAGACTTTTCAATGCTGATATGGCATGAAAAATGACACTACAACATGCAAGCAACTCATGCACAACATGTTCAAAAGCCAAAAGCATCAAACTAGTGAAGAGCACTACATCAGATGCATGCAATATCAAGCTCAAATGGCCAAACCAGCTCTGGATAGAGTTAAAACATTCCAAAACAGTGGCTAAAACATGCTGAGATTGAAGCACAAAAGGCTAGAAAAACATGTTTATGTGTTAGGCTACAAATAAGGCTCAATACACAACTCTCAAAAGCAATGAAAGAGTGAAATAAGTGAGAGTATGACAGAGCTATACACACTGAAATCACATATTAAATGATGCTACAACATGCGACCATCTCAAGCAAAGCATGATTAGAGACCTAAAACACTAAACTAGTGAAGGCATTTGCACTACAACTAAGCAAAACATGGCTCATATGACCAAGACTGCTCGAAACAGAGTTAAATCATGCCAAATCAGAGCCTAAAACATGCTGAGATTGAGTCACAAAAATGTAAAAAAACATACTCACATGTTAGGCTATCTACACTTGCAAACAAGACCTAAGGAGGGGAGGCCACCCCCTCCTATTTTGGACTTCAAAATATACTTTTTACCACTGAAATAACTTTGAATTTTAGTGGTAAAAAAAGGCCAAAAAGTTTGACTTTAATATGCTAGAAGATGGCACAAAAGCTTACACAAACAAACAATAAAAAGGGTAGACAACCCCTTAGCACAAAATGATCTCAAACCAACACGTTAAGGCTGAAAAACCAGAGGTTTTTTTAGTTGAAAACCAGGCCAAAGGCAGTGCAAAAAGATGGCAAAGTAATCAACTAAAACAAAGCTTAAAAGAGGTAAACCTTATACCTTTGAAGCACAGCACTTAAACAGCCACAATTCTAAGCTTAAACCACCCTTATGAGCTCAATCCAAGCCTCAAAAAACCTCAGCTCCAAGATGAAGATGTTTGGCTAAGGGTCTCTTTGCAAAAGTGTAAAGAATTCTCAACTTAAAGCACAAAATAAGAAGAGAGAGAGAGAGGAAATTTGCTCACAAAATTTTCCAACCTCTCAAATGGGGGAGAGACCTCCCCTTATATAGAAATGCAAGCCAAAGGCTTGCATTCATCCCTCCATACATGTGTATGGAGATGGCATTCAGTGATCAATAGCTAGCATAGCTGGCGAAGAAAATATCCGAAAAAGAAGAAAAATGGCCGTCAGCCACTTAAGGTGGCCAGCCGGCCACCTCCCTTAGCCGACCGACCACTTCAAGTGACTGACAAGGGCCAAAAGTGGCCGAAAAGGCCCTTCCCCCCTCCAGGCAAGAGGCATCAAGGTTTGGTCCAAAAACAAGCACAAAACAAAGAGGGTTTAGAGGCCCAGAGACAAGGCATTCCGCCGAGAACTCCGGGCACTCAAAACGAGCACAAACATGCACAATCATTGAGTGCACAAACGATGACATCTAAGTCTTGAGGTCGGTCAAAAATGGGGTGTCTACAACTATGCTTTTATCTGATACACACACTGTAGCTGATATGTTGACAACCATTTTTCCAAATTCCATCTGTACCAGCACCGGCAGCACCAGCACCGATAGCATCTCCTCTAGCAGCAGGAAGGAGAGAGACAAGCCCCAACTCGTGGCCGAGATGCGAGATGCGGCCGAGGCAAAGATAAAAGCACCTGAGGCCAGAGCAGTCATTCAGTGTCCATCTTGAGTGATGACGATGCTGAGACTAGTGACTCCGAGGAGGCAGTGGGTCGGCATTTTGAGTCATCCAAGAGTAGAGACGATGCTGGCTCGAGATACGAGAGCGGAGCTCACGATGCTAGCTCAAGGTTAGAGGCAGAGAGCGGAAATGATACCGGCTCTGGTTCAGAGACTGAGTCAGACAGCGATGCCGATAGAAATAGTGCCCCTGAGTCCTCTTCTCCGGGGAAGAGGACGAAGAGGGCCTCTTGAGCATGAGGCGACTGGAGCTGATTTTTTTACTTTTTTGCCTAGTTTCTTTTTGGTTAGTAGCACTAGCACATGTATAGCTTCAGATAAGTTTATTTTGCTTTGAAACTTGCACACCTCTTTTGTAAAAACCATGATCAAATAAAAACCTAGCAGCTTTTTTGAAAAGTGTTGTTATTTTTGCATCATGAGCACCACATTTGCATGAAACGGACATGGAATTGAATTAGCCAATAGAGCACTTGATTGAAACAATGTTCTTAAATTGGGTAACGAGCTGACCAACAACTGAAATACAAAATACGGCATACAAATCAATAAACAAAAACAAAAACAACTCAAATACAAATAAACAAACTTGTTAAAACCAAAAAGACTAAAAACAAGACCTTAAAACACACAAAGATCAAGACAAAACACATGCTTTAGCACTGCCCAACACATAGGTAGATAGAAAAGTAGAAAAGAAGGTTGCCGGCCAAAGAAGGAGATTGCTCGCCAGAGAAGGTGGCCTGCCGGCCAACACTAGTGGCTTGCTGACTACCAGTGTGAGCAACCTCTAGATTGTTGACAGCTGGCTTCCACTCACAGCTTTATCTTCTATAAAAGGTTCAGCTTCGTGATTTCTTTTCCAGAACTTCATTTTAGCTGCAATTTCTTCCACAAATGGAGCCATTTTTTGCCAAAAAGCTCTCAAATTGGATAGCCTCTTTAGACAGCATGGAAAAGGTAAATTTTTGGTGTTTCGACATAAATGCACTTTTTTTGTTGAGCCGTATCCCACTTTGTTTTCCGTTCCTCCATGTTGCAGCTTGATGCTAGGACCCAATTATACATGTCTTTCACTTCAGGGAACAACAAATATGCCTAACAATTGAAGAATTTCAAGCGCTAATGGAATCCTGACGCAATGAGAAAATCATGCCTGAGCCCTGTTTTGGCCACGCCCAAGCTTTAGGATGGATGTGTGGGCTTACTTTACACGAGGCTCGATCTCTGGCCCACAACAGAGAGTTAGACATAACTGGCTTGATTCATCGGTTTTTTTGATATCGGTCATAGAGGTGACCTTTTCTGGCGAGGTTTCCGGCCACATGCCCTCTACTTATGTATGCTTGCTCATTTTCTTCTTGCCCCTAGTTTCGGCGGATCCAGCACTCGGCTAAACAAAGTAGCCCAAGGTTTGAAAGAAGGCAAGAGTTGCATTGGTTTGGCGCTAGCCGAGACCTTGACGGGCTTAGATGCCTTTCATCGGTGAGAGACTACCAGATTCGCGGGGAGCCCACTACTTCTTTAGGTATTATTTCTCACCCTTTCTCATATGTGTTTCTCACATCACTCGACACTCCTGCTCTATTTTTCTCTCAAAGCCCTTTTTTCACTTTTCGCTCAACATACATCTCTTTATTCTTTAATCTCTCTTTTGTTTCATCCCTCTCAAGTGTGGCTTATGGATAAGCCGATGGTAGTGGACTCTTGCCCTGAGTACTCAGCTCAAGGTTATTTCTTTCGCCACCTACTAGTGGACTTCCCGAACAAGGAATGGTGTTGCAACTGGATGTGCAATAGGTCTGCGACTAACATAGCTTGGCGTTGCCCCTGGCTTAATTTGATCAAGATGAGTTACAACATGGCTCGACAACCTGGCATACAGTTGATTGGCCTTATGCATTGCGTGTTCTATTTCCCTTTCCAGTTCAGACGTCAATTTGGGCATGATTAGACCTGCCCAGAGGAGAAGGTAGAGTACCCAATTTTATTCCCCATCTATGGTTCACACTTGGTGAGGTACCTTACTGCTTGGAGGATAAGAGAGTTTCTGGCCCTTGCCCCTAGTTTCAGTTGTGGCCTTTCTGGCGAATGCTTGGCCTGGCTCGCATGAGGCACAAACCGGGCCCACTTTGGCTTTAGAAGCTTCCATAAGCACGAACAGAGGACACTGGAGCACCTGACTCACCTATAGGAATGGCAACGGGGCGGGGCGAGGCCGGGATCACCCTCCCCGTCCCCGATCCCCGATGGTGAACATTGTCCCGTCCCCGGCCCCGATCCCCGACGGGGAACCTATTACTCTCCCCATCCCCGCCCCCGATCGGGGATCGGGTTTCCCCGACCTCGAAAATTACCCGGCCTAAATTTGTTTCAACATCATGAATAACAACATTACACATACATTTTCATCAACAACAACACAGATCTGAGATCTGAGCAACGCACAAAATCATCAATATCATCAACATCAACAACAAATTATTAACATCAACTAAAAAAAAATGATAGAAAAAGACAAATCTGAGAGGACGACGGATGAGGGAGGGAGAGAGAGAGAGAAACTAGATCTGGTGGTAATCGGTCGATCATGCAGCGGCCAAGATCTTGAGCAAATCTGCACCATGCTCGATCGATCTCGTCGGAGGAGGAAGCTCTCACGGCTGTGTTGGTGAAGATCTCGGCTTGGAAGGAAGCTCTCACGGCTGTGTTGCCAACACTGTTGGTGAAGATCTCGGCTTGGAAGGTCTCTATTTCAGAGAAGGAAAGCAGAAAGAGAGGCGAGAGAGAGAGAGAGAGAGAGAGAGGAGCGGCGTGAGTGTGAGAGTAGCGAGGATCGTCGGTGACAGAGGGAGGATCGCCGGTGACGAAGGGAGGCGCGGCAGTGATGGAGGGAAGAGAGAGGGCCAGACCAGTGGCGAGAGAGAGAGAGAGGAGCAGCGTGAGGTGAGTGTGGGAGGCTTTCAGATGTGTGTATGTGAAACCCTAAGACAAGCATATGCATATATATATATATATATATCCAGGGACAAAAGGGTCATTTTACCTCGGGGATCATGCGGGGCCAGGGCCGGGGCCGGGCCGGGTCCGGTTTTGGAAAACATATCCCCGTCCCCGGCTCGGATATTATCGGGGATGAATTTTTTAATACCGTCCCCAGCCCGTAGGGGCTATTTTTCAGTTATTCACCGCTTAATTCGGGGTCGGGGGGTCGGGTCACCGTCGGGCCGGTTTCAGATTGCCATCCCTACTCACCTATGCCCCTAATTTATTACTTTGACCTTTCTTTTCAAGTTTATTTTTCAATGTAATTAAAAAATAATAATTTTGATTTGTATTACGGAGATGGAGAACTTTATGTTAAAATCAATGAAATTAAAGTTCTGAGTACTGAAAATTTTCTTTTTGGTCCAAAAATGGTCTAAGTTGTAAAAGGTAAAATTTTGAACAAAATCAACTTTTATTAAAACTTTCCAAAACTATTTTCGAAAAGGATCACCACCTGACACGCATGCAATCAATCCTCAAGATGTACAACCCCGAATCAAAAGATCAAAAATACCCCTGATTGAACGTTACTGCCCTGCATTGTAACCAGCTCTTCTTCTCAAAGTAAAAATCACAGTCGAACTCTTGGATAATAGACAAACGAAGATGACCTGATCAAACAAATGGACAGGACAGTTGAGTTGGAGGTGATTACAGCTGAACTTCAGGATGAAGTTGCCCTGGAAATCAGGCCTTACGTAGTTCTGTTTAGGTTCACTCGAGTATTAACTCTCTCTTTTTGCGCTCTAACTTTTGCCAAAGTCCCTTTAGGGCTTTTAACCTTGCAAGCTTAGTTTTTCTTTATTTCTAATTTTTCATGCTCTAATTTTTGCCTAGGTCGCCCTTCCGGGTTTTCGGCCTAGCGAGCCTCTTAGGGATAGTATTTCTTTAACTTGTCCATATTGATCGGTTGTGAAAATTCCAGGCCATCTAAGTCCAGCTCTACCTGACCAGATAGCTTTGATCATGTAAGGACCAGTCCAATTGGGTCTCAACTTGCCTCTAGGGTCATGAATGGGATCTCGGTTGTCTTTCAGCACCATATCCCCCTCTTTGGATTTTGGGACTTAACTTTCTTGTTAAAAGCCCTGGCAATCCTACGCTGGTAGCCCTAAACATGATATAATGCTTTCAATCTTCTCTCATTAAACAGCATTAACTCTTCAAACCTGCTTTGTTGCCAGTCCGCCTCTGCTATCTCACACTCAGCCATAACTCACAGCGATGGGACTTCTATTTCAATTGGAAAAACAACTTCCATCCCATAGATGAGAGAATATGAAGTTGCCCCTATAGACATCCGGATTAGAGTTCTATAGCCCCAGACTGCGAATGGCAATTTATCTATCCAATCCCTATAGGTCTCAACCATCTTCTGCAAGATATTCTTGATGTTCTTGTTAGCGGCTTCAACAGCTCCATTGGTTTGCAACTGATATGTAGATGACTTATGGAAAGCCACATAGTATTTCTCCAATAAGTCTATCACCTCTTTCTTGAAGTGGGAGCCATTATCTGATATGATCTCGTTTGGGACTCCATACCAGCAAATGATATTATTTTTGATGAACTTGGCCACATGCGATGCTTTTAACAGTACATAGGCCTGAGCTTCCACCCACTTTGTAAAGTAATCAATTGCCACCAAGTTGTATTCATGCCCATTCAATCCTTTCGGTGTGACTGCACCGATGACGTCGATTCCCCAGACTAAGAAAGGTTATGGCGAAGTCATGTTGCACAGTTTTAACGGCGGGATGTTCATGTGATTAGCATAAATTTGGCATTTGTGGCATCACCGAGCAAAACTAATACAATCCTCTTCCATGGTGGACCAACAATAACCTTGCCTAAGAATCTTTCGGGCTAGCATCACTCCGTTCATGTGTGCTCCGCACTCTCCTCCATGGATGGCCTCCATCAGGCGCTTTGATTCCTCTTCTTCAACACACAACTTTTGCATTCCCAAATGACCTCTTTTATACAGTTTACCTCCGCACATGATAAATTAGATGGCCATTTGTCGTATTCCTCATTTGTCCTTGGCATTCGCCCCTAGTGGATAAATCTCCTTTTCCAAGAAGTTCCAAATATTGTAATACCAAGGGTTTTTGTCTTGCACTTCATCTATTGCGGCGATGGTTTCATAAGCCGGTATGTACTTCTGGTCAATAATAATCGAACGCATCTACACTCTAAGTGAGATGTCTACCATAGAAGATAGAGTTGTTAAAGCATCAGCGAACCTGTTATTCTCTCTCAATAGATGTGTGAAAGTCATCTTTTCAAAACTAAGAATCAGAACATCCAGGGTCTGGTGATAAACCTTCACCTTTTTTTCTTTGATTTTCCAGTTTCCATTTGCTTGAGAACAACTAAGTTCGAGTCCCCGATAACATTCAATCTTTTTGCCCCTTGTTCCAGGGCGGCTTCTAAACTAGCGATACACGCCTCATATTCTGCTTCATTATTGGACACCTTGAACCAGAGTTTGAAGGCTAAAAGGTATATGGAAGTCGTTGGGTGCTATCAGCAACACACATATCCCATAACCATACTGATTGGACGCTCCGTCAAAGTACATTGTCCAAGTCTCCTCCTCAACTTACAAAATGGCTTCATCTAGGAACAAGTATTCCACCGACTCATCCCCTTCTACCAGGTGATCTGCAGGAACTCCGCTACAACTCTTCCCTTGATCAAGTTGCGGGTGACATATTTGAGATCAAATTCGGAGAGGAGAAGCAACGAATGGGCTAGCCTACCCGTAAGTGCTGGTTTCTCAATGAGATATTTGATGAGATCTAATCTCGAAATCAGGATTACAGAGTGAGCTAACAGGTAGTGCCACAACTTCCGGGTAACCTATGCCAAAGCTAGACAAGATTTCTCGGGGGAAGTGTAACGGGTCTCATAATCTAGCATTTTCTTGCTCAAATAGTAGATGGCTTTCTCCACCCTATCCCCAGATTCCTGAGCAAGCATGCATCCCATAGTCATGTCTATTACTGACAAATACAGGATCAAAGGCTTCCCCGACTCTAGCGATGACAACACAGGCAGATTTTGGAGGTACTGCTTAACTTGCTCAAAGGCGAATTGACATCGATCATCCCACCGGAATTTCTTCCCTTTCTTCAGGAGACTAAATAGTGGTTCACAAAATAAACCATCTTATGAATTGCACTTTACCTAGAAACCCTCGCACCTTCTTTTCAATCCTTGGTGGTGGCATTTCTAGGATGGCCTTGATTTTGGAAGGATCTACTTTGATATCCCTCTGTGTGATCAAAAAGCCCAGCATTTTCCATGCTGTTACACCGAAGGTGCATTTCTGTGGGTTCAACCTCAACCTGTATTCTCTGATCCGTTGAAAGAATTTCTGCAAGGTGGTGTGGTGGCCCTCTCTTTCTTTGGACTTGACAATCATGTCGTCTACGCATACCTCAACCTCTTTCTGGATCATATCATGCAGAATGGTAGTTACAGCCCTCTCATAAGTAGCCCCAGCATTTTTCAGCCCAAACGGCATGACCCAATAGCAGTAGGTACCCCACGACATAGTAAATGTAGTTTTGTCTCCGTCCTCAAGCGCCATCAGAATTTGGTTGTACCCAAAAATCCCATCCATAAAGGATAGCAATGCATGGCCCACAGTGAAATCCACTAATTCATCAATATGCGGTAAAGGAAAGTCATCCTTCAGACTGGCTTTGTCCAAACCTCGAAAGTCTACACAAACCTGGATTCTACCATCCTTTTTCGGCACTCGGACGATGTTGGCCAACCAATTCAAATATTCAGATACTAACAAGAAACCTACATCCATCTGCTTAGTGACCTCTTCATTGATTTTCAACGCCTAATCCGAGTGAACTCTACGCAACTTCTGCTTGACTGGTCGGGCCTCGAGGTCAAGAGGGATCCGATGCTGTACAATCTCAGGATCGATTCCAGGCATGTCTTCATAGGACCATGCGACAACATCTTTGAAATCTTTTAACAAAGCGACTAAGTGCTCGCACTCCTCCGAAGACAACGTGGGCCCGATCTAGACCAGACACGGATCCTTCTCAGTATCCACATTAGTAACAACGATTCCATCAATGTAGGCTTTAGCAAACCTCTCCTCCTCTAGATTAATCAAGTTTTTCAAAACCAGAGGAATTCCTTCGTTGTCATTTTCATTAAAATTTTAAAAATCTTGGTCAACATAATAAATAAGCGGCATAGAGAAATACTCAGAATCGATAGCTTTCTCATTCATAAGATCTACATCTTCGCTTACAATCGACTCAAAAGCAAAAGAAAAAGAGGATCTGGACAAGACCTTGGCATTTGGGTTATCACTCCCGGGAATACCGGACTCAGACTCAGAAGAACTGGAAACTGATCCCGAATCCACAGATTCAGTGGGATCAGATTCTAGCTCATCACCCGACTCAAAACTAGATATATAGCCCTCCTCCAGCTGCCAGATAACAGATGGTGCCTCCGATGCATCCAAAATGCTGCTGGATGGGTTCACACCCGGTTGCTTCTCAATCATGGAGATGGTAAGGTTATCTCCCAAGTTCTCTGAGTCAGCTGCAAGATCTGTAAAGTGACATGCCAATGTTGGCCTTACTCCAAGCTTGCTATTGTTTGAGTCATTTTCCATGCTCTATTCAGCTTCAATACTTGGTTCAGTCTTTTCCTCGGTATCACTATCTTTCAGCTGCAGCTCAAAGAATATTCAAAGTCGAGGACACACTGCTTTGCAGAATTCATCCATGGCTTAAGAAAACAACAAAAAGGGAAATCTTCTCCCTCCCGAACAAAGTGACCATTCAACGTTCCCCGAATTGGCCTGTGAATAAGCTCATAGTGTTTCCCAACCTGCTCGGCTCTGGTTCTACCTGTCATCTCTTCTCTTTTCCTGATCCAATCCTCTTTAGTAGGTACATAACCCAGACCAAAGGCATGTGGATTATGCGGTACATCTGTCAATGCCGTGACACCTTTCTGGCCACTTCTTCCAAGTCCTATTCCTAGCACATGCTGCAGTTTATTCATGAAATACACAAACTGGGCGCTGACATACATGCCCTTATCTGCGGCCAAAATAGTCTGCACTACTCGGGCCTCAGCCAGAGTAAACCCTAAGAAGAATACATCCTCCTTGCCATGAGTGATCTCCAACACTAGTGTAGTTACCTCCGGCGGTGGGTGAATGGATGAATTCCTGAAAACAATTGCCACTCCTTTCCCGTGAGGGTATTTCAATATTTGATGAAGGATAGAGGAGACAGCTTTCACAAGGTGCAGCCAAGGCCTCCCTAGCAGTAAGTTGATGGTGGCCGGCACATCCAGGACATGGAACTCGACATCTTGCAGAGTTGGGCCCGCCTAGACTCTGATTTGTACCGTGCCCATAACCTCCCTACTAGTATTATCATATGCCCCAATCACTTGGGCCATGGGCGCAAAGTCTGCTGGTCTAAGGCCGATCGCATAAGCTATGCGAGAAGGACAGACATTGATAGCTGAACTGGTGTCTATCAACACCACCGGTACCCATTTCTCATTGCACTCAACAGATATGTACAAGGGTTTGTTATGAGCTAAGCCTTTCAATGATAGTTCTTTGTCATAAAAGGTTAGCGTTGGCCTGGTGCCACCTAGGAAGACCAATCCCACAAACTGTTTAGGGGTAGTGTCAATGTACAATTTAACTTTGTCCATTGCTGACAGCACTGCTTTTCGATGTACCTGGGAAGCCATGAGAAGACCCCAAATAAAGATGTCAGCTTGGATTTTCTTAACTGGTTTCAACATTGCCTCTTCCTCCAGCTGCTTCTCTTTCTGTTTTTCAACCTCTCTATCTTTCCCAGATGCCTCAGCTTGATCTAAGTGCGGTGGCTTAAAATACCACCCATTTCTTGTCATGTAATCTATTTCTTCTGCATACCACGTGTTTTCTGGAAGGCATTCACCCCAATCTTCATCAGTGTGAGCTAGATGTAGATTGTCATCCTCCCACCATACACCTTCAACAACCGATAAACAATTGTCCAGCTCAATTCGGATCACTTTTACATCACAAGTATACCCCGCAGGGTGTTGAGCCATTACAACATCCTGGTTGTCTTTAACCCTCTCTTGTTCAAACTGCTTCAGCGTAGCTTCCTGTTCTGTGTCCACAGTGCTCACAATGCCCAATTCCTGAGCTTAATTTTCTACGCCAACATTCTCTAGCAGTTTTCCCTTTTCATCGGCCCTTCCGGCCACTACAACAATTCCTACTTCCTTTTCCTCGGATTTCATTTCAGTTCCTTCCTCTTTATCCGGCTCATCACTCAGCCATCCAAAGTTGTCGGTTGATCCATTCAAATCAAACCAGTCAATTTGCACATCCCCTTGATCCTATTTGTTAAAGAACTGTAGGTTATCTAAATCCTCCTCGAGTTCTGCCAAATCATCCAACCGTTGGCTTGGGCCATCCTCCCTAACCACACTAACCTCCACTTCAGGTAGCAACACCAAGTCTGGCTCAACTTGATCAATCGACCCAATGTAGCTGTTTCGATCATACACCCCCTTAGGCAAGTCCTCAGAGCTCTCCTACAACGAACTGATACTTTCCTCTAAGGCCAGCCTTCCTTCTACTGTAACTGTCACCACCACAAGCTTAGGTTGAAGTGCAGACGTGTCCGTCATGCACAAATCTCTACTTTCAGGAATGAACACCGTTGATCTTGGTAGGTGGGAAGGGGTAATATATACGTTGGGGTCGTAGGGGATGGCCAGTGTGTGGATTAGGTTTAAATTTTGAGGTGAGGGAACTTGATTGTGGACAGGGAGAGGGTTTGTAGTTACATTTGGTTTCTGGGGTGGTGCGATCACCTTGTTGTAAATGAGGTCTTGAATCTCATGACGCAGTCGGAAGCATTGGTCGGTATCATGACCATGCTGCTGGTGAAACGCACAGTACTTTGCTAGGTTGTGTTTGGATGGAAAAGGATCAGGGAGTAGGCGAGGCTCTAATGGTTTGAGGTGCCCTTTTTTGACCAACACCTTCATGGCTTGAGATAGGGTCATGTAGAGTTAGGTGAAGGTCCTCTGGGGCAAAGCAGAGTTGGCTGAAGTTTGTGGAGCTGTGTTAGTAAAGGGGTTGGCGGTCTTGGTTGTGGTGGTGATGTCGCTCACATCCGACGGCCTTGCAGCTGTACTGCCACTAGTGGTAGCATTGGAACTGCACACAAATGGCCTTTTTGCTCGCTCTTTCTCATCAGTAATCAGCCCTTGTTTCATGGCGTCTTCAATATGAACCCCCATCTCCTGGAGCTCGGTGAATGTGAACAGAGGTAGGACGATCATTTTCTGCAACAACTTCCCGTGTAGATTGCAGACTACCATCCTTATCTGATCTTTCTCAGAAGGCCTTATGGTCATCATTGAAGCTTTAGCCCTCTACATCGTCACAAATTCTGAAAAGCCCTCCTTTGGCTCTTGTCGCGTTGTCTCAAGGTCACGAGTTGTGACCTTAATTTGCTTGTTGTATGAGTAATGAGCAATAACGGCCTCGGTTATTTCCTCCAAGTGTTGCTTAACATAATCCTCTAGCTTTGCATACCGTATGGACGCTATACCAGACATGGTATAGCCAAAGAGAGAGAGCTTCGGCAATCTGGTCAGGCCCATCAGCCGCAAGATGTCTAAAAATAGTCGTAGATGAACCATGGGATCTCCGGAGCCGTTGAATTGATCGATGTACGGCATTTTGAACTGATCTGGCAATGTCATTGCAAAGTCGGTATACCCGTCTTCTATGTCGGGGATGGAGTTAACACCTTGTGCTCTCTTGAATAGCTTCTCTAGTTTGTTGACCTTAAGCATAGTTGGGTCAACCACAAATCCAAATGGAGCTTTAGTTTGATACACAAGTGCTTTGGTGGCCTCTGGTGGGATCGGCTCTGTCGGATTGCCCTGATTTTCTTGGGCATTCGCAGTATGGGCAGTGGCTCCGGGTGCTGGGATACATGTAGGAGGTGTATGGGATGCAGAAGTCGCTGCCTACTGTAGTTGTTATTGTTGCAGCCTGTTTATTACCTCAACCTGACAGGCTGTGACCTCGGCCTGACGAGCAGCGTCTTGCTGTAGAGTTTCAACTGTTTGCTGAAGATGATGGATCAATTCCTTCATACTAACTAGGGGATACTATGTCATCAGAATAGGCAAGTGATCTCGTGCTAGACTAGATATAGAAGACTATCCATAAGCCTGACTGGATGCAGGTGAATTGAGGGGTGACTGCTGTAGAAACTAGACCGGTGAATTATGTCTGACTTTCTTCCGTCTCGTAACCGGTGGGAGTGAAGTAAACACGAGCTATCCCCTAACAAGATCTCTAGCTTTGCAAAGCCTTCTAACTCGGTTCCAGAGCACTTGGGGGATCTCCGAACTTTCTGAAGCTATGGTGTTATACTACCTAGCAAAAGAAATAAAGCAAAAAGAAAGCAGTAATCAGAAACCGCACAACACCTCAGCTACCGGTGTTAACAACACACAGATGTAATCAAAGCTGTGGGACTGCACTCAACATTGGATTCTGCCTTCAAACTTGCAACTGATACGCACATTCCTGTACAGTATCACTGTAAAGCATATTACCAGTTAAGCGAGAGCCAAAACACCCCTACGAGGGGCAACGTTACCCTGTTCTAGTTTCATCATGAACTATGATTCACTATTCAAACAAAGCAGTTTCATGCAATCTTGTATTCGGGTAAGCATCTTGTCCTAGTTTGGAATAGTCTCTATGGCTTTTCGATATGTAACTAGGCCAAATGGTCAAAAGGGTACCTCAGGAAAACTACCTAATAAACCTCTCACACCTAACATCAAGAAGTGAAAGGAGAATCGAACGGTACAGCAGTAGTCCAGATCCAAGGGTTATGTTCCCATCATGGCAGAGCCCGTGACCGGTCAACCTTTCGGAAACCTTTTCAGGCAAGCCTCTGGCAGACCATCTAGGAGTAGCAGATAGCAAACATAGTCACTTAAACGCACCAATGCAAATGCAATGCAAAGAAACATATAAGTGTAGATAAAATTCATATCATGAATTTTCAAGTCAAGTTCTCTAAGTCCCCAGCAGAGTCGGTAGAAACCGTAGCTCGACTTTTTCATGCCCCCTTTCGGAAAATGAATAAGCCCTACAGTATCGGACTTTCGTGGTTCTTAATCTGATCTCACAAGTGCAATGTGAAATCAATAAACACCAAAGAGTCCCAATCTAGTAAATCTTTTGGAAAATCGATTTTGAATCAAATTGGCAAAAACGGACTGCTTTGCTAGATTTCAGAGTTGCCACCTAAATATTTTTGAAAATTTTGCAAAACCCATGACTCATGCCAAAGGCCACGTGTCTGTCATCACCAAGATTGTCTCGACTCGGGAACTTAGGTACAAGAGGGGAAGGTCATGAATTGAGCACCCCCGCTCACCCGATCAAAGATCGGCCTCTACTAATCATGATACGAATCTTATCTACATTATATGCTCTTGTTCCGATTTATTAGGCTAGGATTACTATGTGATGCGCACACACACAAGTATAGACTAAATTGCAAGAATTGGAACACTTGATCTCATGTTTGTTTGCAAAATTGTTTCGAAATATGTACCACTTGAAAAAGTGATCGCATATAAACATTACTCAAATTGTTCCAATTCAAGCAATTAGCCTTCATCCACATGTATTAAAGCAGTCATAGCATTTAAGCAATTTGCCTCATGGCAAGCATGCTAGACATGGCAACATCAACATGCAATATGCTAAAGCGAGTAAAGGCTCACCTAGTACTCCAAGCCAAAATAAATAAAAGAGTTAGAAAAAAATGCATTACTCCTAACAATGCGATATGACTAATGCAACACATGCGATATGCAATTTACCAGGCTCGGCTACTAATATGGCATATGAATCAAGTGAATAGCATGCAGTCTAAACACATATTCAATGAAGTATTAACTAACAATGCAAGTTAGAATGATGAACCGAGCCTTGGTGCATGCAAAAAAAGTGGATACAAGCATGAAGCATGTTAAACAAGACATGATATCCCTAAACTAACCATCATAAGCTAGTAAATAAAAGGGAGTGTAGACGTCCCCGAACGCCCCGGGAGGATGAACCCCAGTTCTGTTCATATTGGGCTTACTACAGTTCGGACTCGAATTGTCACGGTTCTAAATCTGAACCAAAGAGTCCAAATCCGGCAAATCGTTTTGAGAAAACAGATTTTTGAAAGAAGTGCCAAACATGAACTGTTTTGCCAGATACAGAGTCGCCACCTAAATATTTTATTTTGGAAAATTTAGGAAACCCTGACTCGGTGCCAAAGGCCACGTGTCCATCATCACCAAAGTTGCCTCGGCTCGGGAACTTGGGTACGATCGGGGAAGGTCAGCTATGAGCACCCCCTCTCGCCCGGTCTGAAGACCGGCCTCTACTAACCGGGATATCTTATCTTGAAAACACTATATGCTCTTATTCCGGTTATTAGCCTAGAATTACTACGTTATGCGCACAGCAAAAAACAAGTATAGACCAAATCGCCTACATTGGAATAAAACATTTCATGTTTGTTTTGAAAACGGTTTGCTACTCGCAAGTAGGCTAAAATGCAGGTTTTGCCACCCTCGACTGGGCTTTGGAAAAAGATGGCTTTGCCACTATCTAGTGGGCTTGAAATTCTCAGTTTTAATGCATTTATTCCAATTTAGGTAATTTGACCTCCATCCACAGGCATTCAAGCAGTTATATCACATAAGCAGCTAGCCTCATGGTAATCATGCTCTTATGACAACATTCACACGCATGTGGTATGCTAAAGCATAAAAGCTTACGTAGTACTCCAAGCCAAAACAGAAACTAGTTAGTAATCATATGCATGACCCTAGTTCATGTTAAGATGGCTAATGCAACACATGCGGGATACAGCTAGAATAGGATCGGCTAATCTAAGATGGCATATGAGATGCTACAAATAACATGTATTCAACTTGGAATTAAAATGCAATGCAGTTAGCATGATGTGCCGAGCCTGGTGCATGTAAGACAAATGTATGGATGCACGCATGCATAGCATAAGGATGCTAATTTAAATATGACCTAACACTAACCACCAAAAGCAGGTAAGTAAAAGGGAGAAAGAAGTGGGGGTTGGGAGACATGCACACACTCACACACACTTATTACACAATTGCCCTCACTCGGAGGAACCAAAAAGAATAATACAGCCCGAATAAATAATACTAAATTAAATATTACAAAACTTCTAACTTAATTAACAAATTAAATACGAAATAAATAGAAAGAAGGGGGCCGCAGCCCTGCCTCGGGATGCGCGAATGATGCCTGTTCGACTCGCCTTGCCCGGCTTCATTGCCATAGCATCATGTTGCCTCATTAATCCTTTCTGCTCCTCTGAAGACGCAAAGTGCAGATCTGAGTTCTCTACGCACTGCATAACACCATCAGCTGGGAGGGATGGTCACGGGCCATGGGAAAGGGTCATCGGCCTATGATGAAGTTATCGGCTAAACATCCCTGGCCGGTCGGCACTCTATGTAGCCGACCGGCCAAAACTTGCTGCAGAACCTGCAATTGACAGCAGCAGAGGGCAAGCAATGTATGGCATGGAATTTCAAAGCAATGTATGGATGGACACACTCTCTATCATGCAATGGACTCAAGGGAGCATGGCCCTCAACCCTCGGGCCACCAATCACGCATTTCGATGCATGATGGCCAAAGAGTCAAGTATGCATTTCAATGTCAAATGCAATGCACACAAAACATACAAGGGACCCAACCTCAATCATGGTTGATCAAGAGGTGAGGCAATGCACAAAAATGCACATGCAACCTAAGCATGCAAGCTAACATACAAACATGCAATGCAACTACATGGCACGCACAATGCTAACAACATAACATGCACAACGCATTGAAACATGGCATACACAATGCAAGATGGACTTACACCAATGTGAGTGGACCTCAGCCACACTCACATCAGTGGCCATTAGATGAAAATGAGACCATCGAGATGTGTGCACGCATGCACGCAAACCGAGGACCGATCCTAAGGCATAAAATGCCACTCTACCCACGCATGGCAAGAGATGGAACAAGGTATGCAAACATGCAAATTTCAGCACTAAAACATGCTGCTAAACAGCCCCGAAACATGGCGATATGGCACCCGATGCATGAGATGAAACCCGAAACACAAAAGTAGGTACATGGAATGGCTTATAGCTATACAAAGCATGCATTATTTGATCATGAAGAATGAAGACAGAAGCAAGGAAGTCCCAAAACAAGCATATTTCCAGTTTAAAGCATGTGGAATCTCATCAAACCATCAAAAATCAGTGAATAAAATATGTAAAAATAGGCCCAAATAACCACTGATATGCAGCCAATGCATGCAAAAAAGATGAGCTCCTTCAGAGGTCCATGCAAGAGGTTATTAAGTACATGCATCATGGACATTAAGCATGGTGAAACCAACTCTGGAAATGGCTCAAGAGGGTCCAAAAACCCACTGAAAATGCCCTGGAATGAAGCTTAGAAGCATGAAACTATGAGGTCCTTTGGAAGGCCAAAAAGGGCACTAAACAAAACAAGGAGAGAGGGGGTCACCGCCCTCTGATTTGGGCTCTCAAAACAGCAAGCTAGCCACTGGAAATCCACTGTATTTCAGTGGCTAGAAGGCCAAACAAAGCACAAAACCAAGGCTTCGAGATATGGCTCAAAATAAGATGCAAACAAGCATACAAGGGGGTAGACGACCCCCAACAGAAATGAGACCTTAAACAAACATGCTTAGAAGCTCAAAAAAAGAATTTTCTTAGTTAAAACCAAAGCTCAAAAATGCTCACAAGTAGGGCTAAAATAGCATGCAAAAATGGTCCTAAAAGAGAGATTTGAAGACAAGAAGACAAGAGGTAGTAGATGATTTCAAACAGCAAAAAGTTCTTAATCAAGCATGAAGATGAGCTCAAAATATGACACTTTTTAGTTCATGACAATGTTCATAAATGCTTGCAAGTATAGCTTATAAATGAAGCAAGAAAATGCAAGGTTAAGGGAAATGGGTGCTTACCCTTGAAGAGCAGCAAACCAGCAGCTTGTGGTCCAAATTTCTGACCTTCTAACCTCTGCAAATGGCCTTCAAAGTGCTGGAATGGAGGATGGAGGTGTTGTGCTATGGGTTGTAGGGCAAATGGTGCAAGGGCAAGGGTGTTTTGAAGCTTGGATGAGAGAGATGGAGGGTTGTATGTATATATATCAGATATATATGTCTACTCTCTGGTTTTTTGCTCAAAATCTCCAACCCCCAACAATGGAGGAGGAGAGCTCCTTATATAGGCAAAGGCAAAGGCTTAAAGCTTATAAGACAAGCTAAAGAGAAAGGGTCAAGGGGGGCATGAGGGCCAAGGCTTCTCAAGGAAGCTAGGACAGCTGGTAAGCTTCTTGAGGAAGCCAAGACAAGGGGTCAAGGCTTCCTCAAGAAGCCTTGAGCAAAGGGTGCAAAAAAGGGGTCAAATGCTCAAAATAGGCACATATATGCTTAGGGAGCTAGGTCTGTGCATCCCAGCTTGCACAACTGGCATGCAGCATGCCTGGAAGGTGCAAAAAGGTCAAACCGGCCAGAAAAGGTGGCCGTCAGCCAAAATAAATGGCCGGTCGGCACGATAAATTGCCGGTCGGCTAAATAGATTGCCGATAGGTGCTTCCAAGGTCAAAAAGCAGCCAGTTGGTGTCAAAATTGAAGCCCCGGAAGTTAGCTTTCCAATGCCGCAAACCTTGCATTAAAATTCTTCCTGTGTAAAAAGTTATGCCCTTTTTGGTGAAGCCGCGCAGATTCGATCCAACCGGGATGATGCCCAACTTCAACCAATCATATCTCCTCGACCCGGACTTGGCTTTGAGAGATTCTTGAGTGCAAAATGAAGCCCCGGAAGTAAGCTTTCCAATGGTGGTGGCCTCATAGATAAAATCGAAGTATGCAGTTGAATAGGCCCAATTCAGCGAGAGCTGCTCGACTCCCTTCTACCCGGATCCTTGGCGAACTTCTTCTCCAACTTGTTTTCTCCCCTCTTCTCCTCTTCTCTTCAACTTCAAACCCCTAAGCAATGTGTTTTGAAAGATTTTTCAAAGATTTCATCTCTCTTTCATTAATCTCCACTTTGTTCTTGCTCGGTTTATCGAAAAGCGCATTATTTGACAAAATGTGAGCCTTGGAACATTGTAGAAACTTTATTTCAAAAATGTTTTGAAAGAGAAGGTTTTAAGGTCTAAAAAAACCATTCAAAATAGTCTTGGTCCAAAATGGAGTGTGAAGTTGAGATTTGTCTCTTTCCTTGCCGAAGAAACTAAACTTTTGCCCTGCACACCTTTTAACACCAAGTAAACCATCAGTCGCGCCCAAGTCTTAAGGGCGGTCAAAAATGGGGTGTCTACAGTTGCCCCTCTTTGACAGAACTCGGAAGTCATAACAATGACGAGAGTGAATGTCAAAGCCCAGAGATGACCCATTTTTCACAAGGCCGAAGACTTGGACAAAAGAACAAAATACTGATAAATAAATGGTTGTGCCCGCAGGCTGCCTACGTATCCCTTTGCAAAGAATCAAACCAGCGTAGTTCAGGGGCAGGATGCAAATGATATGCAGGAAAATTTTGATAATTGGACTTATACGCTATGCGAAGCCGGTTTGTAATTGGACTTATACGATGCGCGAAGCCGGTTTGCATATAAAACAATGCAATGTAATAACAAGTACAGGTAAGGTGCGCAAGATAGCGCGAATGAAATGCTATGATAGTAAAGATGCAAAGAGGGACAAACTCCAACCACGCTGGACTCGTGAGTGGAGGAAGAACAAAGAAAATCAATCAGGAGTGTGTTCCACGCAATCTAAAGTAAATTCCAAACACGCTGAAATCGTGTGAGGAAGGGGACACTCAAACCACGCTGACATCGTCAGAGGAGGTCCAACAACAACCCGCCCGGCGCGTCTACAACGCAACTTGAGATAAATTCCGAACGCGCTGAAATCGCGTAAGGAACGGGACACTCAAACCACGCTGAAATCGTGAGAGGAGGTCCAACAAACCGCCCAGCGCGTTTACAACGCAACTTGGGATAAATTCCGAACACGCTGAAATCGCGTAACGAACAGGACACTCAAACCACGCTGAAATCGTGAGAGGTCCAACAAACCGCCCAGCGCGTCTACAACGCAACTTGGGATAAATTTCGAACACGTTGAAATCGCGTAAGGAACGGGACACTCAAACCACACTGAAATCGTGAGAGGAGGTCCAACAAACTGCCCAGCGCGTCTACAACGCAACTTGGGATAAATTCCGAACTTGCTGAAATCGCGTAAGGAACGGGACACTCAAACCACGCTGAAATCGTGAGAAGAGGTCCAACAAACCGCCCAGTGCGTCTACAACGCAACCTGAGATAAATTCCGAACACGCTTAAATCACGTAAGGAACGGGACACTCAAACCACGCTGAAATCGTGAGAGGAGGTCCAACAAACTGCCCAACGCGTCCACAACGCAACTTAGGATAAATTCCGAACATGCTGAAATCGCGTAAGGAACGGGACACTCAAACCACGCTGAAATCGTGAGAGGAGGTCCAACAAACCGCCCATCGTGTCTACAACGCAACTTGGGATAAATTCCGAACACGCTGAAATCGCGTAAGGAATGGGACACTCAAACCACGCTGAAATTGTGAGAGGTGGTCCAACAAACCGCCCAGCGTGTCTACAACG
Source organism: Camellia lanceoleosa (assembly GCA_025200525.1). Taxonomy (NCBI): domain Eukaryota; kingdom Viridiplantae; phylum Streptophyta; class Magnoliopsida; order Ericales; family Theaceae; genus Camellia; species Camellia lanceoleosa. Next base: position 59,303,001 of record CM045762.1, read on the forward strand.
CAACTTGGGATAAATTTCGAACACGCTGAAATCGCGTAAGGAACGGGACACTCAAACCACGCTGAAATCGTGAGAGGAGGTCCAACAAACCGCCCAGCGCGTCTACAACGCAACTTGGGATAAATTCCAAACGCGCTGAAATCGCGTAAGGAACGGGACACTCAAACCACGCTGAAATCGTGAGAGGAGGTCAAACAAACCGCCCAGTGCGTCTACAACGCAACTTGAGATAAATTCCGAACACGCTGGAATCGTGTAAGGAACGGGACACTCAAACCACGCTGAAATCGTGAGAGGAGGGCCAACAAACCGCCCAGCGCGTCCACAACGCAACTTGGGATAAATTCCGAACATGCTGAAATTGCGTAAGGAACGGGACACTCAAACCACGCTGAAATCGTGAGAGGAGGTCCAACAATCCGCCCAGCGCGTCTACAACGCAACTTGGGATAAATTCCGAACACGCTGAAATCGCGTAAGGAACGGGACACTCAAACCACGCTGAAATCGTGAGAGGAGGTCAAACAAACCGCCCAGTGCGTCTACAACGCAACCTGAGATAAATTCCGAACACGCAGGAATCGCGTAAGGAACGGGACACTCAAACCACGCTGAAATCGTGAGAGGAGGTCCAACAAACTGCCCAGCGCGTCCACAACGCAACTTGGGATAAATTCCGAACACGCTGAAATCGCGTAAGGAACGGGACACTCAAACCACGCTGAAATCGTGAGAGGAGGTCCAACAAACCGCCCAGCGCGTCTACAACGCAACTTGGGATAAATTCCGAACACGCTGAAATCGCGTAAGGAACGGGACACTCAAACCACGCTGAAATCGTGAGAGGAGGTCCAACAAACCGCCCAGCGCGTCTACAACGCAACTTGAGATAAATTCCGAACACGCTGAAATCGCGTAAGGAACGGGACACTCAAACTACGCTGAAATCGTGAGGAGAGGCAAACAACTCGGGAGCGCGTTCCACGCAACCTAAGTTAAGTTCCGGAGGACAACGATCCTAAACGCTGCTCAGCGTAAAAAGGATAAACGAAAGATAACACAAGATGCAAATAAATACAAACAAGGTGTGCGCAACAATACAACGAGTGGAAGAGTGCATAACAATGCGGGTGGAAGGGTGCATAACTTTGAAGCAGGCTTGATCTTACGCTTGAGTTAGAGGCACACTCATACTTCGGTGCATTGACAAAGCTTGAAAAGGTACATCCGGAGTACAATCACGGAATTTGCTGAAGGTGAAACACACTCAGATGCTTCGATTTCGCTCCTTTTTCTTCCACTTTGTAGTCCGGAACCCATATAGCTTCAGATAGGTCTTGGTTTTACTATTCACACCTGACCCTGGTTGAACCCTGCGGTTTGTTGAAAGAACAAATCTTGTTTTGCACAAACGTAAGGAATGGCACAGCACTCTGAGCACAAAATGATTTTATTTTTGAATTGAGAGTGAAAATAAGTTTTCAACTGGGTATTGAGCCTACGACTGAACACAACGCACCATGACTCAACAAAAGAAAACAAAGGTAAAGAACCTAAACACATCGAGAAACACTCGAAACAACTCAAAACAAGAATCGAGACAAAAGACACGACACACAGACGTGTTATAAAGACGAGAGACCTCTCAGTTCGCGAGGAGCCAGTTCCTTCGGGTATTGCTTCCCACCCTTTCTCATTTGTGATTCTCACATCACTCTAGCACTCAATCTCTATTTTTCTTAAAAAGTCGTTTTCTCACTTTTTCTCTCAACGCACATCTCTCTATTCTTCAATCTTTCATTTTTTATCCCTCCCCTGGGTGGTTGGTGGATAAACAAGAAGTTGTGGGCTTTTGCCCCTAGTATCCAGCTAGATTCGTTTTCTTCTGCGCACAACAGTGAACTTTCCCACGGAGGGGTTGCGATGCGGCTGGATGTGCAGCAGATCTGCAATTGACATTGGTTGACGATGCTCTACTGGGGAGTTTGGACTTGATTAGATCTGTCCAGACAAAGGAATGGAATATCTTGATCTGTTCCCGTTCGTGTCTCGCACTTGGCCTGATACCTCATTTCTTGGAGGATGAGGGAGCTATCAGCCCTTGGTTGTTAACTTCAGTTGTGCCCTCTTCTGGTAGGTAGAGTGCCCTTCTTGGCAAGTATGGTGCCCTTTCTGGCGAATGCATTGACAACGGGGAAAAGACAGGAAGCCTGACTCAACTGTGCCCCTAGTTCATTATTTTGACCATTTTTTGTTTTGGTTTTCTACTAAAACAATTTTGACCAATGTGAGAGTTAGATTAGCACACTTGTTCAATGCAAGTCAAGTTGTAAGCACTTCCTTTTTTGGGTCCAAGAAATGGTCCAGTTTTGGAGTGATTTTCGAGAGAATAGTCAACCTCAATAAAAATTCTCAAAAACTGTTTTTGCAAATGGCCACTGCTCAACGAGCACAGAACTTACTCTTGAGATGTGCAACCTCGAATCCATAGCAATTGAAAATTGCCCCTTGTCTGAAGGACACTTCATGGCAACGGAAAGTTGTCCGTTGTTTGAATGGCACCACAGCACATTGTAGTCAGTCCTCAGAGCGATGATTGCGACCAAACTCTCGGATACAGAGAATGCAAGGATGGTCAAAACCATTACATGGACACAGTCGAATTTGAAATGTTTTACGGCTGGACTTCAGAATGAAGTTGCCTACGTATCCCAAAGATGGGAATCAAGCCTTACGTAGTTCGGGTTTAAGGTACACTCGGGTATTTAACCTCTCCATTTATGCCCTAACTTTTGCCAAGGCGCCCATTGCAGGTTTTCAACCTTGCGAGCTTTGTTTTTCTTTTCTTTTCAATTCTTTTCATTTCTTTTCTTTTTCATCTTTTCTTTTCATTTTCTTCATTTTTTTTCTTTCTTTTCTTTTTTTTTTTTGTTCTCTTGTTCTTTTCTTGCTCTAACTTTTGCCTGGATCGCCCTTCCGGGTTTTCAGCCCAGCGAGCCTCTCAAAGGGTAAAAGTGTAGCATTGTCCATGCCAAATGGTTTTGAGATCCTGAAGTCATCTAAGCCCAGGAGAATGACTATTGTACTGATTTACGAAAGGATCCATCACGGTTGCTTCACGAGCTTCTTCTGGTGAGATCTAATCTTCTTGATCTGAATTTGATACCTCTTGCTTGAGGGTTGCTTCAAAATCTGGCCACGCAGGCCTCTCTTGGTGGTTGATTGTTGAATACTCTGAACCCAAGGTCAAAGTTTTTCGAGAGCAAAGGGATTGAATCTTGAGGCTGAGAGCGATCCTAAGCTGCATAATCTCAAGAGCGATTCCACACAAGTCTTCGCAGGACTGCGCAAAACATTTTTTGAATTTTTGAAAGTTTTTAAGAAGGCGACGAATCACTCGCACTGAAGATGGTGTGGAACCAATCTGGATCAAAGCTAGGGTCCTTCTCAGTACTCACACTAACAAGCATGATTTCATTCATTAAGGGCTTAACACGCCTCTCTTTCTCTCAGTTGATCAAAGTTTTGCAAATCCCGAGGAATTCCTTCCTCTTTGTTTTCACCGCAGTGTTCAAAATGTTTTGAAAAACTCAGGTCATTACAATGACTTAAAAGGCACAGAAGAGCAAGTGAAAAGTACTGCCAGTTCATTCCAAAATTTTCTGGCACAACTGGCACACGGCCGAAGCGGGCACAAAAGCATGAATAACCACTCTTGTTTCATTGAGATCTGTTGGCACAACTGGTTCCTCGGCAGAAACATACTCAAAAAAAGCAAAAAGACAAACACAAAACAAGATAGTGATGTCCGAGGTAACACTCTCAGAATCACCTGACTTTAACAAAATAGGACTGACTCGATACAACAAGACAGACCTGAAATAAAAAGACTGACTCAAAATAAAGAGACAGACTCAAAGCAGCATAACAAAACTGACCAAATACCCAAGTCAGAAAGCGAAATTAACAGCATTTGTACATTGCTCAAAACAGTGCACGCCATCCACCACATCTGAAGTAAACTGAACGACGCCTGCAGGTGGTTCATCTCCCGATCACATATTCACATTATCCCCCAAGTTCACCGATCTAGTGCCGATAGACTTTGCAGGGGCTGGTGCGACGATGACCTTATTGTCAATCAGATCTTGTATTTCGTGGCGAAGACGGAAACAACTATCAGTGACATGGCCGACTTGCTGATGAAAGGCACAGTACTTGGTCGGATCATGGGAATGAGAAAGTCTATTTGGCAGTGGCCACAGCTCTAGGGGTTTCAGGTGCCCCTTTTTAATTAGGACCCTCAAGGCCGCTGATAGAGACATGTACAGTGGTGCGAACACCCTCTGGCCTCGAGGTGGGTGCTTTGAGGTTTGTGGGGTTTTGCTGGATGCACCAGCAAAGGGATTGGCAGGCGTTGACTGGGTTTGCTGATCTTTTCCGAGCACGGGGTTAGGGCTGAAAGGAACATTCCTGGTACAAAGGCCCTTCTCCCAGCTTGCCCCTTGATTCAGACTGCTATCATTCTGAGTGGCAAAAGTGTCGTCCACAGTTTTTGTAAGAACTGCGAGGACTTGCTCTTTGTTCAGTCCCTCAGCTTTCAAAGCCTCAATATCCCACCGAAGTTGTTCATGGGGACCATTGCCTGCCCCTACCTTGTTCTTACCAGTCGCTTCCACTTTGTCAAGAGATTGGCCTTCTTCCAATGCAACCCGTCCCAAAGTTGGGGAGCCTTTAGATATGAACTCCTTGGTACGTGATGTGGTTGATGATGGGGCCAAAACCCCAAAGGCCAGATCTGCCACAGTTCTCTGAAGATCTTCGATCATCCCCATCAGCTCAGAAGTAGTGGGTTCATGGGTTTCAGATGATTGGGGTTCAGATGCACCCATTATGCATAAGTCCATGCCTTCCGGGATAAACACCTCAGGCTTGGGTAGATGGGTCGGGGTGATGTATGCGCTGGGGTCGTAAGGGATGGCCAATATATGGATGAGGTTGAGATGTAGAGGTGATGAGTCAGTACTAACCTGAGGTCCTTTTGGTGGAGCTAGGGTTGTTTTGTCAATGAGATCTTGAATCTTATGACGGACGCGGATGCAACGGTTCGTATCATGACCGTGCTGCTGATGATAGGCGCAGTATTTTGCTGGGTCATATCTTGGTGGAAGAGGGTTTGGAAGGGGTTGGGGTTCTAGGTGCCCTTCTTCTCGCAGCTTTTTCAAAGCTTGAGAGAGACTCATGTAAAGAGGATGGAATTTTTGGGCTTGGGGCCGAGTTGAAGTGGTTGGTTTTTGGCCATTGAGGGAAGTGGTGATAGTGCCTACTTCTGAGCATTTCGCAACTGTGCTACCATCAGTAGTAGCATTAGGACTGTGAGCAACATTCCTCTTCAAAGGCTCAATATCTTCTGCAAAGATCCCTTGTCGGATGGCATCCTCGATTTGAACCCCCTTCTCATGTAAATCTAAAAAAGTAGGGAAGGGGAGAACAATCATTTTTTGCATCAATCTGGGTTGGAGGTTGCGCACAACCATCCTTATCTGGTCTTTGTCGGAAGGCCTTGCAGCCATCATCGAGGCCTTTGCTCTCCATCTCGCCACAAATTCTGAAAAACCCTCTTTTGGCTCTTGGCGGGTGACTTCAAGATCACGGGTTGTGACCTCAATCTGTGTGTTGTAGGAGTACTAATCACTGAAAGCCTCAGCCATCTCTTCCCAATTCTGTTTCACAGAGTTCTCCAATTTTGCATACCAGATTGTGGCTATCCCAGACAGGGTCCAGCCAAATAGTGACAATTTCTGGGCTGTGGTCCAACCCATTGGTCTCAGGATATCAGAAAACAGGTGGAGGTGCACCATTGGGTCTCCAGAGCCATCGAATCGATCGATATATGGCATCTTGAACTGATCTGGTAATGTTACCATTGAGTCGGTATAACCATCCTCTATATCAGGAATAGAGTGGGCCCCTTGAGACTTTTTGAACAATTTCTCAAGCTTGCTCACTTTCAATGTTGTGGGGTCCGTCTTGAACTCAAAGAGAGGGTCTAGTAGGTTGGTGGGCGTTTTAGATAGCTGGGGCAGAACCGGGGGCGGAGTTGGCCCGACTAGAATGTCCGTATCATCCTAGACATGGGTTGCCTCCCCGAGTATGGGAACTCTTGGTGGGGGAGGAACCTGGTGTGAAGTAGATACTCCGGTTTGTTGCCCTAGCCTGGCAATTGTCTCTGCCTGTTGGGCTATGACCACAGCTTGTTGCTTGGCGGATTCTGCTTTACGGACAACGTCTTGCTGCATGGCTTCCATACTATCCTGGAGTTGGCGCACCATCTCTTCCAGACTTGACATATTGTCCTGATCTAACTGAGCAATTGGTATTTCTGTAGCTGCAGTAGGCTCGGAGATCTCAACCCGACTGCTCAAAGATCACTGATCTGGTAGCTGTTATACTGATGGTCTGTGCCCGATTAGCCTTCTCTGGCCCTAATTACCCTTGAACTGAGTCTCTAAGCTGACAAAGTCTATCAGCACAAATCCAACATACCCGGGGGATAGTGGAGCCTTCTGAAGCTATGATTCCAGGACTACCTAGCAAAAGAGAAAACAGACAGCATCTCAACTCAACTTCACTGGAACGGATACGAGCAAAGGCGATCAGTATTCTATCACCGATCCTTTGTTCCTGAAATCATCGCTTTAAATCAATGTCATACCCGTAGATATAACTGATTCTCAAAATACTAATACTGGTGCCCGCAGGCCGGATACCCAGACTCGCAAACTGGTATATGCATTTCCCTGTAGAGACACACTCTAAAAGCACATAGCATGTAAAAGAGAGCCAAAACACCCCTATGTTGGGGTAGGGTTTCCCTGTCCTATTTTGTCAGGAGCTAGGGTTTCACTACGCACGCAGCGGTTTCAAACGACCTAACATCGGGTAAGCAACCTGTCCTAGTTTGGAATGGTCACTATGGATTTCGATATGCACTAGGTTAAATGGTCAAAAGGGTGCCCTGGTAAAACCGGGGTTTGTGTTCCCATACTGGCAGAGCCCGCAACCGGTCAGCCTTGTGGCATGCTTTGACAAAGTCAAGCCTCCGGCAGACCGCTCAGGAATAGCAGATGGCCAACACAGTGTCCTAGGCGCACCAATGCACATGCAATGCAAAGAAACACATGAATGTAGTCAAAGCAAGATAACACGAGTTCGAGTCAAGTTCTCTAATATCCCCAGCGGACTCGCCAGAAACTGTAGACGTCCCCGAACGCCCCAGGAGGATGAACCCCAGTTCTGTTCATATTGGGCTTACTACAGTTCGGACTCGAATTGTCACGGTTCTAAATCTGAACCAAAGAGTCCAAATCCGGCAAGTCGTTTTGAGAAAACAGATTTTTGAAAGAAGTGCCAAACATGGACTGCTTTGCCAGATACAGAGTTGCCACCTAAATATTTTATTTTGGAAAATTTAGGAAACCTTGACTCGGTGCCAAAGGCCACGTGTCCGTCATCACCAAAGTTGCCTCAGCTCGGGAACTTGGGTACGATCGGGGAAGGTCAGCTATGAGCACCCCCTCTCATCCGGTCTGAAGACCGGCCTCTACTAACCAAGATATCTTATCTTGAAAACATTATATGCTCTTATTCCGGTTATTAGCCTAGAATTACTACGTTATGCGCACAGCAAAAAACAAGTATAGACCAAATCGCCTACATTGGAATAAAACATTTCATGTTTGTTTTGAAAACGGTTTGCTACTCGCAAGTAGGCTAAAATGCAGGTTTTGCCGCCCTCGACTGGGCTTTGGAAAAAGATGGCTTTGCCACTATCTAGTGGGCTTGAAATTCTCAGTTTTAATGCATTTATTCCAATTTAGGTAATTTGACCTCCATCCACAGGCATTCAAGCAGTTATATCATATAAGCAGCTAGCCTCATGGTAATCATGCTATTATGACAACATTCACACGCATGTGGTATGCTAAAGCATAAAAGCTTACATAGTACTCCAAGCCAAAACAGAAACTAGTTAGTAATCATATGCATGATCCTAGTTCATGTTAAGACGGCTAATGCAACACATGCGGGATGCACCTAGAATAGGCTCGGCTAATCTAAGATGGCATATGAGATGCTACAAATAACATGTATTCAACTTGGAATTGAAATGCAATGCAGTTAGCATGATGTGCCGAGCCTGGTGCATATAAGACAAATGTATGGATGCACGCATGCATAGCATAAGGATGCTAATTTAAATATGTCCTAACACTAACCATCAAAAGCAGGTAAGTAAAAGGGAGAAAGAAGTGGGGGTTGGAAGACATGCACACACTCACACACACTTATTACACAATTGCCCTCACTCGGAGGAACCAAAAAGAATAATACAGCCCGAATAAATAATATTAAATTAAATATTACAAAACTTCTAACTTAATTAACAAATTAAATACGAAATAAATAGAAAGAAGGGGGCCGCAGCCCTGCCTCGGGATGCGCGAATGATGCATGTTCGACTCGCCTTGCCCGGAAACTCGCTGCCATAGCACTGCTGTTCTGTTAATCATCGCTTCCTCTCAAGACCGCAAAGTCGGATCTGTGTTCTTCACAAGACCGCATAACACCATCGGCTAGGAGGGATGGTCACCGGCCATGGGAAAGGGTCATCGGCCTATGATGAAGTTATCGGCTAAACATCCCTGGCCGGTCGGCACTCTATGTAGCCGACCGGCCAAAACTTGCTGCAGAACCTGCAATTGACAGCAGCAGAGGGCAAGCAATGTATGACATGGAATTTCAAAGCAATGTATGCATGGACACACTCCCTATCATGTAATGGACTCAAGGGAGCATGGCCCTCAACCCTCGGGCCACCAATCACGCATTTCGATGCATGATGGCCAAAGAGTCAAGTATGCATTTCAATGTCAAATGCAATGCACACAAAACATACAAGGAACCCAACCTCAATCATGGTTGATCAAGAGGTGAGGCAATGCACAAAAATGCACATGCAACCTAAGCATTCAAGCTAACATACAAACATGCAATGCAACTACATGGCACGCACAATGCTAACAACATAACATGCACAACGCATTGAAACATGGCATACACAATGCAAGATGGACTTACACCAACGTGAGTGGACCTCAGCCACACTCACATCAGTGGCCATTAGATGAAAATGAGACCATCGAGATGCGTGCACGCATGCACGCAAACCGAGGACCGATCCTAAGGCATAAAATGCCACTCTACCCACGCATGGCAAGAGATGGAACAAGGTATGCAAACATGCAAATTTCATCACTAAAACATGCTGCTAAACAGCCCAGAAACATGGCGATATGGCACCCGATGCATGAGATGAGACCCGAAACACAAAAGTAGGTACATGGAATGGCTTATAGCTATACAAAGCATGCATTATTTGATCATGAAGCATGATGACAGAAGCAATGAAGTCCCAAAACATGCATATTTCCAGTTTAAAGCATGGCCAAAAAGTGCTAGCAAGAAGGACTAAATTAGCATGCAATTTTGAGTAGCTAACATGGTTTACATGGCAAGTGTATGAATCATGTGGAATCTCATCAAACCATCAAAAATCAGTGAATAAAATATGTAAAAATAGGCCCAAATAACCACTGATATGCAGCCAATGCATGCAAAAAAGATGAGCTCCTTTAGAGGGCCATGCAAGAGGTTATTAAGTACATGCATCATGGACATTAAGCATGGTGAAACCAACTCTAGAAATGGCTCAAGAGGGTCCAAAATCCCACTGAAAATGCCCTGGAATGTAGCTTAGAAGCATGAAACTATGAGGTCCTTTGGAAGGCCAAAAAGGGCACTAAACAAGACAAGGAGAGAGGGGGTCACCGCCCTCTGATTTGGGCTCTCAAAACAGCAAGCTAGCCACTGGAAATCCACTGGATTTTAGTGGCTAGAAGGCCAAACAAAGCACCAAACCAAGGCTTCGAGATATGGCTCAAAATAAGATGCAAACAAGCATACAAGGGGGTAGACGACGCCCAACAGAAATGAGACCTTAAACAAACATGCTTAGAAGCTAAAAACAAGACTTTTCTTAGTTAATACCAAAGCTCGAAAATGCTCACAAGTTGGGCTAAAATAGCATGCAAAAATGGTCCTAAAAGAGAGATTTGAAGACAAGAGGTAGTAGATGATTTCAAACAGCAAAAAGTTCTTAATCAAGCATGAAGATGAGCTCAAAATATGACACTTTTTAGTTCATGACAAAGTCCATAAATGTTTGCAAGTATAGCTTATAAATGAAGCAAGAAAATGCAAGGTTAAGGGAAATGGGTGCTTACCCTTGAAGAGCAGCAAACCAGCAGCTTGTGGTCCAAATTTCTGACCTTCTAACCTCTGCAAATGGCCTCCAAAGTGCTGGAATGGAGGATGGAGGTGTTGTGCTATGGGTTGTAGGGCAAATAGTGCTAGGGCAATTTTGAAGCTTAGATGAGAGAGATGGAGGGTTGTATGTATATATATTAGATATATATGTCTACGCTTTGGTTTTTTGCTCAAAATCTCCAACCCCCAACAACGAAGGAGGAGAGCTCCTTATATAGGCAAAGGCAAAGGCTTGAAGCTTATAAGACAAGCTAAAGAGAAAGGGTCAAGGGGGACAAGAGGGCCAAGGCTTCTCAAGGAAGCTAGGACAGCTGGTAAGCTTCTTGAGGAAGCCAAGACAAGGGGTCAAGGCTTCCTCAAGAAGCCTTGAGCAAAGGGTGCAAAAAAGGGGTCAAAGGCTCAAAATAGGCACATATATGCTCGGGGAGCTGGGTCTGTGCATCCCAGTCGGCATGCACCATGCCTGGAAGGTGCAAAAAGGTCAAACCAGCCAGAAAAGGAAGTCGTCGGCCAAAATAAATGGCTAGTCGACACGATAAATTGCCGGTCGAATAAATAGATTTCCGATAGGTGCTTCCAAGGTCAAAAAGTGGCCGGTGATGTCCAAATTTAAGCCTCAGAAGTTAGCTTTCCAATGCCACAAACCTTGCATTAAAATTCCTCCTGTGCAAAAAGTAATGCCCTTTTTGGTGAAGCCGCGCAGATTCGATCCAACCGGGATGATGCCCAACTTCAACCAATCATATCTCCTCCACCCGGACTTAGCTTTGAGAGATTCTTGAGTGCAAAATGAAGCCCCGGAAGTAAGCTTTCCAATGGTGGTGGCCTCATAGATAAAATCGAAGTATGCAGTTGAATTGGCCCGATTCAGCGAGAGCTGCTCGACTCCCTTCTACCCGGATCCTTGGCGAACTTCTTCTCCAACTTGTTTTCTCCCCTCTTCTCCTCTTCTCTTCAACTTCAAACCCCTAAGCAAGGTGTTTTGAAAGATTTTTCAAAAATTTCATCTCTCTTTCATTAATCTCCACTTTGTCCTTGCTCGATTTATCGAAAAGCGCATTATTTGACAAAATGTGAGCCTCGGAACATTGTAGAAACTTTATTTCAAAAATGTTTTGAAAGAGAGGGTTTTAAGGTCTGAAAAAACCATTCAAAATAGTCTTGGTCCAAAATGGGGTGTGAAGTTGAGATTTGTCTCTCTCCTTGCCGAAGAAACTGAACTTTTGCCCTGCACACCTTTTAACACCAAGTAAACCATCAGTCGCGCCCAAGTCTTAAGGGCGGTCAAAAATGGGGTGTCTACAGGGAGAAAGACGTGGGGTTGGAAGACATACATATTATTACAACATTGCGCTCTCACGAAGGAGAGTCCGAATGAACTAACTAGCTAACCAATTACCAAGCTATTACAACAACAAAGAAAAAAATACATAAACTACTTGACTAATTATTACAAACCAAAGTAATTAATTAACTAATCTAGCTAACTAATTATTACAACAAACTAACCAACTAATTGAACTAACTAATTAATTAATTACAATTACAAATCAAAACGAACTAATGAATACAACGTGAAATAAGCGCTAAGCTAGCTATTCTAATTGTTTCACCTTGGGAAACAGGGAATGATCATGCATGCACGGTTTCCACCCGAAAAAACCACTTTTCTGCTGCTGAAAGCCACTGTTGCACAGTAGAACACTTCCACTAATTTCCATCGTCCAGACTAAGTTTGTTCTGCTAGGGGAGTACACTGATGGATTTTGCACTGGTGGCCTACAGGCCACTGATGGCTAAACTTCCTTGCTACAACACATAGCAAATAGAGCAGAGACAATGTATTCTCAAGGGTTTATTTGCACAATTTACCCCTCCTTATCATTTGAACAGCTCAAAAGAGTAGTAAAACTTGATTCACAAACCATCAATCTATGCAATTTCATTGCAAGATAGCCTATGAACCAAAGTGTGCAAGTTCATTGAATGCAACAAAACAAGACTCTCAAAACCACCTCCCTATCATGAAAGATCAAGGGAAATAGTTGACAATGAATCTTGAGCCATTTTCATCACTAATGAGTATGAAATGACTCAAGACTCAAGGGTTTAATTAACGTCCGATTGAACCCAAAACAAGTTATTATCTTGCACCTTTTTTAGCCTCAATTTTATTACTTCGTTTTAGATTACCATCCATTCCTTAGTCAATTAAGTCCAAAGGTGAATTTAAGTCCTCTAATGGAAAGAGGGTTCGAACCAAGAGTTGCTTTAGGCATGAAAGAGACATCATATCATTGGTAATGAATCCCCAAAGGGATTAAACCATTAAGCATGGCATCTCAATCTCATACTTAAACAAACAAGTAGTTTGAAACCACTTTCAAAACAAAACAAAAGCCAAGAAAGGAGGGAGGTTGCAGAGGTGATTAATAGTGATCACAAGTATGGAAAGCTATAAATAAACACAATTAACTCAAATAAGATGGTGTTTAAGGCCAAAAACACCAAACTCATGAGGACAATTACACTATAAGCACACAATACAAAGCTCAGATGTAACAAATACTTAAAAATAGTCCTAAAATAGTCTAAAAACAGTCCTAAAACATGCTGGAATTAAGACAAAAATGGCCAGATTAATAAGCTAAAACATGGATCATACTAGGCTAATAAGTAAAACACAAGGAGGGCAGGATAACCCCTTTAATTTTGGACTTCAAAACATGATTTCAGCCACTAAAATGACTCTGAAAATCATTGTTTAAAAGCTCAAAAAAAGATAGTGCAAGGGTGGGAAACACAAGGGTAAAGGCCTTGAAAGCAAGGTGTAAAGAAGGGTGAACCACCCCTCAACCTTTATTGGCCTTAAAACCCAAGTTTCAGCCCAAAAATATAGAGTTTTTATAGCCCAAAAATAATTGAAAACAGTTGATAAAGCAAGTAAAGAGGCAAAGCCTTATACCTTTTGAAGAAGAGATCAATTCCAAGTAACAAAATAAGGCAAACACACCCTCAAGAACTCAAACACGGCTCAAAGATACCTCAACTCAAAGATAGAGAGGTTTGGTTAAGAGTGTATAGGCAAAGGAGAAAGATATGTAAGCAAGAGTTAAGAAATTTGCAAGAGAGTGAGAGAATTGTAGAGAGAGGAAAAATTTTGCTCCAAAATTTTTCTAACCCCAAAATATGAGAGGGAGGCCCTCTATTTATAGAAAACATGAATCTCCCTCATAAACATCCAGCCATACACGTGGGAGCAAATGCAAGCATCTGTGCAAACAGCTAGTACAGCTGTCACAAAATATCTGCAAAAGACATTAGTGGCTGGCCGGCCACCAAGAGTGATGGCCGGCGTCCTAAAGAAGTGGCCAATAGGCCACCAGGGGTTGCAAGCTTAAAAATTACTGGGTTTGGTCCAAAAACAAGACAACAGGGGTGCAATGTTTGAAAGGATCAAAGCTATGGCATTCTGCTAAGGACTTCAAGCACTTAACAAACATATACACTCATCATCGGGTGTGCAAGCGATGACGTCCAAGTCGTAAGGGCCGTCAAAAATGGGGTGTCTACAATAGAGCCATATCAAGAAGATGACGATTCTTGCGTTCCACCACCCTATTTTATTAAGGAGTATTGGTGCAAGAGGTCTGATGGATAATGCCATGGTAGAAAAATATTGCCCTAACCCAGAATCCATGTATTCCCCCCCCCCCCAATTATCAGAACAGAAGATTTTTACAATGGCCCCAAACTAAGTACAACTCATCTTATGAAAATTGTGGAACACAAAGAAAACCTCACTCTTGTCTTTCATGAGATGCACCCAAGTAGTACAAGGCAAATCATCAATAATGTAACAAACCATCGATGACCTTTCACAAACATACCACGAGATGGACCTCAGATATCAAAATGTATTAATGAAAAAGGAACTAAACTTTTATTAAAACTGGGAGCAAAAGAAGCTCTGTGTTATTTTCTATGTTAACAAGACTCATAAAGAAACTTAGACACATTATTGTTTGCAAAAATAGATGAAAATAAATGCATAAGTAAATAAAAAGAAGGATGCCCAAGACGCCGATGCCACAGCCAAAAATCATCTTTGGTAGTAGGACTCGTGGTGGAAGAATTAGCAAGCTTGTCCGGTTGATCCAAGAAGTAAAGACCATTTTCTACACTACCACTGCCAATCGTCCTCCTCATGACAAGGTCACGAAAAAGACAATGATCAGGAAAAAAAGTCACACTACAATTCAAATCCTTTGTAATATGACTCAAGGATAACATGTTAATAGAAAAATTAGGAACATGGAGAACAGAAGATAGAGGTATGGAATGAGTGATATGGACTAAACCTTTCCTAGAAATAAAAGAAACAGTACTATCTACAATCTTGACTTTGTCCTAACCTGAAGAGGGCTTATAGGCAGAGAAAAGGTTAAAGGACCTAGACATATGATCTGAGGCACCAGAATCAATAATCCAAGGCAAAGACTTATGAGAAAGGAAAGCACAAGGAGAAAAAGCTAAGTTACGTGAGTAGGAAAATGACGAGGAAGATGTACTGAGAGTAATAGAAGACCGACAGTTTAGCAAGTGACGCAGAACATCCTCAAGCTCATGAGTAGTCATGCCAGAGAGACCATTAGAAGCCTGGCCAACAGAAGCGGAAGTATAATCAAATGTATTAACAACACTAGACGAATGAGCCCATGGACAAGAACCAAGTCCTCTAGATTGGCATGACCGACCTCCTCTAGAATCAAACCGATCACCTTGACCCCCAGATGGAGTCCCATGAAGCTTCCAACATATCTTAGGAGTATTTCAGCTTGCAACAGTAATCACAAAATACAAACTCCTTCGAGGCAGACGGAGGGATGGGAGTCAGGCTGAGGCTATCTCTAGCGGTAGACAATAATACTAAGCGGTCAGTAGAGACAAGTGTCATCATAATGAACCAGTGACTCTCTTCATTCTGTACATAGACGAATGCTTCCTAAAGTGAAGGGTGAGTGTCCATACCCAGAACCCGACTCTGAACAGGATCATACTCCACATTGAGACTTGCCAGAAACTTGAAGCCCCTTTCCTATGCAATGAACTTTTTGTACCCAACTGAATCAGAAGTGCAAACAGGCTTATAGTCCTGCAGGTGATCAAAGCATTTCCAGCCATTGGTGAGGAAGGTGAAGTACTGAAGAATAGTCTGCTCCCCCTGAACAGAGCTCTCAATAAAGCGGCACAACTCAAATGCCCGTGAGAAATGTGGAAGCCACAGCATCCCAAATATCCTGAGCAGTCTCCATAGACAAGTAGCTCTCACCAATGTCTGGTACCATTGAATGAATAAGCTGACCCATAATCAAAGAGTTAGTAATCTCCCATAGGTCATAACCCAGGTCAGTGGTGCTGGGTGCCTCTATCCTGCCATCAACATAACCCATTTTCCCTTTGCTCTTCAAAAAAATAGTCAAACTTTGTGACCATGCTAGATAGTTCTGACCATTAAATGGAGAGGTACTGATTTTAAGACTAGGGTTGGGGTTATCAGTCATAGTAGTAGGTAGAATGGAACCCTCACTCCTAGGTGTCTGAGAAGTAGTGGACACACTAGTGGAATTTGCCATGGATACAGTACTACCAAACCCTCAACAAAACTAGTACCAATCACAAACTCGGAGGATGGTAGAGGAATAGTAAGCACGATGACCACTAAGAATATTAACGAATTAAACACGCATCGATTTTTTTATTATTTTTTTTTAGAGAAGAAAAAAAGAAACAGAATAGGAACTTGATATTTTAGGTCACTACCTCATCACAAAGTCAATGATAACAGCAATTCAACCAAACAGAGAGACGTCACAGTAGAGGAATGTCGAAGGAAGCTAGAGATGGCCTCGGGGTTGTCGGCTAGGTCTAAGAGACTGCCAGTGGCAGTCTACGAGACATGACGAGCCTACCCTAGTGCCTGTGACAGTGATCAAAGGGTTCAGCTAAGGCCAGAAGGCTAGTCAGCAATGACGAAGGGTTCGACGTAGGCCAAAAGGCCTATCTATGATGGTGATCGAAAGTACTAGGGTTGTCTCTAGCAGGTTCAGAATCTAACAATTGGGCTAAAAACCCTTAGGCAGTAGCCAATTGAGCTAGGAAGGTGGTACCTCTGTGGTGGCTGTGTGGTATATGGATTTAGGGTTGTGGCTCTAATACCATGATAATTTTGAAGAATACCAAGAATAGAGAATGATTGTGATATCATCCCTCTTTTATATTAATGAAGATTAATAATTACAAGGGAGTCCTAAGGCATAGAATAATTGCAATAGATAAATGACTCAACAAATAATATGCCATTCTAACAAGAATATCCATATAGACCTCTTATTCTAGGTCTTTATGAAGGCATTCTTCACATCAAACTGATGAAGTGGCCAATCCAAATTTGCTGCAAGAAAGAGTAGTATTCTCACAGAGTTCATCTTAGCAACCGATGCGAATGTCTCTTGGTAATCTACCCCATAAGTCTTGCTTTGTACCATTCTATAGAATTATCTACTTTGTGTTTCACAGTGTACACCCACTTACACCCAACTGGATTTTTGTCTCTAGGTAACTCCACTAACTCTCAAGTGCCAGTCCTGCTGAGAGCTTTCATCTCCTCCATCATGGAGTGTTTCCATTCAAGAATAGAGAGAGCATCCTGAAAATTGTTTGGTAGACTCACAGAAGAAATTTTAGACAAAACGGCTTTATACATCAAAATGAATCAAAGAAAATGGAATTGAATTTTTATTAATAGAACGAGCAAAAGAAGCTCTGTGTTGTTTTCCAAGTTGACATGACTTACACTGAAAATCAAGCACATTATTTTTCTCAAAAATAGAAGGAAAAAGATGCCTAAGAAGTAAAAAATAGGGATGTCCTAAGCAACGGTGCCACAGCCAAAGGCTTTCATTGGTGAATGGTAATTGAATAGATAAATGAGCCAGCTTGTCAGTCTGATCCAGAATACAGAGACCATGTTCCTCTTTACCATTGCCAATCCTCTTCCTCGTGATAAGGTCCTGAAAAAGACAGTGATCAGGAAAAAAACGTCGCGCTAGAATTCAAATCACGAGTAATATAACTCAAAGATAAGAGATTAACACTAAAATTGGAAACATGGTGTATAGAGGATAAAGGAAGGGAAGATGTGGCATGAATTAAACCTTTCCCTAACACAGACGAAATAGTACCGTCAGCAATACGTACTTTTTCCTGACCTGAGAAGGGTGTATACTTTGAGAACAAATTAGAGGAACCAGTCATATGGTCAAAAGCACCAGAATCAATAATCCAAGGAACAACCATATGAGATAGTAATGCACTGGTAGAGAAAGCCAAGTTACCTCTTAGTTGCATAAAGCGGCAGCGGGAATGGGTTCAGGAGCGAGGAAGCATGAGCCGATAGAAGTTTCTTAGGTTAGGAGCGCCTCGAGGAGCGGTAATATATATATATTAATAGTTATTTTTTAAATATATCTATTATATAAAGATAAGTTAAATAGTTATTTTTAAATATATTTATTATTTTTATCCTATGTATTATTTTTATTGATAATATTTTAAATTTATTTATATAATTAATTTTTTATTTTTAATTGATATATATATATTGTAAATAAAAAATATAACAAATAAGGAATAATACAATATGTTATAAAAATAAAATAAAAATTGAATGATTTATTTTATAGATTTTATTAGATTTATTATTATATAACAAATTATATTATTTTTATTATATTTATTATAGGTAGGGAGAGATAGAACACAAATTGACACTAGAGAGAGAGAGAAGAAGAAGAAGAAGAAGAAGAAGAAGAAGAAGAAAACAAAGAAGATGAAGAAGAAGAAGACAACGACGACGATGAGATGATGAAAAAGAGAAGACAAAGAGGGAGAAAAGGAGATTGACATCGTTGTCGAAGGCGAAGACAGACAAAGAGAAGAGGAGATTGAAAGAGAAAATGAGATCGACATTGATGTCGAAAGCGAAGACAGAGAGAGAAAAGGAGATCGAGAGTGAAGGTTGACGTCGATGTCGAAGGCGAAGGCTAGGGCTAGAGCAAAGGTTGACATCAAAGGCTAGGGCTAGGGCTAGAGCGAAGGTCAAAGTCGACGATGAGACCAGGTTTCTCTCTCTCTCTCTCTCTCCCTTTCTTTACGATCCTATCTTGGACTGAATCGTGTTTCTCTCTCCACAGAAATGTCATTCTTACATATTTCTTTCAAGGAAACATGGAATCGTGATTCTTACTTAGAATCGCCACCTGGTTGCATGATTCCTGCAACTAAGAGTTACCAAAGTTGGCAAAGGAAAAAGAGGATACACCAGAGACAGTAGTAGAGGCTCAACGGTCTAGCAAGTGGCAAAGAAAAATCTCAAACTTTGAGGCAGACAATCCAAAAACATCAGCAGCAGGCGAGGTAACAGGACCTGAAGGTGGTGGCTCAAATGTGTTAGAAATATGTGCCCGAGCATTGGCCTTTTGGCCTCTAGTCTGGCTTGACCTACCCCCTCAAGAACTAGGTCGATCGCCTCATCCACCAAGAGGAGTCCTCTGCACAAGGTTTTGAAAAGCAGTTGTGGTTGCCGTAACAATTGCGACAATGCGGTAGCAGTTGCAAGGTGTAAAGGTTGTACCATAACGATTACAGTAGCCGAAACCGTGATTTTTTTTATTTTTCACACAATTTGAAGAAAACTTACCAATACGCATATATATTTATATATATATATTCAGAATCACATTTATTGGGATTTAAAATAAATTTTGATCGATTTTTGTTCATTTTTAAGTATGATGCAATATATTCCATATTTTCAAATCACTATAAAAGGAGCTTTTTGCATTTTATTTCAATAGTTAATGATTTTGAGAATAATTGATTTTAAATGTCTACAAATTATTTTTTTACCAATACTTGAACTAACTGAATAAAAAAATATTCACAATTATTAAATGAAAGGATTATAAAATAAAAATTGTGCCATAAATTTTATAAAAAAAATTATAAGAAAAAAAATTCATATAAGATTTTTTCTTTGGGCTTGGATCACTTGAATATTTGTTCTTTTTTTGTAAGCTTTTATTTATTTATTTTTTTTTTTTTGGAAAAAGGAAGCTATTTAGAATATTATAAAAAGGTGTAACTGTGTTTAACATATCGTTGCGGCTGTTATGGTACCGCTACGGCTGTTATGTAACACCGAAATGGCCTTTACATATGTGAATTTCCGTCACACCAGTACAGCGGCCGTAACGGGTGGCGGTAACCACGACAACCATTACGTAACAGCATTACGTAACAGTTGTGGCCACTTTTAAAACCTTGTCCATGCAGCTTCCAACAAGTCTCTCGTGTGTGTTTAGGTCTATTACAGTAGTCAAAGAAAAGATTATCCTTCTCAAAGGAAAGACGAGAACCATGAGGCATACGTTCTCCATCTCGAGCGGTACAGAAACCAAGACAGAGCGATCAGCAGTAGCAAAAGAAAGCATTGCAAAATGGCAACTCTCCTCATTTTGCACAAAAACAAAGGCTTCTTGGAGAGAAGAAAGCACGTCCATGCCAGGTACTCTACTCTGAATCGGATCATACTCCATATTCAGGCCTTCCAAGAACTTGAAGACACGCTCCTGCTCCATAAACTTCCGGTAACTAGTAGAATCAGTGGGACAGACAAGCTTGGAATCTTTAAGGTGATCAACCCGCTTCCACCTATTGTTAAGGAAGTTAAAATACTAGAGGATATTCATCTCACCTTGTACCGACCTTTCAATAGAGCGACCTAACTCGAAAGCCTGTGAGAAGTTCTCCTTACTGGAATACGTAGTAGTAACAGCCTCCTAAATGTCCTATGCAGTCTCCATAGCCAAATAGCCCTCTGTAATCTCAGGGACCATAGAGTGGATCAACCAACCCATGATGAGAGAGTCGGTGATTTCCCACTGATCATAACTAGGGTTTGTGATACAGGGTGCCTGTATCCTACCATCAACATACCCCATCTTCCCTCTACTCTTCAAAAAAATAGTCAGACTCTGCGACCATGCTAGATAGTTCTGACCACTGAATAGAGAAGTGGTGATTTTAAGGCCAGGGTTGAGATTATCAATCATAATAGAAGGTATAAGGGGACTCTCGCTCTTAAGCGGTTGAGAAATTGTTGACTCACTAGTGGAATCTACCGTGGATACTCTACTAAGTAACCCTCAAACCTAGTGCCAATCACAAACCCAAAAGATGGCGGAGCAATAGTAAACACTATGACCACAAAAAGAAAATCATAAACAATTGAAAATTAAGAAAAAAAAATTAGTTTATCGTTTATCATTTTTTGTTTTTTTTTTTTTTTTTAATATGTCTAAGAGATGTTTAAGTGGAAAACATTATAGAAGACAGAAGGTCGACAGAGGCAGTGTTTGGAGACTAGCCGACAGAGGCCTAGGAGGCAAGAGAGATGCCGACAGAGGCCAAGAAGGCCAAAGGGGCTGCCAACAGGCCCCTAGAAGACCAGAGGGGCTGCCGACTATGCCTAATGTCGGGGAGCCCATGAGGCCTGCCGAAGACCTAGGCAAGGGTGTCGGAGGTATGGGTTGACTATAGATGGGCTGGGTGAGAGTCTACAGTGGCCGACTGGAGTGCTAAGGAAAAAATAGGACTGTCAATAGTGTTCCTAAGTGAAAAGGGACTGCTGGCAGTGGTGCTAAAGCAATGGGCTAGGGTTTTGGCTCTGATACGGAATGAGCAAGACATCATCCCCTTTTATATTGATAATAATACGTAATTACAGGAGTGCCATTAGGCATAAATTACAGGCCAACCCATCACATCAATCAAGGGAAAATAAAATCAACTAAGAATAAAATATAGCAAATATTATTTCATATTCTAACATTTTCCGCAAGTGCACCACGGTTAATTCAAGGGTTTTCCCCCAATCCGATGATACAAGGAGTTGTTATCACCTAAGAGGTTTCAATCCTAAACCTTGTACTTCTAAGATGAACTTCAATGGCTATTTCTTGAGAAAAACAAAATTCATGGCCAAATTCCAACATGGATGTTAAACATAAGTAAAGAAACTTTGGGGGTTTTATCCCTTAAGGAAAACTTTCTAACTGGCTTTGACCATCCAAATATCATTCATTGGGTTAATTTAGGCATTTTAGACTTTGACTATAACATGTTGCAAGTGCCACAACCAATTCCACCCTCTTTTATTATGTCCCAGACAATAGATTGACTGCAGACAATCCACCATTAGCCAGTAGATTGAGTTCTTTTTCCATACTTGATTTGTCTAATAAGAACTTGGCTAGAATTATTCTTCCAAGTTGAGTAACCTCAGCAATTCTCTGTCAATCCCAAATCTCAAAGGCAACAACTTTCATGGTCCTATTCCTCACTTATACAATAAAGAAAACAAATTAAAGATGATTGACTCCACTAGTAATCAATTATAGGTGAATGTGTTGAGATCATTAGCAAGTTGTACTATGCTTGAGATTCTTGATCTCTCAAATAATCTTATTGAAGATACATTCCCCTTTTGGTTGGGAGTTCTTATAAAGTTGCAGGATCTCATCATGCAATCTAAGAAATTGTATAGTGCAATGGGAAGTCCTGAAACTAAGTTGATGTTACCAAATCTGCGCATAATTGACCTCTCTCATAATCATTTTATAAATGATTTGCCAACCAATTACTTTCAAAATTGGAACACGGTGAAACTTGTTGACGTGGACAGGATAGCGTATATGTATGCAACCCGAAAAGTCCCAGTTCAAAGTCATATGTTGGTCGAAGAAAGTTATTTCCACACAATGAATATAACAAATAAAGGTGTAAATACAGAGTATGAGAAGATCTTGAATATCTTCACTGTCATGGACTTCTCAATCAACAAATTCAAATGGGAGATTCCAAAATCTATTGGAAAACTCAAGAGGCTCCAGCTGCTCAACCTTTCTAACAATGACCTTAGCGGTGAAATCTCATCATTCATTGGGAACCTAACAAAGCTCGAATCATTGGAATTTTCTCAAAATTTGCTCTCAGGAGAGATTCCTCAACAACTAACACTTCTCAGCTTCCTTGCATTCTTAAATGTCTCAAATAACCATGTCTCATTGGACCAATTCCACAGCGAAGCAATTCAATACATTTGAGGACAATTCCTATAAGGGGAATCCATGATTGTATGGAGATCCATTGTCAAGGAAATGTGGAAAGTTAAGGCACTACCACTATTGCCACCATTGAACTCAAAGCAAAGTAATGATTCAACATTCCCAAGTGCAATTGATTGGATTGTCATATGCATGGGATATGTGAGTGGGTTAGTGGTTGGGTTGGTTATTGGGCACACATTGACCACAAGGTATCATGAATGGTTCATCGACACTTTTGGAAGGAAGCAACACAAGTTGAGAAAAGAAAAAAGGAGAAGACATGGAAACTAGAGTTAATTAGGCATTCTTTCATAATAAATTTTATACTTACGGGTACATTTTTAGTTTTACTAAATTGTTATGTACATTGTTTTAGGGTTTAGGGTTTATGTACAATGTTTTTGTGGCATGTTTTAGATGAAATCATATAACTCTAGCTTGTATTTATGACATTACCGTATGTATTTTGTTTGACAAGACAACCAACACTAGTTACGTTGATGCACCAAGGTAAGATTGCAAAAATTCTAGTAAGCATCATGTATCATCCAAAGACATTGGTTATTTGTTTTCCTTCTTCATATTCGGAAAGAGAGAACATATGACTTGGAGGGTTTCAAGAAACTTAAATCTTAACAAAATCCTATGCCTATCTAGATCTTTTATATGGTGACCAATGGCATAGAAATACGAAAAATGGAAATTTGAAATTTTTTACATAGCACGTTAAGGGTATCATAATATAAAGTTTTTGAAAAATGTTGAGTCTTTGTTTGTGTTTATTTTAATTTAGTATATTGTTAGACAAGTTTTGTCATTATATTAAGTTTTAATAGTTAGGGGTAATTTGACAATTTTATCAGGGCAAATTACACACTGTATCATTAAACTTTCATCTAAATTTCACTTCGGTCTATATGTCTCAATTGCAACAATCTTAATCTTGAACTTTTGAGCAAGTTTCAATGTGACCCTTCAATCAACTCCCGCCACAAAAATTAACAAATTTATGTTGATTGGCAATGGGTAGTCTTGACATTTTAAATTTTTACACCAATGACTTTTTTTTTTTTTTAAGTTATTCATATCATTACCAGTCAACTAAGGGAAGGGAAATTTCTGTATATTGTCAAACAAAGTAAGGAAAGGTAGTGGAATTCTAGAGCCAAATGGGAGGTCCATGTAATTGTTAGAAATCTTAACGAAATCCATGAATTTATTCGAAATGATTTTATAAAACTGCTAAGACTAGCAATGCATGGGCTATCAATCGATATCAATATGTCTCAAAACAGCAAAGATTGGAAAACAAACGTTGTAAATATGAAACATCAACGCAAATGAATAAAAATCAGGTTTGCTGCTACGTAAGGTATCATATCTAAACTAAACTAGGAATACAATAGATTTAAGATATAAAAATTTATTTAATATCTTCATCATATTTGTACAAATATTTTTAGTATATCTTCCCAATCAACTTACTCTAGTCTATACAAACATACATGAGAGGGAAACAGCATATTTCAACACCAAGAATTGAAAACAATATGTGAAAAGGCAATCCATCTATATCAATTTAACCATTATTCTGATTTTAAGTTCTTCCTCATTTCTTTTTAGTTAATCCCTTGATCCAATAAACACCTTGTAAAAGAAGTCAACTAGTGTGAAATATTGACAATGTCAAGGTGATAAAACTTGAATATGAATATCCCATTTGACCTTATCATTATGTGCACAGAGATACTTTTGACAACGATATGACTCAAAATATTAAATTGATATAGCCACTAGATTAAGATTGTGGATGAGAAGTGTGGTTAGAGGTAGTCTAGGAAGATGGCGACCACTTCAATGGCCTGAGATCACTAGAGGTAGAGAGGAGGAGGTCAAGGCAAGCTTGGAGAAGAAGAGGTTGGCAGTGATAGACCTGGAATACTAATGTAGAGTGTAAGAGGGGGTGTTTAAGCGTGAGACTTAGTTGTATTGTTGTTGTGTCTCGCTGCATATACAATACGTTATATAGGCCACAAAAGTATTGGAGCCCAAGCAAACTATTGGACATGTGGCTCGTTCTCCTCAACTCTGCCAGAAATGATATAAGCCCTTCTACCGTCTGTAACTTGATGGCAGGCAGAGAGCAACGTTTCATGGCAGGTAGAAAGTAATGTTTCGTATATGCATTGGATGACATGAACGTAAGGTCATTGTTGCCTCTTCTCCAAGCCTGGTTGAGATGGAGTTGTCTTAGCAAGAAGACAACCATCTCGACGATCCCATGACCTCAGCTGCTAGTCCAGTATCTTCTAATGATCCCAAGTAGTAGTGCCTGGGTCCTGCTCCCAACCTAGGCATCCAAGTAGGTAAATGGGCCAAGGCCCACCTCAGTGTTTAGGAAAGCCAGGGCCTCGCTCCCAAGTGACCAAGTAAGGGGATAGGTCGCGGGCCTATCTCAATGTTTAGGAGAGCCAGTGTTTATCAATCCAAGTCCAAGTTATATTGTTGTTTGGTCTTAGAGCAAGGTATGAAGGGCCATGGCCCAGCAGGGCCATGGTGCTGCCTGTTGCAGGGCTCTTTATATTTAGATATATTTGGCCTTATATGTATGCTCCTGCTTAGGCTAAGCATATAGTCTTGGTTTTGCGTGGTGCCTTGGTACATCGCACTCGTAGGGCTGGCCGTGTATAAAACATATGACATGCCCACTTGGTGCCTTATTGGTCTGCCACGCAGGTGGGGTTTTGGTGATGTGGCACTCGTAGAGCTTGCCGCATATTGGGCTTGATACAAGTACCCACAAAAATAACAATATTGCATTCTGGAAAAAAGAATATTGATGCAAGGTTGATGTTCATATGTAGCTCATGTCATTAAAAAGTATCTGAGAAGAACAAATTACAACAATTAAGTGCTACAAACAAACCATGAGTGGGTATAAATAATCTTGCCTTCCTCTTCTTTCGTCATTCTGCTTCCTTGTCGACAACTGTGTTAGGAGAATTGGGATGCACATGTGATTTCCAAACTGCATCATCCCCATCTAATGCAACTAAGCTTTCTATGTAAGTATACACATAAAATTAGTTGCCATAGACTCCATGATACTTGATTTGGTGACTTTGTCGATCATATGAACCAACTTCCCTGGAAATCCACCTTGAACAATTAACACATCGCCATTCTTTCTAAAACCAACTACCTTCGAAAATATGTGTTGTCCAATGATTGTTTATCATTTAGTCCATGACTCTATGACACCATATTCTTCCACCCATAGATGGAAATTTAAAATCAAGTCCACAGGGACTAAATCAAGTTCAAAGTCAATTACAACAAGTGACTGGCCTAATACTGCAAAGGCTGTGCTTGTATGAAGCCTCCCATTAGTTTGATAGTTCGGCAAAGCGATCTCCCTAAACACCTCATTGCCCACATCAAATGCCACAATTATGATCCCAGAACCACACTTCTTTGCCGGATCAAATGCAACCCAATGAACAGCCCCGTTCACAAAGGCAGATAAGGTATTTACAAAATGTTCAAAGTTAAAATCAACAACACAAACAGGCCTCTAAGAGCGCGTGCTAAGTGCATAAAGCTCTGTCTTACACAAAACACTACCACCAGTCTTGAAGTCATTGAGGTACCCAATTTTCACCACTTTGTAGTCATTACACATGTGATCGAACCCAAATCCGAAAACAAATCGAAGATTGCTATCGGTTATAGAATACCCATATTTAGGAATCTCCTAATTGATGGGTTCCATAGAAAAGCACAACATGAGCCATCATAATCCGATAAACACAACAACCCGTTACAATAACCCACAATTTTGAACGATTTGCTAGAGTTATGAAATGGGTTTTCAAGGTCCACAAACTCATCAAAAAAAGTTTTGTCATCGCTACATGAAATACAGTGCTCTTGATTCTAAATATGAGAGATGTACTTGATGATAAGTAGTTGGGGGAGAGTGGTGTTTGATTTAGTTTGATTGGGTTTGTAATTAAGGAGTCCCAAGATTTGCAGACTGACCTAAATTGAAGCAGAGACTTCACTGGTAGCCTTCCAAGGATTTCGATCAAGACTTCACGAGGAACATAATCTGACATGGTTTGGGTGGTGCATCTTCTTTTTTGCTTGTGATGTTTTGAATTTCTTGGACAGTTGAGAAAAAGATTGAGACTTGAGAGAACAGAGCTAGAAAGGGATGTGAAATTGAAAGGAAAATGAAAGAGAAGAAAAACAAGAAGTGGTGAGAAAGTTGATATACTTGACTTCGTTTGGGATGTAGGTTGATTTTTTGGTTTTTTGGTTTTTTTTTTTTATTATTTTAGTTGGGGGTTAAAAAGTCTCGTTTGGAATGGGCTTTTTTAACTTTTTTTTGACTTTTTTGAGAGAAAAAATAAAATAATTATGGTTTGGATGTTATATTTTATCTTATTGGATTAAAAAGCCTATTTTGTCTTTTTGTAACTAAAAACGAACCCAAAGGAGAGAGAGAGAGAGAGAGAGAGAGGCCTAGTGTGTTTAGAAAGGGCCTATATTAGTTGTTTTTATTATCTTTTTTTTTTTTTTAAATGTGTAAAAAATAAAAAGAGCAATATAATTAGATTTTTTTTTTATTTTTTGATTTTTTGATTATCTATCTTTTCTTATGTATTTATACATGAATGCAAGGAGGACGAAATTTTCAGTCTTGGCAAAATTATCATAATGTACCTTTGCTTAAATCTCGAAACGACGTGGTTTTGAGCATTAAAAAAAATTAAAAAGAATTTTAAAAAAATCCAAAGGGTCTTTAACTTAGAACTTCATCTCATCTTCAAAATCAATTTCACAAAATTCTATGGGAATCAACCCAACAAAATTATGATTTTTTTTCTTCTTCTTCAAGCACTATATATATTTGTTCATATTTTTTGCTGTAAATTGTTTCTAAAATTTGTTTCCTAATTTTTATTTTATTTTAATTTTCCTTTGTTAACAATTTTCTTTTCCCTTTGTATCTATTAAAGAGATAGCAGGCTATGATTTTGATAATTTTTTTAAACAATAATGATTGAGACCCCCAATTTTGAAGATCTCCATGACGCCCAAAATGATCTGGACCACTCATGTGAGAGAGATAGATAGAAAAAAAAAAAACAAACAAACACATGAATAGTCCAAATCATTTTGAGAGTCATGAAAATTCCCAAATTTGGAGGTCTCAATAATATTTCTCTTTGTATCTTCTATCTGCACACTGACATGATTAACAAAGTGATATATTCCTTAATTAATTGTGTTTTGGGTGTTTGTGCTTTCTTTTAAAATTTGATTGTTTCCAAAAGGATGTTGTTTTATATATCTGCCAGTGAATAGATATATTTTCTTCATTAAGCACCATAATTTATTTGATTGATTGATTGATTTTTGCAACTCAGTAATCAAAATATATTGTACATTCCTCCAGGTGATTTCAATTTTGAAAGGGTAGCAGACTGTAATGACAACAAGTGTTGAAAAAGATAGATTTAAGTAGTACTCGTCTTGTACAAATTTTTGTTTAATGAAACTTTAATTTCTTTTATCATTCTTTCTAATTAGGGATGGTCATTTTACTTCGATCCACGAGGACCAGCCCATACCCATCAGAATGGGGCGTATTTTATCCATCCCGCCGCTTACGTGGGGCAGGAGTGGATTATGTTTTGGTCACCCGCAATGGGGGCGGGGCAAGAGTGGGTATCGCCTCCCCTGATCCAAATCCGACCCCGATATAATTAATAATATATAATTAAATATAAGAAAATAATATTAAAAATCTGTGATTTTGTTTAAATATATATAAATAATAATCATAAAAGTCTCACTGGTTATATATATGGAAACAAAAAAATTATTTAGTATGCTAAGGATTTAAATGGTTCTTAATTTTTTTGACAATTTGAAATGTGGTCGGATATCTACGAGTATCATGTATATACAAAGGCGGGGGTGGGGTTGAAAATTTTCACTAGTAGCAGGGGCGCGAGTGTAGTTTGTCGATGGGGGCAGATGCAGGGAATGGCAAACCCACCCCAAACCCGCCCCATGACCATTCTTATTTCTAACTAACATAAGATTCTATTGCTTAATGGCAAGGATAATATCTTTAAGAGTTATTTTATTTTATTTTATTTTTTTCATTACCTCAGGTCATGCTTTGTGAGTAGGGTCTGGCGACTAAATGAAGATATTGGTTGAGGTTGTGATAAAGATTAACAATGCAGAATTTGGTGATCAACCTCCCCTTGCTACGATGCAGCCTCCCACTAAGGTCTCTTTGAATGTAACGTCAGTTGTAAGTCCTCTTAATTACATTAATAAACTTTTTTTCGCTTATAAAAAATGCAGAATTTGTTGATAAGTTTTTTTTTCTATTGAAATTCAACTCAACCAATAATGTCATTCCATCATTTCAATTGAATTTATTTATTTTATTTGTTCATGCATAATATTTATTTATTGCATAATTCTTACTGTCATTTGCTTTTTGTTTATTTTTATTTGTGTTTACCGTATAAGGTAAATCATGCCATCTACTAATTTTCTTCACAAATCTCTTTCTCTCAAATGGTAAGAATTCTATGCAAATTGTTTCATATGAATGTTATGCATATTTTAAATAGTCTCCTAGATTAACTTGAGGTTTATTGGGATACTTTTAGTTTAAGAATTGTAAAAGTGTTGTCTTTGTTATTTCTCACAAACACATGATCTTGGTCTTCTTTTTTTTTTTTTAAATATTCAACTTTTTGGTTTATTATTTTTATGTTTATTGTCAGTGTCGCCGCTATATAAATCTCTTTGACATGTTAGTGGGACTATTCTTACCAAAGAAAATATTACTTTTGAAGATCTTTTTTTCAAGATACTATAGCACATATCTTTCCATCAATGGCATTGAAGCTATACTTCATCACATTACCTAATTCTTGACAATACAATGGAATCATGATGAGCGTAGCACCATGTCACGACCCAAACCTGCCCCTATAGGTTTAGCTTCGTAACCGGCCAGTAATTCTTGGATTACCAAAGGTCTCTGAACAGATTAACTCATAATAAGGGGTTGCAAAAACAAATATATAAAACACACATAATCCATTGAGTTGTGCTAACATACATGAGACAGAAAATTTAAAACTTATATTTACAAACTCATATGATGTCATCAGACTGCCAGTTCTACGTCACCAAAGTTACAAATAAACCCAAAATAATTGACCACACAAACAAAAGAAAATAATTAAACTTGCATCATGTTCACAAAACTTGACCATTTGACTTTTTCTGGAAACTCCTCGGGAGGCACAAAGGTTGGCCAACAAAGCAGAATTACAGGTGATCATCATTGGACTTGGCCTTGTGCTTAGTCACCTACATACATAAATATTGCACTGAGCTGGAGCCCAATGAATAATAACAGAGTAAAGATTTCAATGAATGATGTCCATAATAGATTCAGAAATCATATTTCAAATCCATTATCAAATCAAAAACATAGTCATGTTCGTATTCGTATCAGAAATAAAGTCATATTCAAATTCATATTCGTGTTCAAATCATGCGTGGTATATCTCTTAGCATTAACAAATCACATTGGTCATTTATATCAAATTCCATAATGGAACCTCAGGTACCGGATATCATATAACATACATAGGCCACGGTATTGTTTCCCCCGAGCGAGAACCTCATGCCACAGTATTGTTTTCCTCGGGCGAGGGCCTCATGACCATAAGCCACAATATTATTTCCCCTGGGTGAGGGCCTTGCCAAAGGTACCACAAATACATTTCAAAAATTTGGACTATCATTCATTCATACAGAAAATAACATTTCAAGAAACATATCATGTTAAGTCATTCAGAAAATACTTAAAGTTGAACATAGCTTTACAAAGTTATTACTCACAGATAGCTTCGATAACAGAATAATGGATCAAACAACTCACAGCTCGTGACCTACACAACATAGAACAAACACACATATTGAAACACACACTTGGATTGTACGTAATTTATTTTGTTTCATTCTTCATGTGTTTCTATCATTTATCCTCATTATTATGTCTTAATTAGGGTTTAAGAATACCTAAGATGCAATGAGGATGCCAAAATGTACTTCAAAACACTTAGCCAAATTTTCAAAAACAGGGCAGTCCGCTTGAGCGCAACTTCGGCCTCTCGATCGGTCTGCAAAGTCTGCAAAAGTACTGGTTGCTCAAATTCTACTCGACAGACGCTCGATGGTCGCTCGAGCTCAAGGATGAGTAAAAAAGGTCTCTGCTCAAGCACAACTTCGGTCGCTCGAGAAGTCTACAAAAGTCTGTAAAACTTTTGGGAGCTCTCATTTCACATTGGAACGCAACCTCGATCGCTTGAGTGGAAGGTCAAGGGTGGCCACTTGAGCGTAGGTTCTGTCGCTCGAGCCAACCCCCAAGCTCTGCAAAAGTACTAGGAGCTCGCATTCTCCGCTCGAGCGTAGACTCACCGCTCGAGCTAAGGGTTCAAATTCTTGAATTTCAAGATTGATGGTCAAGGTTCAAAACTCAAATTCAAACTAACAAAACACATCCTTTTGTGCTCAAAACTTGAGGAAACATTGAGAAACTCATAGTATGTGAAGAATTACAAACCATTTCGCAAAATCAAGCCCAAAAGTTTTACCAATTGTACAAAACCAAACTTGAAATGTTGAAAACATGACATGCATGTAATGATATGAGTTTTACCCTTCCAAAACAAAATCAAATGATGTAAAAACATGTGAAAATGATGAACTTCCGAAATTAAGCTAAAACTATGACATGCATGTAAGATTTCTTGGAAAACAACTTCAGAACTATGCATGCAAGCATGACTTGCTCTTCTTTTGTACATTCTTAGCTTAATCTGTTATAATCATCTTAATTCCTTTGAATTCATGTATTGAATAACTTAAACTCAAGCTTAAGAGCTAAATTTCCTACCTTATTAACTCACATGAAGTCTAAGTAACCAAATCTTTAACTGTCCAAGCAATTTCCTCCAATTATCTAGCAACTTCCCTTAAATTGAGCTCAAGTCTTCTCTTCTCCCTCTCTGTCATGTTTTTTCTCTCTCTCTAAGATGACAAAATGAGAGTGTTGTAATCAAGATGCCTTATATAGGCTTGGTTTAGTGAGCTTAATTAAGTTAGGCTTAAGTTAACTAATTTGCATTATTTAATTCCAATTATTTGGTTCCGAATCAAATTTCAATAAAACATACCATAATTTTCCAAAAATTCCCAGTAACACATAACCCAAGTCAATTTCATGATCAGACATCGATGAGGCCTTCAATTCGTAGAACGAAACAGAAACACAAATAGATATTTCTACGACAAAAAGATATAATGGAAATAACATATAACGCATGCAATTAATGTAGAATTTCATCTTAGTTACTAATTAAGCCGTCTTAATCAAAGATCATTAGCTAATCACAGGTCAGGGTTGTTACACACCAACTAAACATTAATGCTGAAATAATTTTATAGTTTTACAATCCAATTCCAACTTAGCCCAAATGAGTTATTATTATTTTTCAATTTATAATATTTTTATTTTTGTAATATGATATCACAAACTTTGTTCAAATAGCTGTCATACTCCAAATTTCAATTTTTTTGCTTCTCTAATTATAGAAAACTTAGCAAATTGACTTGTTTATTTCTCTCATGAAATGATTAAGTTCATGATAAGTACTAAAACAACTCTGCCTTAAACGCATGCATATTTATAGTAGAGCAAAACAATTTTCATTGTTGATTTTGATTAATTTGTAATCATGCTTCACCTATATATGATTCAATTACTTCCTTTTGTTGAGTTTTCATCCAGTAAAAAAATTAAAACTTTGCTATTAGAATTCTTGATTTTCATATTAATGTTTGTTTATTTATTTCCTTTTTCATTCATTTTTATTGATGTTCAAGTTTTTTTTTAGCATTTTCACTTTTTCTTGTACTCAAAACAATTGACCTTTTTGATTTTCTATTAATTTGATTTTTCTTTTTTTGGAGTTCGCTACACTTTGCTGCTTTTCTTTTTGTGTTGATTGCTTTGACAAGACCCCTTTGTTTTTCTTCTTTTCGCTATTGGTTCCTCTTCCATTTTCTTTCTTATCTCCTTCATGTTTTTCTTTCTTTGCTTTTCTATTTTTTGTTCTTGTTGTTTTCCAGTGATCAGGTAGAGGTTCAGTCAAGGGGTTTAATCTGTCATTTATGGATGGTGGTTTTCTTTTGTGTTTTTTCATACCATGTTCAATGGTTGTTGTTGTGAGGTACTCAAGGAAGAATGATGGTGTTAATGTGCCTGCATCTGCGGTGGAGGATGACGAGTCAGCGTATCATAATGCCACAAATGATTTGAATCAGATATTATTGATCGGCATTTGGTAGATCACATCATACAACGTAAATGAACAGGTGTTGTTCTCTCTCTCTCTCTCTCTCTCTCTCTCTCTCTCTCTGTGTGTATTCATTGTAATAAAATCCAGAAATAGAAATATTCATTTGAAGTTCACTTGCATATGTAGAAAATAATTTTCTTTGCCAAGAAGATGCACCATCAAATTCACCAAAGAGGAAGTTGCTTGCATCAGAAATTTGTGTCAGCTAAATTTCGCCTCTTCTTTGCATTTCCATTTGATGCAATTCAATTATTTTGAGCACATATATATATTGGAAATTGAAAGTTGGCCTAGTTAATATGCATTTTGGTTGGGGTTGCCGATGAAAATTTAAGTTTTCTTGCCTCTAGCTTTAGCTTTAGCTTTTTGTTTGTAGATTTGATCATGACTTATGAGTGTTTGTATACTAATTTTCTTAAAGATAATGTGTTATGTATATTATATATAATAACTTATTTTATTGATTTTAGTTACTCATGAATATGAAATTTTCATTGGGTATTTTATTTTTAAATCTTACCTCCTCTTATCTAAATGAAACATTATGAAATGTCATTTTTGCCTAACTACAAGACATTGGCCGAAGATGTTTTGTGAGAGTATGCTGTTCCATTCCCTTCGTTCTCTTAAAAAATATATTTAAATAGTATCTTCTACAACATACTAATTTACTTTGCTTGCCAATGTAATATCATGGACAAATTAAACATGTCTCATTAGAGCTAACTTTTTTATTGTAAATGCATTCAAATATCACATACTTCTAAAAAAAATAATAAAAAAAAAAATTTTTTTTAAATCATGTCTGATGAAATTCAAGACATTAACAAAAAACCATTATAGTAAGAACAATTGAAAAAAATTGATTAATGGGCATCTTAATGGGCACTAGCTCGTGTGCCTCACATGCGACCATCTCACTAGTTTAGTCAAAAACTCAATATCTCAAATGGGGCTTAACATTTATCATTTATGAAATAAAATTAATTCCATTCACTAGCCCTTTTATTTTATTGTATTGTCTTTGAAAAAATAAATTATAAATATATTTTTAAAAATAGACCTATTTTTTAGAAAAAAAAAATAGAATAAAATAAAAAATAATTACAATTATCAGATCGACCTACTTTTTTTTATGAATGATATATATTGAAAGCTTTATAAAATGAACGATTTCGATCATCGAAACAGGACTTGTGATGGGCTCTGTGGCCTCTCAAATTCTCTCATGTTGGGATGTGAAATTGAGAAAAGTTTAACCTTTTTAGAATTACAATTGCAATGAAGATAGAAATATTTGAATTTAAGAGGAAATTACAATTCATTGTAGGTTATAAAAATAATTTTAGATTAGTGGTAAATTTTATGAATATTAATAATTGAAGTTTTAAAGTTTTTGATGAATTTATAATTATTTTATAAAGCACCACTAAATTATAGAATTGTTTTAAATTAATTGAAAAATATGAAATCTTTAATTTTATTTTATTTTTAAATATTTCGTTCTCTTTTCTTGCTCTCCTTATGCAACTCTAACGGCTACCCTCAACCCTTCTTCCACTCCATTTTTACCATTGTCAACACTTCTCTACCCTCTACGTCCCTCGACCATCCTTACCTTACCTCAAATCTCAACCCTTCTCAACCCTATGCATTCTTCAACCATCTCTACCCCATCACAAATCTCAACCAGTTCTTACCTTTGCATCGCCATTAACAGCCCCTTGTTTTCGCTCACCACCACATCCAAACCTTTCCTACCCTCTTCCCTTCCAACCCCTCCTCCCCAATCAACCACCATCGCGACATCCAAGCTTCCATCATCTTAATTCTTCTCAAATTTGAATTATTCTTCAAAACCCTAAAACACAAAGACCTGGTTGTTAGGTCTCATGAGAGAGAAACATAGTTGTTAGTTGGTCACGATGGTCGTGGTAATGATTGGATGTCGAAATGGTGACTAGGTGTTGTAAGAATGTACTGGGGTGAAATAAGGAAGAGGGCTAGGAATGGACAACGAAGGGTGGGGGACAACGTTGCCATTTTTTGAGAGGAGATGAGTTTGTAGACGTTAAGGTAAATAAGGAAAGGCAGGAAAGAGATAGCTCTAGGAATGAGCAACAAAGAGTAAGGGACATTGTTGCCATGTGTAGAGAGGAAATACATTTAATGATGTTGGAATGCGTGGAAGAGCGTAGAAGAAAGTGAAATGAGGTGCTGACAGCTAAAAAGGGTGGTAGGGGAGGGGCTTGCAATGGCGTGTAAGGAATTGTTAGGGTTATAAGGAAAAGAAAAGAGGAAAGGGAAGAATGAAGGGGTTTTTTGGTGAATTGTTTTTCATCTCTTTGCAAAAAAAAAATTAAAACTTTCATGTATGTTATAAAAATTTTGATACCCGCAACTAAAATGCAATAATTTGTTGATATTTTACTACAATTTTGTACCTTAATATTATATCTAAACGTATGCATTTTGCATCACTTTAATCATCATAATTTTAATTTTGTCAATTGAGTCATAAAAATTTCATTTGACTCATTAGCCAAATTTCAAACCTCCCATCTAAATCATTAACAGCAAAGAATATGAATCAAGGGGGCTTGGGCATCAGAAGAATAAGGCTGGTTAATGATTGCTTGTTATTAAAATGGTGGTGGAGATTTGCCAAAGAGAAAGATGCTTTGTGGAGACAGATTATCTGCAGTAAATATAATTTGGATGTTAAAAGCTAGTGTCCCTCTCCTATCTCTAACAACAATTATTCTGGTGTGTGGAAAGGTATCATTTCCTTAGCGGAGAGGAGCAGTAATCTGATGTTGTTCTATCATAACAATTTTCTTGTTTAGGTAGGGGATGGGAAAAGAATTATCTCCTGAAAGGATAGATGGTGCTCCAATAGTTGCTTGAAAGATGAATTCCCTACTCTTTACAGATTAGTGATGGAGAAGGATGTAACTTTGCGTATAATGCATGATAGGAGGGTTGCAGCAGGGGATTGGAGCCTTCTTTTTAGAAGAAGGCTGTATGTCTGGGAAGAGAGAGAAATCAGTAGACTCAAGGAGCTTTTGATATCTAGCTCAAATTGTTGCGATAATCTGGAGGACAAACCAGTCTGGTTGGCTGCAAGCTCTGGTATGTTTTCTGTCTCATCTGTCTATAGGAGTGAAGTTGTCTCCCTAGGCCCCTTCCTTATTACTAGCAAGTTAGTTTGGAACAATCTCGCTCCTCCAAAGGTCCAATTTTTTTGCTGGTTAGCTTGGAAAAACAGAGTAAAGTCAGCAGACTTTCTTCAGAAAATTGGAGTCCTTCAAACTTCTTCACTAGCTCTTTGTGCTTTCTGCAAAACTGTGGCTGAGTCTAACTACCATGTGCTGTTGCACTGCCAATTTTCCTGGAGGGTTTGGTCTGCAATGTTGAATTGGTGGGAGGTGCAAGGAGTCCTTCCCGGATCTATGGAAGCTGTTCTTCACTGGTGGGAAGGTGTGAAGCTTAGCAAGAAAGAAAAATTGCTTTGGAAAGTCATTCCCTCAGTTGTCTTTTGGTCTCTGTGGAAGCTGCGAAATGAGTGTATTTTTCAGGCTGCTAAACCTCACTTGGAGGACCTGTGTGAGTTGATTAAAATCAGAGTTGCACTGTGGTTGAACCAGAGATTCAAGGGCTTTAACTTCACTGTCCAAGACTTCCTGACCAATTTAAGTCAAATCAGGTACTGTTTGGCGAGTAAATCAATCCTTTGTGGCTAATTTAGATCTCAGTTTGCTTCTGCTTTTTCCTGGAGTACTTACCTTGGTGTTTTAGTTCTGGTGGAGTTCATCTTCGCAACTGGTGTGATCTACTCAATTCTCTTCGGGGCTGGTATGGGTTGTTGTTTCTGCTGTTGCTTGTATGGTGTCAAGGGTGTTTTGGGCTGCTGTTTTGAGCTTCAGCATCTTCTCAATTTTGTGTCAGGTTGGGGTTGGTTCTGGTGTGATCTGCTGTTCGTCACAAGTAATGGGATGCTGTTCTGGGCTGCTGTTCTGGGTTGGAGAGGTTGCTGTTCTTTCCTGTGTTCGGGGCTGCCTGTATTTTACAACCTACTAAACCTCTGTTGGTGTTGTTGGTGTCTTCCATGGTGGAGTTAACTGCTGCATTTGTTGGAGTTCATCTGTTGGAGCTCATCTTCGTGTCTTAGTTATGGTAGAGTTTTTTTTTTTTTTTTCTTAGAGTTCATTAGTTCATCAGTGCTAATGTTAGGTTCTTTGTTGGAGCTCATGTCTATTTGGTTGGTATCTTACCAACTAGGCTGTTTGGTTCTTTGCGATCTCTGCTCCTTCTTTTATTGATGATTGTCATTGTAATAATGCTTGATCATTATTAATAAAATTCCGTTTTGGCTGTTTCAAAAAAAAAAAAAAAAATCATCAACAGCATAATTTGATCAATTTGACTAAAACTTTACCCTAAATTTTGATATTTGTAGAACTAAAGCAAACTCCAAATGCATATTTTTCATTTATGGATGATAAAATGCATTTTTATCCAATGCTATTATGATCATTTGAAATAACAATTTTTTAAATCGTGTTTAGATTATAATATTGAATAAGAATTTGAAAAAGGAAAATGAACAAAAAAAAAGAAAAAAAAAAAGTAAGACATGAATGTTAATGAAATATAATTTTTTTTTTTTCATTTTCAAATCGGTATCCAAATTCATGATTGAAATACAATTTTAATCATGCAATTAGTCAGGAACATTATAATGCACCAACATAAATATCCTATAAATATAGATGGATTATCAGTGAAGTCAAATTTGCACAAAAACTTATATATTGAGCATTTGTTACCATTTACATATAACACCAAATATGTGTATATATATGTCACAATTCTTTTTCAGCAAACAAGAAATTGCTGTAAAAGCGAGATACTCACACTATGGTCATAGACAGCACAAGAGCCAAAACCAGGTTGAATAAAAAATATCCTCCATAGATTTCATATCATAAAGGCATTGTTACAAACTAACCAAATCTTTTTGTAAAAGGGCCTCCTGTACATACTATCTTCACTTCTTTTCTTTAGGTTAATATGAACATAAAGCAATATAATGTCAAGTTGGGGTTGGTTCTGGTGTGATCTGCTGTTCGTCACAAGTTCTGGGCTGCTGTGCTAGGTTGGAGAGGTTGTTGTTCTTTGCTGTGTTCGGGGCTGCCTATATTTTACAGGTTGCTAAACCTCTGTCGGTGTTGTTGGTGTCTTTCATGGTGGAGTTATCTGCTGCATTTGTTGGAGTTCATCTGCTCGAGCTCATCTTGGTGTCTTAGTTATGGTAGAGTTTTTTTTTTTTTTTGCTCTTAGAGTTCATTAGTTCATCAGTGCTAATGTTAGGTCTTTGTTCGAGCTCATGTCTGTTTGGTTGGTATCTTACCAACTAGGATGTTTGGTTCTTTGTGATCTCTGCTCCTTCTTTTATTGATGATTGTCATTGTAATAATGCTTGACCATTATCAATAAAATTCCGTTTTGGCTGTTTCAAAAAAAAAAAAATCATCAACGTCATAATTTCATCAATTTGACTAAAACTTTACCCTAAATTTTGATATTTGTAGAACTAAAGCAAACTCCAAATGCATAGTTTTAATTTATGGATGATAAAATGCATTTTTATCCAATACTATTATGATCATTTGAAATAACAATTTTTTAAATCGTGTTTAGATTATAAATTTGAATAAGAATTTGAAAAAGGAAAATGAAAAAAAAAAAAGAAAAAAAAAAGTAAGACATGAATGTTAACAAAATATAATTTTTTTTTTTCATTTTCAAATCTGTATCCAAATTCATGATTGAAATACAATTTTAATCATGCAATTAGTCAGGAACATTATAATGCGCCAACATAAATTTCCTATAACTATAGACGGATTATCAGTGATGTCAAATTTGCACAAAAACTTATATATTGAGCATTTATTACCATTTACATATAACACCAAATATGTGTATATATATGTTACAATTCTTTCTCAGCAAACAAGAAATTGCAGTAAAAGCGAGATACCAACACTATGGTCATAGGCAGCACAAGAGCCAAAACCAGGTTGAATACAAAATATCCTCCATAGATTTCATATCATAAAGGCATTGTAACATACTAACCAAATCTTTTTGTAAAAGGGCCTCATGTACATACTATCTTCACTTCTTGTCTTTAGGTTAATATGAACATAAAGCAATATAATGTCAAGTTGGGGTTGGTTCTGGTGTGATCTGCTGTTCGTCACAAGTTCTGGGTCATTGCTCGGGTTGGAGAGGTTCTTTGTTCTTTGTCAGTGTGGGTCGCTGTATTTTACAGGCTGCTAAACCTCTGTTGGTGTTCTTGGTGTCTTTCATGGTGGAGTTATCTGCTGCATTTGTTGGAGTTCATCTACTGGAGCTCATCTTGGTGTCTTCGTTACGGTAGAGTTTTTTTTTTTTTTTTTTTGTCTTAGAGTTCATTAGTTCATCAGTGCTAATGTTAGGTTCTTTGTTGGAGCTCATGTCTGTTTGGTTGGTATCTTACCAACTAGGCTGTTTGGTTCTTTGCGATCTCTGCTCCTTCTTTTATTGATGATTGTCAATGTAATAATGCTTGATCATTATCAATAAATTTCCCTTTTGGCTGTTTCAAAAATAAATAAATAAATAAATAAAAAAAAATCATCAACTGAATAATTTCATCAATTTGACTAAAAGTTTACCCTAAATTTTGATATTTGTAGAAATAAAGCAAACTCCAAATGCATAGTTTTAATTTATGGATGATAAAATGCATTTTTATCAAATACTATTATGATCATTTGAAATAACAATTTTTTAAATCGTGCTTAGATTATAAATTTGAATAAGAATTTGAAAAAGGAAAATGAAAAAAAAAAAGAAAAAAAAAAGTAAGACATGAATGTTAATGAAATATATATTTTTTTTTTTCCATTTTCAAATCTGTATCAAAATTCATGATTGAAATACAATTTTAATCATGCAATTAGTCAGGCACATTATAATGCGCCAACATAAATATCCTATAAATATATATGCATTATCAGTGATGTCAAATTTGCACAAAAACTTATATATTGACCATTTATAACACCAAATATGTGTATATTTATGTTACAATTCTTTTTCAGCAAACAAGAAATTGCAGTAAAAGTGAGATACTAACACTATGGTTATAGACAGCACAAGAGCCAAAACCAGGTTGAATACAAAATATCCTCCATAGATTTCATATCATAAAGGCATTGTTACATACTAACCAAATCTTTTTGTAAAAGGGCCTCCTGTACATACTATCTTCACTTCTTTTCTTTAGGTTAATATCAACATAACGCAATAAAATGTCAAGTTGGGGTTCGTTCTGGTGTGATCTGCTGTTCGTCACAAGTTCTGGGCTGTTGTTCTGGGTTGGAGAGGTTGCTATTCTTTGCTGTGTTCTGGGCGTCCTGTATTTTACAGGCTGCTAAACCTCTGTTGGTGTTGTTGGTGTCTTTCATGGTGGAGTTATCTACTGCATTTGTTGGAGTTCATCTGCTGGAGCTCATCTTCGTGTCTTAGTTATGGTAGAGTTCTTTTTTTTTTTTTTTTTTTGGTCTTAGATTTCATTAGTTCATCAGTGCTAATGTTAGGTTCTTTGTTGGAGCTCATGTCTGTTAGGTTGGTATCTTACCAACTAGGATGTTTGGTTCTTTGTGATCTCTGCTCCTTCTTTTATTGATGATTGTCATTGTAATAATGCTTGACCATTATCAATAAAATTCCGTTTTGGCTGTTTCAAAAAAAAAAAAAATCATCAACAGCATAATTTGATCAATTTGACTAAAACTTTAGCCTAAATTTTGATATTTGTAGAACTAAAGCAAACTCCAAATGCATAGTTTTAATTTATGGATGATAAAATGCATTTTTATCCAATACTATTATGATCATTTGAAATAACAATTTTTTAAATCGTGTTTAGATTATAAATTTGAATAAGAATTTGAAAAAGGAAAAAGAAAAAAATATGTAAGACATGAATGTTAATGAAATATATATTTTTTTTTTCATTTTCAAATCTGTATCCAAATTCATGATTGAAATACAATTTTAATCATGCAATTAGTCAGGAACATTATAATACGCCAACATAAATATACTATAAATATAGATGGATTATCAGTGAAGTCAAATTTGCACAAAAACTTATATATTGAGCGTTTATTACCATTTACATATAACACCAAATATGTGTATATTTATGTTACAATTCTTTTTCAGCAAACAAGAAATTGCAGTAAACGCGAGATACTAACACTATGGTCATAGACAGCACAAGAGCGAAAACCAGGTTGAATACAAAATATCCTCCATAGATTTCATATCATAAAGGCATTGTTACATACTAACCAAATCTTTTTGTAAATGGGCCTCCTGTACATACTATCTTCACTTCTTTTCTTTAGGTTAGTATCAACATAACGCAATATAATGTCAAGTTGCGGTTGGTTACGTGTGATCTCATTGCTCGACACAAGTCTGGGTCATTGCTGCAGGTTGGAGAGATTGCTATTCTTTCTTTGTGTCAGTCAGATTTGTATTTACAGCCGCTAAACCTCTGTTGGTGTTGTTGGTGTCTTTCATGGTGGAGTTATCTGCAGCATTTGTTGGAGTTCATCTGCTGGAGCTCATCTTCGTGTCTTAGTTATGGTAGAGTTTTTTTTTTTTTTTTTTTTTTTTTTTTTTTTTGTCTTAGAGGTCATTAGTTCATCAGTGCTAATGTTATGTTCTTTGTTGGAGCTCATGTCTGTTTGGTTGGTATCTTACCAACTAGGCTGTTTGGTTCTTTGCGATCTCTGCTCCTTCTTTTATTGATGATTGTCAATGTAATAATGCGTGATCATTATCAATAAATTTCCCTTTTGGCTGTTTCAGAAAAAAAAAATAAATAAAATAAAATAAAATAAAATCATCAACTGAATAATTTCATCAATTTGACTAAAAGTTTACCCTAAATTTTGATATTTGTAGAAATAAAGCAAACTCCAAATGCATAGTTTTAACTTATGGATGAGAAAATCCCTTTTTATCCAATGCTATTATGATCATTTGAAATAACAATTTTTTAAATCGTGCTTAGATTATAAATTTGAATAAGAATTTCAAAAAGGAAAATGAAAAAAAAAAAGAAAAAAAAAAGTAAGACATGAATGTTAATGAAATATATATATATATTTTTTTTCATTTTCAAATCTGTATCAAAATTCATGATTGAAATACAATTTTAATCATGCAATTGGTCAGGCACATTATAATGCGCCAACATAAATATCCTATAAATATATATGCATTATCAGTGAAGTCAAATTTGCACAAAAACTTATATATTGACCATTTATAACATCAAATATGTGTATATTTATGTTACAATTCTTTTTCAGCAAACAAGAAATTGCAGTAAAAGTGAGATACTAACACTATGGTTATAGACAGCACAGGAGCCAAAACCAGGTTGAATACAAATTATCCTCCATAGATTTCATATCATAAAGGCATTATTACATACTAACCAAATCTGTTTGTAAAAGGGCCTCCTGTACATACTATCTTCACTTCTTTTCTTTAGGTTAATATCAACATAACGCAATATAATGTCAAGTTGGGGTTGGTTCTGGTGTGATCTGCTGTTCGTCACAAGTTCTGGGCTGCTGTTCTGGGTTGGAGAGCTTGCTTTCCTTTGCTGTGTTCGGGGCTGCCTGTATTTTACAGGCTGCTAAACCTCTGTTGGTGTTGTTGGTGTCTTTCATGGTGGAGTTATCTGCAGCATTTGTTGGAGTTCATCTGCTGGAGCTCATCTTCGTGTCTTAGTTTTGGTAGAGTTCTTTTTTTTCTTTTTTTGCTTTTTTTGGTCTTAGATTTCATTAGTTCATCAGTGCTAATGTTAGGTTCTTTGTTGGAGCTCATATCTGTTTGGTTGGTATCTTACCAACTACGCTGTTTGGTTCTTTGTGATCTCTGCTCCTTCTTTTATTGATGATTGTCATTGTAATAATGCTTGATCATTATCAATAAAATTCCCTTTTGGCTATTTCAAAAAAAAAAAAAAAAATCATCAACAGCATAATTTGATCAATTTGACTAAAACTTTACCCTAAATTTTGTTATTTGTAGAACTAAAGCAAACTCCAAATGCATATTTTTAATTTATGGATGATAAGATGCATTTTTATCCAATGCTGTTATGATCATTTGAAATAAAAAATTTTTAAATCGTGTTTAGATTATAAATTTGAATAAGAATTTGAAAAAGGAAAATGAAAAAAAAAAAAGAAAAAAAAAAGTAAGACATGAATGTTCATGAAATATATATATATATTTTTTTTCATTTTCAAATCGGTATCCAAATTCATGATTGAAATACAATTTTAACAATGTAATTAGTCAGGAACATTATAATGCGCCGACATAAATATCCTATAAATATAGATGGATTATCAGTGAAGTCAAATTTGCACAAAAACTTATATATTGAGCATTTATTACCATTTACATATAACACCAAATTTGTGTATATATATGTAACAATTCTTTTTCAGCAAACAAGGAATTGCAGTAAAAGCGAGATACTAACACTAAGGTCATAGACAGCACGAGAGCCAAAACCAAGTTCAATACAAAATATCCTCCATAGATTTCATATCATAAAGGCATTGTTACATACTAACCAAATCTTTTCTTAAAAGGGCCTCATGTACATACTATCTTCACTTCTTTTCTTTAGGTTAATATGAACATAAAGCAATATAATGTCAAGTTGGGGTTGGTTCTGGTGTGATCTGCTGTTCGTCACAAGTTCTGGGCTGCTATTCTGGGTTGGAGAGGTTACTGTTCTTTGCTTTGTTCGTGGCTGCCTGCGTTTTACAGGCTGCTAAACCTCTGTTGGTGTTGTTGGTGTCTTTCATGGTGGAGTTATCTGCTGCATTTGTTAGAGTTCATCTGCTGGAGCTCGTCTTGGTGTCTTAGTTCTGGTAGAGGTTTTTTTTTTTTTTTTTTTTTTTTTTTTTTGTCTTAGAGTTCATTAGTTCATCAGTGCTAATGTTAGGTTCTTCGTTGGAGCTCATGTCTGTTTGGTTGGTATCTTACCAACTAGGCTGTTTGGTTCTTTGTGATCTCTGCTCCTTCTTTTATTGATGATTGTCATTGTAATAATGCTTCATCATTATCAATAAAATTCCGTTTTGGCTGTTTCAAAAAAAAAAAAAAAAATCATCAACAGCATAATTTGATCAATTCGACTAAAACTTTACCCTAAATTTTGATACTTGTAGAAGTAAAGCAAACTCCTAATGCATAGTTTTAATTTATGGATGATAAAATGCATTTTTATCCAATACTATTATGATCATTTGAAATAACAATTTTTTAAATCGTGTTTAGATTATAAATTTGAAAAAGAATTTGAAAAAGGAAAATGAAAAAAAAAAAAAGAAAAAAAAAACTAAGACATGAATGTAAATGAAATATAATTTTTTTTTTTTTTTCATTTTCAAAGTTGTATCCAAATTCATGATTGAAATACAATTTTAATCATGCAATTAGTCTGGAACATTATAATGCGCCAACATAAATATCTTATAAATATAGATGGATTATCAGTGAAGTCAAATTTGCACAAAAACTTATATATTGTGCATTTATTACCATTTTCATATAACACCAAATTTGTGTATATATATGTTCCAATTCATTTTCGGCGAACAAGAAATTGCAATAAAAGCGAGATACTAACACTATGGTCATAGAC
This sequence comes from Camellia lanceoleosa, assembly GCA_025200525.1. Taxonomy (NCBI): domain Eukaryota; kingdom Viridiplantae; phylum Streptophyta; class Magnoliopsida; order Ericales; family Theaceae; genus Camellia; species Camellia lanceoleosa. The sequence goes on from CM045762.1 coordinate 59,347,898, forward strand.
AACACAAGAGCCAAAACCAGGTTGAATACAAAATATCCGCCATAGATTTCATATCGTAAAGGCATTGTTACATACTAACCAAATCTTTTTGTTAAAGGGCCTCCTGTACATACTTTCTTCACTTCTTTTCTTTAGGTTAATATGAACATAAAGCAATATAATGTCAAGTTGGGGTTGGTTCTGGTATGATCTGCTATTCGTCACAACTTCTGGGCTGCTATTCTGGTTTGGAGAGGTCACTTTGTTCTTTCTTTGTGTTCGGGGCTACCAGATTTTCTGTTGCTAAACCTCTGTTGGTGTTGTTGGTGTCTTTCATGGTGGAGTTATCTGCAGCATTTGTTGGAGTTCATCTGCTGGAGCTCATCTTGGTGTCTTAGTTATGGTAAAGTTTTTTTTTTTTTGGTCTTAGAGTTCATTAGTTCATCAGTTCTAATGTTAGGTTCTTTGTAGGAGCTCATGTCTGTTTGGTTGGTATCTTACCAACTAGGTTGTTTGGTTCTTTGTGATCTCTGCTCCTTCTTTTATTGATGATTGTCAGTGTAATAATGCTTGATCATTATCAATAAAATTCCCTTTTGGCTGTTTGAAAAAAAAAAAAAAAAATCATCAACAGCATAATTTGATCAATTTGACTAAAACTTTACCCTAAATTTTGATATTTGTAGCACTAAAGCAAACTCCAAATGCATAGCTTTAATTTATGGATGATAAAATGCATTTTTATCCAATACTATTATGATCATTTGAAATAACAATTTTTTAAATCGTGTTTAGATTATAAATTTGAATAAGAATTTCAAAAAGGAAAATGAAAAAAAAAAAAAAGAAAAAAAAAGTAAGACATGAATGTTAATGAAATATAATTTTTTTTTTTTTCATTTTCAATTCTGTATCCAAATTCATGATTGAAATACAATTTTAATCATGAAATTAGTCAGGAACATTATAATGCGCCAACATAAATATCTTATAAATATAGATGGATTATCAGTGAAGTCAAATTTGCACAAAAACTTTTATATTGAGCATTTATTACCACTTACATATAACACCAAATATGTGTATATATATGTTAGAATTCTTTTTAAGCAAACAAGAAATTGCAGTAAAAGCGAGATACTAACACTACGGTCATAGACAGCACAGGAGCCAAAACCAGGTTGAATACGAAATATCCTCCATAGCTTTCATATCATAAAGCCATTGTTACATACTAACCAAATCTTTTTGTAAAAGGGCTCTTGTACATACTATCTTCATTTCTTTTCTTTAGGTTAATATGAACATAAAGCAATATAATGTCAAGTTGGGGTTGGTTCTGGTATGATCTGCGATTCGTCACAAGTTCTGGGCTGCTATTCTGGGTTGGAGACGTTCCTATTCTTTGCTGTGTTCGGGGCTGCCTGTATTTTACAGGCTGCTAAACCTCTATTGGTGTTGTTGGTGTCTTTCATGGTGGATTTATCTGCTACATTTGTTAGAGTTCATCTGCTGGAGCTCATCTTGGTGTCTTAGTTATGGTAGAGTTTTTTTTTTTTTTTTTTTTTTTTTTTTTTTTTAATCTTAGAGTTCATTAGTTCATCAGTGCTAATGTTAGGTTCTTTGTTGGAGCTCATGTCTGTTTGGTTAGTATCTTACCAACTAGGCTGTTTGGTTCTCTGTGATCTCTGCTCCTTCTTTTATTGATGATTTTCATTGTAATAATGCTTGATCATTATCAATAAAATTCCCTTTTGGCTGTTTCAAAAAAAAAAAAAAGTCATCAACAGCATAATTTTATCAATTTGACTAAAACTTTACCCTAAATTTCGATATTTGTAGAACTAAAGTAAACTCCAAATGCATAGTTTTAATTTATGAACGATAAAATGCATTTTTATCCAATACTATTATGATCATTTGAAATAACAATTTTTTAAATCGTGTTTAGATTATAAATTTGAATACGAATTTGAAAAAGGAAAATGAAAAAAAAAAGAAAAAAAAGTAACACATGAATGTCAATGAAATATAATTTTTTTTTTTCATTTTCAAATCTGTATCCAAATTCATGATTGAAATACAATTTTAATCATGCAATTAGTCAGGAACATTATAATGCGCCAACATAAATATCCTATAAACATAGATGGATTATCAGTGAAGTCAAATTTGCACAAAAACTTATATATTGAGCATTTATTACCATTTACATATAACACCAAATATGTGTCTATATATGTTACAATTCTTTTTCAGCAAACAAGAAATTGCGGTAAAAGCGAGATACGAACACTATGGTCATAGACAGCACAAGAGCCAAAACCAGGTTGAATACAAAATATCCTCCATAGATTTCATATCATAAATGCATTGTTACATACTAACCAAATCTTTTTGTCAAAGGCCTCCTGTACATACTATCTTCACTTCTTTTCTCTAGGTTAATACGAACATAAAGCAATAGAATGTCAAGTTGGGGTTGGTTCTGGTGTGATGTCTCGTCTAGTCTCACAAGTTCGGGTCATTACTGCGTTGGAGAGCTTGCTTTCCTTTCTTTGTGTTAAAATTTTGTATTTCTGTTGCTAAACCTCTGTTTGTGTTGTTGGTATCTTTCATGGTGGAGTTATCTACTGCATTTGTTGGAGTTCATCTACTGGAGCTCATCTTGGTGTCTTAGTTGTGGTAGAGTTTTTTTTTTTTTGGTCTTAGAGTTCATTAGTTCATCAGTGCTAATGTTAGGTTCTTTGTTGGAGCTCATGTCTATTTGGTTGGTATCTTACCAACTAGGTTGTTTGGTTCTTTGTGATCTCTGCTCCTTCTTTTATTGATGATTGTCATTGTAATAATGCTTGATCATTATCAATAAAATTCCCTTTTGGCTGGTTGAAAAAAGAAATAAAATCATCAACAGCATAATTTGATCAATTTGACTAAAACTTTACCCTAAATTTTGATATTTGTAGAACTAAAGCAAACTCCAAATGCATAGTTTTAATTTATGGATGATAAAATGCATTTTTATCCAATACTATTACGATCATTTGAAATAACAATTTTTTAAATCGTGTTTAGATTATAAATTTGAATAAGAATTTGAAAAAGGAAAATAAAAAAAAATAAAAAAAAGTAAGACATGAATGTTAATGAAATATAATTTTTTTTTTTTTCATTTTCAAATCTGTATCCAAATTCATGATTGAAATACAATTTTAATTCTGCAATTAGTCAGGAACATTATAATGCGCCAACATAAATATCCTATAAATATAGATGGATTATCGATGAAGTCAAATTTGCACAAAAACTTATATATTGAGCATTTATTACCATTTATATATAACGCCAAATATGTGTATATATATGTTATAATTCTTTTTCACCAAACAAGAAATTGCAGTAAAAGCGAGATGCTAACACTATGGTCATAGACAGCACAAGAGCCAAAACCAGGTTGAATACAAAATATCCTCCATAGATTTGATATCATAAAGGCATTATTACATACTAAGCAAATCTTTTTGTAAAAGGGCCTCCTGTACATACTATCTTCACTTCTTTTCTTTAGGTTAATATGAACATAAAGCAATATAATGTCAAAAATAACCATATTTGAATCTCAATAAATGAAAATTTTGCTAGCCTCTCAGAGTCAGTGACATTAGCATTGATCCTTCCAAAAAATCCCAATAAGATGAAAGATGAATATTTCATTTCAATACTTTTTATGCTTAAACTTGCTTCAAGAAAGAATCGAGAATCTACAAACAAACAAGGTACAAGAATATAGAGCATAAAGACGCATCAAATGGAAGGGGTTATTTACAAACTTTCCCCATCTCTCTTATTTTGTCCCCGACAAGTGATCCTGTGGTTTAGAACGATGATAAATAAAGCAAAAGTTGTCGATTTCTTTCCCAGTCTCATCTATGCATCATGAACCGATTATGATCATAACCTGCCACTCCTGAAAACAAACAAAAAAAAAAAGAGAAGGAAAATATCATTAAACATCCATGCATAAATTGAAAATTGTTCACTTGCTAATGAATCGGGGGCTACCCCAGTTGACCAAAACCTCTACACCTCACTCGGAGTTTAAGGGTTCATTAGAACACAAGAAATTATAAAATGTTTAGTATTGATGGAGATTCAAGATCTACAGTCTAAGAAGCACAGACACACTGGCATGATAATTTTCAAAAAATGCGAGACATGACACATAAGGAAAACATGCAAAATATATGATTTACTATATTAATTATACATATAAATGAATATCTCATTCAAAATGTAGAAATATATATAACATAACTAGAATGTCTATAGTTTACTTTTTTAAAAAAAAAAAATAAAGACGAGGAGCTGCAAAGAGCAAAAGAACTCTCAAACTAATCCCAATAAAATTAGCACTAGAGAGAGAATCTCAAACAAAAGCAAACACCCCATGGTTGATAAGGAACCAACCAAAGAAAAGAGAAGAAGAAAGGGAAACAAAACAAGGAAACACGCCCAACTGAAGAGTCAAACACAACCCCTGATTTGCCTCCACTTGAAGAGTAGATTTATTGATGCTCTAAGCCAAAGTGATGCTCTGATTTTGATGAGTTCACTCAAACTAGAGAAATTGGGTTGAGCCTTAGAGAAGACACATTCATTCCTAAGCTTCCAAAGAGACCAAAGAACAACTAGGGGGATAGCTCTCCAAATTATCCTCTCAAGGTTCTTGAATTTTCCACCCATCCACCAATTAAGAAGACCATCTACAGATTCTTGTGTGCACCAATGACCCCCCAATCATAATCACTGAAGACCAAATCAACCAAGAAAAAGGGCAATGGAGCAAGACATGAACTACAGATTCAGATTCAAAGCTATAGAAGGAGCAAAGGGTCGAAACACAGCTATCAAGAATGCCAATTCTGTGAAAAAACTATGTAGATTTAATTCTTTTTTTCTAGGCCAACCAACAGAAAAAGGAAACATATTTACAGATTTTGAGATAAGGGCCAAGAAGAGAGCTACTAAGAGAGTAAACCAGACACAGAGAGCTCACCAAGGCCTATGGAAGCAATAGCCCAGATATGGCAGTTTGTATTTTCAATACTCAAAGGAAGGGTTGAGGATAAGACAACAATCAATCTAGCTTCTTCAGCCAATTCCCAACCATAGAACACTCTTCTATTGGGAAAGTTCCAAACACTTGAGCTAGTTTTTCTAGCAAAGAATTGGTGAAGAGAGCCTTTCTTATTAGTTGAAAGAATATAAAGAAGAGGAAATTCAGTTTTAAGACAAAAGTCTCCACACCGCCTGTCATACCAAAATCTAATTCTATTACCATCCCCCTGTAGACGTCCCCAAACGTCCTGGGAGGGAATCCCATTTTGTTCATTGGGCTTACTACAGTTCGAACTCAAATGTCACGGTTCTGAATCTAATCCCGCAAAGTGCAATGCGAGACCGATAAATCACCAAAGAGTCCAAATCTGGCAAATCGTTTTGAAAAATAGATTTTTAGAAAGAAGCGCCAAACATGGACTGCTTTGCCAGATATAGAGTCGCCACCTAAATATTTTATTTTGGGGAAATTTAGGAAACCTTGACTCGTGCTTAAGGCCACGTGTCCGTCATCACCAAAGTTGCCTCGGCTCGGGAACTTGGGTACGATTGGGGAAGGTCACTTCGTGAGCACCCCCGCTCACCCGATCAAAGATCGGCCTCTACTAACCATGATATCGAGTTTTGAAAACATTATGTGCTCTTATCCCGGTTATTAGCCTAGAATTACTATGTGATGCGCGCAGCATACAAGTATAGCCTGGATCACCTGAGTTGGAACAAAACATTTCATGTTTGTTTTTTAAAGCGGTTTGCTACTCGCAAGTAGGCTAAAATGCGGATTTTGCCACCCTCAAATGGGCTTAGAAAACATGGTGATTTGCCACTATCTAGTGGGCTTAAAATTCGCAATCAATGAATTGTTCCAATTCAGATAATCCAACCTCCACCCACAGGCATTCAGGCAATTATATCACATAAACACTTAGCCTCATGGTAAGCATGCTATTATGGCAGTCACTCACACACATGCAAGGATGCTAAAGCATAAACACTTACCGAGTACTCCAAGCCAAAGAAAGAAGCTAATTTAGTAAACATGCATGAATTCTAACTATGCTGAAATGCCTAATGCAACACATGCAAAAATGGAACTAAGATAGGCTCAGCTATTCTAAAATGGCATATGAAATGCAACAACTGATACACGTATTCAACTTGGAATTGAAATACGATGCAGTTAGCATGATGCGCTGAGCCCGGTGCATGCAAGACAGATGAATGGATGCAAACATGCGAGCATAAGTATGCTAATTGAAACGTGCCCTAAAACTAACCATCATAAGCTGGTAAATAAAAGGGAGAAAGACGTGGGGTTGGAAGACATACATCACACACACGCACATTTATTACAACATTGCCCTCTCTTAGAGGGTCCGAATAAATAATACACAACCAACTGAATAACGAATTACAGCTAATTATTACACAATCCTAATTAATTAACAAATTAACTAAAATAAATAAGCTAGCATGCAAAACAAATGAAATGGACTGCCTCAGCTCGGTCTTAAATGATGAGGAATGCATGCATGCTCGAGTCGCCTTGCCGAAAAATCCATCGCGATGCCCCGATTTGCCTCTGTTTGTGACTGGTCCCGGAATACTGTACAAAGCTCCAGAAGGCTGCTTGACTAGTTTTTGCTGTTGGTTTCCAATTTGCTACAACAGAGAGCAAGAAAGGGGCATGGCAAAGTATTTTCAACATATGTATGCATGACCACTCTCCCCATCATTGCATAAGCTCTAGGTAGTGTAGTCCTCGATCCTCGTGCCACCAATCACGCATCCCGATGCATGATGGCCGGGGAGTCGAATTGCACGACCCAATATGAAATGGATGCACACATAAACACAACAAGGCCTAAACTCCATCATGGGTAATCCGGAGTGTCGGCGACCGAGAATCGAGGCACATTTCGTCACTTGGAGTACGAAACGTCCCTCGTTTCCCATGTTTGGACTAAACCCTATTCCAAACACAATGCAATATACATGACATGCACTATGCGACTCGGACTATGCAACCTAAATGCAATGCGACTAAATGATGCAGACATGTAGAGAATGACATGAAAACATGCTACTAGTATACACAATGCTATGAACTACGTGGCATACTCGATGCAAGACACCTTATGCAACAATATGACAACATATGATTAGCATACACAATGCGAATATCAAGTGGCATACTCGATGCAACGAACTACATGGCATGCGCAATGCTATGACTAGAATGGCACACACAATGCAAGATGGACTTAAACCACGATGGGTGAGCCTCAGCCACACCCAAATCAGTGGCCAAACACAATGAAATTAGGCAACAAAACACATGCGACTATGCACAAATGCAAGGGACTAATCCTAAGGCACCAAATGCAACTCTATCAAAGCATGGCAAGAGATGAAATATGGCATACAAACACACATTTTTCAGCTCTGAAACATGATACACAATGGTCCTGAATCATGTAAATAACTCACACAATGCATGCTAGGTGGCCCAAATACCGAAACTAGTGAAGTGAATTACACTAGAGGTATGCAAAGCGAGGCTCAAATGGAAAAACCAGCCCTAAATAGACCCTAGGCAAGTCCAAGACAAGGGGAAAATGGTCTCAAATGATGGCTCGAAAGGCATGGAAATGAAGCTCATGTAATGGTCCAAAAACGAGGCATACAAGTACGACTCTCAAATGCACTTAAGGAGTGGAAAACATGGGAACATGGCACAAGTATGAGGTCTAAAATAACATGCACAATGATGCCAAGACATGTAAACACCTCTATTCAAGCATGCAAGAGGCTACAAAACTCAAGGCTAGACATGGATATTGAACTACAACCATGCATAGCATGCATCATTCGACCATGAGGCACAAAAATAGAGCTAAGGTAGTCCAAAATATGCACAAAATCAGATTAAAACATGGCCAAAAAGTGCTAGAATCAAGGACCAAAATAGCATGCAATACAAGCTAGTGAAGAGGATTTACACTACAAGTATATGGAGCATTCAAGAGGCCACTAAACCAGCAAATGTTAGAGGTATGACATGCCAAATAAAGCCCAAAAACTCACTGAAACATGGTCTATGCGTGCAAGAATGAGATGCTCCTTTGATATGCTATGAAGAGGGTTATTCTACACATGCAAGAGGGACACCTAATATGGCAAAAACAGCTCTGGAAAGAGGTTATGTAGGCCCTAAAACTCACTGAAAAGGGCCTGAAATGAGGCTAGGAAGCATACAAGTATGGGCTCCTTCGATATGATATGAAGAGGGTTATTCTACACATGCAAGAGGGACACCTAATATGGAAAAAAACAGCTCTGGAAAGAGCTCATGCAGGTCCTAAAACTCACCAAAAATGGCCTGAAACATGGCTTGGAAGCATGCACACATGGGCTCCCTTGTTAGGCCAAATATGCTAGAAAATAAGACAAGGGGTGAGAGGGCCACCCCTCTCTGATTTTGGTGCTCAAAAACATATAATAACCACTTAAAATCCATTGGATTTTAGTGGTCAAATGGGCCAACAAAGCTCAACACAAAGGCCCTAATGCATGGCTCAAAACAAAGGGAAATGAAGCATGCAAGAGGGTAGATGACCCTCAACAGAAAAATGGTCTTAAACAAACATGTTAACAAGCTCAAAATAAGACTTTTTTCAGCTTATGAAAAAGCCCAAATATTCTTGCAAATATGGCTAAAAGATGAAGCAAAACAATGCTAAGAAAAGGGAAAGAGAGTGTTACCCTTGTAGCCAAAGGGACCAGCAGCTTCTGGACCAAAATAGCACACCTTCAACCTCTGAAAACCAGCTCCAAGGTGCTTAGGTTGATGTTGGAGGTGTTAGGCTAAGAGGTGATTTGCAATGGTGCAAGAACAAGGGGCTTGAAAACTACCTAATAGAGAGATATAGGGAGAGGAGTATGTATAAGCCTTAAACAATTTCTAAACCTTTGCAAAGGAAGGAGAGGCCTTCCTTTATAGAGCCAAGGGTCCAAAGCTTCTCCTAGAAGCTTAGAACCAAGAGTGAAGATCCTCCATACACAATGCAGGTTGTGCCTCCCAGCTGGCACAGCTGGAAAACATTCAGGGAGACAAAAAAGGTGAGAGTCGGCTGACCAGTTCAAGTGGTCGGCTGACCACTTGCCCTGGTCGGCCGACCAGGTCAAAAGATCCAAGGTGGTCGGCCATCCCCTATGATGAAGCCCCAGAAGTTAGCTTTCCATTGGAGCCAGCCTTGCATTAAAATTCCAACTGTGCAAAACGTTATGCCTGTTTTGGTGAAACCGCGCAGATTCGGTCCAACCGGATTGATGCCCTACTTCAACTAACTATATATCCCCCGTCCGGACTTGGCTTTAGGAGATTCTTGAGTGCAAAATGAAGCCCCAGAAGTAATCTTTCCAATGGTGATGGCCTCATAGCTGAAATCCAACTATGCAAATGAATAGGCTTGATTAAGCGAGGACTGCTCGTCCCTCTCTTAGCGATTCATGTCCATTTCTCCCCCAACTGGGTTTCTTCCCTCTTCTCTTCTTTTCTTCAACTCCAAACCCCTAAACAAGGGGCTTTGAAACATTTTTCAGAGATTTCATCTCTCTTTAGTTCGTTTCCACTTTGCCCTCGCTCAGTTTACCGGAAAGCACGACATTTAACAAAATGTGAGCATCAGAACATTGTAGAACTTTATTTTCAAAACATTTTGAAAGAGAGGGTTTCAATGTCTAAAATCTTTCGATCAAGATTGTTTTGGTCCAAAAGGGGTATGTGTAGACGCGCCCCGCGTGAGGGCCTCAGTGCTACAGTTCGGACTCAGATTGTCACGGTTCTTAATCTGAGCCAAAGAGTCCAAATCCGGCAAATCGTTTTGATAAATTGTAAAGAAGTGCCAAACATGGACTGTTTTGCCAGATATAGAGTCGCCACCTAAATATGTTTTAATGGGGGAATTTAGGAAACCCTGACTCGTTTGCCTAAGGCCACGTGTCTGTCATCACCAAAGTTGCCTCGGCTCGAGAACTTGGGTACGATTAGGGAAGGTCAGCTATGAGCACCCCATCTCGCCCAATCCGAAGATTGACCTCTACTAACCATGATATCTTGTTTTGAAAACGTTATGTGCTCTTATTCCAGTTATTAGCCTAGATTCACTATGTGATGCACACAACACAAAAGTATAGACTAGATCGCCTAATTTGGAACAAAGCATTGCATATCCGCTCGTTTGAAAGATGGTTTGAAATTTGCTACCCATAAGTAGGCTAAAACACGGATTTCAACGAGTTGTTCCAACTCAAACAATCCAACCTTCACCCACAGGCATTCAAGCAGTTATATCATTTAAGCACATAGCCTCATGGTAAAGCATGCTGACATGGCAACACTCACACGCGTGCAAGGATGCTAAAACATAAATGCTTACCGAGTACTCCAAGCCAAAACAGAAACTAGTTAGTAATCATATGCATGATCCTAGTTCATGTTAAGATGGCTAATGCAACACATGCGAGATGCAACTACAATAGGCTTGGCTATCCTAATATGGCATATGATGATACTACAGTTATCACGTATTCAACTTGGAATTGAAATACAATGCAGTCGTGATACGCCGAGCCCGGTGCATGCAATACTGATGAATGATGCACGCATGCATAGCATAAGGTATGCTAATTTAAATATGTCATAATACTAACTATCAAAGCAGGTAAGTAAAAAGGAGAAAGAAGTGGGGGTTGGAAGGCATGCACACACGCACCCACACTTATTACAAATACGCCTTCACTCGGAGGGACCGAAAGAATAATATAGTCCGAATAATGAATCAACTATCCTAGCTAATTAATTATTACAGACCCCCTAATTAACTAACAAATTAATCACCAAAAAAACTGCCGCAGCTCTGCCTCGGAATGTGCCAATGATGCATGCTTGACTCGCCCCGCTCGGAAACTCGCTGCCATAGCACTGTTGCCTCTATTTACACTGCCCTGATCCTCTGAAAATTTGCACAAGTCCCAAGGATGCTTCTCTGAATACTGGGGAGCATCACCAACCAAGTGGGAACACCACCGGCCGAAGTGAATGGTCGTCAACCATTGGTTGAGCCACCGGCTAATTTCATTTGGTCGGTCGGCACTCCAAGTAGCCAGCCGGCTATATCTTCCCGCAGAATCCTGCAGTTGACAGTAGCAGAGGGTAAGCAGTGTATGGCATGGAATTTTCAAGAAAATGCGAGCATGGTCACACTCCCTATCATGTAATGGACTCAAGGGAGCATGGTCCTCGACCCTCAGGCCATCAATTATGCATTTTGATGCAAGATGGCCTAAGAGGCCAAGTTTGCCATTCAATGTAAAATGCATGCAACAAAAGAGATGAATGCCAACACCCTATCATTTTCAGATCAAGGGCGTCGACGACCGAGAATTGAGACATGTTACGTCACTTGGAGTACGAACACTCTCAATCATCATACTTGGTCTGACACCCCAAACCAAACAATGCAATGCATGTATACAAACATGGCTCAAGAATGCAATATGAGGCTAAGATGCAAAACATGCCAAATGCAATGCAATCTATTATACAAGCATGCAATGTGCTAATCATGCAAGAGGCAATACAATGCAATTTAACATGCGATGCAAACATGGTACAATGCAAGCATGCAACGAGAGGCAACAAGTCAAACATACAACTATGTACAAGAATGGGCTAAGACTGAAATGGGAGGCCTCAGCCACACCCTAAAACAGTGGCCAAAAGGGGTCAAAAATGACACAACTTATGCATGCAAGCATGCACACACCAAGGCCTATCATCTAAGCATGGAAGGGGACAACTCTAAGCATACTTAAAGGCAATATGCTTAAACATTAAACACTCATGTTAAACTCTGAAAAGCATGCAAAAGATGACACCAAAAACATGCTAGGGAATGGATGCAAAATAGAAGGTATTCAAGGCCACAAAAGAGAGCATTGCTCAACACCTACCCCAAACAAACATGGCATGAACTAAGTAACCCAAAATAGAGTTTTTATGCATCAAAATATGCCCCAAAACCCACTGATATGGCAGCCCAAAGACTTAAATACATAAGCATGCACAATGCTCATTTCAAGGCACAAAAGGACACCTCTTCAAGGCATGAAATGGATGACGGATGCAAATCATTGAAACAACCCAACTAAAACATGCTCATGACTCACACCCTCACAGCTCACAAGCCAAAATACAAAGGCGCTATACCAAACATGGCAAGTATGATCAAAACAATGCATAACAGACCTCAAGCATGATGAAACATGACCAAAAGCTTCACAAAGTTAGGCAAGAACATGCATGCATGATGGTCTTAAAGACAAGATGCATTTCTAGGCAAAGAGGAGGAATGTAAAGCAAGTATATTATGCATGCAAAGGGGCATAAATCCGACCAAAAACAGAGATATAATATGACCCAATAACACCCAAAAACCCCTGAAATGACGCCAAAAGCAACTAAGCATGCATGCTACCCTTATGAGCCAAAAATGCAAACAAAAGAGAGACAAAGGGAGAGGGGTGTCCCTCCCCTATGCAAGACTTCAAAACCTCTTCTTCACCACTGAAAATCCACTGGATTTCAGTGGTGAGAAGGCCAACACACAAAAGTCTCCAAAGCTTAACAAAGAGAGCACAAAAAGGGCCAAACAAGGCCTAAGAAGGGGAAGTCGACCCCCAACACCAAAATGACCTCAATGAAACATCTTAAGCATGAAAATACAAGACTTTTTTCAGCTATACACAAAGTCTAAAACAGCATGCAAGATAGGTTAAAGACTAGTGCAAGATTGGGGAATATAAAGCAATATTGTTACCCTTGAAGATCCCTTGAAGAATAGCAAGGTCAGCCACCTTCTTCTGATCAAAACTCACCCAAAACTTCAAGAACAAACCCTCAAGACCTCCCAAGTCAAAGTATGGTGTAATGGTGTGTGTCTTAGTGCAAAAGTAAGAATAAAACACACCTTTAGGCTCTTAAACACACACAAATGAAGAGAGAGAGGGAGATATAGAGAGAGAATGTGTATATATCAGAATATGTGTGCATTTTGCTCTGGTTTTGCTCAACCCCATCAAAGGAGAAGAGGGGTCTCTTATATAGACAATACAAAGACTAAGCTTCCAAGGGAAGCTATTCAAAAAGGATCAAGGCTTCCAAGGGAAGCTAAGCTAAGGGTGCAAGCTTCTTGAGGAAGCTATGACAAAGGGTCAACCTTCCTCAAGAAGCTTGAGCAAAGGGTGCAATCTTCCCTAGGAAGCTTGGACCAAAAAGGGTGCAAAGGTTCAAAACAGCCACACCCGTGTATGGGGGGCAGGGTCCATGCATTCCAGTTGGCACAGCTGGCATAGCTGGCATGCATGATGCCTAAAAAAGGCAAAAAGGTGGTATCGGCCCGAAAAGGAGGCCATCGGCCAATGGTACATTTCATCAATGGCCGGTAGCAAGAAGACACGGCCGGTAGCCTCAAGACAGGGCCGGTTGGTGTCAGGGCAGCTAACAAGCTACTCTCTACCCTCAGAAGCAAAAACACAAGTGTTTGGTGCAAAATCAAACACAAAACAACCGAGTTGAGAGATCCTAAGGCAAGGCACGTAGCCGGGACCTCCGGGAACTCAAAACGAATATGAACATGGATGATCACCGAGTGTTCAAGCGGTGACGTCCAAGTCTTGAGGACAGTCAAAAATGGGGTGTCTACAGTATGAAGTTGAGATTTGACTCTCTCCTTGCCGAAGAAACTGAACCTTTGCCCTGCACACCTTTATCACCGAGTAAACCATCAGTAGCGCCCAAGTCTTAAGGGCGGTCAAAAATGGGGTGTCTGCACCCCCACTTTAATTAGACAATTGGCCAAATATAATTTGAAAATAATCCTAATATGAGCCCCAATGGATGTGATGTTATTCCACACTCTAGAATGCTTATAAGAGGACCTCATTGGAGGATTCCAACATTCTTCTTTAATCTTATATTTACTACAAATAGTTCTCCTCCAAAGTGCATTGATTTGATTTCCAAATTTCCACCACCATTTGAGTAGTAAACAATTATTGACATCCCTTATCCTTCTGATGCCCAAACCCCCTTGATCAATGCTCGTTGTTACCTCTGCCTATTTCACCAGATGAACCTTTTTTTTTTTTTTTTTTTTTTTAAGGTCATTACCACCCTATAAGAATGTAGCCTCAATCTTTTAAAATTCTCTAGCCACGACTTCAGGCATCTTGAATAAAGAAAGGAAATACACAGGTAAACTGGATAGGGTAGACTACAATGTTTATCTATAGTTTAAAAGATAATTGAGTAATAGAAATAAATCTACAATGTTTTTTTTATCATTAGATCCAAAATTATTTTATTTAACCTTGCAATGTATTTTATGTGTATAAGTCATGGACACAAGTGTTTCCAAAGTCCCCGAACCACATTCAAGTCAAATTTTAATAAAAAACAATAGGACTTGTTTAGACTTGTACTTGACATGTGTTTGAAAGTGTTTAATGAGTGCTAGTGTTTGGCACTTGTCCGATACGTGTTGTCGGACACAGACACATTGCCTTAGAAATATTTGAACTTCTTAGCCTACAACATAGCATCTATAGGTGTAATGTTAAGAAATTGCCATATAAGGAAAGGCAAAAAGAAAGTAGACCGGAAGGGTCTATCGTAACACCTCATAGTGGTGGTGGATGTCAGTAGATAGACCAATTGCTTTAGGATTTAATCCAAAATAACTCAGATTAAACACTTCCAATGAACGACTGCTTCCATATTAGTCACCTTCCCACTCAAATCAACCAGACTCAAAGAATTGTGCAACTGCTGAATACAGTTGTTCTTCTGCAAACATTGGCCGTCATTGCTAATATTGGCGTATGCCAATAGGCCACATTTGCAAACATCTCGATAGTTGCTTCACCAGATCCAATTCTTTCATTAACCTCATGCTCAAGACTACGTATTTTCCATGTAGCTTCAAAGCTGTATGATTAGAGTCAAACAATATATAAATCACACTCCTATACTTGCAAGCAATAATAAAAGATGAAACCTATCAACGCCATACATGCAATAATCAAACAGGAAACATGTCCTACAAGATGGTATGCACTAAATATGATGCAAAACTTGAAGGGAAAATTGTATTTAAATGGTAACAACTCAACATGGTGCAAGTGAGTCTACGGTGCAAGTAAAACAACTCAATAATTGCACTTTCATAGAGGTGCAATGCAAGTGAAAGTTGTGGCATGAGACAACTTGCTCTGACTTGCACCTCCATGAAAATTTTGGCTCGTTTCCATTTAAATGCAATTTTCCCACAAGTTTGCTAGAATGCAACAGTATTGTTTGCACTTGTATATAAGGAAAATCAGAAAATTTAGAATAGAGACAAAGTTATTACCCTTCCATTTTCGGCATTTGGAGATCCATGAAGCAAGCATCAAAGTTGTGGGTTGGCTTAAGCTTTTCTAAAGCAGCCTTTCCACTATCTGCATAGGTAACAATTGCTTCATACATCTTTAGACCATCTCCAACCATTCACCAAATCCATCATCAAATTCAAATTTAGTAAAAAAGAGGTACTTTTTGTGCTCCAATGATTTCACCAAAACGGTATCAAATTGAGAACACCTCAAAAATTTCACCAAACTAAAGATGTTTTGCACCTTTCAGCAATTTACTGTGTATAGCCGTTGAGTGTGGACCCACCAGACGACCTACCGGATGTCCTCCCGGATGACCACCTTAAGCAAAATTTTATGAAAATTTTACACTGAGAGGTCGCCCCCTAGTCAACCCCCCGGTCAACCACCTCAAGCAAAAACGAATGATAGCTTCATCTCCTTCTTGCTCGTCATCACTCTATCAAAACAGTAACCATTCAATCTCTTTCTTTTCAATCCATTAAGTTTCTTTCTCTCTCTCTCTCTCTGATCATCACTCAATTTCATGGCTACACAATTCAGTCCATGTTCTTCCTCTCCATGCACTTTCTCAACCTCTTCATTCAAACACAAGACACATCTCTGCAAAAAATTTGTCATTGTCCCATGAAGAACCTATTCCTCCAAATGGGTATTCCAGATTCACTCAAGAATCCACTCAAGAAAGCATTTTGAGCTGAAATCCTCAAATGGGTATCCTCTAAATGTTGTTTCTTTGCATGACGGTTAGTTTTCAATTCCTCAATATTCCCATTTTTTGTTCTTGTTAACTGCATATGTATATACACGTATTCTTGATTAACAGTTGTTCAAACTTTTTCAAAAGAGTACATTTTCTGGTTTTTGGTTCTCAGTTACTCTTATTTGTTTTTATGATTGCTTAATTGTATTCATATTGTTCTTGCGCAAATTTTAAATTGTCGGTTAGGTATTTATGCTCTGTCCCAAGTGAGAATTCTCACTGTGGATATTCTAAAGAATTCTTGTTTCAATTAAGGAAACAGAAATGAAGGCAAAAATAAATAAATAAATAAAATAAAATAATAATTTTGTTCTTGCCGGTTAACCGGCCGGTCAACCCCCCGAACGTTTTGTGGTTTGATGAAAGCTACAGTAGTCACCGTTGGAGTGTCTGATATCAAATAGAGGAATTGGTCATATTTTTACTCAGATTTGATGAAATGTTTGGTGAACCGTTGGAGATGCTCTTAGAACACCTTTAGCTACTTTTTGTTAATAACATTGTCATCCACCACCAAGATTCGCTTGTTTCTAAGAAGGTTTCCAGTCAAGGGTTTTCCTCTATTTCGTTGCCTCTTCTTCCAAATTCCAAGCACTTCTTTAAAGCAGAAAATTAGCATATTTAATCGAAGAGGCTCCGTTAGCACATTATCTATTAAACCTGCTAATTTGAGTTCATTGCGCTTGGTATTGCTTATGGAGGTTGTTAAGAGAAATATCTTTGGCAGTCTTTCTGGGACTTCCTTTCTTCCATTTGATCTGAGCTCTTCGAGTAGACAATGGAATGGAAGACTTGCATCCATCCCCCAGACATCATTGTCAATAAGAATCATGGCTATGTGTGATGGTTACACTGGACATTATTATAACCAACAAAGTAATTAGCATGATAAAAAACAAACTGCGTGGTTAACATTGTGAAAAATATTCATAATTCCATAATCCAAAGACCAACCACATTTTATTAAAATTACTTTTCTAATAATAAAACAAGGGCAAATTACAACGGTAGTCCTTGTAATTTACATTTTTTTCATTTTGGTTCCTATTATTTCAATTTGCTAAATTTGCCTCTTAATTTTACAGATTGTGCATATTAGTCCAATAAATAATAGCCATTAAGTTTGATGGACGGATAATCATATAATGTATCAAATTGGTCCTTGTAGTTTACAGAATGTTACAATTTGGTCCCTGTTGTTTTGACTTTCTTATAAATTACCGGGACCAAATTGAAACATCATTTGATTTTCTGTCCATGAAACTTCATCGTCGTTATTTATTGGACAAATATGATACAATCCATAAAATTAAGTGGCAAAATTGATCAAATTGAAACTACGGGGACCAAAATGAAAAAACGGGTAAACTACAGGGACCATTTGTATAATTTACCCATAAAACAATACTTTTACTAATCACATGGATAATCTTCAGTATTTAACAATCAGTTTGTTTCAGCAGAAATTTTTTCCTTATTTTCTGACGTTTGGTATGACAAAAAAAAAAATGAATTGAACGAAAAATATTTTTTTAAAAACACCTAAATCATTTTAAATTACAATCAAAGTCATTACAATGGGCCGTAATCATATTTTAAAATATAACTAAACACCACCACAGCTCATAAATCAACAACAATTTAGACTATAATTTGCATATGATAAACATTGTGTATTGCATATAACGTGACCATATAATTAATTCCAATGGATTGGCCTAATAGTTAAGGACTTATTTAAGATTATCTTTATAGGAGTGCGAAAGTATATTTAAATATGTAAATCCTTATAATTTTAAACTAGCATATCACCCGTGCTATGCATAGATTGTGTTTACAATTATCTATATATGTGAATTGTGATTTTTAAATATTTTCTTTTTTTTTTATTTATAAATGTCTTCTTTTTTTCCTATTTTATATTATATTAAAGTTTAATATTTTGATAATAGTCATATGTGTTAGACTTTTCAAGCAATTAAATGTCCCTTTTTTTTTATTATATTATATTAAAGTTTAATATTTTGATAATAATCATATGTGCTGGACTTTTCCAGAAATTTTTTTTATGCTTGTTTTTAATGCATTAAAGTGTTATTATGAGGGATAATAATCATATTTGTTAGGACTTTTTAAGGAATTCATATGTGTTGGATTTCAAAGAATTTTTTTTATGCTTGTTCTTAATGCATTAAAGTGTTATTATGAGGGTAAGATTTGGAAGTTGGGAGAAGTTAATAAATTCTAAGATTTTTTTTTAAATAAAAAAATCAGGAAATTTAGATGGGAGATTAGAGCTCCCACAAAACTTGGGGCTAAAAACCCTCTTTTGCTTATGTGGAAGCTGAATAAGTAGAAGAGTCGGGAGACGCGTACCCCAGAAACTAGATATTACTCGGCTTCGTATTGCGTAACTAGGGCGCCGAATGCGTTAGTAAAGCCGAATAGACGGGGGTCAGTAGCTCGGAATGAATATAAGGTGAATGGGATAAAAGTAGGTTCAGGCCCCGAGGCCCAAAAAAGTAAGTATAAATACAAGAACCACGAATCTAGAAAGGTATGTAAGAATCACTCCACTTAACTTAGACAAGAAGCTATCTTGAGTGTCTGAACTAACTTGTCCGTCGGAGTGCTAATCCCGGCACCCCCGACCGGAGTGTGTATCTTTTCAGGTGACTAGCTGAGGATCACCAGCGTCTCCCAGGATTAGAAGAGTATTTCCAAACCACTTCTCCACAATTGGCGCCATCTATGGGAATACTCAAATACATCCATGGCAGGCGTGACCGAAGATCCTCCAGTAGCCACTGACAAGACCACACAGAGAGGTGACCTCATTCCAGCCAACTCGCTTGGACAACAAACCATCGTAGTAAGACCAGCCTCAGACCTCCGCTCATCGTCAAACCCAACGCAAAAGACAATATAAGCGACCATGGCACAAGCTAGGCAAACCAAACAGAGGTTGGACAACATCGTCGCTGAGAACGAACGCCTTCGTCGCGATCTAGCCTGGGAAATAGCAAAATCCAAACGAACGGTGCGCCAGGCTTCTGAGCGACCCCCGAGGGCAGATGATCGATGATCCCGGGCCTCGCAGCAAGAAACTGACGGCCGCTATGCAACAGCAGATCCTCTTGCAGAGTTGGCAAAGGATGAACGTCTTCACCAATGTGTCCAGAAGAATGTGGTCGAAACACCTGCCCCTCCGCAGGATCCATTTCCGCTTGACACCATCCACATGATACACAGCCTACCAGCAGCTCCGGCCGTGCATGAGATCCAATCACATCCAGGTCCCCAACAGCAGCTCATACCAGCAAAGCGGCCCTGAGAAACGCCAAGTATCACCTTTGACGATTCTAATTTGATCGGTGTAGCACTCCCTCACATCGATCCGTTGGTTGTTGAGCTGCGCATAAACCGGTTCACTGTCGAATGCGTTCTTATCGACCAAGGCAGTACCTCGGAGGTTATGTATTATTAAACCTTCACCAAACTCGAATTCAACGAGTCAGACCTGACTCCAGCCCCTTATCCGCTATTCGGCTTCAATGCCACTCCAGAGTACCCCTTGGGAAAGATCTGTTTACCCGTTCGAGCTGGCTCCAGAACGGTGAATGTGGAATTCTTGGTCGTCAGGCTGCCCTCACCATACAATTTCATCATGGGGCGAACATGGTTGCATACATTGCAGGCCGTCCCAAGCATCTATCATCAACTGCTACGTTTCCCAATGGAACACGGCATTGAGCAAATCCACGGATCCTAGAAATCGGCACAAGCATGTTATCTCTTTGCTGCCAGAATGCCAAAAGAACTGCAAGTAAACTTCATTGAGGTGCCGAATCGGGAGATCCTGGATGACGTTGGGTGGCATCCAAATGAGAAGGCCACGGAAGATTTAGACCGAGTGGACATTGATGGAAGCCCAGAAAAGTTTTTCATGATCGGCGCCTCTCTGAATCAGGCCAACAGGCAGCAGCTGATCACTTTCTTGCTCAACAACCTTGACGTCTTTGCATGGACTCCATACGAAATGCCGGGAATAGACTCGTCAGTTTCACAGCACCATCTAAATGTCGATCCGAAATGTAAGCCGATCATTCAGAAAGGCCGACGGTCAGCCGCGGAGCACACTGCCACCGTTGTTGAGGAGGTAGACAGACTGCTTGACGCCGGGGCAATTAGAGAAGTCACTTACCCTGCGTGGCTCTCCAATACAGCGGTGGTGAAAAAGAAAAATGGGACTTGGCGAGTGGTTGTCGACTTCACAGATCTGAACAAACTTTGCCCCAAAGACTGTTTTTCTCTACCTAGAATCGACCAGCTTGTCGATGCGACGGCACGTCATCAACGCATGAGCTTCCTCGATGCTTACAGAGGCTACCATCAAATCGTCATGCATCCAGATGACCAGAACAAAACTGCCTTCCTCACCCCAAGAGGAACCTATTGCTACAAAGTTATGCCCTTTGGGTTGAAGAATGCAGGGGCAACCTACCAAAGATTGGTCACTGCCATGTTCAAAGAGCAACTCGGCCACACTATGGAAGTATACATCGATAATATGGTGGTCAAGTCCAAAGAAGAACAGAATCATATAGCTGATCTAGAAAAGACATTCAACATCTTACGCAAATACAGAATGAAACTGAACGCTTCCAAGTGTGTGTTCGGAATCGGCTCTGCCAAATTCCTGGGTTACATCGTCAATCACCGAGGAATCGAAGCCAACTCGAGGCAAGTCACAGTAATTTTGGAACTCGACTCCCCCCGTTCAGTAAAAGAAGTCCAAAAGTTGATGGGGATGGTCGCTGCACTTAACAGATTCATCAGCCGGTCTACTGATCGCTACCGACAATTCTTTCAGACACTATGGTAGGGTAAGGCTTTTGAATGGTCTGTCGAATGCGAATCAGCCTTCAACGGACTCAAGACATACCTCCGCTTAGTACCTCTCTTGACAACACCCGCCGCTGGTGACCCGCTCATCCTATATCTGGCAGTTTCCGATAGGGCCATCAGCGCCGTACTGTTAAAAGATGAGGAGGGGGAGCAACGTCCAGTGTATTATGTGAGCAAGGCAATGGTTGACGCCGAAACACGCTACCTTCCGCTGGAAAAACTCATCTTAGCCCTAGTCATGGCGGCAAGAAAACTGATGCATTACTTCCAGGGACATAGCATTGGGGTGCTAACAGATTATCCCCTCCGTCAAGATTACGGAAGTGAAATATCGGGGCGTGTTTCAAAATGGGCTCTTGAACTCGGCCAATACGACATTCGATTTTTACCTAAAACTGCAATCAAGGGGCAGGTGTTGGCCGACTTTGTTGCCGAATTCACTGGCGAGCTTGCCAACCTCAAACCTGATGAAGTTCGACCAAAGGCCGAAGTTCTACCAAAGCCGAACTGGAGAATTTATGTCGGGGATATTTGGCAATTATACTGTGATGGATCATCTAACCAAAAGGGCAGTGGCACCGGGGTTGTAATCATGTCTCGAACGGCCTTGATAATTGAAGCGAGTCAAGCAGCTTGAAGCATCAAATAACGAAGCCGAATACGAAGCCCTTCTAGCCGATCTGCGAAATGCCCACCTTCTCAGGGCTCAACGTCTGCTTGTGTTTTGTCATTCAAAGTTGGTAATCAATCAGCTAAAGGGGGAGTATGCAGCAAGAAACGACCGTATGGTGGCCTACATGAAAACGGCCAATTCCTTGCTGGCAAAATTTGACCATCATGAACTGAACCAAATAACACACGACCAGAACACACACGCAGATGCCTTGGCATGCTTAGCCTCCGCTATCAATTCTGAGATCAAACGGACCATCGAAGTAGGTTTCATCCTAGAGCCGAGCATTGGCCCTTCGGAGGAAATCCATGTCAATGTTATAGAATCCGCACCAACCTGGATGGACCCCATTGCTGCATTCCTCTTTTTTGAACAACTCCCAGAGGACAAAAAAGAAGCACACAAGCTGCGAAATAAAGCCCTGCGATACTATCTAGATCCATAAAGAGGACTAAAGCCCTGCGATACTATCTAGATCCACAATGAGGACTTTACAAAAAGTCCCTCTCTGGTTCATATTTGGAATGCGTGCACCACGACAAAGTGGAAGAGCTTCTGATAGAGATACATGAGAGCAATTGTGGTGCCCATTCCGGCAGACGCTCCCTGGCCCATCAAGCTATAACGCAGGGGTATTATTGGCCGACAATGAGGGCTGACGCGGAGAGTTATGTAAAAAAGTGCGAACAGTGCCAAAAGTTCTCCCCATTAACCCATCTGCCTGCCGAAGAGTTGAGCTCTATCACCAGCCCCTGGCCGTTTGCTCAGTGGGGACTTGATATCGTAGGGCCATTGCCCAGGGCCCCAGAGAACAAGCGATTCTTAATCATCGCGACAGACTACTTCACAAAATAGGTCGAAGCGGAGGCTCTAACACATATACGAGATGCCGACATTAAACGCTTTGTATGGAGAAACATCATAACACGATTCGACATTCCGAGAGCTCTAATCTCAGACAACGGCACCCAGTTTGATTGTGGCGTATATCGAGAGTTATGCAGCAAATATGACATTCGGCCTTACTTCTCGACACTGGCCTACCCCCAAAGCAGTGGTCAGGCTGAAGCCTCTAACAAATCCATCTTGGACGGCATCAAAAAGAGGCTGGAAAAAGCTAAAGGTAAATAGGTCGAAGAATTGCCGAGTATATTGTGGGCTCATCGTACTACGCCAAGAAGATCCACCGGAGAAACGTCGTTTGCTCTATGCTTTGGAACCCAGGCAATCTTACCCCTGGAAATTCGCCTTCCAACTCTGAAATCGCAAGTTTTTGACATAGGCCGAAACGACATGATGCTTGCCCTAGATCTGATTCTAATCGAAGAACGAAGAGACTACGCCCTGGCATCCATGGCACGCTATCAGCAACAGCTCGCCAAGTCATACAATCAACGAGTTCAGTTGCGCCGATACACGCCAGGAGAGCTTGTCCTAAAGAAGGTACTTCCAGCCGACTGAAGACCCGCCGATGGAAAATTGGGTCCAAACTGGGATGGCCCCTATCAAATTGAATCCATCGCAGGAACAGGGGCATATTGGCTCTCAGACATGACAGGAAGAAGCCTGCCACGGCCTTGGAAATCTACACATTTGCGTAAATTCTATCATTGACCCGACTTGGGGGCTTGATACTTGTACGTATTCCACCTTTGTAATACAAAGTTTCTCGTTTTCGCAACCTCGCCCCCAAGCCTTGATTAATGAGGGCCGATTAAGCCTTCCAAGGCCAAAACAAAGACTCCGGATTCGGAGCGCCCTTCGTGGATATCACGATTGGCCAAAATAAAGTCTTCGGATTCGGAGACCCTTTTGGTGCATGACACCTTAAGGGCCGATTGAGACTCCGGATTTGGAGCGCCCTTCGTGGATATCACAATTGGCCAAAATAAAGCTTCCAGATTCGGAGCCCCCTTTTGGTGCATGACACCTTAAGGGCCGATTGAGACTCCGAATTCAAAGCGCCCTTCGTGGATATCACAATTGGCTAAAATAAAGTCTCCGGATTCGGAGCCCCTTTTGGTGCGACACTTTAAGGGCTGATTCAGACTCCGGATTTGGAGCGCCCTTCGTGGATATCACGATTGGCCAAAATAAAGCCTCCAGATTCGGAGCCCCTTTTGGTGCATGACACCTTAAGGGCTGAGTAAGCCTTTCAAGGCCAGGACAAAGACTCCAGATTCGGAGAGCCTTTCGTAGATATCACGATTGGCATTTCTGAGGTTTGTATTCAGACCACTTGATTGGCCGAATAAATATTCAATAAGAATCATTCTTAATTCAGACCGGTCAATGCATGTCTAAACATTTACGCAACACAACACAAAACTTGCCAGAAAGATGAAATAATACGATTAATTAAACACATAACATTTCAAGACCAAATACAAACGTTGAAAAGAAAAGATATTCTATTTATTCGACGTAATGTCTATTCATTCGGTACCCTCATCGCCGTTCTTCTCAATTTTGAAATCGAGATAAGGAAAGTGATGGCGATGATACAGGGGCAAGGCCGAATCAATTCCCACAGCTTCGAGAGATCCCTCGGTTTGAAGGACCTTGATCCAACCGTGCTTGAATCCTCGATTTTCACATCGACAAACCTCCTCGACAAGGTCCTGTTTGGTCTTCTCTATCCCGACCTTCAGGCCATCCTGAAACCCCTTTTCATAACCCGAGGTCCATTGGGTTCCTCTCTCCGCACCAACCAATTTAGATTGATTGGCCGCAACCAACGTGCTCACTCGAACATTATTCAATTCCCGAAGCTCACGCTCAGCCTTTTTCGCGCGAATCTCCAAACTACGATTCCTTTAGTTAGGCCCATTCGGCTTCACAAGCTCACACCCTGGCTAAGGCAAGGGCAGATTTATTAATCTTGTCGGCCGAGTTTTCAAGTGCAAACGGCCGATCAATCTGTGCCTTAGCCAGCCCGCGAATTAGGTCCATTCGGCTTCGCAAACTCGCACCCTGGCTAAGGCAAGGGCAGATTTATTAATCTTATCGGTCGAGTTTCCAAGTGCAACGGCCAACCAATCTGTACCTTAGCCAGCCCGTGAGTTAGGCCCGTTCGACTTTGCAAGCTCGCGCCCTGGCTGAGGCAAGGGCAGATTTATTAATCTTATCGGCTGAGTTTCCAAGTGCAACGGCCGATCAATTTGTGCCTTAGCCAGCCCGCGAGTTAGGCCCGTTCGGCTTCGCAAACTCGCGCCCTGGCTAAGGCAAGGGCAGATTTATTAATCTTATCGGCCGAGTTTCCAAGTGCAACAGCCGACCAATCTGTACCTTAGCCAGCCCGCGAGTTAGGCCTATTCGGCTTCGCAAGCTCGCGTCCTGGCTAAGGCAAGGGCAAATTTATTAATCTTATCGGCCGAGTTTCCAAGTGCAATGGCCGATCAATCTATGCCTTAACCAGCTCGCGAGTTAGGCCCATTCGGCTTCGCAACGTCGTGCCCTAGCTAAGGCAAGGGCAGATTTATTAATCTTATCGGCCGAGTTTCCAAGTGCAACGGCCGATCAATCTGTACCGTAGCCAGCCGCGAGTTAGGCCCATTCGGCTTCGCAAGCTCGTGCCCTGGCTAAGGCAAGGGCAGATTTATTAATCTTGTCGGCCGAGTTTTCAAAAGCAAACGGCTGATCAATATGTACCTTAGCCAGCCCGCGAGTTAGGCCCATTTGGCTTTGCAAGCTCGCGCCCTAGCTAAAGGAAGGGCAGATTTATTAAGCAACCAATCTAACCACAACCGAAGGCAATAGCATTCAACATTTTCCTTAACCAGTTGAGCACAACTCATGAAATTTTTTTATATATACTCAAGTTACTAAACAAAAAGATTTACTCATGACTGTAGCAATAGATGAAAAATACTAAATTAAAAACTGTGAAAGTACATTCGACATCCTAAAAACTATCAGTCGGCCAAATCAGCCATCAGAATCAGACTCCAATGGCTCAACATCCACTTGCTCATATGGTATTGGCGTAATCAACAAAGCGTTAGCAGCAGCAAGGGCTTTGCGCCAGCCATGTTTGAATCCCCAATTTTCAAACTTGGGGACTTGCTCAACGTACTCGGCAAGTCCAGCATTTTTCCCGGCGTAGAACACTTTTGAAGACTCCTAGTCGGCTGCTTCCTTCGCCGCCTTTATTTCAGCCAACTCAGCCTCCAGTCCGGAGATCGCCTTCTGGGCCAATTTGAGCGCATCTTCGCTCGCGTCTGCCTTGTTCTCGGCCTCCGATCTCAACTGATCCGTGCTACGAGCCTTCTCCATCTCGACGTCGGCCCTTGAGGCATCCTTATTCGCCCTCAAAGCCTCGACCTCGACCCTTCTCCTCTGGCCTTCAACTTCCTCGAGTAGATGGCCAATCTCTTTGACGGCGTCGTGATGGCGACAGCCCAAATTGGCTATCCATCCGACGGTCTGCAAAACAAGCATTTAAAACCTTAACTTCAACAGTATTTGGATTAAGTGAAGCTAAGTTCGAATATGTACCGAAAGTGCCGATTGGGTGGCTAGTGCTGTCGTATTCAGATCCGTTTCCACCCGGAAAGCCTCCTTGTCAGATAGCAACGACATAGACATAGCCAAGCTGAATGCGACTTCTGGATCTTTAAGCGCCAAAGCATCAGAAGAAACCGGCATGTTTCTTATCATCGACTGAATGACAAAAGGAATGATCACGTCCGATCCCTCTAATCGAGGACGTTTGCCGCCGTGTTCCTCTGAGCCGGCCACAAACTCGGCAAGGCGTTTCTCTGCCTCAACTTCTTGGCCGGCCTGCATGTTCACAGCAGATTCGGCATTTCGATTTTCTGTTGTTTCCACCTCAACGCGCACGGACGCTGATCCGCTAACAGGCAGGGAGAATTGAGATTCGGTGGCGGGTGGTATTTCAGACAAAAGGGCCTCCGCTCTTCGCCGCGTGGCCAACCTTTCCGCATTCGCCTTCCTGGCAAGTTTTGTTAGGCTTAACCCGGCCATGTCTTCAGGGTCTGCGGCAGGAATACTCTCCAAGCCGTGAACAACGCTGTCAAGTGAAAGATCCCCTCGGCCTGAAGTGGATGGAGGATCGGCCGAATTCAATACCTCGTCAGATTCGGTTTCAGACTGATCTGATTCGCTAACATTAGCTACATCCCGCTCTGAATCGGACCCTTCAAAACCAACCTGCCTCAAGTTTTTGAAGTTGGACAAATAAGAGCGATAAGAGAATCTTCGCCCTCCGGAACAGGGATATTTTCCACCGCCGAGAAGGTCGTATATGTCGGCTCGTAACGAAGCAGGATATGCGCCGACCTCCCTTGTTTCTGAAGACTTCGACGGCCGAAATATTTGAGTGCGACTTCTATATCCGAAAGAACAGCGCCGCCAGTTGAAGGCAGAACTTTCTTCAAATTGCTCCTTGCACAAGACAAGCCATCACATTTCAAAGAAGAGGCTTCCCAACAAAAACGAACAAATAATAAAAGCGAGAAGGCAATCAGCCACCTAGCTCGCCCCTCCATCTAGGAACAGGGTCAACGTGATCCTCTCCTTCG
This sequence comes from Camellia lanceoleosa, assembly GCA_025200525.1. Lineage (NCBI taxonomy): Eukaryota > Viridiplantae > Streptophyta > Magnoliopsida > Ericales > Theaceae > Camellia > Camellia lanceoleosa. Next base: position 59,375,379 of record CM045762.1, read on the forward strand.
CCAAATTCCTAGTTACCCAGGACAACGACCATAACGTCATCAACTTGTTTTCCAGAACTGGAAAGCATAGTAATTAGCTGATGGTCGATGTCCTTGGCCCTAAGGAAGAAACGCCGGTGCCGACCAGAAGACTTAGCCAAGGCATAACAATGCCGGATGGCTGGAATGCCAAGGTTAATTCTTAGGCGACGGTTGAGCGCTATAATCCCCATTATGATTATAAAGAAATTCACATTGGGTTGAGAAGGGATTAAACCCCAATAGCGGAGCACAGCCCTAAGAAACGGATGAAAGGGGAAATGGACTCCACCCTCTGCAATTGACAAAAGAGGAAAGACAATCGTGGTTTCGTCCTCCCTCTCCATATCAAGAGTGCCGTCTGCCACAAGCGACAGACGGACATCATCACGAATGGAGAAATGGCGTTTAAAGCCAGTGATTCAATCTGACGAGAGGAGGTCTTTCAAATGTTTCACCATATCCTACAGTTTGTGAGAATATGCCAAGGAAGGAACAAACCAAAAAAAGTCTTCAAAGCAACGGAGGAGAGAACTTACAAAGGACGAAGAGGATATCGAAAAACAAAGTTACAAGGACTATTCAAAAGGCAATCTAACGATGAGCATCACGAGATACATGAAACGACGTCAAAATTTTAAATCGCAATAAATAAATACATGCGCGAAGGGGGAAAGTCGACACGACAACCGAAAGGGGTGCGCATAGATATCCGCATGACGATGTGGCCAACCGCCGAATTTTGGCTCTAACTTTTCGAAATTCAAAACCAAGCACTCCAGCCAACTGTTGTCAGTGAAATGCTTGGGGGGCAATTGTGGGAGCCGAATAAGTAGAAGAGTCGGGAGACGCATACCCCAGAAACTAGATACTACTCGGATTCGTATTGCGTAACTAGGGCGCCGAATGCGTTAGTAAAGCCGAATAGACGGGGGTCAGTAGCTCCGAATGAATATAAGGTGAATAGGATAAAAGTAGGTTCAGGCCTCGAGGCCCAAAAAAGTAAGTATAAATACAAGAACCACGAATCTAGAAAGGTATGTAAGAATCACTCCACTTAACTTAAACAAGAAGCTATCTTGAGTGTCTGAACTAACTTGTCCGTCAGAGTGCTAATCCCGGCACCCCCGACCAAAGTGTGTATCTTTTCAGGTGACTAGCTGAGAATCACCAGCGTCTCCCAGGATCAGAAGAGTATTTCCAAACCACTTCTTCACAGTTTAATATATAGTATAGATTATTTTAAATTTTCTAATATGATATTTTTCAAATTTTCAAGGGCGCAATCACTCCCCCTCCACTCCCTAGATCCATCCTTGCTAGTAGTTGCAACTTGGGGCCTGAGGGTGTGCTCCCTCCACCCGCGAGCTTTGTCTAAAATTTGCCCAATTCACATGGAAAAGATATTTTATGTGAGTCTCAAAATTAGTTATGATGCGCATAAATTGACCCAGATACCTAAAAAAAAAAGAAAAACCATGACTATATGGTTGACATATGGAATTCCACTAGCCGTGTTTCTCACAATAAAGCTTCGGCTACAGAAAATTGATCCAGAATGGTGTGATTGGACAAGGGGTCACTGCTGTGGTTAAAACACAGTAGTGACTGCTGTGGTTCAATTTTAAGGTGTATTATGTATATATTTTTATGATCCGAACCATTCATTATATAGGGTTTGTTGAGTACTTCATTCCTACCAAAATCATATTAATCGAATATCAATAACTATATGATCGATAACCAAAAAAATAAACAATAAATTTTTCTTTTGAAAAACTGCATAAAAAATATGTTATCGATCATATAGTCATTGATATCCGATTAATATGATTTTTGGTAGGAATGAAATACTCAACAAACCCTATAAAATGAACGGTTCGGATCATAAAAATATATACATAATACACCTTAAAATTGAATCATATAGCCATCGTTTTAACCACAAAGAAGGACCCTCTTCCTAGGAATGAAGTACTCAACAAACCCTATAAAATGAACGGTTCAGATCATAAAAATATATACATAATACACCTTAAAATTGAACCACAGCAGTCACTGCTGTGTTTTAACCACAGCAGTGACCCCTCTTTCATAGATTTTTTGTAGAGTCTATCTACGAAATAAATTTGAATCCCACATTAATAATTTTAAATAAAAATCCAAGTAAAAATTGTAATTACATAGTATTACTGTATTTACTATCCAACTATCCCAAAACATGTTACTTGTCTATGTGAAGTCAAGCTGGTGAAAAATGACAGAGGAAATATCATTTTGTTTTCAAATTATCACTTAAAAATCAATTCAATTTCTATTCTTTTAATATATTAATTTTGCATATAAATTATTGATTTTAGATCAATTTTATCCCTACCATTAGCTACCATTTATAATCAAACAAAAGTTACTAACATAGCACCGAAATTTCATTTTGTCCCCCAAACTTTCTCTAAAATATCAATTAGACCCCAAATTTCATTTTATTCAGAGGTCTAATTGATATGTTGGCATAATTCGGGGGTAAAATAAAATTTAAAAATAAAAATTGAGTGTCACATCAACAACTTCCATTTGATCATAACCGACAATTGGCGGTAAAAATAAAATTAATGTAAAATAAAATAGTTTAGGTATAAAATGATATTATTAAAAAAAATAAGGGCCAAATTGATTTTTGAGTAATAATTTAAGAATAAAAATGATATTTTCTCAAAATGAAATCAATAAAGAAGGCATAAACTATGGGCGTTTGACATAATGATAAAAAATTAAAATAAAAATAAAAAAATAAAAAAAGATATATTACAATTTTTAGAAACTATTTTTAAATAAGTTTTCATTTGTATTTACTGAATTTTTTTTTATATTTTTGTTAAATTTTTTTATTTTGAAAATATATTAAGATTAGATGCATTTAAACAGTAAAAAGCTTAACCAAAATAAATATTAAAAAAATTCACTAAAAATAAACGAAAACACAAACCAAAATGCACATAGATTTTTATTCTAATTTTTATCTATTTCTAATGAATTTTTAAATATTTTAGTTAAATTGTTTTACTTTTTAGATGCATCATGATTAGGTACATTTAAAAGATATAAAGAATTGATTAAAAAAATTTTAAAAAAAAATTCACTAAAATTAAACGAAAACTCATCTAAAAATAATTTTTAAAAAATTAAACCAAAGAGACATGGTTTTTGCCAAACAAGTTAAAAAAGTCCCTAAATTGTTTGTTATCAGCTTATAAAAATTAGATATTACATCAATTTTTTTATTCACAAAAAAAAAATTTTTAGCAACTTTCTAAAAAAATTAATTGATTTTTTTTAACTTTTAAAAATGCCAAAAAGCCACAACAACAATTCGGTGTTACTATCTATACCAATTAATGTATTAATTAATGTATCAACACTAGTTATGACACTATTATTGACTCTACTCATTATACAAATTATAAATATCAAAAACTTTTTAAATTATATCAAATCATTAATTAATACAATTAATATACTAATTGATATATATAACATTATTCAAAACACTTCATCTAAAACCTACACAACAAAAAGCAAGTATGAATCATCTCACATCATTATTTTCTTTCAACTCCCTAGTTTACGTTGTAGAATAGAATAGGAATCGAAGAAGCGACACAAGTCACGACATGACTAAAAAAAAGGACTATTTGGTATTCCATGGAATTTAATAGTCACGGATTACGTTTCTTTGATGGATGGGATAAGGAGGAACTCTAATTTCTTTAACTATTTATGAGCAAATTATATAAATAGTTCTTATAATTTGAGGTTTGTGTCATTTTACTTTTTGACTTTTCAATTGTGACACGTTTGACCTTAAATTTTGAATCTTGTTTCAAATAAGAACAATTGAATATATAATTAGATTTTTCAAGGGTAAATTTGTCAATTTGATAAAATATAAACTAATTTGACAAAAATAAATGTGAAACAAATATTTTTGAATTTTTAAAAATTATTTATACCTGCTAAAAATAAAATTATATAAAATTGATAAATCTTTTAAACATTTATTTATTTTTTTTATCAAATTAATTTTTATTATGTGTTTGGATGATGGTCATGTAAAATTAATTTTAAAAAATTAATCATATAATTTTTATTAATTTTACATAATTTTATCATTGGTGGATAAAAATAATTTTAAAAAAATTAAAAATATTTTTTTGACATTTATTTTTGTCAAATTAGTTTATATTTTATCAAATTGACGATTTCACCCTTGAAAAATCTAATGATATTTTCAATAGTCTTTATTTGGAACAAGATTCAAAATGCATGGTCAAATGTGTCACAATTGAAAAGTCGGGACCAAAGTGACACAAGTCCCAAACTATAGGGACTATTAGTGTAATTAACCCACTATTTATTTCACGATGCAAAGTTCTTAGACTATTTTATTGAAAATGATATATTCTATTAAGTGATGACTTCAGAGATTTTTAGAGACAACAATGTTAGATATCATAAAAAATCTTTCATGAAAATGGTCATGAAAGATTTGTGACCTTTAGATTACACTTACAATAAAGCACCACACACTAATCAAGGTAATCTAAGAGTCACAAATTTTTCATGATCATTTTCATGAAAATTTTTTTTATGATCCCTAACGTTTCTCTTTTAGAGATGGTCACCTGGTATGTTCAAGTTCTACAATTTTGTTTTTAAAAAAAGAAAAAAAGAGTTAATTACCTAAAGTCCTATTTACAAATATTATGATTGCTTAGGTCCTATTTAAGATTAAGACAAATTACAGTGGTAGTCCTTCTAATTTACCTTTTTTCATTTTAGTCCCTGTTGTATCAATTTACTCAATTTTGCCTCTTCATTTTATAGATTGTATCATATTAGTCCAATAAATAACGACGATTAAGTTTGATAGATGGAAAATTAAATGATGTTTCAATTTGGTCCCTCTAGTTTATAGGATGTGCCAATTTGGTCCCTGTTGTTTTGCATTTCCTATAAACTATAGAGACCAAATTGAAATATCATTTGATTTTTCGTCCATCAAACTTAACCGCCGTCATTTATTGGACTAATATGACACAACCTGTAAAATTAAGGGGCAAAATTGGTCAAATTGAAACAACGGGAACCAAAATGAAAAAATGAGTAAAATACAGGAGCCATTTGCATAATTTACCCTTAAGATTATTTTAACCAATAAATCCTACTTAGTAAAACTGAAAATATTATCGGTTTTTTTTTTCCAATATTTAAAACTAAGATCATTATCAATTTCGCATAGTAATATTTCAGATAATTGTATCACTAACAGATGGAAAAAAATACAAATAAAATAGAGCCTGAGAATAAACGTTTTTACCATTCTACTTACTGGTTTGATTCAGCTATCCAATAAAATCGAGAACATTAATAATTCTTTTTTTTTAATTTTAAAACTAAGAACATTATCAGTTTTTTCATTTTTAAAAGTTTTTTTTTTCTCAGTTTTGCACATTAATATTCTATCATCATGCTCCTTTATAAACACAAAATTTTCAATTTTGCACAAAAAATAATTCAATTTTTTCAAATTTTTTTTTTTTGCACATATATATATATAGTTTTCTTCAATTTGAAAGTTGATATTTTAAAGTTTTGAAAATCAAAATAAATATCAAATTATCATGTTCTTTTATAAATAATCATAAATAATGAAAAATCATTATTTGATTGACAATTTTAACTATTAAAAATTTAATGGGACTTGAAGGTCTATAAAATCTTAGTTACGACTTAATGGACTATAAATTCATAAATTAAGACTTGTATGTAAATACCAAAAAAAAAAAAATGTTTAAACTAAACAATATTTAGGCCTTGCTTGAAATTTTGACTTTTAAGGTAAAAATTTAAAATAAAATAAAATAAAAAGATAAGGTTACGTTTTGTTAAGTTTTGGAATCATAATTCCAATAAAAAAATGTTAAAACTCATAACTAAACACTCAATTCAAAACCTTTACGAAACTCACAACCAAATTCTTTTCAAAATTATATTTTAAAAAAAAAATCAATTTTTTTTATTTTGTTCTTTAAAATTATATTTTATATTTTATTTTTTGAAAAAAAATTAGAAAATAATTTTATTTTTATTTTTGAAGAAAAATATTACTAATATTTTTATTTTTTTTGAAATTTTATTTTTATTTTTTTAAGTATTGGCCAAATAATTCATTATGATATATATATATATATATGAGCGATTCAAATTTTTTTAAAATTCAATTTTTTTTTTTAAATTAAATATTTAAAAAAATAAAAAATATATAATAAAAAAAGAAAATATTTAAAATAAAAATTATATACTTAAAATAAAAAAATTAAATATTTTAAAAAATATTTTAAATATTTTGAAAAATAAAGTGCACAAATGTAGTAAATACAGTATACATTAAAATATATATATATATATTTACAAGAAAAAATATTTATCCTAAAAAATAAAATTAAGAAATTTTTTAAATATTTAAAAAAAATAAACCCAAAACAATTTTAAAATACAACTCAAAACTCAAAACTCAAAAAAGAAAAAAAAGAAAAAATTTCAAAACAAGTTTTGAATTTTTTTTTTTTTTTTTTCAAAACTCGTTTCAAAAACTTATCTTTTAAAATACAACTCCATACTCAAATTATGATTATAAAATTAACCAAAAAAAATTTTTTATAAAAAAAAAATTACAAAAACAAAAAGCTAAAAGCTACTAAAAAAATAAGTTATGCATACCAGTCAATGGAAATTGTTTGAGGGCCCGAAATGCTATTGGCTCAAATTGGCTCGAAGCCCAAAACGACGTCATTTTGGGCTTCATTTTTTTTTCTTCTTCTTCTTCTTCTTTCATTTTCAGTCTGAACCAGAGAGGGAGAGGAAGAGAGAGAAAGAGAAGAGAGGTCGCCGGTCGCCGGTCGTCGGCCCAACCCCGGTCTCGTCAGGCAGACTCGATCGTCGCGGCCCGAGCCTCGTCGCGACCTCCAGCCGCCGCCTCTCCTCCCCTTGTGAGTATGTCCCCTCCAGTCCCTCCTCCCTCCTCCTCCTCCTCCTCCTCCTCCTCCTTCTCCTTTCTTCCTCCTCCTCTGATTTTCTTCTTCTTCTGAAAAAAAAAAAAAAAAAAAAAAAATTTCAGGGCAGATTCGGGGCAGCTCATTCGGGCCCTCTAGCATTGTTGCCAGTCAATACGGTTCTTCAATCAACTAAAAAAAGTCATTATCAAATACATTTGACTTTTTTCACCTATAAAAACAACCAAAAAGTTTTAAAAAAATAATAAAGTAATATTAAAAAAGCCAAACCCTAAATGATGCCCTAAACTTCTCTAATTTTTATTTTATTTTATTTTATTTTATTTTTATAACTAAACTTCTAAAACTTTAAGTAGAATAAACTGCAAAAATGTTATACTATTTGTCTTAAAAAAAATAATAATATAAACTTGGGCAAATTACATTTTGTAGCCCTGCACTTTGTATTAAGTCCCACTTTGACCCTTACACATGAAATCATGATAGTCAACCTCCGCACTTCCAGTCAAATCTCACTTTAGTCCTCACACATGAAATCGTAATAGTTAACCCCATACACTTTTGGTCAAATCCTACTTTAATTCCTATACAAGTGTCAATGTATCCCTTCTGTTACTCCATTATTTAAATCTTTAATAAAATGCAGTCATAAAATAAGAATGTGACTATGAACAGATGATAAGAGAGAAAAATCACCCCTATTTGCCACCAATATACACTTTGTCTCAAATTTTACTGTAAATTATTATTGTATTAGGCTAAAACAAAGGGCATATTGTGATTGATTAAGAAGATGAATTACGATTTTACATCAATTGGAATCACGTAATTTTGTTTTCCCAAGTAACATACTTTTCTGTCTATTCCTCTTCCTTACGATAGAAAAGTGTGAGGGTAACTCTTTGATTTCTCTATTGCCATTTTTTATTTCAAAAGCCCTATTTCCTTGCCTCTTAGTCCCAATTTTCAACATACGAACATATGTATATTGTATTATATAACTCTCACGTACTTATCATGTAGGACAAAATCTATGTTGGTGAGGAATAGGGATGATTTTCCTCTTATACCCTTATTTTGTAGTCACATTATTGTCACATAACAAGATTTTGTTCAAGATTTTAACAATGGAGTAACAGAATGGAGACATTAATACTTGTATAGAGACCAAAATGAGATTTGACCAAAAGTACAGGGGGTTAACTATCACGATTTCATATATAGGGACCAAAGTAGGATTTCACTATAAGTGCAAGGGATTGACTGTCATGATTTTATGTGTAGGGGCCAAAATAAAATTCGATGCAAAGTGCAAAGGTGCAAAGTGTAATTTACCCTATAAATTTTTACAATTGCATTTGATGAGATTTTATTTTTTAGAATTGTTGCATAATGACTTCATTCTTAATAATGTCAAACATATTTTATGGTATATATATATAATTAAGAAATTATCGATTCATTAATGTCAAACTATATGATGATGTCCTTTAATTTTTTAGGGTGAAATATCAATAAATCCCATAGTCCTCCCTTTTTTCTTATGGACCCAAAACTCTCATTCTAGTGTGAATTACATAAAGGGCCAAACATAAATGAATGTGTTATGTATTACGGGACAAATGTGGATTTTCTCATAATATTGAAATTACTAAACATAACAGTTAAAAAAAAACTCCTTAGTGTACTTTTTCTAAACGTAACACTCCAATGTAATACTCAAAAAACGTAACATTCCAATATAACACACTAAAAAATTCTTTAGTGTACTTTTTTTAAAGGTAACAACGTAACATTTCAAAAAAAACTCTTTAATGTACTTTTCTTAATAACACTCCAATCAATGTAACACACAAAAACTCCTTCGTGTACTTTTTTCAAACATAGTACTCCAATATAATACTCCAATATAATACCAGAAAATCACAGTAACTAAAATGTAGATTTTCACGTTCGACAATCAACACTTCAGCTACTAATCTCTCCAAAAAAAAAAAAAAAAAATCTTCCATGCCTCACCTTTCCTTTCTCATCCCGAAAACGAATAAGAAAATTGAAAAAATGAATCACAAAACGGCATTCACTCAAACTCAAATGGCACCAAATCAAATAAATACAACTTTCAAAACAAAAAGGACTAATTGGTTCATAAAAAAACTCTTAGTACTAAATGAATCAACATTCCCCATATAGGATTTATGGGTAAATTTTCTAATTTTTTAATAAGATTAAATCATATGAAATACAATATTACTAATATAAATAATTTTTTTATTAATAGTTTTTGATAGGTTGATGGGGGGATGGGACCCTATCAACCCCATGCTAGCGTCGCCCCTGATCCCATTTTTGTTTTCTCATAAGATTAGATGTTTGGAAATGATTATCTTAATAAATTCAATGTTTGGTCGGAATATTATGAAGAATAATCAATACTCAAAAGACTATTTTACCATTTTCAATTGTTTATTGAGTAATAGCAATACTAAATCTGTCTTTAATTTTTTGTTTTTTGTTTTTGCTAGAAATTTTAAAAATTTAAATAAATAAAACATCAACAAAAATTAAACAAATTTCTTTTATTTTTTAATTGAGACTTTTAAATTTTATTTTATTTTACTAATGCTTGGTTTGTTTAGGCAGAAAACATTTTCTAATGGAAAATATTTTCAATGAAATTTTTTTTCAGAAAATGTTTTCCAGAAAAAACTTTTTTCTATGTTTGGTGGTGGTGGTGGTGGAACGAAGGTGGAGGTGGAGGTGAAGGGGGTGGCATGGTAGTCGGGCAATGGCGATGGTGATGGTGGTAGTGACCATAGTGACGGTGGTGTGGTGATGGAGGTGAGAGTGGTGGTGGTGGTGTGGTGATATTGGTAAAATTTTAGTTTGGAAAACATTTTCCCCCTTTTAAAAGTGAAAAACATTTTTTGGTCCAAATAGACTTGTTTTTCATTGACCGTGAAAAATGTTTTCTGTTGATATTTTTTGCCCAAATATGAAAATATTTTTTAGAAAATGTTTTCCGCCTAAACAAATGTAGCGTAAGTACAATACATAACGCAACTAAACAATTTGTCTATGTGATAGTGAAAAAACAAAATAATAATAATAATAAAAAAAAATAAAAAAAAAATTTTATCCCACTATTTGGAAAAAAAAATGATTTTTTATATCATCATTTAACAAAAAAATTAAGATACATGAATATGGAGAGGGGCGAAAAATATCATTTTTACAAGTTAATCCCATGGGATTATTATCCCACTAGATATCCTACCTCCCCCTCTAGGATACAACAATCTCACACATGAAGGACATGGAGTTTGGTTAAATCCTAATCCGGCCTACTAATTTTCAACCAAACAATGGACTCCTTCATAAAATAGACACCCCCCCCCCCCCCCCCCAAAAAAAAAAAAAAAAAAACACTCAAAATCTTGTCTATAAAAAGCTCCATGTTAGCATTGTCTTGCTCATCCAAGAGAGCTTAGAGAAATCAAGTCAACTGAATATGGGTTCCTCTTTGCATCTCTTTTTGTTCATGCATGTACTTTTCTTCTTACTCTCTCGCTTTCATCTGATAATAATAATGGCTAACTCTTTCTCTGCTGAGCAGTCACTATGCCATACAGACGAGAGCTCTGCCCTGTTACAAGTCAAGCAAACCTTTTCAATTAAAAAATCCACTTCTAGTGATCCTTTTGCTTATCTGAACGTTGCATCATAGAAGCTCGAAATAGAAAGAAGCAATTGCTACTCATGGGATGGTGTCAAGTGTGACCCAGACACGGGTCATGTGATTGGCCTTGACCTCAGCAACAGTTTCCTCCACTGTTCTATTAACTCAAGCATCAGCCTCTTCAACCTAGTTCACCTTCAAAGACTTAACTTTGCTTATAATGATTTTGATTACTCTCACATTCTATCAGAAATTAGCCATCTCTCAGAGCTAATAAGTCTCAACCTTTCCTTCTTTGTGTTTTCCGGCCAAATCCCTTTGGAAATCTCAAAATTATCCAAACTGGTTTCCATTGATCTTTCTTTCAATGTTGACTCATCATTTTCAGGACTACGGAAAGTTGAAAAGCTTGGTCTCAGAAGCCTACTTCAAAACTTGACTAACCTCAAAGTGCTTCGTCCCAATGACGTGAGCATATCTTCTAAAGTACGTAATACATTAGCCAACTTAACTTCCTTGACGACTCTCGTCTTGGAAAATTGTGGGTTGCGTGGTGAGTTCCCAATAAGCATATTCTATCTACCAAAGCTTCAAATTCTTAATGTACGTTTCAATAAAAATCGTACTGGTCATTTTCCCAAATTTCACCCAATCAGCCCTCTTCAGTATTTGACGCTTTCTGACACCAGTTTCTCAGGGAAGCTACCAAATTTGATTGGAAATCTTCATTTCTTAAATGTGTTAGATTTCTCTTACTACTATTTCTTAGGGTCCCTTCCAGCTTCACTTGGTAATTTGACCCAACTCAATTACATGTCGGTTTCATCCAACCAATTTAATGTAGGGACCCTGCCATTGCTTGGTAAGCTTACTGATCTCACTGAATTGCACCTTAGTGACATCAATCCATACGATTCATTCCCATCATTTCTTTCCAGCCTAACTCAACTTATTTTGTTTAACCTGTCCTCCAATCACTCAGGTGGTGAAATAACATTTCAGTTAACAAACCTTACCCATCTAATTTCTCTTAACCTTGATGATAATCAATTGGAAGGCTCAATCCCAAGATCATTCTTTGAGCTAAACAATCTTGAAATAATTCATCTTGCTTCCAATAACCTTGGCAACTTGGAACTTGAAAATGCTCAGAAAAATTATCTCAATTTGTCTATAAACAAATTAACAGTGTCGAGCAAAACCACTTCCAATATCACTCTTCCAAAGTTAAAGGTTTTAATATTGAATACATGCAATTTGATGGAATTTCCAATTTTTTTGCGCTTTCAAGACGAACTTGAGATGCTATCTCTATTGAAGATTAGCTCAGATTTTCTTTGTCAACAATGCCTGCTGATTGAAGACAAATGAAGAAGCTAGAGATTCAGCCGAGCTACTCATGGTAAGGTAGTTGATCTTGTCGGTGGCTTCCTTTAATGTTGTCGGTAGCTTGGCTCTCCCATTGCATCTATAAATGGGTAGTGAGTGGAAGGAGTTTTGTGTAGTGAAAGAAGAAAGTGTGAGAATTACAGAGTGTAAGCAACAAGAGAGAGTGTAAGCAAGAGTAGAGTGAGAGTAGTGTCTCCTCCTCCTCCATTGTTGTAATTTTGTATTTATGTCCATATAGTAAATCCGCTACTCATGGACGCAGGCAATTTGCCGAACCACATAAATCTTTGTGTGTTCTTGCTTGTGTGCTTGTGTGTGATTGCTTTCTGCCTCCCAAGCACAACAATCTCTTTATCAAAACAAAATTTATGGCCAAATTCCGGCATGGATGTTGAGCACAAGTGTAGAAACTCTAGAGATTATACGTTTTCAAAGAAACTTTCTAACAGGCTTTGAGCAACATTCAGATATCTTACCATGCGATATTTTAATCATTTTTCACCACGCCATCGCCATGTCACTACCACATCAGTGCTACGTACTGCCACGTGGTAAACCAAGTCATTGACAGCTCAGCTACCATATCTGCACCATGTACTGCTACATATGAAGCCACACCAGCAACAACTCAACCGACACGTCATCATCCCAGTTAGCCAAAATTTTTGAAATTGTAGAGACACCCTTGAAAGCTTGAAAAATTGCATTTCAGCTACTGATCTTGCTAAAATTGCAATTTAGCCCCTAAAACTTCATTAAACTGTAGTAAGGTCCCCGGAGTTTTGAGAAATTGTAATTTGGCCCCTAGATTTGAAGAAATTTCATTGAGGTCCCTGGAGAGGTGGAGAAAGTGCTTTCCTAGCTAAATCAACCATTCCAGACATAACTGTGGATTCCGTTTTTTGAGATTCAGACCTAAATTTTCTATAAAGTTTTTGGGCGCTTAGAATTTGCCATGTTTCAGGTATTTCAAGCATCCATTATTGTTTCTGGTGGAGATTATTAAGTAGTCTCGGCAAAATCTATAGAGATGAGGTCAACCAAGTCCACAAGTAACCCATTGACTACAAGCAACTCTAGGCATTGGACCCTGGTGTCCCATGCCAAGTTCGAAGTAGAAAAGTTTGATGGAAGCAACAACTTCGGCATGTGGAGATGTGAAGTTAAAGATATGCTTGTCCAGATGAACATACACTTCACTCTAGAAGACAAGCCAGATGACTTGGATGAGATAGAATAGGAGAAAGTGAATCTCCTAGCCTGCAGTTCCATCTGACTTTGCCTAAAAGAGGAAAAGTACGCATTCACAGAATATGATACTGCAAAGGAGCTTTGGAAGGCACTGGAAGACAAGTTCATGACAAAGAGCATTGATAACAAGCTCTACTTGAAGAAGAGGTTGTTTTGTTTCGACTACAAGAAAGGTATTTCGATGAATGAACACCTGAACAATTTCAACAAAATTCTTGCAGATTTGAAAAACCTGGATGTTTAAATCGATGATGAGGATAAAGCACTATTATTGTTCAATTCCTCGCCTAACACATATAACCATCTCGCCACCACTTTACTGTATGGTAAAGAAAAGATCAACTATGTTGATGTTTCAAACGCCTTGGTAAATAATGAGTTCAGAAGGAAAGATAAGTCTGCAAATGGGAACTCAACATCAAAGGCATTGACAGTTAGAGGTAGGACAAATAACAGAAGATATACAGGGTGAGGAAAGTCTCGCTCAAAATTTAGAGGAAAATATCAGATAGAAGACATCTTGCAAAAGACAAGTTTGTTTCTTCTCTTCAGAAGGGGCATTGAGCAAAAGATTGTCCCAATAATGACAAGAAAGAGGAAAAGGTGAACGTTGCACAAGATGGAGATAATGCTGAAGGATCAACCTTCACAGTTTCATCACTGGACCATTCTGATGAATGGATTCTAGATTCCGGATATTCCTACCACATGTGTCCTAACAAGTAGTGGTTCTCGAGCTTATTGTGCTGATGGGCAATGACTAAACTTGCCGAGCAAAGGAGATTGGAACAATTCGGTTGAAGATGCATGATGGAACAGTCAGAATTCTTGAAGATGTTCGGTATGTACTAGATTTGACAAAGAATCTCATCTCAGTGGGAATTTTAGACTCCAAAGGTTACAGAGCAACTGTGGAAAGTGGAGTTCTCAAAGTTGTACGAGGAGCATTTGTTGCAATGAAGGGTATTCAAAAGGGAAATGTATATTTCTTAGACGGCTCTACAGTCACAAGGAGAGTGGCTATCTCCACCAGCTCAGAGGATGATGCGTCAGACACTTCTTGACTTTAGCACATGCGCTTAGGGCATACTAGAGAAAAGGCTTTACAATGGTTGGTAAAGCAATGCCTGTTGAAAGCTGCCAAAACAAGGTAGCTTGAGTTCTACAAGCATTGTGTACTAGGCAAGCAAACAAGAATCAAGTTTCGTATTGCTATTCATCGTACCAAAAGGATTCTAGACTACGTTCACACCGATGTATGGGGTCCTTCCAAAAATGCTTCTTTGGGAGGTAAACACTACTTTGTGTCGTTCATTGATGATTTTTCAATGAGAGTTTGGGCTTACACAATGAAGCATAAAGATGAGGTGTTAGACATCTTTCTTACATAGAAGAAAATGATTGAGACCTAGATAGGAAGGAAGATCAAGAAGCTTAGATCTGACAATGGCGGCAAATACACATCAGATCCCTTCTTTGAGGTTTGCCAGAATGAAGCGATAGTGAGACATTTCACAGTTAGTGGAACACCACAGTAAAATGGAGTTGCAGAATGCATGAACTGTACTTTGGTGGAGAAAGTCCGGTGTATACTATCACATTCAGGATTGAGCAAGGCATTTTGGGGTAAGGCATTGAACTATGCTCGTTATCTTGTCAACAGCCTGCCTGCTGCAGTACTAGATGGCAAAACTCCCATGGAGGTATGGTTAGGAGCGCAAGCTACAGATTATGATCAGCTACGTATCTTCCGATATCCCACCTATTTTCATGTTACAGAATCTAAGTTGGATCCTAGAGCCAAGAAAGTTGTTTTCTTGGGCTTTAGTGATAGTGTCATGGGATACAGACTCTGGTGCCCTGAATCAAAGAAAGTTGTCACTAGAAGAGGCGTTACCTTTGATGAGTCTACAATGCTGAAGCAGCCAAATCCTCAAGAGAATAAAGAAGCATTGAAGAAGCCAATGCAGGTGGAGCTTGAGACTCCAGCAAAGACTATTCGGCCAGTCAACCATCCTGAAGAAGTCTCAATTGATAGCTTTGAAGAGATCCTGAAGAGAGTTCATATGAGAATGAAGATCCAAAGGCCCCACAACAGTCAAAACCCATTGCAATCAGAAAAGGAAAAAATGGTCACTAAGCAACCCAGTTGGATGACCGATATGGTGACCTATGCACTTCTAATCATTGAAGAAAATATTTCTTGCACTTTCAAAGAAACCATGCAAAATGCAGAAAATGTCAAATGAAAGAAGGCTATGGATGAAGAGATCAGGTCACTCCATAATAACCAGACTTGGGAGTTGGTGCAACTTCCAAAAGGCAAGAAAACAATTGGGTGTAAATGATTTACACCAAGAAGAAAGGCATCCCAGGCAATGACAACATCAGATTCAAAGCTAGATTGGTAGCTAAAGGCTCTACCCAGAAGGAAGGAATAGACTACAATGAGGTATTCTCACCTGTTGTGAAGTACACGTCTATTCGTATCTTACTAGCTTTGGTTGCATAGTTTGATCTCGAGCTCGCCCAACTTGATGTCAAAACTGCCTTCTTACATAGAGATCTTGAAGAGGAGATATATATGTCCCAGCTAGATGGTTTCAAAGTTGCTAGAAAAGAGAATTGGGCCTGTAAGATAAACAAATCATTGTACAGGTTGAAACAATCTCCGAGACAGTGGTATAAGCGATTTGATCGGTTTATGACAGAAAAGAAATACACAAGAAGCCAGTATGATCATTATGTATATTTTCGTAAGCTATCTGATGGTTCCTTCATCTATTTGCACTTATATATAGATGATATGTTGATTGTATCTAAGAGCAAGGTGGAGATTGATAAACTCAAGACACAGTTGGCAGAAGAGTTCGAAATGAAGGATCTTGGCGAAGCAAAGAAAATTCTTGCCATGGAGATCAAAAGAGATAGAAAGAAGAGCACAGTTTTTTTGATACAAACCCAATATTTGAAAAATGTGTTAGATAGATTTGGCACAAATGGAAAAAAAAAAAAAAAAAAAAAAAGAGTTGTGAGTACACCATTGGCCCCTCATTTCAAGCTTAGTGCTTCGATATCTCCATGCACAGAAGAAGAACAGAAGCATATGGCATAGGTTCCATATGCAAATGCAATTGGTGCATTAAAGTATGCTGTGGTTTGTACAAGGCCTAACATCTCACATGCTATGGATATGGTAAGCAGATATATGCATGATCCAGGAAAAGGTCATTGGCAGGCAATGAAGTGGATCTTGAGGTACTTACATGGCACATTTAATATAGGTTTGAAGTTTGAGAGAGATCATAGACTCTGACAGAATCTGGTTGGATATGTGGACTCAGATTATGCTGGTGACTTGGACAAATGCCGGTCAACAACAGGGTATTTATTTTTGCTTGCTAAAGGGCCAGTGAGTTGGAGGTCAACGCTTCAGTCAACTGTGGCTTTGTCTACTACAGAGGCAGAGTACATAGCAGTGATAGAAGCCTTTAAGGAAGCTATTTGGCTACATGGGTTGATTAAGGACTTGGGTATTATTCAGAAGCACGTTGAGGTGTACTGCGACAATCAGAGTGCCATTTGTTTGGCGAAGAACCAGGTTCATCATTCCTACACCAGGCACCTTGATGTATGTTTCTATTTCATCCGAGAAATTGTGAATAAAGGGGATATTCTGCTTCAAAAGATTAGCACTGTAGATAATCTAACCGATATGCTCATAAAAGTGGTTTCTAGGATCAAGTTCCAACACTGTTTGGACTTGGTCAACATTTCTCTAAACTGAGCACCTTCAAGTGCATGGCAATGTTGATCGATCACTATGTTGGATAGAGAATCCTCGCCAAGGTGGAGATTTGTTAAAGATTGGCTGAGATTTTCTGTGCCAACAATGGCTGCTAATTGAAGACAAATGAAGAAGCAAGATATTCAGCCAAACTACTCATGGTAGGGTAGCTAATCTTGTTGGTGGTTGCCTTTAATGTTGTCGGTGGCTTGGCTCTCCCATTGCATGTATAAATGGGTAGTGAATGGAAGAAGTTTTGTGTGCTGAAAGAATAGAGTGTGAGAATTGCAGAGTGCAAGCAACAAGAGAGAGTGTGAGCAAGAGTTGAGTGAGAGTAGTGTCTCCTCCTCCTCCATTGTTGTAATTTTGTATTTCTGTCCATATAGTAAATCCGTTGCCCATGGACGTAGGCGATTTGCCAAACCACGTAAATCTTTGTATGTTCTTGCTTGTGTGCTTCTTTGTGCTTGTTTTCGGCCTCCCATGCACAACAATCTCTTCAAGAAAACAAAATTTATGGCCAAATTCCGGCATGGATGTTGAACACAAGTGTAGAAACTCTAAAGATTATAAGTTTTCAAAGAAACTATCTAACAAGCTTTAAGCAACATCCAGATATCCTTCCATGGGATAATTTAATCATTTTTCACCTTTCTTATACCATAATGAAAGGACCATGGCTAATTCCATCACTATCCACCCAATCATATCTTGTCGCATACAACGGATTAACAGGAGAATTTCCATAATTGATTTGTCGATTGAGATCTCTTTACACACCTGATTTGTCTAATGACAACTTGACTGGAACTATTCCGCCATGTTTGAGTAACTTAAGTGATTCTCTATTAGTTCTAGATCTCAAAGACAACAACTTTCAAGGTCCCATTCCTCACTCATATAAGAAAGGAAACAAATTGAAAATGATTGACTTTAGTGGTAATAAATTACAGGGGAAGGTGCCAAGATCATTAGCAAGTTGTACTGAGCTTGGGATTCTTGATCTCTCATATAATTTGATTGAAGATACATTTCATTTTTGGTTAGGAGATCTTACAAAGTTATAGGTTCTTATCTTGCAATCCAACAAATTCTATGGTGCAATTGAGAGTCCTAAAATCAAGTTAGAGTTTCTGAATTTGCGCATCATTGACCTCTCTCATAATGGTTTTACAGGGAATTTGCCAGCAAAATAATTTCAAAATTTGATCGCAATGTGTGTATGCTGATTTCTGACCACACGACCAAACAGGTACTCAGCTGGAGAACATTGGTAGAATAGACTGCGCCCGTACAACCTATCACAGAAAGATAAGACTCTTCTAGTGGTTCGTCCACCCAGGGGCACTCCGACGATCAAGTCAGTACTCAATTATCTCTCAAAGATAGCAAACAATGCTTAACTCACTAGTCAGAATACAAAAAGCGTACCTTAAACCCACGAGGGTGCCTTACTTTTATAGCCAACACTAACATGATCCCTGTAGAAGCCTAGTTTCTCTTGGACTCTAGCTTAATGCTCATCCTGAACTCTCAAATAGATAAAGATAAACTCCCCAAGAGCTTCATCTTCATCTAGACTAAGGTCCTTTTCCATTCTAGGACTCTCGTCCCTTATCCGTTCATCTAGGATTCCGGTATCTCCTCAGATAACGTCGGCCTAGCCGAGATCACCTCGGCGCCATGACCAGGACACGTGGCACCTCGGCTGGCACTTCGGTGTCACATTGGCCACGTGTTCCATTCGCCAAATATGCCCCCACAACTACCCCCTAGGTTTTATTACCTCGGCATCTTGAGTTGATGGAACCTATATCGTTTGTCCACATAACACGTCGGTTGAGACTTACACTATCCTTCATTACCGAGATCATCATACGTCGGTTACATATGACCAAGACTGTAGTCTGCTTCACCAATGCCTAAGAACCAAGAACCAAGTTTTTCAAGTTCTTTAACCGAGATCGTCCCTCTAGTTGAGTATCTTGCTCCATTAAACCAAGAACTCCAAGAGTTATATCTGTGTATGAGCTATCATGCACGGTTTCTCAACCGTTTTTGCCACGCATCTTTTCCTCATTGACCCGTACCTGATACGTGCCATCAGGTCTCGTCGCTTCTACGTGCGCCGCCTGATAGGCACGTCATCTAAGGCATATTCAATGTAATTTTGTCACCTTTTCGTGTTTTAACAAAAACACCTCCCTCTTTCCGTCTTTTCACTTCACGTTTTCTAATTTCTCTCAAGCTTTCTCTCTCTAAAGAAAAAACCGCCATTGTTTCCAGTTTTTCAAGCTCTACATATTGCTCCGATCACCTCCTTTGGCGAAGCATTCTCTGTCCTGCTCCACTCACCACCATCGTCTGACTTCGGCATGCCACATACCGGCGTTATTCTCTTAGGTAAGTCACTGTTTCCCCTCTTTTCAATTTTTTATTTACTTCAAAATTTGTTATGCTTGTATGCTGCCATTGTGAATCCATTCATGTTCTTAAATCTTCATATGTGTTTTAAATGTTTGTTTTCGATCTTATTTCTATCCAATCTTTTTCTGGGTATATGTATACACATATTGCTCACACACTTGCTATCTTGCCACTGTTCTTGACTTTGCATATCTGTACACACTTTGCACAATGTTCTCGATTTTACTTTCTGGGCTCTAAATCACATTCCTTTTCTGTTTTCTTTGTCTTATTTTCTAGATTCTCGCTCCTAATTCCTGTTTTAGTAGCTCTAGGTTTGGGATATTCCCTAGAACTCCTATTCTTAGGAAAAATTGAAACAAATTCCCCTTTGATCTTCAAAAACCCTTGCCCAAGTACTTGTGTAGGGTTTAGCCAAGGTCTTCAAACTCATACAAACAATTTTTTGAAATCTTGCACCTTCCCGCTTTAGCCAACGTCATGGGTATGTTTAGGTGGAGGGTGGACACCCCAGAAAAGCTTAAGTACTTTAGGAAAGAGTTCTCCATCCCTGCCGATGTCCATCTTAGGTTGGCAGGGGAGGAGGACTCCATCATGCCCGATGATCACTTCATGCCCTTCCCAGTAGTTGCTTTTATAGAGTGTGAACTTAGGTTCCCTCTAAACATCATTTTCCAAGAAGTCCTTCATTACTACAAGCTCAACCCGATGCAATTGGCCAGTAACTCCTATAGAGTCATTAATGGCATCATTGCTTTAGCCAGCCGGGAAAATGCTAGTATAACAGTAGCCGATATCCAATACCGTTATACCATGTGTGGCCTGAAATAAAAAAAAGGCTACATCTATTACCTCAAGCTGAGATCCACTGAGTACAAACTTATTGCTGACTTCCTAGACTCCAACAAAGGTGCTGGAGATGATTATTTCATCGTCTCGAGCAACTGGGAGTTCCCACCTGATGATGACATCCACCTCTACCCTTTGAGCCGAATAGTCTTTAAAGAGGGTAATGGTAAGAGCCAAGTGTCACTTTACCTATTTTCAAGTCTCTATTACTCTCTTCCTCTTATATGTTCTAATGTCTATTTTTTACTTGCAGCTCTTCCTCAGCTACCAAAAGACTTCCGCAAAGCCTTCTACCCCAGCAAGGATTTCAAGAAGCTGCTGGGCTTGCCAGATAATCAGTGCAAGGCCCTTCTGCTACTCAACTACATCCCAACCTACAAATCCATCTTGCCTGACATCCCCAAGAAGAGCAAGTCCCCACCTTCAGCAACAACTCCTTCTACCACTTCATCACCACGGCCTAACCAATCCACAACCGCTGACCCAGCCGAGCAGCCATCAACTTCTGCTCTCCAACTGATTCCTCCAGCGCAAAGTCAATGCCGTCGCCAAGTTCCCATCCTTGCTCCTGCAAGTAGAACTCGTAGCCTAAAATGCCAAAGTACTGAGGCATCGGCTTACAATCTAGCCAACCCACCCACTGCACTACCAGCAATTCACTTCGGCACTAAAGTCACTGTTCCTGTCATCGCCGATGAGGTAGGGAGCAAACCAGCAGTTGTTGAAGACCTGCTCGCTAACATCCCCAGGGTGGTAGCAATTCAATCCTCATCCTCTCCTTCCCAACCAACACCAAAGCCAAAACGGATAAAGAAGGCCAAGGCAAAGGCCACAGTGACTCAGATCGATTCTGAGGACACTGTGCCCATCTCGAAGCTCGTTAAGGCTGAGAAGAACACCCCTTCCGCCAAAAAACACCCAGCCGAGGACCCTGCATTCGAGGCCCCACAGGCCAAAAAGCCGAGGTCTGACCACTAACAAAGCCAAAGCTACTCCCGGGGCATGGTTTGGGCACCAGAGATCATGCTTGACGATAGACCTCTGACCGCCAGTGATAATGCTGTGAACCTTGAGGTCGGCGCGGCCCTGTCCACGGCTATTCTTCTACCTAAAGACATAAATCGTATGGCCAAGTTACACGAGTATGAAGATTTCGCTTTTATGATGTAGCACTTGGTCTTGGTAAACCCTTTTTCCTACTCTTTTGGTAATCTTTCCATACTTAGTCAGATTCCACTAATCTGTGTTACCTCTTGCAAGCCATCTAGGATGCTCACTCCTATGCCACGAAGACCGAGATAATGAGCAAGGATTTGGTGAAAAGGACCAAAGAAGCAGCCAAACTCCTATCCTCACTCAACAAAGCCGAGGCCAGTAATCGCGCTCTCATGGATTAGGCCAAGGACTCCAAAATTGCTCAAAGTTTGGCCGAGAAAAAGGCCAAGATGGAAAAAGATGAAGCCAAGGCAGCAAGAGCCGACCTCGAAGCTACCAATGCCAAAGTGGCTGACATGGAGGCCAAGCTTCAGGAGGCTTTTGCCAATAAAGAGGCTGAGGTAAAGGCGGCCGACGAAAAAGCCTTTGAAGAGGGGCAGGCCGTTGTCCGTGGCCAATACAAATAGCAAGTCAACTTGGCTTGTAACTGAGGTTACTACATCGGTTGGACGACGGCTCTTAACAAGTTGGCTGTTTCCATGGACTCTGATCTTTGGGATATCAGTCAGCTTGAAGTGCCTTTCTCACCAGAGGCTAAAGACTTCGGCGATGAAGCTGAAGATGCTGCTGACATTGGTGAGGTCGATGAAAAGAAAGGGGAGGCTGCCACTGATCCCAAGTCTCCTACCCTTAACGAGAAAATAGACTTAACTCCAGATGAGGAAGATGACTTGGTTTCCAAGGGCGTCTTTCCCAATCCAACTTCTTCTGAGGCCGAGATCCAGTGCGCTGAGAAAAGTCTAGATCAGACTCTACTGGAGATTGACGCCGAGATAGCGGTTGACAAGAGTGCAACATTACCAGTCGATCATGTCAATCCTAGCACTTAGGATATTTCTTCTTTTCCTTGTATTCAACTTGGCATGTCTTCAACTTGATATGTCAATCCTAGCACTTAGCACTTACAATAATTTGGCATGTCTTCAACTTACACCTTTAATTGTATAATCTTCTCGGGGTAAAATATCTCGGACATAACTTGTAATCATTTACCTCGGCCTTGACTTAACACTTGGAAATGTTGTAAAAATATTTTCACAAGTGTTGTTTTAAACTTGCTACTCCACTCTCACTTATCAAGACTTCTGTCTTCTATACTCCCCAAGTTTGGCAACCTGGTCATCTCAGCAAGTACGTATGTACTTCTTGCAATATTACCTTGACTTAACTTCAACTTGTAAATTTTTCTGAAAATTTCAACAAAAGTGTTAAGCCAACTTTAGCTTGTAATGCCTAAGCACTTCAAACTTTATTGATCATTCTCTAGCTCTCTGCCCCCCAATGTGAACTTAAGTTTAACTTATGTTCACATTAAGCATGTGTCTATGATCTTGTTGCCGAAGTTAGATTCAAATAGAGACTAGCCGAGATTCTCACCTTAGTTTCTTTGATAATCTTACTGAAATGCACTTAGTTCCAATCTGAGTTTGATTCTGCCGACATGGCAAGTCTAGGTTAATCCAACTTAGTTCAACTCCATTATATGCAAGTATAATTTCAACTTCTTCCATATAACGAGTCTAAGTTATTCGTCATGCTTCACATAGAAACATCGCCAACTTAGTTCAACTCTATTATATGCAAGTATAATTCAACTCTACCATATAATAAATCTAAGTTATTCGTCATGTTTCACTTAGAAACATTGCCAATTTAGTTCAACTTTATTATATGCAAGTATAATTCAACCCTGCCAAATAATAAGTCTAAGTTATTCGTCGTGTTTCACTTAGAAACATCGCCAAAGGATTGATCACACAAATTTTCAAATTCTTTAAAAAATCAAGCTAAAAATTTTTTAATTCTACCTCGGCTAAGAAAGTTATGACATAAATTTCAAAAAAATAAAAAAGTCTAATGATAGAAAAACTCTAAGTTGCAAGTGTTCCAGGGTCTTGGCAACTCTTTGCCTTCGCTGTCTGCAAGCCAATAAGCACCATTGCCGGCGATGGAGATAATTTTATAAGGTCCTTCCCAATTTGGGCCTAGTTTGCCCTCTCTGGGATCCTTCTTGTTGCCGACCACTTTCCTCAATACAAGGTCCCCAACTTTGAATTCTCTTGGGTTAACCTTCTTGTTGTAAGCCCTAGCAAGTTATTGCTAGTATGCCCCCAGCCGAATTGTTGCTCTCTCCCTTCTTTCTTCTAACAGGTCCATATCTCGGGTTAGGAATGCCTCATTAGTCCCATTATCTACTCCCTAGGTTCTTATCCCTGGGATGCCCACTTCTAGCGGGATGACTGCTTCTGTGCCATAAGCCATGGCAAATGGGGATTCCCCAGTTGATCTTCTCGACGTAATCCGATATGCCCAAAGTATATCGGGCAACTCATCCACCCACTTTCCCCTTGCTGCTACCAGCCTCTTCTTGATCCCATCTAGGATTGTTTTATTGGACGCTTCTGCTTGACCATTACTCTGAGGAAAGCTTAGAGTAGAGTAATAATTCTTGATTTTGTACTTTGCACAGAAGCTCTTGATTAGCTTGTTGTCAAATTGCGTACCATTATCTACTATTATTGCCCTTGGGATCCTAAACCTGGTGATGATATTCTTCCATATGAAGTTATTCACATCAACATCTCGAATCTTTGCCAAGGGTTCTGCTTTTACCCACTTGGTTAAGTAATCTATTGCTACCATCAGGAATTTTCTCTGTCCAATTGCTTGGGGTAATTGCCCAACTAGATCCATGCCCCACTGGGCAAATGGCTAAGGGCTTGACACTGGGTTTAAATCTGCTGCTGGCTGATGTATCAAAGGTGTGAACCTTTGACACTTCTTGTACTTTCTGACATAGGCTTCAAGTGACATGCCCCCAGCGTGACTTCCACATATCCCTTCGTGTATTTCATACAAGAAGTCTTCAACTTGTGACGGATGCACACATCTCAAAATGCGACCAGTAAAAGACCTTCTGTAGAGATGTCCTTCTGCTGTCAGACTGAACCTCGCCGACTTTAGTTTGGTCTTATGTGCCTTTTTTCTGTCCTCTGGTAGCTTCCCATCTTTAAGGAATACTACTATTGCATTCATCCAACTTGGTCCCATCTCCACACACATTGCTTCTTACTCAGTGATCAGTGGTTCCACACTTGGGCCTGACAAATAGTCAACCATTATTGGCTTTGCCTCTCCTGATTTCATTGCACTAGCCAAGTTAGCCAAGGCATCGACGTGGCTATTGTCATCTCGGCTAACCTGCTGTAGTTGACAGTCTTGAAATAGGGACAATAGTCTAACAACCTCTTTGACATAGGCTGTCATTCTTTCATCTCGGGCTGCATATTCGCCTGTTGCCTGGTTCACAATAAGCTGGGAGTCACAGAAGACTACCACCTCGTCAGCTTCCATTGCTGCTGCCAATTTCAATCCAATGATCAGTGCTTCACATTTCTCTTCATTGTTTGAAGCCTTAAATCCCAATCGAATGGATTGTTCAAACATCCACCCATCTGGCGACACTAGTACTACTCCTCCCCCTGCTCCCTGACAGTTTGAACTCCTATCAATGAACAAGCGAAAGGAGTCGCCGATGTAAATATCGCAAGGTTTGAGTTTCTCTTCTTTCTTCTGCTTTATTGATGTGGGGTTTTTCATTCCCAGCTGGTTTCTTCTTGTTCACTTGGACATCCTAAGCCGCGGCTCATCGAAGCCCGACGTAGGATGGCGCCAGGTGTGAACTCGACCATGTAGTCGGCCAGAACCTGGCCTTTGATTGCTGTGCTGGGTCTGAACTCCAAATCGTATTGGCCTAGTACCACTGGCCATTTGGCCACCCTACCTGTCAGATCTCCTTGCTGTAGTAGGGGCTTCAAGGGGTGTTCAGTCAATACCATAATCTTGTGGGCTTGGAAATAATGGTTCAACTTCTTTGAGGCCATTATCAAGGCCAATGTTAATTTTTCTAGGGGTAAATACCTGGTCTCTGTGCCTGCTAGGGTTTTACTCACATAGTAAACCGCTCTCTGTTCTCCCTTGTCTTCTATAATTACCACTGCACTCACTGCATGCTCTGAAACCGCCAAGTTTAAAAACAGCTCCTCTCTAAGTACTGGATTTGAGAGAATTGGAGCTGTGGTCAGGTATTTTTTTAATTCGGTCAAGGTGATTTCGCTCTCCTCCGTCCACAAAAAATCTGTGGCCTTCTTCACTAAATTAAAAAATAGTTTGCATTTGTCAGAACTTCTGCTTATGAACCTATTTAGGGCTGCGGCCCTTTCGGTCAACATCTGCACTTGTTTTGCCAATATTAGGCTCTTCAAGTCCAAGATGGCCTTGATTTGATCTGGGTTTGCCTCAATGCCCCTTCTGGTAACCGAGTATCCCAAGAACTTACCAGACCTAACTCCAAATGCGTATTTCGAAGCATTGAGTCGGAGCCGATATGTTCTAAGGATGTCGAAAACTGCCTTCAAGTTGTGCAGATGATCCTCAGGTTCTTTGGTCTTTACGACCATGTCATCAATGTATACTTCCACTGTTTTTCCAATTAGATGTCTAAACATCTTGGTCACCAATCTCTAGTTGGTTGCTCCTCCATTTTTCAACCCGAAGGGCATCACTTTGTGGCAATACAACCCTTTTGGGGTGATAAATGCAATCTTCTCCTCATCAAAGGGATACATTGCTATCTGATGGTACCCCTTGTATGCATCCAGAAAATGCATCCTTCCATGCCCTGAAGTGGCATCCACCAATTGATCGATTTTGGGGAGTGGGAAACTGTCTTTGGGACAAGCCTTATTCTAGCTGGTGAAGTCTATGCAGACCCTCCACTTCCTATTTCTCTTCTTCACAAAAACTGTGTTTGACAATCAAGTTAGGTAGTTTACTTCTCGAATGGCTCTGGCTTCCAGCAGTTTATCCACTTCCTCCTCTACTGCCTCAACATGCATCAAGGTCGTCCTTCTTGCACGTTGGATGACAGGTTTAGCCGGCCTGTCTACATTCAGACTATGGCAACTTACCTCGGGGTCAATGCCAGGCATCTCGTATGGCATCCAAGCAAACATCTCAATGTTTGCTTGTAAGAATACTTCTAACTCCATTTCCTCCTCCTCGGCCAAACCTGAGCTGAAAAGGAAGAAGCATTCTTTATCCTCTTGTTGGACTAGGATCTTCTTCAAAGCTTCCTCGGTTTTGTCAGCCGATTCTTTGCCGACGTCATCCAGGACCTCCATGTCTTCGTCCTCAATCTTTACTATTTCTGCGTCTCGTATGTTGCAAGTGAATTTCATTGCTGCCATGGAGCAATTCTTTGCCTGCACCTGATCTCCTCAATTTTATGCTCTGTTGGGAACCGCAACAGCTGGTGCAATATTGAGAGAACAGCCCTCATTGCGTGCAACCATGGCCTTCCCAAGATAATATTGTAAGGGAAAGGGGTGTCAATTACTATGAACTCTGTGCTTACCTTCTTGGTGCCTACCTGTACCTCCAAACCTATTGCTTCCAGGGGCCATGTCAACGTTCCATTGAACCTGACCATTAGATTGTTGGACTGCTCCAGATCATGTTGGTGAAGGTCGAGCTCCTTGTAACATCTGACATACATGATGTCACAAGAGTTGCCTTGGTCAACCAAAATGCACCTTACCTAGCACTCTCCAATCTTGAGGGATATTGCCAGAGCATCGTTGTATGGATGTTGCTCCATGTCTAGGCCGGCTTCAGTAAAAGACACCATTGCTCCCTAGTACTCATCTACCCTAGGCCTCTTTTGTTAGACCTGTTACACATGTTGTAAGTGCTTCACCCTCTAAGTCTCCCCACGCACCTCGTTCTCATTGACCTTTGAGTGAATCACATTGATCACTCGAAGTCCGTCTGCTTACGGTTGTGGTGCTGGTGGAAGTGGTACAACTGGTGCCTGGACAACCTTGTTTGTTCTTCCCTTGTTCTGGCCTCATCCACCAGGTCCCAAAAAGTGACCTTGTCTCACAAGGTCTTTCAAATGTGTCTTTTGGGCTCTACACCACTGAGTCAGGTGTCCATCCTCATTGTGGTAGGCACAATATTTCCCCAGGCTTCTTCTCATAAATTCGCCAAGGATCTTCTATGGTGCTCTATAGTAAGGTTGGTTCCTGATTCTATCAAAGACTTTGTAAATCGGGATCTAGAACACTGTGGCGACTGCCTGTGCAGCCCTTAGTCATGTTTCTTGTCTATTAAAATTTGTATTACCTCAGCCTCGTTTCGGCGAGCCGTTCCTCTTCTCTTACTTTGACGCCTTTGTCTCTGGCATCTCTTCCACTACTCTCGCATATTTCCTAATCCTGACCATAAGTTCCTCTATACTTTTTGGCAATGTCTTTGCTAATGACTTTCGAAGCAAACAGTCATCGTTCAGGCCGTTCTTAAAAGATATGACCTATAACGTCCACATCCTTTCATCCTTTTGAGAGTGTGTTTAATATCCTTATTTTTATCTTGGGAGTCTTTGGAGTTGTTTTGTATTGGTTTTGAAGGAGTACAATCCGATTTAAACTCATTGGGTTTGTTCGTTCGCGTTTCTTCTTGTCAAAAGTTCCTTGGAAACTTAGAAATTTTGCCTTGGGGTCGACACTAGCCTTCCTATGGGTCGACCCTTGCATGTTGCCATGTTTCTGGAAGTGTTGCTAGAAAATAGGGTAGACACCAGCCTTCCTAAGGGTCGACCCTTACCTGTTGGGGAAGTTTCTGGAGGTGTTACTGGAAAATAAGGTAGGCACCAGTCTGGGGAGGGTAGACCCTCTTATGTTGCAGAATTTTTGTATTAGTTGCTGGAAAATAGGGTCGACCCCCTCCTGTCTAAGGGTCGACCCCCTTGCTTGTACCAGATTGCCTTTTCTACATAAAAGGTCAACCCCCCTGCCCAAAAGGTCAACCCTTGCGTGTTTTTTTTTTAGATTTTTGGGCTGGTTTGGGCCCTACTTTTCGGTAGTTTTGACTTGTTCCTTTAATTTGACTTTGGGGCTATTATTCTATTATTACCTTGCTACTATAAATAGGCTCCAAACATATTTTATTCACTTTTTCTTCTCTTTCCTCTCTCTCAAACCGTGAGTTCTCCTCTCTCTTTCTCTCTAAACTCAAGCTTTTGGCACTAAGATCCCTAGATCTACTCACCTAGAGTGATCTTCTCACCATAGTCCTTTGAGAAAAAGTGTTGATCTCGTCAAGGGCATCCTTTTGGTCTGAAGAGTTCGTGGTTTCATCACTATTGATGTTTGGGTCGTCATCTCTTCGCTTCAAGAGGTAGGGGTTTCTAGTTCTCTTTCAATACCCTCGTTTACGGATAGATTTGTGGTATTTTCTTTATACAAATACAAAAGTTTATATTTTTATGCATATTGTGATGAATCACGAGGTTGGGGGTTAGGGTTTGAAGAGAGTTGGGTTTATTTGTTGGGTTATGATATTGGGTCATGAGTTTGGGTGTAAAAGTAATAGAAGGGTTGGAACAAAATGTGTTTTGTGAAAAGCTCTAATTTCTCTTAAAAAACCTAGTTTGGCTCAAGAAGATGGTTAATGGTTTTGCTTCAATTGATAGTAGAATCATGAAATTGAGGTGTTAAATTACACATGTACAAGTTTAATTGAAATTTTAAGAATTTGAGAAATTTATGTAAAAGTTACGATTGAACTCATAATGTTGATGTCTTAAATTATGTTATAATGTGAACTAAACTTGGGGGGAAGGAAATTACTAATGGTATGGATCATATGAGTTTTGTGTTGAAATGGTTGTGTTGAATCTTGTTGTGTGTTATGTGAATTGTATTGAGTTATGTTGTGTTGAGTTGGTTGAATTGTGTTGTGTGGAGTTGAGTTGTGTTCGGTTGGATTGAGTTGTGTTGGGTTGTGTTGTGGTTGGTACTTGCGCGAGGAGTTGAAAAAAATGGTTTTTCGGTGCCCACAACCGTCTGTATCATAGCCAGTAAATGTGGGAGATTGTTTGAAAAAAATTGAAAAATGGTTTTTCGATGCCCACGACCGTACGTATAATAGCCAATAAATGTAGGCGTGGTTTGAATTCAAGGTGCCCAATTGCCTTATCTAGGCTTACCACTGGACAAATGTGGTAAAAGTGTTTTTGGGTGTCCACATAGTCCTGCCGTATTGTAGCTGGCGAAAGTGGAAAAGTGATTTTTGGGTGTCCACACAGTCTTGCCGTATTGTAGTTGGCAAAAGTGAAAAAAATGGATGGTTTTCGAAAATGTTTTGGGTGCCCACGTCCTGCCGTATAATAGTCAGCAAATGAGGGGGATGGTTTTTAAAAGATTGAAAATGGTTTTCGAAAAAGACATGGTTTTTGAGAAAATGATTTTTGGAAGTTCACTTCCCGCTGTATAATAGCCGACAAAAGGTGGAATATGCTATGAATTGGGTGCCCGCTATCCCGCCGTATCAAGTCGGCAAAAGGTGGAATGTGTTGTGACGTGTGTTGAGGTCGGTGATGATATATGTGACTTGTGATAAACTTGTGAAATTACCATTTGATGTGTAAACTAGTATGGAATGGAAATGCTTATGGGAATTATTTGAAAAGAATGGATAATGAAATGGTAATTGGATGAGGGGTTAGTGATAAAGAACTCACCGGATTGTTTGCATCTATAAGGAAAAATTATGAGTTTTGCTTTGTGATTAATTGAGAAATTGAATTAAAAAGGGTTATTGTCCTTGTGATATGTTGAATTATGATTGATAACACACATGTGGATGTGATGTAGTTGTGATATGTTGAATTATAGTTGATAATGCAAGTGTGGATGTGATGTAGTTGTTAGATAAGTAGGAGTTGGGTGTCGGATAACAATTATTGACTATAAAAGATATTTGGATTTTTACATTGATGAGTTACAACAAATATGAATAGATTGATGAGAATAGCATGCATGTGGGATGTTTGGAGTGTTAAGGGAACTTGAACTTGAGATTATGGCGTTATAATAAATGTAACCAGAAAAAGGAGAGAATCGGAATAAAAAGAGGAATGTTAAGATGGAAATTAAATGAGGAATATTATGGAATGGATTAATAAAATTAAAATGAAATTGTTCCTTAAATATATTTGTTTTCAAAAAGGATTTTATGTTTTCTGATAAAAATCGATAGTTTTGATGGTTGAAAGTTTTCTTTACAATGTTTCAAATAAACTTTGAGAAAAAGGTACTCTACGTATGATATTTTGAAATTACAAAACATTACTTTATTATATGGTATCACCCTGCATGCATGATCATTTCTATCTATAGGATGGTTATTGTTTTAGAACTATGAGATTCCTACTGAGCAAATGTGCTCACCCCTTGTTGTTTCATTTTTTTTACAGGAAGAGATTTTGGATTGTTTGGTTGAAGGATTAGGAAGTTCATGTATCTCTTATGTGTAATCTCATTGTACATTGATGTTTGTATTTATTTATTTGTAGCTCCACAGTGGAAGTGGGAATGTATTATTATTATTGTTGTACTCATCACGAGGGAAAGAACATGTACTATTATGTTTCTATTACTCAAGGGTAATAGATATTTTTAATAATAAAAAAAATTGGACCTAAATTTCAGGCTCTTGGTAATGTTTTCGAGTAATTAAAATTTGGGGTGTGACATGACCGCTATATCTTGGTTGCACCCTGATATTCGGTTAAACACCTCATAGTACCTCTTGGCATAAGCCCTGAGGCTTTCATCCTCACCAATTCTCAAAGCCATCAAGAAGTCTACCCTCAATTGATGTGGTTTATTTGTAACAAACCTGGCCACAACATCTCGGCCAGGCTTTCCCAACTTTTCACAGTTCCTTTCGGCAACTTGTGAAACCAATCTGCTATGATTTCTCCAAAGGATGAAGGGAACATCTTGTAGAGTGTAGACACCCCATTTTTGACCGACCTTAAGACTCAGACGTCACCAGTTGAGCGCTCGGTGATATTGCATACTGTGCTTGTTCAGAAGTCCCAGAGTCACGGCCGCGTGCCCTGCCTCCGGATTTCCGAACCATCTTCTCTACCTTGTCTCGGTTTGCGAACCAGGCTCGGTTTTCTCTATTTTCTCTCCTGAGGGAAGGGAGTGGTCCCGTAGACTATCTCCCGGTGGCCGTGAGCTACGTTTCGTGGCCGTAGGCCATTTTGCCCATTTCGGAGCCCAGTTCTCCGGTTTTTGGCATGTGCCTCTGTTTTAGTGTTCCGAGGGACACTGGGGCCCCTGATGCCCACTTCGCAGCCGAACACCACTTCCGGTGCCCGGCGACCCATTTTCGGGACCCCAAACCGAGCGGTTTTGGTCCCGAGCATTCATTTTGCATCAGCCTTCTCCGGTTTTTGGCGGAGACCTCTGTTTTAATATTTCGAGGAACCCTGGGGCCCCCGATGCTCACTTCGTGGCCGTATGCCACTTCGGTGCTCATAGCGGTTTGGGACCCCAAACCGAGCGGTTTTGGTCCCGAGCATTCATTTCGCATCCATCTTCTCCGGTTTTGGCGGTACCTCTGTTTTGTCATTCCAGAGGACACTGGGTCATGATACCCACTTATTTGCGAACACCACTTCCGCACCAGAGCCCATTTTGAGGTCCCGATTTGCTCGGTTTTGGCCCCGACGTTCATTTCTCATTAGTTTTGTTCAAACTTGGCGGTACCTCTGTTTCAACATCGGGAAGATCACCGGGGATGGGAGGCGATAATTATCCCAGATAACGGTTTCGCTCCTCCGGAGCGTTTTCTCACTTCCGGGCCAATGTTGAACACCTTGGGGGTATTTTCTTCCAACCAAAGTTACATATCTATGATCAGGACACCTGGGAGGACCCTACCAACTACTGGTCGGCCAGAAACTGTGAGTTTCATTTTTGGGCCTCTCCTTCAAGCTCTATGTTGTGGCTCCTGGTTCAGTGTTGCCAAATTCCGACCTTGGAACCTTGTCCTACACATATGGGAGGACACTTTGGTATGGTGGTCGGCCAGAAATTGTGCCTTTCATTTTTGGGCCTCTCCTTCAAGCTCTATGTTGTGGCTCCTGGTTCAGTGTTGCCAAATTCCGACCCCGGGGCCTTATTCTACACACATGGGAGGACACTTGTGTATGGTGGTCGGCCAGAAATTTTGAAGTTGGTTTTTTTGAGGTGGCTGGCCGGCCATGGAAGATGGCTGGCCGGCCACCTTGAGCAAAATTACCTGGCCGGCCAGATTCTTGCTTTACAGCCTGTCCCAGCTGTCCGGATATCTTCCAACATATCCCGGGGCATCCGGGGGATATTTCGGGAGGGAAAGATTGGGTGCTTTCCCTCCCCTTTTACACCCCACTTCTTGCCTATTTGAAGGCCCCTCCCCCTCCTTCTTCAAGGTTGGAAAAAATCTCTTCAAGAACACTAAGGCAAAAACCCTAATCTCCATAGCCAAAAAGCTCCAAAAAGCTTCAAGTTCTTGCTTGATTCCTTCATCAACCCTAAGCCTCACCATTCCAACTTCGATCCCAGCAGCAAGGAAGTGAATTTCAGAGGTTGAGAAGCCACAAATCCAAGCCAAGAAGCAAAGAAAGACAAGTCTTCAAGGGTAAGTATTCAAAACCAACTTTTAGGGCATTTTCTTGATCCTTTTCTATACTTTAATTGGTTGAGAATTGGGGCCCCGACCCCTACTTATTTTGTGCTTAAAATGAGCCCCTCTACAACTTTGTAGAAGGGCTCAACCTCATTTGGTGTTTGTATACACTAGTTCCTTCAATATTCTTCAAGTTGGTAACATTTTTGCATGCTAAAATTGACCTATTTGTGTTGGTTTTTGGGGCTCCGACCCCTAGTGGTTTTGTGTTTATTTTGATCCCCTCTACAACATTGTAGAAGGGCTCAACCTCATTTGGCCATTCCATATACCACCTCTCTTGGAAATTCACTTTAGGCCCTAATTCTTGCATGCTTTGTTAGGCTTACTTGGATCCGGATTTCAGCCTTCATCAGGCTTAGAAATAGCCTTGTTTTTGTCTCCTTTCCATGTTATGTTGAGGGCCTTAAGCCAGTTGGTGTATATTTTTGGTACTTCCTTTGAAATCCATCAAATTTACCGTATTCTTGCATGTTTTGTAGCCTCTTGTGCTTTTGGTTTTGGCCTTTGGTCAGAACTGAAAGGGGCCTTATTTTGACCCCTTTTACATGTTTCATGAAGATAATTTTGTCATTTGGTGCTTGCTTTGCATGACTCTTGTTATAGCCTCTTTTGAGCTCCATTTTTGCATGGAATTGTTAGCATGATTTTATTCTGATTTTGAGGATGTAATCTTCTGAAATTGTGCCTATTTTTAGCTCATATTCAATGTTGTAGAAGGAAGTTTGTCCATTTGGGGTTTGCATATGTCACTTGTCTCAATACTCCTCTTTTGGCCACTAACTTTGCATGCTATTGTTGATCTATCTATGCTTGCATTTTGGTCATCTTTGTTACTGAAATAAGCTATTTTTGGGACTGCCTTGCTACTGGTTTTGCTGCCATGTCCTATTTTTGCATGATTAGTAGGGCTATAGGCCATTTTGGGTGCATATTTCACACTTTCGGGATGAATGCATGCTTCGGGTGTCATTTCGAATTGTTTCGGGGCTGTTTTCCCCTTTATTTAGGTGCTGAAATTCCATTGCCATGCTTGCATATCATTTCCCATGCCATTTGCATCATTTTCATCATTGCCTCGGTTTGCGTGCCAATGGGCACGCACTTCGAGGCACCTCATTCTTATCATTCCGGCAGCCTATGTGAGCATGGCTGAGGCTATCTCATGTTGGCATAAGCCCAATTTGCATTTTCATGCTTCTACATCATTGCCCCCGATTTGCGTGTCCGCGGACACGCGTTTCGAGGCAGCTCATTTTATCCGACGGCCTCCTACGTGAGTGAGCTGAGGCTCTCCCATGTTGGTGTAAGCCCATCGTTGCATTCCGTATGCCATTTCATCTTTCATCATCGCCTCGGTTTGCGCGCCTGTGGGCACGCACTTCGAGGCACTTCGGTTTTATCCGACTTTCATCTTTCATCATCGCCTCGGTTTGCGCGCCTGTGGGCTCGCGCCGAGGCGCCGGTTTATCCGATTTTCATCTTTCATCATCGCCTCGGTTTGCGGCGCGTAGGCGCACGCCGAGGCACTTCGATTTATCCGACTTTCATCTTTCATCATCGCCTCGGTTTGCGCTGTGGGCACGCGCCCGAGGCACTGCCGGTTTATCCGATTTTCATCTTTCATCATCGCCTCGGTTTGCGGCGCTGTCAGGCACGCACCGAGGCTGCCGGTTTATCCGACTTTCATCTTTCATCATCGCCTCGGTTTGCGCGCTGTGGGCACGCGCCCGAGGCACGTTTATCCGATTTTCATCTTTCATCATCGCCTCGGTTTGCGCGCTGTGGGCACGCGCGCCGAGGCACCGGTTTTATCCGACTTTCATCTTTCATCATCGCCTCGGTTTGCGGCGCTGTGGGCACGCGCCGAGGCACTTCGATTTTCATCTTTCATCATCGCCTCGGTTTGCGCTAGCCGCGCACGCACTTTAGGCACTTTCATCTTTCATCATCGCCTCGGTTTGCGTGCACGTAGCACGCGCCGAGGCACTTTATCGATTTTCATCTTTCATCATCGCCTCGGTTTGCGCGCGTAGGCACGCGCCGAGGCACTTCGTTTATCCGATTTTCATCTTCGGCATCGCCTCGGTTTGCGCGCAGGCACGCATTTGAGGCATCACATTTTCGTAGCATTCATGTGTATTCATCCCAATATTGAGTTATTACCGTCGCTCCTCGGCCATCATGCATCGATATGCGTGATTGGTGGCGCGAGGATCGAGACATGCATATATTTGTGAAATACACTGCTATGCCCTTTTCCTGCTCTCCGTTGCAGCAAAAATGAAGAATTATCAGCTTTCCGGAATCTGGCACGCAATTCGAGGAAGACTGCAAACAGAGGCTAATCAGGGCATCCCAGTGGATTTCTGCGCCAAGCAGCCCAGCATATACTATTCACCAGCAGCGAGGCAGTCCCTGGCTTGCACGCCAGTTTCAATTCTTTTGTAATTTATTTGTTAATTAATTAGAATTCGTATTATTTCGGACTGTATATTCTTTTATCCGGGTCTGTATTATTATTTATTCGGACCCTCTGCGCGAGGGCATAAATGTAATAAGGGTGTGTGAGTGTGATGTATGTCTTCCAACCCCCATTTCTTTCTCCCTTTTATTTACCCGCTTTGAATGGTTAGATATAGGGCATATTTCAATTAGCATACAGTATGAAAGCATGTTTGCATCATTCATCTGTTTTGCATGCACCGGGCTCGGCGCATCATGCAAACTGCATCTGTATTTCAATTCCAAATTGAATACGTGTTAGTTGTAGCATTTCATATACTATGTCTAGAATAGCCGAGCCTGCTATAGTCGCATTTTGCATGTGTTGCATTAGGCATTTCAGTATACTTAGGATCATGCATCATTTCTAATCGGTTTTCTGTTTTGGCTTGGAGTACTCGGTAAGTTTTATGCTTTAGCATCCTTGCATGCGTGTGAGTGTTGCCATGATAGCATGCTTGCCATGAGGCTATATGCTTATGTGATATAACTGCCTTGAATGCCTGTGGGTGGAGGTTGAGTTATCTGAATTGGGGCAATTCATCGATTGTTTGTTAAGCCCACTAGCGTGGCAAAATCTGTATTTTAAGCCTACCTGTGGGTAGCAAACCATCTTTCACAAACAAACATGAAATGCTTTGTTCCAATTCAGACGGCTCAGTCTATACTTGTTTGCTGCGAGCATCACATAGTAATCCTAGGCTAATAATCGGAATAAGAGCATACAATGTTTTCAAAATCAGATATCATGGTTAGTAGAGGCCGGTCTTTGGCCGGCGAGAGAATGCTCACGATGTGACCTTCCCTAATCGTACCCAAGTTCCCGAGCCAACTTTGGTGATAGCCGGACACGTGGCCTTTGGCCTTGAGTTAGGGTTTCCTAAATTTCCCATTTTAAAATATTTAGGTGGCGACTCATTATCGCAAAGCGATCCATGTTTGGCACTTCTTTCAAAATCATTTTCCTTCAAAAGCGATTTGCGGTTGGACTCTTTGGTTCGAGATTTAGAACCGCAACAAAAGTCGAGTCCGAGTATGGCGAGGTCCCCATGCGTTATTCTGATTCTGGCGACTCATTGGGAATTAGAGCACTTGACTCGCACTCTTGATATCTGGTTTTGTCTACATTTGTGTGCTTCTTAGCATTGCATTTGCTTTGGTGGGCCTACTGCACCGTGTTTGTCATCTGCTATTCCTGAGCGGTTTCTTGGGAGGCTTGTCTTGTCAAGGCATGTCCATAAGGCTTGCGATTCTGACTCTGCCCGATGTAGAACACAAACCCGGTTTCTGGGGCACCCTTTGACCATTCGACCTAGTGCATATTCGGATCCATAGTGACCATTCCAAACTAGGACGGGTTGCTTACCGCTTATAGGTTGTTTGAAGCATTGCGTGCGTAGTGAAACCCTAGTTCACGACAAAATAGGACAGGAAACCCTACCCCAACATAGGGGTGTTTTGGCTCTCACTTATACGCTATGTGCTTGTTAGAGTGTGCCTCTGAGAATGCATGTATCGGTATGAGTTTGGGCATCGAACTGCGGGCATCGATTTTGAATTTGGGAATCGAACTGCGGGCATTATCCGATGTTGGAATCGGTTATGCGGATATCGATTCGATTTATCGTAAACAGTGATCTGAGAATATTGACGATTTGAGGGCGATGTATAACCGACTTACCAAGCGTGTGTTGTTGTATACCCGATTGTGTGTGGTGTATTCAATTTAAGCCGTTATCTTTGCCCGTTTGTATACCCATTGTGTGTGGTGTATTCAATTTAAGTTATCTTTGCCGTTTATTTACGGTTATTTATTTCTTTTTCGCTTTTATTTATCCTTTTGCTAGGGCGGTTTGTAGCACAATTGCTTAGAACCGTCGATACCCCCAAAGCAATCTGGACACGAGGTCGCCGACTCAACCGATCCGAGGATCTAGTTAGCCGGACATCGATGTTCCATTCGCTACCCGGTTTTAGAAGGAGACAGAAAGCTTGATCCATCGAGCGAAGATTATTGGTACATGGTCTACTTTAGAGACAGATAGTCGGGTTGAGATTCCCTTTACGCTATAGAGACACCCTTGCGATTTTGAGATGGAACAAGAACCCAACAATAGAGGCGATGATCGCGAGATGGTAAAAGCATGAAGCAAATGCAAGATGATGCTATCCGCCAGCGGAATTTTCGGACAACAGGCTGTCATGGCCCATGATGCGAGTTGATCACCAGTTAGCAATGCCGAGCGGCGTCTGCTTCCGAACTCCTCCTCCACGGGGCCCCATTACGAACAACTACTGCTGGCGAATGCCCTCAAACCCTCAAAATGTCGGGCCGAGAATACCCTCGAATCAGCAGAACATTACGCCAAACCCCCAAACGTTCAAGAGGACACAGGTCATCCAATCTGGCTCGCCCTTCTGCCTGTTGTCCAAAAACATTACCCCTAAGCACCGGACTCTCCATTTGAGTTCGAGGTAGACGAACGACTACGAAATTGAGCAAGTTGGAGAAGCTCTTTAAGAAGTCTCAAGGCGAAAGGCCATCCCAAATATTGAAGGCGGCTATCTTGATGTGGCCGTGACTCTGCCGACAGTTTAAAATGCCCCAGATCGATCGCTTTGATGGGTGCGAGGATCCTATGGTCCACCTCCGCTGTTCTCGGACGTCTTAAGACCAATGGGCCTAACCCGGCCATAAAAGCTTTCTTTGTTGGTCGAACCTGTCGGTGTGGCATCCACTTGGTACTCAAAACTCGATGATGATGTGAAAACAAAGCTGGGATGAGATGGTGAGGCCTTCCTTGCACAATATTCATACAACACGCCGTCGAGGTCACGACTCGTGATCTCGCGTCGAGGGGCAACGAGCCTAAAGAGTCTTTTTCTGATTTCGTCACCCGGTGGAGAGCCAAGGCATCGATGATGACCTTGAGGCCAACTGATAGAGATCAAATTCGGATGATTGTGCGCAATCTCCAGCCGGCATTAATGAAGAAGATGATTTTGATCCCTTTCCCCACCTTCGCAGATCTGCATGATATGGGGATGCAGATAGAGGATGCAATGAAACAGGGTCTGTTTGACCAAGATCGGGATCAGCCCCGAAGAACATTTAATCGGAATACCAATGCAGGCCCGAGTGGCTCTGCCAATACAAGAACTTCAGAGGTCGGAATGGTCACCACCAATCCCTTTCCCAACCAAGGTCATGGCGGCCACACCTTTTTTCGATGCCTCTGGGAGGCGATAATCAAGCCCAGATACCAACCCGGGGTCAACGAACCTTCTCCCACTCTATATGCCTTTGTCTAAAGTCCTCGGGGTTCTAGTCGAGAAGGGCACTGAAACCCTTGGAACCGAGGCCTCTACGAATCCACTCCCCTTCCCATAACCCAAATATTGCCAATACCACCAAAGACATGGTCATGACACCGACCAATGTTACAATTGCGTCATGAGATTCAGGACCTCATTGACAAGAACATCATTCTACCTCCTCAAGGACCCAACGTCACAAACAACCCACTCCCCAAACACAACCAAGATCCACCAAAAAGAGTCAACCTTATCCGCACTGGGGGCGCATCTTACGATCCCAGTATCTACATAACTCCTCCCACTTACCCAAGCCGAGGTGGTCCTTCTGGCTTGACTTATGCGTGTTGGACACCTCCCCAACCCAACCTGAGCCAAAGGTGGTGACCACCGAGAATGGAACGGGGCAAGCTTCTGAGGAGGGCAGAACTGTTGAGTCTGGGGTGGAGCTATCTGAGAATTCTGCTGGCAGAGCTTATGATCCGAGTGGATATATCTTGTCGATGAGCATCTAAAATTTGAGTATGGGGTTCTTGGGAAGAGGTGAGTTATGTATGCTCAGGGGGACAAGCTTGAATCGGCGGGGATGGTTTGGTGGTGGAAGAGGACTTCGCCAACCTTCAATTCTCTGGCGAGGAATCGGGGATGCATCGATTAAGCGGTTCAAAGATGAGGAGTCGGAAGTCGTTGGGTGGTTGGATGATCGGCTGATATTGTACCATTTGTGGCGGAAGGACCGAGGATCGAGATTACATTGGGAGGCGCCCGGTCTGAAGAATTTCGCTCAGAACGAAACATTTTGAGAACCGCACAGTTGTTCTTTGGAGGAACAAGAAAGAGATGGGCCTCTGAGAGGCAGAAAAGCAAAGAACCATGAGGAAGTTGAGAGTCTTTGCGGGCACGAAGACCTATCTTTGTGAGCATGAGGAATGAAAGCACGAAAGCACAAACAAGCGAGAACAGACGGATGCACGCTAGACGCTAATGGAATGTGGTGGGAAGATGACGACTTGTATCTTGCCCACCAGACGAAGGCTGGGCGGTGTGGCCAACGATGCACGGTACCTCGAGGAGGTAGACCACATGACTAGGAGTGGGCGGTATTTCAAGCCTCCACACCTTGATCAACCCGAGGCATCAGGGAAAGATAAGGAAAGCGAAGAAGAAGCAAGCGGAAGAAGAGGCTGTACTGAAGCAGCTAAAGAAAATACAAGCAGACATCTCCATTTGGGGACTGCTTATGGCTTCGAGGGTGCACCGGCAGGCTGTCTTATCTGCCATGGACAGAGCTAAACTGTCCATTGAAACTACGCCGGAACAACTAGTTGGTTTGGTCTTCCCGGGAGGAGGTTCCCCGGCATTGACCTTCTCGGACAAGGAATTGCCGCCTGAGGGCGTGGACCATAACAGACCTCTCTACATCTCTGTAGAATGCAGGGACAAATGGATTCCGGTGGTGCTTGTTGACACCGGGTCCGCTATCAATGTTTGTCCGGCCAGAACGGCCTATGCGATTGGGTTAAAGCCTGCGGACTTCACACCGACTACTCAAGTAATCAGAGCATATGATAATACAAGCAGGGATGTCTTGGGGACAGTGAAAATCCAAACCAAGATTGGGCCTGGACAACACGAAATAGATTTTCATGTCTTGGAGGTCCCTGCATCTTTCAACATGCTTTTGGGGCGACCCTGGTTGCATCAGGTGAAGGCCGTCTCATCTACT
This sequence comes from Camellia lanceoleosa, assembly GCA_025200525.1. Classification (NCBI taxonomy): domain Eukaryota; kingdom Viridiplantae; phylum Streptophyta; class Magnoliopsida; order Ericales; family Theaceae; genus Camellia; species Camellia lanceoleosa. Next base: position 59,416,199 of record CM045762.1, read on the forward strand.
CTACATCAAATGGTGAAATACCCCTTTGGAAAGGGAGTAGCCATTGTTTTTGGGAACTCATCAATCCATCTCCCTCGAGGTATCTCGCCGATCTGGAGATTGAACACGGCATGGAGGATATGTTTATATCGGGATTTACTTTGGCTGAGGCCCGGGTGGTACAAAACATAATGGCTGTGAATGAGGGTTTGTAAGTCGGCTCAAGCCGTCTACCTCATGAACAAGCTCTGACATATCCTCGGATGGGATTGGGAAGAAGCGGCGGAAAGGTGTCGCGGCGTTGGCGAAGTGCCACATAATCCACATACCTTTGGATTAGGTTATCTGCCTACCAAAGAAGGGACGAGAAAGGGAAGGAAATGGCAGCGGGGCAAAGCAGTGGGAAGCCTTTTGATCTAATGCATAGGCCCATCTGGGGTACCACTGAGCAGACGCTTCGTCCGGGAGGAAGATTTTCCATTTCGGCTTCCCGAACCATGGTTGAACGCGGAGGAAGCGCGTGCAGGTTTCGAAATCTTCTTCGACACGCAACTATCTGGGGATAGCGTTCTTTGCGAAGCGAGCAGACCCAATAAGCGAGTTTGAGCGAGTACGCGAGAGGATCCCGAGGGCCGAATTGGAAATGGGGTAAGCGGCATGTCTCCTCTCGATCCTCCGATCGACCAGATTGCAGGGAATAACGTCGCGGTTTCCGTGATTGGAGATGAAAGCAGTGCGGGCTAACGGCTGACTATCTTGGACGATCGATCGCACCTCTCTCATTTGGCGATGCGAGGAGGATTCTTATCCAGCGATTAAAGATCGGGGTAGTGAGCCGAATTTGATTCCACCGAAGTCTTCGAGTGAATCGAGGTTCAGCTCATCGAGTCTGAGTCTGGTACTCTGGGGTGTCAACGGATGCCTGATCTTGTCGGTCGTCTTTTCCTTTTCATTTGAGTCTGTTGTAACCGAATCGGGCGATTTGGATGAACTTAATGAGAATGAGGTGAATGTGGTTTTAAGTACTTTTACGTGCCCTAATTTATTGCATTAATTCGGACTTTCAAAATTTTGATCAAAGCAGCGAGGGCGAAGTTCCTCCGGTTTCTAACGTCTAATTGAGCAAGAGCAAGAGAGGTTTGTTAAACCCTTAACGGATGAAATCATTTACGTGAATATCAGTCTTGAGGAGGACCCGCGGTGGTCGGATCGGGTCCACGTTGTCTTCGGTGGAACGCGGGCGCATAGTCGCATTATTAAAAGATTTCAAAGATGTTTTCGCGTGGTCCTACGAAGACATGCCCGAATCGATCTGAGATTATGCGACATCGGATCCCCTTGACCGAGGCCCGACCTATTAAGCGGCTTCGGAAGGATCCGCCCGGATTGGGCTCTCAAGATCAAAGAAGAGGTCACCAAGCAAATTGACGCAGGCTTCCTGCTAGTATCAGAATATCCCACTTGGTTGGCCAACATAGTGCCGGTGCCGAAGAAAGATGGCAAGATCCGGGTGTGCGTAGACTTCAGGGATTTAAACAGAGCCAGTCCGAAGGACGACTTTCCCTTGCCACACATTGATGAGCTAGTGGACTTTCTGGCGGGGCATGCCTTTGCTCTCGTTCATGGATGGCTTCTCGGGCTATAACAGTTGTGATGGCACCAGAGAAGAGAAAGATCGCATTCACCACCGTAGAACATCTGCTATCGGGTCATGCCGTTTGGGTTGAAGAATGCTGGGGCTACTTATCAACGGGCCGCGACCACAATACTACATGATATGATCCACAAAGAGGTTGAGGTGTACGTGGACGACATGATTGTCAAGTCCAAAGAAAGAGAGGGCCACTACACCGCCTTGCAAGTTTTTCAAAGGATCGAGAATTCAGGTTGCGGTTAAACCCTCAGAAATGTACGTTTGGTGTTACAGCGGGAAAAATGCTGGGGTTTCTGATTACACAAAGGGGCATCGAGGTCGACCCTTCCAAAATCAAGGCCATCTTAGAAATGCCACCACCAAAGACTGAAAAAGAGGTGCGAGGCTTTCTGGGTAAAGTGCAATTCATAAGACGGTTTATTTCAAAACTAACCTTGACTTGTGAACCACTTTTTGGTCTTCTGAAGAAAGGCAAGAAATTCCAATGGGACGGCCGGTGCCAAGCTGCGTTGGAGCAGTTAAAGAATATCTCTGAGAACCCACCCGTTTTATCACCACCAGAATCAGGGAAACCGTTGATTTTGTACCTGTCAGTGACTGAGACCACAATGGGCTGCATGCTTGCACAAGAATCAGAAGATAGGGTGGAGAAAGCCATCTACTATTTGAGCAAGAAAATGCTAGAGTATGAGACCCAGGTATCGCATTGGAAAAAGGCTTGTCTAGCTCGGTATGGGCTACCGAAGTTCGGCACTACTTGTTAGCTCACTCTGTGTCTTTGGTTTTGACTTGATCCCATCAAATATCTTTTCGAGAAACCGGTAACTACGGGTAGGCTAGCTCGTTGGTTCTTTGTTGCTCTCGAATTTGATCTTACATATGTGACGCATAAGTCGTAAAAGGCGAGGAAGCGATAGCAGAGTTCCTTGCCGACCATCCGGTTGAGGGGGATGAAGCAATTGAGTACCTATTCCCAGATGAAGCAATTCTGCATATCGGCGAGGAAAGTTGGACAATGTACTTTGACGGGGCGTCAAATCAACATGGGTATGGGATAGGGGTGTTCTTGATAGCAAGCGGTTCCGTATCCCTCGCCTTCAAACTCGGTTCAAAGTCTCGAATAATGAAGCGAATATGAAGCATGCATTCTTTGGTTTGGAAGCGACCCTAGAACTAGGGGCGAGGCAATTTGGGCGTCATCGAGATTCGAATCTTGTTGTGTCTCAAGCTAAAGGAGACTGGAAAGTAAAAGAAGAAAATATGATGATGTATCACCAAACCTTGGATTTGCTGATTCCTCGGTTTGAAAAGTTAAGTTTTACTCATCTACTAAGAGAGAACAACAAGTTCGCAGACGCTTTAGCAACTCTATCATCCATGATAGACATCCCACGTGGAGTCCGAATGCGTCCAGTCATTATCGACCAGAAATTCGCACCTGCCTATGAGTCGATTGCAGCCATAGATGAAGTTCGGGACGAACACCCCTGGTATTACGACATCTGGAACTTTTTGGAAACAGAAACGTACCCGCCAGGGGTAAATGCCAAAGACAAGAGGGCAATCAGAAGAATGTCAGTCCAGTTCATCATCTGCGGGGGTAAACTGTATAGAAGAGGTCATCTGGGAATGCATAAACTGTGTGTTGATGCTGAAGAGTCCAAGCGTCTGATGGAAGCCATCCACGGGGGTGAATGTGGTGCACATATGAATGGGGTGATGTTGGCTAGGAAGATCCTTAGGCAAGGTTATTATTGGTCCACCATGGAGGAGGATTGTATCGGTTTAAATCGGCGATGCCACAAATGTCGATTCATGCAAATCGCATGAACATTCCGCCGTCAAAAGTACAACATGACTTCGCCATGGCCTTTTTACATGCAGGGAATTGATGTGATCGGAGCCGTCACGCCGAAAGGGTCAAATGGGCATGAGTTCATCCTTGTAGCGATAGATTACTTCACAAAGTGGGTTGAGGCCCAATCTTATGCAGTGTTGAAAGCTTCACACGTTGCAAAATTCATCAGAAACAACATCATCTGTCGCTACGGAGTCTCGAATGAAATAGTTTCGGACAATGGTTCCCACTTCAAGAAGGAGGTGATTGACTTGTTGGAGAAATACAATGTGGCTTTTCATAAGTCGTCTACTTACCGGCCGCAAACCACCTGAGGAGTGGAGACCGCCAACAAGAATATCAAGCGCATATTACAGAAGATGGTGAAACCTCGAGGGTGGCGGATAAGTTGCCGTTTGCTCTATGGGGCTGAGGACTTGATCGAGAACTTCTCTTTGGGCGACTCGTACTCATTAGTCTATGGGATGGAGGCCGTTCTACCAATTGAGATCGAGGTCCCATCATTGCAGTATTGGCGAGTGCGGATAAAGCGGATTGGCGAAAAGAGTTTGAAGAACTCATGCTCTTTGATGAAAGGAGATTGAAAGCAACGTACCACGTTCGGGGTTATCAGCAGAATCGCCGGGCTTTCAACAAGAAGGTTAAGTCGAGAACTTGAAAGAAGGAGATTTGGTACTCAAAGACAACCGAGCTCCCATCCACGACCCAAGGGGCAAGTTCAGACCAATTGGATGGTCCCTACATCATCAAGTCAATCTGGTCGGTGGGCTGTGGTTACGATGGATCTAGATGGCTTGGAGTTTTCCCAACCGATCAATATGGACAAGTTGAAGAAATACTACCCTTGAGAGGCTCGCTGGGCGAAAACCGAAAAGGCGACCTAGGCAAAACTTCGAGCATAGAAAATTTGAAAATTACAAAAGCGAGCTCGCATAAGGTTGAAAACCCGCAAAGGCGGCCTTGGCAAAAGTTAGGCGCAAAGGAGAGCAAAAACACTCGGCGAACCTAACCTGAACTCGTAAGACTTGATTCCCATCTTTGGGATACGTGGCGACTTCATCTTGAAGTTGGTCACAATCTTTTCCCGATCAACTTTGTCCATTTTGACCATCTCGGTCATCTTTATTCATCGGCATCTATTGTGATCTCGATGCAGTGCTATGCAAACTAGGGGCAATTTTCCGTTGCAATGGAGTGTTAGATGTCATCGAGACTAGGGCAACTTTCCGTTGCTATTGAATGGTGAGGCCCTTTTTCAGACTAGGGCAACTTTCCGGTTGCTAGGATTGAGGTTGTGTATCTCAAGGTGATTTCAGCGTGTCGATTCGATCCATATCGAAAATAGTTTTGAAAAGTTTTCATAAAAGTTGACTTTGTTCAAATTAATCTTTTCACAACTAAGACCATTTTGGACCAAAAGCGGAGGATTTTCGATTACCACAACCTTCAATTTCATTAATTTCAAAGCGAGTTCTTTTGCTCTTGCATACAATTGAAGTTGTTTTTCATTACACTCGCTAGAAAACTTTGAAAGTACTAATAAAGCAATAAATCTGGGCATAGTCTAGTCGGTGTCCTGCGCTCCCCGAGCTAGTCAAAGCTTCAGATGCCAACTTAGGCCCGGCTTGTATGACCGAACAAGCGCGAGTCTGGAATGGGAGATAAAATATCTGATGAGTCAAGCCGTCGACGGATCGGTATCACGGAACTTCTTTGTAACTCATATTTGAAAAGATTAAGCGAGGGGGCGCCATGCAATACGATCTGGCGACAAGTTGCGCATCCATTGAACCACCGGCTCTCATCGGGAGCATTAACTAAGCGTTGCGAAAGAAGTAACCAGCGAAATTTGAATAGGCGAGCAAGAGTCCACAACTTGCAACTTCTCCATCAACTATATCTGGGGAGGGATGAAAAATGAGAGAATAAAGAATAGAGAGATGTGCGACGAGAGAAAAGTAAGATAAGGGTTTTGCGAGAAAAGTCGAGCCCGAGGGTCGAGTGATGTAAGCAAATACAAGTGAGCTTGGGTGGGAAACATTACCTATAGCAGTGTGGACTCCTGCCGTCGATTGTCTCCGGCGAGAAGGCATCCAGGCCTATCAATTTTGGATACACTCCATTATCCAGATAGTCCATCCGAAGTACATCGTGTTATATTTTTGCTTATCGAGTTGTCGTCTTTGCTTATTGAGTTGTAAGTTTTGTCGAGCTGTCGCATTTTGCGTTTTGAGTTGTTACCTTTTGATTACACATTTTGTTAAGTCTTGTCTATTGAGTCGTTAACATTATTGTACTTTGTTTATCGAGTTGTAAACTCGCTAAGATTCTGTTTTATTTCTTAGTGAGTCGTTTTGTTTTGCTTTGTTGCGTCGGTTCCCTACCTAACTCGGTAAATACATGAGGCGCATTTCCATTCAATTCCATTTTGTGCAAAATAATGCGATGCGATGCTGAGAATTTCAAATACAACATCTTTTCAAAAACTGTTTCATTTCATCATGTCTTACAAAAATAAAGGTACAAGTTTTACAGAAAATAAAACTGCCTAACAAATGTGCAAAGTGCTACAAACTACTAGCTAAAAGGTAGAATAAAGCAGGAAATAACATCAGTGCCCTCGGGAGCGAGAAGGGGGAGGCCCCCTCATCCTTTTCTGCGGGATAATCTCTACATCATCATCACCATCTGGATCGGAGCTGTCATCCTCCGGATCCCCCTCAGGCTCGTCTCCGCTCTCGGAACCAAGACCAGGGCCTCCCTCTCCAGGAGACGCCGCTGACACATGATCTGCGATCTCCTCCTCGTCATCCTCGACGATGGGTGCCCTGCGTCTGCGAGACGACCCTCCTTGACTCCTCGATGAGACTGGATGGCCCAGCTCCTCGATCCACAGCCTCGGGTAGGTCTAGCACCTCGACCTCTGAGAGGGCCCGGTGCTGGCAGTGAGGAAGCATATCTGGGAGGCATCTGAAGATGCAAAGTGCAATACATCAGTTCAAGCATAAGCGGGGTAAATCACGAGAATGTGAAAAGGGTGTGTCGGATGTGCTCTACACAGTCTATCAGTATAGCAGAAGGTCTAAAACCGGAGTATCATCAGAAACATGCTAGTACAGGGAAAATGGACAGTACCTCCACACCCACGATGCTCATCTGCGTCTCCCTCCGTAAGATCATGCCCTCGAATGAGGCCAGCATCCCGAGCAGCTCGTCCGTATATTCAACAGGAGGCTGCAAATACAGATGCAAAATTATCGATGTGGAATCAATGTTCAAATATCATTGATAAATCAAAATTTGAAAAAACATACCGGGCGAGTCGGGGTCTCTAACATATCTGTGATCGAGCGAGGAGGCTCTATCGGAATCGTAAGGCGTCCCAAATCGCCGGTTAAATTAACTCGGTCGGCATGTCTCGCCACCTGGATGATCAAGAGGCGGAGGGATTGGAGGGATCGAGCGCCCCACTCGGATCTGCCGCCACCGCTAGAAGAAGGGATATCGTAGCATGGGCGCGACTTCGAAGACGGCGCACCGATGAGGTCGTCTGGGAGCCGCACTCCCGTCAGCGGGGCATCAAATATATGCGGCGGCGGTAGGTGGCGTAGTTCCATCGAGATGATGCAACAAAGCATCAACGCCTGCATATCTTGCTCGACCTCCTCGAGGGGATAATCTATCGTGATCGCATGGTGTGCGGAGGCACGGAGAGTGTCGAGAATCGCCCCATATCGGCAATTGGCGTTCCCGAGAACCAAACCACCGCTGGTCCCTCGGCGGGAATCTATATCTTGACAACAACTCGGCGCTCCGAGTCTGAGTCTCGAGCTCGTCACCGAAATCGCCCAAAAGGCCGGTGATCTGTGGATAACCGATATACAAATCGGTCAATCGGATATCTGAGCGGATCAAAGATAAAAATGAAAGGCGAGAGTTCAAGCAATACCTCTGTCGCACGAAACGGTATCAAAGTACCGTCGCAGAGAGGAGAGGGTCTCTCGAGGCCTCGCCACATGCTCGCCCTCAAACATCAAAGAAAATGGAGTCATAGGAGGTCCCACCACCTCCATCTCTGGGGGCAATGTGGGGAAGTACACATACACCCACAGTGAGAAAGGCAATGCAGTGTGAGTACAAAGTGCTAAAGCGAGAATCTGAGAATGCAAAGTCGCCGTGTGTGTGCGTGAACAAGTAATGAGGAGCAAAATGAAAATCAAGAGGACGGAATGTACCTCCGGGCTCTCCAATAGCCGCCAAGTAAGTCCCCTCGTGTAAGGCATTGCGCTCATGTAGCGATAAAGGGTAGCCGGGCCGCGCTTCAATCATCTTGGCTCACTGTGATAGGTCCACTAGGCGCCGATAAGTACAACCCTACCATGTTCCTCTATCGGCGAACAAGGTGGTACCGAGGAGGTACATAAAAACCACAGGCGTCTTGCTCGCCTCCTCGAGAGTCTCAGGCTCCATCTGTGGCCGCCGGAAATAGGAAGCAAACCAGGAGTATCGGACTCTCCCCGAACCTCTGTCTACAGGCGGGTGTGTCCCCAACAAATGCATCCAGGCAGCCTGCCACTCACCCATATCCTCGTCATAGGGAATGGGCCTACCGCCTAAGTCTAGGCCGGTGAGCATAGCGAAATCCAGTGGGGTCATGGTCATGTCCCCCGTCGCAGAAAAATGGAAGGAATTGGTAGTGTCCCACCACCTCTCTGCTAAAGCTGCAAATAGGGTCCTACTAATGAGGCTTGAGATAACCCTCTGCAGAATGGCCCAAATCTGCAAGATCGACCAATCCGGGACGACTTAGGAGCTCAAAATACCATTCCCTTGCGTGGCCGGGCCATATCCTCGCCTTTGTCAGAAACGAACTGCATTTAGAATCAATGCATGGATCGACAAATGAAGTGAAAATGAGTGTGCAAATAAAAGCGAAAATGAGTGTGCAAATGAAGTGAAAAGCAATGCGTGTTGATAAATTTGGTATTTGGGCTGCGTGTTCAAAGTTTCAGTACATCTGAGTTTGGGACTGTGTGTTCTACTCAACATCAGTGGGTTGTGTGTTCGCTTCAAATTGGGACTGTGTGTTCTACTCAACATCGATTGGGTACGTGTGTTCGCTTCAAATTGGGATGTGTGTTCTACTCAACATCGATTGGGTGTGTGTCGCTTCAAATTGGGACCGTGTGTTCTACTCAACATCGATTGGGTGTGTGTTCGCTTCAAATTGGGAGTGTGTTCTACTCAACATCGATTAAGTGTGTGTTCGCTTCAAGTTTGGGATGCGTGTTCTACTCAACATCGATTAATTGTGTGTTCGCTTCAAATTGGGATGTGTGTTCTACTCAACATCGATTAAATTGTGTGTTCGCTTCAAATTGGGACCGTGTGTTCTACTCAACATCAGTGGGCTGTGTGTTCGCTTCAAATTGGGACCGTGTGTTCTACTCAACATCAGTGGGCTGTGTGTTCGCTTCAAGTTTGGGACTGCGTGTTCTACTCAACATCAGTGAACTGTGTGTTCGCTTCAAGTTTGGGACTGTGTGTTCTACTCAACATCGATTAATTTGTGTGTTCACTTCAAATGGAATTTGGGTGTTCTACTCAACGTGTGTTCACTTGTTCACTTCAAGTCTGGGCTGTGTGTTCGGTGCTTCAAGTTTAGGGCTGTGTGTTCAATTTCTAACTAAGGTGCACTGTGCGTTCACAATTATTCAATGCGCCAAGTGTTCATGAAATTCAAGTGGCTAAGTCACATGCTCAAAATACAAGTACTGTGTCATAAGCTAAAGCGTGTGTGTCTAAGCATGGCAAAGGTCTGAGAATGCACGAAGATCACGGATAATAAAATACCTCTGCATCATAGGACAGGTGCTGCTTCGGCTCTCGTAAGAGAAGATCCCCGGGTGCTCGATCGTTAAAATCGGTAAAATGACTGAAAGTGGCTTGCTTAAGCCTATGAGCCGCCGGAGTATATCGTCCGGGAAAGAAAGGCGAACCCGTGAATACCATAAAGTCGAAATCATCTCGACCAGGAAAACCTCCGTCGTGAGGAAAATGACCTGCCATTGCGAGAAATCTGCAAAGAGGAGCAAAAATGAGCAAAAAGGGCCAAAATTGGAAAAAGTCAACAAAAGTCAACTCTCGGGAAATGTAAAAGTCAACAAAAGTCAACCCCCGGGAAAATTTTCCAAATATCGAAACAAACTTACCTCAAGTGGTGAAAATGAGGAGAGAAGCCCCAAAAGTCGAAATTTAGTCGCTTCAAAGTGCTTAAATCTGAAAGATTTCGCAAAAACAACTTGCGTGGGAGGCCGGGGGACGCGTATAAAATGCAGATCTGAGAGAGAAAGTGGCCTAGAGAGCAAGAGGAAGAAGTTTTGCAACTTTGGGTGTGATTTCGGATGGAATGGAGGTGCATATATATAGAAAATGCAAAAATGACCAAAATGCCCCCACTTTTGGGCGTTGGTGGCACCACCTAACACAACTCGGCCATCTCCTTTTCCCCGGCCGATGGCCTCTCCTAGGAAATGGGCTGGCCGACCATCTTCCCCTCCCCTACCTCTCTGCAAATTTTGAGGAAAATTGGAGCTCCCGGGACCCGAAAAAGTTGAAGAAAAGTACACTTTCTGGCGCGAATTGCTCCGCTGAAACTTTAGCTGCAATTATTGACATGTGTCTCGTCCTTATTCATCAAAATCAGAGTGTATCCTTTTTAAACATGTTGTGACCTCTCCGGGAGGTGAATCAGAGGCATGATCGAGTTCTTGCGTCGCCAAATCGCATTTTGACTTGTTGTTGCGCAACAAACCGGGCGCCCTCACTTATGTTCGTTTTGCATTATTTGGCTCATAAGTTGCATTCTCATCATTGTTTTGCATTGTCATGCGTGTTTCCTTGATGTACCATACTTCTATGCTTGAACATGCATTGTCACGCGTTGTTTTCTCGCATTGTGGTGCGTCCTTTCACCGACACTGTGTGTGTCAAACTTTTCGAATCGTTGGAATCGCATTGAATATATGTTGTTAGCATATTGTTCTTGTTGGATTTCTCTCTCTTGCAGGCACGATATTGTATGTACGGTTCATTTGAAGCTGGTGCGACCAGACGAATCAGCGGTATCGTATCTTCTCCGTGTGAGGCGGCGAGGATTGAATAATTCTCCGCATTCCTAAGCGCATGAAATGTAGTTGTTTGCTTTGCATTCTTGCTTAGACATTGCATCTATTTGTCAATACACCTTCATTCGACTTCTTTGCATTTGCATGATCATCGGCCAGCGCCTATCGCTTTGCATTTTGCCCCTGCCTGCGGGCACATATCTCTGTTTATCTCGTATGTTTGTCTAAGTCATCGGCCTTATCAAAAATGGGTCGTCTCTGGGCTTTGACATTCACTCCGGTCACTTCTTGACTTAGAAGTTACGTCAAGAGAGGGCAGCTGTAGACACCCCATTTTTGACCGACCTTAAGACTCGAGCGTCACCGGTTGAGCGCTCGGTGATATTGCATCTTGTGCTTGTTGAAGTCGAGTCACGCGACGCGTGCCTGCCTCCGGTTCGAACCATCTTCTCTACCTTGTCTCGGTTTGCGAACGGGCTCGGTTTTCTCTATTTTCTCTCTGAGGAAGGAGTGGTCCGTAGACTATCTCCGGTGGCCGTGAAACCGTTCGTGGCCGAGGCCATTTTGCCCATTCGGAGCCAGTTCTCCGGTTTTTGGCATGTGCCTCTGTTTTAGTGTTAGAGGGACACTGGGGCCTGATGCCCACTTAGCGGCCGAACACCACTTAGGTGCGGCGACCCATTTCGGGACCCCAAACCGGCGGTTTTGGTCGACATTCATTGCATCGGCCTTCTCCGGTTTTGGCGGAGACCTCTTTAATATTTCGAGGAACCACAGGGCCCCGATGCCCGCCGTGGCCGTATGCCACTTCGGTGCTCATAAGCGGTTTTCGGGACCCCAAAGCGGTTTTGGTCCCGAGCATTCATTTCGCATCCATCTTCTCCGGTTTTTGGCGGTACCTCTGTTTTGTCATTCGAGAGGACACGGGGTCATGAATACCCACTTATTTGCCGAACACCACTTCCGGCACCATGACCCATTTTGGGTCCCGATTTGCTCGGTTTTGGCCGACGTTCATTTCTCATTAGTTTTTGTTCAAACTTGGCGGTACCTCTGTTTCAACATCGGGAAGATCCTTTGGGGGTGGGAGGCCAGCAATTATCCCAGATAACGGTTTCGCTCCTCCGGGCCCGTTTTTCTCACCGGGCCAATGTTGAACACCTTGGGGTATTTTCTTCCAACCAAAGTTACATATCTATGATCGGGACACACAGGAGGACCCTACCAACTCTTGGTCGGCGAAGCTGTGAGTTTCATTTTTGGGCCTCTCCTTCAAGCTCTATGTTGTGGCTCTGGTTCGGTGTTGCCAAATTCGACCTTGGAACCTTGTCCTACACATATGGGAGGACACTTTGGTATGGTGGTCGGCGAAATTGTGCCTTTCATTTTTGGGCCTCTCCTTCAAGCTCTATGTTGTGGCTCCTGGTTCAGTGTTGCCAAATTCCGACCCCGGGGCCTTATTCTACACACATGGGAGGACACTTGTGTATGGTGGTCGGCCAGAAATTTTGAAGTTGGGTTTTTTGAGGTGGGTGGCCGGCTGTGGGAGATGGGTGGCCGGCCATGGTAAATGGTGGCCAAGCCACCTTGAGCAAAATACCCTGGCCAGATTCTTGCTTTACAGCCTGTCCCAGCTGTCCGGATATCTTCCAACATATCCCGGGGCATCCGGGGGATATTTCGGGAGGGAAAGATTGGGTGCTTTCCCTCCCCTTTTACACCCCACTTCTTGCCTATTTGAAGGCCCCTCCCCCTCCTTCTTCAAGGTTGGAAAAAATCTCTTCAAGAACACTAAGGCAAAAACCCTAATCTCCATAGCCAAAAAGCTCCAAAAAGCTTCAAGTTCTTGCTTGATTCCTTCATCAACCCTAAGCCTCACCATTCCAACTTCGATCCCAGCAGCAAGGAAGTGAATTTCAGAGGTTGAGAAGCCACAAATCCAAGCCAAGAAGCAAAGAAAGACAAGTCTTCAAGGGTAAGTATTCAAAACCAACTTTTAGGGCATTTTCTTGATCCTTTTCTATACTTTAATTGGTTGAGAATTGGGGCCCCGACCCCTACTGATTTTGTGCTTAAAATGATCCCCTCTACAACTTTGTAGAAGGGCTCAACCTCATTTGGTGTTTGTATACACTAGTTCCTTCAATATTCTTCAAGTTGGTAACATTTTTGCATGCTAAAATTGACCTATTTGTGTTGGTTTTTGGGGCTCCGACCCCTAGTGGTTTTGTGTTTATTTTGAGCCCCTCTACAACATTGTAGAAGGGCTCAACCTCATTTGGCCATTCCATATACCACCTCTCTTGGAAATTCACTTTAGGCCCTAATTCTTGCATGCTTTGTTAGGCTTACTTGGCTCCGGATTTCAGCCTTCATCAGGCTTAGAAATAGCCTTGTTTTTGTCTCCTTTCCATGTTATGTTGAGGGCCTTAAGCCAGTTGGTGTATATTTTTGGTACTTCCTTTGAAATCCATCAAATTTACCGTATTCTTGCATGTTTTGTAGCCTCTTGTGCTTTTGGTTTTGGCCTTTGGTCATAACTGAAAGGGGCCTTATTTTGACCCCCTTTACATGTTTCATGAAGAGAATTTTGTCATTTGGTGCTTGCTTTGCATGACTCTTGTTATAGCCTCTTTTGAGCTCCATTTTTGCATGGAATTGTTAGCATGATTTTATTCTGATTTTGAGGATGTAATCTTCTGAAATTGTGCCTATTTTTAGCTCATATTCAATGTTGTAGAAGGAAGTTTGTCCATTTGGGGTTTGCATATGTCACTTGTCTCAATACTCCTCTTTTGGCCACTAACTTTGCATGCTATTGTTGATCTATCTATGCTTGCATTTTGGTCATCTTTGTTACTGAAATAAGCTATTTTTGGGACTGCCTTGCTACTGGTTTTTCTGCCATGTGCTATTTTTGCATGATTAGTAGGGCTATAGGCCATTTTGGGTGCATATTTCACACTTTCGGGATGAATGCATGCTTCGGGTGTCATTTCGAATTGTTTCGGGGCTGTTTTCCCCTTTATTTAGGTGCTGAAATTCCATTGCCATGCTTGCATATCATTTCCCATGCCATTTGCATCATTTTTGCATTGCCTCGGTTTGCGTGCCAATGGGCACGCACTTGGCACCCCATTCTTATCATTCCTGGCCTATGTGAGCATGGTGAGGCTATCTCATGTTGGCATAAGCCCAATTTGCATTTTCATGCTTCTACATCATTGCCCGATTTGCGTGTCCGCGGACACGCGTTTAGGCACTTCATTTTATCCGGCCTCCTCGTGAGTGGTGAGGCTCTCCCATGTTGGTGTAAGCCCATCGTTGCATTCCGTATGCCATTTCATCTTTCATCATCGCCTCGGTTTGCGGCGCTGTGGGCACGCACTTCGCCGGTTTATCCGACTTTCATCTTTCATCATCGCCTCGGTTTGCGGCGCTGTGGGCACGCGCGAGGCACTTCGTTTTATCCGATTTTCATCTTTCATCATCGCCTCGGTTTGCGGCGCTGTGGGCACGTGCCGAGGCACCGGTTTTATCCGACTTTCATCTTTCATCATCGCCTCGGTTTGCGCGCTGTGGCACGCGCTTCGCACTTGCCTTTTATCCGATTTTCATCTTTCATCATCGCCTTGGTTTGCGCGCTGTCAGGCACGCGCCGAGGCACTTCGGTTTTATCCGATTTTCATCTTTCATCATCGCCTCGGTTTTGCGCGCTGTGAGGCACGCGCTTCGAGGCACTTCATTATCCGACTTTCATCTTTCATCGCCGCCTCGGTTTGCGTGCTGTAGGCACGCACTTCGAGGCATTTCGTTATCCGACTTTCATCTTTCATCATCGCCTCGGTTTGCGCGTGGGCCGCGCGACTTCGAGGCACTTCGTTTATCCGATTTTCATCTTCGGATCGCCTCGATTTGCGCGCGCTGTGGCACGCATTTCGAGGCATCACATTTTCGAAGCATTCATGTGGATTCATCCCAATATTGAGTTGTTACCGTCGCTCCTCGGCCATCATGCATCGATATGCGTGATTGGTGGGGCGAGGATCGTGACATGCATATATTTGTGAAATACACCGCTATGCCCTTTTCCTGCTCTCCCTTGCAGCAAAAATGAAGAATTATCGACTTTCCGAATCGGCACGCAATTAGGAAGGCGCCAACAGAGGCTAATCGGGGCATCGGTGGATTTAGCGCCAAGCACCAAAGATATACTATTCACCGTGAATGGCGGGTCCACGGCTTGCACGCCAGTTTCAATTCTTTTGTAATTTATTTGTTAATTAATTAGAATTCGTATTATTTCGGACTGTATATTCTTTTATCCGGGTCTGTATTATTATTTATTCGGACCCTCTGCGCGAGGGCATAAATGTAATAAGGGTGTGTGAGTGTGATGTATGTCTTCCAACCCCACGTCTTTCTCCCTTTCATTTACCCGCTTTTGATGGTTAGATTAGGGACATGTTTCAATTAGCATACTGATGTAAGCATGTTTGCATCATTCATCTGCTTTTGCATGCACTGCTCAAGCATCATGCAAACTGCATCTGTATTTCAATTCCAAATTGAATACGTGTTAGTTGTAGCATTTCATATACTATGTCTAGAATAGCCGAGCCTGCTATAGTCGCATTTTGCATGTGTTGCATTAGGCATTTCAGTATACTTAGGATCATGCATCATTTCTAATCGGTTTTCTGTTTTGGCTTGGAGTACTCGGTAAGTTTTATGCTTTAGCATCCTTGCATGCGTGTGAGTGTTGCCATGATAGCATGCTTGCCATGAGGCTATATGCTTATGTGATATAACTGCCTTGAATGCCTGTGGGTGGAGGTTGAGTTATCTGAATTGGGGCAATTCATCGATTGTTTGTTAAGCCCACTAGACTGTGGCAAAATCTGTATTTTAAGCCTACCTGTGGGTAGCAAACCATCTTTCACAAACAAACATGAAATGCTTTGTTCCAATTCAGACGGCTCAGTCTATACTTGTTTGCTGCGAGCATCACATAGTAATCCTAGGCTAATAATCGGAATAAGAGCATACAATGTTTTCAAAATCAGATATCATGGTTAGTAGAGGCCGGTCTTTGACCGGGCGAGAGGGGGTGCTCACGATGTGACCTTCCCTAATCGTACCCAAGTTCCCGAGCCAACTTTGGTGATGACGGACACGTGGCCTTTGGCACTGAGTTAGGGTTTCCTAAATTTCCCATTTTAAAATATTTAGGTGGCGACTCTGTTATCTGGCAAAGCAGTCCATGTTTGGCACTTCTTTCAAAAATCTGTTTTCCTTCAAAACGATTTGCCGGATTTGGACTCTTTGGTTCGAGATTTAGAACCGCAACAAAGTCGAGTCCGAGCTGTAGCGAGGTCCCCCGCGGGCGTTGTTACATAGAGCAATAGCTCGTTCCCAGTATACAGTGCCATTGAGTTCAAGTATAAGCCGACATGAAAGTTAGGATCAGACTTACCATCGTATATCTGGAATCTCGACATGTGGAACCTTTTCGGGGCCTCAAACTTGTCCAATTCTACCGAAAATGGTGTTCTTGGCTTGACCAGAGATGTTACCTTGGAATTTTGTCATTTCCTCTGGAGGTAATCCCTCAAATCCTCCTTGGTCCGTCCAAGAGCCCGGCTGTCAATAGATTTCAGCCTTTTTGGTGTGTTACTCCCGGTGTCGTTATAAGTCCCTTTGGACCTCCCTCTATTCATCGTGTCAAAGCAAAGCTCCTTTCCTTAAACATGCCGATGTTCTTTGGCATGGGTTTCTTTGGCACGATGTGTCCTCTGAGACTCTCCTCTCAGTGATTCCCCCCATCCGATCTCCCGTGAAGGCTAATGAGAATGCTCCATCGCTCTGTCATGCTGGGGGACTGCGGGGATTGCTTTCCACCCCCGTTTCTGGGCATTGTTCTTGGCCACTGGAATCGGCGTGTCCTCCAATGGGAACGGTGGTTGCATGACGTTTTTTTGCGTCATGAAATTGACAACCAATTGCAGGTCTACCAATTTGTTTGCCATCCCCTTAATCTCGTCGTCCCTCCATAGGCATCTATCCTTCTATACCTAAAGGTCACTTTTGTTGTAATACCCGCCCTGACATGCTTTCTCCGGTACGTCTCCCACTTGGCCGACGTCTTTTTCTTCTGGATTCTTATCCCGAGGTTCTTCATTGCAGTTGTCCTCCTCTACATTAGGATCGGCGTTTTTACCACTCTTGCTAAGGATGTCGCCCCCAACTCTCTCTTTCTGCCTGTCGTTGGCCATCTATTCTCCTTACGATTTCCACAAATGGCGCCAAATTGTGTGTATTGATTTCTGACCACACTGCTAAACAGGTACTCAGCTGGAGAATACTAGCAAAATAGATTGCGCCCAAACAACCTATCACAGAAAGATAAGACTCTTGGGGCACTCCGATGATCAAGTCAGTACTCAATTATCTCTCAAAGATAGCCAACAATGCTTAACTCACTAGCCAGAATACACAAAGCGTACCTTAGACCCATGAGGGTGCCTTACTTTTATAGCCAGCACTAACATGATCCCTGTAGAAGCCTAGCTTCCCTTGGACTTTGGCTTAATGCTCATCCTGAACTCTCAAATAGACAAAGATAAACTCCCTAAGAGCTTCATCTTCATCTAGACTGAGGTCCTCCCCCATTATAGAACTCTTGTCCCTTATCCGTTCATCTCGGATTCCGGTATCTTTGCAGATAACCTCAGTCTAGCTGAGATCACCTCAGTGCCATGATCAGGACACGTGGCACCTCGACTGGCACTTCAGTGTCGCCTTGGCCACGTGTTGCCATTCGCAAAATATGCCCCCACAAAATCAAATACTACCCTAAGTCTAAAACTAATTGAGTCAAAAATTCACAATTTGTTCTATATTTTTCTTTCAGCAATTGCATATAGTTTCATTAGAATTGATTGGCTACCAAGTTTAAAAATATGTGAGTTGCAAGATTTGATTAATGGTATTGATCCATGAAGACAAATATTATGATATCTTTGTTTACAAAATCGAGATTAGTACTAACTCAATCATACATTAACCCAAGAGGGCTAAAATCAACTACTCTTTAGAGAATACTCAATAACACAAATACTTAAATATTTGTTTTAAATTTATGTTTTGTGCTTTTTTAGATGAAATTTTTTTATCAAATATAGATTTTTTAAAATTAGGGGTCTAATTGATATTTGAGAATAATTTAAGTGGTAAAATGAAATTTAAGATAAAGTTTCATGCCATATTAACAAATTTTGTATGATTAAGACAACAACTATAATCGCAGGGTCAAGTTTATCAAAAATGGAATAATTTAGATGTAAAATTAATATAATTAAGAAAAACAAAAGTTAAATTAATTTTGAGTAAATTACAAATATGCTCTTTAGGTCTGTTTAAAATATTAATTATCCCTATAATTTTAAAAATTACATCATGCGTCATTAAAATATATAATTGCATAGCAAATAATATATTTCATTAATTAATTATTAAGTGAATTAATACTTTTTAATTATGTCAACAATATATTTTAATTAATATTTGTTTAATTTCATTTTTTCTCAAGGGAATAATTAGAAAATTTTAAGGGAAACACGTACACACTTTATATGCACCTTATAACTAAAAAAGAAAATAGTATAATTTTATATGTTTTAAGTCATAACTAAAAAAATGGTCATAATTATAACTAAAATAATGTCATAACTAAAGAAAAAAAAAATACCATAACTACAGGTGTATTTTATGGTCTATCCAGATTAAGGCAAGTCTGTTGCTATCGTTGTTAGAGTATTTCTAAGTGACTCTTTAAATTAATTTTGTTAGCTATTATAGCTAGTGTTATCATATTTTGGTCACTCAAGTTGGCTAGCTATTACAATAGTTATTTTAACAAAAAATTTCAAGACTAGCTATATTTGAAGAGTCTCGTGAGACTAGTAAAATATATACTAGTTGTGGAGGAGTATTTTGTGAATAACAGCACGTGACTAAGGTGACGTTGAAGTGTCACCCGAGGTGCCACGTGGCCTAGTTATGCTGTCGAGATTATTTCAGCTAGGCCGAGGTTATCTGCGGAGATGCCGGACTCCGAGATAAGCAGATAAGCGACAAGAGTCCTAGAACAAAGGAGGATCTCAGTCTGGATAAAGATAAGGCTTAAGAAGAGTTTATCTCTATCTAGATGAGGGTCTAGGATGAGCATTGAACTTGAGTCCATTGAAGTGAGGCTTCTAAAGGGATCAAGTCACTACTGGTTATAAAAGCAAGACACCTTCGTGGGTCTGAGGTAAGTTCTTTCTTGTGAGTATAAGTACTATTTGCTATTTGTGAGAGATATAATTTACTGACTTGATCGTCGAAGTGTCCCCGGGTCGACGAACCACCGTCGAATTCTCATCTTCTTGTTACAGGTTGTAGGGCTTAATCTATTCTGCCGGTGCTCTCCAGTTCAGTTGCCCGTTTGGTTATGTGGTCGGAAATCAACACCCATAATTTGGCGTCGTTTATGGGAACATAAGAAGAATAGATGGCCAACAACTGGCAGGAAGAAAAGATTAGGGATGACATCCACAGTGAGAGTGGTGAGCATGTAAATCCTAGCGTCAAGGAGGAAAACCGTAATAAATGAGTACAGGATCCGAATCCTAGGAAGAATGATGTCGGCAAAGAGGGTAACGCCCCAAAGAAAGGTGGCCGAGATAAGTTTTACAATGAAAGCAACCTCCAGGTATGGAAGGATAGATGCCTGAGGAGGGACGGCGAGATGAAAGGAATGGCAAACAAGTTGGTAGACCTACAGTCGGTTGTCAACTTCATGATACAAAACAACGTAATGCAACCACCATTCCCGTTGCAGGACACGCCGGTACCAACAGCCAAGACTGATGACCAGAAAGGAGGGCAGAAAACAATCCCAGTAGTCCCGCAGCATGGCAAAGTAAAGGAACATTCACATCAGCCGTCACGGGAAGTCGAGCGAACAGAGTTAGTGAGAAGTGAGTCGCAGAAGACACCACACACCAAGGGGTCCTATGTCAAAGAACCTCGGCATATCCAGGGGAAGGGTCTTTGTTTTGATGCAGTGGATGAGGAGAAGTTCAAACAGACACATATTTAAACCGGGAGCAATGCGCCAACCAGACTAAAATCTGTTGACAGCCGAGCTCCTACCAGAATGAAAGAGGATCTAAGGGACTACCTCTAGAGAAAGTGAATGAATGCCGGGATCACCTCTTCTGTAAGGCCGAGGATGCCATTCTTGGTGGAATTGGATATGTTTGAGGCCCCAAAGAGATTCTACATGCTGAGGTTCCAGATACATGACGATAAATCATATCCAAACTTCATATCGGCTTGTATTTAAATTGAATGGCTTTGTAGAGCGGGAATGAGCAGTTGTTGTGCAAGGTATTCCCCTCATCCTTTGGGGAGATAGCATCTGATTGGTTCCATAAGTTGCCGAAAGGAACTGTGAAGAGTTGGGAAGCCCTGGCTGAGATGTTTGTGGCCAAGTTTGTTACAAACAAGTTGCAGCCACTAAGGGTAGACTCCCTGCTGGCTTTGAACATTAGCGATAGTGAAAGCCTCAAGGCTTATGCTAAGAGATATTACGAGGTGTTCAACTGAATTCCTGCTTGTAACTAGGACCTGACGGTCGTATCTTTTAAGAACGGCCTGGATGATGAATGTTCGCTTCGGAAATCACTGGCCAAAACCCTACCAAAAAGTATGGAGGAGCTCATGGCACGGATTGAGAAGTATGCCAGAGCAGAAGAGGACATGCAAGGAACGAAGACACCAAAGCAAGAGAAGAGAAACAGTTCGCCATAGTGAGGCTAAGGTAATTTCAGTATAAACAGGTAGAAGACAGGGTTGAGGGCTGAACAGGCAATCACCACTATATTCAAGATCCCGATCTACAAAGTTCTGGAAAGGATTAGGAACCAACTGTATTATAGAGTGTCGAAGAAGATCCCTAGCGAGTTTATAGGAAGGAGCATTAGGAAGCACTGTGCTTATCATAATGAGGATGGGCACTTGACTCAAGGGTGCAGGGCTCTAAAGATGCACTTGGAGAATCTGGTCAGACAGGGTCACCTGAGAGACCTAATAGATAAGGCTAGGATAAGGGAAGAGCATGCAAGGCTTCCCCAAGCATCGGCAGCATTGCCTCCACCACCGCCACCGCAGCAAGCAAATGGACCTCGAGTAATTAATGTAATTCACTCAAAGGTCAATGAGAACGAAGTGCGAGGGAAACCCAAAGAGTAAGGCACTTGCAGCATGTATATCAAGTCTAGCAAAAAAATGCAAGACAAGTGAATACAAGGAACTAATAGTTTCTTTTATTGAGGCGGACCTAGATATGGTGCAGCATCCACATAATGATGCCCTGGTGATAACCTTGAAAATTGGGAAATACCAGGTAAGACACATATTGATTAGCCAAGGCAACTCTTGTGACATTATGTATGCTAGATGTTATAAGGAGCTTGGCCTTCACCTAGACGATTTAGAACAATTCGACAGCCCGATGGTTGGATTTAACCAAACGCCGACATGGCCTTTCGGAGCCATGAATTTGCAGGTGTAGGCATGAACCAAGAAGGTAAGCACGGAGTTTATAGTAATTAATACCCCTTCCCCTTACAATATTATTTTGGGAAGACCGTGGTTGCACGCAATAAGGGCTGTTCCCTCAACATTGCACCAACTGTTGTGATTCTCGGCCGAACAGGGGATTAAGGAGGTCAAAGGGGATCAGGTGCAAGCAAAAAATTGCTCCATAGCAGCAATAAAGTCCACCTGCAACATACAAGAAGTAGCAATAGTGGAAATCGAGGATGAGGACATGGAGGTCTCAGATGATGTCGATAAAGAACCAGCCGACAAGAGTGAGGAAGCTTTGAAGAAGATTCTAGTCCAAGAAGGTGATGAAGAGCGCTTCTTCCTTCTCACTCAGGCTTAACTGAGGAGGAGGAAAAGGAGTTGGAGACTTTCCTATGAGCAAACATAGAAGTGTTTACCTGGACGCCCTATGCGATGCCTAGCATTGACCCCAAGGTCACTTGTCATAGGCTTAATGTGGATAGGTCGGCTAAATCTGTCATCCAATGGGCAAGAAGGTCAACCTTGATACATATGGAGGCAGTCAAGGAGGATGTGAATAAGTTGCTGGAAGCCCAGGCCATTCAGGAAGTGAACTACCCTACCTGGCTGTCTGTAGACTCGACTTTCTTCACGCCCCCTTTTGGAAAGCATGGAATTGGTCTCCTACAGTTTAGACTCCTATCACGGTTCTGAATCTAATCTCACAAAGTGCAATGTGAGACTGATAAACACCAAAGAGTCCAATCTGGCAAGTCATTTTGGAAAATTAGATTTTAAATCAAATATTGCCAAAACTGGACTGCTTTGCTAGATTACAAAGTCACCACCTAAATATTTTGTTTTTGGGAAATTTAGGAAACCTTGACTAGTGCCAAAGGCCACATGTCTGTCATCACCAAAGTTGCCTCAGCTCAGGAACTTGGGTACAAGAGGGGAAGGCCCTGAAATGAGAACTCCCACTCACCCGATCAAAGATTGGCCTTTACTAACATGATATGTTGTTTTATAAACACACGTGTTCTTATTCTGATTATTTAGCCAACTTTACTATGTGACACACACAAGCAAGTATAGACTAAAATCGCAAGAATTTGAACGAATTCAACTCGTGTTTTGTTTTCAAAAATGGTTTGGAAAGGCCACCCTCAAGTGGATTAAAGCGCGGATTTTCCACCCTCAAGTGGGCTTAAAACATGATGATTTGCCACTTCGCAAAGTGGGCTTAAAACTCACAATCATCGAATTGTTTCAATTCAAGCAATAAAGCCTTCATCCATAGGCATTCATGCAGTTTATCATTTAAGCAAATAGTCTCATGGCAAGCATGCTATCATGGCATCACTCACACTCATACAAGTATGCTAAAGCATAAAACTTACAGTGTACTCCAAGCCAAAACAAAAGACTAGTTAGAAATACGGATGATCCTAACTATGTTATATGCCTAATGCAACACATACAATAATGCAATTAATAGGCTCGGCTATCTAAGATGGCATATGAATGCAACAATTTGATAACATGCTTTGAAACACGAATTCAAATAAGTATTTTGAAATACAATGCCGTTTGAATGATGCACCGAGCCTCGGTGCATGCAAGACAAATGAATGATGCAAACATGTGAGCATAAGGTATGCTAATCGAAAATGTCCTTAATCTAACCATCGAAAGCAGATAAATAAATGGGAGAAAGACGTGGGGTTGGAAGACATGTACACACACATACGCACACTTATTACAACGTTACACCCTCACGAAGGAGGGTTCGAATAAATAAGCTAAGCTACACTAAGCTAAGCTAATTAAACTAATCTAATTAAACTAATTAGACTAATTATTACAAACCCAAACTAATTAACTATTCTAAGCTAATTAATTAATTACAAACCGAATTGAATAACTAGCTATGCTAAGCTAATTAAAATATTACAAAACAGATTAAATTAATTAATTACAACACATGTAATAATCGACTTCAACTAACTAATAAAGCAATGAATTAGCCTCGCGGGCGAGGGAGACATGCATGCTCGGTTGCTTCCCTCCCAAAAATCCATCGCCTTGCTTTCAGTTGCCTCTGTTGGCACCTTCTATGTTTTCTGAATATTGAACTAACTTCCAGACTGCTTTTTCCCCAACACAAGAACGTTTTTGCACCAAAATGGACTGGTGGCCAGTCAGCCACAAAAAGTGGCTGCCGACCACCGTAACTGGCCTATCGACTAGTGTGAGTGGTCGGTCAGCCACCTGCTTTTCCAAACTTCTATTTTTGCTACAACAGAGAGCAACAGAGGCAAAGCAATGTATTTGCA
Organism: Camellia lanceoleosa; assembly: GCA_025200525.1. NCBI lineage: Eukaryota > Viridiplantae > Streptophyta > Magnoliopsida > Ericales > Theaceae > Camellia > Camellia lanceoleosa. The sequence goes on from CM045762.1 coordinate 59,439,770, forward strand.
AGGGAATGTGTGTATTGCCACCCTCCTCATCATTTCTCAAGCTCAAAGGAGTATGGCACTCGGCTCTCAAGCCATCAATCAAGCATTTTCATGCATGATGGCCAAAGAACCAAGCTTGTACAAGTTAATGAATGCACACAAAAGACTCAAATGGCCACCACCCTATCATGCATGATTAAGGGTGACGGCGACCAAGAAATGTGACACGTTCCATCACTTTGAGTATGAAACATCCCACATTTCTTGTGATTGGATTAACGTCCAATCCAAACACATGCAATGAAACAAAAATATGTTTATCTTGCTCAAGTTTTACTTGATTCATTTTGTGTACACATTTTAAATTACCAATTAATCCTTTAACTGATTAAGTCCAATGTGAGAGTCCTCTAATAAGAGAGAGGGTTAACCAAAGGATGGTTTAAGACATGAGAAAGTTCATGCCTTTGGCTAGGAGGAACCCTCAAAAAGACTTTAAGCCATTGAGCACAAGCTCTATCTCAAGCTTAAACACAATCATAAGGTTAACCAACCCTCAAAACAAATGGAAAAATGAAGAAATGAGGGAGGTTGCAGGCTTTTAGTACTGAAATGGCATGACAAATGACACTAAATCATGCAAGATCATGCAAGCAACACATGCACAACATGTTAAGGGCCAAAAGAATTAAAACTAGTAAAGAACACTACACTAGAGGCATGCACTAGAAAGCTTAAATGACCAAAACAGCTCAAAACAGAGCTACAACATGCCAAAATAGTGGCTAAAATATGCTAAGATAGAAGCATAAAAGGCAAGAAAATCATGCGCACATGTTGGCTCGCAAGCAAGGCTCGAAACACAACTCTCAAAAGCAATGAAAGAGTGAACTAAGTGAGAGTGTGACAGAGATATATGCACTGAAATAACATGTTAAATGATGCTATGGCATGTGTAGACACCTCATTTTTGACCGTCCTCAAGACTTGGACGTCACCGCTTGAACACTCGGTGATTATCCATGTTTGTGTTTGTTTGGAGTTCCCGGAGTTCTCGGCTACGCGCCTTGCCTCAAGATCTCCGAACTTGACTGTTTTGTGTCTGGTTTTGCACCAAACACTTGTGTTTTTCCTTAGAAGGGCAGGGAATGCCTTGTGAGGCATCCCCACACACCACCGGCACTAGCTAGAGGCCACTAGCTGGTTTTTATTGCCACCGGCAATGTAGATTGCCGGTCGGCACTCTTTGTTGCCGGTCGGCAGTCATTTTTGTCAAAATGACATTTTTGCCCTGCCGACTACTGTTCAGCTACTTTTGGAGATATTTTCAGACAGCTGTATGGCTTTGACTTCCCCTCCATACACGTGTATGGAGGGATGCACTTCTTGTCTTGCTTAATGCCTAAGCTTACAAGATTGCCGCCTCTATAAGAGGAGGCCTTCCCCCTTGGCTTTAGGGTTGGCTTTTTAGTGAGAAAACAACTCAGAGCAAGCTCTGGTTTTAGGGTTTGAGTGCCATTCATATCCTATCTCTATATCTCCTTTGTGTGTGTTCTAGGTGCTTTGTGTCTTACTATTGCACACAAACACCTAGTCTTTCACTTTTTCTTGGTTTCTTCAAGGACTAGAGCTTGTTCTTGGTGTTCTTGGCTGGATTTGAGCCCAAGGAAGCAACAACATCAACACTTGTGAAGGTGGTCAACAAGGGTGAGAAACTTGCCTTTTATTCCCCATTTTTGCATCCTATTTTTACCTATCTTAAAGCTGTTTTTGTATTTAGTGTATAACATAAAAAGTTCTATTTTTAGGCCCTCTTGATAGTTTATTAAGAGTGTTTTGTGCTTTGGGGAAGTTTGGCCCCTCTTAGGCCTTGAAAGGCCTCATTTTGTGCCATTTTGTGCAAGTTTCGAGACTTTGGTGTTTGGGCCTCTTCACCACTGAAATCTTGAGGGATTTCAGTGGTGGAGATGATGCCTTGAAGTCTCTAAAAGGGGAGGGTCACCCCCTCTCCTTGTTGTCCTTGAAAAGGACCTATTTTGCTTCCTTAAGGAGCCTTATGTTCAAGTGTGTGTTGATCATGTCTAGGCTGCATTTAATGCTTGTCATGCCATAATATAATCATGTTGTGTGTTGGTTTTGGTACTCCATGCATGTTTAGCATAGTTGCCATGTAATGCCTTGTAATTCCCTTAACATGTCTTAGGTTGTTAGCCTTTGTTTGAGCATGATTTAGGTTTGGACTTATGAATGTTTTGTGCTTATTTTGCCATGCTTTAGCTCTATCCATAGTTGTTTGGATCGATTTTGGCATGCTTAGTATGGCTCCTTTGCATTTATGGCTTGTTGGGCTTGTTGGCCTCAAGTATATGAATGTATGGCATGTGTTGATTGCATCATTTTGGTGGTTTGAAACCACCCAACATGTCATTTCAGTCCCTTTGGTGTGCTTGTATGCTTGCCTTAGTTGTCTCTTTGTTGTTTTAAAAGTATGTGTTGTATGCCCTATGTTTTGACCATTGTGCATGCCTTTGGATTCATGTCATTTAGATGCCATCTAGGTGACCTTTTGGGCTTAGTTTTATGTGTTAAAACTCTGTTTTTAGTTGCTTAAGTATTGCCATGTGTGGTTGTACTAAGTGTGGTTCAAGCCTTCATGACTTGCCTTGCATACTTGGACTATGTTTGCATGCTTTTGTTTGTCATGTTTGAGTCGGTTCGGCACCACATTTTGACATGATTTTAAAGCTTATGTTGCATGCTAGTTGTCCATGATATCCCCTTTCAAATGTGCTTGGAAGTTGCTTGTTTAGTGCCTAAGTGTTGGTCCAACTTACTTGCATGTGTGCATGTGTGTTTAGTCCTCATTTTTGGGCATTTCGGCCACTGATTTTAGGCTTAATTAGAGTTGCCTAAGTCATGTTTAAGACCATCATTTGCTTGCTTGTATGCTTACCTCATGTTTGCTTGTATGCTTGCATTGTTTGTCCACATGCTCATATTGCATCCCTAGCTAACATGATTAGGTTGCAATGCATCTTGCATGCATGCCTTGTCCCTTGATTTGGTGATGGGGATTGGGCTCTTTAATTGTTTAGTTTGCATTTCATTTGACATGGAAATTGCACACTTGATTCTTTGGGCCATCATGCATGGAAATGCGTGATTGGTGGCCCGAGAATCGAGGCACATCCTCCTTTGAGTCACAAACATGATAAGGAATGTGTTTGGTGCATACATTGCTTGAATAACATTGCCATGCAAGATTTTGCCCTCTGCTGCTGTGAGTTGTAGGTTCTGCAGGAATTCATTGCCGGCCGGCAATGTTTAGTGCCGATCGGCAATCAATTATCAGCCGATGGATGAATTCTATGCCGATGGCCACATATAGCAGCCGGTGGCTGTTCTGCTTAGCCGATGGTGATCCCCAGTATCCAAGGAAGTAGTTCTGAAACTTTGGCAGTTCTCAGAAGGGCAGGGCAGGGAAAACAGAGGCAGTCTAGGCATGGCAGTGCAATTCCGAGCAAGACCCGAGCACGTGCTGCATTTGGCTCTCCTCCCGAGGCGGTTTACTGTTTTTCTTAGTTTAGTTAGTTTGTTAACTAATTAGGCAATTTATAATATTTAATTAGCTTGCGTAGTTAATTATTTGTATTATTCTTTTGGTCCCTCCGAGCGAGGGCAAACCTGTAATAAGCGTGGGTGAGTGGTGTGTATGTCTTCCAACCCCCACTTCTTTCTTCCCTTTTATTTACCTGCTTATGATGGTAGATTAGGGCACGTTTATCTTTAGCATACCTTATGCAATGCATCCATGCATCCATGCATTTGTTGACATGCACCGGGCTCAGTACATCATACAAACCGCATTGTATCTTCAATTTCCAACTCGAATACGTGCACTGAATGATTGCATTTCACATGCCATTTTAGGGTTAGCCGAGCCTATCCTAATCACATTCTGTATGCGATGCATTAGTCACTTAACATGAACTAGGACATGCATGTTTGCTAACTAGTTTATTGTTTTGGCATGGAGTACGATGTAAGTATTTATGCTTTAGCATATCGCATGCGTGTGAATGCTAACATGATAGTATGTTGACCATGTGGCTAAATGCTTATATGAGATAAACTGTTTGAATGCCTGTGGGTGGAGGTTGGATTGCTTGAGTTGGAAAACTCGTTGAAATCTGTGTTTTAGCCTACTCGTGAGTAGCAAATTCCGAAACGCTTTCAAAACGAACGGATATGCAATGTTTATTTCCAAATTAGGCAATCTAGTCTATACTTGTTTGCTGCGCGCATAACATAGTAATTCTAGGCTAATAATTGGAATAAGAGCATGTAATGTTTTCAAAAATGGATATCACGGTTAGTAGAGGCCGGTTTTCGGACCGGGCAAAAGGGGGTGCTCATAGCTGACCTTCCCCGATCATACCCAAGCTCCCGAGCCAAGACAACTTTGGTGATGACGGACATGTGGCCTTCAGCACCGAGTCAGGGTTTCCTAAATTTCCCATTTTAAAATATTTAGGTGGCGACTCTGTATCTGGCAAAGCAGTCCATGTTTGGCACTACTTTTCAAAAAATCTGTTTTCTCAAACGATTTGCCAGAGTTGGACTCTTTAGTTCAGATTACGAACCGCAACAAACAAAAAAGGGGAGTCTGAACTGTAACCCGTGAGTTCCCTCGCGGACCCATTACAGCATGTAATCAACTCAAATAAAGCATGTTAGAGACCTTCAAACACAAAGCTAGTAAAGCCGTTTACACTACAACCATGCAAGACTAAGCTCATATGACCGAGACCACCCAAAATAGAGTTAAAGCATGCTAAATCAGTAGCTAAAACATGCTGAGATCAAGTCATAAAGAGGTAGAAAAACATGCTCACATCTTAAGCCATCTACACATGCAAACAAGATACAAGGAGGGGAGGCTACCCCCTCCTATTTTGGATCTCAAAACCAACTTTTTACTACTAAAATTCCCCTAGAATTCAATGGTTAAAAGGCCAAGAAAAGGGTGTTTCAAAAGCTTTGAAAGATGGCTCAAAAGGCTTTACAAGCCAAAGAGCAAAGGGAGGAAACCACCCCCTAACTAAACAAGGCTCAAACCACCATTTTAAAATCTTAAAAATATAGTTTTTTGGAGGTTAAAACCAGCCTCAAAGTAGCATGTAAAGATGACTAAACAATGCACTAAAGCAAATCTTAAAATGGACAAGTCCTTACCCTTGAAGCACAACAACAAACAGCAAAAGTTATGAGCTAAAAACCACTTTAGAAGCTCAAACAAGGGCTCCAAGAACCTCAGCTCCAAGGTGAAGGTGTTTGGCTAAGGGTCTTAGTGCAAATGTGTAGAGAAAGCTCACTTTTAAACACAAAACAAGAAGAGAGAGAGAGAATTCTAAAGAGAGAGAGAGAGAGAGGAGAATTTGCTCATAAATTTTCAAACCCCTCAAATGGGGGAGAGACCTCCCCTTATATAGAAACACAAGCTAAAAGCTTGATTCCATCCTTCCATACATGTGTATGGAGATGGCCTTCAGTGATCAACAGCTGGCACAGCTGGCAAAGAACATATCTGAAAAAGAAGAAAAATGGTCGTCGGCTACTTTAGGTGGCCGGCCAGCCACCTCCCCTAACCGACCGACCACTTCAAGTGGCTGACAAGGAGGAAAAGTGGCCGACAAGTGCCAAAAGTAGCCGACATGGCCCTTCCTCCCTCTAGGCAAGAGGCACCAAGGTTTGGTCTAAAAGCAAGCACAAAACAAGAAGGGTTTAGAGGCCCAAAGACACGACGTTTCGCCGAGAACTTCAGGCACCTAAAACAAGCACAAACATGCACAATCATTGAGTGCACAAACGATGACGTCTGAGTCTTAAGGTCGGTCAAAAATGGGGTGTCTATAGTTGCCCCTCTTTGATAGAACTCAAAATTCATGAAATGATGGGAGTGAATGTCAAAGTTCAGAGACGACCCATTTTTGACAAAGCCGAAGACTTAGACAAGCAAACAATCAAAACAAAGAACGGTTGCACCCGCAGGCTGCCTACGTATCCCTTTGCAAGGAATCAAACCAGTGTAGTTCTGGGGCAAGACACGATGCAAAACATAACTTACGATCATGCAACGAGGATGTAATGAAACATCTAGATGCAAATGTTATGCACAGAAATGCTACAGCAAACTCGTACTTAAGCAAGTAAACACGAACCAAACCACATTTCATGCAGAAAGGATGTAAGAAAATTATGCAATCTTAACTGCGCCACACGCAGAAAAGGCAAAGAACAACAACCGTCAGGCACACCCGAGGCGGCAAACAAGATCCCAACGCATGGCACATGCGAGGAAAGAAGCTATGATAAGCAGTAAAACACATACAATTATTACGCAATCAAAGCAAAGAACGGTATAAGCATCAGAATCCGTCCAGATGCATTTAACCAAAAGCATCCTAACGTGCCACGCACAAGAGGGAAAAAAGAGCGGTGCAAACACTGGAGGGTGGTATAAAAATCAGAGAACATTCTGATGCTTCTAACCAAAACAAAGTGGTATAAGCGTCGGACACACGTCCAAACACTTCTAACCGGAAGGAAGGTATAAACGTCGAGCGCACAGTCCAAACGCTTCTACTCGGTGAGGTGGTATAAGCATCGGGCACACGTCCCAAACGCTTCTAACCAAAGCAAGGTATAAACATCGGGCATACAACTCAATGCTTCTAACCAATGGGAGGTATAAGTGTCGGGCACACGTCCCAAATGCTTCTAACTAAAGGAGTGGTATAAACATCGGGCGCACAATCCAATGCTTCTAACCAATGGGAGGTAGCGGTGTAAACACCGGGTGTACCCAAGTGTTTCTAACCAACAAGGGAGTCAAAGGACAGGAATGATCTTACCCGAAATTCTTCTGAATGAATCGTACATACAATATCGTCTGGTTGCACCAGTTTTGAATGAATCATACATACAATATCGTCTGGTTGCACTAGCTTTGAATGAACCGTACATACAATATCGTGCCTGCGTAAGAAAGAAGCTTAACAAATACAATGCAATATAAATGCATATTCTACGCAAGATCAACAGCATGCACTATGCTAAATACCAAATGCATGTTCTATGTGAATGTGAGAAATGCATATTCTATACAAGTGTGAGAAATGTATGTTCTATGCAAACATCGAGATGCACATTCTATCCAAAGCAAAGAGCATATTCAATGCAATACAATGCGATATGCATGTTCCATGCAAACCTGCAAGTGATGCATATTCAATGAAATCATAAAAACAATGCCTATTCAATGCAGCAGTGGATCAAATAGCAACCTTCAATTTACCTCTCGGAAGAGTGGCAATAACCTAAAAAAGGATAGAATTCATTCGTGTGGAGTATCACACACCGAAGACACGGTCCGAGGCTTCTGCAGAGACCATTTACGCTTGAAAGTGCATTGTCTTTGCATTTTCTTGAGGAAGGAGGGCACAAAGCAACAAAAAAAAACATCCAAGGAAGACACTGGAGGTCCACCGGCCACCCTAGGGAGCCACCGGCCACCCACCGGCCATCAAAGAAGGTCAACGGCCACAGAAACTGGCCGGCCGGCCAGTTCAGGGAAATCGAGGGCAGTTCGGTCCTTTTACATGGAGAACTTTAAATACACATTCCCATAACACATTTCCTCACACCCACAGTGCCGAAATCACCTCTCCTTGCTTCCTAAACACTTTTTCCTCTCAAATATGTATTTTACACACGTTTTCCAATGCCCCACGCGAAGTTCATTCGCTAAAACCTTTCGGTTTTCTTCGTTTTGAACCGATCAAAACTTGCTTTCGGAGCTTTTTTCTCCACTTTCATCATTTGAGGTTTGTTTCCCTCAGGTTTATCTTGAGTTTGACGCCTTTTCTTTAGCTTTGACTTTTTCTCCCATTTTCTCTCTCTGAGAGTTGACTTTTGTTGACTTTTGGCATTTTCCGCCTATTTCACTCATTTTTGCCTACTTTTCACCTTCTTTTCATATGGCAGACGATGCTCCACACGACGGGGGTTCTCTGAGGATAAAGGAGGAGCCCGAGCACATATCATTGCCACCTAGAGTCCGACCTTTCGACCCAGAGAGGCACCACCCTGAGGCACATGCACTACCACCTAGCACAGTTCACTACTTTATTGGATTTGCACGGCGCGCACCTACAGACCCACTGCTACGGGAGCCAGAGTCTCATCTATCCCACGACGGCTCTGAGGTACATACTGCACTTTTACATTTTCGGCGATGCACTTTACATTTCTCACATAACTCACACTTTTACACTGTATTTCAACTGCCCATTCTGAACACAAGTACACACTATATTTCTACTCATTCTGAACACATGTACACACTGTATTTCTGTTCACCCACACAGGTAGACTCTCGTTTCACACGCGGATATGGGTCGACCACAGCGACGAAGTGGTATATAGACCTCCCCGACGGCGTCCGGCAGATTATTGATGAGGCGGGGTTCGGCTTATTCTGCATAGGGCTCTCACATCTCATGGCGAGCAGGACCCTCTTAGGCACATTGATAGAGATATGGTGGGACACCACCAACTCTTTCCATTTCTCTACCACCGGGGACATGATGATGACCCCGTATGACTTCGCTATGTTGACAGGCCTTGAGGTGGGGGGTCGGCCGATCCCATACGACTCCAACATGGGTGAGTGGGAGGCTGCTTGGACCTATCTGCTAGGAGCACACCCGCCTATCTTCCGAGGAGGTTTGGCCCGATATACCTAGTTCGCTGACCACTTCAGAGGGATTGAGCCCATGATGATCGAGGCTACGGAGCAGTACGCCCGAGGTTTCTTGATGTTCCTCTTCGGCACTACATTGTTCGCCGACAGGGCGAACACAGTCGGGCTGTACCGTCTGAGCGCTTTAGTGGACCTATCCTAGGTCCGTCACTATGATTGGGGTGGCGCCGGCCTCGCAACTTTATACTGCTATATGAGCTCGACCTCCCGCAGGAGCGGGAACAGAGTAGGTGGCTATTGGAGAGCCTAGGAAGTATGCTTTACTTTTCAACTTTACATTTTCTGTACACTGCACACACCGCACACCGCACACTGCACACTACACATTGCACACACAAAGCCTAATCTCTGCTCTGCACTTGCACTGCCAATACATTGTACTGTAATTTGCTTTCTGCATTTTCTGTATTTTGTATTCTCACTACCACTATCTCGCTTTCCACAGCTATGGGTATATGCCTATTTCCCAACGCTTTCTCCCCAGCCGGAGGTTGAGACACCTCTTGAGGTACCATATTCACATCGTTATGATGGTCAGTGCCAGCCAAGGGCCCGAGAGACCCTCCCTTACCTCCGTCAGTACTTCGACACAGCGAGGACGGTAGAGGTAATTCAAAACTCACAGTTTTTCCTACTTTCAGCTTCAATTCATTTTACATATACAATAGCAACTCATCAGTCTATGCACTTCGCTGTCTGCATGTCACATGGCAACCATGGGTGACGATACCAGAGGGGACTAGATTTCATTTTGCTGGAGCTTGGGGTGCCTCCCGATATCAGCTTGTGCTCGAGGGACCCGTAGGCTGAGCTTGGTTTCTTGGCGAGCGCTTCATGTGCCAAACACTGGGCTTGCCACTACAGTCAGTCCCCTTATCGCCCCCGCCTTCTATGCGAGCCATAGAGAGTCTCTTCCCTTAAGAGATTACTGACCTCATGCGGGGCGCAGATGCAGATCGGTTCATCGGGGAGGGGGACTACACGACTTACCTCCAGACATACCTAATGCCTTCTCTAACAGGTGTTTGTGCTCACACGGAGAGGACAGACAGGCAGGGCTTGGACAACAGATGCTCCTTCGATGAGCAGGGCCTGGGCAACGGACGCTCCTTCGACAAGCAAGGCCCAGGCAGCAGATGCTCCTTTGACGAGCCGGGTTCGGGCACCGATAGGTGGAGCTAGAGAGATGCCTCCTACCAGGTAGTGTGTTGGATGGCCCGATCTTCCGACCGAGCTGACAGGTTGGCGGTACTCCAGAGTGCCTTATCAGATTCCACTTGAACCCTCATTGCCTGATCACCAATATGTTAGGACACCCGACTCACCACCGGTATACTTTACAGCTTTTATTCATGTCATGTTCGCTCAGATTCTTATTCATTCATGCACTCATGGTTTCAACTTGCATTTGCAGCCCTCCATAGAGTATGTCAAGGGGTTACTCGCGGTGATGAACTCATTTGAGGGCATGATCTTGAGGAGAGAGATGATGCTGAACTCCCATGGCATTCAGGTAATTTTTCAATTTTTTCTTGCATTTCGATTATCATATTTTTGTTGATATACTGAAACCGACATTACAACTGATCATTTGCCCATTGCACTGATACACTGCAGGTATAGGTCACATTTGACACATTACACTCACATACTGTATCTGATTTCTGCATGTACTCACTCTGCACACCATACTTGCATCTGATACATATACTATGGCTGATACATTCAAACTGCCCTTTCAGGTCACACCTCTTCAGACAGGACCATTAGAGCCTTCTCTAGCAGCAAGGAGAGAGATTCCGGCACACGGCTGTGGAAGACATCGGGAGCCTATCATGCGTGATGACGGTGATGAAACTAGTAAGGACGAGGAGCCAGCGAGTCCTCAGTCAGAGTCATCCGAGGGTGGAGGCGACGGCACCGGCTCAGGTTATAAAGGCGGTGATGATGCTGAGGAGGTCTCCGAGGATGGGAGCGGAGGCAGCTCTGGTTCAGGCTCCAGCTCAGAGTCAGATAGCAGCACTGACGATGATAGCTCTGAGTCCGCACAGCCAAGAAAGAGGACGAAGAGAGCCTCTTGACCCTGAGATGGGTGGCACTGATTCAGATGTTTTTGCTTTGTTTCTCTTTTTTTGCTAGTAGTGTTATCACATTTGTACAGCCTTAGGCAGTTTTATTTTCTTTAAAACTTGAACTCTTTATAAAAAGAAACCATGATTGGAATGGAAAACAACTTTTTGTTTAAAAAGTGTTACATTTTATATTCTGAGCATCGTATCACACCATTTTACAGAAAAACAGGATTGATGAAAATTGAATATTTGTACATTGTCTTAACAATTGCCTAGTCAGGTAGTGAACCAACCATAACGTAACAAACAAAATAAGACAACTTAAAGAACAACTCGATAAGCAAAACAAATACAACTTGATAAGCAAATTACAATAATTCGATAAACAAATTGCAACAAATTTGAGAGCAACCCAACAAAACGAACAAAACAAAGCAACAGAACACATCTGGAGTAGAACAAAGCACAAGTTCTCAGAATTCTCACCACAAAGGAAGGCCAAAGGCATGCTGCCGGAGACAAACAAAGGCTGTCGGCCACTTAGTGGTAATTGTCAGCCACTAAAGTGGCCGGTCGGCTACCTTAACTGGCCGGTCGCCCAGTAATGTAGAGAACCTCCAGATTGCTGCCACCTGTCTCCTATTTAGTGCCTTATCTTCTACAAAAGTTAGGACTTCATGGTTTCTTCATTCTAGCTCTGTTTTTGCTTCAAATGGAACCATTTTCACCGAAAAACTCTCCGATTGGATTGTGAATCTGGATGGCTCGGAAAAGTTAAATTTATGGGGTTTTAGGCTAAACGCACTATTCCCAGTGAGCCGTACTCCGTTGTGTTTTCCATTCCTCTATGCCGCGGCAAGATGTTGGAATCCGGTTACACGCGTTTTTAGCTTCGGGGGACAAGAGATATGCCTCACAATTGAAGAGTTCCAAGCTTTGATGGAGTCTCAGCGTGACGAGAAAATCCTGCCCCAGTCGTATTTTAGCCACATCCAGGCTTTGGGAAGGATGTGCGGGCTCACTTTACAGGATGCCCAATCTTTGGTTCACAACGAGGAGTTAGATATCCCCAATCTCATTTATCAGTTTTCTGATTTCGGCAATCGCGGCGACCATTTTTGGCAAAGTTTTTGGCAACATGCCCTCTGTTTGTGTATGTTAGCCCATTTTCTACTTGCCCCTGGCTTTAGAGGGTCAAGCATTCATTTGATTGAAGTTGCCCAAGGCTTGAAAGAGGGCAAAAGCTGCATTGGCCTAACACTAGCCAAGACTTTGATAGGCTTGGATGCTTTCCACCACCGAGAAACAACCAAGTTTACAGAAAGTCCACTACTATTATAGCTAATGTTTTCCACCCTTTTCACATGTATTTCTCACATCACTTGGCCCTCAGGCTCTGTTTTTCTCTCAAAACCCTTTCTCACTTTCCTCTCTATTCTTTAATCTCTCTTATTTTTCATTCCTCCCTAGGTTTGGCAGATGGATAAGTTGAAAGTAGCGGATGCTTGTCCTGCGAATTCAGCACGCAGCTATTGCTTCCACCCACAGCTAGTTGACTTCCCGAACGAGGGGTGGTGGTGCCACTAGATGTGCAACAGATCTGCTGTTGACATTTCCTGGCATTGCCCCTAGTTTGATCTGCCTAAGATGAGCTACAACATGTCCCGGCAGCCTGGCATTCAGTTGGTTGGCTTGACACACTACGTCTTCTACTTTCCATTCCGGTTCCAACGTCAGTTCGGGCACGACCAGACTTGCCCGGAAGAGGGGATAGAGTACCCAGCTTCACTTCCGATCTGAGGCACACAACTAGCTCGATATTCCACTGCATGGAGAACAAGAGAAGTTTTGGCCCCCGCTCCCTATTTCAGTTACGTCCTTTCTGGTGAATACACAGCTTGGCTTGAAGATAAGGCACAAACCGAGCCTACTTTGGCATCTGAAGCTTCCACAAGCTCTGGGAGGGGACGCAGGAACACCTGACTAGGCCCCAAGTTTATTGCTTTAATCTGCACTTTCAAGTTTTCTTTTTTGAATGTAACAAAAAGCAACTTCAATTTGTATCGAGAGTCGGAGAACTCTGTATTGAAATCAATGAAATTGAAGGTTGTGGGTACTGAAAATTTTCCTTTTGGTCCAAAAATGGTCTAAGTTGTAAAAAGATTAATTTGAACAAAATCAACTTTTATTAAAACTTTTTAAAACGATTTTCGATAAGGATCACAACTGGACATGCCCGGGACCTATCCTTGAGATGTACAACCCTAAATCCAATAACTAGAAAGTTGTCCCTTGTCTGAATAGCACTGCACTGGAGATCACAACTGAACTCTTGGATGCAGAAAAGACAAAGATGGCGCGTACAATCACATGGACACAGTTGATTTGGAAGTGTTTATAGCTGGACTTCAGAATGAAGTTGTCTACGTATCCTGAAGATGGGAATCAAGCCTTACGTAGTTCGGTTCGGGTTCACTCGGGTTTTAACCCTCTCCTTTTGCGCTCTAACTTTTGCCAAGGCTGCCCTTTCTGGGTTTTCAACCTTGTGAGCTTAGTTTTTCTTATTTCAAATTTTCTGTGCTCTAACTTTTGCCTAGGTCGCCCTTTTGAGTTTTCGGCTTAGCGAGCCTCTCAGGGATAGTATTTCTTCAACTTGTCCATGTTGATTGGTTGGGAGAATTCAAGGCCATCTAAACCCATAAGAATGACAGCTCCACCTGACCAAATAGACTTGATGACATAAGGACCAGTCCAATTAGGTCTAAACTTGCCCCTAGGGTCATGGATGGGAGCTCGGTTGTCTTTGAGAACCAAATCCCCTTTTTCTAGATTCTCTGACTTAACTTTCTTGTTGAAAGCCTTGGCAATTCTTCATTGATAACCTTAGACGTGGTACAGTCTTTTTAGCCTCCTCTCATCGACTAGCATAAGCTCCTCGAACCTGCTCTGCTGCCAATCTGCTTCTACTATCTAGCACTCTACCATTACCCGCAGCGATGGAACCTCAACTTCGATTGGTAGAATAGCCTCCATCCTGTAAACTAGAGAATACAGAGTTGTCCCAGTAGAAGTCCGAATTAATGTCCTGTAGCCCCAAAGAGCAAACGTCAACTTATCTAGCCAGTCCCAGTAGGTTTCCACCATCTTCTATAGAATGTGCTTGATGTTCTTATTGACGGCCTTAACAGCTCCGTTGGTTTGTGGCCGAAATGTGGATGACTTATGAAAAGCCACGTTGTACTTCTCCAACAAGTCTATCACCTCCTTCTTGAAGTGGGAACCATTGTCCGAAATGATCTCATTCGGGACCCCATAGCGATAGATGATGTTATCCCTAATGAACTTAGCTACGTGTGACGCTTTCAGCACTGCGTGGGATTGGGACTCGACCCATTTTGTAAAGTAATCTATTGCCACCAGGATGGACTCATGCCCATTTGACCCCTTCGAGTAACTACCCCAATAACATCAATCCCCCAGACTGAAAATGGCCATGGCAAAGTCATGTTGTACAGCTTTGACAGCGGGATGTTCATGCGATTCGCATGGATCTGGCATTTGTGGCATCGCTGAACAAAACCAATACAATCTTCCTCCATGGTTGACCAGTAGTAACCCTGTCTGAGAATCTTCCGAGCTAGCATCACTCCGTTCATGTGCACTCCACACTCTGCTCCGTAGATGGCCTCCATTAGGCGTTTTGACTCTTCAGCATCAACACACAGTTTATGCATTCCCAGATGGCCTCGTTTGTACAATTTACCCCCGCAAATGACAAATTGAGTAGCCATTCGTCATATTGCCCTTTTATCTCTGGCATTTGCCCCTAGTGGATAAGCCCCTTTTTCCAAGAAGTTCCAGATGTCATGATACCAGGGGTTCTGATCTTGCACTTCATCTATGGCGGCGATCAGCTCATAGGCCGGCACATACCTCAGTTTAATGATGATTGGACGCATCCGGACTCCCAAAGAGATGTCTATCATGGAAGATAGAGTTGATAAAGTGTCAGCGAACCTGTTGCTCTCTCTTAACAGATGCGTGAAGGTTAGCTTCTCAAACCTAGGAATCAGAACATCCAGGGTTTAGTGATAGATTTTCATCATTTCTTCTTTAACCTTCCAGTCTCCTTTTGCTTGAGACACAACCAGGTTCGAGTCTCCAATGACATCCAACCGTTTTGCCCCTACTTCCAGGGTGGCTTCCAAGCCAACGATACATGTCTCGTACTATACTTCATTGTACGATACTTTGAACCAGAGTTTGAAAGCTAAGGGTATGTGGGAATTGTCGGGCGCTATCAACAACACCCCTATCCCATACCCGTACTGATTAGACACTCCGTCAAAGTACATAGTCCAGATCTCTTCTTCGACCTGCAGAATGGCCTCATCCGAGAACAAATATTCTACTGCTTCGTCTCCTTCCACTGGGTGATCGGCTAAGAACTCCGCTACCCCTCTCCCTTTCACAGACTTGTGAGTCATGTACTTCAAATCAAATTCGAAAAGAAAAAGCAACCAATGGGCTAGCCTACCCGTAAGTGCCGGTTTCTCAAAGAGATATTTGATGGGATCTAATCTCAAAACTAGAATTACAGAGTGAGCTAACAGGTAGTGCCTCAACTTCCTGGTAGCCTATACCAAAGCCAAACAAGCATTCTCAAGCGGAGTGTAACGGGTCTCATATTCCAGCATTTTCTTGCTCAAGTAATATATGGTCTTCTCCACCTTATCCTCAGATTCCTGTGCAAGCATGCAGCCCATTGTCGTGTCGGTTACTGACATATACAAAATCAACGGTTTCCCCAGCTCTGGCGGTGACAACACGGGTGGGTTCTGTAGATATTGTTTGATCTGTTAGAAAGTAACTTGGCATTGGTTAATTTTATAATAACCCGTCTTATGAATTGCACTTTTCCCAGAAAGCCTCGCACCTCCTTTTCAGTCCTTGATTGTGGAATTTCTAAGATGGCCTTGATTTTGAAAGGATCGACTTCGATGCCCCTTTGTGTAATCAAGAACACCAACATTTTCCCTGCTGTGACACCAAAAGTACATTTCTGAGGATTCAGTCGCAACCGTATTCTCTGATCCACTGGAAAAATTTCTTCAGCACGGTGAAGTGGCCCTCTCTTTCCTTCGACTTGACAATCATGTCATCCATATACACCTCAACCTCTTTATGCATCACATCGTGCAAAATCGTGGTTGCAGCCCATTGATAAGTAGCCCCAGCATTCTTCAAACCGAACGGCATCACCCTGTAGCAGTAAGTTCCCCACGGGGTGGTGAAGGCAGTCTTCTCCCTATCCTCGGATGCCATCAAGATTTGGTTGTACCCGAAAAACCCATCCATAAAGGAAAGCAGTGCATGCCCGGCGATGAAGTCCACCAATTCGTCGATATGCAGCAGAGGAAAGTCATTCTTCGGACTAGCTTTGTTCAGTCTCTGAAGTCCACAGATACTTGAATTTTACCATCTTTCTTCGACGCCGGGACTATGTTGGCCAACCAAGTAGGATACTCAGGTACTAACAGGAACCCTACATCAATCTGCTTGGTGACCTTTTCTTCTATTTTCAGAGCCCAATTCGGGCGGATTCTCCGAAGCTTCTGCTTGATGGGTCAGGCCTCAGGGTCAAGAGGGATCCGGTGCTGTACAATCTCAGGATCGATTCCAGGCATGTCTTCGTAGGACCACGCGAAAACATCTTTGAAATCTTTTAATAAAGCGACTAAGCGCCCGCACTCCTCCGAAGACAATGTGGACCCGATCTAGACCAAACGCAGATCCTTCTCAGTACCAACATTAATTAAAGTGATTTCATCAACCAAAGGTTTTACAAACCTCTCCTGCTCTCGATCAATCAAATGTTTCAAAACCGGAGGAATTTCTTCCTCGTCATTTTCATCAAAGTATGGAAAATCCTGATTAATGCAATAAACGAGCGGCATAGAAAAGTGCTCAAAAGCAGTAGCGGTACTACTCTCATTAACAACTTCCAGTTCGTCTGATTCTTCGGTTACAACCGACTCAAAAGAAAAAAAAAAAGACAACCTGGACAAAACAATGGCATCCGGGTTATCAACCCCAGGAATACCAGACTCTGACTCAAAAGAACTAGAATCTGATTCTAACTCCACAGACTATGTGGAATCAGATTCTGGTTCACTACCTGACCCAGAACTGCTTGTCAAAAAGCCTTCCTCATACCGCCAAACGAGGGAGGGTGCGATAGATACGTCCAGAATGCTGAAAGAAGGACCCACAGCCGTTTGATCTCTAATCATGGAAACAGAGAAGTCATCCCCCAAGCACTCCAGTGTGATCTGAGGATCTGAGAGGAGACAAGCCAGCACTGCTCCTATCTCAAATTCTGTGCCATCGGACTCATCCTCTTTGCACTGCTCAGCCTCAGCTAGTGGGTCAGTCTGCTCTTTTGCAACTTCATCCCCTTACAACTGTAGGTCAAAAAAGATCTCGAAGCCGGGCAAACGCCGCTTCTCAGAATTCAGCCATGGCTCCGGAAAGTCGCAAAACGGAAAATCTTCCCCCTCCCGAACAAAGCGTCCGTTTAGGGTTCCTTGGATAGGTCTGTGCACCAGCTCGTAGTGCTTCCCAGCTTGCTTAGCCTTGGATCTTCCGACCATTTCCTTTCCCTTCCTTACCCAATCCTCGTTGGTAGGTGTGTAACCTAGACCAAAAGTATAAAGGTTGTGTGGCAATTCAGCCAATGCAGCGACACCCTTCCGGCCACTCCTTCCCAATCCCATTCCAGGCACATGTTGAAGCTTATTCACGAGGTAGACAGATTGCGCACTGACATACAGTCCCTCATCAACAGCTAGCATATCCTGCACTACCTGAGCCTCAGCTAAAGTGAATCCCGACAAAAAGACATCCTCCTCCCCGTGCATAATTTCCAAGACCAATGTAGTAACCTCTGGCGGTGGATGTATGGAAGAGTTCCCAAAAACAATTGCTACCCCCTTCCCATGGGGGTACTTCAACATCTGATGTAAAGTGGAAGAGACAGCTCTCACCTGGTGCAGCCACGGCCGTCCAAGGAGCAAATTAAAAGTAGCTGGAACATCCAAGATATGGAACTCAATGTCCTGTTGTGCCGAGCCAACCTGAGTTCTGATTCGTACTGTCCCCATCACTTCCCGACTTGTGTTGTCATAAGCCTGAATCACCTGGGTTGTTGGTGTGAAATATGCTGGCTTCAAACCGATAACGTAAGCTGTGCCTGGCGGACACACATTAATTGCAAATCCTGTATCAACCAAGACAACTGATATCCATTTCTCCTTACACTCCATAGAGATGTATAACGGCTTGTTGTGCTCAGAGCCCTCAGGTAGTAATTCTTTATCGGTGAATGTCAAGGTTGGTGAAGTGCCACCTGGGAACACTAGTCCTAGTAACTGCTCGGGGGTTGTGTCAATAGAAAGCTTAGCCTTGTCCATTGTTGATAGGATGGCTTGTCTATAAACCCGTGAGGCCATGAGCAGTCCCCAGATGGAGATGTCTGCTTGAATTTTCTTCAGTTGCTTCAGTACAATTTCCTCCTTTAGCAGTTTATCTTTTTGTTTCTCTGCTTCCTTGTCTTACCCCGACACTTCCGGTTGGTCCAAGTGTGGGGGCTTGAAGTACCGCCCACTCCGGGTCATGTGATCGACCTCCTCAGTGTACCAAGTATCATCTGGTAAGTCCTATCCCCAGTCCTCCTTCGTATGGGTGAGATGCAAATCATAGTGTTCCCACCACATTCCCTCGGCAACCGATAAACAACTGTCTGGTTCCACTGTAACTATTCCCGTGTTCTCAACACATTCTGTCCCCGCAGGACCCTTGGCTTTTCTAGCCCTCTGATCATTCTCGATTCATCTTGTTCAAACCGCTTCAGCACGGCCTCCTGTTTCGTGTCATCTGTACACAAACTGTCCAATTCCCGAGCAAAATTCTCGATATTGGTGCTCTCCGGCAGCTTTCCCTTGTTGTCGACCATTCCGGCCATTACAGACGTTCTTATTTCTGACTATCTCTGTTTTGGTTAAGCCCCCTCATCAACATCCGGCTCATCACTAAGCCACCTAGTATTATCCGTTGCTCTGTTCGCATCAAACCAACCGATCTATACATCCCCCAGATCCCATTCATCAAAGAACTACAGGTTGTTGATATCCTCCTCAAGTTCAGCCAAATCATCCAGCCCCTGGTTCGGCTCGTCCCCTCAAACTACATTTAACTCCATCCCTATTGGCAATTCCACCATCGACTTGGCTTGGCTAGTTGGCACGATGTAACAATGAGGGTTGTATGCTTCCTCAGTTAAGTTCGCAGAGCCTTCAGGCATGCCCTCTTCTACCACAGCCACCACCACGGGTTCGGGTTGGGATAGGGACGTACTCATCATGAATAAGTCTATGCTTTCTGGGATGAATAGTACCGGCTTAGGTAGGTGGGAGGGAGTGATATATATGCTGGGGTCATTTGGGACGGCCATTATTTGGATAAGGTTTACTTGCCTAGGTAGAGGAAGGGGTTGGTTATGTGGTGGGAGAGGATTTGTAGTGACGTTTGGCTTCTCAGGAGGCGCTATCACTTTATTGTCAATGAGATCTTGAATCTCATGACAGTGTCTAAAGAAGAGGTCGGTGTCATGACTATACTACTGGTAGAAAGTGCAATACTTGGCCAGGTTGTGTGTGGGATGGAGAAGATATGGCAATGGATGTGGTTTTAGGGGCTTCAGATGCCCTTTTCTAATCAGGACCCCCAAGGCCTTGGACAAAGACATAGAGAGTGGGGTGAAAACCCTCTGGCCTCGGGGTGGGTACTTTGCAGGTTGTATGGTGGCTCCAGATGTGCCGGTAAAGGGTGTGGTTGTTTTTGGTGTGGTGGTGACCATGCCAACGTCAGAGGTTCTTGCAGCTGCAGTGCTGCTTGTAGCTGCATTCGAACTGCGCGTAAATGCCCTCTTGGGCTGCTCTTTCTCATGGTCAATCAGACCCTATTTCATAGCATCTTCTATCTGTACCACTATCTCATGCAAGTCAGCAAAGGTGGGGAGGGGTAAGACAATCATCCTCTTCATCAACTTTGGTTGCAGATTCTGCACGACCATTCTTATCTGGTCCTTCTCAGCTGGCCTGGTGGTCATCATGGAGGCCTTGGCCCTCCACCGAGTGACGAAGTCAGAGAAGCCCTCCTTCAGCTCTTGTCGAGTAACCTCGAGATCACGAGTTGTGACCTCGATTTGAGTATTGTACGAATATTGGGCGACAAAGCCCTCGGCCATCTCTTCCCAACTCCTTTTCACAGAATTCTCCAGTTTAGCATACCAGATGGATGCAATACCCGACAGGGTCCGACCAAAGAGAGATAGCTTTTGCAGTCTAGTCAGGCCCATCGTCCGTAGAATATCTGAAAATAGCCTCAAGTAAACCATAGGATCACCCGAGCCATCGAAGCGGTCTATGTGAGGCATTTTAAATCTATCCGACAGTGTCACTGCCGAATCTGTGTAGTCGTCCTCTATATCTGGGATCGAGTTGACTCTCTGGGCTTCTTTGAATAGCTTTTCGAGCTTACTTACTTTCAAAGCAGTATGATCGACCTCAAACTTGAACGGGGTGTCTGTTGGGTAGGCCAATGCTTTGGAAGTCTGAGGCTGGACTGGCCCTATTGGAATGTCCATATTCTCCTGGACATTAGCTGTATCCCCAGCTGTTGGAACCCATAGGTGGGAGTGGGTGCGAAGCAGAAGCTCTATCTTGTTGTGGTTGCTGCTGCTGTTGAAGTTTAGCAATTAGTTCTTCCTACTAGGCTACAACCTCTATTTGGCGAGCGGTAACTTCCGCTTGGCGAGCAGCATCCCACTGCATGGCCTCTATGGTCTGTTGGAGTTGACGCATCATTTCCTCCATACTGTCTGAGGGTAGGGGTATGCGCGGTGCGGGTCAGTGCGGTTTGAGAGAAAAATAGAAACCGTATGGCGGGTAGCGGATTGATAAAAGTGTCACTAGAATTTGCCATTTTCCTTATCAAAAACCGACGGTTCGATTGGCAAATAATGGCGGATTTGCCTTGGTGGTTCAGGCGAATTGGCAGTTTATAAAAAATATAATTCAAATTACAAAACTTAAATCAAAGAGTAAAAAAAAGACGAGAGATACCGTGATAATATCAACGACTATGCCATCAGTTCATTACAAACATCTATGAAAGCTACAATGATCAAATACAATACATAAAATTAATATCATTCAGGGTTTACAATATATTGAAAATGTTTACTGTTGAAAAGTATTTAGATTGAAAAGTGAGCTGATGCAAGTTTGCAACATGGCTAGAAAAAAAAAAGATTGAAAAGTGAATTGGAATCCAACTTTATTTTGGATTACTGACATCTTGAATTCCCCTCCAGCAATAATGTAATACTATATTCTAAGGTATAGAACAACAAGCAAACTTAAGTAAAAAATAATTTTTAGAATCTTATAAAACATGATTTAATAGCGGTGCGGGTCGGTGCGGTTAGGAAGAAAAATAGAAACCGGCGGATTAATAAAAGTATCACTAGAATTTGCCATTTTTCTTATCAAAAATCGGCGGTTCGATTGGCAAATAATAACGAATTTGCCTTGGCGGTGCAGTTCGGTGCAGTTTTGGCGGTTTCAACGGTTTCGGCGGTATTATGCACACCCCTATCTGAGGGGTGCTGATCTGTCTGAACAGGTGTATACTCTCTTTCTGAGGTAGAAATAGAAAATTGATCCCAACTTCGCACAGGTGAGGTAGATAGCGACCACTAAACTAGCGACTGTTGTACTGGTAATATATGCCTGACTGCCCTCCGTCTTGTAACCGTGGCTAATGAAGCAAGCACTGGTTGTCCTCCAATAAGATCCACAGATCGGTAAATCCTCCTAACTCTGGTCTAGAGTGCTCGGGGGGTATCTGCCTCATCGAAAGCAATTACGAAACACTACCCTTGCAAAAAGAAAAATAAAGCGAAAAGGAAACAATAATCAGAAAATGCACAGCATCTCGGCTTAGACCCCAAATTTCTGCCTAAAAACTAATACTCTCAAACTGATACCCAGACTTGCAACTAATACATACATTCCTGTAGAGACACACCCTAACAGCACATATCAAGCAAGTAAGAGCCAAAACACCCCTATGGTGGGGTAGGGTTTCCCTGTCCTAATTTCATCAGGAGCTAGGGTTTCACTACGCATGCATGCGGTTTCATACAATCCTGCATTCGGGTGAGCAACCTGTCCTAGTTTGGAACAGCCTCTATGGCTTCCGATATGCGACTAGGTCAATTGGTTAAAAAAGGTGCCTCAGCAAGACCACCTAATATACCTCTCACTCCTAACACCGAGAAGTGAAAGGAGGATCAAACGGTACAGCCGTAGTCCAGATCCAAGGTTTATGTTCCCATCATGGCAGAGCCCACAACCAGTCAGCCTTATGGCATGCTTTTCCAAGCAAGCCTCCGGCAAATCGTTCAGGAATAACAGATGGCAAACACTGTGACTGAGGCGCACCAATGCAAATGCAAATGCAAATGCAAATAAACACATAAATGTAGATAAAACAACATATCATGAGTTCGAGTCAAATTCTCTAAATCCCCAGTAGAGTTGCCAGAAACTATAGACTCAACTTTCTTCGTGCCCCCTTTCGGAGAGCATTGAATTGGTCTCCTATAGTTTGGACTCCTATCACGATTCTAAATCTAATCTCACAAAGTGCAATGTGAGACTGATAAACACCAAAGAGTCCAATCCGGCAAGTCATTTTGGAAAATCAGATTTTAAATCAAATATTGCCAAAATTGGACTGCTTTGGCAGATTACAGAGTCGCCACCTAAATATTTTGTTTTTGGGAAATTTAGGAAACCCTGACTCGTGCCAAAGGCCATGTGTCTATCATCCCCAAAGTTGCCTCAGCTCGGGAACTTGGGAACGAGAGGGGAAGGTCCTAAAATGAGCTTCGATCAAAGATCAGCCTCTACTAACATGATATGTTGTTTTATAAATACATGTGTTCTTATTATGATTATTCAGCTAACTTTACTATGTGACACACACAAGCAAGTATAGACTAAAATCGCAAGAATTTGAATGAATTCAACTCATGTTTTGTTTTCAAAAATGGTTTGAAAATGCCACCCTCAAGTGGGTTAAAACGCGGATTTGCCACCCTCAAGTGGGCTTAAAACATGATGATTTGACACTTCGCAAAGTGGGCTTAAAACTCACAATCATCGAATTGTTCAAATTCAAGCAATAAAGCCTTCATCCATAGGCATTCATACAGTTTATCATTTAAGCAAATAGCCTCATGGCAAGTATGCTATCATGGCATCACTCACACTCATGCAAGTATGATAAAGTGTAAAACTTACAGTGTACTCCAAGCTGTAGACACCCCATTTTTTACCGACCTTAAGACTCAGACATCATCGATTGAGCGCCCGGTGATTGCGCATGTTTGTGCTTGTTTCAAGTTGCTAGAGTTTTTGGCTAAGTGCCTTGCCTCCGGGCCTCTGAACTCTTTGTGCTTTGGCTCGGTTTGCACCAAGCCTTGTTTCTCTTCCCTAGAAGGAGAGAGAGGTCTTGTAGACCACCATTTTGCAGTCGTAGACCACTTTTCGCTCTTGGAGACTAGTTTTCAATTTTCGGAGTCTTTGCCCGCGTGCCTTGTCTCGGGACCGCTTAACGTTCTCTATTTGGCTTGGTTTTCGAACCATGCCTTGTTGCCTCTGCCTAGAGGGACACTGTGGTCCGGGAGACCACTTTTGTGGTCATAGACCACTTTTGGTGCTAGTAGACTAGTTGTCGAGGCTTTCGGCTGCGCGCTTTGCCTCCCAAACTTTCATCTTGCATCCTTTTTGGTTTGTTTTTGGTACAAACCTTGTTTTCCTTGTTTCGAAGGTGGTACAAGGGTGGGAGACCAGTTCTTCCCCTTGGAGACCACTTTTCTTCCTGCCAGCCAGTTTTCTAGCCGGGCAACTAGTTTTCTTGGTCTTTAGGCCACATTTTATGGTCTGCCACCACACCATTGACTTGCTTTAGTGTGCAGACCTCTCCTACCCCTGGCCAACCAGTTTTCTTTTTGGGAGACCACTTGTGGTGGTCATCCAACCACTACAAGTAGCTGGCCGACCACTTCAAGTGGTCGGCAGCTTTCTACCAACTTCCTGGAGATATTTTCTTGCCAGCTGTGCCAGCTGGTAAGCACAAAAGCCATCCTCCAAACATGTATGGAGGGATGGCTTTAGGCCAAAAGCTTGTCCAACAAGCTTAACCTTTGGTTCTCTATATAAGAGAACCTCCCCCCTCCTTCTCCGGGGTTGAGATTTTGTGGCTTGAGCTATAGATACACACTTGTCTCTATATTTCCTTGTTTGCTCTTGTTTTGTCCCTTAAAGTGTATATTCATCATATTATTGCACACAAACACACACTCAAACACCATCCATTTGTTGCTGAGGCTCTTTGAGGTTGGTTTTGGAGTTTTTGGATTGGTTTGAGCTCAAAGAAGTTGCTGGAGTTGCAGCTTTGAAGGTATTCTTCAAGGGTGAGCTTCTAACCTTTAAAACCCTTATTTTGGCTTAAGCTTTTGGACCTATTTGCATGCTTATTTTGGCTTGACTTTAAACTGCAAAAAGTTTTGATTTTGTATGCTTAACATGTTTGTTTAAGGTCTCTTTTGTGTTGAGGGTAGTCTACCCCCTCTTAGGCCTTGTTAGGCCTTGTTTTGAGCCATCCCTTTAGGCTCTTGTTTTAGCCTTTGCATGACCATTCTACCACTGAAATGGTGTTTTGAGGTCCCAAAAAGGAGAGGGTCATCCCTCCTCCTTACGTTTTGTATGCTTGTTTCATATGCCTCATGTTTGAGCATGTTTGTTAAGCTTATGTTGGCTCCATCTTAGCATGTATTTGGGGTTATTTTGACATGGCATACCACTGTTTTGGTTTGCTTTTGTCACCTCATACATGCTTAATACACTTGTAGTGTAAATTTTGCAAACTAGCTTTGTGTGCTTCATGAAGTAGCATGTCTTTCTAGCATGTTTTGAGTCCATCTCAGTAGGTTTTTGGTATTTTTTTAACATGCCTTAAATCTATTTTCGGTTGGTTTAATAGCCCCATGTATGCTCCATGCACTTGTAGTACATTTCCATTCACTAGCTTAACATGCATCATGTGTTTAGACCATCATTCTAACATATTTTGGCTTAACTCCAAGAAGCTTTTGTCCATGTTTTAGCATTCTCTAGCTCTGATTTGTGTTGTTTTGGTCATGCATGCCATGCTTTGTATAGCTATAATGCATTCTAGCTTGTTAGCTTTGTGTATCAAGTCCACTAGCATGCATTGCTTGGGCTATTTTCATGATTTGGCATCATTTGTTATGTGATTTCAGTCCATGTAGTGTGGTCATGCACTTTCATTTGTCACTCTTTCCATGCTTTGGAGAGTTGTGTTTTATGCCTTAAATATGAGTCATTGCGTATGCCTTCATGCCTAAGCTTGAGAGCTATCATTTCAATGTGTTTTTGCGGTTATTTTGCCATAATATAACTCTAATTTTTATTGGCGAAGCCATCTCATGCTTGGTCTTGTAGGTGTAGTGTAATCCTCCCTTTTGGCCTTGCATATTCCATGCTTCATGCCCTTCATGCTAGCTTGTTTTGGCTTCCTTCCATACATATTTTAGCATCATTTTGATATGCTCTAGGACTATTTTGGGTTGCCTTTGCCATATGCTTCTTGTTTTGCATAGTTGTAGTGCAAGTGCCTTGCTAGTTTCAAGCTTTGGGCACCATAGCATGCTTCATTTGCATTGTGTGCATGATTTGGCATCACTTACCATGACATATCAGAGCATATAGGACTACCATGTTCCCACTTCTTTCATGTTTTGAATGCCTTTGAGTGTTATGCATTGTTGCCTTGTTTGTGGCCTAGCATGTATGCCATCTTGCCTAGGTCCTTGAGCCCTCATCTTAGCATGTTTTGGTCTTTGTTTAGACCTAATTAAGCTCTGTCTATGGTTGGTTGATGCATTTGTGCCATGTGTTGCATGTCCCTTTGTATAGTCCTCTTTGCTAGCCTTATGTCTTAAGGACCGTAGCATGCCATGCTTGTATTGTTTGAGTGATTTGGCCTCATTTCATACCTTATTTCAGTGCACGTAGTGTTGTTACACCTCCATGCTTATCACTCTTTGAGCACTCTTGAGAGTTGTGCTCTTATGCCTAGTTGATGGGCCATTACATTGAGCATGCTTGTCTTAATCTTCATGCCTTAGTTTCATCTTTTATGGCCACTGATTTAGGCATGACTGAGATCTGTCCTTTTTGGTTTAAGTCCATCGAGCATGTTATGTGAATGTTGTTACATTGCCTCATGTTGTTACATGCTTATGTTGCCTTGCATTGTGTATGCATGCATTAGCCTTGACAGCATGATCATGTTGCATTAGCATTGTTTGCATGTCATTACCTTTGTTAAGTTGATCATGTCATATTGCATTGTGTATGCCATGTTACATTGCATTGTGTATGCTATAATGTTGTTTGCATTGTGTATGCCATGTTACATTGCACTGCGCATGCTTGTTGTTGGCATTTTATTTTGCATGCTTGAGTTGCATTGCATTTGTTTGAATTAGGTGTTAATCCAAACACAAGAAACGAGGGATGTTTCATACTTGAAGTGATGAAACGTCCCTTAATTCTCGATCGCCGACCCTCTTGATCAAGCATGATAGAGGTCAAGGCTTTATGTGTATATGTGTGCATTCATTTCATATTGAATTGTGCAATTTGGCTTCTCGGCCATCATGCATCGAGATGCGTGATTGGTGGCCCAAGGGTCGAGAACCACACTCCCTTGAGCTTATGAAATGATAGGGAGAGTAGTTGTGCACACATATCTTGCAAATACATTGACATGCCCTTTCTTGCTCTCTGTTGCAGCAAGCTGGAAGAGTGCAGCAACACCTGGTTGGCCGACCAAAACAACTAGCTGGCCAACCACTTTTTCTGGTCTGCAGCAAAGAAATGTGGTCGGCAGGTGGTTGGCAACATCAACAACTGGTCAGCCATGTTTCTACAGGTTCCCATGGTAGAGTTCAAGCTTTGTGGAGCTTGGTGCAAGGTTTTGAGAACAGTTGTAAACAGAGGCAAATCGGGGCATCGCGTTGGATTTTCAAACGAGGCGACCGAGCATGCATGCACTCCTCTTCCCGAGGACTTCTTTTTACTGCTTTCCTTAGCTAGTTTATGCTTTGGTTCTGTACCTAAGTAGTTAATGCGTTTAGCTGCTTATTCATTTTGTAATAATTAGTTGTAGCTAGCTATTCACTTTTTGTGATGTAATAATTAGTTTAATTAGCTTAGATTAGCTAGTTAGCTTCTTATTCGGACCCTCCGTCGAGAGAGCCAACTGTTGTAATAAGCGTGCGTGCGTGTGATGCATGTCTTCCAACCTCTATTTCTTTTTCCCTTTTACTTAACCGCTTACGATGGTTAGTTTTAGGGCATATTTCAATTATCATACCTTATGCTTGAATTCGTGCACCCATTCATCTGTTTTGCATGCACCGGGCTCGGTGCATCATACTAACTACATTGTATTTCAATACCAATTTGAATACATGTCACCAAGTTGCATTCATATGCCATTCTAGATAGCCGAGCCTATCTTGATTGCATTTCTGCATGTGTTGCATTAGCCATCTTAACATGAACTAGGATCATGCATGATTTCTAACTAGTTCTCTGTTTTGGCTTGGAGTACACTGTGAGTGTTTATGCTTTAGCATATTGCATGTGTGTAAGTGCTGTCATGTTTAGCATGCTTGCCATGAGGCTAACTGCTTAAGTGTTTAACTGCATGAATGCCTGTGGATGAAGGTTGGATTGCTTGAATTGGAACAATTCATTGAAATCCGCGACTTAGCCTACTTGCGAGTAGCAAACTTCAAACCGTTTTCAAACAAACGAACATGCAATGTTTTGTTCCAACTTAGGCGATCTAGTCTACACTTGTACGCTGTGCGCATCACATAGAAATTCTAGGTTAATAACCAAAATAAGAACACATCTGTTTTCAAAAACAACATATCATGCTTAGTAAAGGCCAATCTTTTGATCGGGCGAGCGGGGGTGCTCATTGCGTTACCTTCCCCTCTCGTACCCAAGTTCCCGAGCCGAGGCAACTTTGGTGATGACGGACACGTGGCCTTAGGCACGAGTCAAGGTTTCCTAAATTTATCCCAGAATAAAACATTTAGGTGGCGACTTTGTATCTGGCAAAGCAGTCCATGTTTGGCACTTCTTTATAAAAATCAGATTTCCAAAACGATTTGCTGGATTTGGACTCTTTGGTGATTTATTGGTTTCACATTGCACTTTATGAGATTAGATTCAGAACCGTGACACGAGTCCGAACTGTAGTAGCTTAGAACAAAACGATTTGCCCCCTCACGCGCGGAGTCGGGAGTTCTCGGGGCGGTCTACACAAGCCAAAACAAAAGACTAGTTAGAAATACGCATGATCCTAACTATGTTATATGCCTAATGCAACACATGCAATAATGCAATTAATTGGCTCTGCTATCTAAGATAGCATATAAATGCAATAATTTGATAACATGCTTTGAAACATGTATTCAAATAAGTATTTTGAAATACAATGCAGTTTGAATGATGTGTCGAGCCTCGGTGCATGCAAGACAAATAAATGATGCAAACATGCGAGCATAAGGTATGCTAATCGAAAATGTCCCTAATCTAACCATCGAAAGCAGATAAATAAATAGGAGAAAGACGTGGGGTTAAAAGACATGCACACACACATGCACACTTATTACAACATTGTGCCCTCGCGAGGGAGGGTCTGAATAAATAAGCCCAAACATGGCCTCCAAGAACTTCAGCTCCAAGGTGAAGGTGTTTGGCTAACGGTCTTAGTGCAAATGTGTAGAGAAAGCTCACTTTCAAACACAAAACAAGAAGAGAGAGAGGATTCTAGAGAGAGAGAGAGGAGGAGAATTTGCTCATAAATTTTCTAACCCCTCAAATGGGGGAGAGACCTCCCCTTATATAGAAATACAAGCTAAAAGCTTGCTTCCATCCTTCCATACACGTGTATGGAGATGGCCTTTAGTGATCAACAGCTGGAAAAGAAAATATCTGAAAAAGGAGAAAAATGGTCGTCGGCCACTTTAGGTGGCCGGCCAGCCACCTCCCCTAGCCGACCGACCACTTCAAGTGGCTGACAAGGAGGAAAAGGGGCCGACAAGTGCCAAAAGTGGCCAACAGGGCCCTTCCTCCCTCCAGGAAAGAGGCACCAAGGTTTGGTCTAAAAGCAAGCACAAAACAAGAAGGGTTTAGAGGCACAAAGACACGACATTCCACTAAGAACTTCGGGCACCCAAAACGAGCACAAACATACACAATCATCGAGTACACAAACGATGACGTCTGAGTCTTAAGGTCGGTCAAAAATGGGGTGTCTACACTGTCCAACACAGTGGTAATGAAAAGGAAGAATGGCAAGTAGAGGGTCTGCGTGGACTTCACCAGCCTAAATAAGGCTCGTCCCAATGATAGCTTCCCTTTGCCTAAGATCTATCAGCTAGTGGGTGCCACATCAGGACATGGGAGGATGAGCTTCTTGGATGCCTACAGAGGATACCACCAGATAGCAATGTATCCCCCGGACAAAGAAAATACTGCATTCATCACCCCGAAAGGGCTGTACTACTACCGAATAATGCCATTTGGGTTGAAGAATGCAGGAGCAACCTACCAAAGGCAAGTGCCCAAAATGTTTAAGCATCTGATTGGGAGAATAGTAAAGGTCTACATCGATGACATGGTCGTGAAGACCAAAGAAACTAGGAACCATCTGGCTGACTTTAAGGTAGTTTTTGACATCCTGAGAACATATCGGCTTTGACTCAATGCTTCAAAATGTGCATTTAGAGTTAGATCCGATAACTTCCTGGGATACTTGGTCACTAGGAAGGGCATCAAAGCAAGCTTGGATCAGATCAAGGCCATCCTTGACTTGAAGCGCCTAACATCAGCCAAACAAGTACAGATGTTGACTGGAAGGGCAGCAGCCTTGAATAGGTTCATCAGTTGAAGTTCAGATAAGTGCAAACCATTTTTTAGATTGTTGAAGAAAGCAACAAATTTTTTGTGGACGGAAGACTGCAAAATCATATTGGCGGACTTAAAAAGGTATTTGACAACCCTGCCGGTGTTGTCAAATCCAAAACCTGGAGAAGAACTATTCATGTACTTGGCGGTATCAGACCACGCTGTCAGCATGGTGGTAATCCACAAAGAGGAAATGGAACAGAAGGCAGTATACTACGTGAGCAAGACCCTGGCCAGTGCAGAAACCAGGTACCTATCCCTAGAGAAGTTAACACTAGCCCTAGTGATGGCTTTCAAAAAGTTGAATCACTAATTCCAAGCCCACAAGATTGTGGTGCTAACTGAGCATCCCCTAAAGCCCCTGTTGCAGCATGGTGTAGACACCCCATTTTTGACCGTCCTCAAGACTTGGACGTCATCTTTTGAGCACTCGATGATCATCCATGCTCGTGTTCGTTTTGAGTTCTCGGAGGTCTCGACTGCGCGCCTTGCCTCAAGATCTCTCAACTTGTCTGTTTTGTGCTTGGTTGTGGACCAAACACTTGTGTCTTTGCTTCTAAGGGAAAAGGGTGGCTTGTTTGCCATCCCCTCAATGCACCGGCCAGGGCATGATGCCATTGGCCCCTTTTTCTTGCCATCGGCCAAGAGTGTTGGCCGGTCGGCACTATATTTGGTCAGCCGGCACTTATGTTGGCCAATTGGCCATTTTTGGTGGCCGAACCCTGTTCATCTGCTTTATGTAGATATTTTATGCCAGCTGGTGCAGCTGGCATCCACAATTCACCCCCTCCATACACGTGTATGGAGGGATTTTCCCTTTGCGTAGCTTCTCTTGGAAGCTTTAGAAGTTGAACTTTTATAAAGAGGGAGCCCCTTCTCCCTCCTCCAGGGTTCAGAAAATTTCCTTAGAAAAGATAGATATAGCCTTGTATCTATCTTGCCTTGTTTCTCCATTTTTGTGCTTCAAAAGTGTAGTATTGTCTTAGTTTAGCACACAAACACCTAGCAATACACCTTCTCTTTGTTACTGAGGTACTAAGGGGTTGGTTTTGGTGTTCTTGGGTGGGTTTGAACTCAGAAAACCTGCTGGAGCTTTGTTCTTGAAGAGGTTCTTCAAGGGTGAGAAACTACCCTCTTTATTCCCCATTTTTGCACAAGCTTTTAGCCTATCTTGCATGCTGTTTTGAGCTTAACTTATAATTGATAAAAGTTCTAATTTTGCATGCTTTTGATCTTTGTTTAAGGTCCCTTTGAGGTTTGGGGTTGTTCCCCCCCCCCCCTCTTAGGCCTTGTTTTAGGCCACCCCTTTTGGCCATTGTTCTTAGCTTTGCGTGACCTCTCTACCACTGAAATCCAGAGGATTTTCAGTGGTGGAGAGGTGGTTTTGGTGTCTTAAATAGGAGAGAGTCATCTCCTCTCCTTGTCATCTTCAATGCTTGCATAAATGACTTATGTTGGTGGCTTGTATGCCTAGCTTGTTTTAGCTCCATTTCAGTATATATTAGGCTTTATTTTTCCATGATATAGCACTGTTTTGACTTGGTTTAGACATACCATGCATGCTTTGTATACTTGTCTTGTAATCCCATGATTTGCCTTAACATGCACCATGTTGTAACATGTCTTTTTTGCATGATTTTAGCTTAACTTCATGAAGCTTCTAGCTTTGTTTTAAATGCTAAAGCTCTAATTTTGGTTGTTTTGGTCGTCCATGACATGCTTTGTAGGCTTTGAGTATTGAATCCTTTGACATGCTTTATTTGGGCCATTTCAGTGGTTTGGCATCACTTGTTATGTTATTTCAGTCCATATAGTATGCTCAAATACTTGCATTTATCACCTATTCCATGCTTTGGATAGTTTGTGCGTTATGCCTCATGAGCGTGTCATTGTATATGCCACCATGCCTGGGCATTTGGGATGCCATCCAAATGGGTTTTTTGGCCCGTTTTAGCATGTCATATCTCTGATTTTGGTTGCTTGAATCATGCCATGTTTGGTTGTCTTAGGTGTAGTGTAACACCTCTTTGATAGCCTTGCATGTCTCATGTTTTTGCCCCTTGTTTTAGCTTGTTTTGGCTTTGGTCATTGCATGTTTTAGGCTCACTTTGGTATGCCTTAGGACTGTTTTAGGTTATGCTTGCCATATGCTCTTTGTCTTGTGTAGCTTTGATTCAAGTCCTTTCACTAATCTTAGGCTCTAAGCCTTGTGCATGCTTTGATCATGATTTGTCTATGTGATTTGGGATCACTCCTAGCATTATTTCAGAGCATGTAATGTTGTCACATTTGCATGCTTTTCATTCCTTTTAAGTGTTCTTGAAAGTTGCCTTTTATGCCTTAGTCTTTAGGCCAAATGGCATGCATGTTTATATGTGCATTTGCCCTCATTTCCAGGGCATTTTGGCCGCTGATTTGGACCTATTTGAGAGCTATCCATTTCGGTTTAAGTCTATCCCCGCATGTTGTTGCATGCTTGCCTTGTATGTTGTCACATACTTTTGCATAGTTGGTAAATTGCATGTTGTAGCATGCTAGTTCAATTGTGCCTTGTTGTGTACTTAGTCCATGACATGTTGTTGCATGCTTAAGTTGTAATGCATTTGGCATGCATTCTCCTCTTTTAGTTGCTTAACATGTTGTCACATGTTTGCCTCACATGTTGTTGCATGTTTGTCATTGGCATTGTTGTTACATGCCTTGCATGCTTATTTGTTTAGGTTGTATGCCTATTGTACATTGCTTGTTTGCATGCTCATGTTGCATTAGCTTGCTTGCATGCCTAGGTTGCATAGCATTAAGCATGCATCCCTTGCCTCTTGATCAACCATGATGGGGGTTAGGGCCCCCTTTCGTGTTTATGTGCATTCATTGTACATTAATTTGCACACTCGGCTCCTTTGGCCATCATGCATTTAGATGCGTGATTAATGACCCGAGGGTCGAGAACCATACTCCTTTGAGTCTCAAACATGATAAGGAGGGTGATGGTGCAAACATTGCCTTAAAAATGCATTGCCATGCTCTGTATGTCCTCTGCTGCAGCAAAACAAGATTCTGCAAGAAGAGATGGCCGGTCGGCCATCTTCAGTGCCGGCCAGCTATGTATTGTTGGCCGAGGTCCCCACAAATGGTCGATGACCAGTTCCTCTTGGCCGGTGGCCTTGAATTTCAGCCGATGACATCCCACAGTGCTCAGAAGGTGATTCAGAAGCATTCTTGAGACTTGCACAGTTCTCAGAGGTGCAAAGCAATGTAAACAGAGGCCACATGTGACATGGCGATGGATTTCCGAGCGAAGCCATCTGAGCACGCATGCATCCCTCTTCCCGAGGCTGTTTTACTGCTTTAATAGCTTAATTAATTTGTTTAATTAGTTAAGTGTTGTGTAATAATTAGTTAGCTCGTTAGTTAGTTAATTATTTGATTTGTATTATTCTTACGGTCCCTCCGTCGAGAGGGCGAATTGTATAATAAGTGTGCGTGTGTGTGATGCATATCTTCCAACCCCCACTTCTTTCTCCCTTTTACTTAACCGCTTATAATGGTTAGTTCTAGGGCACGTTTCAATTAGCATACTTATGTTATGCATGTTTGCATCATTCATCTATATTGTATGCACCAGGCTCGGCGCATCATACTAGGCACATAGTATTTCAATTTCAACTTGAATACGTGTATCAAGTTGTCGCATTTCACATGCCATTATTAGATTAGCCAAGCCTATTCTAGTTACATTTCGCATGTGTTGCACTAGTCATCTTAACATGAACTAGGATCATGCATGATTTCTAACTAGTTTCTTGTTTTGGCTCGGAGTACACTGTGAGTGTTTATGCTTTAGCACTTTGCATGTATGTGAGTGTTAACATGGGAGCATGCTTGCCATGAGGCTATTTGCTTATATAATATAACTGCCTGAATGCCTGTGGGTGAAGGTTGGATTACTTGAATTGGGGCAATCCATTGAAATCCGTGCTTTAGCCTACTTGCGAATAGCAAACCTCAAACTGTTTCCAAACAAACGGATATGCGATGCTTTATTCCAAATTAGGCAATCTAGTCTATACTTGTGTGTTGTGCGCATCACCTAGTAATTCTAGCTAAATACCATAATAAGAGCACATGTGTTTTCAAAAATAAGATATCATGTTTAGTAGTGGCCAATCTTTGATCGGGCGAGCAGGGGTGCTCATTGCATGACCTTCCCCAATCGTACCCAAGTTCCCGAGCCGAGGCAACTTTGGTAATGACGGACACGTGGCCTTAGGTACAAGTCAGGGTTTCCTAAATTCCCCAAAAATAAAATATTTAGGTGGCGACTCTCTATCTAGCAAAGTAGTCCATGTTTGGCACTTCTTTCTTAAAAATCAGTTTTCCAAAACGATTTGCTGGATTTGGACTCTTTGGTGATTTATCGGTCTCACATGTCACTTTGCGGGATTAGATTCAGAACCGTGACATTTGAGTCCGAATTGTAGAACCAAAGCCCCAGGGCGCGTCTACACATGGAGATCTGACAAGCAAAGTAGCTAGATGGGCACTGGTGTTGGGCCAATACGACTTGTAATTCAGGCCTAGAACATAAATCAAAGGCAAGGTTCTAGCCAACTTTGTGGCCGAGTTTACTCGTGGTGCCCTCCCAAGGCGGGCTCCAATAAACCACGGCTTAGGATGTCCAGGAGAACAAGAAGAAACCCAACTAGGGCCAAAGAACCCCACACCAACAGCACAAAAAGGAGAAGAAAAACCAAAGCCCTGTGATATCTACATCAGAGACTCCTTCTACCTCTTTGTCGATGAAAGCTCAAACCGACAAGGAGCAGGGGCAAGAGTAGTGTTAGTATGGCCAAATAGGCAAATGATAGAGCAATCTATTCGTTTGGGGTTCAAGGCCTCAAATAACGAAACAGAGTATGAGGCGCTAATCGTGGGGCTGAAACTAGTAGCAACCATGGAAGCTGATGAGGTGGTAGTCTTCTCTGACTCCCAGCCTATTGTGAATCAAGCAACAAGTGAGTATGCAGCCCGAGATGAAAGGATGACAGCCTATGTCAAGGAGGTTGTCAGGCTACTAATGCTGTTCGAGAATTGCCGACTACAGCAGGTTAGCAAAGATGATAATAGTCACACCGATGCCTCGGCTAACCTAGCTAGCGCGATGAACTCAGGTGAGGCCAGGACAATAATGGTGGACTATCTGTCAGGCCTAAATATAGAGCCCCTTATAACAGAGTACGAAGCAATGTGCGCAGAGATGGGTCCAAGCTAGGTGGACACCATATTTGTGTCCCTTAGAGATGGCAGATTGCCAATAGACAGAAAAGAAGCACACAAGACAAGATTAAAGTTGGCTAGGTTCTGCTTGTCAGCAAAAGGCCATCTCTACAGAAGATCCTTCACTAAACCCTTTCTGAGGTATGTGCATCCATCTTAGGTAGAGGACTTTCTGTATGAGATCCATGAGGGAGTATGTGGGATCCATGCTGGGGGTAGATCACTTGCTCATAGGGCCATATCTCAAGGATACTGGTGGCCTTACATGCAGAAGGATGATAAGGCCGACGTGAAGAAATATGAGAAATGTCAAAGGTTTGTACCTTTGATACACCAGACAGCTGCAGACTTGAATCCAATATCCAGTCCCTGGCCATTCGCCCAATGGGGTATGGATCTTGTTGGACAATTGCCCCAAGCAACTGGACAAAGGAAGTTCCTGCTAGTAACAACTAACTACTTTACAAAGTGGGTCAAGGCTGAACCCTTAGCCAAAATCCGAGAAGATAATCACCAGGTTTGGAATTCCAGGAGCCATTGTGATAGACAATGGCACCCAGTTTGATAGTAAGCTGATCAAAAGCTTCTATGCAAAATATAAAATCAAAAACTTTTATTCTACCCCCAGCTTCTCCCAAAGCAACGGTCAATCAAAAGTATCCAACAAGACCATCTTAGATGGGATCAAGAAGAGACTAGAAGCAGTCAAGGGAAAGTGGGTGGAAAATTTGCCTAATGTGTTGTGGACATATCAGGCTACGTTAAGAAGATCAACTGGAGAATCTCCTTTTGCCATGGCATATGGCACTGAAGCAATCATCCCACTAGAGGTCGACATCCCTAGAATCAGAACCCAGGGAATGAAGAATGGAACTAACGA
The DNA here is from genome assembly GCA_025200525.1 of Camellia lanceoleosa. Lineage (NCBI taxonomy): Eukaryota > Viridiplantae > Streptophyta > Magnoliopsida > Ericales > Theaceae > Camellia > Camellia lanceoleosa. Next base: position 59,476,010 of record CM045762.1, read on the forward strand.
GGCATTCCTTGCCCGAGACCTGGATCTGTTAGAAGAGAGAAGGGAGAGAGCAGCAATTCGACTGGGGGCATACCAGCAGCAGCTTGATAGGGCTTATAACAAAAAGGTCAACCCAAAGGAGTTCAATGTTGGGGATCTCATCCTTAGAAAAGTCGTCAACAATAAGAAAGATCCAAGGGAGGGCAAACTTGACCCAAACTGGGATGGGTCTTATCGAATAATCTTAGTCGCCGACAATGGTGCTTACTGACTGGAAGACACTGATGGCAAGGAGTTGCCAAGACCTTGGAACACAAGCAATTTGTAGTTTTTTTACCATTAGTTTTTGTTTTTTAAGTTTCATGTAATGATTTTATTAGCCGAAGTATTAATAAAATACTCGCTCGATTTTGTTTTTACGGATTATTGTTGACACTTGTGCAATAGGACTGACACAGTCTTATGACGATGTTCCCATGGTGAACATGACGAATAACTTAAACTTACCATCTGGTAGAGTTGAATTAAACTTACCATATGGTAGAGTTAAACTAAGTTGGTGATGTTTCCGAATGAAATATGACAGTGGTAGCCGAATAAAAGCAGACGCAGATAGGCAGTGCATATTTTCCCTATCGATGTATAGTATGCACTCGGCCCTGCCCTGATGTTTCATATGCTGAATAAGTTGAGTAGGGGGCCGATTAAAAGTTGGAATACGGCATAATGGGGGGCCGAGTACATAAGTAATGACAGATCAAGAGCGGGCCCTGCCTAGAAGACCAGGAGCGTATATAAATAGAAAAACGACGAACAAGAAGAGGTATGTGAGAATTAGTACGCTTAACTTAAGACACGCAATCCAGAGAGCATACACTGACTTATCCGTCGGAGTGCTAATTCCAGCACCCCCGACCAAAGTGTTTATTCTTTTTCAAGCTACCAACTGAGGATCTCGTGCGTCCCATTGGTTCTAAAGAGTATTTCCAAATCACCTTCCCCACAATGGGTGCCATCTGTGGGATTACTCAACCACATCCATGGCGACCGCAACGGAAGATCCTCCGATAATCGTTGATGAAACTACACCGAGAGATGATCTCACCCCAACAAACATGCTGGGACCAAAGACTATCGCCACAAGACGAGCCTTGAACTTTGACTCACCCTCGACTTCAGCGCATGAGACAATGCAAGCGATCATGGAACAAGCAAAGAAAAACGAACAGAGGTTGGAGAACATGATCGCTGAGAACGAACGTCTCCGTCAGGACTTGGCCTTGGAAGTGGCGAAGTCCAAACAAGCTATACGCCAAGATCCGAAACGACCTCTAAGGGCAAGTGGTCGACGATCTCGAGCCTGATAACAAGACACTGACAGTGACTTCGACTCATTATCCCAGGAGTCCAAGAAGAAGGGACGACCCGAGACTACTAGTTCCTCTAAAGAGAGTCCACGTTTAAGGTATAAGCGAAGACGAAATGGTTCAAACGAAGAGGACCAGCACGATCCCTTTGTGCGACGGATCGCAAAGGCAGTATTACCCAAGAAGTTCAAAGCCTCGTCGTTCACCTTGTACGATGAGAAATCGGATCCCATGGATCATATCCGTCACTATAAGCAAGCCATAACGTTGCATGCAGATGACAAAGCTCTCATGTGCAGAATATTTCCGAGCAGTTTGGGATCGTTGGCAGTCATATGGTATTTTAAGTTGGAGCCGGCATCGATTAAGAGTTTTCATCAATTAAAAAAATCCTTCAGGGCAAGATTCATCACTAACGAGGTCCAATCGAAACAAACCGACTCTCTCTAGGCAATGCAGATCCAGCCAAGAGAAACACTAAGAGCATATTCGTTGCGCTATTGGAAGTGCTTTAATTTTGTTGATGACGCTTGCAACGACTCAATGGCCATCACCGCCTTTAAAATGGGTTTGCATCCTGACAGTGCTCTCCGCAGCTCCTTCACTAGAAGACCCCCCAAAACAGTCTGGTCGTTGATAAAGAAAGTTGAGGAATACTACAAAGTGGAAGATGACGCCTTGCGGGTTAAAGCCGGAAACGTGGCCAACAAGACGGCCCCTTCTGAAATTGCTCAATCGATAAATTCTGTACCACCTCAGAGCCCTGAACCACGGCATTAGACTAAATGAGACAAGAGACGAGATTCTCCCTGATCAAGCGACCAATGCCTTCACCGAGCAAATAAACAACTGCAAGTCGATGGCAAGTGCACAAGGGGCGCCTACAAGAAATACACGGAGTTGTCAGAGCCGATCAGCACGGTTATGTCCAAAGTCCAACACCTTCCATTCTTCAAATGGCCGTCCAAAATGGTGGGACCTCCCGAAACAAGAAGACGGGATAGGCGGTGCGAGTATCACAAGGATCACGGCCATGATACTGAGAGTTGTTATGCATTGAAGGATCACCTGGAGGAATTGGTACGAGATGGTCGGCTACAACAGTACGTCCGAAAAGGCAACTCAACCAAAGCAATAGCCTTACGATAGGATTCACCTCCACTCGGTGTGATCCACATGATTTACAGCTTGCCAATGTCATCCGCGGTGCATACGATTCAATCAAACCCCGACCCTCAAAATCAACTCACTCTAGCTAAACGGCCCCATGAAGCTACGAGCATTGCCTTCAATGATTCAGATTTGGCCGAAGTGACACTTTCCCACATCGATCCCTTAGTAATCGAGTTACGCATAAACCGATTCACCATTGAGCGTGTACTCATTGATCCAGGGAGCACATCGGAAGTTATGTATCACAAGACATTCACCAAACTCGGCTTCCCCAAATCAGATCTTTCTCCAGCTCCTTATCCGTTATTCAGCTTCAACGTGAATCCAGAATACCTGTTGGGGAAGATCACATTACCTGTTCGAGTGGGCTCCCGAACAGTGGACATGGAATTCTTGGTCGTCAAGCTGTCATCGCCGTATAATCTCATCATGGGGCGAACTTGGTTGCATACTATGCAAGCCAGGCCAAGCACCTATCATTAGCTGCTACGCTTCCCGACAGAACGCGGCATTGAGCAAATCCGTGGCTCCCAGAAATCGGCACAAGCATGTTATCTCCTTGCTAGAAAGACGCCAAAAGAGTTACAAGTGAATTCTATTGAGGTGCCAGGTCGAGAGAGACTCAACGATGTTGGGCAGCTCCCAAGTGAAAAGCCACAGAAGCCCTAGATCGAATTAAGATTGACGGAAACCCAGACAGGTTCTTCATGGTCGACGCCTCCCTGAATCAAGCCGACAAGCAGTAGCTAATTTCTTTCCTACTCGGCAACCTTGATGTATTTGCGTAGACTCCATATGAGATGTCGGGTGTAGATCTGTCTATTTCGCAGCACCGCTTAAATGTTGACCCTAAATGCAAGCCGATAATTCAGAAAAGCCGGCGGTCAGCTGTAGAGCACACTGTCACCGTTGTTGAAGAGGTTGACCGGTTGCTTGACGTCGGAGCTATCAAGGAAGTGACCTATCCCACATGGCTCTCAAACACTGTGGTTGTGAAGAAAAAAAATGGGACTTGGCATGTCTGCGTTGATTTCATCGACCTAAACAAAGCTTGCCCCAAGGATTGTTTTTCCCTACCCAGAATTGACCAACTTGTAGATGCTACAGCACGTCACCAGCATATGAGCTTCCTTGATGCCTATAGAGGCTACCATCAAATTGCCATGCATCCGGAGGACCAAGACAAAACTGCATTCCTCACCCCAAGAGGAACCTATTGCTATAAGGTTATGTCTTTTGGGCTGAAGAATGCAGGGGCAACTTACCAAAGGCTAGTCACTACCATGTTCAAGGAGCAACTCCGCCACACTATGGAAGTTTACATTGACGATATGGTGGTCAAGTCCAAAGAAGAGCAAACTCATCTAACCGATTTGGAAGAGACATTCGGCATTCTACGCAAATACAGAATGAAGCTGAAAGCTTCCAAATGTGCCTTTGGGATCGACTCTGGCAAATTCTTGGGTTACATTGTCAACCATCGAGGAATCGAAGCCAATCCACAGCAAATCACCGCAATCCTAGAACTCGGCTCCCCTCGATCGGTCAAGGAGGTTCAGAAGTTGATGGGGATGGCCACCACACTCAACAGGTTCATCAGTCATTCCACGAACCGCTGCCGACAATTCTTTCAGACACTACGGCAGGGTAAAGCTTTAGAATGGACCTCTGAGTGCGAAGCCGCTTTTAACGGTCTAAAGGCTTATCTCCGATCTATTTCACTTTTGACGACACCATCGGCAGGCGACCCGCTCATTTTATATATGGCCGTCTCCGACCGGGCTATCAACGTCGTATTATTGAAGGAAGAGCTTGGAGAGCAACGACCAGTGTATTATGTAAGCAAGGCAATGGTTGAGGCCGAAACCCATTACCTTGCACTAGAAAAACTCATCCTAGCCCTAATCATGGCGGCAAGAAAATTGATTCATTACTTCTAGGGGCATAGCATCGGGGTACTAACAGATCACCCCCTCCGATCAGTACTACGTAGTGCAGAAGCATCAGGGCGTGTTTCGAAATGGGCCCTCGAACTCGGCCAGTACGATATTCAATTTCTGCCTAGAACCCCAATCAAGGGGCAAGTGCTTGCTGATTTCGTAGCCGAATTCACGGGGGGTGTTGCCGACTTCAAGACCGACCAAACTCAACCTAAGCCGAATTGGAGAATTTATGTGGGGGACATTTGGCAACTGTATTGTGACAGGTCATCCAATCAATGGGGCAGTGGAGCCGGAGTAGTAATCATGGCTCCCGATGGCGCAATAATTAAGCAAGCCGTCAAACTCGCCTTCGAAGCATCAAATAACGAGGCCGAATACGAAGCCCTTCTAACCGGTTTGCGGAATGCACATCTTCTGGGTGCTCGGCCTTTGCTTGTATTTTGTGATTCAAAACTGGTGATCAATCAACTAAAGGGGGAGTACATGGCCAAAAATGACCGTATGGCGACTTACATAAAAACGGCTAACTCCTTGCTGGCAAAATTTGACCATCATGAATTGAATCAAATAACACGTGATCAGAACACACATGCAGATGCCCTGGCTTGCCTAGCCTTCGCCATTAACTCAGAGATAAAACGGACCATCAAAGTAGGTTTTATCTCGGAGCCGAGCATTGGCCCTTCAGAGGAAGTCCAGGTCAATGCCGTAGAGTCAGGACCGAGTTGGATGGACCTCATTGCTGCATTCCTGTCTTCCGAACAACTCCCAGTGGACAAGAAAGAAGCACACAAGTTGCGAAACAAAACCCTGCGATACTACTTGGATCCGCAAGGAAAGCTTTATAAAAAATCCCTTTCTGGTCCATATCTGGAATGCGTGCATCCAGACAAAGTCGAAGAGCTTCTGACTGAAATACATGAAGGTAGTTGTGGCGCACATTTTGGCGGGCGCTCTTTGGCTCATCGAGCTGTGACACAAGGGTATTATTGGCCGACAATGAGAGCCGATGTCGAGTGTTACGTGAAAAAGTGCGAACAGTGCCAAAAGTTCTCTCCTCTGATTCACCTGCCTGCTGAAGAGTTAAGCTCCATAACCAGCCCTTGGTCGTTCGCTCAATGGTGACTTGACATCGTCGGACCGCTGCCTCATGCTCCAGGTAACAAGCGATTTATGATCGTCGCGACTAATTATTTCACGAAATGGGTAGAAACAAAGGCAGTAAGGCACATCCGAGATACCGACGTAAAGCGTTTTGTATGGAGAAATATCATAATGTGGTTCGGTATTCCCAGAGCACTTATATCAGACAACGGCACCTAGTTTGATTACGGAGTCTACCGGGAGCTTCGCAGCAAGTATGGTATTCGGCCCTACTTCTCCACCTCGGCTTATCCACAGAGTAATGGCCAAGCTGAAGCCTCCAATAAAACCATTTTAGACGGCATCAAAAAGAGGCTGGAGAAGGCGAAAGGCCAATGGATTGAAGAACTGCCGAGTGTATTATGGGCTCATCGCACAACACCGAAACGGTCCACCGGGGAAACGTCGTTCACTTTGTGCTTCGGAACACAGGCAATCATCGGCCTCCCAACTTTGGAATCAACATTTTCTGATTTAGGCCGAAACGACATGATGTTGGCCTTGGACTTGATTATGATTGAAGAGCAAAGAGACCGCGCCCTTGCATCCATGGCACGGTACCAGCAACAGCTTGCTAAGTCATATAATCAGCGTGTTCAACTGCGCTGCTACACACTAGGAGAGTTGGTCCTGAAGAAAGTGCTTCCAGCTGCCAAGAATTCGGCCGACGGAAAATTAGGACTTAATTGGGACAGCCCTTATCAGATCGACTCAGTCGCAGGAGTAGAGGCATATCGGCTCAAAGACATGTCTGGGAGGAGTCTGCCACAGCCTTGGAATTCCACGCATTTACGTAAATTCTATTATTGACCCGACTTGTGGGGCTTGGTGCTTGTACATATTTCACTTTTGCAATGCAAAGTTTCCCGTTTCCTCGTCGCGCAATTTAGTTCAAAGTCTCCGAATTCGGAGCCCCATCAGTGCATGACACTTTTGGGCCGATTAAAGACTCCAAATTCAGAGCGCCCTTCATGGATATAACGATTGGCCAAAATAAAAGACCCCAGATTCAGAGCACCCTTCGTGGATGTCACGATTGGCCAAGACAAAAAGCCTCCGAATTCAGAGCCCCATCAGCGCATGACACTTTTGAGCCGATTAAAGACTCTGGATTCGGAGCGCCCTTCGTGGATGTCACGATTGGCCAAGACAAAAAGCCTTTGAATTCGGAGCCCCATTAGTGCATGACACTTTTGGGCTGATTAAAAACTCTGGATTCGGATCGCACTTCGTGGATATCACGATTGGCCAAGATTTAAGTCTCTGGATTCGGAGCCCCATCAATGCAAGACACTTTTGGGCTGATTAAAGACTCCGGATTCGGAGCGCCCTTCGTAAATGTCACGATTGGCCAAGACAAAAATCCTCCGAATTCGGAGCCCTATTAGTGCATGACACTTTTGGGCCGATTAAAGACTCCAGATTTGGAGCGCCCTTCGTGGATTTCATGATTGGCCAAGATTTAAGTCTCCAGATTCGGAGCCCCATCAGTGCAATGCACTTTTTAGCTGATTAAAGACTCCAGATTCGGGGCGCCTTTCGTGGATGTCACAATTGGCCAAGACAAAAAAGCCTCCGAATCCGAAGTCCCATCCGTGCAGGTCGCGTTTGGGCCGATTAAGACTCCGGATTCGGAGCGCCCTTCGTGGTCTCGTTTGAGCCAAATAAAAACTCCAGATTCGGAACACCTCGCGAGCTGTCACAACACGCGGCGACAATTGAAACATTCAAGCATTCAGAATGAAATGTTTCATTAACTTGATCAACTAGCACAAGCAGTATAAACGTAAATTGAAGCATTCAAACATTCAGAATGAAATGTTTCATTAACTTAATCAACTGGCGCAAGCCGTATAAACATAAATTGAAACATGCAAGCATTCAGAATGAAATGCTTCATTAAATTGATCAACTGGCACAAGCTGTATGAAGATAAGTTGACACACGCAAGCATTCAAAATGAAATAAGTTCTTAAATCGATTGATTCACACAAAGTGTATTAATACAAGTTGAAATACGCTAAGGTTTGAAATAGAGCGTCTTATTAAATTAGAAAATAAATACATAATTCGCACTCAATCTACATATGAGCATTACAAGGTCTGCTTTTATTCGGCGGCCCCCTCATCATCGCTCTTCTCAACTTCGAAAGCGGAAAAGGGGAAATCATCTCGTTGGCAAAACGGCGACGCCGAATTCTCACCCTTTGCCCGGAGAGCCTCAGCTGCCTGAAGTGCCTTGATCCAATTGTGTTTAAATCCATGATTTTCACATCAGCAAACTTCCTCGGCGAGTTTCTCCTTGGTCTTCTCTATTCCGACCTTTCGGCCCTCACGAAAGCCTTTTTCATGGGCCCTGGACTTCGCAGTCTCAATTGCAAACATGCTAGCCGTGTCCCGATCGGCAATGGCATGACTTATTAGCCTCTAGGTCACCCTCTCTTCCACAACCGGGTTAGGATGGCTGGCCGATTGAGACTCAGCAGACTTGATTCTCCTTAGTTCATGCTCGGACATCTTTACGCGAGCTTCTAATTTCCGAATGCATTCATCTCTCTTTTCTATATCCCACTGAGCGGCGCAAAGACACATGCCGATTTCGTAGATGGTGTACAACCCCCTCACCGCCCCATGAACTTCGTCATGAAACACTTCGAAATCCTGCCGACCTACCATCGACTACTGGACTTGGGGTGGAAAAATCTGTCGAGCGAACTTGACTGCCACATTTGGATCACGAACGATTGAATCCGCCTCTGTCATTGGTCTATTCCCCACAAAGACCGCAAAACTCAATGGGGGCAGTGTCACATCGGATTCTCTTCCAGAACAGGGTGAGGAGATCTGCCCCGTGGCTGCTTGTCTTTCCTGGGCGACCTACTTCGACGACGAGGAGATTAGCGTCTCTCCCACTCCCTCGAAGTCCTACTTCCCGTGCGCGTAGGTTCGACACTTCGATTCATATCTCCTTCCAGCTCAGCTAATGTTTTGGCCTCTCCTCTGCTGTTGAAGAAAAGTCTATTTTACATTCGCACTTGTTTAAAAACTTCCTCAACGAACTGGACTGAATTACTGACTCTGAGTATATAAATAGGGCCTTCATGCATGAAGTACACGCCCCATTTATTCCCTACGGAGGAAGCACCTCCGAGGTGATCTCATTAATACTAAAACCTGAACAGCCCAGCACCGATTGAAACATGTGCCCCAGTCATCCTATGCACCTCCGTTATTCGGCATTCTAGTTCATGATTCAGCTGGGGCAAGGGCACATTCCTCAATCTAGTTGGCTTAAGCGCCCTAGCCATCCCATGCACCTCCGCTATTCGGCGTTCTAGTTCATGAACCAGCTGGAGTAAGAGCAACTTCGTCAATATAATCGGCGTATTTGCCCGGCCGCCCCATGAACCTCTGTTATTCGGCGTTCCAGTTCATGAACCAGCTAGGACAAGGGCACATCCACCAATCTAGTCGGCTTAAGTGCCCCAGCCGCTCCATGAATCGATTCATCAATATTCATGAGTTCATTTTATTCGGCGTTCTAGTTCATGAACCAGTTGGGGCAAAGGCACATTCCTCAATCTAGTCAACTTAAGCGCTCCAGCCATCCCATGTACTTTCGTTATTCGGCGTTCTAGTTCATGAACTAGCTGGGGCAAGAGAAAATTCGTTAATATAATCGGCATATTTGCCCAGCCGCCCCATGAACCTCTGTTATTCAGCGTTCCAGTTCATGAACCAGCTGGGGCAAAGGCACATCCACCAATATAGTCAGCTTAAGTGCCCCAACCACTCCATGAATCGATTCATCAATATTCATGAGTTCATTTTATTCAGCGTTATAGTTCATGGACCAGCTGGGGCAAGGGCAGACTCATCAATCTAGTCGGCTTAAGTGCCCCAGCCGCTCTATGAATCGATTTATCAACACAATATTTATGAATTCATTTTATTCAGATTCATCAATCATGTTTATTAATCTAATTGGCTAATAAGTTTGCCGTCTCACATAGTCTTGACATTTTGGTCTAAATGCTGATTCTTTCAATTATGTACTTATATAGCAAACAGTATATGCAATAACTTGAGAGCATAGAAAATTTTCAATAATAAATTGGGCGCTAATAGCAGACATTTTACACATGAAAATCGGTTGACATCCAAAAAAGATGAAAATCTACGGATCATCATCCTCAGGGTCAGACGCCAGCGGGTCAACGTCCACCTGCTCATATGGAATCGGCTGTGCCAATGTCACATTCGCGGCAACGAAGGCTTCGACCCAATCGTGTTTGAAGCCCCGATTCTCAAACTTCGGCACTTCATCTGCGTAGCTTTCCAAGGCGGCCTCTTTCCCAGCTTGGAATGCTTTGGAAGTCTCGGAGTCGGCTTTTCTTTTGCCTTCTTCGATTTCTCCAAGTTGGCTTCCAGCTTGGCGATTGCCTCCTGGGCTAACTTAAGCGCCTCCTCACTGGCCTCTACCCTTTCCTCGGTGGCAAGCCTTAACCGATCGAAATTTCTAGCTCGCCCGGCCTCCAAGTCGGCTCTGGTGCATTCCACCGCCGTCTGTGCTGCCTCATAATCAACCCTTTGAGAGACTGCCACAACCTTGTTCTGTTCATTTTCAATTTCAGCTTTCAATAGGCTGATCTATTCTATGGCGTCGTGTTGACGGCGGCCGATCTCGGCTATCCTACCCACCGCCTACAAAACAAAGAAACAGCAAACAAATAATTAGAGAAATATTTACAAACATGCATGTGTGAACACAGAAGATTGCAAATAAGACAAGTAACGTACCGATAGGGCCGATTGAGGGGCTAAAGCAATTAGCATCAAATCTGGCTCAGCTCGAAATACGGCTCTATCGACCGGCAGGGATATCGAGGAGGCCATGCTCAAGGCCACAGTCAGGTCCCTCCAAGCCAAGGAGTCTGACGAAATTGGCATATTTCTAACCCTTGGTTGAATCGTGAATGGAAGGACCGAATCCGACTCCTCAACTCGGGGCTGTTTATTGCCTTGGTCCTCTTCGTACTCGGCCGGGCGCTTTTTGCCCCTTTGTTCACCTTCGTTGGCCCGCCCCACCTGCTCCACCTCGGCCGTTTTAGGGTAAACCGTCTCTTCGATAACAACCGGAGGAGTAGACTTAGTGACCATGGCCGACGTAGACTCAGTGACTGCGGCAGGTGGAGTTTCCGATCGGACGGCCTCGGCCCTCCGCCTGGCGGCCATCCTCTCGGCGTTCTTCTTCCGCGCAAGTTGTGAAAGTGATTCCCCAGCCATATCCTTTGGATAAGTGCCGGGAAGATCTCCTAATTTTGTAAAAATGTCTTCAAAGACGTCCCCTTGGCCGGACGTGGATGGAGGGTCGGATAAATTCAGTCCAGCCTTCTCAAACACCGAATTGAGGGCTTCGTCTACGTCGGTTCCCAATTGGTCCGGGTCCTTGGTGATCTAATCGACTACTTGTTCTTCTGCGTGTTCCGAATCACTGGCTTCTAAACCGATCTCCTTCAGACTTTCAAAGTTGGGGAAGATGAGGGCTGTAAAATGATCTTCGCCTCTTGGAACTGGAATATGGTCTGCTGCCGAAAATGTTGCGTAGGACGGCGCGTAGCGCAAGAGAATATGAGCTGCCCTTCCTTGCTTCTGAAGATTTGGATGGCCAACGAATTGCAGAGCGGTTTTGATATCCGCAAGTACAGCGTCGTCGGCCAAAACCAACACTTTCTTCAACTCATTGCATGCGCAAACAAAACGGTAAGTACATGAAAGAAGAGCCGAATACACATGCGAAAATATAAGTAACTAGAATGAGCTATACAGCCATCTAGATCGCCTTTTCGCCTTGGCACGGGATCTAGGCGATCTTCACCCTCACCGAATTCCCAGTTGCCTTGAACAACGACCATCACGTCGTCAACACGCTTGCCAGAGCTGGCAAGCATGATCACTAAATGATGATCGGTGTCCTTGGCCCTAAGAAAATAGCGTCCTAGATTCCAGTGGACTTGGCTATGACATAGCAGTGTCGAATCACAAGAATGCCTAAGTTAATCCTAAGACGATGGTTTAACTCTATGATCCCCATTATGATGTGAAAAAAATTCACGTTAGGCTGGGAAGGGATTAGGCTCCAATTTCGAAAGACGGCTCTCAAAAACGGATGAAAGGGAAAACGGACGCTGCCTTCAACAATCGATAGGAGAGGAAAGATGATTGTGCTCTCATTAGTCCTCTGTATATCGGTGGTGCTGTCTTCCACGAGTGACAGATGAATGTTATTGGGGATGGAACAATGGCGTCGGAAGCCAGAAATTCGATCCACAAAAAGGAGTGCTTTCAAATTTCTTGCCATCGTATCTAGCCTAAGGATTATGCAAAACTAATAGTAAACAAGAAAATGGTATTGGGAGTGAAAGAGAAGAGAACTTACAGGGAGCAGAAGGAATAATGAGAGACAGAAAAGAGTTGCAGAGGTCGCGAGGTGGAGGAGTTGTACTAGAAGGCGAACCAAAAAATCTTAAGTATTCAAAGTATACATTCGAAGAGACAAAGTTTTAAACTACATTAAATGCAGAAAGCATACGAAGAGGCGGGAACTTGTAATGATGACCAAAAAACATGTGCGTTCTGACATGCTTTGGAATGAGGTTAACTGCCGAATTTTTGACTTTTCAAGATCGAAACCAAACACGTCGACTAAACGGAGTTAGAGGGGTGTTCGGAGGGCAATTGTGGTAGCCAAATAAAAGCAAACGCAAATAGGCAGTGTATATTTTCCCTATCGATGTATAGTATGCACTCGGCCCCGCCCTAACGTTTCATATGCCAAATAAGTTGAGTAGGGGGCCGATTAAAAGTTGGAATACGGCATAATGCGGGGCCGAGTACATAAGTACATGACAGATCAAGAGCGAGCCCTACCTAGAAGACCAGGAGTGTGTATAAATAAAAGAATGACGAACAAGAAGAGGTATGTGAGAATTAGTACGCTTAACTTAAGACATACGCAATCTAGAGAGCATACACTAACTTATCCGTCGGAGTGCTAATTTCGGCACCCCCGACCGGAGTGTTTATTCTTTTTCAGGCTACTAGCTGAGGATCTCGTGCATGCCATTGGATCTAAAGAGTATTTCCAAATCACCTTCCCCACAATGACGAATAACTTAGACTTATCATATGGTAGAGTTAAATTAAACTTACCATATGGTAGAGTTGAACTAAGTTGGCGATGTTTCGAAATGAAACATGACGAATAACTTAGATTTACCATAACAGCAGAGTTAAACTAAGTTGGCAATATTTCCAAATGAAACATGATGAATAACTTAGACTTGCCATAACAGCAGAGTTGAACTAAGTTTGATCTAGTCAAATTGACAGCGACATCGAGACAGAAAAACTCGGCTCAGAATTGTCTGAATCAGACTTCAGTAAAAAACAAAGATGCATGCGTAATGTGAACATAAGTGGTACTTAGGTTCACATTAGGGGGCAAGCAGCAGGAATGAGAAATAGGCTTGACACTTGTTAAAATTTGGAAAAAATTACAAGTTGGAGTCAACCGAGGTAACCAAATGAGAGGATATCCGAGGTATCTGTCACCCAAGATAACTAACCAAGTTGTCAAGCTTGGAAGGGTTGAAAGGGTGAAGTCTTGATTAAAGATAGCAAACACAAGTAAAGAAATAACACTTGTTAAAAGTTATTTAAATAATTTTTATGAAATGCCAATTGGCCGAGATCGCAACAATAGATGCACCTGAGATAATATGGATCCAAGGTGATACATGTCCAAGGTATTCCAACCCGAAGTGATTATACAATTAAGTTGTACTTGAGAGAAGTGCAAAAATATTCTAAGTATAGAAGCATACAAGACAGTGAAGACACATAAAGCTTAAGGAAACAAGCATTCAACACTTAAAAGCAAAAGAGAACGCATGCATTCAAAGAGAAAACTTGTTCAATTACAGAGCAAAAGGAACTTCGGCCTAGCATAGAAGACAACTTGTTCAGTTACAACGACAACACTTCGGCCCAACAAAAACAAAAAGGTTACAAAGAAAAAAGTTCAAAGAAAAGGAAAAAATCCTAAGTACTAGAATAAGGGATATTGTCCTCAATCCTCTTGGCTTCGGCCTCAGTTGCGACCTCGTTGTCAATCTCTTGAAGAGTTTGATCCAAGCTCTTCTCTACAGCAATGACCTCAGCCTTGAGTTTTGTTGTTTTCTTTGGCGAAGTGCTTTTGGAGAGTTCCTTCTCCTCATCTTGAGTCAAGTCCAAGACTTGATCATTCAAAGTAGGGGACTGGGACCCAACAACAACTTCCACTTCTTCTTCAGCCTCCTCAGCCTCAGCTTCCTTCTCTTTAGCTTCGTCATCAGATTATTTGGGAGAAGGAGGGAAGGTCACGCTGAGCTAGTTAATATCTCGGAGAGGAGAGTCCATTGGGACAGATAATTTGTTGAGGGTTGTAGTCCAGCTGAGGTAATAACCTCTGTTGTATGCTTGGTCGACTTGGGCTTTGTATGCATCGCGTACGGTGATTTGCCCTTCTGAGAATTTCATCTCATCTGCCACTTTGATCTCGGCCTCCTTGGTCGCCAAGGCCTCCTGGAGCTCTGCCTTGGCTTTGGTAGTTTTGACCTCGGCCTTCTTGTCCTCGGCCTCCTTGGCCTCGGCCTTGAGCACTTCGGCCACAGCTTCCACCGCCTCAGCCCTCTCCTCAGCCTAGTCTTGCGCAAGTTTGGCAACCTTAGCCTAATCTAGCAAAGCCTTGATCTTGGCCTTGACGTTGTTGAGGAAGGCAAGGAAGCCAGTAGCATCCTAAGTCTTCTTGATCAACTCCTTCTTTATGGCCTCGGCCTTCACAGCGTAAGAGTGGGCATGCTGGATGGCCTAGAAGGAAAGAAACGAACAAGTTAGTAAAATTTCCAAGTATAAGAAGTTAAAGTGGAAAGCCAAAAAATACAAGGTTTACCATGATGGAATGATGCATCATCAACGCGAAGTTTTCATACTCGCTGATCTCGGCCATACGATTTAGATCGGTAAGCAGAAGAATAGCGGTGGAATGAGCGGCCCCAACTACAATGTTGTTGATGCCACTGTTGCCAACAGTCATTGGTCGGTCCCCAACCATGAATGCAGGAGCCCAGGGATCATTGGCTCCAAAAACACCCGAACCTGTAGCACCCTAGGACCTCGGCTTCTTCGGTTGAGTAGTGTTGGAGGGCTCAGCCTCGGTAGGCCTTTTCTCAACAACAGAAGAGTTCTTCTCGAACTCAGCTAGCTTAGATATCGGCATTGTGTCCTCTGAGACTACTTGAGTGACGGAGGCTTTGACCTTAGGCCCCTTCACGCTTTTTTCCTTTGGCTTATGCTAGGACTGAGATGGGGAAGAGTGAGCTGAAACCACTCCTAACAAGTCGGCCAGGAGGTCCTCAATAATAGCTTAACTGTAACCCATCTTGTCGGCAGTTGCAGCGACGGTAACTCTGGTTCTGAAGTGGATTGCAGGAAGGGTAATGGGAGGGTTAACTGGATCGTAAGCCGATGTCTCAAATTCTCGACGTTTTCAGCTTCAAGTCCTACTAGTTGATGCATTTGGTGGAGCTCGATGTCGGCATCAGCGTCGGCATCGGCGCTCATACCATGGAATAAGTTTGGTGGCCAGAGGTTGATGATTGGTCTGCTAGATCGGATGTGGAGGCCTGGTCTAGCCTTGTTGATCATGTGGCTGGTGGACTTGTGGCAGATGGAGGAGTTCAGCTTCATTTGGGAACGTCAGGCATCACAGACTTATAAGTCGTACGTAGTTGAGTAGCAGTGGGCCTTTGCGCTTCTCAATTGGTCAGCCCAAAAGCCTTTTCAGATCTCGACTTGGGGAAAAAGTTTGGCGGAAGTCCTTTGATAGTTGAGGAAGAACTACAAAAAAAGAAAAGAAAGGAAAACACCAAGGTTCAGAACAGATATAAGAGACAGATGCAGCAACATGAAAGAATTACATTTTGTACTCAATTCTTACCCTCATCCTCTCTAAACACCAATCAGCGCAAGGGAAAGAAATGAAGATCGTTATTAGGTACAAATTCCAAATTGCCCAAGACAATCAGGTAGTCATCTCCAGTACCTTTGTTAGAATCAAGAAGATCTGCTATGAGTTTGTAGACGGTGGATCTAGGCTTAACATAGTAGGTGCAGCCACTAGCTGACTTAAGGCCACACCTAGTATAACAGAATTGAATGTTGGCTAAAGTAATCCTAGCATTTTCTTAGCGTGCCAGTTCGATTATGCCATTGATAACCCTAAATGAGTTGACAGCTAGTTGTATAGGATTAAGTTTGTAATAATGAAGGACTTCTCGAAAAAGAATGTCTAAGGAAAATCAAAGTCCGTACTCAATAAACGTGACACGGGGAACAGCATGTAGTCCTTCCCAGGCATAATGGTGTCTTCCTTCCGAACCAACTTGAGGTGAACGTCAGCTAGAATAGAGAACTCTTGCCTAAAGTATTCTAACTTAGCAGGGGTGTCAACTCTCTACCTGAACATACCCATTATCTCGGCTAAAGTGGGTTCAGTGGCTGATTTGTAGTAAGTAGCTTGGTAAAGGAGTAAAGATCTCGGCTAACAACTAAGAAATGGTTTCCGGTAACCTGGGTAGGGTTTTTGTTTTAGTTTTACGAGAGAACAGGGTTCTAAAGCAAATCCCAAAGCCTAAGACTACAGAAACAATGATTGAAGGCAAGAATCTAGAAAATGCACTAAGAAAACATAAAGGAGCGTGACTCGGAATCACAAAAAGAAACAGGAAACAAGAAACTAGATTTGCATTCACAGAACAACAAAATTCAAGGACATTGAGTAGGTGTGTGCAAATGTGTAATAACCACAAGCAATACAATTGACACTCTAAAAACACAGTGACGAACTTCGAAGCACAAAATAGATTTAAGAACAAAAATTGATTTGCAATATGAAAAATGGCGACCAAAATCAGGGAATAAATGAAGAAAAACAGAGTACAACTATGAGTACAGATTCAATGACGATAGATACAATGTAGACATGTGGCAAAGAAGCATATTGAGAGAACAATAAAGAACTGAATATAAGAAGAAGAAATTAGTGACTTATCGATTGAAACCAAGGAAACGAACGTCGGGATGAAGATTGCCGAAGTCAGACGATGAGAATGATCAAAAAAAGATGATGAAAAGTTCCGCGGAAGTAGTGAATGAGGCAGTTGCAGGAGCTTGAAAACACGAAAATGGTGGTTCGAGAGGGAAATTTTAGAGAAAGAAAGTCTGAGCACAAAGAGAGAAATCAAGTTTGCAAAAGTGTGATAAGACGAAGAGGGAGAAATATTTTGTCAAAAAATTGAAAAGGCGGCAAACCATAATAAGATTCCTTGGACGACATGCCTGTCAGGCAGTGTGGACAGAATCAACCCAGCCTGCTAGGGCATGTCAGGTACGAACCAATGAGAATGAAACATGTGGAAAAAACGGTTGAAAAGACTATGCGTGACAGCTCATGTGCAATAGAAACTCTTGCAATTCTTGAAGTAATAAGGCCACGATCTCGGCCAAAGAAGTGATCTCGATTGAGATGTGTAAAGAACTTGAGAGTTGGTTCTTACACTACAACAAATTACACTTTTGGCGACTAAATTTTTAGTCACCAAGTCATTTTTTGGTCGCCAAATATTTTTCCCGACTAAAATTCTTGGTCACCCATTTGGTCGTTGATTGATTGTCGGCAAAAGAATTGGCGACTAAATTTTTTTTTAGTTGTCGAAAGTCACCAATTAGCGACTAAAAATTTAGTCGCCCAAAAAAATATATTTAGTCGCAAAAAAAAAAAATTCATATTCAGCTTTTTAGCTATCAATTTTTTAGTCGCTAAAAACTTCGCTCATTTTTGGCTACCAATTTTTTAGTAGCCAAAAACGTGGCACTCCTGTTTAGCTACCAATTTTTTAGTCACTAAAGTCATGGTACTCCCTTTTAGCTACTAATTTTTTAGTAGCCAAAAAAAATTTTTTTTTTTTTGGCTACTAATTATTTAGTCGCCAATAAGTTCCCCTTTTATTTTTTGGCTACTAAATGTTTAGTCACCAAAAGCTCTATTTATTAATTCTTTTTAAATGCACAAATTGAATATTTTTCATTAATTTCTAAATTATATGCATTCCATTATCAATGCAACCTGTACATATACATAATAATATATCTATCAATTATAATCTAAATCTATTATCAATAATACTCATTTCATTATCAACTATCCAAAAACTTAAACTTATAACATCTTATTCAAAATATCATATAAATTCATTCCAACCAAGTATAATTCATCTAAATTAAATATTACATTCAAAAACACTGTATTTCCAAAACAGAGAATTGTACACAAATAGATGCCATATACAGAATAAATGCTCTTCGTACACAAAAATAAATATCCACAATAGCTCATAAAAGCAATCGTAAAAAAAAAAAAAAAAAAAAACAAAAAAACCCATTAGCACTTATTCAATAAAATTGACATTTCAAATTATAACAATTATAAAATTAATAATTCTGATATATTATACTCTAGCAGAAACACAAGATGTTTGATCAAAGACTCAACATTACAACTAGGTCAAAATACCTTGAAAACCAATTAAAAGCAAGTGAGGGGTATATGTAAGGATTCCCTGCACATGATTAAGACTCAATTGTAAACAACATGACATGAATGCAATCTGTACAAAACTTTACAACTGAGAAGAAAGTCATCAAAATCAAAATCACTGGATATTGAATTAGCAAACTACTGGTGCATGTCTGATAAATTTGAAGAAAAATACCACAATGAAGAATTAAATATGTAAATTAGAGAACAGACAATGTTATACCCATTACACAAGAGAACAAACAATGGTAAAGGAGGAAGGAAAATAATTGCCTACAAGAGAGACATGTCTCTAAACAGAGCTGAATGGTAGAAGATGATTCTGTAGCCCCAAGGACTTGGAATTGAGGCTTTATCAGATTGAATAATGCAACCTCACCCACATAATAACAGTGCAGGAAAGGATAAAGAAATCCACCATGTATATAGCCAACAAAATTAAATATATCAACCTCACCCACCAAATGCTCCCGTAGATTGCAAGAACTTAATGTCAAAATTTCCCACTTGTTGTGTTTCACCAGTATGGTATAGCACATCCATATTAAGACCTTGATTTTTAAAGACTGCATCACTCTAGGGGTCCTCAGCCAATCCAAGCAATTCATCCTTCAATATTACACACAGCCAGTTAATATTTTATTTAATATTGTATTTGCAAGAAAAACAGCACGACATAATAACTGCAGCAAAATATGTAAACACATGTCTACATAACTTCAACATGTAAATCAAGATTTGATGCAGCATATCTAACAAGTACCACAGACCAGTTTATAAGTTTAACATACAGGAAAGACCTGCTGCCTCCTAATAGCCAGAAGGGCAAGAGAAAAATATTTTAGAGCCTCATGTGTAACGTAGAGCATGTGAATGAAAGGGTAAACAAAAGGAAAAATCAATCCCATTACATATCAAGCAAAAAAGGAAAATACATATGTTATTTATGAAGCAATTAGTCTAATTATAATGGAATGCCAGAATATTGTGTTAGGTAAATTTAGGCGAAAGTTGTAAGTCTTCTTGACTTTGTGTTTGTATTTTTTGATCATAGTGAATTTTCTCTTAGTGTTGGGACTGTGATTTTTTATCCTGTTGGGTTTTTCATGTAAAATATGATATTCATGTATTGATTGTTTATTCATGATTCAATCTGTTTGATCAACTAAAGTTAAACTTAAACTCAATAATTTTAATTGGTTGACCTATTCATCCCCTTTAAGCACTTTGGACTCCATAATTTCACAAACATAGTGCTATTGCAAATTAAGTAAATTTTCAATGCAACAATTGGGTTTTTTAACAACAGTTAGAATCATAGAACAACAAGAATGGGCAGATTCAAAAAAAGAAGAGGAAGCTATATTTGGCGGTAAGAATTACAGAAAAGAAATGAGAAAATTCAAGGCTAAAAAATGTGAGATGCTGCTGCAAATGATTAGGTTGTTCATCGTGTGAAAATTCAAGACTAGAAAACATGGGTCTCTTGTTAGTCCCTTTGTGTTCTCCTTACAGAACACATTGATTTAATTAAGTGTGAGAACGTATTTTTGAGTGGGACCACATTGGTTCAAGATCTCATTTATATTGTACGATATCGGATTGTGGTGCATGTGGTAGGATGATAATGGTTTAGGTTGTGACATTGGACGCGACTCCGAAGTTGGGTATAAATGATACTCTTAAGGCGATTAAACCCAACCCAATTAGGAAGATAAATTTTAGATAAGGAATACTTGGTAGACAAGTAGAGTCCTAAATGGAAAATGAAACGTAGGCTGAGACAGAGCATAATTGTATAAATAGCACACCACCAAAATGAGAAAAGTTAAAATTAAGCTTGTACAAGTTCACATGTTACAAATTTGAGAACTATTCTAGAAACTATTTTCAAAATAAATTATGTTCCTCCTCTTCTTCTCCCTTTCTGTCATGAATTTATTTTCACAAGCTGGAATCAGGTTTTGGATTTTCTGGAAATTATTACCATAAATCTTTGCAGCTAAACTTTGAGATGGCAAACAATTCCATACATAGAGAAACCAGATATACTCACACTTACACACACAAAGGGTGGAGCCACATACCCCGTTAAAACTTATTGAAACTAATGGGTTCAAACTTCTTATACATATTAAAATGTAACACAATAGTTTCATAAAACATAAATCAAAATTTACAGAAAATTCAGAATATGTTTATTTTTATTATTTTTTTAATTTTTTATATTCCTAAAATAATGTTAACCATCAAAAAATCTATCCATAGTTATCGAAATACACATAATTCATATATAGGTTTAGATAAGCCCAAAAATTATGAATGTAGAAACAAATTAAACATCTTGTGCTTTATTTATCTCACTCTGTTTTTAGTGCTTATGAGGCCAATTGACCTTCAAACTTTACCAGCAGCAAAGGGAATGCATATCATGAAGAAACAAGTACAACACTTGGAGGAAAAATCACCTGGTTCCCATAGACTCTGGAAATCTGTTCCAAGCTGCTATGTGTGAGAGTATTTAGTGTACATATATCATTCTTCAAATAAATCTACCAGATCAGGAAGAGGTTGAGAAACAGAGTCTTCATTTGACTGGCAAGGCAGTGGACATTGAAGAACTCATTGCAACTGCAAGAGAGTGAGACAGAGTGTGTGTAGTCACAACATCAAACCCACAAAAAACCCAATGAACCCATAAAACTAAAATCCATAATTTCAATTCAAACACAATAAACCCACAATTTCACAAAACTAAAATCAAACCCATTTTGGACATCAAGATTTAATTAATTTCGTACAAATCAAACACTTTAACGAAACCCATTTACGAAATCAACACAAAAATAAACCCTAGATGAAGTGTGAGAGATGGGGAAATAGGGGAATGGAGGGAGAGAGAGAGAGAGAGAGATGGCTCGAGAGGGAGAAGATCCAGATTGACAGAAAGGGAGAAGACCGAGAGAGAGAGAGAGACAAAAACCTGTGATTTGCAGCAGTGGCGGTGGTGATTTCCGGCGGTGGCGATGGCGACGGTGACCTGCGACGATAGCCAGCGACGTGCGACGATGGAGCCGATGTCAGGTTTGGTGGTGAGTGATCAGAGATGGGTGCTCCTTACGACGGTGTGGGACAACTCTCTATAGAATGAGAGAAAGAGAGATGAAAGAGGATGAGAGAAGATTAAGAGGTGAGATATTTTTATTTTATATAAGATGGTTATTGGCGACTAAAATCTTTAGTCGCTGAAAATATTTTAATAATTCCTCCAAAATATTTCAAACGTTTCCCTCCTAAAATTTTAGCTCTTTGGCGACTAAAATTATTTTTTGTCGCTGAAAATAAATCTTTGGCGACTAAAATTTTGGTCACCAAAAGGTAAAAAATAATTGTTTATATTTTATTTGGCGACTAAATGATTTTAGTAGCCAAAACTCTATATACGGTGACTAAAATTATTTTTTGTCGCTGAAAATAAACCTTTGGCGACCAAAATTTTGGTCGCCAAAGGTAAAAAATAATTTTTTATTTTTCATTCGGTGACTAATAAGTTGTTTTAGTAGCCAAAAATTAATATAGGGCGACTAATTTTTTTTTTTGTCGCCAATTCTGACATTTTTGGCGACTAAATTATTTTTTAGTCACCAATAACCAATATACAGCTACTAAAAAAAATTAGTAGCCAAATATTTTACTTTTGCCGACTAAAAAAATATTTAGTCGCCAATTCCACAACTTTTGGCGACTAAATTTTTTTTAGTCGCCAATTTTAGTCGCCAAAGATACGTTTTGTTGTAGTGTTAGTTTTTGATCAAATAGGCAACTGAATCTTAGTTACGTGAAGCCAACGAGTCATGATCTCAGTTAGAGTAGTATCTGAGTTTCGAGCCAACATATTGGTTAGAGAAACAATGTAGGTTCCATCACCTCAGGTTGCCGAGGTAATAAAACCTAGGGGGCAATTGTGGAGGAGTATTTTGTGAACAACAACACGTAATTAAGGTGATCCCGAAGTGTCAGCCGAGGTGCCACGTGGCCTGGTTACGCTGTCAAGATCATTTCGGCTAGGCCGAGGTTATCTACGGAAATGCTGGAATCCGAGATAAGCAAATAAGAGACAAGAGCACTAGAACAGGGGAGGATCTCAGTATGGATAAAGATAAGGCTCAAGAATAGTTCATCTCTATCTAGATGAGGGTCCAGGACGAGCATTAAGTCTAAGTCCATTGTAGTGAGGCTTTTAAAAGGATCAGGTCACTTCTGGTTATAAAAGCAGAGCACCCTCGTGGGTCTGAGATAAGTTCTTTCTTGTGAATTTAAGTACTATTTGCTATCTGTGAGAGATATAATTTACTGACTTGATCATCGGAGTACCCCTGAGTGGACAAACCACCGCCGAATTCTCATCTTCTTGTTACAAGTTGTTGGACTTAATCCATTCTGTCAGTGCTCTCCAGCTGAGTTCTCCGTTTAGTTGTGTGGTCTGAAATCAACACTCACAGTAGCATTGGAGTATATAAATAAAAAATGAATTAGGAAAAATTAAAAAATTATTTTTTTATATTTTAGCTAGTAAAAAATGAAGAATATGATTAGAATTGCTCTTATCGGTGAGGAAAGATAGTGTTTCGAAAGATGAGGGAGAGCGAGAGAAGGCTACTATGGCTGGTGATGATTGTGTTTGTAGGTCTTTCAACAAACAAAAACAAGAACGAGGACAAGGACAAGGACAAGTTGAGCCATCGCAGAAAAAACATAAAATAGGAGGCAATCACAATGATGATGATCAACAACAAGAAGAATAAGAAGAAGAAAAAATGCGTTATTATGATTCCAAAGAAGAAGATCGTATTTATAACGATGGCATGCGTTGTATGACCGTGGAAGAGGCTCAGAAGTATGATGAAGTGATCAAGTCGAGTGAGGCATAATAATAATTTGTTTTATTCTTATTCTTCTTCTAAATTAATTAACTAGTTCAATTTGATTTGTGTCCTATTCTATTCTGATGATTTTTATTTAAAATTATTATTTGTTTGTATGCGAGCAAATACATATTTATTTCTTTTACATACTACTGTTTTTCGTATTTGGAGTTAAAAAAATCTTTCTTAAAACCGGTAGGGTATATAACTTCTTCGAAGATCATCAAAGCAACTGTATGCTGTGCTGGCGGAAGTATTTATTATATAACGTTTGACGCAAAGAATGATGCTGATGTTGATGCTGTGATCTTTGAAACGCGAGTGTTTGTTGGAGTAATTGAGACCGAAGTGGATTTTTGTAAGAATAAACAAAAAAAAAAAAAAAATCTAATTGCGCATGGGGATGCTTTTTCATTTATTATTTGGACTCAATACACTTGTATTTTTTATTTCTTGCATTGGATTGCCCTAATAATTTAGGTTCTACAATGTCTAGTAAAATACAAAAATATCTCATCTTTCATTTTTCAATATGACATTGGTTGTTGTGATTTTTGATAACCTTTTCATTTTTTGCTGATATCCTAGTGCATAATCAATAAACTGAACATAATATATTACCCTTTGAGGGGATGATGAGAAAAGGGATGCAACGTATTGGTCTCAACCTATTTTTGAAGAACGATTTTCAGCAATGACTATTCCAAAGCAAACTACTTTCAATAACTAAAAGAAAGAATATTCAATTATTATCTTGAATAAATATAGTGATGAAATTAATTTTGTGAGATTTTTATGCCGTTTCCTCCCATGCAGCCTTTATCATTCCATTATTAATATTCTTCTTGGCATAGCCTACAAAATATATATATATATATATACATATAGCTTTATCACTTCATAGATAATAATGGATAATAAAAATTATGAGGAGAACTGTTCAAAAAAAAAATTATGAGGAAAATGTTAAAAATTTAAAAGGACATAAAAGTTATACATAAGGACATTTCAGAAAATAAAAAATTTAAAGTAAAAAAGGATAATATGGGATGGAAGGAGAAAACGAAATATGAGTAAATCAAAATAAAGATGTAAATATATATGTTTTTGATAGATATAAATTAACAAATCATATCTTTATCTAAATTTTATTATTTTTATTTTTTTAAATCAATTATTTAATCTTTATTTTTATTTGTAGACCATGAAATTATTTTTTATAAATTTTTATATGTTTATCTATGGGGAGAAACTTTAAAATTCAAATATTTATGTATTTATTTTTTTATAAATTTTTATATGTTTATCTACGGGGAGAAATTTTAAAGTTCAAATATTTATCTATAAGTCATGAAATTAATTTTTTTAATTAATTATTTAATTTTTATCTTTATACCATGAAATTAATTTTCATAAATTATTTATTAGTTTTTATATATTTATCTATGGGGGGAACTTTGAAATTCAAATCTTTATCCATAAGATATGAAATTAATTTTCATTTTAATTAATCAAATAATTAGAAAATGAAGAAAAATATAAAACATAAAACACAATCAAAGAGGGTTGGTATGTAGAAAAGAGAGAGTTCTAAAATTATGAAAATTTAAAAATAGACTTTTAAACTTTTTGAGAGAAAATTATATTTAGTTATATATATATATATATAGTATAGATAGACGTAGATATCGATATAGATATAGATAGATAGATGAATAGATATTGCTATACAGATTTGACTTATCCCGATGTAGTCATTTTAGTTATTTTGTGGCAAAATTTTCGCAAAAATAATTGTTGTTGAATTTTTAAAATTTTCAAAACTTAACACTTTATAATCCTATTACAATCAAAATCTACAAACACCCAATTCGCACTGCAACCCAAATCATAAATTTTCTCTCTCAAATTTTAGTTTTTAAATAAATTCAAATATTTTTAATAAAATATATAATAAAAAAAGGGTTGCTATTGTTAGATAAAATAGTACCAAACTATAAAGAAAATATAATGTAAAATTATATAAATGTTTTTTGGGCAAAACCAAAAACACAAATATATCAACATAATAACGTGATAAAACTTACCGTATGTAAACAGATAAAACCTGATCGAGTCGAGTATGTGACACTCTTTCCTTAAGACAGATTCGCCCTCCCACCAGTGCTTAGGATTCAATGGACGTCTATCTCCCAGGATACAACGATCAATGTCTTGCACTAGCAACACTATTATTGCAAGCCTAGCGAACTTTGCTGTGCATGAACTCTCTTTATAGGAAAATTAGACACAGACAATATGAAGAATAAATGCAAAGTGAAAAAGAATGGCAATTCCCCATCCAAAATGAAGTGAGGGACATGGAATATAAAGACTTCTAAGTGACTCTTCAGAAAGGCTGTGATCCT
The DNA here is from genome assembly GCA_025200525.1 of Camellia lanceoleosa. NCBI lineage: Eukaryota > Viridiplantae > Streptophyta > Magnoliopsida > Ericales > Theaceae > Camellia > Camellia lanceoleosa. The sequence continues at coordinate 59,501,645 of CM045762.1, forward strand.
TCAAAAGGACACACTCTTTCATCTCAAGAGACACAACCATTTGAGTAAATTTAAATTCAAATTTTTCAACAATCCCCCACATAAATGAAATTTATGGAAAGGACATGCAATAACATACAGACAAAGAGAGAGTACATTATGGAAATATCCTGCATCGGGATAGGTAGCTTTTGGCTTTGAACCTTCTCTAGTGAAAGCCTATCGGACTTACTAGCTAATCAGTAAACGTGATGGCTTGAATTGTTCAACCGTTTGTGTAAACCAAGACAATAGAATTCACACAAAATATCTTCAAACATAGCTTAGTTCTCACGGTTGTGCCCGTTTTGGCCTTGGGCAAGTCCTAGTGTTTCTTGAGTGCTTTAAAGAATTTAGCCTTATCAATTCTCATAGAAGCGGCCCCTTCACACTCATATAGGTGATTCTTATTTCGAGTCTCTTAAATACTCCTCTTGAAAGATACCTCTCTAGGATTTCCAAGATATAAGTAATCATTAAAAGTATAACTTACCCTAAGTTCCCTGCATACAACACATGTTGCAGATATCACTCTCATCATAGGAATGGATAGGAGTTAGACTCCTTTAGTGATTTCTGGCAAGCCATACATAACTTAGTTGTCCCTTTGAACTTAGTTCTTGGGATCTCCAGTCATCTAACTAGGGTTACCATTATGATGACTCAGATGTAATAGAGCTTTAATCGCATTCCCCTCGATAAACTTCCCCTCATTTGCTCTCTAGTCAAACTTTTTGTTTAGCGGCCACTATTTTTTCTGTTTGACCTTCTCCATTAGATATCATTGAGTAGTTAGTGAATCCATTATATTATCCTTAGACAATATTCACAACTAAAAGCAAATGTCATACGATGTTAAGTCTTTGATTACATCGAGACTTATCGTTACTCTATGTCACTCCCATTTAAATAATAAACATAGAGTTGTTCCTTAGGAGTAAATGAAACCATTGTTGCTTCTACTCAAACTTTATCCTATATAAAGAATTGAGATTCTTTGTGGACCTATTATCGGAACCGTTACTTTGGTAAAATCCTCCAAGCACCCCCACATTTTAAGCATTCTAAGGAAACTTAATTCCTCTTGTTGGTGTTTAATAAATACACCCCCACAATTCTTAGATAAATCAGAATATATCATTAATTGACGTGCTTGAACTAAATAACTAGATGTAAATTGCTTTGTAAATATAATCACAATACTAATTTTGTCTAAAATACAATTAGACTTCATAACTTGCTTTTGCAGTACAAAGAAGAAATGACTAATACCGGTTGTGGCCACAACACTTTGTCAAATAACATTTCTTTAGCCATGATTAATTTCTTTTTTTTCTTTACTGCAACCCTTAATTCCAATCTCAACATGGAATATAAATATCATTGTATAAATACCACTACAACAAAAAAAATTTTTGGCGACCATTTTTAGCTACCAAAACAAATTTAGTCGCCAAAAGTGTGGGAATTGGCTACCAAAATTAATTTTAGTCGGCAAAAGTCAACTTTTTAGCTACTAATTTTTTTTTCGTAGGGGAATGTTGATTATTAGCGACTAAAAAAAATTTAGTAGCTAAAAATATTACAATTGGCGACTAAAAAAAATTTTAGTAGCTAAAAATATCACAATTGGCGACTAAAATAAATTTAGTCGGCAAAAATGCCAGAAATCGGCAACAAAAAATAAATTTAGTCGCTGTAGGTGCACATTTGGCTACTAAAACCTTTGGTCCGCAAATGTAAAATAAAAAATTAATTTTTACCTTTTGGCGACTAAAAGTTTAGTCGCCAAAAGTTGATTTTCAGCGACGAAAATAATGTTAGTCGCCGTTGGTGTACATTTGGCTACTAAAATCTTTGATCGGCAAATGTAAAATAAAAAATCAATTTTTACCTTTTGCCGACTAACCTTTTAGTCGCCGAAAGTGATTTTCAGCGACGAAATATAATGTTGGTCGCCAAAAAATGAAAATAATTGGGGGGAAACATATTAAAATTTTGGAGGGATCTATCAAGCTCCCAAATCTTCAACACATTTCATTCTCTCTCTCACTCTGACCCTTGGAGACTCCCGGACGAAGCTAACCCTCCAAAACCCATCTCCGATTTTCACTCTCCTCTGTCCCAACTGTAAAATTTTTGTCTAGAATGGACTTGGAAGAAGAGTACGATCCAAGCTACAACGATGAAGACGAAGATGAGATCACTCAAGAAGACACTTGGGTTGTAATCAGTGCTTACTTCGAAGAGAAGGGTCTGGTTCGTCAACAGCTCGATTCCTTCGATGAGTTCATTCAGAACACTATGCAAGAAATTGTTGACGAGTCCGCAGATATCGAGATTCGACCCGAGTCACAGATATCGAAATTGTTGACGGGTCTGGTTCATAAAATAGATTTTTAAAATCAAACCAATCATTAGCTTTTCTTTCTTTTCCCTTGATTGTTTGATTTGGTTTAACAAATTTTGGTTTTGGATGATAAGGTTTCTGCGATAAAGAGACAAACAAGAGGCTTTTGCAGAAGAACAATGGGAGCATCAAGCGTGTGGTCATGGATCTTATTGCTGGGGAGAAGATGTAATCCAAGAGGCTTCTTATTACCTTTTCAATAGTATAAATACTATATATATATATAATATATGGAGTAGAATTTCCAAGTGTTTTTCCCCAATTTTTAGGGTTTTAAATTTAGGGATTTTGATATGGTATTAGATTAATAATACCACTTTTTAGCTGATGAAGGGAAGTATTTACTTTTTAGATTAATAAAGCCCCTTTTTTTTTTCTCCCTTTTTTGTAGTTATAGTTAGGTTGATCTCTTAGGTTCTAGCTCTGTCTGTGTATCAACAGTGAATTTTTAAGAAAGAAAGGAAGACACAGAGAGTGTGTATGGATTATGGATTCTATTTTAAGTTATATAATGTAAATTTGGTGATGTTACTATGTGATTCTATTCATTGTTGTAGGTTGATGCACACAGTAACCTTGGGAATCTGATGAAAGCTCAAGGTTTAGTGCAAGAGGTAATAAGTTCTCCATTATACTTTGAATGACAATGGGTGTGGCATTGAATGGGTATGCTAAGGGGTTGGAACATGTGGGATGCCCTTTCATGATTCAATTGATCAATTGTGCAGCACAAGATAGGATGTGACTGCATGCATCTTTTGTCAGAAAAGGTTATGGCTGTGAATGTTTGTTTAAAATGCACACTCAATGGTCATACTTGATAATTAAATTTTTTAATTTCGATTTCTGTTGTTATTGATGTTGATTGGAAGTTAGGAAGCACAGTGTTTGTCCATGAAAGATTAATAATGTAATATGCATGAAAGATTAGTGTTTGTCCATTTGAACTTACCTCACATTGAACAAATGATTCTTCCAAATGCATTTCAACCTATCCTTGCTGAGGGCAAAGTTTGAGCAGGTTGACTTCAGAAAAAAGTGTCATCCGATGGGTGATTGCATCTTTAAGGGCACAACAGTTGAACATGAAAGACCCAAAGTCGCATTAGTATAACTTGTTCTAATTTAATTTTATTTCTAATTTGAGGTTGGAATGATTGATCATTATATGCTATTCACCCAAAATCACAATGGAGCACATATCTTAATTCTATATTTTGTGAAGTTAAAATTGCATATCATTAATTCATAATAGTCAGCTCGAGTGGCTTGGTGATCTGTTTAACCTGCTTATGGTACATTGTGCAAAACCAAATTATGCAGGCAATTTAGGTAGTATATATTATGAGCAAGGCAAACTGGATATGGCAATACTCCATTATAAGCAAGCCATTGCTTGTGATGCTGGATTCTTGGAGGCATACAATAATTTGGTTGGCCCTTTATTATCTTTTTCTAATTTCTGGATTGTTTCTATGTACATTATAATTTTATAGATGAAATTTATGTTTTTTTGGTTGTACTATTGCAAGGGTAATGCAATCGAAAGATGGTAGTAAAGTTGAAGAAGCGATTCACCGCTATCGTAGGTTCTATTCTCTTGTTGTGCCATTTGTTTTTCCTTTTGTTTTCTTTACCATTAAATCTGATGACAGTTCTTTGTTCCATGAAGCAATGTCTGGCTTTGTAACCCAGCCATCCACAAGCACTTACTAACCTTGGAATTATATACATGGAATGGTATGTACTTACAGATATATTATTGAGTTTCTTTTTCATTTTGCTTTATATATATCATTGTTCTGATTAAAGGAAACATTCATGAACTTCTGGTATGTGAATAGGTGGTTGGTGGTTTACAATGAAGAGTTTTTTGATCTTGCAGGAACATGATGAGTGCTGCTGCACAATGTTACAAGGCAACGATATCTGTGACAACAGGACTCTCTGCTCCTTTCAATAACTTGGCCATAATTTACAAACAACAGGTAATCTCTCTCTCTCTCTCTCTCTCTCTCTCTCTCTCTCTCTCCACACACACACACACACACATTCATGAATCACAAATTATGAAGATTCTTGGGTTTCATTAATAGCACAAAAAGGATGCTCAAATGTTTCTTCAACCTGATTTTCCGGAAGCAACTTGTGATCTCCTACATACCTTGCAGGTATATCTGGATATGCATCATCTTTGGTGTTGATCTTCAATTTTAGTAACTAAGAAGAATGATATATTAAGCATTTTAGTTATATAAACCTGGAAATGAGATGTTATAGGCGACTCTTATCTTATCCAATAGATTAAGGGAAATTGTTTTGTCGAGTTTCTTTGAGCTGATATTAAGCATTTTATTTTTATTTTTTATATAAATCTTAAGCAAGCCTTCTTCAAAGGAGGTCTATCATTGCGAATGAAGTTACTATATTGTGCCATTCTCTTTAAATATTTGTATTTTTTTGGGGCATAGATGTTTAATTATCATTAAGGGAAAGAAAATATACATACTTTTTATATCACTAAAATTGTAAGATCAGTTGCAATCGTTAATTGTACATTTTTTTAATGTTCACTTAAATTGGTCAATCTAAACTGATAATCCAAGTGAGTGGTATTCGCAATCAATTTGTTGACTTGTTCCATCTCACATACCATTTACTTAAAGCTGCCACTTGTAGAAATTAATTATTTAGGTATAAATACACGAAAACAAATATACAAGTTAACATAAGCATTGCATATACTCTTTTTCTTAGTCCTTTGTTGAGTAAATTTGAGTTGTAACTTGTAAGGGTTTAAGTGATGGTTGAAATTACACTATTGTTTCAAAGTCATGATTGAGCATCAAAATATCAGAATAAAGTGCACCAGTGTTTAAATAAAGTTCTTGAGGAATTGTCAGTATCGAAGATACTCTCACCTTCGTACATCACTATAATGAATATATATGTATATATTTATATTTTCCTGGAAATGATCTTCTTATGTTACCACAAAAACAAAATTGGTTACAGTTTTGGGAGTTTTATTACTACATGAATCGATTGTAATTGAAATTTTATTACTTTACTTCTGAAGTATATTCGTTATAGAATATGATTAGTCAACATTAAATTCGTGATTAATAGGGATACACTTCACTAAAATTGATTACAGTTTCGTGATTAATATGCCTCTGTCTCTCTTGCTCCCTCTTTACATATTAATGAATCATGGTGACCTCTCTCTCTCAATTTGTTTTTCGAGCTGTAACAGAGAAATTCGTTTTACTTTGTTTTCTTGTAGCTTGCAAAGCCAGGGACTCCAATCTCAAAGTTCATTTTAAGGTATTATGATCTCAATTCTGTTGCCTTTGAATTTTAATATTGATTAGACAAGCAAGGACCTAATTTATAGCTAAAACGAATTTAGCCTAAACCATTTGTCCTTTTCATTGATCATTTGCAGTTAATGTATACATATATATGTTTAGGTGACAGGAACTCTTGATGTATGGATTACTTATGTTAAATTGCGTATGTGCTCTGTATGTTGGAAGTTCTAGGTTAGCCAAATATTCTAAAATTATACTTTAAAAGTTGGGAGGCACAAAAATGACAACAGTCTTGGGTCCTCACCAGCCCTCAAGTCGGGAGGTATAAAACTTATTATTGTTGTTTGAAATTTGTTCTTAAATTTATGTGCATGTAACAGATGTGACTTTCAATTGAACATTCTTTTCCTATTTAATAATTCATTGGATATAAACATAGAAAATACAATGTTGTTACCTCTATACTCTGAAGAGCTCAAATTGTGGCCATAATTCACGTTTCTTGGATTGGATCTGTCCTTTGCAAGTGACAACGATCGTGGATGATATTGCTTTGATGGTTTTTCACCTTGGACTTTTGTATTTGCATAGAGAAAGGTTTGTTTAATCGCTTCATCTCATGATAGCTATCTAATTGAGATCTTCTCCATTTGTAAATGCAGATATTGGCTAGATGGAATCTGTTGGAGCGCAGATCTTCTCCTAATTTGCTCTGTGAGACTTTTCTTCAACATTTTGGGTATTTAATTGTTATTCTGATCCCATCATTAGAAAATTCTCTTTCTTAAGGGATCTGCCATTAGCAGTTCACCTTTGTATTATGAGATTTGACATTGTGTTTGTGTGAATTTGTCTAACCCTTGCTAGGGTGAAGCATTCTTGTTCTTCTCTTTCTTGTTCTTTGCCCATATAAACAAGTTATTATCCTCGGGTCACTGTTCACAGCCATATAATAACACCCATTTCATTGCCGAAACCCTAGCCATTCAAGTTCGAATCATCCAAGAACTTGAACCTGAACCTAGTCAAACTATACATTAAGTCCATCTGCTGGTTATAGATGTATGTAGTCATGGCTACATAGAGAACTTGTTAGCAATTGGATTATGTAGGTTAAAAAAAATAATAATAATAATAGTAATTGACATCTAAGCAAGAAATTCAAAGCAAGATGGAAATGTAGCATCACTTAATGATTTTGTGGATTTACTTATAGATCACTTAATGATTTTTAGCCTCCTACTATATTTGATTTTTAGCCTCGTACTATATTTGAAGGTGCGATTATTACAATGTTTTATGAGACGTGGGCAATGGGTGTATTGGAAAATGTTCTGGCATCTTTCCATTCTATTTCTCGATTTTCTGATTGCATTACTACATTTGCATTATTTTGCAGTTGGTGTCTTCAGAAAGAAAGGTATCAAACTATATGAAGGAAGCTTGAAGGATGAGAAACGTTTAGATCAATGGCTTCATTGTTAAAATTAAGCAAGTGTTTCCCATCATGTTTACACCTTCAAAATATGCTGTAAATGACATTTGATGTAGAATTTTTTGTACAGAGGACATCTTTTTTGTATGATTTTGTGCTTGTATGGAATTATTATTTTGGGTTGGATTGTATTTGATTTGTATAGAATTTGATGTTAAAAGATTAAATTTTTGTTTTGTTGAAACGAAATAAAAATAGATATATGTATTATTTTGTTTAAATACAGGGTGCAGGTTGCACGAAATAAATACAGGTTGGGAAGAAAATAATTATAATAAAAAAAAACACAAAATAAAGTTTTTGGCAATTAAATGTTTAGTAGCGAAAAAAAAAAAAAAAAGAAGTGAATTTGTTAGTGACTAACCAATTGGGAGCCAAAAAGGAAATCAATATTTTTAGTGACTAAATATTTGGTAGCCATAAAGAACTCAAAGATTTTTGGTGACTAAAAATTTAGTAGCTAAAAATATAATCAAGACTTTTGGCTACCAAATGGTTAGTAGCCAAAAGTTTAATAAAATGAAAAATAATTTTTTTGGCGACTAAATTCTTTAGTCGTTGAAAATTTAATTAATTTTATTTGAACACTTTTGGCGACTAAATATTTAGTCGCCAAAACATAACCTTTGCCGACTAACGAAAATTTGGTAGCCAAATGCTTACTTTTGGCTACTAATATTTTGGTCGCCAAAACATAACCTTTGCCGACTAACGAAAATTTAGTAGCCAAAACGTTCACTTTCAGCGACCAAAAATAATTTAGTCGCCAATACTATCACCGACAAGGTATAGGCGACGAGTTTGGTGACAAAATATTTTAGTCGCTAAATGGTTTTGGCGACTAAATATTAGACTTTTGGCGACCAAAATTTTGGTAGCCAAAAGTGACATTTCTTGTAGTGTACATTTACATCTTATTTGTCTTATTCAGCATTAGTGACTACGTCGACAATTATCAAAGTGTCTTTTACCCATAAAATATTTTAACTCATATAATATTTCATTACGGAGTTATCGGTCACCACACCAATTTCACAGTCATTATTCCAAAGAATAATTAGAATTCCTCTTAGTCCACATTTTTTTATCAATACTTTGATAAATAATTGACATCCATTTATAATACATCACATACCAAATTGATATTAATGACATCATAATTTGATTGTGAACTCTACAGCATATGTAGATATGGACAAGATTAACAAGTCAATGGAATAAGATTAACGTCATAATTTAATTTGCATTAATCTCTCTTCCCCCCCCCCCCCCCCCCACATTTGTGATAATATATAAATTAGCACAAACAACATGATTCATTTCTAGACAAGTGACACAGTCACAAAAAATAACTCATATATATATATATATATATATGGGACAAAAATGGAATTATCTCTTTTAATTCAAAAGATAAATTCCCACAATAAGAACATGATACAAGGTTAATCAAATCTACCACACAAGGGAAATAAAGATTGAAGACATCCTATCTCACAAAATTTAAAGTTACTTGAAAAATAACTTTCAATTAATTATTAAAAAATAATAATCAACACAAAAGATGTCTCAAACTACTTCCAATTAAATTGTGATTGTATTTCTTTTGAATCATAGATTGACCAATCAATATAAAATTTCCATTCAAATACAAGTTACATAAATTAGAAATTCTAAATTATTTATTCAGAAAATTTACCCAAGTATGGCCTCGTTTGGGAAGTGGCTATTTTAGTAGGCTATTTGGTTTTTTGACTATTTTAGTAGGTTATTTTAGTTTTGTGTTTGGCAAGATGAGTTGAATTTTTAGTTGAGTTGTTGTATTAGAAAGTGTGTTGAAATGATATTTAAATTTAAAATGACAAATTTATCCCTAAAATTATAATTTTTTTAATTGAGATAAAGGGGCAAAACCGTAATTTAATTAGTTGATGTAACAATTTGAGGCTCTGACAGTGTAGGTTGTGCCTACACTGTCCGGCGCTGCACCTATTTTCTTTTTTTTTTTTCTTTTTTTTTTTGAAAAACGATGAACAGTTCCGCTTTTTGGCTTTTTTTTCGTTTTAGGCTAATATAGCCTCAACCCACTTATCCCAAACAGCGCCTATATAACATATACTCTATATTTTCTCAAGTTTCAAGAATTCACAAATCAAAAATCATACCAGATTTTAATAATTAAAATCACAATTTAATTTCAAAAATCATTTTAAAACTTCCACAAAATATATTCTAATACCTGTGGATATTCCTTCAACTGATTAAAAATCAAAGGCCCAAGCGACCCAAATAACAAAAAAAAAAAAAAAAAAAAAATCATTACATTGGCCCCCCAAGATGCCCAATGTGATAGGTCCTTCTCATGGGCCCATTTCTATAAACAAATCAGATTTATATCACATGGAAAATGGGAATGGAAATTATGGCCATTGAACCAATAATAATAATAAACAGAGGCCAAACAAACTAAGCACCAAAGTTGATCAAAAACTGACATACCTATCTGTTTAGAATTGAACCATCACGCGGATAACCACTACGGTGATACAGAACGTTATTGACAAAATTGTTATTTTTGCATGAAGTACAGAAACCCACACGAGAACATCCAGTTTTAGCAAAAGTTCACCAGTAAAGTTAATTGCACTTATACATCCATATGCACAGTCCTGGCCTTCATGAACAATTTACAAAAACACATAATTATGAAGAGTGAAGATGCACCGGAAAGCAAAAATGTGATGGAAGTCTTTCCAGAAACTCTAAATATTCCACCAAGAAACCTTAAATTTTCGACCCCAACACTCTGCCGAAGTCCAATAACAAATCACCCAACTTAAAGTTCCAAACAGTTTGGGTCGAACCATTATGTAAATGACACGTCACCTTTGTACGAAACATTATCATGCCAATTGGTTTCTCCGTTGCTAATGACGGATTCAAAGGCATCACAGGCCAAACAATGCATTGCTCTCATTAAGTACATTAACCCGTCATAAACAAAAATTGAACCAATGATAGGATGCAAAATGTAATAAAGAGAGACAAAAAAAAAACGGTGGACTCAATCTTCGAGTCGGCGTTTCCAAACTCGTAGTTGTACCTCCGTCGACTCCGAGTGAATACGTAGGCCTCTCATCCGCCATAGACAACCCAGAAAATTAATCGATAAAGAACTTCACCCTTCTTATGTGTTTGGCCTGTTCAATCAGAACAGGAAAGAGACGTGTTGCGGACACTTTCTTTAAGGTGATAAATGCCCCCACTCAAAAAGAGTGTGCTTTATGAAAGAACACAACCCTTGGTCCGAATTTCCAGAATTTTCAAATTCTGAAAACATGTCTTTCAACTTGAAAGGTGCCTTTATAATTTGAATTTTTATGAGTAACTGCCTACAAACTGATTCAAACATCAGACATCTTAGTAAGTTAATTGTTTTCTGCCAACTTCGGCTCCGAATCAGAATAAGTAACCATAACCAGGCATTAAAATCACAAAGAAATTTAGAACAAGCAAAAAGGTATCCTTGTTGGTTGTCTTCCAAAAACTCATCCTAACACATTGCTTTTCCGATTAAAAAACGAAGTCCGTATCACAAATTTATTTTCAAATTAAAGAAAACATGGTGGTGCAAACTAAACAATGTACATCTACATCCTTTAAAGCATGCATCAAATTCCTACAATTTATTGGTAGCAGAAAAACCACACACAATATATTTTCCCAAAAACCATAAACAGGACGAAAGTGTCTTAAGATTGTTGGATAAAATAATAACAAACTATAAGGAAAATATAATGTAAAATTATATAAATGCTTTTTGGGCAAAACCAAAAACTCAAATATATCAACATAATAACGTGATAAAACTTACAGTACGTAAACAGATAAAACCTGATCGAGTCGAGTGTGTGACACTCTTTCCTTAAGACAGATTCATCCTCCCACCGGTGCTTAGGATTCAATGGACGTCTATCTCCCAGGATACAACGATCAATGTCTTGCACTAGCAGCACTACTATTGCAAGCCTAACGAACTTTGCTGTGAATGAACTCTCTTTATAGGAAAATTAGACTCAGGCAATATGAAGAATAAATGTAAAGTGAAGAAGAATGGCAATTCCCCGTCCAAAATGAAGTGAGAGACATGGAATATAAAGACTTCTAAGTAACTTTTCAGAAAGGTTGTGATCCTTCAAAAGGACACAACCTTTCATCTCAAAAGACACAACTATTTGAGTAAATTTAAATTCAAATTTTCCAACAGCTATTAGCACTTATCTTTATTCATTAAATCCTCAAATTTTAATCTTTTTTTCTTTTTTTCCTTTTTTTTTTTTTTTTTTGTATTACAATTATAATCTGAAGTAAAATTACAATAAAGGACAGCCTCTAATGGAACATCCACCCACCAAATGATGATAATTAGAATCACATTCTACAATATTGTACACTCTCCTCTACCCCCACCAAACCATTCAATAGAGACCATTCACCAACCTAAACCCTAAACTAGAAATCATTGTCACTGTGAGTTAAAGTCGTTGGTTCAAATCATTGTCACCATTCATTTATTTTCACCATTCATTGATATAAGAAATCAATAGTTTAGATGAGTCCAACAATAGAAGACGATGACAACAACTCGAATGAGATTGGCGTTGTATTGGTAAGTTTATCTATTTTCTCGATCCTTGAATTAATGATTCTTTGTCGTTTTCAATTATTGTTCTGTTGTTTGAGGTTGTTTGGTACTAGTTTACCGATTGTTAAGGTTTTGTTCGGTAATACAATGCTGGACAAAAACATTTAGTTCAGAAGGTGAGTTCCGAATAGTAACGTTTTGTTCAACACTAGTATGCTGAACGGTTCCCATTTGTAGGGCTTTTTTCCTAGTTGTCATTCAATTGAAGGTCTTTCCCCTGATATGTTGGAGGATACCGACGACTCTATTCCTCAGCTCCATACGAGTTTGAAGAAAAGATGCAATGGTATAGAATCAAAGCACCATCGTTCACTGTTATTCAGTTTTAGACGATATGCAATGGTGTTCTCACTATAAATGGGTTTAGGGTTTCAAATAAATTAAAAAAAAAGACACCGTCATTCTTCAGTTTGTTGGATGAGAGAGATCGTTGTTGTCGTTCACTGATGGAGATGGTGTGCAAATGAGGTAGGTGTGCATAATTTGGGTGATAATATTATGAATAGGGTAAATTTCATATTAAGTGGAGTGTTGAAAAAAATATTATTAAAGAATTGAGAGTTCAAAAAATAAAGATAAGTACTAATAGTATCCCTCAATAAATAAAAATTTTAAAAAATAAGGATTACGTTTGTGCAAAAAAAATCGCCAATCTAATTGCCCGCCTTTTCTAGATTTCTAAATAATAATTTATTATTTAATTTTAAAATAAAATTTTATAAAGAGTTCTATTTTAAGAGTTTCTCTAAACTCTGGAAGGTGTTAAAGCGAACTATGGCCCTGTTAGCGGTCGCAACCTAAGTTCAAGCTTTGAAGGTTGTTCATGGCTAGAAATTATTCTATACACTCCTTGAGTCTTAAATTGTTTATTTAATTCTAAATAAAAATTTGAAAATAATATATTTTTATATCAAAAATTAAAAAAAAAATTCTATAAAAATTTTTAATTTGTGAAAAGTGAACTTAAAATTTTGTCACAAAATATATCATTTTTAGTGTCTTATTTTCTGTATCAAACAAATAATTTAGAAGAGAAACAATTTACCTTGTTTAGTTCCAACTTTTTGAAAATTGAGATACCGTTTGGTTTAGTTTTTAAATTAACATTTGGATCAAAAAAAATTCGAAAACAAGTTTGATTTACCAATTTTTTTTAAAAAAATTCAAAATTATTTTCTCTCTCCTCTCTCATATCTCATTATTTCACATTCTACGTATCAATCAATCAAATTTTCTCTCACACTCATCTATTAACTACAAAAAAAAAAAAAAAAAAAAAAACTTCAAATTATTCTAAGATTATTTTCAAAACTCATAACCAGACAAATTTTTAATTTTCAAAACTCTTTTCAACAATTTATCTTTTAAAATATAACTCAAAACTCAAAAAAAAATTCAAAAACTAAACGAAACGGAGCCTGAGCTTTTTGTCCTTAGTATTTTTTTTTCCTTAGTATTTTTTTTTTTAATATTTTAAGCAAATTTTTTTTACTTTTTAGATGCACCTAACTTAAATATATTTAAAAGTAAAATATTTATAAAAAAATATTTTAAAAAATAATAAATATACAAGAATATGAAAATATATTCAATTATTGTATTTTTTTTGTATTTTTGGTATTTAGTAATTTTTTTTTTAAATTCACAAATGTTATAATTTTTAATTGCATTTATATGAAGTATATCTAAAAACTAAAAGAATTATTTAAAATATAAAAAAAATCAGTGAAAACCAAAAAATAAAAAAAATAAAAAATTTGATTTTCAAAAAATTAAAACCAAGAATAATATCACAAATTAGTAGTTTAATTGAATTTGTAACATCAATGTCACTATCCACAGTGCATAACTACTCCTTCATGGCCATGGAATTCAATGTTATACGGCCGTTATTGGTTGAAAATTTTGCAATATACAATGAAAAATGTTAGAAATAGTATCGAAAAAATATGTATCGCCTACACCGAATAGAGCGACCGATTTTTGGTCAGTTTCTACACTATCAGCTAGTTGGTCTGTGTTGAGATTTTGTTTTCCTAAAATTTGGTTTGATATTTGGCTTTGAAGATTTTATGTCGAATCGAACCGAACTGAATTTATCGATTATGCTGAATTTACCAAACATTCAAATAATATACAAGTATTATCCCTTACTATTATTGAATTTGATATTTAATAAATTAGTCTTGGTGCAATTATGTTGTTGTTTGTTGCCTTATATCTTAATTGGATTGATCTAATTTTTTAATCAAATGCCCAAACTGATAAACTGAATCGAACTAAACCGAAATCAAATTTACCTGTTCCGGTTTACCTATTTTGGTCGGTCTGTTCGGTGTCATAAATGTAAAAATCGATTTTACGTATTCTGTCCAAAAAACATGCAAAATCGAACTGAACTAGACCAATTTCACTTGTAGTAAACAGTGAATTGAACTGTATAAAAGAAAATCGAATTATGTAAAATATGTAATAAAATTTTAATTATTTTTTACTACTCGTTATAGTTCTTGACAGCCTTTCGAGGAGTAATTGTATAGTGTTTGGTTAATAAGTTTAACAATATTTAATTTAATGGGTAAATTATAAATACATCTCCTGAGATTTTATTAAAATATGAATGACTCCTGTGGTTTTAAAAATTACATTCCATCCCCTGAGATTTTTAATTTCATAACAAATTGTCCATTTTATTAATAAATCATCAAGTCAATTAACAATTTTTAATGATGTTAAAAATATGTTTCAATTAATAATTTATGTAATTTTATTATTGTATAGGAGAGCAATTATAAATTTTATTTTTTTAGGTAATTCTGTTAAATAAAAAATTCTAATCAAGGGGCATTTGTAATTTTTTAAGCCATATGGGTGAATAATCTTAAGGAGCGTATTTGTAATTTACCCTAAATTAATTGTACATTATTTATATGCATTATTATGCATTATGTATAAATATTTTAAGCATTTTATCAAATTTTCTAAAAACACTCACTCAATTACACACACGCATAATAATAATAATAATAATAATAATAATAATAATAATAATAATAATAATAAATAAAAAGATAGATAAAAATAAATAAAAAGATAGATAAAACATTGACCAGAGGCTATAGATACATTTTCCCTTTCCGGCGTCTGAGTGCTCTTCATCTTGTTACTAAAATCTCCACATGGAACAATGCGGCTGTGTTTGGAAATAATTCTTTAAGTAATTTTCTTGTTAATTTTTTTAAGTCAAGTTTTTTTAAAAAAATATTTAAAAATATTTAATATTTTAAAGTTCTATTTGACTAGACAAACCAAAAAAATTCTACTAAAGCAAACAATTTTTTAAATAGTTTTTTATTTTATTTTATTTTTAATAAACTCTTTTTTTTAAAGATTATTCTACATTGGATGGACCAGAAAGAAAAAAATAAAAATTTAAAAAAAAAACACTAACTACAAAAATAAATGAGTTTTTTTATCTGGATGCCACACAGACTTAAGTTTCGTTTGGTTTCACTCAAAAAAGCATTATATCAGTTATATAATCAACAAATTTGTTAGTTTGGATTCAACTTAATTAATGATAAATACAAAATAAAAAAAATTAACAAGATTTTAATTTCAAGTTATATCAGTTATATAAGCATTTTAATTTTTAATTTTTTTTGTCAACAGTACAAAATTAAAAAGCTTGAAACTAAAATAGATAATGCAAAAAACAGTTGAATAAAAGGTGTAAAATATGTATTTCAATGGAAAAAAATATAATATCTATCTAAATAATAAATTATACATGAAAATAGACTATGTAGTATGTATGTGTTATTGTAAATTAAAAGTTTAAAGGTAAATTACAAATACACTTATTGAAGTTTAATTAAAATATGAATTCTCTTATAGTTTTTGAAACTACATTTCACCCCTGAGGTTTCTAATTCCATAACAAATGGCCCATTTTATTAATAAATTATTAAGTCAATTAACTGTTTTTAATGATACTAGAAATACGTTTTAATTAATAATTTAGGTAATTTTATTATTGTCTAAGAGATTATGAATTTTATTTTTTAATTAATTCTGTTAAATAAAATATTCTAACAATTGAGTATTTGTAATTTTTCAAACCACTTGAGGCAATTTATACTTTAAGCAAAACTCAAGAGGTGTATTTGTAATTTACCCAAGTTTAAAAGAAGCTCAATGTATTTAAATCTCACAAAAGAGACTAGTGTAATTTAAAATAGGACAAATTACATCGGTAGTCTTTACCTTTTGTTTATTGTGTCATTTCAATTCATACATTTTCAATTGACTCAATTTTGACTCTTAATTATTAATTTTTTGTCAATTTAGTCTAATTAATAATGTTGGTAGTATTTTTACTAGAAAATAATTAACTGAATTAGTTGAGATTAACTCACTGAATTGAACAAATTTATAATTTTTGGTGAAAAGCCCCTCTTATTAGGCCTTTTTTGTGTGAAACTCACGAAATAAAATAATGATTCCAAAAATCGCTCAAATGAAAAAATGTAATGACCCCAAAATCTGAATCCGAAATTACTCTTATGTCCTTGTGGGTTAATGCATTTTAATTTAATGATATATGTTCAAATTGAGGAATTATTTGTTGAGTCACGGCTTTAAAATTGAAATTACCGCCCTTTACAGGTTCAGAAATCAAAATTGAGTATTTGGATATGTTAATGGGAATTTTTAGAACTATTTGGGAAAATTAATTGGAAATCTAATTCGTTTGATTCGTTAATACACGTTTGGGTGGTTAACTGGGTACTGCAAATTGAATGCCTTAGAGACTTCAAAAATCAAAACAAAGGACATATTTATGATCGGCATAATTTTTAGAGTCATCTGAAAAGTTTAATTGAAATTTGATTTCGTACGATTTGTAAGGCCACGTTTGGCTCTGTCTATTGTGTTGAGCTTGTGTGTGTGTATATTTATATAAATAGATGCCTTATAAGTTGTTGAACTCATATCTTAGAACCAAAAATATCTAGAGGAAAGGGGGAAGCCACGTGAGAAAGTGAGAGGAAGAGAGTTCTAGGGAGAACTCAAAGAGAAGAAGGAAGGAAGAGCTTGAGAATGAAGAAGAAGGTATGTGAAATCAACTTAACCCCTTGAGATTGATCTATTATTAGTTTAAATTCATGATCTAAAATGAAGAGTAAGCACCTAATTGAGTTGGGGTTGAGAAATATAAGTTTAAATGAATCCTTCTCATGAAATTGAACATTGATTCCTTTAGAGTTGCTTGATTGAAGAGTTAAATTCTTTATATTTGTTTATCTTGAGGTTGATTATGGGAAGTTGAGCTCCAATCTTGAGGTTCTACATGGTTAGTTATATGTGAATGAAGATATATGTAATTATTAAAGAAGTGAGCTTGAACCCCAAACCATGGCTACTTCATGTTTTTGTGTTCTAATTCGTACTCTTGTTCTTGTGATTGAGAAATTGAGTAGTATTTTGGAGTTATGAATTGGAATGGAAGCTAAGAATGTGAAATTTATCATGTATTAAAGAGTTTTGGGCTTGAAATTACATGAAAACGAAGTTTGGTTTTGAAAATGAGAAGTTCCAAATCAAAGAGCCATTTTCGGACTGAAAATTGCCCAGAGCCGCACGCGCGGCGGGTCTTCCCGCACGTGCGGCAGTCCATGCCCAAAACCAAGTTTGATTCTACTAAAAAGGCATGTAGTCCCGCACGTGCGGCCCCATTCCCGCACGTGCGGGGACAGTCCTGTCCAACCAACTTTGAACAAGCATATCGTTTGCATCCGGACTCCGTTTTGAGTGATTCTTGAGCCTAAAATCAAGGCCCAGAAGTCTAGTTTCCAATGATGATGGTCTCACTCCCAAATTCTAAGTACAGAAATATTTATGCCCAAATTAGTGACAACTGTTCACTTTCTGTTTACCGGTTTGTACCGTTTCTTCGTCTAAACCATTTTCTTATCGATTCCTCCTATTTTCTGAGGCATAGATTATAATCTATGGAGGATTAATGAGTTTAGAACCACCATGACTATTGATTAAAGAATAAAATAGAGATTTGTTTTATTCTCTTATTCTGCTATGTGCATTGTGTTTGTAGGTCAAGACGAGGACATCGTCCCACTGCTGTCAGAAACCTATCACTGTGAATAATAGTAGTGTAACGATATGTTTCACTTACTTCCTGTGATCATGACTTATGTATTGTTATTTGTGAATGGCCTATTCCACTGATATTGTGCTTTGACTAAATTAATGGATATGATGGAATAATGGCATTGGTATGGACGTAAGGTCATTCTGTCCCTACTAATAGAAGTGGGCCCGAGGCCATTATGATGTGAATTGTTCTATCCCTATTAATAGTACTGTAGTGATACATATGCCATCTGTTAATAGTTGTTATTAATGTTTTGTTATACACAAGACCACTATGTCGACTTGTAATAAACCATGGGAGAAATTTATGTGCACTATTATGTAATGGTATTCTTATGAATCTGGGATTATTCTGTTTTCCTAATACTGGGCCTGAGGCCATTCTGTATAATCTGTTAGGCCTACAACCGTTCTGTATAATCTGTTAGGCCTACGGCCGTTCTGTATAATCTATTGGGCCTACAGCCATTCTATATTATCTGTGGGCCTAAGGTCATTATGTATCTTATATGGGCCCGAGGCCGTTTTGTATTATATCCGGCTTCTGACCGCTCAGATAAATCTGGGCTTCCGCCGCTCAGATAAACTGGCTGTACCGCTCAGATATATCTGGGCTTACCGCCGTTCTGTATTATATCTGGGCTAGCCATTCTCAGATAAATCTGGCTTACGTACCGCTCAGATATATCCGGCTTACCGCTTTTGTATTATATCCGGCTTCTGACCGTTCTATATCATATTTGGCTTCTACCGCTTCAGACATGTATATGGGCCCGAGGCCGCTCAGATACATATATGGGCCTCGAGGTCGCTTTTAAAATATGATCATGAATAAGATCTATGTATGGTTTTGTCACGACCCAAACCCGACCCTATGGGTTTAGCATCAGAATCGCCAAGAATCCGAGATTACAAGGCCCGCTAATACAAAGAAACAGCGAGTTCGAGAACTGGCGGAAGCCAATACAGTAAATAAATAATATCCATTGAGCTGTGACAGATGCCAAAAGATCTTTCATGCATTCACACATCAACAAGATCTATACAGATTTACTGATGACAAGATGGGAACTCAATCCCTATCATAACAAGATAAAGATAAAGAATATCTGCCTATACAAAACAGTAAGACAGTACAGAAGGGGAATGCTAAAACACCCCTAAGCCTTGACACGATAGGCTCGGAACCTCGCAGTGAGGCACATAGGCTGGCTTGACAAAACTGATGTCTAACGTACGCTCCTAGCTCCAATCTGGTGGCTGAGCACCTACATATATATATAAACAGTGAGCTAAAGCCCAGTGAATAACACAATGCGTAAAGGGGTTAAGAATGAAATGTCCTTGCAGTAATGAAAACAGTTCATTAAACAAATAATTCAGTCTTTCAGTCAGAACAATTATTCAGTCATATGTGGTACATCCATTAGCATAGCGAATAGAGGGTCTTAAAGAAACAAAGAATGATGGCCAACAATCAGAAAACAGTAATGCTTCCACAAGGGAACCGACAGAGATCACTATACAGTAACAGTAAACAGTAGGTGCTAAGGATGCCACAATACAGTTCAGAATAAAGGACATATATTCATTCGGTAAACAGTTCAGAAAACAGTACAGTTCAGTTGTCCAGAAGATAGTCATTTTGAACATATCTTTACACAATTGTTACTCACAGTGTTCTGGGCTATCAGTAGCTAGAGCGTCACCTCTGAATGCCAACCCTAAACAGTTAACAGATTGAACACACTCTGAGTTACACAGTTGGGAAATGGAATAATTAACTCCCTATTATGCCTCGGTGTGTTCTACATCTATATCCTCATTAAGATGTCTTAAACTAGGCCTAAGGATGCCTAGGACGGAATGAGGATGCAAAGATGTACACAACAGCTTTAAATTTCGGTGAACAGGGGTCCCCGCCGAAGGCAGTTTCGCTCGAGCGGACATGCAAACAAAGGGACCCGCTCGAGCGTCAACTTACCCGCTCGAGCGGACTGATAAACAGTGCAAAGTACTGGATGCTCGATTTCTACGCTCGAGCGTGAATCTCTCCGCTCGAGCGGACTGCAACACAGGTCAAGAAAAATCTCGAGTTTGATTTCCGCCGGCGCACTTCGCCGAAGGACGACCAAAATCTGGAAAATCCAGATTTGAGTCCCAAGCTCAAAATCAAGTTTTGATGCTCCAAATTCGACCCTCTTGGGCCCATTTTCTGGAAGAACATTTGTAACTCATAGAACAACATGTTTCAAAGGTTAATTTGAGAAATCAAGGCCCAAGGGTGCTCCAATTAAACTCATTTTCAAACCCAATTTACATGAACATGCATGAACATGCTACAAAGTGACATGCATGAGTTTAGATCAAATCAAAGCTTCCATTTCATGCTCTAATGAGCTCATTCTTTTCAAAACCAAAGTAAATCATGGTCCTTAACATTAATATGGACGTGCATGTGAAAATCTTTGAAGAATAACCTCAATAATGTAAGATAAGTACATGCATGCAACAATGGAGTTCCAATTCAACATGTTAGAACTTAAAACATGACTTAACTCTACAATGAAGCATGAATCATGCAAGAATTAGCTTAAACACAACATTAAGAAGGTAAAATCCTTACCTAAGTCTTGTATTCAAGGTTTATGACCTCAATTAGCAACTACCCTTCAATTTCTTCAAGCAATTCTTATGAACACAAGATGAAAACACTCTCACTCCCTAATCTCTCTCTCTCTCTCTAGTCGGTGGTGGACTCAAATGTGCTAATGAAGTGTTGTATAATGCAAGACCAAGTCTTGGGCAAGGTGTGGTGTAGTGGCCCACTAGGTGGCAACATGGTAATTAAGCCAAAGTTTGCAATATGTCAATATTTAATCTAATTTAATCATACCTAATCACATTTCAATTAAAGATGCCATAAAATCACATAAATTATGGTGATCCTAAAACATCAATCAATTTACGCTCAGCCGATAAGACCTTCAATTAGCAGTCTAAACATAAAACACGAACAGATAAGTAAGTAATCAAACAGATAGAATATGCAATACAATAGATGTACACCATCAATTCAGGTTTAATTTCATCGATACCAAGATTTTATCCAAATTCGATTATCGGTCATAATCCGTCTCGATTAACAATCAAGAATTAATCGAATCGATGCGAGGGTTGTTACAGTCTCTCCTCCTTAAAAAGAGTTTAGTCCTCTAAACTCGAATTACCTTCAGTCTGGAAGAAAACAGGGTTCAGTGGGAACAGTTCTGGATATCTTTTAGCCATGTCATCTTCCCTTTCCCAAGTGGCATACACACCACCATGGTTCTGCCAGTCAACTTTCACCAGTGGAATCTCTTTGTTCCTCAGTTTCTTGATCCGTCTGTTTACAATCTGTATAGGCCGTTCCTCGTAAGTGTAGTTATCACTCAACACTATCCGAGTAGGCTCAATCACATGAAACGGATCTTGAAGGTAGTCTCTCAACATCGAAATGTGGAAGACGTTATGCATATGCTCCATTTCAGGAGGGAGCGCAACTTGATACGCCACCGGATTGATTTTCTCAACAATCTCATACGGTCCGACATATCTCGGCGCTAACTTGCCTTTGACTCCAAAACGAGTCTGGCCTTTCATCGGTGTCACCTTTACAAACACATGGTCACCCACTTCATATTCTCTCGCCTCGCCTTCTCGACATCCGTGATAACTTTTTCTCTCGCTTCAGGCTACCGCTCTATCAGTTTCACTTTCTCAGTCATTTCATAAACAATCTCGGGCCCAAGCAAAGGCCCATCTCCAACTTTTGCCCAAAGAAATTGAGACCTACATTTTCTGCCATACAATGCCTCGAAAGGCGCCATACCGATACTTGAATGGTAACTGTTGTTGTAGGCAACTTCAACTAGTGGCAGGTGACTTTCCCAATCTCCCTGAAAATCAAGGACACACATTCTCAGTAAATCCTCCAGAGTTTGGATGGTCCTTTCGATCGCCATCTGTCTAAGGATGATAAGCACTACTCATAGTCAAGATTGCCCAATGCGCTTTGTAGGCTTTGCCAAAACCTCGATGTAAACTTCAATCCCTATCGAAACAATAGACACAGCACTCCATGCGCTAACAATTTCATCAATATAAATCACGGCCAATTTGTCCGCATTATAAATTGTCTTGACAGGTAGGAAGTGAGCAGATTTAGTCAGTCTATCAACAGTAACCCAAATAGAGTCCATACATTTTCTGGAGCGAGGCAATCCAACGATAAAATCCATCGTGATATGCTCCCATTTCCACTCCGGTATGGGCAAGGGTTGCAATAAGCCTGCGGGTCGTTGATGTTCCGCTTTGACTTGTTGGCAATGAAGACATTTGGACATAAAGTCGGCAATTTCCTTCTTCATTCCCGGCCACCAGAAATTCTGTTTCAGATCTTGGTACATTTTCGTATTCCCCAGATGGATAGAAAATTTCGAATTGTGGCCCTCTTGCAGAATTCTTCTTTTCAATTCAGAATCATTCGGTACACACAGTCTTTCTTGAAACTTCAGTACATTGGTTTCAAATTTGAACCCCGGTCTCGGTTTAATCTCTCTTTCTTCGACGATCTTCTTCAAGAAGTCATCTGTTTGCTGTTTCTCTTTAATTTCTTCAATCAGTGCCGGTTGAGCAGAAATAGCGGCTAAGGTTCCACCTTGTTCTCGCAGGACAATTTCAATTTCAGCTTTTTCAAGGTCACAAAGCAACTCTTTCTGTCCGGTGAGCAAACAAGCTAAGTTGGCAATTGACTTTCGGCTCAATGCGTCAATAAAGATGTTGGCTTTTCCCGGATGGTACAAAATCTGTAGGTCATAATCTTCGATCAGTTCTAGCCATCTGCGTTGTCTCATATTCAGTTCCTTCTGTGTGAAGAAATATTTCAAACTCTTGTGGTCGGTGTATACTTCACATGTCGCCCCATACACATAGTGACGCCAAATTTTCAGTGCAAACACTACTGCCGCAAGTTCTAAATCATGGGTTGGGTAGTTCTTTTCGTGTGGTCTCAACTGTCGGGACGCATAAGCGATAACTCTTCAATTCTGCATTAAAACACACCCCAAACCCTTATGAGAAGCATCACTAACACAAGATAACCATCAAGACCAAGGTAGAGTCGAACTGCAAACCACAAGTCGGGTTTTCAATTCTTGAAATGCTGATTCCCTTTGGTCAGTCCAGTCAAATGATGTTCCCTTCTGTGTCAGTTGAGTCAATGGTAAGGCAATTTTGGAGAAATCTTTGACAAACCTTCTGTAATATCCAGCCAATCCCAAAAAGCTTCGGACTTCTGTCACATTTGTTGGTCTAGGCCAGTTCACTACAGCTTCAATTTTCTGTGGATCAACAGAAATTCCATCTTTGCTAACAACATGTCCCAAAAACATAACATGATCAAGCTAGAATTCACATTTAGACAGTTTAGCATACAATTTATGTTCTTTTAAGGTCTGCAGGGCAAGTCTCAAATGGTGTTCATGTTCTTCTCTACTTTTTGAATAAATCAGTATGTCATCAATAAATACCACAATAAAATCATCAAGGTATGGTTTGAAAATTCGGTTCATAAGGTCCATAAATGCAGCAGGGGCATTCGTGACTCCGAATGGCATAACTAAAAATTCATAACGGCCATACCTCGTTCTAAAAGCAGTTTTGTCAATGTCTTCCGATTTGACTTTCAGTTGATGATACCCCGATCTGAGATCAATCTTGGAAAAAACTTATGCACCCTGTAACTGATCAAATAAATCATCAATACGTGGCAATGGGTATTTATTTTTCACAGTTACCTTGTTCAATTCACGGTAATCAATACACAGTCTCAGTGAGCCATCTTTCTTCTTTACAAACAGAACAGGTGCACCCCACGGTGAAGTACTGGGCCTGATAAATTTCTTGTCTAATAGTTCTTGCAATTGCACTTTCAACTCTTTCAATTCAGTTGGGGCCATTCTGTAAGGAGCTTTCGATACAGACTGCGTTCCCGGAATCACATCCATAATAAATTCAATTTCCCTGTCAATCAAATCCCCTGGCAGATCATCTGGAAATACATCTGGGAATTCTCTGACTATAGGAATACAATTCACATCAGTTTTAACACTATCATCAGTAGACACAGTTAGCACAGAACACAGATATCCTTTACATCCCTTCATAATCAGTTTAACAGCTTTCACAGAAGAAATCAGATACGGAGGAGGTACTACTCCACTCCCATTAAACACAAATTGCATGCACCAAGTGGACGGAAAACTACTTGTTTTGTTACACAGTCTATAGTGGCATGATATTTTTGTAACTAATCCATCCCCAATATTACATCAAAGTGATCAATATTCAATGGCAGTAAATCAATAAATAGATGCATATCCCCAACAATAATCTCACAGGCAGGATACATATATGCACATGTCATGGATCCCCCAACAGGTGATGATACAGCTAACAGGTAATTCATGGATTCTAAGGGTCTATTCAATTTTCGTGAAAAAGCATGCGATACATATCAGTGTGTAGACCCCGAATCAATCAATACATATGCATTTTGAGCACAAATAGAGAGGATACCTGACACAACGGTTTCAGTATTTTGCACGTCTCCCGGTACTAGGGCGAATACTCGACCCTGCCTCAAAGGCTCTTTCCCGGTAGCTTTGGGGTTAGGCTTTGGTGCTCATTGAGCTTTGCTTATGTTGCGGACGATGGACGGGCAATCTTTCACCATGTGGCCCACCTTGCCACACCTGTAACATGCACCAGAAATTTTATAACAAACTCCTTTATGGTTCTTACCACATTCGGAGCAGGGCGGTATGGAACCACTCCCTTGGTTGGGGCTATTTGTTGACCCCGTGTTCTGTTTCTTGTTCAACTGATTGTGCTTGCCTTTCTTGAATTTGAAATTCTGTCTTTTACCACGCCATTCAGACGTCGGTGTTTCAGATTGTTTCACGGCTTCGATGTTCGACTCGGCCATCAAAGCTCGATCAAGAACACCTACATAAGTCGGTAATTTCAAAACATTTATTCTGTCTAGTATTGCGACATTCAGGCCGCCTTCAAACCTTCTAGCCTTCTTATATTCAGTATCCACCATATGTGGTGCATATCGAGCAAGTCCGGTAAACTTTGTTTCATATTCAGCAACAGACATTGTGCCCTATTTTAACTGTTCAAATTCAGTGACCTTCCTGTCCCTGACACACTGAGGGAAGTACTTTTCGAAAAAGGCTACTTTAAACTGAGCCCAAGTCCTAACAGTATTGTCATCATGAGTAAGCATCCACCACCTTCTCGCCTCTTCTTGCAAGGTGAAGGTAGCTAACAGTACTTTATTTGCCTCCGAACACGGAAACACTTCAAACAGCTTTTCAGTCTCAAGAACCCACACTTCAGCTTTTAGCGGTTCAAGGCCTCCCTGAAAGGATGGTGGTTTCAACTTGCTGAACTTCTGGGTAAGAGAATAACATCCCCATCATTTGCATTCACATTTTGTTCATTCACATTCTGGTCCGGCTGTACCGGAGGAGGAGGAGGTGGGGGCTGTTGGTTCTGTTGTTGTTCAAGTCTAGCAGTTATCAATTCCATCATTCTTTCCATTCTTTCCATTCTTGCCTCGGTAGATGAGGATCCAGGTTCATTTGCATTGTCCATTTCACTATAAGCAGTTATAGCAGTTATAACAATTATAACCTTAAACAGTTACGTGTTTAGACAGTTATCACATTAACATGCATTCAGTCATAACATTGTCACACACTTTTCAAGTTCATGAAATGCCCTAATCACTTTTCTAGGACACCCTATAGCTCATTTGGACACGTGTGTGGGATACAACTCGTGGTTAAGTATCGCTCTGATACCACTATCACGACTCCAAACCCGCCCTATGGGTTTAGCATCAGAATCGCCAAGAATCCGAGATTACAAGGCCCGCTAATAAAGAATATAGTAAAACAGAGTTCAGGGCCTGGCGGAAGCCAATACAGTAAATAAATAATGTCCATTGAGCTGTGACAGTCTGTATGCCAAAAGATCTTTCATGCATTCACACATCAACAGTACAGTCTATACATGATTTACAGTCGCACAGTATGGGAACTCAATCCCTATCATAACAAAGACAAAGATAAAGAATATCTGGTCTATACAAAACAAGAAGACACTCTGAGGGGAATGCTAAAACACCCCTAAGCCTTGACACGATAGGCTCGGAACCTCGCAGTGAGGCACATAGGCTGGCTTGACAAAACTGATGTCTAACGCACGCTCCTAGCTCCAATCTGGTGGCTGAGCACCTACATATATATATAAACAGTGAGCTAAAGCCCAGTGAATAACACAATGCGTAAAGGGGTTAAGAATGAAATGTCCTTGCAGTAATGAAAACAGTTCATTAAACAAATAATTCAGTCTTTCAGTCAGAACAATTATTCAGTCATATGTGGTACATCCATTAGCATAGCAGTAACAGTAGGTCTTAAAGACCGAACAGTAATGATGGCCATCAATCAGTAAACAGTAATGCTTCCACAAGGGAACCGACAGAGATCACTATACAGTAACAGTAAACAGTAGGTGCTAAGGATGCCACAATACAGTTCAGAATAAAGGACATATATTCATTCGGTAAACAGTAAACAGTTCAGAAAACAGTACAGTTCAGTTGTCCAGAAGATAGTCATTTTGAACATATCTTTACACAATTGTTACTCACAGTGTTCTGGGCTATCAGTAGCTAGAGCGTCACCTCTGAATGCCAACCCTAAACAGTTAACAGATTGAACACACTCTGAGTTACACAGTTGGGAAATGGAATAATTAACTCCCTATTATGCCTCGGTGTGTTCTACATCTATATCCTCATTAAGATGTCTTAAACTAGGCCTAAGGATGCCTAGGACGGAATGAGGATGCAAAGATGTGCATGTAAAACAGCCGTAAATTTCGATGAAACAGGTCCCCGCCGAAGCAGTTTCCTTTCGCCGAGCGGACATGCAAACAAAGGGACCCGCTCGAGGGTCAACTTACCCGCCGAGCGACCGATAAACAAAGGTAAAGTATCGATGCTCGATTTTACGCCGAAGGCGTGAATCTCCGCCGAGCGGACCGCAACACAGGTCAAGAAAAATATCGAGTTGATTTCCGCCGAAGCGGCACTTCTCGCCGGAGCGGACGACCAAAATCTGGAAATTCCAGATTTGAGTCCCAAGCTCAAAATCAAGTTTTGATGCTCCAAATTCGACCCTCTTGGGCCCATTTTCTGGAAGAACATTTGTAACTCATAGAACAACATGTTTCAAAGGTTAATTTGAGAAATCAAGGCCCAAGGGTGCTCCAATTAAACTCATTTTCAAACCCAATTTACATGAACATGCATGAACATGCTACAAAGTGACATGCATGAGTTTAGATCAAATCAAAGCTTCCATTTCATGCTCTAATGAGCTCATTCTTTTCAAAACCAAAGTAAATCATGGTCCTTAACATTAATATGGACATGCATGTGAAAATCTTTGAAGAATAACCTCAATAATGTAAGATAAGTACATGCATGCAACAATGGAGTTCCAATTCAACATGTTAGAACTTAAAACATGACTTAACTCTACAATGAAGCATGAATCATGCAAGAATTAGCTTAAACACAACATTAAGAAGGTAAAATCCTTACCTAAGTCTTGTATTCAAGGTTTATGACCTCAATTAGCAACTACCCTTCAATTTCTTCAAGCAATTCTTATGAACACAAGATGAAAACACTCTCACTCCCTAATCTCTCTCTCTCTCTCTAGTCGGTGGTGGACTCAAATGTGCTAATGAAGTGTTGTATAATGCAAGACCAAGTCTTGGGCAAGGTGTGGTGTAGTGGCCCACTAGGTGGCAACATGGTAATTAAGCCAAAGTTTGCAATATGTCAATATTTAATCTAATTTAATCATACCTAATCACATTTCAATTAAAGATGCCATAAAATCACATAAATTATGGTGATCCTAAAACATCAATCAGTTTACAGTTCGGCCGCCGATAAGACCTTCAATTAGCAGTCTAAACATAAAACACGAACAGATAAGTAAGTAATCAAACAGATAGAATATGCAATACAATAGATGTACACCATCAATTCAGGTTTAATTTCAGTCAGTCAGTTCAGTATTTTATCCAGTCCAGTTATCAGTCATAATCCGTCTCAGTTAACAGTAATCAGTAATTAATCGGTAATCGGTACGAGGGTTGTTACAGTCTCTCCTCCTTAAAAAGAGTTTAGTCCTCTAAACTCGAATTACCTTCAGTCTGGAAGAAAACAGGGTTCAGTGGGAACAGTTCTGGATATCTTTTAGCCATGTCATCTTCCCTTTCCCAAGTGGCATACACACCACCATGGTTCTGCCAGTCAACTTTCACCAGTGGAATCTCTTTGTTCCTCAGTTTCTTGATCCGTCTGTTTACAATCTGTATAGGCCGTTCCTCGTAAGTGTAGTTATCACTCAACACTATCCGAGTAGGCTCAATCACATGAAACGGATCTTGAAGGTAGTCTCTCAACATCGAAATGTGGAAGACGTTATGCATATGCTCCATTTCAGGAGGGAGCGCAACTTGATACGCCACCGGATTGATTTTCTCAACAATCTCATACGGTCCGACATATCTCGGCGCTAACTTGCCTTTGACTCCAAAACGAGTCTGGCCTTTCATCGGTGTCACCTTTACAAACACATGGTCACCCACTTCATATTCTCTGTCTCGTCTTCTGACATCTGCATAACTTTTCTGTCTGCTCTGTGCAGTTTTCAGTCTCTGCTCTATCAGTTTCACTTTCTCAGTCATTTCATAAACAATCTCGCCCAAGAAGGCCCATCTCCAACTTTTGCCCAAAGAAATTGGAGATCTACATTTTCTGCCATACAATGCCTCGAAAGGCGCCATACCGATACTTGAATGGTAACTGTTGTTGTAGGCAAATTCAACTAGTGGCAGGTGACTTTCCCAATCTCCCTGAAAATCAAGGACACACATTCTCAGTAAATCCTCCAGAGTTTGGATGGTCCTTTCTGACTGGCCATCTGTCTAAGGATGATAAGCACTACTCGACTAATGCAGTTTGTACGCTTTGCCAAAACCTCGATGTAAACTTCGAATCCCTATCAGAAACAATAGACACAGGCACTCCATGCAGTCTAACAATTTCATCAATATAAATCACGGCCAATTTGTCCGCATTATAAATTGTCTTGACAGGTAGGAAGTGAGCAGATTTAGTCAGTCTATCAACAATAACCCAAATAGAGTCCATACATTTTCTGGAGCGAGGCAATCCAACGATAAAATCCATCGTGATATGCTCCCATTTCCACTCCGGTATGGGCAAGGGTTGCAATAAGCCTGCGGGTCGTTGATGTTCCGCTTTGACTTGTTGGCAATGAAGACATTTGGACACAAAGTCGGCAATTTCCTTCTTCATTCCCGGCCACCAGAAATTCTGTTTCAGATCTTGGTACATTTTCGTATTCCCCGGATGGATAGAAAATTTCGAATTGTGGCCCTCTTGCAGAATTCTTCTTTTCAATTCAGAATCATTCGGTACACACAGTCTTTCTTGAAACTTCAGTACATTGGTTTCAAATTTGAACCCCGGTCTCGGTTTAATCTCTCTTTCTTGACGATCTTCTTCAAGAAGTCATCATTGCTTGTCGCTTTCTTTAATTTCTTCAATCGGTGCGGTTGAGCGTAAATAGCGCTAAGGTTCCACCTTGTTCTCGCAGGACAATTTCAATTTCAGCTTTTTCAAGGTCACAAAGCAACTCTTTCTGTCCGGTGAGCAAACAAGCTAAGTTGGCAATTGACTTTCGGCTCAATGCGTCGGCAACAGTGTTGGCTTTTCCCGGATGGTACAAAATCTGTAGGTCATAATCTTCGATCAGTTCTAGCCATCTGCGCTGTCTCATATTCAGTTCCTTCTGTGTGAAGAAATATTTCAAACTCTTGTGGTCGGTGTATACTTCACATGTCGCCCCATACACATAGTGACGCCAAATTTTCAGTGCAAACACTACTGCCGCAAGTTCTAAATCATGGGTTGGGTAGTTCTTTTCGTGTGGTCTCAACTGTCGGGACGCATAAGCGATAACTCTTCAATTCTGCATTAAAACACACCCCAAACCCTTATGAGAAGCATCACTAAATACAGTATAACCATCAGTACCTGAAGGTAGAGTCAGAACCGGTGCAGTCACAAGTCGGGTTTTCAATTCTTGAAATGCTGATTCCCTTTGGTCAGTCCAGTCAAATGATGTTCCCTTCTGTGTCAGTTGAGTCAATGGTAAGGCAATTTTGGAGAAATCTTTGACAAACCTTCTGTAATATCCAGCCAATCCCAAAAAGCTTCGGACTTCTGTCACATTTGTTGGTCTAGGCCAGTTCACTACAGCTTCAATTTTCTGTGGATCAACAGAAATTCCATCTTTGCTAACAACATGTCCCAAAAACATAACATGATCAAGCTAGAATTCACATTTAGACAGTTTAGCATACAATTTATGTTCTTTTAAGGTCTGCAGGGCAAGTCTCAAATGGTGTTCATGTTCTTCTCTACTTTTTGAATAAATCAGTATGTCATCAATAAATACCACAATAAAATCATCAAGGTATGGTTTGAAAATTCGGTTCATAAGGTCCATAAATGCAGCAGGGGCATTCGTGACTCCGAATGGCATAACTAAAAATTCATAACGGCCATACCTCGTTCTAAAAGCAGTTTTGTCAATGTCTTCCGATTTGACTTTCAGTTGATGATACCCCGATCTGAGATCAATCTTGGAAAAAACTTATGCACCCTGTAACTGATCAAATAAATCATCAATACGTGGCAATGGGTATTTATTTTTCACAGTTACCTTGTTCAATTCACGGTAATCAATACACAGTCTCAGTGAGCCATCTTTCTTCTTTACAAACAGAACAGGTGCACCCCACGGTGAAGTACTGGGCCTGATAAATTTCTTGTCTAATAGTTCTTGCAATTGCACTTTCAACTCTTTCAATTCAGTTGGGGCCATTCTGTAAGGAGCTTTCGATACAGACTGCGTTCCCGGAATCACATCCATAATAAATTCAATTTCCCTGTCAATCAAATCCCCTGGCAGATCATCTGGAAATACATCTGGGAATTCTCTGACTATAGGAATACAATTCACATCAGTTTTAACACTATCATCAGTAGACACAGTTAGCACAGAACACAGATATCCTTTACATCCCTTCATAATCAGTTTAACAGCTTTCACAGAAGAAATCAGATACGGAGGAGGTACTACTCCACTCCCATTAAACACAAATTCAGACAGACCAAGTGGACGGAAAACTACTTGTTTTGTTACACAGTCTATAGTGGCATGATATTTTTGTAACTAATCCATCCCCAATATTACATCAAAGTGATCAATATTCAATGGCAGTAAATCAATAAATAGATGCATATCCCCAACAATAATCTCACAGGCAGGATACATATATGCACATGTCATGGATCCCCCAACAGGTGATGATACAGCTAACAGGTAATTCATGGATTCTAAGGGTCTATTCAATTTTCGTGAAAAAGCATGCGATACATATCGATTAGACCGAATCAATCAATACATATGCATTTTGAGCACAAATAGAGAGGATACCAGACACAACGGTTTCAGTATTTTGCACGTCTCCCGGTACTAGGGCGAATACTCGACCCTGCCTCAAAGGCTCTTTCCCGGTAGCATTGGGGTTAGGCTTTGGTGCTAGCTGATTGATCTTTGCGGCCTGCTGCATCAAGGACGATGGACGGGCAATCTTTCACCATGTGGCCCACCTTGCCACACATAACATGCACGAAATTTTATAACAAACTCCTTTATGGTTCTTACCACATTCGAGGCGGTATGGAACCACTCCCTTGGTTGGGGCTATTTGTTGACCCCGTGTTCTGTTTCTTGTTCAACTGATTGTGCTTGCCTTTCTTGAATTTGAAATTCTATCTTTTACCACGCCATTCAGACGTCGGTGTTTCAGATTGTTTCACGGCTTCGATGTTCGACTCGGCCATCAAAGCTCGGTCAAGAACACCTACATAAGTCGGTAATTTCAAAACATTTATTCTGTCTAGTATTGCGACATTGGGCCGCCTTCAAACCTTCTAGCCTTCTTATATTCAAGATCCACCATATGTGGTGCATATCGAGCAAGTCCGGTAAACTTTGTTTCATATTCAGCAACAGACATTGTGCCCTATTTTAACTGTTCAAATTCAGTGACCTTCCTGTCCCTGACACACTGAGGGAAGTACTTTTCGAAGAAGGCTACTTTAAACTGAGCCCAAGTCCTAACAGTATTGTCATCATGAGTAAGCATCCACCACCTTCTCGCCTCTTCTTGCAAGGTGAAGGTAGCTAACAGTACTTTATTTGCCTCCGAACACGGAAACACTTCAAACAGCTTTTCAGTCTCAAGAACCCACACTTCAGCTTTTAGCGGTTCAAGGCCTCCCTGAAAGGATGGTGGTTTCAACTTGCTGAACTTCTGGGTAAGAGAATAACATCCCCATCATTTGCATTCACATTTTGTTCATTCACATTCTGGTCCGGCTGTACCGGAGGAGGAGGAGGTGGGGGCTGTTGGTTCTGTTGTTGTTCAAGTCTAGCAGTTATCAATTCCATCATTCTTTCCATTCTTTCCATTCTTGCCTCGGTAGATGAGGATCCAGGTTCATTTGCATTGTCCATTTCACTATAGCGATTATAGCGATTATAACAATTATAACCTTAAGCGATTCGTGTTTAGACAGTTATCACATTAACATGCATTCAGTCATAACATTGTCACACACTTTTCAAGTTCATGAAATGCCCTAATCACTTTTCTAGGACACCCTATAGCTCATTTGGACACGTGTGTGGGATACAACTCGTGGTTAAGCATCGCTCTGATACCACTCTGTCACGACCCAAACCCGGCCCTATGGGTTTAGCATCAGTAACGCCAAGAATCCGAGATTACGAAGGCACTATGATAATATAGTAAAAGCGAGTTCGAACTGGCGGAAGCCAATACAGTAAATAAATAATGTCCATTGAGCTGTGACAGTCTGTATGCCAAAAGATCTTTCATGCATTCACACATCAACAGTACAGTCTATACATGATTTACAATCGCACAGTATGGGAACTCAATCCCTATCATAACAGTACAGTACAGTAACATTCAGTCTATACAAAACAGTAAGACACTACAGAAGGGGAATGCTAAAACACCCCTAAGCCTTGACACGATAGGCTCGGAACCTCGCAGTGAGGCACATAGGCTGGTTTGACAAAACTGATGTCTAACGCACGCTCCTAGCTCCAATCTGGTGGCTGAGCACCTACATATATATATAAACAGTGAGCTAAAGCCCAGTGAATAACACAATGCGTAAAGGGGTTAAGAATGAAATGTCCTTGCAATAATGAAAACAGTTCATTAAACAAATAATTCAGTCTTTCAGTCAGAACAATTATTCAGTCATATGTGGTACATCCATTAGCATAGCAGTAACAGTAGGTCTTAAAGACCGAACAGTAATGATGGCCATCAATCAGTAAACATTAATGCTTCCACAAGGGAACCGACAGAGATCACTATCTGATACGATAAGCAGTAGGTGCTAAGGATGCCTGTCTGATTGAGAATAAAGGACATATATTCATTCGATAAGCGATGCAGTTCGAGCGATGCAGTTCAGTTGTCCAGAAGATAGTCATTTTGAACATATCTTTACACAATTGTTACTCACAGTGTTCTGGGCTATCAGTAGCTAGAGCATCACCTCTGAATGCCAACCCTAAACAGTTAACAGATTGAACACACTCTGAGCTACACAGTTGGGAAATGGAATAATTAACTCCCTATTATGCCTCGGTGTGTTCCACATCTATATCCTCATTAAGATGTCTTAAACTAGGCCTAAGGATGCCTAGGACGGAATGAGGATGCAAAGATGTACCTGACGATTTGAAATTCGGTGAAAGCAGGGTCCGCTTCGGCGCGAGTTTCCCCTTTCGGCGGACATGCAAACAAAGGGACCCGCTCGAGCGTCAACTTACCCTTTCGGCGGGATCGATGCAAAATCTTGGATGCTCGATTTCTTCGCTCGGGCGTGAATCTCTCCTTTCGGCGGTGCAACCTGAGTCAAGAAAAATACTGGGAGCTTGATTTCCCCGCTCGAGCGGCACTTCCCCCGCTCGAGCGGACGACCAAAATCTGGAAATTCCAGATTTGAGTCCCAAGCTCAAAATCAAGTTTTGATGCTCCAAATTCGACCCTCTTGGGCCCATTTTCTGGAAGAACATTTGTAACTCATAGAACAACATGTTTCAAAGGTTAATTTGAGAAATCAAGGCCCAAGGGTGCTCCAATTAAACTCATTTTCAAACCCAATTTACATGAACATGCATGAACATGCTACAAAGTGACATGCATGAGTTTAGATCAAATCAAAGCTTCCATTTCATGCTCTAATGAGCTCATTCTTTTCAAAACCAGGCGAAATCATGGTCCTTAACATTAATATGGACATGCATGTGAAAATCTTTGAAGAATAACCTCAATAATGTAAGATAAGTACATGCATGCAACAATGGAGTTCCAATTCAACATGTTAGAACTTAAAACATGACTTAACTCTACAATGAAGCATGAATCATGCAAGAATTAGCTTAAACACAACATTAAGAAGGTAAAATCCTTACCTAAGTCTTGTATTCAAGGTTTATGACCTCAATTAGCAACTACCCTTCAATTTCTTCAAGCAATTCTTATGAACACAAGATGAAAACACTCTCACTCCCTAATCTCTCTCTCTCTCTCTCTAGTCGGTGGTGGACTCAAATGTGCTAATGAAGTGTTGTATAATGCAAGACCAAGTCTTGGGCAAGGTGTGGTGTAGTGGCCCACTAGGTGGCAACATGGTAATTAAGCCAAAGTTTGCAATATGTCAATATTTAATCTAATTTAATCATACCTAATCACATTTCAATTAAAGATGCCATAAAATCACATAAATTATGGTGATCCTAAAACATCAATCGGTTCTGATTCGTCGCCGATAAGACCTTCAATTAGCGGTCTAAACATAAAACACGAGCAGATAAGTAAGTAATCAAGCAGATAGAATATGCAATACAATAGATGTACACCATCAATTGAGTTTAATTTGATCGATCGATTCATATTTTATCGATCCGATTATCGGTCATAATCCGTCTCGATTAACGATGTCGATAATTAATCGGTGTCGATGCGAGGGTTGTTCTGATCTCTCCTCCTTAAAGAGTTTAGTCCTCTAAACTCGAATTACCTTCGATGCGGAAAAGCAGGTTCGATGAGCGATTACGGATATCTTTTAGCCATGTCATCTTCCCTTTCCCAAGTGGCATACACACCACCATGGTTCTGCCAGTCAACTTTCACCAGTGGAATCTCTTTGTTCCTCAGTTTCTTGATCCGTCTGTTTACAATCTGTATAGGCCGTTCCTCGTAAGTGTAGTTATCACTCAACACTATCCGAGTAGGCTCAATCACATGAAACGGATCTTGAAGGTAGTCTCTCAACATCGAAATGTGGAAGACGTTATGCATATGCTCCATTTCAGGAGGGAGCGCAACTTGATACGCCACCGGATTGATTTTCTCAACAATCTCATACGGTCCGACATATCTCGGCGCTAACTTGCCTTTGACTCCAACAGTCTGGGCTTTCATCGGTGTCACCTTTACAAACACATGGTCACCCACTTCATATTCTCTGTCTCGTCTTCTGACATCTGCATAACTTTTCTGTCTGCTCTGTGCAGTTTTCAGTCTCTGCTCTATCAGTTTCACTTTCTCAGTCATTTCATAAACAATCTCGGGCCCAAGCAAAGGCCCATCTCCAACTTTTGCCCAGCAAATTGGAGATCTACATTTTCTGCCATACAATGCCTCGAAAGGCGCCATACCGATACTTGAATGGTAACTGTTGTTGTAGGCAAATTCAACTAGTGGCAGGTGACTTTCCCAATCTCCCTGAAAATCAAGGACACACATTCTCAGTAAATCCTCCAGAGTTTGGATGGTCCTTTCTGACTGGCCATCTGTCTAAGGATGATAAGCACTACTCAGTCGCAGTTCAGTACCCAATGCAGTTTGTAGGCTTTGCCAAAACCTCGATGTAAACTTCGAATCCCTATCAGAAACAATAGACACAGGCACTCCATGCAGTCTAACAATTTCATCAATATAAATCACGGCCAATTTGTCCGCATTATAAATTGTCTTGACAGGTAGGAAGTGAGCAGATTTAGTCAGTCTATCAACAGTAACCCAAATAGAGTCCATACATTTTTACGGGCGAGGCAATCCAACGATAAAATCCATCGTGATATGCTCCCATTTCCACTCGGTATGGGCAAGGGTTGCAATAAGCTGCGGTCGTTGATGTTCCGCTTTGACTTGTTGGCAATGAAGACATTTGGACATAAAGTCGGCAATTTCCTTCTTCATTCCCGGCCACCAGAAATTCTGTTTCAGATCTTGGTACATTTTCGTATTCCCCAGATGGATAGAAAATTTCGAATTGTGGCCCTCTTGCAGAATTCTTCTTTTCAATTCAGAATCATTAAATTTTACAGTCTTTCTTGAAACTTGATACATTGGTTTCAAATTTGAACCCCGGTCTCGGTTTAATCTCTCTTTCTTGACGATCTTCTTCAAGAAGTCATCATTTCTTTGTTTCTCTTTAATTTCTTCAATCGGTGCGGTTGGCGAAATAGCGGCTAAGGTTCCACCTTGTTCTCGCAGACAATTTCAATTTCAGCTTTTTCAAGGTCATAAAGCAACTCTTTCTGTCCAGTAAGCAAACAAGCTAAGTTTGCAATCGACTTTCGGCTCAATGCGTCGGCAACAGTGGTGGCTTTTCCCGGATGGTACAAAATCTGTAGGTCATAATCTTCGATCAGTTCTAGCCATCTGCGCTGTCTCATATTCAGTTCCTTCTGTGTGAAGAAATATTTCAAACTCTTGTGGTCGGTGTATACTTCACATGTCGCCCCATACACATAGTGACGCCAAATTTTCAGTGCAAACACTACTGCCGCAAGTTCTAAATCATGGGTTGGGTAGTTCTTTTCGTGTGGTCTCAACTGTCGGGACGCATAAGCGATAACTCTTCAATTCTGCATTAAAACACACCCCAAACCCTTATGAGAAGCATCACTAAATACAGTATAACCATCAGTACCTGAAGGTAGAGTCAGAACCGGTGCAGTCACAAGTCGGGTTTTCAATTCTTGAAATGCTGATTCCCTTTGGTCAGTCCAGTCAAATGATGTTCCCTTCTGTGTCAGTTGAGTCAATGGTAAGGCAATTTTGGAGAAATCTTTGACAAACCTTCTGTAATATCCAGCCAATCCCAAAAAGCTTCGGACTTCTGTCACATTTGTTGGTCTAGGCGATTCACTCTGACTTCAATTTTACGTGGATCATGAAATTCCATCTTCTTAACAACATGTCCCAAAAACATAACATGGTCAAGCCAGAACTCACATTTAGACAGTTTAGCATACAGTTTCTGTTCTCTTAAGGTCTGTAGGGCAAGTCTCAAATGCTGTTCATGTTCTTCTCTACTTTTTGAATAAATCAGTATGTCATCAATAAATACCACAATAAAATCATCAAGGTATGGTTTAAAAATTCTGTTCATAAGGTCCATAAATGCAGCAGGGGCATTCGTGACTCCAAATGGCATAACTAAAAAATCATAATGGCCATACCTCGTTCTAAAAGCGGTTTGTCAATGTCTTCCGATTTGACTTTCAGTTGATGATACCCCGATCTGAGATCAATCTTGGAAAAAACTTATGCACCCTGTAACTGATCAAATAAATCATCAATACGTGGCAATGGGTATTTATTTTTCACAGTTACCTTGTTCAATTCACGGTAATCAATACACAGTCTCAGTGAGCCATCTTTCTTCTTTACAAACAGAACAGGTGCACCCCACGGTGAAGTACTGGGCCTGATAAATTTCTTGTCTAATAGTTCTTGCAATTGCACTTTCAACTCTTTCAATTCAGTTGGGGCCATTCTGTAAGGAGCTTTCGATACAGACTGCGTTCCCGGAATCACATCCATAATAAATTCAATTTCCCTGTCAATCAAATCCCCTGGCAGATCATCTGGAAATACATCTGGGAATTCTCTGACTATAGGAATACAATTCACATCAGTTTTAACACTATCATCAGTAGACACAGTTAGCACAGAACACAGATATCCTTTACATCCCTTCATAATCAGTTTAACAGCTTTCACAGAAGAAATCAGATACGGAGGAGGTACTACTCCACTCCCATTAAACACAAATTCAGACAGACCAGGTGGACGGAAAACTACTTGTTTTGTTACACAGTCTATAGTGGCATGATATTTTTGTAACTAATCCATCCCCAATATTACATCAAAGTGATCAATATTCAATGGCAGTAAATCAATAAATAGATGCATATCCCCAACAATAATCTCACAGGCAGGATACATATATGCACATGTCATGGATCCCCCAACAGGTGATGATACAGCTAACAGGTAATTCATGGATTCTAAGGGTCTATTCAATTTTCGTGAAAAAGCATGCGATACATATCAGTGTGTAGACCCCGAATCAATCAATACATATGCATTTTGAGCACAAATAGAGAGGATACCTGACACAACGGTTTCAGTATTTTGCACGTCTCCCGGGACTAGGCGAATACTCGACCACCTCAAAGGCTCTTTCGGTAGCTTTGGGGTTAGGCTTTGGTGCTTCTGATTGATCTTTGCGGCTGCCTGCGGCTTTCTTGTTGCGGACGATGGGCGGGCAATCTTTCACCATGTGGCCCACCTTGCCACACCTGTAACATGCACCAGAAATTTTATAACAAACTCCTTTATGGTTCTTACCACATTCGGAGCAGGGCGGTATGGAACCACTCCCTTGGTTGGGGCTATTTGTTGACCCCGTGTTCTGTTTCTTGTTCAACTGATTGTGCTTGCCTTTCTTGAATTTGAAATTCTATCTTTTACCACGCCATTCAGACGTCGGTGTTTGATTGTTTCACGGCCGATGTTCGACTCGGCCATCAAAGCTCGGTCAAGAACACCTACATAAGTCGGTAATTTCAAAACATTTATTCTGTCTAGTATTGCGACATTCAGGCCGCCTTCAAACCTTCTAGCCTTCTTATATTCAGTATCCACCATATGTGGTGCATATCGAGCAAGTCCGGTAAACTTTGTTTCATATTCAGCAACAGACATTGTGCCCTATTTTAACTGTTCAAATTCAGTGACCTTCCTGTCCCTGACACACTGAGGGAAGTACTTTTCGAAGAAGGCTACTTTAAACTGAGCCCAAGTCCTAACAGTATTGTCATCATGAGTAAGCATCCACCACCTTCTCGCCTCTTCTTGCAAGGTGAAGGTAGCTAACAGTACTTTATTTGCCTCGAACAGGAAACACTTCAACGACTTTTAGGTCTCAAGAACCCACACTTCAGCTTTTAGCGGTTCAAGGCCTCCCTGAAAGGATGGTGGTTTCAACTTGCTGAACTTCTGGGTAAGAGAATAACATCCCCATCATTTGCATTCACATTTTGTTCATTCACATTCTGGTCCGTGTGTACCTGAGGAGGAGGAGGTGGGGGCTGTTGGTTCTGTTGTTGTTCAAGTCTAGCAGTTATCAATTCCATCATTCTTTCCATTCTTTCCATTCTTGCCTCGGTAGATGAGGATCCAGGTTCATTTGCATTGTCCATTTCACTATAAGCAGTTATAGCAGTTATAACAATTATAACCTTAAACAGTTACGTGTTTAGACAGTTATCACATTAACATGCATTCAGTCATAACATTGTCACACACTTTTCTAGTTCATGAAATGCCCTAATCACTTTTCTAGGACACCCTATAGCTCATTTGGACACGTGTGTGGGATACAACTCGTGGTTAAGTATCGCTCTGATACCACTCTGTCACGACCCAAACCCGGCCCTATGGGTTTAGCATCAGAATCGCCATGTCAAGAGATTACGAAGGCACATATGATAATATAGTAAAAGCGAGTTGAGAACTGGCGGAAATCTGATAAATAAATAATGTCCATTGAGCTGTGACAGTCTGTATGCCAAAAGATCTTTCATGCATTCACACATCAACAGTACAGTCTATACATGATTTACAGTCGCACAGTATGGGAACTCAATCCCTATCATAACAGTACAGTACAGTAACATTCAGTCTATACAAAACAGTAAGACACTACAGAAGGGGAATGCTAAAACACCCCTAAGCCTTGACACGATAGGCTCGGAACCTCGCAGTGAGGCACATAGGCTGGCTTGACAAAACTGATGTCTAACGCACGCTCCTAGCTCCAATCTGGTGGCTGAGCACCTACATATATATATAAACAGTGAGCTAAAGCCCAGTGAATAACACAATGCGTAAAGGGGTTAAGAATGAAATGTCCTTGCAGTAATGAAAACAGTTCATTAAACAAATAATTCAGTCTTTCAGTCAGAACAATTATTCAGTCATATGTGGTACATCCATTAGCATAGCAGTAACAGTAGGTCTTAAAGACCGAACAGTAATGATGGCCATCAATCGATGTGATAATGCTTCCACAAGGGAAGCGAGAGATCACTATCTGATAACGATGCAGATGAGGTGCTAAGGATGCCTGTCTGATTCGAGAATAAAGGACATATATTCATTGTAAACAAGATGTAAGCGATGATTCAGTTGTCCAGAAGATAGTCATTTTGAACATATCTTTACACAATTGTTACTCACAGTGTTCTGGGCTATCAGTAGCTAGAGCGTCACCTCTGAATGCCAACCCTAAACAGTTAACAGATTGAACACACTCTGAGTTACACAGTTGGGAAATGGAATAATTAACTCCCTATTATGCCTCGGTGTGTTCTACATCTATATCCTCATTAAGATGTCTTAAACTAGGCCTAAGGATGCCTAGGACGGAATGAGGATGCAAAGATGTGCCTGAAGCGATTTGAAATTTAAGTGAAACAGGTCCCCTTCGGCCTTGAGTTTCGCTTCGAGCGGACATGCAAACAAAGGGACCCGCTCGAGCGTCAACTTACCCGCTCGAGCGGACTGATAAACAGTGCAAAGTACTGGATGCTCGATTTCTACGCTCGAGCGTGAATCTCTCCGCTCGAGCGGACTGCAACACAGGTCAAGAAAAATACTGGGAGCTTGATTTCCCCGCTCGAGCGGACGACCAAAATCTGGAAATTCCAGATTTGAGTCCCAAGCTCAAAATCAAGTTTTGATGCTCCAAATTCGACCCTCTTGGGCCCATTTTCTGGAAGAACATTTGTAACTCATAGAACAACATGTTTCAAAGGTTAATTTGAGAAATCAAGGCCCAAGGGTGCTCCAATTAAACTCATTTTCAAACCCAATTTACATGAACATGCATGAACATGCTACAAAGTGACATGCATGAGTTTAGATCAAATCAAAGCTTCCATTTCATGCTCTAATGAGCTCATTCTTTTCAAAACCAGGCGAAATCATGGTCCTTAACATTAATATGGACATGCATGTGAAAATCTTTGAAGAATAACCTCAATAATGTAAGATAAGTACATGCATGCAACAATGGAGTTCCAATTCAACATGTTAGAACTTAAAACATGACTTAACTCTACAATGAAGCATGAATCATGCAAGAATTAGCTTAAACACAACATTAAGAAAGTAAAATCCTTACCTAAGTCTTGTATTCAAGGTTTATGACCTCAATTAGCAACTACCCTTCAATTTCTTCAAGCAATTCTTATGAACACAAGATGAAAACACTCTCACTCCCTAATCTCTCTCTCTCTCTCTAGTCGGTGGTGGACTCAAATGTGCTAATGAAGTGTTGTATAATGCAAGACCAAGTCTTGGGCAAGGTGTGGTGTAGTGGCCCACTAGGTGGCAACATGGTAATTAAGCCAAAGTTTGCAATATGTCAATATTTAATCTAATTTAATCATACCTAATCACATTTCAATTAAAGATGCCATAAAATCACATAAATTATGGTGATCCTAAAACATCAATCGGTTCTGATTCGGCGCCGATAAGACCTTCAATTAGCGGTCTAAACATAAAACACGAGCAGATAAGTAAGTAATCAAGCAGATAGAATATGCAATACAATAGATGTACACCATCAATTAGGTTTAATTTGATCGATCGATTCGATATTTTATCGATCCGATTATCGGTCATAATCGTCTCGATTAACGATGTCGATAATGTCGGTAATCGATGCGAGGTTGTTCTGATCTCTCCTCCTTAAAAGAGTTTAGTCCTCTAAACTCGAATTACCTTCGATCTGGAAAAGCAGGGTTGATGGGAGCGATTACGGATATCTTTTAGCCATGTCATCTTCCCTTTCCCAAGTGGCATACACACCACCATGGTTACGCGATCCAACTTTCACGATGGAATCTCTTTGTTCCTCAGTTTCTTGATCCGTCTGTTTACAATCTGTATAGGCCGTTCCTCGTAAGTGTAGTTATCACTCAACACTATCCGAGTAGGCTCAATCACATGAAACGGATCTTGAAGGTAGTCTCTCAACATCGAAATGTGGAAGACGTTATGCATATGCTCCATTTCAGGAGGGAGCGCAACTTGATACGCCACCGGATTGATTTTCTCAACAATCTCATACGGTCCGACATATCTCGGCGCTAACTTGCCTTTGACTCCAAAACGAGTCTGGCCTTTCATCGGTGTCACCTTTACAAACACATGGTCACCCACTTCATATTCTCTGTCTCGTCTTCTGACATCTGCATAACTTTTCTGTCTGCTCTGTGCAGTTTTCAGTCTCTGCTCTATCAGTTTCACTTTCTCAGTCATTTCATAAACAATCTCGGGCCCAAGCAAAGGCCCATCTCCAACTTTTGCCCAGCAAATTGGAGATCTACATTTTCTGCCATACAATGCCTCGAAAGGCGCCATACCGATACTTGAATGGTAACTGTTGTTGTAGGCAAATTCAACTAGTGGCAGGTGACTTTCCCAATCTCCCTGAAAATCAAGGACACACATTCTCAGTAAATCCTCCAGAGTTTGGATGGTCCTTTCTGACTGGCCATCTGTCTAAGGATGATAAGCACTACTCAGTCGCAGTTCAGTACCCAATGCAGTTTGTAGGCTTTGCCAAAACCTCGATGTAAACTTCGAATCCCTATCAGAAACAATAGACACAGGCACTCCATGCAGTCTAACAATTTCATCAATATAAATCACGGCCAATTTGTCCGCATTATAAATTGTCTTGACAGGTAGGAAGTGAGCAGATTTAGTCAGTCTATCAACAGTAACCCAAATAGAGTCCATACATTT
This sequence comes from Camellia lanceoleosa, assembly GCA_025200525.1. Classification (NCBI taxonomy): domain Eukaryota; kingdom Viridiplantae; phylum Streptophyta; class Magnoliopsida; order Ericales; family Theaceae; genus Camellia; species Camellia lanceoleosa. The sequence goes on from CM045762.1 coordinate 59,545,285, forward strand.
TCTGGAGCGAGGCAATCCAACGATAAAATCCATCGTGATATGCTCCCATTTCCACTCCGGTATGGGCAAGGGTTGCAATAAGCCTGCGGGTCGTTGATGTTCCGCTTTGACTTGTTGGCAATGAAGACATTTGGACACAAAGTCGGCAATTTCCTTCTTCATTCCCGGCCACCAGAAATTCTGTTTCAGATCTTGGTACATTTTCGTATTCCCCGGATGGATAGAAAATTTCGAATTGTGGCCCTCTTGCAGAATTCTTCTTTTCAATTCAGAATCATTCGGTACACACAGTCTTTCTTGAAACTTCAGTACATTGGTTTCAAATTTGAACCCCGGTCTCGGTTTAATCTCTCTTTCTTCGACGATCTTCTTCAAGAAGTCATCTGTTTGCTGTTTCTCTTTAATTTCTTCAATCAGTGCCGGTTGAGCAGAAATAGCGGCTAAGGTTCCACCTTGTTCTCGCAGGACAATTTCAATTTCAGCTTTTTCAAGGTCACAAAGCAACTCTTTCTGTCCGGTGAGCAAACAAGCTAAGTTGGCAATTGACTTTCGGCTCAATGCGTCGGCAACAGTGTTGGCTTTTCCCGGATGGTACAAAATCTGTAGGTCATAATCTTCGATCAGTTCTAGCCATCTGCGCTGTCTCATATTCAGTTCCTTCTGTGTGAAGAAATATTTCAAACTCTTGTGGTCGGTGTATACTTCACATGTCGCCCCATACACATAGTGACGCCAAATTTTCAGTGCAAACACTACTGCCGCAAGTTCTAAATCATGGGTTGGGTAGTTCTTTTCGTGTGGTCTCAACTGTCGGGACGCATAAGCGATAACTCTTCAATTCTGCATTAAAACACACCCCAAACCCTTATGAGAAGCATCACTAAATCTGATATAACCATCGATGCACGAAGGTAGAGTCGAAACCGGTCTGCCACAAGTCGGGTTTTCAATTCTTGAAATGCTGATTCCCTTTGGTCAGTCCAGTCAAATGATGTTCCCTTCTGTGTCAGTTGAGTCAATGGTAAGGCAATTTTGGAGAAATCTTTGACAAACCTTCTGTAATATCCAGCCAATCCCAAAAAGCTTCGGACTTCTGTCACATTTGTTGGTCTAGGCCAGTTCACTACAGCTTCAATTTTCTGTGGATCAACAGAAATTCCATCTTTGCTAACAACATGTCCCAAAAACATAACATGATCAAGCTAGAATTCACATTTAGACAGTTTAGCATACAATTTATGTTCTTTTAAGGTCTGCAGGGCAAGTCTCAAATGGTGTTCATGTTCTTCTCTACTTTTTGAATAAATCAGTATGTCATCAATAAATACCACAATAAAATCATCAAGGTATGGTTTGAAAATTCAGTTCATAAGGTCCATAAATGCAGCAGGGGCATTCGTGACTCCGAATGGCATAACTAAAAATTCATAACGGCCATACCTCGTTCTAAAAGCAGTTTTGTCAATGTCTTCCGATTTGACTTTCAGTTGATGATACCCCGATCTGAGATCAATCTTGGAAAAAACTTATGCACCCTGTAACTGATCAAATAAATCATCAATACGTGGCAATGGGTAGTTATTTTCACGATTACCTTGTTCAATTCACGGTAATCAATACACGTCTCGGAGCCATCTTTCTTCTTTACAAACGAGCAGTGCACCCACGGTGAAATCTTGGGCCTGATACATTTCTTGTCTAATAGTTCTTGCAATTGCACTTTCAACTCTTTCAATTCAGTTGGGGCCATTCTGTAAGGAGCTTTCGATACAGACTGCGTTCCCGGAATCACATCCATAATAAATTCAATTTCTCTGTCAATCAAATCCCCTGGCAGATCATCTGGAAATACATCTGGGAATTCTCTGACTATAGGAATACAATTCACATCAGTTTTAACACTATCATCAGTAGACACAGTTAGCACAGAACACAGATATCCTTTACATCCCTTCCTAATCAGTTTAACAGCTTTCACAGAAGAAATCAGATACGGAGGAGGTACTACTCCACTCCCATTAAACACAAATTCAGACAGACCAGGTGGACGGAAAACTACTTGTTTTGTTACACAGTCTATAGTGGCATGATATTTTTGTGACTAATCCATCCCCAATATTACATCAAAGTGATCAATATTCAATGGCAGTAAATCAATAAATAGATGCATATCCCCAACAATAATCTCACAGGCAAGATACATATATGCACATGTCATGGATCCCCCAACAGGTGATGATACAGCTAACAGGTAATTCATGGATTCTAAGGGTCTATTCAATTTTCGTGAAAAAGCATGCGATACATATCAGTGTGTAGACCCCGAATCAATCAATACATATGCATTTTGAGCACAAATAGCGAGGATACCTGACACAACGGTTTCAGTATTTTTCACGTCTCCCGGTACTAGGGCGAATACTCGACCCTGCCTCAAAGGCTCTTTCCCGGTAGCTTTGGGGTTAGGCTTTGGTGCTCTGATTGATCTTTGCGGCACTGCAGCTTCTTGTTGCGGACGATGGGCGGGCAATCTTTCACCATGTGGCCCACCTTGCCACACCTGTAACATGCACCAGAAATTTTATAACAAACTCCTTTATGGTTCTTACCACATTCGGAGCAGGGCGGTATGGAACCACTCCCTTGGTTGGGGCTATTTGTTGACCCCGTGTTCTGTTTCTTGTTCAACTGATTGTGCTTGCCTTTCTTGAATTTGAAATTCTGTCTTTTACCACGCCATTCAGACGTCGGTGTTTCAGATTGTTTCACGGCTTCGATGTTCGACTCGGCCATCAAAGCTCGGTCAAGAACACCTACATAAGTCGGTAATTTCAAAACATTTATTCTGTCTAGTATTGCGACATTCAGGCCGCCTTCAAACCTTCTAGCCTTCTTATATTCAGTATCCACCATATGTGGTGCATATCGAGCAAGTCCGGTAAACTTTGTTTCATATTCAGCAACAGACATTGTGCCCTATTTTAACTGTTCAAATTCAGTGACCTTCCTGTCCCTGACACACTGAGGGAAGTACTTTTCGAAGAAGGCTACTTTAAACTGAGCCCAAGTCCTAACAGTATTGTCATCATGAGTAAGCATCCACCACCTTCTCGCCTCTTCTTGCAAGGTGAAGGTAGCTAACAGTACTTTATTTGCCTCCGAACACGGAAACACTTCAAACAGCTTTTCAGTCTCAAGAACCCACACTTCAGCTTTTAGCGGTTCAAGGCCTCCCTGAAAGGATGGTGGTTTCAACTTGCTGAACTTCTGGGTAAGAGAATAACATCCCCATCATTTGCATTCACATTTTGTTCATTCACATTCTGGTCAATTTGTCTGAGGAGGAGGAGGTGAAATTGGTTACATTGTTGTTCAAGTCTAGCGATTATCAAATCCATCATTCTTTCCATTCTTTCCATTCTTGCCTCGGTAGATGAGGATCCAGGTTCATTTGCATTGTCCATTTCACTATAAGCAGTTATAGCAGTTATAACAATTATAACCTTAAACAGTTACGTGTTTAGACAGTTATCACATTAACATGCATTCAGTCATAACATTGTCACACACTTTTCAAGTTCATGAAATGCCCTAATCACTTTTCTAGGACACCCTATAGCTCATTTGGACACGTGTGTGGGATACAACTCGTGGTTAAGTATCGCTCTGATACCACTCTGTCACGACCCAAACCCGACCCTATGGGTTTAGCATCAGAATCGCCAAGAATCCGAGATTACCAAGGCACGCTAACAATAATATAGTAAAAGCGAGTTCGAGAACTGGCGGAAGCCAATGATAAATAAATAATATCCATTGAGCTGTGACAGTCTGTATGCCAAAAGATCTTTCATGCATTCACACATCAACAGTACAGTCTATACATGATTTCTGATCGACAAGATGGGAACTCAATCCCTATCATAACTTGATGCGATAAAGAACATTCAGTCTATACAAAACAGTAAGACACTACAGAAGGGGAATGCTAAAACACCCCTAAGCCTTGACACGATAGGCTCGGAACCTCGCACTGAGGCACATAGGCTGGCTTGACAAAACTGATGTCTAACGCACGCTCCTAGCTCCAATCTGGCGGCTGAGCACCTACATATATATATAAACAGTGAGCTAAAGCCCAGTGAATAACACAATGCGTAAAGGGGTTAAGAATGAAATGTCCTTGCAGTAATGAAAACAGTTCATTAAACAAATAATTCAGTCTTTCAATCAAAACAATTATTCAGTCATATGTGGTACATCCATTAGCATAGCAGTAACAGTAGGTCTTAAAGACCGAACAGTAATGATGGCCATCAATCAGTAAACAGTAATGCTTCCACAAGGGAACCGACAGAGATCACTATACAAGAATAACGATGGCAGAGGTGCTAAGGATGCCTGTCTGATTCGAGAATAAAGGACATATATTCATTGGTAAGCGATGGCAGTTGAAAACTTGATGCAGTTCAGTTGTCCAGAAGATAGTCATTTTGAACATATCTTTACACAATTGTTACTCACAGTGTTCTGGGCTATCAGTAGCTAGAGCGTCACCTCTGAATGCCAACCCTAAGCGATTAAGATTGAACACACTCGAGTTACGGTTGGGAAATGGAATAATTAACTCCCTATTATGCCTCGGTGTGTTCTACATCTATATCCTCATTAAGATGTCTTAAACTAGGCCTAAGGATGCCTAGGACGGAATGAGGATGCAAAGATGTGCACAGAAAACAGTTTCAGAAATTTAAGTGAAACAGGGTCCCTTCGGCCTTGAGTTTCCCTTTCGGCGGACATCTAAACAAAGGACCCGCTCGGCGTCAACTTACCGCTCGGCGGACTGATACGATGCAAATCTCTTGGATGCTCGATTTCTACGCTCGAGCGTGAATCTCTCCGCTCGAGCGGACTGCAACACAGGTCAAGAAAAATACTGGGAGCTTGATTTCCCCGCTCGAGCGGCACTTCCCCCGCTCTGGAAATTCCAGATTTGAGTCCCAAGCTCAAAATCAAGTTTTGATGCTCCAAATTCGACCCTCTTGGGCCCATTTTCTGGAAGAACATTTGTAACTCATAGAACAACATGTTTCAAAGGTTAATTTGAGAAATCAAGGCCCAAGGGTGCTCCAATTAAACTCATTTTCAAACGCAATTTACATGAACATGCATGAACATGTTACAAAGTGACATGCATGAGTTTAGATCAAATCAAAGCTTCCATTTCATGCTCTAATGAGCTCATTCTTTTCAAAACCAGGCGAAATCATGGTCCTTAACATTAATATGGACATGCATGTGAAAATCTTTGAAGAATAACCTCAATAATGTAAGATAAGTACATGCATGCAACAATGGAGTTCCAATTCAACATGTTAGAACTTAAAACATGACTTAACTCTACAATGAAGCATGAATCATGCAAGAATTAGCTTAAACACAACATTAAGAAGGTAAAATCCTTACCTAAGTCTTGTATTCAAGGTTTATGACCTCAATTAGCAACTACCCTTCAATTTCTTCAAGCAATTCTTATGAACACAAGATGAAAACACTCTCACTCCCTAATCTCTCTCTCTCTCTAGTCGGTGGTGGACTCAAATGTGCTAATGAAGTGTTGTATAATGCAAGACCAAGTCTTGGGCAAGGTGTGGTGTAGTGGCCCACTAGGTGGCAACATGGTAATTAAGCCAAAGTTTGCAATATGTCAATATTTAATCTAATTTAATCATACCTAATCACATTTCAATTAAAGATGCCATAAAATCACATAAATTATGGTGATCCTAAAACATCAATCGATTTCTGATTCGCCGATAAGACCTTCAATTAGCAGTCTAAACATAAAACACGAGCAGATAAGTAAGTAATCAAACAGATAGAATATGCAATACAATAGATGTACACCATCAATTGAGTTTAATTTCGATCGATTCCAAGATTTTATCCATCCGATTATCATCATAATCCGTCTCGATTAACGATGTCGATAATTAATCGGTAATGATGCGAGGTTGTTATTCTGATCTCTCCTTAAAAGAGTTTAGTCCTCTAAACTCGAATTACCTTCAGTCTGGAAGAAAACAGGGTTCAGTGGGAACAGTTCTGGATATCTTTTAGCCATGTCATCTTCCCTTTCCCAAGTGGCATACACACCACCATGGTTCTGCCAGTCAACTTTCACCAGTGGAATCTCTTTGTTCCTCAGTTTCTTGATCCGTCTGTTTACAATCTGTATAGGCCGTTCCTCGTAAGTGTAGTTATCACTCAACACTATCCGAGTAGGCTCAATCACATGAAACGGATCTTGAAGGTAGTCTCTCAACATCGAAATGTGGAAGACGTTATGCATATGCTCCATTTCAGGAGGGAGCGCAACTTGATACGCCACCGGATTGATTTTCTCAACAATCTCATACGGTCCGACATATCTCGGCGCTAACTTGCCTTTGACTCCAAAACGAGTCTGGCCTTTCATCGGTGTCACCTTTACAAACACATGGTCACCCACTTCATATTCTCTGTCTCGTCTTCTGACATCTGCATAACTTTTCTGTCTGCTCTGTGCAGTTTTCAGTCTCTGCTCTATCAGTTTCACTTTCTCAGTCATTTCATAAACAATCTCGGGCCCAAGCAAAGGCCCATCTCCAACTTTTGCCCAGCAAATTGGAGATCTACATTTTCTGCCATACAATGCCTCGAAAGGCGCCATACCGATACTTGAATGGTAACTGTTGTTGTAGGCAAATTCAACTAGTGGCAGGTGACTTTCCCAATCTCCCTGAAAATCAAGGACACACATTCTCAGTAAATCCTCCAGAGTTTGGATGGTCCTTTCTGACTGGCCATCTGTCTAAGGATGATAAGCACTACTCAGTCGCAGTTCAGTACCCAATGCAGTTTGTAGGCTTTGCCAAAACCTCGCTGTAAACTTCGAATCCCTATCAGAAACAATAGACACAGGCACTCCATCCAGTCTAACAATTTCATCAATATAAATCACGGCCAATTTGTCCGCATTATAAATTGTCTTGACAGGTAGGAAGTGAGCAGATTTAGTCAGTCTATCAACAATAACCCAAATAGAGTCCATACATTTTCTGGAGCGAGGCAATCCAACGATAAAATCCATCGTGATATGCTCCCATTTCCACTCCGGTATGGGCAAGGGTTGCAATAAGCTTGCGGGTCGTTGATGTTCCGCTTTGACTTGTTGGCAATGAAGACATTTGGACACAAAGTCGGCAATTTCCTTCTTCATTCCCGGCCACCAGAAATTCTGTTTCAAATCTTGGTACATTTTCATATTCCCCAGATGGATAGAAAATTTCGAATTGTGGCCCTCTTGCAGAATTCTTCTTTTCAATTCAGAATCATTCGGTACACACAGTCTTTCTTGAAACTTCAGTACATTGGTTTCAAATTTGAACCCCGGTCTCGGTTTAATCTCTCTTTCTTCGACGATCTTCTTCAAGAAGTCATCTGTTTGCTGTTTCTCTTTAATTTCTTCAATCAGTGCCGGTTGAGCAGAAATAGCGGCTAAGGTTCCACCTTGTTCTCGCAGGACAATTTCAATTTCAGCTTTTTCAAGGTCACAAAGCAATTCTTTCTGTCCGGTGAGCAAACAAGCTAAGTTGGCAATTGACTTTCGGCTCAATACGTCGGCAATAGTGTTGGCTTTTCCCGGATGGTACAAAATCTGTAGGTCATAATCTTCGATCAGTTCTAGCCATCTGAGCCTTGTTAACTCCGTTTTTATGTATATTTATGTAAGTGAGCCACCGGGGATTGACACTAGAGTTGTACTGAGGTTCGCCTGTCTGCCAAGTCACCTAGGGTTGGTCTCCGTGTGGAGGCCTTATTTCGTGTTGAGAGTCATATAAATTATTAAGTCTTATGTAAGAGTGTGTGCGGTTTATATAAATTCTATGCTTGTATATGTAACTCTGGGAATGCATTTAAATGCTTAAATCTAATCAAGCCATCATGTATGCACAAGCTCAATAGATGTTGTCTTTTATTGATAGTGCTTCCGCTTAAGGCCCCATATGTGGTCAAATATTATTCTAAAATTCTGTTTGGAGGCCTATGTACAGGCTGGTCATGGACCAAACTTTTAGGTGCCGGTTTGGGTCGTGACAAAAAAATATGCTAAAAAGACTAAAATACCCTTCTATATAAATGGGCAAATATCAAACGATGGAACCATTTGTCTCCCTCACCCTGTTTCATCGCTGATCTCATTGCTCTAAAAACGATCAATCGGAAACCCTAGCATCCGAAACCCTCCTTCCACTACCTTCGTAGCATCCAAAATCCTCCTTCTATCACTGCAATGAGCATTCGAAACCCTCCTTCTACCACTGAAGTAGCATCCGAAACCCTCCTTCTACCACTATCGTGATCATTCAAAACCCTCCTTCCACCACGACCGTGAGCGACGGTGCCCACGACATTGAGGAGCTTTCATCAATGCCTCTTGATTTCTTACTGTATGTGTTTTTTAGCCTTCGCTTATATTATAAATGTGTATATCAATTGGTATATGAATATATGTTGTGTATATATGTATCTATTTATGTAGGTGAATGTGATTGTAGTGTGTATTGTTCAATATATGTTTTTTTTTTTTTTTTTTTTTTTTTTTTTTTTTTTGTGTGTGTGTTTATTTTCTAGTGTATATTGTTCAAAGTAAAATTTTACTTTCAATGAGAGTAAAGTTTTACTTCTAGATAGAGTAAAATTTTACTTTTAAACTTTACTGTTTCATCAATGCCTCTTAATTTCTTGTTGTATGTGTTCTCTAGCCTTTGCTTATTATATAAATGTGTATATCAATTTGTATATGAATATATGTGTGTATATATGTATCTATTTATGTATGTGAATGTAATTGTAGTATATATTGTTCAATATATGTTTTTTTATTTTTTATTTTTCATTTTCTAGTGTATTTTGTTCAAAGTAAAATTTTAGTTTCAATTAGAGTAAAGTTTTATTTATAGACAGAGTAAAATTTTACTTTAAAACTTTACAGTTTCGTTACAATGTCTTTGCATTTTTATGCTTTCATCAATGCCTCTTGATTTCTTGTTGTATGTATTCTCTAGCCTTTGCTTATTATATAAATGTGTATATCAATTTGTATATGAATATTTGTGTATATATTGTATCTATTTATGTATGTGAATGTGAATGTAGTTTTGTCATTTATCTAATTTCGGTTTGAATGTGAATTGTACATGTTTAATTTCAAAACTCTGTTGTGTATAATCACAATTGAGACAAGGTTTTCTTGGAATTTTCCTAAATTTAGGTCAATGTTCTTGATCTTTGCAGCAAGTTTTCAGTCTGATATTGTCAATATATGTTTTTGTGGTTTTTATATGTAATTTCTATACATCGCTTGAACTATCTCTCTTTCTTCACCATCATTTCTTGAATTTGGCGATGTAGCTTTGTCAATATTATTAGTTCTAGAATTTTGTAGGCGTTTTTTTTTTTATTTCCTAGGGTATATTGTTCGGAATAAAATTTCTCTTCCAATCAGAGTAAAATTTTACTTTCACAATAAAACTTTACTGTTTCATTACAATAGTTGTCCATTTTTGTTTTTCGCCTTCGTGCACTGATTGTTTTTGGTTTTTTTTTTTGTTTTTTTGTTTTGTTTTTGTTTTTGTTTTTTTTTTTTTTTTGCATTATTCTTCATTTTCTTTAGTTCTTATTGTTTTGTTGCTTTGTTGTTTTAAAGTAAAATGTTACACTATTGATGCAGGGAAACTTTTTAGTGTTCTACAATGATTGTTACTAGAAGCAAATGTAGAGATGGAGATGATGATGATTTTGAAGTTCCACCTACGGTTGTACAAAAGAAGAAACTCCCTGAAAAACATAGCAAAAGTAGTAAAAAAATCCATGAATAATGTGGATAATGCATTTGATGATGATTTTGTGCTTTCATCAACGAGACTGAGAAAGGGCTCCCCTAGTGAGGATGAAGGCTCTCATGAAAGCAATCGAATGCCTTCAACAAGAAAACCTTCAAATTTGAATATTGTACGTAGAGTACGGGAGAGGGAGAACTACATGAAACAATATAGGTAAAATGTTGTTTCATTGATAAACCTAATGCGAGACACAAAGTTCATTGAAAGACACATTACTGCCCTCAAGAGAACACCTTTTGGGATGTTTTTCGAATCTTTTTGGAAGAAGGAAGATGTGGTGTTAAAAAAATTCAAGAAAATTGATGATAATGTCATGGCTGTGATCAAGTCTTATGATTTTCATTCAAAAGGATTTAAGCTTTGGAGGGGGGGGGGAACATGTGACAAACGGGACAGTGATATCACTTTTATTTTTAGGATAAAATTGGGAACAAAAATGTTAGGTGTCTCGTATGGGAAGAAACAAGAAATGCCTTTTGTTCGGAGAAGGTTTCATAATATGCCAAGAATATCCGTAAAGATTTTGTGAGAAGTATTAGGAGATGCATTGGAAGGCACAATGACAGCTGATGTTGAGGATGTTGCACGAATAATGTGTTCATTCGTTATGGCAACTTTCTTATTCCTAACAACCAGTCTAATAGTTGGAGGGGCTTTTGTCGCCCTTGTAGAAGATTTGGAAATGATGAATTTATATGCATGGTCAACTGCAATTGCATCCACTTTGACTACTTCAATCTAGTCTTCATTAGGAAGTCCTGAAAATGTAACTGGATGTGTACTTCTTCTTTTGGTAAGTAAATTGAACTACTTGAAATATTACGCAATCCATCTTTAGAGAATTAACTAATTTCAGTTTTTTATTTTACAGTACTGGTTATGCGAGCACGCTATTGTAGACACCCCATTTTTTACCGTCCTCAAGACTTGGACGTCACCGTTTGAACACTCGATGATCATCCATGTTTGTGTTCGTCTTGAGTTCCCGGAGGTCTCGGCCACGCGCCTTGCCTCAGGATCTCTCGACTCGACTGTTTTGTGTTTGGTTTTGCACCAAACACTTGTGTTTTGCTTTTGAGGGGCAGGGAATGGCTTGTTGGCCATCCCCATACCCCACCGGCCATGGCTTGAGGCCACCGGCCATGTTTTGTTGCCACCGGCCATTGGTTATGGCCGGCCGGCACTCTTTGTGGCCGGCCGACCATTGTTTTGGTCAATTTGGCATTTTTGGCTGGCCGACCACTGTGCATCTGCTTTTGCAGATATTTTTATGCCAGCTGTGCTAGCTGGCATACACTTTGCCCTCCTCCATACACGTGTATGGAGGGATTTCACTCTTGCTTAGCTTGTTTTGTAAGCTTTGCAAGAGTGATCCTCTATAAAGGGAGGGTCTCTCCTCCCTTCTCTAGGGTTACAAAAAAGGCTGAGGGGAGCTCTGGTTCTAGGGTTAGCATAGTGTATCTATTCTATCTCTATTTCTCCCTCTCTTTTGCTCTAAGTGTGTGTTTGTCCTTAGTTTTGCACTAGGACACCTACCATCACACCTTACCTTGGTTGCTGAAGCATTAGGGGGTTCTCCTTGAAGTTCTTGAGTTGGTTTGGAGCTAAGAAAGCTGCTGGAGTGATCCTTGTGAAGAAGGTCTTCAAGGGTAAGATTCTTGCCCTTTTTACCCCATTTTTGCATAGTTTTTTTTGCCTATCTTGCAACTATTTTTAGACTTTATATATAACTAATAAAAGTCTTGTTCTTACTTGCTCAAAATAGTTGTTTACGGGTGTTTTGTTGTTTGGGGTTGTTTGACCCTTCATAGGCCTTGTTTGGCCCCCATTTTGTGCTATTTTGGTGAGCTCCGGGACCACCTTGTTTGGGCCTCCTCACCACTGAAATTTTGAGGGATTTCAGTGGTGAGGATGGTGTCTTAAGGTCCTAAGAAGGAGAGGGCCATCCCCTATCCTTGTTGCCTTCAAACTTGCCATCTTAAGTCTCACGTGTGAGCATCATTTTTTAATTCATGTTGGTCTTGTCTCAGTAGGTATTTGGTAGTATTTTGCCATTTTTTACCTATGTTTTAAGTTGGTTTAGACACACCGTGCTTGCTTTGCATACTTGTCTTGTAATGCCATGAATTGCCTTAACATGCTTTGTGCTTTGAGCCTTGTGTGTAGCATGTTTTTGGCCTAGCTTTGTGAAGCTTTTATGCTTGTTTTAGCATGCTAGAGGTCTTTTTTTGGTCATTTGGGTCGTCCATGCTTTGCTTTGTATAGCTACCATGTAATCCCCCTTGTATACCTTGAGCATTGACCCCTCTAGCATGCCATCCTTGCTTTGTTTCAGTGGTTTGGAACCACTTGCCATGCCATTTCAGTCCTTGTGGTGTGCTTGTATGCTTGCATTTGATGCCCCTTTAATGTGTTAAAAGGTTGTTGTCTTGTGCTCCATGTTTGGACCCTTTTGTATGCTTGCATGTTTAGACCATTTAAAGGCCATCTAGGTGTGTCTTTGGTCTTGTTTAGACCTGCATTGGGGCTGTTTGGAGTCCCCTTGGCCTTGTGAGGCTTGGTTGGCATGGCTATGGTTTAAGCCCTTTGCCTTGTCTTGAGTTTTGGACATTGTTGCATGCTTGGCTTGTCTTGTTTACTTGGTTTGGCACCTTTATAACATGATTTTCAGAGCTTAGTATGCATGTTATATGTCCATGTTAGTCCTCTTTTAAGTGTGCTTAAAAGTTGCCCTTTGGTGCTTAAGTTTTGAACCATGTGTGCATGCATGTTTGTGTGTATTTTGGCCCCATTTCCATAGTTGTTGGCCACGGTTTTGGGCTGGTTGAGGAGCTGTCCAAATTAGTATAAGTCCCTCCCTTGCATATGGTTGCATGCTCACCTTGTGTGTTGTTGCATACTTGGACTATCGCACGTGTTGCATTCCTGAATCATGTTGCATTTGGCATGCAATCTCCCTTGATTAAGTTGCTTAACATGTTGCATGCCTTACATGCTTGCTTGTTTAGATTACATCTTGCACGATTGGTCATTAGCATAGTGGTCCATGCCTTGCATGCTTGTTTGCTTAGGTTGAGTGCCAAATGCACATTACTTACTTGTATGCTCATGTTGCACATCTAGCTAGCATGCTTAGGTTGCATTTGGCATGCATGCCTTGCCTCTTGATCAAGTAATAAAGGTTGGGCCTTATGTGTTTATTTGGTTTGCATTTCATTTGAAATCAAAATGCACAACTTGGTTCCTTGGGCCATCACGCATTGAAATGCGCGATTGGTGGTCCGAGAATCGAGTACCACTCCCATTTGAGTCATAAACATGATAAGGGGTGTATTGGTGCACACATTTGCTTTAAATGCATTGCCATGCCTTGTTTTGCCCTCTGCTGCTGTCAAAACAGGTTCTGCAGGCACAAATGGCCGACCGACCACACTTAGTGCCGGCCGGCCATGAATTGGTGGCCGAGAGCTCAATAGATGGTCGTTGACCACTTTCCTTTGGCCAATGGTGTTTCCCCTTGGCCGGTGGTGTTCCACAGTGTTCAGAGAGTGTCCTTGGGACTTGTGCAATTTCCAGAGGAGCAGAGCAGGGTAAACAGAGGCAGCTTTTGCATGGCATTGGATTTCCGGGCGAAGCCAATCCAAGCACGCACACATCCCTCTTCCCGAGGCCTTTTAATGCTTGCCTTAGCTTAATTAATTTGTTAATTAATTAGGTGGTCTGTATAATTTAATTATTTAGCTTGTAGGTAATTAATTTGTATATTCTTTTGGTCCCTCCGAGTGAGGGCGAATTTGTAATAAGTGTGGGTGCGTGTGTGCATGTCCTTAAACCCTCACTTCTTTCTCCCTTTTACTTACTTGCTTTGATGGTTAGTATTAGGACATGTTTAATTTAGCATACCTTATGCTATGCATGCGTGCATCATTTATCAGTCTTGCATGCACCGGGCTCGGCATATCATGCTAACTGCATAGTATTTCAAATCTAACTTGAATACATGTTATTCGTTGCATTCCACATGCCATCCTAAGATTAGCCGAGCCTATTCTAGTGACATTCTGTATGTGTTGCATTAGCCATTGCTAACATGAACTAGGATCATGCATTTGATTACTAACTAGTTTCCTATTTTGGCTCGGAGTACTAGGTAAGCATTTATGCTTTAGCATCTTGCATGTGTGTGAGTGTTAACATGACAGCATGCTTGCCATGAGGCTAAGTGCTTATGTGATATTACTGCCTGAATGCCTGTGGGTGAAGGTTGGATTGTTTGAGTTGGAACAACTCGTTGAAATCCGTGTTTTAGCCTACTTGCGAGTAGCAAATTCCAAACCGTTTTCCAAACGAGCGGATATGCAATGCTTTGTTCCAAATTAGGCGATCTAGTCTATACTTTTGTGTTGTGCGCATCACAAAGATTAGCTAATTAATCGGAATAAGAACGCATAACGTTTTCAAAACAAGATATCATGGTTAGTAGAGGCCGATCTTTGATCGAGTGAGCGGGGGTCCTCATAGCTGACCTTCCCCAATCGTACCCAAGTTCCCGAGCCGAGGCAACTTTGGTGATGACGGACCCGTGGCCTTAGGCAAACGAGTCAGGGTTTCCTAAATTCCCTCCATAAAAAATATTTAGGTGGCGACTCTGTATCTGGCAAAGCAGTCCATGTTTGGCACTTCTTTACAAAAATCGGTTTTCCAAAATGATTTGCCGGATTTGGACTCTTTGGTTCAGATTAAGAACTGTGACAATTTAAGTCTGAACTGTGGTGTGAGACCCCACGCGGGCGCGTCCATAGCTACCCTCATTCAACTTGAAGGCAAAAATTTGTGTCCAAGGCTCCTTCGATGGGACTTATCAAAGTTGAGAAAAAAGCTGATGAAGAGGTCATTGCAAAATCTAAAGTTTGAATCATCTTTTCAATCTCAACCTTATTGGTTCACTTTGCTCGAAATTATAGTTACATAATAAAATGTTACTCTTGAATAAAGTAAAATTTTACTTAAAATCAGAGTAAAAGTTTACTTACAATCATAGTAAACTTTTACTTTCAAACAAAGTAAAATTTTACTATATTGGTTAAAGTTTGCTTCATTGTTGACTTCTTTTCTTTTTCTAATTTTCAAATGCAGGTGAATCACAACCAACTGAACCCCATTTCCAGAGAAGAAATGAATCTCATTTGCAGTCATGAGGGAGAAGATGCAATGGACATAGAGAAAAATTTGGAGATTGAAGAAGATGAAGATCATGTAGTTTAAGCTATAGGAAATTATCTACCTTTGAAGGACTTCATTGATCTTAGGAGATTAGAACAAGTTCAAAAAGAAAACAAGAGGCTGAAAAGTGAGAATATGGCATTGGTTGAAGAACTAAAGAAAATGAGGGAAACAATGCCAAAAATACAAGAGGATCAAGAGACAAAAACAAAAGAAGTGATGGAAAAGATGAGCAACACAGAGAAAGAAATGGAGAAACTGAGAAAGGAGTCTGAAGTACTCGAATTTGAAAATAAAGAGTTGGTTGGTCAGATTGAAGAAAATGCAGTTCATATGGCTACCCAAGCTTTTGATTCTAAAGAAATGCCATATTATAAAGGAGTACAACAAGAGTAAAACATTGGGATTCAGGCTACATTGAAAGAAACACTTGTAGTCATAGAGCCATTGCAAACATCTATGGTTAAGAAAATCAAAATGAAGGCAAGGAAGAAAAAAGAGATGTCTGATTTTGAATGTGAGACATATAACGCCCCCAAATTTATTACACAATACAACTCCAAGCAACTAATAAAAAGTGAAATAAGAAGCTTTCATTAATTGGAATTAATATACAAAATGTGACACATGCAATGTACATTCATAAATAGTTCATCATGAATCTACAGCATGTGTTACAAGTAGTAATAAAGAATGAAAACTAAACAGGTATTTATATGCTCTAAAGGCTTACATCTTTCCAAGACTTTGCTTGGTTCCAACAAAATGAGTCAAAAGCTCAATACACATAAAGCCCTAGGCTTGGAAAGAAAGTAAATACAAAATAAACAAAAATGAGCTTCAGCTCCATAGTCCTCCCAAGCTAAGTCTTTGGCGGAGGCATATCACCAGCACCTGAAAATGGTTTTTCCCAAGTAGGGTGAGCCAAAGTCCAGTAGAAATAATCTAACACAATATATGAATCTTAACAAAGATATAAATATGATGTGTATATACAATGCCGGTAACAAAGTCATTTACCACTCTTTTGCAAACCATGTCGTGCCAAATTTTATATCACAACTCATTTTATCTCGGTTCATGGGTTACTTCTATTTATTACAAACAACCAAACTGAGGAAAGGTCTTCAATTCAATATAGTCATCACACAAACACTTCCATTTGTCATTTTACAGAAATTTCGTACACGGGAATCGACATCCATGTATGCAAAATGTTTTCGGGACTTTCACCCTAGACGCACAGGCCAACTTAGTTCAATAGAGTCCATCCTCTTTGTTCTCCCAAACATGGAGTACATCTTCTTTCTCCTCTCAAACATCATACATAGACAATGTATTAAAACACAGTCATATTCAATGACAACCAATAAGAGATTAGTTTTAATTCACCTAATCATCATGCAATTTCTACAACAATCATTGCTATCCTCCACCGATAACCCAAAACAGATATTTCCAAATAGATATACAATCTCTAAAACAGATAAATTATCCAAATTTTCATAGGTGGGAGGTAATACATGTCCAACACCACCGTTTATATCAACATTCATCCAATTTCATGTCGTCCATACCAATTTCATTATTTATACAAAATAATTATTTAAGAAGTTTTAGGGCAGAACCCCATTTTCGTCCAACATTCCTCCCAAGTACTAAAATTATTAAAATTCTCACAACACACCCCATCTTTATTTCCATAATCATCCTTTTTTGCATTTACATTACAAAACCTCTCATTTAATTTTACATCCCAAACCCTAGGTTTGTTCAACATCATTCCAAGTTTCAATATTTCTTACACAACAACAAATAACTAACTTAAAACTCATAGAAGAATGTAGAAAGTCCCAACCTCAATCTTAGAAGACCAATGCAACAATGGAGGAACTTCAACTGAAACCAAATCTTGTTCAGACTAAAACGGAGCTCTAAAGACGCTCTACCTTTTTAACAAAGGCATCTGGGTAGAGAACCCAATGGATCTAGGTGAAAAAGTAGAGAGATGGTGAGTTCTAGAGAGAGAAGCTTAAGATCTAGGGTTTTGAAATGTTTTAGAGAGACAAGGAGATGAAAAAGTGATATAAAAAGTGGCTGTTATGAACTAATATAAGCACAGTCTGCTCAAGCGCAAGAGTTGACGCTCGAGCGTCAAACACAATAAGTTGTTCTGCTCGAGCGCAAGAAGTGACGCTCGAGCGCAAAATGCACACTCCTAGTAGTTTTGCAGACAATAGACCAATCGCTCGAGCGCAAGAATGGCCGCTCGAGCTGAACCCGCTCGAGCACAGAATGGACCGCTTGAGCATAAAATACACTCTCCTAATAGTTTTGCAAAACTGCAAAAGTACTGAGAGTTTACAAAACCCGCTCAAGCGCAAGAAGTGCCGCTCGAGCTGAGGGGCAAAATTCTAAGCAACAAGAGTTTGCAAACTAAGCAACCAACCTGTCCCAAATGTAACCACAACAATCCCATAGCCAAATTTAAGGAAATACAAGGGAAGCAAGAGGTGAACACTAATATGAAACCATGAAACCTGAGTCCGGGATACAACAAAGGTCGGGTCAAAAACCGGAATCGCTATAACCTTTCCCTCTTAAAGAATTACATCCCCAAAATTTGAAATCAAATTTTAAAACTAAGTTAAAACCAACTACAACCATAATGATAACCATTCAATTCCATCACCATGATGCATTCTCTAGCCATTCAATCTTGTCAACATGATAAACAAATTTTCAATACCGAATACACAATTCATATTTCCAAAATATATACAATGCTTACAATAAACTCACATTTCCCAAAACATAAACAACATATACAATATTTTCACATTTCCAAAACTTATATAATGTTTTCATATCTCATTATCATAACAACAATACAATACATGATCAAATATTAACAAACAAATCCGGATACTTTTCGCGGACTTCCAATTCCCGTTCCCAAGTTGCTTCCTCAACCCCGTGATGTTTCCATAATACCTTAACCAAGGGAATTGTCTTGCCTCACAAGACTTGATCCCGGGTATCCAAGACTCTCACCGGTCTCTTCTCATACGAGACATCCTCATCTACCTCTAAGTTGATCCAATCTAACACATGAGATGGATCTGGCTCTTACTTCTGAAGCATACTAATTAAAATACATCATGAACCCCGAAAACTTGTGGCGGCAAGGCCAAACGATAAGCTACTTCTCCAATCCGTTCAAGGATCTCAAAAGGTCCAATGAACCGAGGGGACAACTTCCCACTCTTTCCAAACCTCATCAAACCCCTCCTAGACGGTATCTTCAAAAATACATGATCACCCACCTCAAAAGACAAGGGTCTTCTCTTACGGTCGACATAACTCTTCTAGCAACTTTGAGCCGTAACCAACCTCTTACGGACAAGTGCAACTTTCTCCGTCGTTTCCCAGACTAACTCTGGACCTAACATTGGCACATCACCCACCTCGTCCCAACACACAGGAGATCTACACGGTTGGCCATACATGGCCTCAAACGGTGTCATGCCAATACTTGACTAGTGTAGACGTCCGCGAACGCCCCGGGAGGGAATCCCGTTTCTGTTCTTTTGGGCCCACTACAGTTCAGGACTCAATGTCACGGTCCTTAATCTGAACCAAAGAGTCCAAATCCGGCAAATCGTTTTGGAAAATAGATTTTTGTAAAGAAGTGCCAAACATGGACTGCTTTGCCAGATACAAAGTCGCCACCTAAATATTTTTATTTTAGGAAATTTAGGAAACCCTGACTCGTTTGCCTAAGGCCACACGTCCGTCATCACCAATGTTGCCTCGGCTCGAGAACTTGGGTACGATTGGGGAAGGTCAGCTATGAGCACCCCCTCTCGCCCGATCCGAAGATCGGCCTCTACTAACCATGATATCTTCTTTTGAAAACATATGCGTTCTTATTCCGGTTAATTAGCTAATCTTACTATGCGATGCGCACAACACAAAAGTATAGACTAGATTGCCTAATTTGGAACAAATCATTGCATATCCGCTCGTTTGAAAGACGGTTTGAAATTTGCTACTCGCAAGTATGATAAAACACGGATTTCAACGAGTTGTTCCAACTCAAACAATCCAACCTTCACCCACAGGCAGGCAGTTTATATCATTTAAGCACTTAGCCGCATGGTAAAGCATGCTAACATGGCAACACTCACACGCATGCAAGGATGCTAAAGCATAAAAGCTTACCGAGTACTCTGAGCCAAAACAGAAACTGGTTAATAATCATATGCATGATCCTAGTTCATGTTGAGGTGGCTAATGCAACACATGCAAGATGTAACTACTATAGGCTCGGCTATTCTAAGATGGCATATGATGATGCTACAGTTAACACGTATTCAAGTTAGATTTGAAATACTATGCAGTTAGCATGATGCGTCGAGCCTGGTGCATGTAATACAAATGAATGGATGCACGCATGCATATCATAAGGTATGCTAAATTAAACATGCCCTAATACTAACCATTAAAAGTAGGTAAGTAAAAGGGAGAAAGAACTGGAGGTTGGAAGACATGCGCACACGCATCCACACTTATTACAAATTCGCCCTCGCTCGGAAGGACCAAAAGAATAATACAATTTAATTAACTAACAAGCTAATTAATTAAATTATACAACACTTAACTAATTAATGAATCAATTAAACTACTGAAAGCAGTAAAAGGCCTCGGGAAGAGGGATGCACGCATGCTCGGATTGGCTTCGCCCGGAAATCCAATGCCATGTAGAAGCTACCTCTGTTTACCCTGTTCTGCTCCTCTGGAAATTGCACAAGTCCCAAGGAAAACTCTATGAACACTGTGGAACATCACCAGCCAAGGGGAATCATCACCGGCCATTGGAAAGTGGTCATCGACCATCTATTGAGCTCTCGGCCACCAATTCATGGCCGGTCGGCACTAAGTGTAGTCGGTCGGCCATCTATGCTTGCAGAAACCTGTTTTGACAGCAACAGAGGGCAAACATAGCATGGCAAAGCATTTCAAGCAATGTTTGCACCAACCACACTCCTTATCATGCTCATGATTCAGAAGAGGATGGTCCTTGATTCTCGGACCATCAATCGCGCATTTCAATGCATGATGGCCCAAGAAGCCAAGTTGCGCATTTTAATTTCAAATGAAATGCAAACCAACTAAACAAATAAGGCCCAACCTCTATCACTTGATCAAGAGACAAGGCATGCATGCCGAGTGCAACCTAAGCATACGAGCTAAATATGCAATATGAGCATGCAAGCAAGTAATGTACACTAGGCACACAACCTAAGCAAACAAGCATGCGAAGTACGCAAGCTAACAATGATGCAAATGATATGTGACAACATATCAAGCAAACATGTGACGACATGTTAAGTAACCACAAGAGGGATGCATGCCAAATGCAACACAACTTCAAACATGCAACAACATGCCATGGGCCAAATATGTGGCAATATGCAAGGCAAATGCACGCACAAGCATTCGTGCACACAATGGTCCAAAATTTCAGCATGAGGGAGTAACTTTTTAAGCCCAAAACAGTGGCTAAAATGTTAAGTACATGAAGGCAAATGTACATACAAACATGTATAGATACATGGTTCAAGACTTAAGCATAATGAAGCAACTTTTAAGCACACTTAAAAGGGACAAACATGGACTAATGGCATGCATATTAAGCTCTGAAAATCATGCTATAAGAGGTTCCAAACCAACTAAGCAAAGCAAGCATATCATGCAACCAAGCCTAAAGCCTAAAGCTCACCAAAGAGGCATTGAACTACACTTAGCAAGACCAAACATGGCATGATTTAAACAACTAAAATCAGAGTTTTAGCATGTCAAAATGAACCTCACAACCCACTTAGATAGCATCTAAATGACTTACACATGGAAACATACACAAATGTCCAAACATGGAGCATAGGACAACACCCTTTTAAAGCATTAAAGGAGTATCAAATGCAAGTATACAAGCATGCTAAATGGACTGAAATGATGCTATAAGAGGTGCCAAACCACTGAAACAAGCCAAACAATGCATGCTCAACACTCACACACCCGAGGCTAGCATGCCAAAATGCAAGGTAGCTATACAAAGCACGTCAAGCATGGCCAAAGCAATTAAAAACAGGGCTAAAGCATACTAAAACATGCATAAAAGCTTCACAAAGCTAGGCCAAAACAAGTGAGCATGATAGTCTAAATACTAGGCACATGTTAAGGCAATTCATGGCATTACATAACAAGTATGCAAGGCAAGCATGGTGTGTCTAAACCAACTTAAAACAGAGGTAAAACATGGCAAAATACTACCAAATACCTACTGAAACATGGCCAACATGAACTCAAAAATGGTGTTCACACATGAGGCTTAAAATGGCAAGTTTGAAGACAAGAAGGAGAGGGGATGGCCCTCTCCTTCTTAGGACCTTAAGGCACCATCCTCACCATTGAAATCCCTCAAGATTTCAGTGGTTAGGAGGTCCAAACAAAGTGGTCCCGGAGCTCACCAAAATAGCACAAAATGGGGGCCAAACAAGACCTATGAGGGGTCAAACAACCCCAAACACCAAAACAACCTTAAACAACTATTTTAAACAAGTAAAAACAAGACTTTTATATGTTATACACTAAGCTCAAAAATAGATGCAAGGTAGGAAAAAAGCCTATGCAAAAAGGGGGTAAAAAGGGTGAAATTCTTACTCTTGAAGACCTTCTTCAAAAATGGTGCTCCAGCAGCCTCCTTAGCTCAAAACCAAGTCCAAAACTCTGAAAATAACTCTTTAGTACCTCAGTAGCTAAAGGAAAGTGTAATGGTAGGTGTTTATGTGCAATACTATGAACAAACACACACTTAAGCACAAAAGGAGAGGGAGATAGAGATAGATAGATACACAAGACCTAACCCTAGTTCAGACCTCTCTCTGGAATTTTAGTAACCCTGGAGGAGGGAGGAGAGGCCCTCCTTTTATAGAGGATCACTCTTGCAAAGCTTACAAAACAAGCTAAGCAAGAGTGAAATCCCTCCATACAAGTGTATGGAGGGGGTGCAAAGTGTATGCCAGCTAGCACAGCTGGCATAAAAATATCTGCAAAAATAGATGCACAGTGGTCGGCCAGCCAAAAATGCTAAATTGACCAAATACATGGTCGACCGACCACAAAGAGTGACGGTCGGCCAAACATTTGGCCGATGGCAACAAAACAATGGCTAGTGGCCTCAAGCCATGGCCGGTGAGGTGTGGGGATGGCCAACAAGCCATCTTCTGCCCCTCAAAAGCAAAACACAAGTGTTTGGTGCAAAACCAAACACAAAATAGTCGAGTCGAAAGGTCTTGAGGCAAGGCGCATGGCCGAGACCTCCGGGAACTCAAGACGAACACAAACATGGATAATCATCGAGTGTTCAAGCGGTGACGTCCAAGTCTTGGGGATGGTCAAAAATGGGGTGTCTACAACTGGAAGCTATTGTTATAGGCAAACTCTACTAAGGGCAAGTGCCTCTCCCACAAACCCTTAAAGTCAAGGACACAACCCTGAAGCATATCCTCTAAAATCTGAATGGTGCGCTCCGACTACCCATCAGTCTAAAGATAATATGCGGTGCTAAAGGTCAATCTAGTTCCCAAGGCACTCTATAGGCCCTACCACAACCGAGCCCTGAAATGCGGATCTCTATCCAATATAATCTTCACAGGGACCCTTTGCAATCTCATTGTGTCCCTAATATAAAGGTTAGCAAAATGATCTACCAAGTCACTCACACGCATAGGTATAAAGTGCGTTGACTTCGTTAACTACCACCCAAATTGCTTCATTACTCCATTGAGTCCTCGGAAGGCCCACAAAAAAATCCATCGTGACATGCTCCCACTTCCATTTAGCTATAGGCAAGGATTGCAACAAACCCGCTGGCCTCTGATGCTCGGCCTTCACTTATTGACAAGTAAGGCACCTTGATACGAACACAGCTATATCCTTCTCCATAACTCTCCATCAAAACTGGCGACTAAGGTCATGATACATCTTTGTGCCTCCCGGATGCACTGTAATGCGTGAATGGTGAAACTATCGAAGTACTTCCCCTCGGCAAGACTCCAGCACAAAAAGACAGTCACGGTATCTCACACTCAGGTCGGGATACACATTCAAGCCTCTTCCCACCTTCCCACTAGAAATCTTCTCCCGAAGGGATTCTACCTCAAGGTCACCCTTTTGTGCTTCTAACACTCGGTTCACAAGTGCAGGTTATGCAACTATTGAAAACAATGCTACAGACTTAACAGACTCGCCAAGATGCAAGTCAAACTCTCCAATAGCACCCAACATCTTCCATTCCCAAATGGCAATTCAAGCTACACTACTAATGAATTTCCTACTCAAGGCGTCAGTCACAACATTTGCCTTTCCCAGATGATAATGTAACACGAAATCATAATCCTCTATAAACTCCATCCATCTCCTCTACCTCAGTTTCAAATTTTTTTATGTGAACAAATATTTCAGACTCTTGTGATCAGAAAACAATTCAAACTTCTCACCATACAGGTAATGCCTTCAAATCTTCAAGGCAAAAATCACTATCGCTAACTCTAGGTCAGTAGGGTAGTTTCTCTCATGTGTTTTCAGCTGTCGCGAGCCATAGGCTACTACCTTCCCCTCTTGCATCAAAACACAACCCAAGCCTTCCCATGAGGCATCACAATACACCAAATAACCCAAACCCCTTTCTAGAATGATCAAAACTGGAGGAGTGGTAAGTCTAACCTTAAGCTCTTGAAAACACTTCTCATCAGTCTCATTCCACACAAACTTAACTCCCTTCCTCGTTAGTCTAGTTAACGGTGAAGCTAATCTAAAGAAATCCCTCACAAATCGACGGTAGTACCCGGTTAACCGCAAGAAACTACAGATCTCAAAAGCATTCTTAGGTTGTTCCCAATCTTGCACTGCCTCTATCTTGGATGAATTTATAGTCACCCCTTCTTCAGATACCACATGGCCTAAAAACTTAACTTTCCTCAACTAGAATTCACATTTTCCAAACTTAGCATACAGTTTGTGGGCTCTAAGCACCTCAAATACCATTTGCACATGTTCCTCGTGCTCCTCTTCAGAGGGTAAGTAAATCAAGATGTCATCCACAAAGACGACCACAAAGCGGTCTAGGAACTCACGGAAGATCCGATTCATCAAATCCATAAACACAGCTGGAGCATTGGTTAGCCCAAAGGGCATCACTAGAAACTCGTAATAGCCATACCGCGTACGAAATGTCATCTTCGGGATATCCTCCCTTACCCTCAACTGGTGATAACTCGATCTCCGGTCTATCTTAGAGAAGCAACAAGATCCCTTCAACTGATCAAACAAATCATCTATACGAGGCATTGGGTACTTGTTCTTAATAGTTACCCAATTCAACTTTCGGTAATCTATACAAAGTCGTCATGCACCATCTTTGTTTTTTGGCAAAAAGAATCGGTACTCCCCAAGGCGAAGTACTAGGGCGAATGAAACCCTTATCTAGCAATTCCTAGAGTTGAATTTTCAACTCACTCAACTCAGTGGGTGCAAATCTATACGATGCCATGAAAATTGGTGTCATACCAGGCACTAAATCAATAGAGAACTCGATCTCTTGATGAGGTGGTAACTAGTAAGATCCTCGAGAAAAACATCTGGGTATTCAAAAACCGCCCTTGGCAACTCAACTCAAACTTCATCGCACTCAATACTCAAGAAGTTGGCAAGAAGGCAACTAAGCTCACTCTGCCCATGCAAGTCATACACTAGTGATAAAACTCTATCCACCGGTCCCCCAAGAAATAAAAACAATCACCGCTCAGGGTACATACAGTAATCCTCTGATAGTAGCAATCTATAACAGCCCGATATGATAACAACTAGTCCATACCCAATATAACGTCAAAACTTGACATATCAATCAACACAAATGCAAAAGGAAGTCGGCGACCAGCAAACTCTATGTCACAACCCTAACATCCCTGTTTCAAAATAACCTCACCACTAATAGGTAACTCTACACAGATAGAAGATGCTAACTGAATCAACTCTAACCCCAAAATCGATGCAAATGCAGGTGTAGACTCGACTTTCTTTGCGCCCCCTTTCGAAGAGCATCGAATTGGTCCTATAGTTCAGACTCCTGTCACGATTCTGAATCTAATCTCACAAAGTGCAATGTGAGACTGATAAACATCAAAGAGTCCAATCCAGCAAATCATTTTGGAAAATCATATTTTAAATCAAATAATGCCAAAACTGGACTACTTTGTCAGATTACAGAGTCGCCACCTAAATATTTTATTTTTGGAAAATTTAGGTAACCCTGACTCGTGCTAAAGGCCACGTATCCGTCATCACCAAAGTTGCCTCGACTCGGGAACTTGGGTACGAGAGGTGAAGGTCATAACATGAGCACCTCTGTTGGCCCAGTCAAAGATCGGCCTTTACTAAGCATGATATGTTGTTTTATAAATACATGTGTTCTTATTCATGTTATTAGCTAACTTACCATGTGATGCGCACAACATACAAGTATAGACTAAAATCGCAAGACATGGAACAATTCAACTCATGTTTGTTTTCGAAAATGGTTTGAAAGTGCCACCCTCAAGTGGGCTTAAAACATGATTTTCCACTTCGCAAAGTGGGCTTAAAACTCACATTCGATGAATTGTCCAAATTCAAGCAACCAAGCCTTTATCCACAGGCATTCATGCAGTTAATCACTTATGCACATAGCCTCATGGCAAGCATGCGAAACATGGAAACACTCACACTCATGCAAGTATGCTAAAGCATAAAACTTACAACGTACTCCAAGCCAAAACAAAAAACTAGTTAGAAATCATGCATGATCCTAACTATACAAAATGCCTAATGCAACACATACAATAATGCAATTAATAGGCTCGGCTATCTAAGATGGCATATGAATGCAACAATTCGATAACATGCTTTGAAACACGTATTCAAATAAGTGTATTGAAATTGCAATGCAGTTTGAATGATGCATGTAGACACCCCATTTTTGACCGCCCTTAAGACTTGGGCGTTATTGATTGCTTACTTGGTGATGAAAGTTGTGCAGTGCAAAGGTTTGATTTCTTCAGCAAGGAGAGAGTCAAATCCCAACCTTACACCCCATTTTTGGACTAAAACTATTTTGACCAAAGATTTTAGACCTTAAAACCCTCTCTTTCAAAATATTTTTGAAACAAAGTTCCAACGATGTTCCGAGGCTCGCATTTCATTAAATGTTGCGCTTTTCGGTAAACCGAGCAAGGACAAAGTAGAAATGAATGAAAGAGAGGAGAACTCTTTGGAAAATCTTTAAAATATCTTTTTTAGAGGTTTGGAGTTGAAGAAAATTGGAGGAGAGAGAAGAAACCAGGTTGGGGAAGAAGTTCGGCATGAACCGTTAAGAGAGAGTCGAGCAGCTCTCGCTAAATCAGGCTTATCCATTTGTACACTTGGATTTCAACTATGAGGCTACCATCGTTGGAAAGAAGACTTCTGGGGCTTCATTTTTCACTCAAGAATCTCCTCAAGCCGAGGCCAGATGAGGGAGATATGGCTAGTTGAAGTTAGGCATCAATCTAGTTGGACCAAAAATGAGCATAACTTTTTTCACACTTGGAATTTTGATATGACGCTGCCACCATTGGAAAGCTTACTTTTGGGGCTTCAATTTAGACACAAGAATGACTTGAAAAGGAGTCCAGACGAAGCAGATATGCCCATTTGAAATTGGACCTGGAGAGCAGATTTTTGCTGTCAGCCACCAGAGGTAGCCGGTCGGCCACTAATATCCCAAACTCAGATATTTTGCAGATCTTTTCCCTCCAGCTGTTCTACACAAGCTCCAGCTATCTCTAAATCAGATATTTCGACCAAGGCTTGTATTTTGCTATATATGGACGCCATATCTCTCATTTTGGGAGGTTAGCAAATTTTGGGAGCCTCTCTCTCTAAAAAATCCTCTCTCTCTACAATTCTCTCTCTCTATATATTTCTCTCTCTCTCTTGCCCTTTTGTGCATACAAGAAGAGAGTGTGCATAGAAGTAGAGATACACCTCTCCTTTGCTTAGACATCCTTGATCAAAGTTGCATATGTTTGGGATGAGGTCCCTTGGAACTTATTTTGGGCTGCTGGAAGGGTGGTTTAAGCTCAGAAAAGTGGCTGATTTGTGCTGTGCTTCAAGAGGTAAAGGTCTTCCCTTGTAAGCTTTATTTTGAACACTTGCTTTGCCATCTTTACACACTATTTTGAGATAGTTTTCAACTGCAAAAACCTCTGTTTTTAAGTCCTAAAAATGGTTGTTTAAGCCTATTTTGAGGTAGGGGGTTGTCTCCCCTCTTTGCTCTTTGGCTTGTGAAGCTTTTTGCACCATTTCTCATCACCTTCAAATCAAACTTTTTGAGCCTTTTTGCTACTGAAACTCAGAGGTTTTTCAGTGACAAAAACCATGTTTTGAGGTCCAAAATAGGAAGGGGTGGCCTCCCCTCCTTGTGTCTTGTTTGCATGTGTAAATAGCCTAACATATGAGCATGTTTTTCTACCATTTTGTGACTTGATCTTAGCATGTTTTTGCTACTTTTTTTTATAGCTTTAGCTCTATTTTGAGCTGGTTTGGCCACTTGAGGCTTGCCTTGTATGCTTGTAGTGCAATTATGCTTGCTAGTTTAGTTTGTGCTATGTATTAGCCTCTCATTCTAGCTCTTTCTAGCCTACTTCAAGCATGTTTTAGAACTTCATTTAAGTTTTTTTAGGACTGTTTTGGACTATTTGTCCCTTATGAGCCTTGTATTGTATAGCTATAGTGCAAATGCCTTCATTAGCTTAGTGTTTTAAGGCCTCTGATATTCTTTGCATGAGATGGTTGCATGCTATAGCATCATTTAACATGCAATTTTAGTGCATATATCTCAGTCACACTCTCACTTATTTCACTCTTTCATTGCTTTTGAGGGTTGTGTTTTGAGTCTTGCTTGCGAGCCAATATGTGAGCATGTTTTTCTTGCTTTCTATGCTTCAATTCCAGCATGACTTCACCACTGTTTTGGCATGTTTTAGTTCTGTCCAGAGCTGGTTTGGTCATTTGAGCTTGATATTGCATCCCTCTAGTGTAATACTCTTCACTAGTGTAATGCTTTTGACTCTTAACATGTTGTGCATGAGTTGCTTGCATGTTGGAGTATTCTTTGGCATGCCATTTCAGCACTAAAAAGTCTACAACCTCCCTCATTTCTTCATTTTTTTCATTTGTTTTGAGGGTTGGTCAACCTTATGATTGTGTTTAAGCTTGAGATAGAGCTTATGCTCAATGGCTTTAACTCTCTTTTGAGGGTTCCTCCTAGCCAAAAGTATGAGCTCTCTCATGTCTTAAACCATCCTTTGCTTGACCCCTCTCCAATTAGAGGACTTTCACATTGGACTTAATCGGTTAAAAGATTAATCGGTAATGTAAAATGTGTAAACAAAATGAACCAAGTAAAATTTGGACAAGATAAGCATATTTGTGTTGCATTACATGTGTTTGGATCGGACGTTAATCCAAACACAAGAAATGTGGAACATTTCATACTTAAAGTGATAAAACGTGTCACATTTCTTGGTCTCTATCACCTTTGATCATACATGATAGGTGGTGGCACTTTGAGTGTTATGTGTGCATTCATGAAGCTTGTACAAGCTTGGTCCTTTGGCCATCATGCATTGAGATGCTTGATTGGTGGCTTGACAGCCAAGCGCCACACTCCTTTGAGCTTGAGAAATGATGAGGAGAGTGCAGTATATACATTTCCTGCAAAATGCCTTGCTTTGCCTTTGTTGTTCTCTGTTGTAGCAAAAGCAGCATTTTGGAAAAGCAGGTAGCCGACCGGCCACTTAAGGTAGCCGATTGGCCACCTAAACTAGCCGATCGGCCAGTTAGGGTGGCCGACAGCCACCTTTTGTGGCCGACAGGCCACCAATTCATTTCTATACAAGAGGGTTCCTATTTTGAAGCAAAGGCAATCTGGAGATTGGCACAATTTTCAAAAATCAAGGCGAGCGCAAACAGAGACAACCGACGGCAAAGCAATGGATTTTCGGGAGGAAGCCAACCGAGCATGCATATCTCCCTCGCCCGCGAGGCCACTTTACTTGCTTTAATT
Organism: Camellia lanceoleosa; assembly: GCA_025200525.1. NCBI lineage: Eukaryota > Viridiplantae > Streptophyta > Magnoliopsida > Ericales > Theaceae > Camellia > Camellia lanceoleosa. Next base: position 59,574,664 of record CM045762.1, read on the forward strand.
AATTAGTTGTAGCTAATTATTTGATTCGACTATTGTACTTAATTAGTTTGTGCAGCTAGTTATTCAATTTCAATTGTGTTGTAATTAATTAGCTAGAATAGTTAATTAGTTGGTTTGTAATAATTAGTCTAATTAGATTAATTACATTAGTTAGCTTAGCTTAGCTTAGCTTAGATTAGCTTAGCTTATTTATTCGGACCCTCCTTCGAGAGGGCATAACGTTATAATAAGTGTGCGTGCATGCTGTAGACGTCTCCGAACGCATCCCGGGGGAAGGGAGTGTGAGCCCCCCCTCCCCCCGTTCTGGTTCGATATTGGGTCACTACAGTTCGAAGGACTCAAATGTCACGGTTCTCAATCTTAAACCGAAGAGTCCAAATCCGGCAAATCGTTTTGAAAACAGATTTTTTGAAAGAAGTGCCAAACATGGACTGCTTCGCCAGATACAGAGTCGCCACCTAAATATTTTTAAATGGGAAATTTAGGAAACCCTGACTCAGTGCCAAAGGCCACGTGTCCGTCATCACCAAAGTTGCCTCGGCTCGAGAACTTGGGTACGATTAGGGAAGGTCACTTCGTGAGCACCCACGCTCGCCCGGTCAAAGACCGGCCTCTACTAACCATGATATCTGTTTTTGAAAACATTGTGCGTTCTTATTCCGGTTATTAGCCTAGGTTACTATGTGATGCGCACAGCATACAAGTATAGACTGAATCACCTGAATTGGAACAAAACGTTTCATGTTTGTTTGTTTGAAAATGGTTTGATGGTGCTACCCGCATGTAGGCTAAGACGTGGATTTGCCACCCTCGGGTGGGCTTAAGAAAAACGTGATTTTGCCACTATCTAGTGGGCTTAAAACAAACATTTGATGAATTGTCCCAATTCAGATAACTCAACCTCCACCCACAGGCATTCAAGACAGTTATATCACATAAGCATTTAGCCTCATGGTAAACATGCTATCATGGCAACACTCACACGCATGCAAGTATGCTAAAGCATAACAACTCACCGAGTACTCCAAGCCAAAACAGAAACTACATTTAGAAATCATGCATGATCCTAAGTATACAGAAATGCCTAATGCAACACATGCAAAGATGTAACTATAGCAGGCTCGGCTGTCCTAAACATGGCATATGGAATGCTACAACTATCAAGTATTCAATTTGGAATTGAAATACAAATGCAGTTTGTATGATGCGCCGAGCCCAGTGCGTGCAAAACAGATGAATGATGTAAACATGCTCTCATACTGTATGCTAATTGAAATATGCCCTATATCTAACCATCGTAAGCGGGTAAATAAAAGGGAAGAAAAACGTGGGGTTGGAAGACATACATCACACTCACCCACACTTATTACAATTTTGCCCTCGCGCAGAGGGTCCAAATAAAATAATACAGTCCCGAATGAAAGAATAATACAGTCCGAAATATTACAGTCCGAATAATATACAAATTCCTAATTAATTATCAAATTAACTAAGAAAGCTGTAAACTGGCATGCAAGCCAAGGACTGCCTTGAGTCCGCTCTGGATAATGAAATGATGCAGGTTGGGCTGCCTTGCGCGAAAATCCACTGGGATGCCCCAATTAGCCTCTGTTTGCAATGTTTCCCGAAATGCGTGCCAAGTCCCGGAAAGTTGCTGACTCTTCATTTTACTGCAACAGAGAGCAGGAAAGGGGCATAGCAATGTATTTCACAAATATATGCATGCCTCGATCCTCGTGCCACCAATCACGCATATCGATGCATGATGGCCGAGGAGTCGGATTTGCACAACTCAATATAGGGTGAATGCGGGTGAATGCTACAACAAAACCTAACTCCATCATGGGTAATCCAGAGTGTCGGTGACTTGGGAATTGAGACCCGTTCCGTCACTCGGAGTACGGAACGTGCCTCGTTTCCCGTGCCAGGGCTAACTCCTATCCCGAACACTATGCAATATGCATGATATGCATGAATGCAATCTAAGATACAACCTAGCATGCGCAATGCTATGAAAATGAGATGCCTCGAAATGCGTGCACACGGGCACGCAAATCGAGGAAATGCATGAATGCGATCTAAAAGACAACCTAGTATGCACAATGCGGATGAAAATGAGATGCCTCGAAATGCGTGCACACGGGCACGCAAATCGAGGAAATGCATGAATGCGATCTAAGAGACAACCTAGTATGCACAATGTAGATGAAAATGAGATATCTCGAAATACGTGCACACGGGCACGCAAATCGAGGAAATGCATGAATGCAATGCAAATAGGCGTGAATGCGCTCTAATATATAATTTAGCATGCACAATGCTATGAAAATGAGATACCTCGAAATGCGTGCACACGGGCACGCAAACCGAGGAAATGACACACGCGATGTAATGAGACTAAAATGGCATGACAATGCAATATGGGCTTACACCAACATGAGAGAGTCTCAGCCACTCTTACAAAGGAGGCCATCGGATGAAAATGAGACGCCTCGAAATGCGTGCACACGGGCACGCAAATCGAGGTAATGACATATGGAATGAAATGGCATACACAATGCAAATTGGGCTTACACTAACATGAGAGGGCCTCAGCCACACTCACATAAGAGGCCGAAAAATGAAAAATGAGATGCCTCGAAATGCGTGCCCGCGGGCACGCAAACCGAGGCGATGATCCTAAAGCATGAAACAGCGTACGCAATGCAAATTGGGCTTACACTAACATGAGAGAACCTCAGCCACACTCACATAAGATGCCGAGAGATGAAAATGAAGTGCCTTGAAATGCGTGCACACGGGCACGCAAACCGAGGCATGGCCCGAAGGCATGAAATGATATACGAAATGCAATGTGGCATATGGCATATGGAAAATTCAAAATTCAGCAGCCAAAATGATGCAAAACAGCCCCCGAATTATAGCAAAATTACACCCAATACCCGAAATGCTATGCTAAGCACCCGAAATGACTTGCAGCTATGCCAAATATGCAGAATATGGACATGACATGCAAAGACAGATGCTAGGAAGTCCCCAAACTAGCATTTTTTCAGTACAAAGAATGGCCAAACAACAATCACAAGTATGGCAAAAACAGCATGCAAAAATGGGGAAAAAAGGTGGGAATATGAAGCAAGTGATATATACAATGCTCAAACTGAAAAATACAGTTCTACAACATTGAAGAGGGTCCAAAAGTATGAACATTTACAGCTTATGGAAGCCCTCAAAACAGTATACAAATATGGAAAACATGCAATGCAAGATTGAGGCCAACAAAGGGCTATAACATAAGGTACACAAAGCATTCGCCAAACAAGCAAAGACCCTCAATGAAATATGTCCAGGGGGCCAAAATGTGACCCCTTTCAGTTCTGATGATGGCTCAAAAACAGAAGTAAGATAGGCTAACCAAGCATGCAAAAATGGGGGCCAAAGAGGGGTATAAGGGTAAGTACAACATGGAGGCCCCCAACAAGGGTGATCCCTTCTACAATGTTGTAGAGGGACACAAAATAATCCCACTCACAGTTCATGACACACTCCAAATCAATTTACATATAGGCCAAACAAATCATGCAAATTTACGGTAAATCGGAGGGATTATGAAGTAAGTGCAAGATAGAGGATCCGAACAGGGTTGAGCCCTTCTTCAATGTTGAAGAAGGGCTCAAAATAGGCTCACCCACAGTTTACATTATGCTCAAAAAACGATCACTCATAGGCTAGAAATATCATGCAAAAATGATGGCATACAAGAGGTATTGAAGCAAGTGTGAAATGGGGCTCTCAAAAAGGGTTGAGCCCTTGAACAAAGATGAAGAATAGCTCAAAATTATGACCTTTTCAGTTAGGGTCGGAGCTCAAATCAGCAAGCAAAGAGGGCTAAGACATAGGCCAAGAAAAGGGTAAAAAAGAGGGGAAATGAACTTACCCTTGTAGACCAACCCTTTTGCTACCTCTTGGACCAAAAATGTTGCCTCCTAGCCTCTGAAAAACGCCCCAAGCTGCTGGAAATGGAGTAGTGGTGATGGTGCTAGGTGGTAATGAAGAGAGGGTGTAGAAACTTGGATGATTTTGGTGCTTGAAATATAGAGAGAGAGATTGTATGGAGGAGCTCCCAAATCAGATTTTCTAACTCTAAAAACCACAGCTGGGGCTGCTGTTATATAGGAAAAATGAGGGAGAAAATGGAGGGAAAAAAGGGAGGGAAAACATATCAAGTTTCCCGCCAAAAATGGCCAAAAGGGAAAGTGGTAGCTACGGGTTTCAAATGGCTGAGAGTCCTTCAACAAAGTTGAAGAGGGGTTCAAAATAAGACACTTTGTAATTTACGACCAAGTCCAACGCAGCCCACAAGCGTGCCTAAAATACCGTGCAAAATAGGCCTAAAAAGAGGTAAAGAGACAAGTGATAGATGGAGATGTCAAACAGTAAAAGGTCCTTAATCAAACATGAAAAGGACCTCAAAATATGACTATCTCAAGTTCAGGTAGGAGCCCAAAATTGTAGAATGAAGGTTCGGGAGCCAAAACACGCAGTTCGAGGCCCCGAAAGAGGGCTGTTAGGCACCGGGAATGATTTTCGACCACGAAGTGGGTCTCTCGGACCCCAGTGTCCCTCAAAAGGGAGCAAATAAGATACATGCCAAAAACCGGGGCAAACAGAGGTGGTTAGGCCCGAACGGCCTACCGACGGCCCAAAACCGAACCGGGCTCCGAAATGGGCAAAATGGCCTATGGCCACGAAATGTAGCCTACGGCCATTGAGAGATGATCTATGAGACCTCTCCCTCCCTTCTCAAAGAGAAAATAGAGAAAACCGAGCCTGGTTTGCAAACCGAGACAAAGCACAAAAGAGTCCGGATGTCCAGAGGCAAGGCTCGTAGCCGGGACTCCGCAACCTCAGAACGAGCACAATATGCAACATCACCAAGCGCTCAATTGATGACGTCTGAGTCTTAAGGTCGGTCAAAAATGGGGTGTCTACAGTTGCCCCTCTTTGACAGAACTCGAAAGTCATAAGAATGACGGGAGTGAATGTCAAAGCCTAGAGACGTCCCATTTTTGACAAGGCCGAAGACTTAGACAAAGCATACAAGCTACAGATAAAGATATGCGCCCGAAGGCAGGGGCAAAATGCAACTGATAATGCAAGAAGCCGAACATAACTTATGATCATGCAAAGAAACATAGGGACGTATCCCGGTGTTTCGGAAAGGTAAGCATTGGAACGTATTCCGGATGCTCTTAACCAAAGATGGAGAAATATGGGGACGTATCCCGGTGTTTAGGGACGTATCCCAAGGATTTAAAGACGTATCCCAAAGGTTAGGGACGTATCCCAAGGATTTAGGGACGTATCCCAAGGTTTAGGGACGTATCCCAAGAATTGGGACGTATCCCAAAGGTTAGGGACGTATCCCAGAGGTTAGGGACGTATCCCAAGGATTAGGGACGTATCCCAAATGATTAGGGACGTATCCCAAGGATTAGGGACGTATCCCAGAGATTAGGGACGTATCCCAGAGGTTAGGGACGTATCCCAAGGATTAGGGACGTATCCCAAATGTTAGGGACGTATCCCAAAGATTACGGAGAGAAGATAGAAGAAACATAGGGACGTATCCCAGTGTTTCGGAAGAAGGTGAAGAAACCTAGGGACGTATCCCGGTGTTTCGAAAACAGAGAGTGCATAACAATGCGATTGAAATGTGCGTCATAATGCAAGTGAAGGGGGTGCATAACAATGCAATTTAGAGTAATCATAACAATGCTATGAAAGTACAAACACATGTAAGTAAAGAATACACAACAACGTGTACAATGTGTGTGATAGGAAAATTGAACGCATGTAAGTAAAACGATGCACGCATGCAAGCAATGTGTAATGAAATCTGAAAATACATATGTAAGTGAAGTAAGCGGTCAGCGCGAGCAATGTGCATGAAAAGGAACTTGAACACATGTAAGTAAAGCGATGCACGTATGCACGCAATGTGTATGAAAAGGGACTTGAACACATGTAAGTAAAGCGATGCACGTATGCACGCAATGTGTATAGAAAAGAACTTGAACACATGTAAGTAAAGCGATGCACGTATGCACGCAATGTGTATAAAAAGGAATTGAACACATGTAAGTAAAGCGATGCACGTATGCACGCAATGTGTATGAAAAGGGATTGAACACATGTAAGTAAAGCGATGCACGTATGCACGCAATGTGTATGAAATCTGAAAATACATATGTAAGTGAAGCAAGCAGTCAGTGCGAGCAATGTGCATGAAAAGGAACTTGAACACATGTAAGTAAAGCGATGCACGTATGCACGCAATGTGTATGAAAAGGGACTTGAACACATGTAAGTAAAGCGATGCAAGTATGCACGCAATGTGTATAGAAAGGAACTTGAACACATGTAAGTAAAGCGATGCACGTATGCACGCAATGTGTATAAAAAGGAATTGAACACATGTAAGTAAAGCGATGCACGTATGCACGCAATGTGTATGAAAAGGGATTGAACACATGTAAGTAAAGCGATGCACGTATGCACGCAATGTGTATGAAAAGGGACTTGAACACATCTAAGTAAAGCGATGCACGTATGCACGCAATGTGTATAAAAAGGAACTATAATGTGCATAACGATGCAGGTGTAACGGTGCATAACAATGCAAGTGGAACGTGCCTGACAATGCGTATTTGAAACAAAATGCCGAATACGGGAATACAAGCCTTAACGAGACCAATTCAAACACAACCTTCGATTTACCTCTCGGAGGGGTTTGTAACACACTCTGCCTGAAAAGGGGACACCCTTTTTATGTTGGCAAGAGATAACATTTGCTGCTGCTTTAATTGCCATTCTGACTTGAAGCAGGCTTACACTTGGAATGGAGGCACGCTCATTTTTCGGAACACTGACAAGGTCTAAAGAGGTACATCCGGACTACGATCTCAGAGTTGGCTGAAGGTGAAACACACTCAGATGCTTCGATTTTCCCTCTTTTCTTTTGCTTTGCAGTCTGGAACCTATATAGCTTCAGATAGATCCTGCTTTTATTGTTCACACTTATCGGGCGTGGACCCTACAGTTTTCGAAAGAACAAATTCCCTTTTTGCACAAATGTGGAGAATGGCACAGCACTCTGAGCACATAACAAATCATTTTTGAAATTGAAAAAAAGTGAGTTCTCGACCGGGTATTGAGCCTACGACTGGCCATAGCCAAAAAGACTCAACAATAGAAAACAAAAGGTATACAACCTAAAGACATCGAGACACGCTCGGAACGACTCAAAGCAAGAATCGAGAAAAACAAAACAAAAGACACGACACACAGACGTGTTTACAAAAACAAAAGACCTCAGATTACGAGGAGCTAGTTTCTCCGGGTATGCTTTCCCACCCTTTTCTCATTTGTGATTCTCACATCACTCGGCCCTCAAGCTCGATTTTTCTCACAAGATCCCTTTTCTCACTTTTTCTCTCATCGCACATCTCTCTATTCTTCAATATCTCATTTTCAATCCCTCCCCTGAGTGGTTGATGGACAAACAGAAAGTTACGGGGTCTTGCCCCTAGCATTTCGCTAGACTCTTTTTCTTGTTCACAACAGTGAGTTTCTCCCACAGAGGGGTTGTGCTACAACTGGGTGTGTAGCAAATCTGTGGCTGACATCGGTTGATGATGCTTTGCTGGGGAGTTTGGACGCGGTTAGATCTGTCCAGATGAGGAAGTGGAACATCTTGATCCATTCCAATTCGTGCTTCGCACTTGGCTTGATTCCTCGTTGCTTGGAGGATGTTGAGAGCTTTCGGCATTTGCAATTACCTTCAGTTGTGCTCTCTGACAGGTAGAGTGCCCTTCTCGGCAAGTATATTGACAATGGGGAAAAGACAGGAAGCCTGACTCAACTGTGCCCCTAGTTCATCATTTTGACCATTTTTTATTTTGCTTTCTACTAAAACAATTTTGACCAACATGAGAGTTAGATTAACATGCTTGTTCGATTTTTGATTTGAAATCATGCAAGTCAGGCTATGAGCACTGAAAATTTTCCTTTTTTGGGTCCAAGAAGTGGTCCAGTTTTTGGAAAAGATGGAACAGTTTTCGAGAAAATTAGTCAACCTCAGTAAAAATTCTCAAAAACTATTTTGCAAACGACCAATGCTCAACAAGCACGGAACCTACTCTTGAGATGCACAACCTCGGACCCATAGCAATGGAAAATTGCCCCTTGTCTGAAGGACACTGCATGGCAACGGAAAGTTGCCCCTTGTTTGAATGGCGCCGCAGCACACTGAATGGCAACGGAAAGTTGCCCCTTGTTTGGACGATGTCGCAGCACATTGTAGTCAGTCCTCTGAGCGATGAACACAACCAGACTCTCAGATACAGAGAAGACAAAGATGGCCAGAACCATCGCATGGACACAATCGAATTTGAATTGTTCTATGGCTGGACTTCAGAATGAAGTTGCCTACGTATCCCAAACATGGGAATCAAGCCTTACGTAGTTCGGGGTTAAGGTACACTCGGGTATTTAACCTCTCCTTTTATGCTCTAACTTTTGCCAAGGCACCCGATGCAGGTTTTCGACCTTGCGAGCTTCTTTTCCTTTCCTTTTCAATTCTTTTTCATTTTTTCTCTTTTTTTTTCTTTTTCTTTTAGGCTCTAAATTTTGCCAAGGCGCCCGATGCGGGTTTTCGACCTTGCGAGCTTCTTTTTCTTCTTTTTTTTTTTTCTTCTTTTGTATGTATTTTTTGCTTGCTCTAACTTTTCCTTGGGTCGCCCTTCCGGGTTTTCGGCCCAGCGAGCCTCTCAAAGGGTAAAAGTGTAACAAGTCCATGCCAAATGGTTTTTTGAGATTGAAGCCATCTGTATCCAAAAGAGTGGCTGTTGTATCGATTTGCAGAAGGATCCATCTTCGGCTCTTCGAGCACATCGGACATTTTTGCCCCTAGTTCGAGGGGTGTTTCCGTTCTAGCTTTGCAAGCTCCTTTTGATGACATCTGATCCTCTTGATCTGACTTTGGTGCCTCTTGTTCGAGGGCTGCTTCAAATCTGGCCACACGGGCCTCATGTTGTAGTTGACTGTTGAACATTCTAAATGCGAGTTCAAGGTTTGAAGGCAAGGACTCAAGTCTCGAGGCTGAGAGCGATCCTAAGCTGCACAATCTCAAGAGCAATTCCACACATGTCTTCGCAGGACCGCGCAAAACATTTTTTGAAAGTTTTTAAGAAAGTTTAATCGTCATGGCTGAAGACAGTGTAGAACCAATCTGGATCAAAGCTAGGATCCTTCCCAGTACTCACACTAACAAGCATGATTTCATTCATTAAGGGCTTAGCACGCCTCTCTTTCTCTCATTTGATCAAAGTTTTGCAAATCCCGAGGAATTCCTTCCTCTTCGTTTTCACCGCAGTGTTTGAAAAAGTTTTGAAAAACTTAGGCCAATGCAATGACTTCAAGGCACAGAAAAGACAGAGTTCTTAGTCAAATACTTCCATCTCATTTAGAAATTTTGGCACAACTGGCACACGGCAGAAGCAAACACAAGAGTGTGAAAATCACTACTGTTCCATTCAAATCTGTTGGCACAACTGGCTCCTCGGCAGAAACAGACTCAAAAGAAAGTGAAAAGACAAACACAAAACAAAATAGTGAGTTCCAAGGTAATATCCCCGGAATCACCCAACTCCAATACAACAGGACTGACTCGAAACCACCACAAGACAGACCCAAAACAAAAAGACTGACTCAAAGCAAAGAGACAGACTCGAAATAACACAACAAGACTGACCCAATACCCAAGTCAGAATGTACAAAAACCAGTATTCACAAATGCTCAAAACAATACGTGCCATACGCCACATCTGGAGTAAACTGAGCGCCGCTCGCAGGTGGTCCATCCCCTGATCACATCACATTATCCCCCCACAGGTTCACTGATCAAGTGCCGATAGACTTTGCAGAGCTTGGTGCGGAGATGACCCCATTGTCAATCAAATTTTGTATCTCATGGCGGAGACAGACGCAACTGTCAGTGTCATGACCGGTTTGTTGATGGAAAGCACAGTACTTAGCCGAGTCATGCTTTGCAGGGAGAGGATCGGGTAGAGGCCGTTGTTCTAACGGTTTCAGATGTCCTTTCCTGAGTAGGACCCCTAAAGCCTTAGACAAAGGCATAAAGAGTGGGGTGAAGACCCTCTTGCCTAGGGGTAGATATTCTGAAGTTCGGGGGTTTGAAGTGGATGCACCAACAAAGGGGGTGGCTGCTCTTGGTGTGGTGGTGGCGACCATGCCCACTTCGGAAGATCTTGCAGGCTACCACTGGTGGTCGATTCAACCACGGTAAACGCCTCTCTGGCTGCTCCTTCTCCTGGTCAATGAGGCCTTGTTTCATAGCATCCTCGATCTGTACTCCCATCTCATGCAAATCTGAAAAGGTAGGGAAGGGGAGCATGATCATTTTCTGCATTAGTTTGGGCTAGAGGTTGCGCACAACCATCCGTATCTGATCCTTATCTGTTGGCCTAACGGTCATCATTGAGGCCTTGGCCCTCCAGCGGGCCACGAATTCTGAGAAGCTCTCCTTAGGCTCCTGCCTCGTCATCTCAAGATCACGGGTTGTAATCTCGATTTGGGTATTGTATGAATATTGTGCAACGAAGGCCTCGGCCATCTCCTCCCAGCTTCGTTTCACTGAATCCTCCAATTTGGCATACCAGATGGCCGCAATACCCGACAGGGTCCTGCCAAAAAGGGAGAGCTTCTGTAATCTTGTCAAGCCCATCGGGCGCAGAACATCTGAAAACAAACTCAGGTGGACCATGGGATCTCCCGACCCGTCAAAACGGTCGATGTGAGGCATCTTGAACCTGTCCGGCAGAGTTACAGCTGCGTTGGTGTACCCGTCCTCAATGTTCGGGATGGACTTTACCCCCTGAGATTTTTTGAACAACTTTTCAAGCTTACTCAACTTCAACGCTGTAGGGTCGACCTCGAACTCAAAAGGAGAGTCCAGTAGATTGGTAGGTGTTTTGGACAGCTGGGGTAAAATTGGGGGCGGAGCCGGCCCTGTTGGAATGTCCGTATCTGCCTAGACATTTGGTGTCTCTCCGGGTGTTGGAGCTCCTGGTAGGAGAGGAGCTTGATGTGAAGCAGACGCTCCACTTTGCTGTTGCAACCTAGTGATGAGCTCGGCTTGCTGAGCCATGATTGCAGCCTGTTGCTTGGAAAATTCCGCTTGGCGGACAGCATCTTGCTGCATGAGTTTCATAGTTTCCTGTATTTGACGCATCATTGCCTCCATCCCTGACGTGTTCTGCTGATCCATCTGACTGACTGGTATATCTATGCCTGCAGTAGAAACTGAGACCTCAGCTTGACTGTTCACTGATGGGGTGGATAAGGGCCCCTGATCTGGTAACTGCTGAACTGGTGATTTGTGCCTGACTAGCCCTTTTATCCTGCCACTGATAAAGGAACACTGATTGCCCTTGAACTGAATCTTTGACCTGACAAAGTCTATTAGCACAAGTTCGATGAACCTCGGGAGATATCGGAGCCTTCTGAAGCTATGGTTCCAAGACTACCTAACAAAAGAGAAAACAGACAGCACCTCAGCTCAACTTCACCAAAACAGATACGAGTGTAGCAGGATAACTGTGCCCTCTACTGAACTCTGCCCCCCAAAATTCAACCTCAAATCTGAGTTTGATACCCACAGGTAAAGCTGACTCCCAAATACTGATAGTAATGCCCGCAGGCCTGATGCCCAGACTTGTAAACCGATACATGCATTCCTGTAGAGACGCACTCTAAAAGCACATAGCAGAAAAGTAAGAGCCAAAACACCCCTATGTTGGGGTAGGGTTTCCCTGTCCTATTTTGTCAGGAGCTAGGGTTTCACTACGCACGCAACGGTTTCAAACAACCTATAAACGGGTAAGCAACTTGTCCAAGTTTGGAATGGTCACTATGGATCCGAATATGCACTAGGTCGAATGGTCAAAAAGGTGCCCCGGTAAAACCAGGGTTAGTGTTCCCATACTGGCAGAGCCGTGAATGTCGACCTTATGGACATGCCTTGACAAGACAAGCCTCCGGCAACCCGGCCAGGAATAGCAGATGGCAAACACGGTGACCTAGGCGCACCAATGCAAATGCAATGCAAAGAAACACACAAGTGTAGTCAAAACCAGATATCATGAGTTCGAGTCAAGTTCTCTAAATCCCAGTAGTCGCGAAATCAGACGCCCGAACGCATCCCGGAGAAGGAGTCGACCCCTGCTCGTTCGATATTGGGTCACTACTGATTCGAAGGACTCAAATGTCACGGTTCTCAATCTTGAACCGAAGAGTCCAAATCCGCAAATCGTTTTGAAAGCAGATTTTTGAAAGAAGAGCCAAACATGGATCGCCGCCGAATCTGAGTCGCCACCTAAATATTTTAAAATGGGAAATTTAGGAAACCCGACTCGGCCAAAAGGCCACGATCCGTCATCACCAAAGTTGCCTCGGCTCGGGAACTTGGGTACGATTAGAAGGTCACCGTGAGCACCCTTCGCCGGTCAAAGACCGGCCTCTACTAACCATGATATCTGTTTTTGAAAACATTGTGCGTTCTTATTCCGGTTATTAGCCTAGGTTACTATGTGATGCGCACAGCATACAAGTATAGACTGAATCGCCTGAATTGGAACAAAATGTTTCATGTTTATTTGTTTGAAAATGGTTTGATGGTGCTACCCGCAGGTAGGCTAAGACGTGGATTTGCCACCCTCGGGTGGGCTTAAGAAAAACGTGATTTTGCCACTATCTAATGGGCTTAAAACAAACATTTGATGAATTGTCCCAATTCAGATAACTCAACCTCCACCCACAGGCATTCAAGGCAGTTATATCACATAAGCATTTAGCCTCATGGTAAACATGCTATCATGGCAACACTCACACGCATGCAAGTATGCTAAAGCATAACAACTCACCGAGTACTCCAAGCCAAAACAGAAACTACATTTAGAAATCATGCATGATCGTAAGTATACAGAAATGCCTAATGCAACACATGCAAAGATGTAACTATAGCAGGCTCGACTGTCCTAAACATGGCATATGGAATGCTACAACTATCAAGTATTCAATTTGGAATTGAAATACAAATGCAGTTTGTATGATACGCCGAGCCCGGTGCGTGCAAAACAGATGAATGATGTAAACATGCTGTCATACTGTATGCTAATTGAAATATGCCCTATATCTAACCATCGTAAGCGGGTAAATAAAAGGGAAGAAAAACGTGGGATTGGAAGACATACATCACACTCACCCACACTTATTACAATTTTGCCCTCGCGCAGAGGGTCCAAATAAAATAATACAGTCCCGAATGAAAGAATAATACAGTCCGAAATATTACAGTCCGAATAATATACAAATTCCTAATTAATTATCAAATTAACTAAGAAAGTTGTAAACTGACATGCAAGCCAAGGACTGCCTTGACTCCGCTCTGGATAATGAAATGATGCAGGTTGGGCTGCCTTGCGCGGAAATCCACTGGGATGCCCCAATTAGCCTCTGTTTGCAATGTTTCCCGAAATGCGTGCCAAGTACCGGAAAGTTGCTGATTCTTCATTTTGCTGCAACAGAGAGCAGGAAAGGGGCATAGCAATGTATTTCACAAATATATGCATGCCTCGATCCTCGTGCCACCAATCACGCATATCGATGCATGATGGCCGAGGAGTCGGATTTGCACAACTTAATATAGGGTGAATGCGGGTGAATGCTACAACAAAATCTAACTCCATCATGGGTAATCCAGAGCGTCGGTGACTTGGGAATTGAGACCCGTTCCGTCACTCGGAGTACGGAACGTGCCTCGTTTCCCGTGCTCGGGCTAACTCCTATCCCGAACACAATGCAATATGCATGATATGCATGAATGCAATCTAAGATACAACCTAACATGCGCAATGCTATGAAAATGAGATGCCCCGAAATGCGTGCACACGGGTACGCAAATCGAGGAAATGCATGAATGCGATCTAAAAGACAACCTAGTATGCACAATGCGGATGAAAATGAGATGCCTCGAAATGCGTGCACACGGGCACGCAAATCGAGGAAATGCATGAATGCGATCTAAGAGACAACCTAGTATGCACAATGCGGATGAAAATGAGATATCTCGAAATACGTGCACACGGGCACGCAAATCGAGGAAATGCATGAATGCAATGCAAATAGGCGTGAATGCGCTCTAATATATAATTTAGCATGCACAATGCTATAAAAATGAGATACCTCGAAATGCGTGCACACAGGCACGCAAACCGAGAAAATGACACACGCGATGTAATGAGACTAAAATGGCATGACAATGCAATATGGGCTTACACCAACATGAGAGAGTCTCAGCCACTCTTACATAGGAGGCCATCGGATGAAAATGAGACGCCTCGAAATGCGTGCACACGGGCACGCAAACTGAGGTAATGACATATGGAATGAAATGGCATATACAATGCAAATTGGGCTTACACTAACATGAGAGGGCCTCAGCCACACTCACATAAGAGGCCGAAAGATGAAAAATGAGATGCCTCGAAATGCGTGGCCGCGGGCACGCAAACCGAGGCGATGATCCTAAAGCATGAAACAGCATATGCAATGCAAATTGGGCTTACACTAACATGAGAGAACCTCAGCCACACTCACATAAGATGCCGAGAGATGAAAATGAAGTGCCTCGAAATGCGTGCACACGGGCACGCAAAACGAAGCATGGCCCGAAGGCATGAAATGATATACGAAATGCAATGTGGCATATGGAATATGGAAAATGCAAAATTCAGCAGCCAAAATGATGCAAAACAGCCCCCGAATTATAGCAAAATTACACCCAATACCCGAAATGCTATGCTAAGCACCCGAAATGACTTGCAGCTATGCCAAATATGCAGAATATGGACATGACATGTAAAGACAGATGCTAGGCAGTCCCAAAACTAGCATTTTTTCAGTACAAAGAATGGCCAAACAACAATCACAAGTATGGCAAAAACAGCATGCAAAAATGGGGAAAAAAGGTGGGAATATGAAGCAAGTGATATATACAATGCTCAAACTGAAAAATACAGTTCTACAACATTGAAGAGGGTCCAAAAGTATGAACATTTACAGCTTATGGAAGCCCTCAAAACAGTATACAAATATGGAAAACATGCAATGCAAGATTGAGGCCAACAAAGGGCTATAACATAAGGTACACAAAGCATTCGCCAAACAAGCAAAGACCCTCAATGAAATATGTCCAGGGGGCCAAAATGTGACCCATTTCAGTTCTGATGATGGCTCAAAAACAGAAGTAAGATAGGCTAACCAAGCATGCAAAAATGGGGGCCAAAGAGGGGTATAAGGGTAAGTACAACATGGAGGCCCCCAACAAGGGTGATCCCTTCTACAATGTTGTAGAGGGACACAAAATAATCCCACTCACAGTTCATGACACACTCCAAATCAATTTACATATAGGCCAAACAAATCATGCAAATTTACGGTAAATCGGAGGGATTATGAAGTAAGTGCAAGATAGAGGATCCGAACAGGGTTGAGCCCTTCTTAAATGTTGAAGAGGGGCTCAAAATAGGCTCACCCACAGTTTACATTATGCTCAAAAAACGATCACTCATAGGCTAGAAATATCATGCAAAAATGATGGCATACAAGAGGTATTGAAGCAAGTGTGAAATGGGGCTCTCAAAAAGGGTTGAGCCCTTGAACAAAGATGAAGAATAGCTCAAAATTATGACCTTTTCAGTTAGGGTCGGAGCTCAAATCAGCAAGCAAAGAGGGCTAAGACATAGGCCAAGAAAAGGGTAAAAAAGAGGGGAAATGAACTTACCCTTGTAGACCAACCCTTTTGCTACCTCTTGGACCAAAAATGTTGCCTCCTAGCCTCTGAAAAACGCCCCAAGCTGCTGGAAATGGAGTAGTGGTGATGGTGCTAGGTGGTAATGAAGAGAGGGTGTAGAAACTTGGATGATTTTGGTGCTTGAAATATAGAGAGAGAGATTGTATGGAGGAGCTCCCAAATCAGATTTTCTAACTCTAAAAACCACAGCTGGGGCTGCTGTTATATAGGAAAAATGAGGGAGAAAATGGAGCGAAAAAAGGGAGGGAAAACATATCAAGTTTCCCGCCAAAAATGGCCAAAAGGGAAAGTGGTAGCTACGGGTTTCAAATGGCCAAGAGTCCTTCAACAAAGTTGAAGAGGGGTTCAAAATAAGACACTTTGTAATTTACGATCAAGTCCAACGCAGCCCACAAGCATGCCTAAAATACCATGCAAAATAGGCCTAAAAAGAGGTAAAGAGACAAGTGATAGATGGAGATGTCAAACAGTAAAAGGTCCTTAATCAAACATGAAAAGGACCTCAAAATATGACTATCTCAAGTTTAGGTCGGAGCCCAAAAATGTAGAATGAAGGTTCGAGAGCCAAAACACGCAGTTCAAGGCCCCGAAAGAGGGCTGTTAGGCACCGGGAATGATTTTCGACCACGAAGTGGGTCTCTCGGACCCTAGTGTCCCTCAAAAGGGAGCAAATAAGATACATGCCAAAAACCAGGGCAAACGGAGGTGGTTAGGCGGTCCCGAACCGAGGCACACGGCCTGACGGCTCCGAAAACCGGGAACCGGGCTCCGAAATGGGCAAAATGGCCTATGGCCACGAAATGTAGCCTACGGCCATTGAGAGATGATCTATGAGACCTCTCCCTCCCTTCTCAAAGAGAAAATAGAGAAAACCAAGCCTGGTTCGCAAACCGAGACAAAGCACAAAAGAGTCCGGAAGTCCGAAGGCAAGGCTCGTAGCCGGGACTCCGCAACCTCAGAACGAGCACAATATGCAACATCACCAAGCGCTCAATTGATGACATCTGAGTCTTAAGGTCGGTCAAAAATGGGGTGTCTACACATGAATGTGTGCATGTTTTCCAACCCCACGTCTTTCTCCCTTTTATTTAACTGCTTTCGATGGTTAGATTAGGGACATGTTTTGATTAGCATACCCTATGCTTGCATTCGTGCATCATCCATTTGTCTTGCATGCACCGAGGCTCGGCGCATCATTCAAACTGCATTGTATTTCAATACCTATTTGAATACATGTTTCAAAGCATGTTATCAAATTGTACCATATGCCATCTTAGATAGTGGAGCCTATTAATTACATTTTTGCATGTGTTGCATTAGGCATCTTGTATAGTTAGGATCATGCATTGTTTCTAACTAGCTTTTGTTTTACCATGATAGCATGCTTGCCATGAGGCTATTTGCTTAAGTGATTAACTGCATGAATGCCTGTGGATGAAGGCTTTTTTGCTTGAATTGGAACAATTTGATGAATGTGAGTTTTAAGCCCACTTTGCGAAGTAGCAAATCATCATGTTTTAAGCCCATCATGTTTGGTGGCAAATTCGCGTTTTAGCCCACTTGAGGGTGACACTTTCAAACCATTTTCAAAAAACAAACATGAGTTGTTTTGTTCCAATTCTTGTGATTTTAGTCTATACTTGTATGTTGTGCGCATCACATAGTAAAGTTAGCTAATAACCAAATAAGAACACGTGAGGTTTATAAAACAACATATTATGCTTAGTAGAGGCCGATCTTTGATCGGGCGAGCGAGGGTGCTCATTTCAGGACCTTCCCCTCTCGTACCCAAGTTCCCAAGCCGAGGCAATTTTTGTGATGATGGACACGTGGCCTTTGGCAAGAGTCAGGGTTTCCTAAATTTCTCAAAAATAAAATATTTAGGTGGCGACTCTGTAATCTGGCAAAGCAGTCCAATTTTGGCATTATTTGATTTAAAATCTGATTTTCCAAAACGATTTGCCGGATTGGACTCTTTGTTGTTTATCAATCTCACATTGCACTTTGTGAGATTAGATTCAAAATCGTGACCGGAGTCTGAACTGTAGGACCCATTCGAGCTCTCCGAAAGGGGGCGTGAAGAAAGTCGAGTCTACAATGCGCTGAGCCTCGGTGCATGCAAGACAAATGAATGATGCACGCAAGCAAGCATAAGGTATGCTAATTGAAAATGACCCTAAACTAACCATCGAAAGCGGTTAAGTAAAAGGGAGAAAGAAGTGGGGTTGGAGGACATGCACACACACACGTACCCTTATTACAATAATATGCCCTCACGAACGAGGGTCCGAATGAATAAACTAAGCTATCCTAAGCTAAGCTAAACAAACTAATCTAATTAAACTAATTAGACTAATTATTACAAAACAAAACTAATTAACTATTCTAGCTAATTAATTAAAACATAATTGAATAACTAGCTGTGCTAGGCTAATTAAAATATTACAACACTTGAATTAAATAATTAGCTACGCTAACTAATTAAAGCAATTAAAATGGCCTTCGGGGCGGGGGGATGCATGCATGCTCGGTTGGTTTCCTTCCGAAAATCCACCACCTTGCCATTGGATGCCTCTGTTTGCACTTTGCTTTGATCTCTGATCATCACACCACTTTCCAGACTGCTTCTGCCCCCACACATGAAAATTTTGAACAACTTTTCCACTAATGGCCGGTCGGCCACTGTTTGTGGCTGTCGGCCACCCTTTCTCTGGAATTCTCTTTTTTGCTGCAACAGAGAGCAAACATAGGCAAAGTAGTGTATTCTTCAAGGAATGTGTGTACTGCCACCTCCTTATCATGTCTCAAGCTCAAGGAGTACGGCACTTGGCTCTCAAGTCACCAATCAAGCATTTTCATGCATGATGGCCAAAGGACCAAGCTTGTACAAGCTTAGTGAATGCGCACATAAGACTCAAAGTGCCACCACCCTATCATGCATGATCAAGGGTGACGACGACCAAGAAATGTGACACGTTTCATCACTTTGAGTATGAAATGTCCCACACTTCTTATGTTTAGATTAACGTCCGATCCAAACACATGCAATGCAACACGAATGCTTATCTTGTTCATGTTTTACTTGTCCAATTCTTGTTTACACATTTTAGCTTACCAATTAGTCCTTTAACCAATTAAGTCCAATGTGAGAGTCCTCTAATGCGAAAGGGGTCAACCAAAGGATGGTTTAAGACATGAGAAAGCTCATGCCTTTGGCTAGTTGGAACCCTCAAAAGAAGGTTAAAGCCATTGAGCACAAGCTCTATCTCAAGCTTAAACACAACCTAAGGTCAACCAACCCTAAAAGCAAATCAAAAGTGAAAAAATGAGAGAGGTTGCAGAATTTCAGTGCTGATATGGCATGCTAAAGACACTAAACCATGCAAGCAACAAACGCAAGACATGCTCAAAAGCCAAAAGCATTAGAACTAGTGAAAAGCACTACACTAGAGGCATGCAATATCAAGCTCAAATGACCAAACCAGCTCTAAACAGAGCTAAGACATGCCAAAATAGTGACTAAAATATGTTGAGATTGAAGTATAAATGGCAAGAAAAACATGCTCACTTGTTGGCTCACAAACAAGGCGCAACGCACAACTCTCAAAAGCAATAAAAGAGTGGAATATGTGAGAGTGTGACAAAGATGTATGCACTGAAAACACATGAAAAACAATGCCATAGCATGCAAACAACCCATGCAAAGCATGTTAGAGACCTTAAAATGCAAAGCGAGTGAATGCCTTTACACTATAGCTATACAAAGCATGAGTCATATGACTAAGACCACCCAAAACAAAGTTAAAGCATGCTAAATCAGCGACTAAAACATACTGAGATCAAGTCATAAGGAGGTAGAAAAACATGCTCACATGCTAGGCTAACTACACATGCAAACAAGACACAAGAAGGGGAGGCCACCCCCTCCTCTTTTGGACCTCAAAATTAACTTTTTATCACTGAAATTCCCCTAGAATTCAGTTGTTAAAAGGCCAAGAAAATGGTGTTTCAAAAGCTTTAAAAGATGGCTCAAAAGTCTTTACAAGCCAAAGAGCAAAGGAAGGAAATCACCCCCAAACTAAATAAGGTTCAAACCACCATTTTGAAACCTTAAAAACTGAGTTTTTTGAAGGTTAAAATCAGCCTCAAAGTAGCATCTAAAGATGACCAAACAATAAACTAAAGCAAAGCTTAAAAGGGACAAGTCCTTACCCTTGAAGCACAACAACAAACAGCACAATTTCTGAGCCAAAACCAAGCTTAAGACCTCAAACTAATCCTCAAAGAACCTCAACTCCAAGGTGAAGGTGTTTGGCTAAGGGGTTGTATGCAAATATGTAGAGAAAACTCACTTTCAAGCACTAAATAGGAAGAGAGAGAGAGAGTTCTAGAGAGAGATAGTGAAATTTTGCAAGCTTAACTATGCATCACGCAGGAAAGATAAAGAACCGCAACCGTCGGGTGCACCTGGGGCGGCAAACAAGATTCCAATGCGTGGCACACGCGCGGATAGAAGTAGTGCGAACCCAAGGACACATCCTAAGTTTCCAAGCCACAGAGAACACATGATAACAATTGAAATGCATCCAAATATTATGCAATCAATGCAAAGAGCGGTATAAGCATTGGAATCTATCCAGATGCATTTAACCAAAGCATCCTAACGCGACACGTGCGAGAGGGAAAGAGGAGCGGTGCAAACACCGAAGAATGGTATAAACATTGGAGCACGTTCCAATGTTTCTAACCAAAATAGAGCGGTATAAGCGTCAGGATACAGTCCAAACGCTTCTAACCAAAGGGTGTGGTATAAACATCGAGCACGCAACCCAATGCTTCTAACCAAAAGAGCGTCGATGTAAACACCGGGCGTACCCAAATGTTTCTAACTAACAAAGTGGTATAAACGTCGAACAAACGTCCCAAACGCTTCTAACCAAAAGGGTGCCGGTGTAAACACCGGGCGTACCCGAGTGTTTCTAACCAAGTGGGAGATATAAACACCGGGCGTACCCGAATGTTTCTAACCAAAGGGGTGGTATAAACACCGGGCGTACCCGAGTGCTTCTAACCAAAGGGGTGGTATAAACACCGGGCGTACCTGAATGTTTCTAACCAACGGAAGTTGTCGGTGTAAACACCGGGCGTACCCGAATGTTTCTAACCAAAGGGCATGGTGTAAGCATCGAGCGTACCCGAATGCTTCTAACCAACAAGGAGTGGTGTAAGCATCAAGCGTACCCAAATGAGTCTAACCAAAACAAGGAGTTCAAAGGACATGAATAATCTTACCCGAAGTTCCTCCGAATGAACCGTACATACAATATCATCTGGTCATGCCAGCTTCAAATGAACCGTACATACAATATCGTGCCTGCATGAACAGATACAGCAAGATAGGAATGCATGTTCTAGCGTGGGAAGTGCATATGTTATGCAAACATGACAAATGCATGCTCCATGCAACATTAACAAAGCACATGCTCTACGCCCATGAAAAGTGCAAATTCTATGCTCAATGATGACAATTCGTATTTGCATGTCTTATGCAACGATGCAAACTGCATGCTCCATGCAATATCGAGATGCATATTCTATACGAGATTAATGAACGTATGATCCACACAAGAATAACAAATGCATGCCTTATGCGAGCGTATGTTCTGTACGGGAGTAACAAATGTATGCTTCACGCGGGACATCAAAGTGCATATTCAATGCAAGCGTGAGAAGTGCATGACGATGCAAGTGTTGCATATAACAAAAATGCTCTAATTGCAATATGTTAAAAAGCGACTCCCCGATCTTGCGATATACGAAAGAATATGAAAAGGATACACTTTGTTCGATAAAAAGGCAAACCAGAATCACCAAGAACACTATTCAAATCTCTACGAAGAGAAACTAGGCTCAACGGTAACTTTCCCTTGCATCACTTAGGAAATAGGGACCAAATCAGTGAGAAAACACCCAGATAAGGACCTTAGGGACTGGAAAACCACAGGGGAGGGGCGCCGGCCACCCATCGGCTACCCCTAGATACTGCCGGCCACAAATTAAACTCATCAGCCACCAAAGGTGGCCGATCGGCCATCGATGGCAGATTCGGGGTAAATTGGAGATTTCACATTGGGCCTTTAAATATAGGGTTCCAAACCCTATTTCCTCACTTCCTCCTTGCCCAAAAATAATCCCCTTGTGCTCTAGACCACTTTCCTCCTTTCGATCCGCACTTCGTACGCGTTTTCGGACATTCCATAAACATCTGATTCGCAGAACCCTCTTTACACACTTCGTTTTGAACCGATTAAAAAGTGGTTTTGGTGCTCTCTTCTTGATTTCCATCACTTGGGGTTTGTTTCCCCCGAGTTGCCCTTGATTCTCGTGCCCTCTTTTGAGCCTTGACCTTTTCTTCCCTTTTTCACCCCTCCGAGTTGACTCTTGGTTGACTTTTGGCATTCCCGCCTATTTTCCATATTCTTAATCATTTCCACATCCTTCCTCAAGATGGCGGACGACATCCCACATGATGGAGCTCCTCCGGGGATGGAGATGGATCCCGAGTTTGAGCCATTGCCGCTCAGCATTCGACCATTCAACCCAGCGATGTACCATCCCGAGGTACACGTGCTGCCTCCCGATGGCATCCACCAGTTCAGGGGGTTTGCACGAGGTGCACCAGAGGACCGCCTGCTACGCAAGCCGAAGTCACATCTATCCTACAGTGCTTCTGAGGTATACACTTCCTCTTTATTTTCCGCAATGTAGATCATATGCCTTGCATAGCTCACACTGCCTTTTATCTATTCATCCCAAACACACTTGTGCACTACATCTTTTATACTGACTTGCATCTGCTTGCCCTGAACATACACTCACATTGTATTTCTTACACTGCCTTGTATCTGTTTGTCCTACTTACAGGGGGATTCACATGCCTTTCGCGGGTACGGGACTATCTCTGCGAGGGAGTGGTATATGGAGCTTCCTGACACCGTCCGTCATATCGTCGACGAGGCTGGTTTTGGCGCATTTTGCATGGGGCTCACGCGTCTCATCGCGAGCCGGCCTCTACTAGGCGTTTTAGTAGAGATGTGGTGGGATACCACCGATTCCCTCCATTTCTCTACAGCAGGGGAGATGACGATGACTCCCTTTGACTTCTCTATGCTCACCGGTATAGAAGTAGGGGGTCATCCGATTCCTTATGACACCGACATAGGCGAGTGGGAGGCCGCCCAGATCTACCTGCTAGGGATTTGCCCACCCATCTCCTGATCTGGGATGGTGCGATTTACCTGGTTCGCCGATCATTTCAGAGGGACGACTCCGACGACCCGCGAGGAGACCGAGTACTATGCCCGGGGTTTTCTCATGTTCTTATTTGGTACTACTTTGTTCGCCGACCGGGTGAACACCGTCGGGCTCTACCTCTTGAGCGCATTAGTGGACCTATCTCGCGTCTGACTCTACGACTGGGGCGGCACAAGCTTGGCCACACTGTATGGATACATGAGCTCTTCTTCTCGCCGGAGCGGGCATCTGCTAAGAGGCTACTAGAGGGCCTGAGAGGTATGTCCTCCTCTTCTGCTGTACATTTCTGCTTTACATTCTCTGTACACACACACAACGCACACTTTCTGGATATAATCTACTTTCTGCTTTACCTAAACACTGCACACACTATTCACTGCACTGCTTTACATTCTCTATACACTGCACACGCTGTACGTTGCACTGCTTTACATTCTCTGTACATATATGATATATACTTACTGTTATCCTTCCACTTTCTGCAGCTATGGTTGTATGCCTATTTTCCGACGCTCACCCCAGAGCCAACGGTAGAGATACCACCCATGGTGCCATACTCACACAAATATGACGGGATATGCCAGCGGAGAGTCATTCTCCTTCTTCCGCCGTTTCTTCGACACTGTGACCGCTGCAGAGATAACTCAAACCTTACAGTTATTTCAGCTTTACTTCATATTGCATATACAATGGCAGCTAACAGTCTGTATATTCGCTATTTTCAAATTACCTGGTAGCCGTGGGCAGTGATGCCTGCCAGGGTCAAGGATCAATTTGCCGGTGCTCAGGAGGCTTCCCGATTTCGGATCTTGTTCGAGGGCCTAGTTTTTCGAGCGTGGCTCCTTGGGGAGCGATTCCTGCGATAAAGCCTTAGCTTGCCTGAACCAGTGGTTCCGATGCCACCTCTCACATATATGAGGGTCACAAAGAGGTATACCACGTAGGAGATGATCGACTTCACCAGAGGTTGGGATGTCGATTTCTTCAAGCTTGAGGCGATTACACTACCTTTATCCAGACATAGCTCATCCCGCCACTGACTGGCACTCGCGGGGGTGAGAGAACCAGTGCTCCAGCTGCGAGGGAGAGAGCCAGGGGATCCAAGACTATTCAAGCCCAGGCCCACGACAGAAAAGGCTTTCAGACAAGGTAGAGGGCGGGATAGCCAGAGTTACCCACCACACTGACCTGTTGGGGATCCAGAGGGGAGACTTATCAGGTTCCCATTGAGCCTGCACCCGCTAGTCAGGAGCTCGTTAGGGTTCGAGGCTCGACTCTGGTATGTATCATACTTTACGTTTTGCACAGTCAATTCATTTCAGTTATGCTTTGTAGACCACTAATCATTTTAATACATTTGCAGGCTTCCATAGAGTACACCGGACTGGCTCTCGAGCTAGCAGCTTCTCTGATGGGGATGGTTTAGACCAGTCTGAACCTTCTCAGTCTGTACAGGATCCCGATAAGTTTCCTTTAGTTTGCACTTCATGCCATGAAATTCTCTGCTGACATATTAGCATTTCAACTGCAATTTTTCCCATACTGATCTAAATACATTACGTTGACAATAATGCATTGATACACTGCTCTCACACACTGCATTTCAACATTATACTCGTCTTTGCATACCATAACTGATGCATTTGACAAACTGTTCTTTTCAGGTCCCTTATCAGATGCCAATTCCACCGGGCGCCCCAGCGGAAGCTACAACAGGACCTTCAGTGTCTCCCCAAACAGCAAGGAAGGAGAGACAAGGGACTCCGGTGCACAGCTGAGGCGGAGTTAGACGCACTCATGCCGAGAGCAATTCATCAGAGCCTATCCCGGAGGATGACGAGACAAACGAGGACGAGGAGCCAGCGAACCTGCAGTCAGAGTCATCTGAGGGTGGAGGCGACGGCACCAACTCGGGTTCTAAGGGCGATTGCGATACTGATGAGGGCTCCGAGGAGGGGAACGGAGATGGCTTTGGATCAGGCCAGCTCAGATTCAGATAGCGGGGCTGATGGAGATAGCTCTGAGTCCGCTCAGCCGCAAAAGAGGACGAAGAGGGCCTCTCGATCCTGAGACAGCTGACATGGATTCAGATGCTTTTTTGCTTTAGTTTTCTTTTTACTAGTTGTTAGCACATTGTATAGCCTTAGGCAGCTTTTCTTTTCTTAAAAATTTGTACTTTTTGTAAAAAGAAACCATGATTGGAATGAAAACAACTTTTTGCTTAAAAAATGTTGCATTTTACATTCTTAGCATCGCATAACATCACACAGCATGAAAATGAGATTGATCTTTGTTGAAAACTGTACATTCAAACTGCATTGTCTTAATTAGGGAGCGAACCAACTAACAACTGAACAAAACAAAACAGCTCGAAAAATAACACGAATACAACTCGATAAACAGCATAAATACAACTCGATAAACAGCATAAATACAACTCGATAAACAATACAACAACTCGATAAGCAATTTTGACAAAATTCTTAAAGAAAGATGGAAGAAATGCACCAAAAGTGGAATAAAACATAGTTTCTTGGCATTTTCAACACATAGAAGGACTAGAAGGCAAAATAGAAGGCCACCGGCCATTAACATATGCTACCGACCATCTAAAATGGTTGTCGGCCACTAGTACTGGCCGGTTGGCGCCAAAATTGGCCGGTCGGCCATCAATGGAGGAAACCTCCAGATTGCTGTCACCTGTCTTCCACTCAGCACCTTATCTCCTATAAAAACTCCAGCTTCAAGGTTTCTTCAATTCAAATCTATTTTTGCCTCAAATAGAGCCATTCTTTGCCGAAAATCTCTCAAATTGGATTGCAACTTTGGATGGCTCGGAAAAGTTGAATTTTCGGGGTTTCGGGATAAATGCACTATTCCCGCTGAGTCATACTCCGCTGTGTTTTCCATTCCTCCATGGCACAGCTAGGTGTTGGAATCCGGTTACACATTTTTTTAGCTTCGGGGGACAAGAAGTATGTCCCACAATCGAAGATTTCCAAGCTTTGATGGAATCCCGGTGTGACAAGGAGATCTTGCCTCAGTCTCATTTTGGCCATATTCAGGCTTTAGGACGAATGTGCAGGCTCACTTTATAGGATGCCCAATCTTTAGTCCACAACGGAGAGTTGGATGTTCCTCACTTGATTTATCGATTTTCTGATGCCGGTAACCATGGTGACCATTTTTGGCAAAGTTTTCAGCAACATGCCCTCTGCTTGTGGATATTGGCCCATTTTCTGCTTGCCCTTGGCTTCGGAGGGTCTAGCATTTGCTTAATCGAAGTAGCTAAAGGCTTGAAAGAGGGTAAGAGCTGTATTGGCTTGACATTAGCCGAAACTCTGATAGGCTTGGATATTTTCCATCGCCGGGAGACAACCAAGTTTGCCGGAAGTTCACTACTCTTGTAGGTAATGTTTCCCACCCTTCTCACATGTGCTTCTCACATCACTCGGCCCTCAAGCTCTATTTTTCTCTCAAAACCCTTTCTTACTTTTCTCTCCACGTACATCTCTCTATTCTTTAATATCTCTTATTTTTCATCCCTCCCTAGGTATGGCTGATGGATAGGTTGAAAGTAGTGGACTTTTGCCCAGCATATTCAGTGTGCGGCTATTTCTTCCACCCACAGCTAGTTGACTTCCCAAACAAGGGGTGGTGGTGCCACTGGATGTGCAACAGGTCTGCTGTTAACATTGCTTGGCATTGCCCCTGGTTTGACTTGCCTGAGATGAGCCACAGCATGTCCCGGTAGCCTAGCATTCAGTTGGTTGGCTTGATACACTGTGTCTTCTACTTTTCCTTCCGGTTCAGGCGTCAGTTTGGACATGACCAGACTTGCCCGAAAAGGGGATAGAATACCCAGCTTCATTTGCAGTTCGAGGCACACAGCTAACTCATTATGCCACAGCATGGAGAACAAGAGAACTTATGGCCCACACTCCCACTTTCAGTTGTGCCCTTTCTGGTGAATGCACAGCTTGGCTTGAAGATGAGGCACAAACCGGGCCTACCTTGGCATCTGAAGCTTCCACAAGCTCTGGGAGGAGGTGTAGGAACACCTGACTTAACCATGCCCCAAGTTTATTGCTTTAATCTGTACTTTCAAGTTTTCTTTTTGAATGTAATAAAAAGCAACTTCAATATATATCAAAAGTGGGAGAGCTCTATATTGAAATCAATGAAAATGAAGGTTGTGACTACTGAAAATTTTCCATTATGGTCCAAAAATGGTCTAAGTTGTAAAAAGATTAATTTGAACGAAATCAACTTTTATTAAAACTTTTCAAAACCATTTTCGATATGGATCACAACTGGACACGCCTAAAATCTATCCTCGATATTTAGAACCCCGGATCCGATAACTGGAAAGTTGCCCTTTATCTGAATAGCACTGCACTGGAGATCACAACCGAACTATTTGATGCAGGAAAGACAAAGATGACCAGAACAATCACATGGACAGAGTTGATTTGGAAGTGTTTATGGATGGACTTCATAATGAAGTTGCCTACGTATCCCGAAAATGGAAATCAAGCCTTACGTAGTTCGGTTCAGGTTCACTCAGGTGTTAACACTCTTCTTTTGTGCTCTAACTTTTGCCAAGGCCGCCCTTTCTGGGTTTTTAACCTTGCAAGCTCAATTTTTCTTATTTCAAATTTTATGTACTTTAACTTTTGCCTAGGTCGCCCTTTCAGGTTTTCGGCCTAGCGAGCCACTCAATGGTAGTATTTCTTCAACTTGTCCATGTTGATTGGCTGGGAGAACTCAAGGCCATCTAGGTCCATAAGAATGACAGCTCTACCCTACCAAATAGACTTGATGATATAGGGGCCAGTCCAATTAGGTCTGAACTTGCCCCTAGAGTCGTGGATGGGAGCTCGGTTGTCCCTGAGCACCAAGTCCCCTTCTTTCAGATTCCTGGACTTAACCTTCTTGTTAAAAGCCCTGGCGATCCTACGTTGATAACCTTGGACATGATACAGTGCTTTCAGCCTTCTTTCATCGAATAGCATAAGCTCCTCAAACCTACTATGCTACCAATCTGCTTCAACAATCTGACACTCAGCCATATCTCGCAACAACGGAACCTCAACTTCAATCGGCAGAACAGCCTCCATCCCATAAACCAAGGAATACGGAGTTGCCCCAGTAGAAGTTCGAATTGATGTCCTGTAGCCCCAAAAAGCAAATGACAACTTATTTGGCCAGTCCTTATAGGTTTCCACCATCTTCTGTAAAATGTACTTGATGTTCTTGTTAGCGGCCTCAACAGCTCCGTTGGTTTGCGGCCGATATGTGAATGACTTATGAAAAGCCATGTTGTATTTCTCCAACAAGTTGATCACCTCCTTCTTGAAATGGGAACCATTATCCGAAATAATCTCATTCGGGACCCCATAGCAATAGATGATGTTGTTCTTGATGAACTTAGCTACATGTGATGCTTTCAGCACCACATAGGATTGGGCCTCGACCCACTTTGTAAAGTAGTCTATCGCCACCAAGATATACTCATGCCCGTTCGACCCCTTCGGAGTAACTGCCCCGATAACATCGATTCCCCAGACTGAAAATGGCCATGGTGAAGTCATGTTGTACAGCTTCGACGGTGGGATGTTCATGCGATTTGCATGGATCTAGCATTTGTGGCATCGCCGAACAAAGCCAATACAATCCTCCTCCATGGTTGACCAGTAATAACCCTGTCTGAGAATTTCTCAAGCTAGCATCACCCCGCTCATGTGCGCTCCGCACTCTCCTCTGTGGATGGCCTCCATTAGGCGCTTAGATTCTTCAGCATCAATACACAGTTTATGCATTCCCATATGGCCCCTTTTGTACAATTTACCCCCGCAGATGATGAACTAAGCAGCAATTCTTCGTATCGCCCTCTTATCTTTGGCATTTGCTTCTGGTGGATAAGCCTCCTTTTCCAAGAAGTTCTAGATGTCATGATACCAGGGGTTCTGATCTTGTACTTCATCTATGGCGACAATTAGCTCGTAGGCCGGCACATACCTCTGTTCAATAATGATCGGACGCATTCAGACTCCCAAAGGGATGTCTATCATGAAAGATAGAGTTGATAACGCGTCAGCGAACCTGCTGCTCTCTCTTAACATATGCACAAAGGTTAACTTCTCAAACCTGGGAATTAGAACGTTCAGGGTTTGGTGATAGATTTTCGTCCTTTCTTCTTT
This sequence comes from Camellia lanceoleosa, assembly GCA_025200525.1. NCBI lineage: Eukaryota > Viridiplantae > Streptophyta > Magnoliopsida > Ericales > Theaceae > Camellia > Camellia lanceoleosa. The sequence goes on from CM045762.1 coordinate 59,604,136, forward strand.
AACCTTCCAGTCTCCTTTCACCTGAGACACAACCAGGTTCGAGTCCCCAATGACGTCCAACCATTTTGCCCCTAGTTCCAGGGCGGCTTCTAAGCCAGTGATACATGCCTCATACTCTGCTTCATTATTTGATACCTTGAATCGGAGTTTGAAAGCTAAGGGTATGTAGGAATTATCAGGTGCTATCAGCAATTCCCCTATCCCATACCCATACTGATTAGGCGCTCCATCAAAGTACATAGTCCATACCTCTTCTTCAACCTATAGAATGGCCTCATCTAGGAACAAATACTCTACTGCTTCATCTCCCTCCACTGGGTGATCGACTAGGAACTCCGCCATCACTCTCTCTTTCACATACTTGCGAGTCATATACCTCAAATCAAATTCGGAGAGAAGAAGCAACCAATGGGCTAGCCTATCTGTAAGCGCTGGTTTCTCAAAGAGATATTTGATGGGATCTAATCTCGAAACCAGAATTGTAGAGTGAGCTAACAAGTAGTGCCTCAACTTCTTGGTAGCCTATACCAAGGCCAAACAAGCCTTCTCAAGCGAAGTATAACGGGTCTCATATTCCAGCATCTTCTTGCTCAGGTAATAGATAGCCTTCTCCACTTTATCCTCAAATTCCTGTGCAAGCATGCAACCCATTGTCGTGTCGGTCACTGACAAATACAAAATCAACGGCTTCCCTGGCTCTAGCGATGACAACACGGGTGGGTTCTGTAGATACTACTTGATCTGCTCAAAAGCTACTTGGCATCGGTCATCCCATTGGAATTTCTTTCCTTTCTTCAGGAGACCAAACAGTGGTTCACAAGTCAAGGTTAAGTTTGCAATAAACCGTCTTATGAATTGCACTTTGCCCAGACAGCCTCGCACCTCCTTTTCAGTCCTTGATGGTGGCATTTCTAGTATGGCCTTGATCTTGGAAGGATTGACTTCGATGCCCCTTTGTGTAATCAAGAACCCCAACATTTTCCCTGTTGTAACACCAAAAGTACATTTATGAGGATTCAGTCGCAACCGATACTCTCTGATCCGTTGGAAAAATTTCTTCAAGACGGTGTAGTGGCCCTCTCTTTTCTTGGACTTGACAATCATGTTATCCACGTACACCTCAACCTCTTTGTGGATCATATCATGCAAGATCGTAGTTGCAGCCCATTGATAAGTAGCCCTAGCATTCTTCAGACTGAACGACATCACCCTATAGCAGTAGGTTCCCCACGGGGTGGTGAAGGTAGTCTTCTCCCTATCTTCAGGTGCCATCAAAATCTAGTTGTACCCGGAAAATCCATCCATAAATAAGAGCAACGCATGCCCCACAATGAAGTCCACCAATTCGTCGATATGCGGCAGAGGAAAGTCGTCCTTCGGACTGGCTTTATTCAGATCTCTGAAGTCCACACATACCCGAATTCTGCCATCTTTCTTTGGCACTAGAACTATGTTGTCCAACCAAGTAGAATACTCAGATACTAACAGGAACCCTGCATCAATCTGCTTGGTGACCTCTTCCTTGATTTTCAAAGCCCAATCCGAACGGATTCTTCGAAGCTTCCACTTGACGGGTCGGGCCTCAAGGTCAAGAGGGATCCGGTGCTATACAATCTCAGGATCAATTCCAGGCATGTCTTCGTAGGATCACGCGAAAACATCTTTGAAATCTTTTAATAAAGCGACTAAGCCCTCGCGTTCCTCCGAAGACAATGTGGACCCGCTCTGGACCAGCCGCGGATCCTTCTCAGTACCAACGTTAATTGAAGTGATTTCATCAACCAAAGGTTTTACAAACCTCTCCTGCTCTTGATCAATCAAATGTTTCAAAACCGGAGAAATTTCTTCCTTGTCGTTTTCATCAAAGTTTTGAAAGTCTTGATTAATGCAATAAACGAGCGGCACAGAAAACTCTCTAAATCTAATATAGATTTTACAGATTTGAAATGTAATCTCTCGTTTAATTGAGAGTGTTGATCTTCGATGACGAGATCGTGTATTATTGACCAAGGGCGAAATCGTCGACGGTGAGATCTTCAAATTTTGAGATCGTCTTCATAGATTTCGCAGATCATCTTCACTGATTTCGCAAATCGTCTTCAAGATTGGTGTATTCATAAGCTGAGATTATTCAAATATATGATATATATATATATATGAGGGTAATATGGTCCAAAAAAATACAAATTACAGAATGTCCTTATTGAGTTAGGCTTCTCCTACTCAGGGACTTTTTAAAGGGAAATTCATTGAATTGTCATTTATTCTAAAAAAAAAAAAAAAGGTCCAAAAAAGGAATTTCAAAAAAATTTCCAACAAAAAAGACTATGGCCCTGTTTGGTAGAGCTGTGGGAAACTGCTTATAGCTTATGCCCAAACAGCTTATAGCTTATAACTTTCAGCTTAAGCTGATTTCCAACTTATTCTCAAAGCATCTCCTGCTCCACTCAAAGAATAAGCTGATTTCTGACTTCCACAAAGCTATAAGCTATAAGCATAAGCTAAACCAAACATATCAAAACAGCTTAAATTAAGCTGAAAGCTGAAAATAATCTCTAACAAACAGGGCCTATATAATAGAATTAACATTGACCACAGGCTATGGATACATTTGCCCTTTCCGGCGTCTGACTGCTCTTCATCTTGTTACTAAAATCTCCACATGGAACAATGCGGCTGTGTTTGGAAATAATTCTTTAAGTAATTTTCTTGTTAATTTTTTTAAGTCAAGTTTTTTTTAAAAAAAATATTATATATTTTTAAGTTCTATTTGATTAGACAAACCAAAAAAATTCTACTAAAGCAAACAACTTTTTAAATAGTTTTTTTTTTAGTTTAATAAACTCTTTTTTTTAAAGATTACCAGAAAGAAAAAAAAATACAAATTTTATAAATAAAAAAAAACTAACTACAAAAAAAATAATAATAAATAAATTATAAAATAAATGAGTTTTTTTTTTTTTTTATCCGGATGCCAAACAGATTTAAGTTTCATATGGTTTCACTCAAAAAAGCATTTTATCTGTAATTTGTTAGTTTGGATTCAACTTAATTAATGATAAACAAAAAAATAATAATTTTTTAACAAGATTTTAATTTCAAGTTATATGAGTTATATAAGCATTTTAATTTTTAATTTTGTTTTTGTCAACCGTACAAAATTAAAAAGAGCGAAACTAAAATAGATAATGCAAAAAACACCTGAATAAAAAGGTGTAAAATATGTATTTCAATGGAAAAAAAAATATATATATATATATAATATCTATCTAAATAATAAATTATAATACATGAAAATAGACCATGTAGTATGTATGTGTTACTGTAAATTAAAATTTTAAAAGGTAAATTATAAATACACTTCATGAGATTTGATTAAAATACGTATTGCTCCTTATAGTTTTCGAAACTTCATTTCACCCTTGAAGTTTCTAATTCCATAACAAATTGCCCATTTTATTAATAAATTATCAAGTCAATTAATAATTTTTAATGATGTTAGAAATATGTTTCAATTAATAATTTAGGTAATTTTATTATTGTGTAAGAGAGCAATTATGAATTTTATTTTTTTAGTTAATTCTGTTAAATAAAAAATTTTAACAATGGGATATTTGTAATTTTTCAAACTACTTGAGGCAATTTATACTTTAAGCAAAATTCTAGATGTGTATTTGTAATTTACCACCTGAAGGGTTTGTTTGGGATGTGAGTTAGTTTTTTGGCTTTTTGGCTATTTAAGCCTGGAGCTAAAAAGTCTCGTTTGGGATAAGGTTTTTGGCATTTTTGGCATTTTTGACTTTTGTGCGGAAAAAAAATAAAATGATTATAGTTTTGATGTAAAATGTTATCTTATTGGACTAAAAAGCATATTTTATCTATTTGTGACTATTTTATCCAAAAAAAAAAATCCGTTTAGCTTATGCCAAATGAGGGCTCAATGTATTCAAATCTCACAAAAGAGATTAGTGTAATTTAAAATAAGACAAATTACTAAAATATGACAAATTACATCGATAGTCTACCTTTTATTTCTTGTATCATTTTAGTCCATACATTTTTAATTGACTCAATTTTGACTCTTAAGTATTAATTTTTTGTCAATTTAGTCTAATTAATAACGTTGTTAGTATTTTTTACTAGAAAATAATTAATTGAATTAGTTGAGATTACCTCAGTGAATTATATAAATTTATAATTTTGTTCTTAACAATATAATATATGTCACTTATTTATGTATTTTTTAATATTAAAAAATACTAACATTTATAATCAATTAAGTTAAAAGGAGCCAAAATTGAACCAATTAAAACTAGAAGATAGAGCTGGTTTGGCATAAAAAAGCCAAAGGCTTTTTAGTTAAAATAGTCACAAAAAGATAAACTAGACTTTTTAATTCAATAAGACAAAATATCACATTTAACCTATAATTATTTTATTTTTTCTTTTATAAAAATAAAAAAAATAAAAAAAATAAAACCCAAATAAAACTTTTTAATTCCAAATTAAAATAACAAAAAAATTAAAAAATCAGCCCACATCCCAAACCCTTCAAATCACATATGACCAAAGACCAAAATACAGCCGCCACCAAAAGAAGAAGCAAACAAACCAAAATACAGCCGCCACCAAAGAAGAAACAAGAGGGGTGTTTGGAAGGTTAAAAATTATGTTTTTGGAGTTAAAATTTATAAAAAGATAAAATAAATTAAAATAATTAATAAAATAAAATATCACATTATATTCATAATTATTTTATATTTTTTTTCACAAATATCATATCTAATTATAAATATAAAAAAAATTAACCATCTTGCTAAATATAAATATTTTAACTTTTTAAAATAATCAACTTCTCCAACAAAACTATTTTTTTTTGGTTATTTTAGTCATAAAAAAAAAACAAAATAGAATAAAAAGTTAATAAGACAAAATGTTATATCTAAACCATAATCATTTTATTTTTTTCGTACAAAAATTTAAAAAACCAAAAGTCCTCCCATGTGCCTATTTTAATTTGAAAGCCAAAAAGTTATTAAAAAAATCAAAAAATCTAGAACATATATTAAAAAGTCAAAGATTTCTTTTTCTCTTTATTTTTTGTATATCTTTTTGTAAAAAATCAAAAAATTATCACAAATATATTAATTTTTTTATCTCATATTTTAGTTAAAAAATTAAAAAATTACAAAAATTATATGTTTCTAAAGGAGGTCTAAAATAATCAAAAAATTAAAAAATCAACTAACACTCCAAATGAAAGCCAAAAAGAATTTTGCTTCATCATTTCTTTACTATATCAATCTAACAAAGAAAAACAAGACAAAGAGGCCAACAATGGGATGCTTATTTGCCACAATTCTTCACAGCTCTGCCTTCTTCTTCTCCATATTAATACTCTCCAACGCCATGACAGACACCATTACAGCAAATCAAACAATTGGAGTAACCGACACCATTGTTTCATCCCAAAAAAACTTCGAGCTCGGCTTCTTCACTCCCGGGAACTCCAACAACTTCTACTTGGCAATCTGGTACAAGAAAATCTCAACCGGCACAATTGTCTGGATCGCAAACAGAGCTAGGCCGCTCACCGATTCACACGGTGTTCTAAAAATCACAAATCCAGGAATTCTGGTTCTTCTCAATAGCACTGGCAATGTAAGTTGGTCCTCGAATTCATCGACAACGGTTCAGAATCCAGTGGCGCAGTTGTTTGACAATGGAAATCTTGTCGTGCGAGACGGAGATCAACCCCAAATTATTTTATGGCAAAGTTTTGATTATCCAACAGCTACTTTTCTACCCGGAATGAAGTTCGGGAAGAATTTGGTGTCTGGGTTGGACCGGTACCTGACATCCTGGAGAAGCTCCGACGATCCTTCTATAGGAAACTTTACCTACCGGCTCGACCCCAGTGGATCTCCACAGCTGATTGTCAGAAGTGGGTCCACAGTGAAATTCCGGTCTGGTCGATGGAATGGTCTACGATTCAGCGGGTTTCCTATGTTAAGCCCAAACCCGGTTTACACATATGGCTTTTTTTTTCAATAAAGAGGAGATGTACTATCTGTTCAACCTCGTGAACAGCTTTGTTTTTACCCGGTTGGTGTTAAGTCCAACCGGATTAGTCCAGCGGTTTACGTGGGCTGAGCGGACCAACGAGTGGGTCCTCTACTCGTCTGCACAAACTGACAACTGTGACAGTTATGGGCTATGTGGGACCTACGGAAACTGCATAATAAACCGGTCCCCGCCATGTTGGTGTTTGGATGGGTTCAAGCTGAGGTTTCTGAGGGATTGGGAGGGTGCAGATTGGTCGGGTGGGTGCCATCGAGCGGTGCAGCTGGACTGCTCGAGCGATGGGTTTGTGAAGTATAGTGGGGTGAAATTGCCGGACACTAGGGAGTCATGGTTCAATGAGAGTATGAGCCTTGTTGAGTGTAGGACAGTGTGTTTGATGAACTGTTCTTGTATGGGTTATACAAGCTCAGATATCAGAGGAGAGGGAAGTGGGTGTTTGGTTTGGTTTGGGGATTTAATTGATTTGAGGGAGTTTAATGAAAATGGACAAGTTATATACATACGTATGGCTGCTTCAGAAACAGGTATGCAAATATTTATCCATCTAATGTTGAACTAGAAGTATTGGGATATGAGGTTGTGGAGAGCGATGTCCCAAAATTTTTAATTTTTTTGGAGCTTTACTAGATTAGAATATCTTAAAAAATATTGAGATAATTTGAATAATTTGTTTTGTAAAACACACTTAATAAATTATTTATGAAAAAAATTAGATAAATTGGATATGAACAGGGGCGGAGGAAGGAAGGACGAGGGGGTCACGTGCCCCCTCAGTTTTGAGATTTTTTTTTTTTTTTTTGTCATATATAAAATGTATATTTTTTTTCTCTTAACTTGTTTTTTGGTTAAAGATTTATTGTATTGTTCACAACAAATAGTTATTTGATATTTTGAAAGTACTATTTGGTATTATTTATCTAATAGTTTAAATCAATAGTATAGCGAAAAATCTTATAGATTGGATATAATAAATTCATTATTTTCAAGCAATTGATAATCTGCTTACTGTGATTTGTGATTTCTCATGCTTTGAGCATTACGTAGGCAATGTTATATGGTATTCTAAGACTATTTAATAATTTTCATTCGAAACACATCATTTATAAGCAATGTCATCTCTTTAATATTTTTCTATCAAACAAAAATTAAATAGATTTTATAATAATTTGTGCTATAAACGATGTGTTTTTATTTTCTAAAATTAAGAATTTTGATCCATAATTTTGTGTTAAAATTACAAATTTACATCACTATCCCGCACCGAGCTATTCTACACTATTATAGAATTTTAATTTGTTCCTATTAATAATAAATATGTAATTTTTTATACTTAAATTTAGCTCATAAAATTATTATTATCTTAATGTTCATCATGATTTTTTTAAAAAATAAAAAATTATAATTAATAGTGCCCCCTCTAACTTAATTTCCTGGCGCCGCCACTAGATATGAACAACTACGACTGCAAACGAACCGAACCGAGCTGAGCCGAGCTTTGCTGAGCTTGAGCTTGGCTCATTTACTTATCGAGCTCGTTTATTGAGCTCGAGCTTGGGTCAGCTTGTTAATATTAATAAAATTCGAACTCGGCTCGATATTTTTTTAATATTATTTATATTATTTAATATGTAAATAATGTATTTATATATTTATATGTTATTTAATATATAAATAATATATTTATTATATAATTTAAATAAAGATAAACAAGCCGAGTTTGACGAGCCGAGCTTATGCGAGCTCGAGCTCAGCTCATTTACTAAACCAGCCGAGCCCTTAACAAGTCGAGCCGAGCTTGTTCATAAACAGTTTGGTTCATTCGTAGCCCTATGAACAACACTAACAAATTAAAGTTTTAAAAATAAAAATTTAGAAACAAAATTATTTTTTAGGATCGAAATGTTTTAATTGTCAAAAGTATTATTGTTGTATTTTTAGCAACGAAAATTAGATATTAGTGATAAATTATTATGCTTTTGAAACCAAATTTTTTGTCTAAAAAATGAACTCTTTTGAGACTAAATTATTGTCCCTAAAAGTGTAATTATTAGTGACATTTTCAAAATTTTGTCGCTAAAAAGCCTTATTTTTTATTTTTCAGGATTACCTTTTGACAACTATCCTCACGATGCTAGAAATTTATTCCTAAATGTCTTTTGTAACAAAATTTTCACCAAAAAATTTAATTTCTAAAATTCTTACATGTAGTGTTATTAACACTTTCTTTAAAATTTGTAGGTGCTGTAATTATCTGATTGTTTTCTTGTTTATAATTTGGGTGGATTGTATGTTTGTGAAGGTGGTTTGACAACTCATCATGAACGCTCCAGTCCAAATAAACAAAAGAGGGTCATAGCTGCCTCTGTAACATTTGTGGGTATTCTACTTCTTGGTCTATCTCTGGTTTTTTGGGTTGGCAAGAAGCAAAGGAAACAAGGCAAGTCTTTTATTTTGTCTACTTCTCTTTACTTTCCCATTTGACTTAATTTTAGCTACTCATTTCTTATGTGGTTTTCTCATTTAAATGTGATGTGATAATACATTTTCTTAGAAACTTTTCTATGCTTTTTCTATGTGAGCATCACTGTTTCCGTGATAGAATAGAATAAATAGAGTTGATTTATAATCTTTGTAATTATTGTCTGCAATAATTTCATTGTAGTATTCCAACGATCCAAATTTAAAATTGTAACAAAACAGAATTATTTTAGGTTTGTAGTTTAAAATAAAAAGAGAATATTTTAATGCTATTTGGTTTTAATTTTAAATTTAGGTCATTAAATGATTTTATTTGTTGACGTGTCTTATTATGATAAAAATTACAATAAAATTATGCAAAACCCAAAAAAAAAAAAAAAAAAAAAAAGAAAAAAAAAAAAGCATAAAGATGGAAAGATAGTTTCTTTTATTTATATCTTTTCCAATGCCTTGTATATATGCAGAGGAGAACCATAAGGAGGAGTTTGAGTTACCACACTTTGAATTGGCCACAATCTCCAATGCGACCAAAAACTTTTCAAAAGATAATAAGATCGGAGAGGGTGGATTTGGACCAGTATACAAGGTAAAATTACAATTTGTATGCTGCCTAATTCTTAGAATCAAAGTGACAGTAATCATTTTCAGGGAATATTGATGGAAGGACAAGAAATAGCCGTGAAGAGGCTTTCTGAAAATTCAAGACAGGGATCTGACGAGTTCAAGAATGAAGTTATTTATATTGCCAAACTTCAACACCGAAATCTTGTGAAACTCCTTGGATGTTGCATTGAAGTAGAAGAGAAATTGTTGATCTACGAATACATGTCTAACAAAAGCTTGGACTACTTTATTTTTGGTTTGAATATCTTAGAACCCTTATACATATATAGTTTCAACAATTTTATTAATCTTAATCATCGTCCATTCCATTTCTAACTAACATCATGAACAACTAGAATCCTAATATACTTTCTTTTTTTTTTAAATTGCCAGATCAAAAGCGTAACATGTTAGATTGGCCTAAACGCTTCAACATTATTGTTGGGATTGCACGAGGACTTCTTTATCTTCATCAAGATTCTAGATTGAGAATTATTCATAGAGATCTAAAGGCTGATAATATCTTATTAGATAATGAGATGAACCCAAAGATTTCGGACTTCGGCATTGCTAGAAGTTTCGGTGGCAATGAAACTGAAGCAAAAACAAATAAAGTAGTCGGAACACAGTAAGCACATTTAAGAATGTTGCTTACAAAAAATACCCCACTTAATCATTTATATTTTTTCTTTCTTTCTTTTCTTTTTTTGGTGTGCAGCGGTTACATTTCTCCAGAATATGCAGTTCATGGTATTTACTCTGTAAAATCTGATGTGTTTAGCTTTGGGGTATTAGTGTTGGAGATATTGAGTGGAAAAAGGAATAGAGAATTTCATCATCCAGATCACCACCTTAACCTTCTTGGCCATGTAAGTCTTCAATAATGAATTGCCAACCCTAAATTTTAGAAGAAAGTGTTTCTCTTCACTGCACTAGTTGTGAGAGGCCTGTAAACTCCACAATGAACTTAGGTATAACGCAACCTATAGGCCTCTCACAACCTGTCATTAGACAAGGGTACCCTGGAGAGAAGCCTGACACTAATTTAAAATAACTGAAAAATAACTGTGAATTTGTTTAGGCATGGAAACTCTACATAGAAGGAAGGCCATTGGAATTAGTTGATTCATTAGTAAGGGGATCAGGGTGTGAATGTGAAGTGCTAAGATCAATTCATGTTGGACTACTATGCGTACAACAATATCGGGAAAATAGGCCGAGCATGTCAGTTGTGACAATGATGTTGGGTGGTGAGGGTGTGATGCCTCAACCTAAACAACCAGCCTTTTTCGAGGAAGAGAGTCCACAAGGAGTAGATTCATCATCCGAAAGCAAAAACATATTGTGTTCAGCCAATGAAGTAACCATCACAGAGTTAAAAGCTCGATAATGTTGGCATTTTTGTAAGCATGTTGTGAATTGAGGTCTTATAATATTAAAATGTAGAGTTAATTGCATTTGTTGGGTAAAGCTTTTAATTTCCAAGTCAAAATATGAAATGATTGTAGAGTGAAACTTCAATCATCAATTATGTATGGACTTGGAACTTTTGCTTCAAACTTTCACTATGGTAGAACATGTAACAAATATGGAAAATTATTATATGCCAAAGTGCATCTCTTTCTATACTTTTCTAGTCTTTGGGATGGATATGACACAAAAGATGGGACACGAAATGAAACAAATGATTTGTGCTCGACTATGCCAATGAGAAGTTTTGGTTGCGCTTACATTATTTTTACCAATTTGGGGACATGACAAACTTGATCATTTTTATCAATTTATCCCAAGTTAGAGATTAAAGAATTGACTTGGCGAATAAAGTGCTCATTTACTGATTGTGATGAATAATTTAGACTTTTTGGATGAAATTCTTTCTTATCATGTGTAATGTCGAAGTTCGAATCTCATCGTTACATGATACAATTTTCCCTTGGCCTATTATTCTAAACAATTTATCACTTAAGTGGTGAAATAACATCTCATTTAACAAACCTGACCCATCTACTTTGTCTATTACTTGAAGACAACCAATTGCAAAGCCCAATCCCAAGGTCATTCTTTGAGCTAAAGAATCTTAAAATTGTTTACCTCGCTGACAATAACCTCAGCAGCTTGGAACTTGACATTTTTCTTATGCTAAAAAATCTTATGTTCCGCAATTTATCCAATAAACAAATTAATAGTGCTAACCGAAAAAACTTCCAATAACACACTTCCAAAGTTAAAGGTGTTATTACTGGATTCATGCAACTTGATGGAATTCCCAAATTTTCTACGCTTCCAAGACAAACTTTAGGTGATATATCTTCATGGAAACAAAATTAATGGCCAAATTCCAGCATGGAAGTTGAACACAAGTGTAGAAACTCTAAAGAATATAAGTCTTCAGAAAAACTTTCTAACAGGCTTTGAGCAACATCCAGATATCCTTCCACGGTATAATTTACTCGTTTTAGACCTTTTTCATAACATGTTGCAAGGACCACTGCCAATTCCACCACTATCCACCCAAATCGTATCGTGTCTCACACAACGGATTGACAGGAGAAATTCCACAATTGATCTGTCGATTGAGTTCTCTTTACGCTCTTGATTTTTCTAACAACAACTATTCTGCCATGTTTGAGTAACTTAAGTAATTCTCTGTTATTTTTGAATGTCGAAGGAAACAACTTTTAGGGTCACATTCCTCACTCATACAATAAAGGAAACAAATTGAAAATGATTGACTTCAGTGGAAATAAATTACAAGGGATGATGCCAAGATCATTGGCAAGTTGTACTGAGCTTGAGATTCTTGATCTCTCAAATAATCTGATTGAAGATACATTCCCTTTCTGGTTAGGAGATCTTACAAGGTTACAGGTTCTCATCTTGCCATCCAACAAATTCTATGGTGTAATAGGGAGTCCGAAAATCAAGTTTGAGTTACCAAATTTGCACATCATTGACCTCTCTCATAATGGTTTTACGAGTGATTTGCGAACAAAATTCTTTCAAAATTGGAATGCAATGAAATTTTTTGATGTCAACAAGACGACATATATGTATGTAATCATGCGACTTCCCTGGCAAATGGATATATTTTGGGGTTCTACCTATTTCTACACCATGGCCTTTACAAACAAAGGTATAAATACAATTTATGAGGAGATATAAAATGTCTTCACTGCCATTGATCTCTCACAAAACAAATTCAAAGGGGACATTCCAGACTCTATTGGAAGCCTCAAAGGTCAATTGCTCAACCTTTCCAACAGTGACCTTAGTGGTGGAACCCCATCATGCTTCAAGAACCTAACAAACCTTGAATCTTTGGACCTTTCTCAAAATAGGTTCTCGGGAGAAATCCCCCAGCAACTAGCACTTCTCACTTTTCTTGCAATTTTAAATGTCTCAAATAACCATCTCACAGGACCCATTCCACATGGGAAGCAATTCAACACATTCGAGAACAATTCCTATTAGGGGAATTTTGGATTGTGTGAAGACCCTTTGTCAAGGAAATGTGGAAAGTTAGAGGCACCACCACGACCACCACCACCGTTGAACTCTGAACAAGATAATGATTCAACGTTCCCAAGTACAGTTGATTGGATTGTCGTATGCATGGGATATGTGAGTGGTATAGTGGTTGGGATGGTTATTGGGCACTCAATAACCACAAGGTATCACACATGGTTCATCGAGACTTTTGAAAGGAAGCAACACAAGCCGAGAAGACAGAAAAGGAGGGGGCATAGAAACTGAAGTTGATTAGGCATTGTTTCGCAATACATTTTATATTTCTGGATACATTTTTAGATTTACTGCACTGTTTATGTATAATGCTTATGTGATCTATTTTAAGATGAAATCATGTAACTCTAGCTTGTATTTATGGAATGGCACAGATCTTCTTACCCAAAATTCCTATTCCCATGTATCCAAAGCACTCTCAATCGCATGATCGTGTCTCAAGTTATCTATATTTCAAGATTCTTGGCATATCGTATGGTTGATTGTTTATTTAAGTATAGGGAATCTGAGACTTTGGGTATATAGAATCCCCAACTTTCTGGCATCATTACTATATGTATTTCATTTCAGAAAGACAACAAACAATGTTGAATGGGATGATACAACAAGCATGCAATCATTTATTATTATTATTATTATCATCATCTTATTTTTTGATTGGAAGTATGCCATCATTATTCACCCCGCCAAAAAAAAAATGAAAAGGAAGAAAGCAAGTATGCCATCATTTAAAAACATTACATGAATCATGTGAACATAAGGTAAGATTAAAAAAATTCTAGTAAGCATCATCTATTTTTTGAAGACATATTATTTCTTTTCTCTCTCTTTTGGGAAGTGCCAAAGAGGTCAACTTATTGACTTATTTGGATCACACGTCTTTTCATAATAAACAAAAAAGTCAACTTGTTTTGGCACTTCCCAAAACAACCAGTATGACTTGGAGGCTTTTTTGGGGACCAACTTAAACCCTTACAAATCCCTATGTCTATGTTCGAGGGGTGGACACTGGCCTGGACAAATTTATTAAAACCTCATCTTTTTATTTTCTTTGTATTTCCCCTATGTTTACCAATGTTGTATCAGTGAGGATTGAAGGGTGAGGCCCCTTTCCCCTTTCTCCTTTCATTGAAATTTTAAAAAAAATATATGTCCTTTAAGTTGCTTATTCTATACCATGTTCACAAATTTCTTTATATGTTTTCTATAGGGGCTATTGTGAAACTGTTGAAGAAAGACAACTTCTGTGCATGTTGGAATTTCATGGACTTGGAGCTGTGATTAGTTTTCTTATTATTTCAAGGCTGTGAGAGTAAAACTATTTGGACAATATGATGTTTCTAGAATTTGAATTTGAACTTTTGGACAATGTGATGTATTAAGTAGTAATTGTTGGTTGAACTTCCAACCCAAAATAATTTGGGAACTAATGTTTTTTTTCTTTTTCTTCTTTTTTGGGAAGTAACTATGGATACTCTGGTCATTAAGTCGTACAATTTTTATTTATATTTTTTGATAAATATTATGTTCTATAATCAAAACAAAGCTTTGTGGAATGAGACTTGTCATATTGCAAATAATTCAACAATAGAGGGATTTGTTCAAATGTCAAAAGTAACTTTGCAGGCCATATATACATGCATAATAGGTGGGTCTGGGGTTTGAATTTTTTATGGTCAGATTAGGATGGCCAAATTAGTCCCAATACCAGGGTCAAGCCTAGAGTGAGATACATATTTCCTTAATATGTAGTGAAGCCCATCCCGACCTGGTCTATACCGCTCATATATCTCCTTTCTACATCAAGTATATCCTCTAATGCCTAATAATCCCAATAAGTTCAAAATAAATCCCATAACCCGTGATGTCCCTCAATCATCATTAGGTAATAAATCACATATTTTGTTCTACTTGCTTTTAAAATGAATCCCAACCCTCTGTTAACTACCCAAGATCACTTCCTTATACCCCTGCTTCTGTTAACTCGGATATCCCCAGCCTATATGCAAAAAACTTAACTACTTCTTAGTAATCGTTACCTTCTTCCAAAGCATCTATGTTCCTTTTATGTGCATTGTTGCTCCGATTCTGCTAGCTTATTATCTTTTCTTTGTTTAGATCCATGGCTAACAAACACCACACACCTCCCTCCATATCTTAGATAATTTAAGTTGCACACCTCCTACCACTACAAGAAAAATGGGTATAAACACGGCAGCTTTTGCGACGGTGCGTTTTCCCGTCGCAAAAAATGAGCTTTTGCGACGGCAGATTAAACCGTCGCAAATGAGCACTTTAGCGACGGCCTTTTACCGTCGGTAATAAAACTGCATGGATAGTGTGAAAAAACGGAAGTATTAGCGACAGCGTTTTTTACCGTCGCTAATTTTTTTTTTTTTTTTTTGAGACGGCATAAGTTGGCTGTCGCAAATAGTGGACCATTTGCGACGACAAAATGTCCATCGCCCAAAAAACTTATCAAAATAGCGTCGGTTGAGCTTAATAATTTATCATTTGCGACATTGTAAAATGTACCGTCACAAAAAGTTAAAAAAAATTTGCCCCGTCTTCCCTTTCATCTTGGCGCTCAATGAAATCCCTAAATGTTCGAAATCCCCAGACGAGCGACGAACCGCGAACTTGGCATCTCTCTGGACGAGCGACGAACGGCGAGCAGGCTAGCAGTGGTGCGGTGGTGCGGCGACAACGACAACTAGGGCCGGACCGGCAACAACTTTCTCACAGCGTATGGTCTCTCTCTCTCTCTCTCTCTCTCTCTCTCTCTCTCTGTATATATATATATATATATGTATGTATTAGCTGTTCAAAAATATATATATATACATGAATATAAATTATTTGCCCTACTCAACCAAGTAAACACCAGACAAGAAACAAAATTTTGTCTCATTTCCATTGAAATTGATGAAACATATCTGTTGTTCTATGAAACCGAGACCAAACATATCTGTGTGTGTTTAATAAATATCTGTGTGTGTTTGTTTTTTTATATCATTTAATAAATATCTGTGTGTGTTTAATAAATATCTGTGAGACCAAACATTTCCATTCATTTACCTTTATTAAACCTTCTTTTTCATATCATTTAATAAATATCTGTGTGTGTTTGTTTTTTTATAGCAAAATAGGCATGTTAACTTTAGTGTTGGACTGTGTGGGTCATTTGTCTTTTTCTCATGAAAAAAAATTTTGATCAGACAAAAATTTTGAGTGAAAAATTCATTTGATATGAAGCACTCAAATAGTAACCTCAAAAATTTTATGCTTTGACTAAAAATTTCATTTCTTATGAAGCACTTTAGTAAATAATTCAAAATTTTACCCAAGTTTTTTTAAAAAAAGGTTTGGTATAGGTTTGAGTTTGCTAAAAGGATCTCTTGATTTTGGGTAATAAAAAAAAAAAAGTAGAATTTAATTTTGAATAGGTTTGAGTTAAAGCGCATAGATGAGTTTTGAGTATTTTTTAGTCAAACTTAAATTTGTGTCAAAATTTGAGAGTATAGATTGGACTTATTTTTAGTGTGTGTTTGAATCTTATATTTATAAATTCATTTGTGGTGAAAGAAAAAGAATTTTATAGTGGATGGAAGGTTTAATAACTTTTATGTAAGTAGAGGAAAAGGTCCTTTGAACATCTTTTATTTTTATTTTTATTTTTATTTTAATTGTCTAAAAGCAAATGCATGTTTAATTACAATTGTGGAATCTCCATTTAAGTGCAGTATCATTTGCAGAGGTATAAAAGCTTTGAATACATCAACTTCATTTCAAATTAAAATTAAAATCAAAATAGTGGAGTAGTCTAAATAAATAAATAAACATTTTTTTGTCTCACGTGTTGTTGTATAAGTATTTCATTTTTTATGTTCTCCAATCAAATCGGTAAATAAATAACTAGGATAAGACCACCTACCTATTTGAGAGAAATTGGACGGATAGGTATCATGGTACATAAATACGTAGGTATTATATTTAGAGTTACTTTGATGGGATATTTTTGTGGATGTATACAGATGATGGATAAGAGTTGGATTGATTTACCAAATAGGATGTCGAGCGAATACATTAATGGGATTGATGAATTCCTTGTGTTTGCCTACACCAATAGGGTTGAAGGTTTGATGATCAGTTGTCCGTGTAGGAAGTGTGAGAATCGATACTATTTTGTACGAGAGGGTGTACGGAGCATCTGATTTTGAATGATTTTTTAAAAAAATACAAACATTGGATTAATCATGGGGAATCTTACGTATCTCTGCATGGTAATTGAAAGAATGAAACATTAGCTAATTTAGACATTGGGGATGATATGATTGGAATGATATAAGGGACTATGGGAAATCCACATGCCGGTACAAGTGTTGAGGATGATGAACCACAGGGGCCTAATCCCCATGCATCTGAACCCCAGCTCGGTCCAAATGCAGAGACTGCAAAGTATTTCAAACTTCTTCAAGATGCACAAAGTGAATTGTATCTGGGTTATCAGAAGTTCACATCTTTGTCATTCATTGTTCGACTTCTACATTTGAAGGTGCTTAATCAGTGGACAGACAAGTTTGTTGACATGTTGCTTGAGTTATTGAATGAGGCGTTCCCATTGGGTGTGAAACTCCCGGACTCATATTATAAAGCTCAAAAGGTCACAATAGATTTGGGCTTCACGTATGAGACGTGGGATGCATGTCCCAACAGTTGCATGTTGTTTCGAAACGAGGACACCAATCTTGATAAATGTGTCATATGCAACAGTTCTAGATGGAAATCAAATGGTGATGGTGGTTCAAATGGTCCTAACAAAAGTGGCAAACAAATAGCTGCAAGACAGATGAGGTATTTTCTTTTAAAGCCAAGGTTGCAGAGGTTGTTTATGTCATCCAAGACGGCCAAGTTCATAAGATGGCATGCAGAGGAACGAACTGATGATGGTGTCTTCAGGCATCCTGCTGACTCCATTGCATGGAAAGATTTTGACCGTCAGAATATTGACTTTAGTAATGATTGCCAAAGTGTAAGGCTTGGCTTACCATCTTAATTTGGCATATACTTGTATGTCTTATTCAATACAAGATGAGTTTAATCGTCAACTCTCTATGCTACCTGAGGATGGTCGGACTTTGGAGGCTAGGAATGCCATTTTCCATGAGTTGATAGGTCATGACGGACATGGATATTGTCGCACATACGAGAGAATTGTGCCTCGGAGAGCGGTGTATAAAGCTGGTGTTGGGCCATCACAGTCAACACCCCAGCCATCGACTATTGATCAGACCACGCAGCAGGTTTGTGCAGAGCTAAGGGATGAGTTGAAAGAGGAGCTACGAGCAGAGTTCTCTACACATTTACAGCAGATGAGAGCTGAGATGATGGCCTTTGTGTCACAGGGGGCGAGTGTGGATCCCAACAGACAAGTTCAATATAAATTAAATTGTTTGATAGTTCAATTTTCACACAAGATTATGTATAAAATTCGAATATGATTAACAAATTGTGCATTGACTATCATAGGTTCCTGATGCATCGAGTGGCCACCGGGCATATAGGGAATCTGCAGAAGACGAGAATCCATATACACCACCACCAGAAGATCAGGTATAAAATGTATCTTTGCATTCTAAGCTAAAATGTATCTTTGCATTCTTTACATTATAAGTTAAGAGACTTGTAGGAGAAGACGGGACTAGTTAGAGCCGGATTTCACTTTAGGCAAACTAGTTCCTTAAGAAACTTGAATTCGAGGTGTTAACGCCCCAAAATCACCAAACCGCGTCGGTTTAGCACGAAACTTGGCACACACGACCGCCAAGGCACGAGAGACTTGTGGGAGAAGACGGGGCTCGAATCGGGTTCCCGGTTTGGGAGTTAAAGTCGGACTTCACTTTAGGGAAACTAGTTCCTTAAGAAACTTGAATTCGAGGAGTTAATGCCCCAAAATCACCAAACGGCGTCGGTTTAGCATGAAACTTGGCACACACGACCGCCTAGGTATGAGAGACTTGTGGGAGAAGACGGGGCTCGAATCGGGTTCCCGATTTGGGAGTTAGAGCCGGATTTCACTTTAGGCAAACTAGTTCCTTAAGAAACTTGAATTCGAGGTGCTAACACACCAAAATCACCAAACCGTGTCGGTTTAGCACAAAACTTGGCACACATGACCACCTAGGCATGAGAGACTTGTGGGACAAGACGGGGCTCGAATCGGGTTCCCGGTTTGGGAGTTAGAGACGGATTTCACTTTAGACAAACTAGTTCCTCAAGAAACTTGAATTCGAGGAGTTAATGCCCCAAAATCACCAAACGGCATCGGTTTAGCACAAAACTTGGCACACACGACCGCCTAGGCATGAGAGACTTGTGGGAGAAGACGGGGCTCGAATCGGGTTCCCGGTTTGGGAGTTAAAGCCGAATTTCCCTTTAGGCAAACTAGTTCCGTAAGAAACTTGAATTCGAGGTGTTAACGCCCCAAAATTAACAAATGGCGTCGGTTTAGCACGAAACTTCGCACACACAACCGCTTAGGCATAAGAGACTTATGGGAGAAGACGGGGCTCGAATCAGGTTCCCGATTTGGGAGTTAGAGCCGAATTTCACTTTAGGCAAAATAGTTCCTTAAGAAACTTGAATTCGAGGTGTTAACGCCCCAAAATCACCAAACGACGTCGGTTTAGTACGAAACTTGGCACACACGACCACCTAGGCATGAAAGACTTGTGGGAGAAGACGGGGCTCGAATCGGGATCCCGGTTTGGGAGTTAGAGTCGGATTTTACTTTAGGAAAACTAGTTCCTTAAGAAACTTGAATTCGAGGTGTTAACGCCCCAAAATCACCAAACGGCGTCAGTTTAGCACGAAACTTGGCACACACGACCGCCTAGGCATGAGAGACTTGTGGGAGAAGACAAGGCTCGAATCGGGTCCCCGGTTTGGGAGTTAGAGTTGGATTTCACTTTAGGCAAACTAGTTCCTTAAGAAACTTGAATTCGAGGTGTTAACGCCCCAAAATCACCAAACCGTGTCGGTTTAGCACGAAACTTGGCACACACGACCGCCAAGGCACGAGAGACTTGTGGGAGAAGACGGGGCTCGAATCGGGTTCCCAGTTTGGGAGTTAAAGTCGGACTTCACTTTAGGGAAACTAGTTCCTTAAGAAACTTGAATTCGAGGAGTTAATGCCCCAAAATCACCAAACGGCGTCGGTTTAGCATGAAACTTGGCACACACGACCGCCTAGGTATGAGAGACTTGTGGGAGAAGACGGGGCTCGAATCGGGTTCCCGATTTGGGAGTTAGAGCCGGATTTCACTTTAGGCAAACTAGTTCCTTAAGAAACTTGAATTCAAGGTGCTAACACACCAAAATCACCAAACCGTGTCGGTTTAGCACAAAACTTGGCACACATGACCACCTAGGCATGAGAGACTTGTGGGACAAGACGGGGCTCGAATCGGGTTCCCGGTTTGGGAGTTAGAGACGGATTTCACTTTAGACAAACTAGTTCCTCAAGAAACTTGAATTCGAGGAGTTAATGCCCCAAAATCACCAAACGGCATCGGTTTAGCACAAAACTTGGCACACACGACCGCCTAGGCATGAGAGACTTGTGGGAGAAGACGGGGCTCGAATCGGGTTCCCGGTTTGGGAGTTAGACTCGGATTTCACTTTAGGCAAACTAGTTCTTTAAGAAACTTGAATTCGAGGAGTTAATGCCCAAAAATAACCAAACGGCATCGTTTTAGCACGAAACTTGGCACACACGACCGCCTAGGCATGAGAGACTTGTGGGAGAAGACAGGGCTCGAATCGGGTTCCTGGTTTGGGAGTTAGAGTCGGATTTCACTTTAGGCAAACTAGTTCCTTAAGAAACTTGAATTCGAGGAGTTAATGCCCCAAAATCACCAAACGACGTCGGTTTAGCACGAAACTTGGCACACACGACTGCCTAGGCATGAGAGACTTGTGGGAGAAGACGGGGCTCGAATCGGGTTCCCGGTTTGGGCGTTAGAGCCGGATTTCACTTTTGGCAAACTAGTTCCTTAAGAAACTTGAATTCGAGGTGTTAACGCCCCAAAATCACCAAACCGCGTCGGTTTAGCACGAAACTTGGTACACACGACCGCCTAGGCATGAGAGACTTGTGGGAGAAGATGGGCCTCGAATCGGGTTCCCTGTTTGGGAGTTAGACTCGGATTTCACTTTAGGCAAACTAGTTCCTTAAGAAACCTGAATTCGAGGTGTTAACGCCCCAAAATCACCAAACCTGGTCGGTTTAGCATGAAACTTGGCACACACGACTGCCTAGGTACGAGAGACTTGTGGGAGAAGACGGGGCTCGAATCGGGTTCCCGGTTTGGGAGTTAGACTCGGATTTCACTTTAGGCAATCTAGTTCCTTATGAAACTTGAATTTGAGATGTTAACGCTCCAAAATCACCAAACCGCGTCGGTTTAGCACGAAACTTGGCACACACGACTGCCTAGGCACGAGAGACTTGTGGGAGAAGACGGGGCTCGAATCGGGTTCCCAGTTTGGGAGTTAGACTCGGATTTCACTTTAGGCAATCTAGTTCCTTAAGAAACTTGAATTCGAGGAGTTAATGCCCCAAAATCACCAAACGGCATCGGTTTAGCATGAAACTTGGCACACACGACCACCTAGGCATGAGAGACTTGTGGGAGAAGACGGGGCTTGAATCGGGTTCCTAGTTTAGGAGTTAGAGCCGAATTTCACTTTAGGCAAACTAGTTCCTTAAGAAACTTAAATTCGAGGTGTTAATGCCCCAAAATCACCAAACGGCATCGGTTTAGCACGAAACTTAGCACACACAACCGCCTAGGCACGAGAGACTTGTGGAAGAAGACAGAGCTTGAATCGGGTTCCCGGTTTGGGAGTTAGAGTCGGATTTCACTTTAGGCAAACTAGTTCCTTAAGAAACTTGAATTCGAGGAGTTAATGCCCCAAAATCACCAAATGGCGTTGGTTTAGCACGAAACTTGGCACACACGACCGCCTAGGCATGAGAGACTTGTGGGAAAAGACGGGGCTCGAATCGGGTTCCCTGTTTGGGAGTTAGAGCCGGATTTCACTTTAGGCAAACTAGTTCCTTAAGAAACTTGAATTCGAGGTGTTAATGCCCCAAAATCACCAAACGGCGTCGGTTTAGCACAAAACTTGGCACACACGACCGCCTAGGCATGATAGACTTGTGGGAGAAGACGGGGCTCGAATTGGGTTCCCGGTTTGGGAGTTAGAGTCGAATTTCGGTCTAGTCAAAATTATTTACTAAACTATCTTTCTACAGTAGTTAATTTTTTTATATTTTCTATAATTAAAATATTAACACCATTATATTGTTATTAATTTTTTTTTTTTTTCAGATATTTCCTAAGTAGCAGTTTGCTTCTTGTGGAATGCGGGCGTGTAAAGATTATGACCAACTTCTGTTTTTGTAATCCATGAAAGAATCAAGATGAAAACTTTTGGTTTTGATTTTGATTTGTGTTATTTAAATTTGTGAACAACGTTATATATGTATTATGTGACATTATGTAGTGGCATAATTTTTATTGTTATGAATTTTTATTTATGTATTGTTATGAATGGAACAACATTATGAATTTTCATCATTTGCCAACTTTTGTTTATGTATGTATTTATATTAGTATGTAATTTTTGGATTTTTTTTAGTTATTTTTTATTTAATACAGGTAATTTTTATATTTTTAGTAATTTTAAAATAGGGTTTTTTTTTTTTTATTTTTTTTGAGAAGGCAGAACACCCCATCGCAAAAAAGAAATTGTACCAGGCTTTTTGCGACGGCACCCATACTGTCGCAAAAGGTATGGAATTTAATTGAAAAACAAGGCTTTAGCGACGATATAATTGCCGTCGAGAATAGTCATTAGCGACGGCTCAGGTTGCCGTCCACAATAGTCAACAGCGACGAGATTTTTGCCGTCGCAGAAACCTCTTTTAGCGACGGCAAGACTGTGCCGTCGCAAAAAAACCCAGATTTCCATCCATTATTGGCAACAGAAATTTGCCATCGCAAAAAAGAAATTTTCCGTCGCAAAAACAATGGCGACGGCACTTGCCGTCGCTAAAGCCCTTTTGCAACCCCCTTTGTTGCGACCCCCACTTGCCGTCACAAAAAGATATTTTACCGTCGCAAAAAGCTTTTAAGATGACGTGCGAAGTATTTGGGATGGCGTTTTGCCGTCGCAAAAAATAATTTTTTTTGTAGTGTACTAAAGAAAAAAATGTCATCTTATTGGAAAGATTATTGCAAACAAGAATCTAAGCAGATTTTGAGTTAAAGACGTTATTAGAGGACTCTGGGGACATTATTAGAGGACTCTTTCAACAAAGAGAAGGATGGTCAGAGAATTATGAAACAAGTGCCAAAGACATTATTAGAGGACTCTGGGGACATTATTAGAGGACTCTTTCAACAAAGAGGAGGATGGTCAGAGAATTATGGAACAAGTGCCTTGATCAGTTATGGGTGTTATCTCATGGGGCTTCAAAAGTGGAATGACTTGACAGTGGTAGAGATGGACTTCTCTATATAACCCTTTTTTGGTACAAATACAACGATTGCCTATAGGTATTCTGACAGCTACAAACAGTGTGAAGATTGGACAACTCAGTGGAGAGGTTGCACAGGTCAAATATGATTACCTAAAGGACTCTCACTCGCCAGAAAAACCCTTGACGACCTATGGCAAGGCTATCGCATTTGTGCTATCTATGTAGCAGAATTGGCCATGAGGTGCTCAATCATAAATTCAAAAAGAGAGGAGATAACTCTGAGGGTTACTGACCCTAACTATGAGTAAATTCTGGTCAATTTTATGGCTCTCAAAAGCAAAAATATCAACCCAACAAAGAAGGAAGCACTTACCTGGGTCAGGTTTCGCAGGCAAGGCAGGTAACGAAGGAGAAAATTGCAACAAAATATGTCAAGATAGTGCACCAAATTAAGCAACAAGTAGTAGAGTTGTACAAGATGCTCACATCACACAATCCAAGGTGGCGCAATTTCTAACCGAGCAAAGTGGTGATAGCTATATGTCACATGGCAATGCAACGTGGTGCATTGGTTCTCTCAGATTAGCAAATTGGGAAAATTTCCACTCAAGGGCCCAAAATTAGCAAGTTCGATTGGCAAGCTTTTAACAGACTTTTATCACTGAAGAGTATTTTGTGGTTGAGGACAGTTCACACACACACACCCCACCCCCCCTCCCCCCAAAAAAAATGAAGACTATTCAAATTGATACAAAGAAGACGACTTCCATATTTTTTCAAGCTAAGAACAACTCTCAAAAAGAGGAAGAAAACACTGCTCTGGTAATTATAGATACAAACCTGAAAACAAATTGCATGCATGTTCACATCAAAAAGATAAATCAAACTACTAAGGATGAACCCAAGACATAAGAAGACGACCAAGTAGAGGTCTAACTTTGAGTTAGCACAGATTGGCAACTTATATAACAGAATTCACGTAAGGCTCTGGTCAATAAACAGGTTCAAACGATTGTCCCTCAACAGCCCCAAGGGACCAAATCAGCATATTGTATAAGAATTGTCGAGGGATGGGGCTACCTTGACAATTCAACCATTAAAGGTCCTGGATGTCCAATTTAGACCCTCACTAATTTGTCTACTTGAAACACAAGCTAGAGAAAATAAATTTGAAGAAATCAGAGTATTTAATTTGTGTTTTTCACTTTTTGAGTCTATCAGTCTTGCTGGAGGAGCAGTAGCTTTTTCAAACAAAGAGGTGGATTTGCACTTTAGCGAATTCCATCTTCTTCTTTTTTTTTTCTTTTTTTCTTTTTGGGATAGCCAATGCTATTTTCATAACCTTTTGGGAAAGTGGAGGCTCTCATTTATTGATGTTTTCCAATAATCAGTGAAAGAAAAAATCTTTGCTCTCTTATAGCTAATAGCTCTCGAAGTTTGAACAAACCATTGCTATGCATGGGGGTTGATTTCAATGACATCTCCTTTGCAACAGAGAAAGAAGGTGCCAAAGATAGACAAAAGCTCAAAACCATAACTTTTAATGAATTCCTCTATCAATGCAAGTTTATAGATATGGGGAACAAAGGCTACAGTTTCACTTGGTCAAATAACATAATATGAAAGATCAAGGAAAATTAAAAAAAAAAAAAAACATTTGTTGCTAAGTAACTAACAATCATAGTTAGGAATACATTAGATTTTACTTAGCAAAATTCATTTCAGAACTTCATTATATTTGTACAAATATTTTTCAAAATCAAAGTAAATTATATGATCTTCTCAAAGTACCCAAGTCACAAAACCACCAAAGTTAAATACTCATCACAATGCCAAGACATCACCACTCTTCCTAGAACCCAATACTGTCAACAATCTTTGCTTCCTAATCATTTTGCATCCTTTAGTCCATGACTCTATGACATCATATTCTTCCATTACCCACGCATGGTTAGTCCAATTGTTTTCACAAAAGTAAAAATAACTTCATAGAGGATTACAGCAAATGACTTGCCCAATAGTGTAATAGACGCGTCTGTTCGGAGAATCATATCAATTTGATGGTTTGGCAAAGCTATCTCCCTAAACACCTCTTCAACTATATCAAATGCCAGAATGCAAACACAATCCTTTCTTAGATTAAATACAACCCAATGAGCAGCCCCATTCACAAACACGAGCAAGGAATCAAAACCATAAAGTTCATAACATAAATCACCAATACAAACAGATCTCCAAGAACCCATGCTAAGTGCAAAAAGCTCCACCCTATGCACAACATAGCGGCGATGTTTATCCTTTGCACACACAATTTTCACCACTTTGTAGTCATTACTCATGTCGTTGAACCCAAATCCAAAATCAAACCGAAGCAAGCGATGAGCCTTGGTCACAGAAGAACCAGACTTAGGAAGTTTCATGAATCTCCTAATTGATGGGTTCCATAGAACAGCATAGTCTGAGCCATAATAATTCGATAAGCACAACAACTCATCACATGAACCAACAATCTTGAATTCATTGTAGTTTTGAACTGGGTATTCAAGTTTCACAAACTCATCACCAAATGTCTCATCATCAGTAAATGACAAGCAACAATCTCGATTCTCATAGTTGAACTTGATGAGTACTTTGTGACTGTGGCTTGATTTAGTTCGATTGAGGTGTGTGGTGATGAAACTTGGGTTGGTGATTAAGGAGTACCAAGATTTGCAGACTGACCTAAGTCAAAGCAAAGATTTCACAGGTAGTCTAGCAAGGATTTCGATCAAGAGTTTTCAGGTATCCAAGCATTCGATATTGATTTCTTCATCGTCGTCGTCATTTTTCTTCTCTTGCTTCTAAACTTGTTCGTCGTCGTCGTCGTCGTCGTCGTAATCTTGTGTTTGCTTTTGGTGAAAAGGGAAAAGAAAGTAAATAGAAGTAAAGACATGTAAAAAATTGGAGTTTTTTTTTTTTTTTTTTTTTAAGGAAAAAAAAGGGTGATTGACCCATAAATCCCAAAAGGTGAACTTGTGAATCAAGCAGTCCTAAATTTATTTTAATGAACAAGGAAGTCCCATTGAAAAGGAATTGACTCATTTACCCATGTATCTTGCTGTTGTTTGTAACAATATTGTTGTTACCTAAAATGTAGTCCCTCCATTCCAGCCACGTTAGTAAAAAGCGCACAATAGAGTTTTTGGAGGGCACGTTTCATATTTTGGTATCCCACATTTGATGCTTTCACATTTTGAAATACCACACCCAACTTAGAAGGGGTATCCCAGATTCGTTGTCACGTTCTTTTGGGGTTTGAAAATTGAACGTCACGAAGATATCGATTAGGCATTCCACATTTGTGATTTCATCCCAATGTGGCAACATCATCCACTAATTTTGGGAATCTAGATATGTTGTGAGGTAGTTTATGATTTTTGAATTCAAATCGAATAATGTTCATGCCAGAATCGACCACAATCTAGCAAAAATGTGTTTTACCTCCCAAAACGTTAGAGTTGGCGTTGTGAACATCAATTGTGTTGCTATGTTGGAACACTGACGCACATTGGACAGTGGGCTTGCGAGTGTGAACTTTGCCGATTGTGGACTGATAACCATGTCATGCAAAAGTTTGTCAAATTTTGATTGCTATGCTTGATAAAGGGTCCAATTTGTAGGGTTTGTTGTTATGTACCGTTAGTTGTGAGTTGATTATTGCATTCGCATGCACACATCAAGAAAACAAAATTGAGGTTTCGAAAAAAATGTGAATTAAACGTTTGTCAAATATGTACATGTGTCATTAATTTCATGTTGGTATTATACGTGGCATATAAGTTTGCAGTATGATATGTACTGATTGTGTTGCCGTATTACAATTGCAGAAGTTGTGAGGACATCGAGCCCATGGACGAGATCACAGGAGAGGTTGTGTCAGGCAGGGCTTTGTGGTTTCCCTTCGAACAAAAGCTTGGGTCGAGGATGCAAGGACGTATCCTGTTCAAGCAAGTTAAGCCTCTGAACAGTGTAGCGAGAGCCCCCAAGGTTGAGAAGGTTAGATATAACTACCGGTCTAACATCACAGGCATAGTGAAAATTGTGTCCACATTCGGCTTAACTGATGTCCACCAAACCCACC
This sequence comes from Camellia lanceoleosa, assembly GCA_025200525.1. Classification (NCBI taxonomy): domain Eukaryota; kingdom Viridiplantae; phylum Streptophyta; class Magnoliopsida; order Ericales; family Theaceae; genus Camellia; species Camellia lanceoleosa. The sequence continues at coordinate 59,631,492 of CM045762.1, forward strand.
TGATGAAGACATCATTCTAGTTTATGTTTCAAGCAATGTTGGACAAGTAACTTATTAATTAGCAAGAGTTCAGAAAGTGTGACGAATTGGTGTTTAAAATCATACAAGCTTATGTGCCGAGAGAAAATTCATTTCACATTCACAAACACAATGTAAAAAGTCCCACAAAAAAATGTCCACAAAATTCATTTTGGTGTAAACGTGAAACATGCTGAGGTGTGGAATTGTCGAACACCCAACATTAAAAACACAATCCAAACTGACACTACCATCATGCTTGCAACCCAATGTTTTCGCAATAATACAATTGAAAAGAAAAAAAATTTGTGCACCCTCATTGACACACAACCCCCAACACAGAATCCCCCAACAATGAAACAAAGCAAAACGTCACATTTTCCATTGTATAAACCAATGTCCGAGACACCTAAACGTGGAACAAAACCTTACTAAATCAAACGTTAAAAAAGATTAGAAAAAAGGCAATGAACAACAAACAAACACATTATTGTGTGAAACTCCGTGAGACAATCCTCTGCCTTCGCGCGAGCATTGAATAAGGTTCACAAAACACACCACCCCCACGTCGTCAAACGTTTGAGACAACTCCCCACGCCAACTCACTTTTCAATTACCCCAAACCTTGCACCCCACCTCCAGTCCAGATTTTGTCCATATCAATTATTTAAAAAATGTGGACAACAACCAAATGTGATCGAAGGAATTCAAAATCCCTACTAAATTTGCCACCCCATCAATAAAGGGGCAAAATCATCACCAAAATCCATACCACGTTTCCCTAGAGGACCTGCTAGATCACATTCCCCCATAATAGGACTTGATAGTTCATTAAAAAAAAACGGGGGACCATTCAGATCAATGCTCTCTTAAATGGGACTTTTTAATAATTTTTTCAAAAAAAGAAAATAGTATTTAACCCTAATATTAAAAAAAAAAATTATGTTCATCAATTTAAACTTTAAACTTTTTAAATTTTATTTTCAATCTAAACTATCTACTTTTTTCAAGTAAAACTGATAGACCAAAGTTTGATATTTCAGCTATTAAACTAATATAAAATGTCTAAAATATTCTTTTTTTCTGTTTAATAGTTAAGATATTATTTTTTTATCAATTTTATTTAACAGAAATAGGCAAATGATTTACATTGAAAATAATTTAAAATATTAAAATTTAAATTAACAAAATTAAAAATGATTTATATAAATCAAGAAACGATTTGTTAAAATATATTTTGCTTTAAGAGTCAAACTTTAATTATTTATTTATTTTTTTTAAATTTCTCCCAAAATAAATAAACGTTAATAGAATGTTTTTAAAATCAAATGTCGATTTAATTCTTTTCCAAATAAATCATAGAAACAGTTTTGAACCTAAGAAACAAAAAATTTAGCAAGCCATATTTTGAAGGAGAAAGTATCTGTCAGTTATAATTTGAAACAATTATTACATATTTACAGAAAAGTTTATAATTTTAATTAGAAAATTTATTTAAAAAATCTCAAAATTTGACCTTAATATCAAATCAACTTCAATTTTACCAATTTAAACTCTATTTCTGAATTCATTTCAATTCTAACCATCTGTTAAACTTTGTTACACTGTCAAAAACAAAAAATCCTAAAATTTCAAAATAAACAAAACAAAATTAGCAATAACTATCAATTTATCTCATTAAACAAACAAAACTAGCAAAAAAATAAAAGGACGAATTACACTAAAGGCCCCTATAATTTGGGACTTGTGTCACTTTGGTCCTTAACTTTTCAATTGTAACACATTTGACCCTAAATTTTGAATCTTGTTCTAAATAATGACAATTGAATATACCATTACTTAATTTTAAGGACAAATTCATCAATTTGATAAAATATAAATTAATTTGACAAAAATAAATGTCAATTTTTTTGTTAAATTTTTAAAAATTATTTCTATCCACCAATGATAAAATTATGTAAAATTAATAAATCTTTTACACATTTATTTATTTTACCAAATTAATTTTTATTATATGTTTGGATGATGATCATGTAATAGGTAGTTGTTTTAATTTTCGTTAAATTAGTTTCTATTTTTTCAAAAGTCAAATATGGAGACAATTTTGATATCATTACTAAACCAATCCTTTAAATCAAAAAATTCAAAACTAAAAACATTTCATATATAAAATACATCAATTACACATTTAAAGTCTAACAACTACTCATTACATGATCATCACCCAAACATATAACAAAAATTAATTTGGTAAAAAAATAAATAAATGTGTAAAAGATCACCCAAACACGTAATAAAAATTAATTTGATAAAAAAATAAATAAATGTGTAAAAGATTTATCAATTTTATATAATTTTATCTTTGGTGGGTAGAAATAATTTTTAAAATTTTAAAATATTTTTTGATATTTATTTTTGTCAAATTAGTTTATATTTTATCAAATTAACGACTTTGCCATTGAAATTGAGCAATTGTATCTTCAATTGTTCTTATTTGAAACAAGATTTAAAATTCAGGATCAAATGTGTCACAATTGAAAAGTCAGAGATCAAAATGATACAAGACTCAAACTATAGGGAGTATTAGTGTAATTCGCCCAAAATAACAATAAAGAAAGAAAAATAGAATAAGAAAATGACACAAAAAAAAGTTGAAAAAACCCATAACATGATTGAACCAAATAAAGTAGGAAGGTTTATAATATATACAAAATCCCATAAAAATCTATATAATACCCAAAGACTTTAAGAGATAGAGAGAGAGTACCAATAGCGATCGACAGTGAGGCAACCAAGGGCGAAATGGATGGCAAATATGGGCAGCGAATCAACGAGAGAGGAAGCGGGATGCGAGAGGCGTGATATGTAATTTTATATTAGAGAGAGCAAGCGAATTAGGTTTAAATGAGAAGTGATTGAGTGTGTGTGAGTGTATGCTTATTAAAATACACTTGGTTGGAATGCATTAGTAAATTGGCGGACGGGTCGGTTGAAGCAGTGGGTTGGCATTTTCAAACCGCCACCCGTACTACCCTGTCCTGCAATAACCTCCAAGCTGCCTCACTAGACTTCAAAAAATGTGTGGTTCGATGACTTCACGAGTAGTCTAGTAAGGATTTTCATCAAGACTTCATCAAGTATGCAAGTGTTTGACATCGATTTTTACATCGTTGTCAACATTTTTTTTCTCAACAATGATTCATCCCACTAAAAATACCACCACTAATAGCACTAATGCATTAAAAAAGTAAAAAAAAAAAAAAAAATGCAACTCCAAGACCAAAACATCACATCATTACTGGCGGGACCCACTGCCACCTAATTAGTGGGAGCACTAATTAGTGCTCCCAAGCATTTTTCTTTTTTTCTGTTGCTTCTGAAGAACTTCGGTATTGGGGGAAAAAGATGATCGAGACTAGACAAAGACCAATGAAGGGATGTAAATTTCAACCCCAAACCTATAAAGAGCATAAAACCAAAACCCTAGAACTACACAGTATATCTTGGGTTAAAACCCAAAACCTAGATCTAAACTTGTTATATCAACATAACACATAAAACATCGAAACCCTAGATTCAACTTTCCGATAGATTAGAACACCAAGGATCGATTACTAGCAATGTGTGTGTGCGTGTGTGTGAGAGAGAGAGAGAGAGAGAGAGATACCAAGCTCTGTATCAAAGCCTCAATCGCGAATCCTATTCAAATGAAATGAGGGCAATTTCTATCCCGATAAAGGAAAGATAAAGGAATGAAATAGCTATTCCATAGTGTTTGAAACGGAATACACATTCAGTCTTATTAGCGAATGGCTATTCCATTTGGAATGCCTATTCCATATTTTTTTAGGTAACCAAACAACAAAATGGTTATTCCAATGAAATGATGATTCCATTCCAACCTTCATTACCATGAACTAAACATAGCCTCACTCACGCAATAAAGAAAAAAATTTAAGATGATTGACTTCAGTAGTAATCAATCTCAAGAGAAAGTGCCAAGATTAATTGATATCTCAAATAATTTTATGGGAACTCTTACGGAGTTGAAGGGTCTATTTGGTTTAATTTGGTTTTTAGAATCAATTTTGAAAGATAATTTGTGAAAAGAGTTTCCAAATTTTGAAAATTTGTTTAGTTGTACATTCTGAAAATAGTTTTTAGAAAATTGAAAATCAAACTCATTTGGTTTAGTGATTCTGAAATAATTTTTAAAACTCTATTTGTTTATAGAGTTTTCAAAAATAATTTTTGAATTTCAATTCGTCTTTTATTGTTTATATGTGAACTTTTTAAATATTTTAATCAATGATTTTGAATTTTTAGATCTACTCAACCTAAACACACTTAAACATATAAAATTTATGAAAAAAATCTTTTAAAAAATCATTAAATACTAACATACCCCCAAAAAATAAAATATTAGATCTACACAATCTAAATACACTTAAAATGTAGAGATAAAGTGGATTAACTTAAAAATATGATGTGCCGCATACTTCAATATATATATATATATATCAATTCAATTAATGCAATTTTGGTAATAGAAATAAATTTGATTTGAAATAGTCTTGGGAATAGAAATAAATTTGGAATAGATTTGAAATAATCTTGGTAATAGAGATAAATTTGATTTAAAATAGTCTTGGGAATAATGATAAATTTGGAATAGATTTGAATAGTTTTGGGAATAGAAATAAATTTAAAATAGTATTGGAAATAGAGACAAACAATGAGATTTCAATTTTAGGCTCTCAAAAACCCATTCAAAAATCTAAATCAAACAGGGCCGCAGATTCTCATCTTGTGATCCAATAAATTCTTTGGTGCAATAGGGAGTCCTGAAACTAAGTTAGTGTTATCAAATTTGTGCATCATTGACCTCTCTCATAATTGTTTTATAGGAAAATTGCCAACAAAGTATTTTCAAAATTAGAATGGAATGAAATTTTTCGATGAGGACCGGATGATATATATGAAGGCTACTATAAGGCTATGTTTGATTGGAGGTTTGGGAGGGTGGATTGGATTACCGATTCGTGGGACCCACCAAATCCTTGTTTGGATGCAACAAAATGTCATAGGATTAGTAGTGAAGGGGGCTTAGTAATCCCCCTATGTAGGTGGATTAGCTTGGGTAAATTTTAGATGGAATTATAAAAATAGTGAGGGGATTGAATCTATTTTATATAAAAAAATTTAGTTTTTTATTTTTATTTTTATTTTTTTAACCAAGTGCACTTATTTCTTTTAATATTTGTTTTAGTTTTTTTTTAATATAGAAATAATTTATTTATTTATTTTATATAAAAATAATTTAACAATCTCATCACTAATCATCTCTCATACTATCATCAAAACAAACATACTTTTACTTAATCTCCTCACTAACAATCCACACATTAACAATCTCTTCACTAACAATCCTCTCACTAATAATCTCATCCAACCTAATCCGCCAAACAAACGTGGCCTAAGGGAAGACCATTTGTTGGGAGAAAGCTATTTCTACTTAATGACCATTACAAGCAAAGGTGTAAATACAGTGTACAATGAGATCCTGGATCTTCACTGCTATTGATTTGTCAACCAACAAATTTAAAGGCAATATTCCAGAATCTATTAAAAACCTTAAAGGGCTCCAGCTGCTCAACCTTTTGAACAATGATATAAGTGGTCAAATCCCAACATGCTTTGGAAACCTAACAAACGTTGAATCGTTGAACCTTTCTCAAAACAGGCTCTCAAGAGAAATCCCTCGACAACTAGCACTTCTTACTTTCCTTGCTTTCTTAAATATTTCAAATAACCATCTCACCGGACTCATTCCACACAGAAAGCAATTTAAAATTTGAGAAAAATTCCTATGAGTGGAATCCAGGATTGTGCAAAGATCCTTTGTCAAGGAAATGTGGAATGTCAGAGGCATCACCATTGAACTCAAAACAAGATAATGATTCAGTGTTCAAAAGTATAGTTGATTGGATTGTCATATGCATGGGATATGTGAGAGGAATAGTAATCAGGACTGTTATTTATCGGGCACAGATTGACCACAAGGTATTATGAATAGTTCATAAAAGACTTTTGGAAGAAAACAACAAAAGCGGAGAAAGGAAAAATGAGGGGGGAAACTGAAGTTGATTAGGCAATATATTGCGATAAGTTTTATATTGTTACGTAAGCTTTTAGCATTATTGAACTATTTATACAATGCTTTTGTGATCCGTTTTAGATTAAGTAATGTGACTAGCTTGTATTTATGGGAAAGACAACCAAAAAAATATTACCTGAATAATGCACGTAAAGGTAGCTTTGTAAAAAAAAATCTAGGAAGTCATCTAACTTCCAAAGGCATTGTTATTAATTTTTCTTCTTCAATGACTCTAGGTATTTTTTGGACTAACTTAAACCTTAACAAAACCCTAAGTCTGTCTCTATCATCCATAACAAAATCTATCAAAAATCGTTCATTTTATTTTCTTTGTTTTTTTTATTGTCTTTGTATTCCCCTGTCTCCCTTACCTTTGTTGTATCAATGAGGACTGAGAAGTTAATGTGGACAGGAAATCTGTTGGGTGAGGAAAGAATCAAATTTATTTAGGAACTTAGGATTTTTAAGAATTAATATGGTATTAGGTTATGATGTTTTCCTAATAAACTAGCTTTTGTTTATCCAAAAAAAAAAAATCATATCAAGTTATTATTAATGATTTTATTAATATTTGGTTTCCTATCTATCAATATTTATTTTCCTATTTGATTATGCCTCTTTGTCTTATAAATCAGGAGTGAGGCCACTTTCTCTTTATCCTTTCCGTGTAGTTAAATGAATAGCTCTGTTAGATTGTTTCTTGACAACTTTTTTTTTTCTTTGATTCACACCAGGTTGTCCGGATCAAAGCTAACTAATCCCTAAGGGTGCACAGACCCTCGACAAGGAGTTTCTCGCAAGTGCGCTACAGTTAATTCAAGTGTTTTCTCCCAGGCTGATGGTACAAGGAATTGCTAGCACCTAGGAGGTTTCAATCCTGAACATTGTGCTTCCAAGATAAAACTTCATCAGCTATTTCTTGAGAAAAACAAAATTCATGGCCAAATTCCAGCATGGATGTTAAACACAAGTAAAGAAACTTTGGAGGTTTTATCCCTTAAGTAAAACTTTCTAACTAGCTTTGACCATCCAAATATCATTCCTTGGGTTAATTTAGGCATTTTAGACCTAGCCTATAACATGTTGCAAGGGCCACTACCAATTCCACCCTCTTTTATTATGTCTCAGACAACAGATTGACTGCAGAAAATCCACCATTGATCAGCAGATTGAGTTCTCTTTACATACTTGATTTGCCTAATAACAACTTGGCAGGAACTATCCTTCCATGTTTGAGTAATCTCAGCAATTCTCTGTCAATCCCAAATCTCAAAGGCAACAACTTTCAGGGTCCCATTCCTCACTCATACAATAAAGGAAACAAATTGAAGATGATTGACTCCACTAGTAATCAATTACAGGGGAAGGTGTCGAGATCATTAGCAAGTTGTACTGTGCTTGAGATTCTTGATCTCTCAAATAATCTTATTGAAGATACATTCCCCTTTTGGTTAGGAGTTCTTATAGAGTTGCAGGTTCTCATCTTGTGATCAAACAAATTGTATAGTGCAATGGGAAGTTCTGAAACTAAGTTGGTGTTACCAAATCTGTGCATCATTGACCTCTCTCATAATGGTTTTATAGGTGATTTTCCAACCAATTACTTTCAAAATTGAAACACAGTGAAATTTGTTGACGGGGACAGGATGGCATATATGTATGCAACCCGAAAATTCCCAGCTCATAGTCATATATTGGTCGAAGAAAGCTTTTTCAACACAATGAATATAACAAACAAAGGTGTAAATACATAGTATGAGAAGATCTTGAATATCTTCACTGCCATTGACTTCTCAAGCAACAAATTCAAAGGGGAGATTCTAGAATCTATTGGAAACTCAAGAGGCTCCAGCTGCTCAACCTTTTCAACAATGACCTTAGCGGTGAAATCTCATCATTCTTAGGGAACCTAACAAAGCTCAAAACATTGGACTTTTCTCAAAATATACTATCAGGGGAGATCTCTCAACAACTAGCACTTCTCATTTTCCTTGCGTTCTTAAATGTCTCAAATAACCATCTCTCATTGGACCAATTCCACAAGGGAAGCAATTCAATACATTTGAGAACAATTCCTATGATGGGTATCCAGGATTGTGTGGAGATCCTTTGTCAAGGAAATGTGAAAAGTTGAGGCACTACCACAATTTCCACTATTGAACTCAAAGCAAAGTAATGATTCAGCATTCCCAGGTGCAATTGATTGGATTGTCATATACATGGGATATGTGAGTGGATTAGCAGTTGGGATGGTTATTGGGCACACATTGACCACAAGGTATCACGAATGGTTCATCAACACTTTTGGAAGGAAGCAACACAAGTTGAGAAGAGAAAAAAGGAGAAGACGAGGAAACTAGAGTTAATTAGGCATTCTTTCGTAATAAATTTTATACTTACAAGTACATTTTTTTGTTTTACTAAATTGTTATGTGCAATGTTTTAGGGTTTAGGGTTTATGTACAATGTTTTTGTAGTCTGTTTTAGATGAAATCATATGACTCTAGCTTGTATTTATGACATTACTATATGTATTTTTTTTGACAAGACAACCAACACTAGTTGGGCTGATGCACTAAGGTAGGATTGCAAAAATTCTATTCCGCATCATGTATCATCCAAAGACATTGGTTATTTGTTTTCCTTCTTCATATTCGGAGAGAGAAACTTATGACTTGGAGGGTTTCAGGAAACTTAAATTTTAACAAAATCTTGTGCCTGTCTAGATCTTTTATATGGTGACGAAGGGCATAGAAATAAGAAAAATGGAATTTTGAATTTTGAATTTTTTTACATAGCACGTTTAGGGTATCACAATATGAAGTTTTGGAATAATGTTCAGTCTTTGTTTGTGTTCATTTTAATTTAGTATATTGTTAGACAGGTTTTGTCATTATATTAAGTTTTAATAGCTAGGGGTAATTTGATAATTTTATCAGGGCAAATTACACGCTATATCATTAAACTTTCATTTAAATTTCACTTCAGTCTCTATGTCTCAATTGCAAGAATCTTAACCTCGTACTTTTGAGTGAGTTTCAGTGTGACCCTTCAATCAACTTCCGTTACAAAAATTAACGAAATTGTGTTGATTGGCCAAGGGTAGTCTTGACATTTTAAATTTTTAGACCAATGACTTTTTTTTACATTTTTTATTTAAGTTATTCAGATCATTACCAGACAACTAAGGGAGGGGAGATTTTTGTATATTGTCAGAAAAAGTAAGGAAAGGTAGTGGAATTCTAGAGCCAAATGGGAGGTCCATGTAATTGTTAGAAATCTCAAGGAAATCCATGAATTTATTCGAAACGATTTTATAGAACTGCTAAGACCAGCAATACATGGAATAGCAATTGATATCAATATGTCTCAAAACAACAAAGATTGGAAGACAAATGTTGTAAACATGAAACATTAGCGCAAATGAATAAAAATTATGTTTGCTACTAAGTGTACGGGAAAGAAATACACCTTCTCGTATAATCCTGTTGACCAAGTCTTCGTTCCTCTGTACGATGTCGTTCCACCACCTGAAAATATCAACGTGAGCTAGCCGGCGGGTGTGTGCCGGAAACCTCTCCGATGCCTAAGTCAGTTAGCAAGACAAGAAGGCAAAAGCTCAATGTTTTCAGGGAGCAAAATTGTATTACCTCTCCAAAGGTGATATTGGTGAGCTTTATATAGGTTTCGCGTGACACAGTCCTAGTAGGACTCTAACTTCTCCATGCGTAGAGTCCTTCTAGGATTCGCATTCCTCCATGCGTAGAGTCCTTCTAGGATTACTCCTCCTGGAAGATAATGCTCATCTTCCAACACCCCCCTCACTGCATAAGCCAAGTGAGATGGCTCCCTTACAGCCGAAGTAACCAATAGTCCGGTCTTCACTTTCACTTCTCTTACCTCGGTTTCCCATTCCACAACCGAGCTAACCATAAGAGAGTTCAACCGGACTAGGACGTGACCATGCCGAACTACCAAGTCCGAACCGGTATCAATATTCGACCGACCTAGCATACAAAAACCGGTACGTTTCTACGACCGGTCTACCAATTAGAACCGGACTAAATCAATACTTGAAGCAACCGAGGCACGCACGCCCATTCGGCAACCGGACTACCCCATACTTCTCCTTTCTTACTGAGAGTTTTCCACTCTTGTGCTGACCTCGGCCCAACACCTAGCTCGGCCCAATAATAAATATAATTTACCCTCTCAATTGCCCCTTAATTCCATCTGCGAAGCATGATAGGGATTACCCATGTAACAACCGAGATAGAGTTCTAACATCTCCAGCCGAGCTAAAACCTTTCGAGCCTTTCCAACCGAGCCAACAACTGCTTAGCCTCCCCAGCCGAACTGAGACCTTTTAGCTTTCCCAACCGAGCTAACAACTGCTTAGCCTCTCCAGCCGAGCTAAAAAAAAACCCCCAAGCCTTTCCAGCCGAGCTAAGACATACTTAGCCTATCCAGCCGAGGTAAAACACCTTTAGCTTATTCAGCCGAGCTAAGCTGGGGCCATACTGCGCACGTCCGGTCAAGACGTCTCTTCACTCTTCGTAAATCAATCGCTCAAGATTCCATGACACGTGGCAACCCCTGATTGGATCTCTACAGCTGTCGCGCCGTCCTCATGTTTCGTAATATTTGAACAGTTCCCTCCAAAAACAACTTTCACACAAAACCAACCCTTCTACTGCCATTCCTACTCTGCACTGTTCATTTTCACTCTCCTCAGCTTTCTTGCTCTCTTTGTGTTCTTCGTACTCCTGCACCCGTGCTCGTGTTGTTGCTGCCTCCGCCTTCATCTCACTCTTCTTCCTCTTGGTAAGTGCACGAACCTACCTTCATTTATCTGTTTTTTGCTTCCGTTTGATTCATCAGAGTATGTTTCGTGTGTTTCACAAAACACTTTGCATGCTATGTTTCAAAAGAACTTCACACAAACAACTTTATGAACGGCCGGTAGAACAATCATTTGATCCATAAAAATGCATCCAACCGAACTAGGAACTGCTTTGTCTTGTCTAGGTGAACTAGAACCGAGCTAGTACTTGTAGATAACACGAGTTTTAATGAGAAAGCATCCGATTCACCTTAGCCGAAATTAAAATCGACTTGAGATAGGTATTTCTACTGCATCGAGCTAGGCCTCTAACCGAGCTAAGCCCTGGGGCTAAGCCATCCTTTTGAGTTTCTAAACCGAACTCAGAAAGATGCCCCTCGAGGCCTAACCGTGGTAAGAAAAACCATAGGTGAAACCGAGATAACCACAAACTTTTTCGAGCCGAGATAACGAGAACCTTTCACAAGCCGATGTAGATAGCTTAGCACCCTGTAGAGCCGAAGTAAAACCAACCTTTTCTTGCTTTATTTTTGCAGCACGGTCTTTGATCTGTGCTTGACACTTGCTTTTCAACTTTGCAGACTTAGGCTGTCCAGGCACTCCCTCTGTGCGTCCGACCGGACTACTGAGCACGCTCCTTCTACCGAGATAAATTATTTCATAACTTATAGAATAAATGGGGAAGTACAGACACTTGGTAGAAACCCCAGGCGGCCTAGCCGATTTCCGAGAACAATACAACATTCCAGCCGATGTAAATCTAGAACTAGCCGAACCAGGAGTCGACCCATGGGACGAAGAGGGCTTTGTCCCATTTACCCTCCAATCTATAGTAGAAACCGACTCGATTCCCGATCCGACCACTAATTTGTGAATTCCTCAGGCAAACCAGACTGTGCCCAACTCAACTATCCACCAACACATACCGAATTATAATGGGCATAGATGCTCTAAACCAACAAACCGGTCTGAACCTAGGTCTGGCCGAAATACTACATCAATACTCAATAGGATCCAAAAACCAAGGTTGGTGCTACTATTTGAGAGTGCGCCGGGGTAGAGAAAAGATAATAAAGCACACACCGGACAAGGACGTCAACGATGATGACTTCTTTTGGGTTTCAGGGAACTTTGAGGACTTCCAAGCCCGAATCCCAGGCCATAGAATAAACTGGAAGAAAGGAGAACCCGGTACAAGTACTTCGGTTTTCATTTCGCCTTTCCCCTGAATTTTACTTTCTCTGTAAACCGGACTAACACTTGTCTTCTTTTGCTTTGCAGATAAGGCTCTTCTCATCTCCAACTACAATTATCCCAACACCGCCAGCGCAACAAGACCGTGAAAGAAAGAAGCTGGGCAAAACTTCTGGACTTCGAACCGACCTACAGATACTCCGGCCGCCGAAAAGCCAAAGTAACAGACTTTCTCCTTGAGGATCCTCCAGCACCGGACCCAACCTTGCCCCAAATCAGACTCGTCCCTCTTACCGCCGAACAAGAAATGGCCAAGAGAAGCAGACTGCGGGCTATGCTCACCGAAACAACCCCAGCCGAGGTATCACAGACCGGCCAATCAACCGAGGCCGTAGTGGCTCTTCCATCCCAGCAACCTTCTGCTTCTCGCCGAAACAAGCGTGCCCGGACTATCCAAACCGGGCCACAACTTGTTGACGAAGATGAGAATGCTCCGCCACCAATCCCACCAGTAATTGCTCAACCGGACCCCCAGCCGGAATCATCCAACCGGTCTGAGACCCCACAATGGGCTCCCCCCCTAGTCTTCAACGACCGAGCTATCAGCGAGGGTGACTCCGTCGTCGCAGAGAAGGACCACCTTCTGGCCTTCAACTTGGCCAGGGGTGTGTGCCTTCCAAAAGACATGGAGCACCACCAAAAGAAGCTCAACACCGAGATCAAGTCACTTCGGTCTGCTTCGAAGTCAATGATCGTGGTAAGCAATACTGGCCTTTCTGTTTCCAAAATTTGTACAACTTCCATTTCGGTCAACAACTAAAAAATTTACCATATTTTGCGCAGGCTCTTCAGAAAACCACACTTGCACACCGGCAGGTGATGGAACTTCGCAAAACTGCTAGGCAGGCCATGAGAGACGCCGTGGCCAAATCCACCGAACTAACACAGGCCCAGAACAAGGCGGCCGAACTGGAGGCCGAGGTAGCCCGTCTAACCGGACTGGTTACCTCGGCTGAAAGTGACAAACAAAAGGCCGTCACCGAGGCGAAAGATTATTACTTGTGGGAGATGGCCCAGCTGCAGAATAAAAAAGACGCCGAAATGGACTCTTGAAGGTCAAGTAAAAGGGCCGAAAGGGATTCAAGAAGGCTGAAGACGCATACGGCCTTCAATGTGGCGCAGCCAAGGACCTCTTCTTCAAGTGCGGCTGGCGGAGTGCGGTGGAGAAGCTCGGTTGCACTCCTGACACCGATGCTTACAACGCTCCACCGTACTTTATTCCGACTTCACTTAAGCAATACGCGGACGATCTTCAAAAGGCATTCCTTGAAGCGTCTGGTGACGAAGACGATGATGAAGATGATGACGATGATGATGATGATGAGGGGGAGCCATCTCTGACTCCGGTCGCCACCGATCAACAAAACAATCAAGCAGCTCGGTTGGAGCCAACAGTGGATTTAACCAACGAGATGCCAGCTGACAACACTGTCCAAACCGGGCTCCTTCCTCAAGCCGGTCTCCAAGCAGCTGCTGAAACCGAGCTTGATGCCGAACTAGATGCACTCCTTGGATGATTGTGTTTTGTGTTTTTTCCTTTCTTGTACTTCGGTTTTCGATGTTCAGAATCGTCAGGCCCTCAATTGTACTTCCATTTGTCATCAATGAAAAAATTGTGAACTTTCATTCCGGTTGTGTACTTGCCTGCTTGTATGTTTACTTTTCCATGAACTTGATTACACAACTGTGATCTCGGTTGACTATATAACTCACTAGCCAACCACTCTTCAGCCGATATAACTTACTTCGGCTGAAGAGTACAAAGAGTTGGTTTAATCCAGCCAACCACTCTTCAGCCGATATAACTTACTTCGGCTGAAGAGTACAAAGAGTTGGTTTAATCCAGCCAACCACTCTTCAGCCGATATAACTTACTTCGGCTGAAGAGTACAAAGAGTTGGTTTAATCCAGCCAACCACTCTTCAGCCGATATAACTTACTTCGCCTCAAGAGTACAAAGAGTTGGTTTAATCCCGCCAACCACTCTTCAGCCGATATAACTTACTTCGGCTGAAGAGTACAAAGAGTTGGTTTAATCCAGCCAACCACTCTTCAGCCGATATAACTTACTTCGGCTGAAGAGTACAAAGAGTTGGTTTAATCCAGCCAACTACTCTTCAGCCGATATAACTTACTTCGGCTGAAGAGTGACAAGTGTTGGTTTAATCCAGCCAACCATTTTTCAGCCAATATAACTTACTTCGGCTGAAGAGTACAAAGAGTTGGTTTAATCCGGCCAACCTCTATGTAGCCATTCCCATACTTTGGCTAAGTGTTGGTTTAATCCAGCCAACCTCTAAGTTGGTTTGTCCAGCCAACTTAGAATAGAGTGTTTGGTTATTCCGACCAAACGTCCTGCGCCCGGATCCCGATCACGGCCTAGGAGGGTTAATAGTTGGTTATTCCGGCCAACTATGTTTACAATGCTACTAACTTGCTAAAACTACTTTCTATGGAAAACAAATATACTGAAAAGAATCGACTTGTTTTATTGAGAAAGTAGAAAATTACACATGCTCAAAAAAGAAAAAGGCTAAAAATAAAATAACTTGAGATTGGCCGTGTTCCAAGGCCTAGGAATTGCTTTGCCGTCCTTATCTTCCAAGTGGTATGCCCCTTTGCCCGCTAGTCCGACCACTTTGTAAGGACCTTCCCAGTTGGGACCTAACTTGCCATCTCCTGGGACCAATGTGTTGCCCATAACTTTGCGAAGTACCCAATCGCCGATCTTGAATTGTCTTGGATGAACACTTTTGTTGTATTTCCTGGACAATTCTTGCTGGTAGGAAGCGATGTGAACTAATGCCTTTTCTCTTCTTTCTTCCGCGAGGTCAAGTTCTAATGCAATTGCTTCGCCATTTAAGTCTGGATCAAAATTTTCGCTCCGAATTGTAGGAAGGCCAACTTCTAATGGGATGACTGCTTCCATGCCATATGCTAGGGAGAATGGTGTTTCTCCTGTTGATCGCCGTGGCGTAGTGCGATAAGCCCATAAAACATGAGGGAGCTCTTCTGCCCACTTGCCTTTGGCTTTTTCCAACCTTTTCTTCAATCCGTCCAAGACTACCTTGTTTGACGCCTCTGCCTGTCCATTTGCTTGGGGATATGCCGGTGTGGAGTTGTAGAACTCTATCTTGTACTCTTCACAAAAGTTTCTGAAAATTCTGCCATCAAACTGAGTGCCGTTGTCTGAAATCAGTGCTTTTGGTATGCCAAAGCGAGTAATGATGTTCTGCCAGACAAACTTCTTCACATCTTTCTCCTTGATTGACGCCAAGGCCTCTGCTTCCACCCACTTTGTGAAGTAGTCTGTTGCCGCAAGAAAGAACTTCCTATTGCCTGGTCTTTGTTGGGAGTGGTCCCACTATGTCTAAGCCCCACATTGCGAAAGGCCACGGACTAGTGAGAGGTAGGAGTTCTCTGGCAGGTTGATGTATTTGATGTGCAAACTTCTGACATTTTTCGCACTTTTTGACATACTTCTCTGAATCCGCTTGCATGTAGGGCCACCAATATCCTTGTGAAATAGCTCGGTATGCTAATGACCTTCCTCCTTGATGGCTGCCACAAACCCCTTCGTGTATTTCGAACAGGAATGCTTCTACCTTGCTGGGGTGGACACACTTTAAGTAAGGTCCTGAAAACGACTTCTTGTATAAAGCTAAGGATGGAGAGAGCCAAAATCGTTGCGACTTGGCTCTGATTTTGTTGGCTTCTTTCTTTTCTTCTGGTAGAGTGCCGTCTTTCAGGAACAGTATGATGGGATCCATCCAAGAAGGACCTAACTCCGCACAACATACCTCTTCAGCTTCTGGGTCTTCAATACTTGGTCTGGGCAAATAGTCGATCAATAGAGGATGTGGGATGGAGGTATCTGCCATTGAGGCGAAGCCTGCTAGTTCGTCTGCTCTACTATTCTCCTCCCGGCCAATTTGTTCTATTCTGACAACTTCAAACTTCTTGATCTCTGTCCTGACTAAGTCTTGGTACTTAGCCATTCTTTCATCCTTTGCTTCATAGTCGCCAGAAATTTGATCCACCACCAACTGTGAGTCACTGTAGACCATGAGTTCGGTGGCCTTCATGTAGGCCGCTGACTTGAGACCTGCAAGAAGCGCCTCGTACTCCGCTTCATTGTTTGATGCTGGAAAGCCAAGGTTGATCGCCTGTTCCACTATTAGACCGTCTGGAGAGATGAGGACTATGCCAAGTCCTGCGCCATGTCGGTTGGATGCCCCATCCACAAAGAGCTTCCACATCTCCCCAACAAACAACTTCCAGCATGCGGAGGGATCAGATGATGCCTTGGGGTCTTCAGTTGCTAATGTCTTCTTGAGTCAGAGTCCGGTTGCCGCCTTGTCTTCGATGGGCTCAAGTCCTCGATTGTTGGCGAGTTTTGACTTGGTGTAGCAAGGTCTTTCTCTTTGCCTTCTCTATTCAGGTTCCGCCTCAGTTCGGTGAGTGACCTCGACTAGGGTTGCGCTATTCGACGTCAATCTCCATCCCTAGTTTGGTCGTGTCGGTCGATCGATTAAGGAACTTGGTGGCTTCCAGAGTGAACTCGCGGCGAAGTTCCGCCAAAGATTGGGCTTTATCGCGTCCCGGGTTGGAACTTCACATCATATTGTCCCAACTCCACCGCCCACTTCAAAATCCGCCCGGAAAAGTTCGCCTCTCAAACAAAGCTTTTAGGGAAAGGTGAGGACGACAATGGTGTGGGCGTGAAAGTAGTGTGCCAACTTCCTGGAGGCCATCATTAAGGCCAGTGCTAACTTCTCTAGAGGCAAGTACCTTGTTTCGGCTCCCAGCAATGTCTTGCTGACATAGAAGATAGGCAGGTGTTGGATTCCTTCTGCTTGAACCAACACTGCACTCACTGCGTGCTGAGAGACTGCAAAATAGAGGAAGAGTTCTTCCCCAGGTATGGGGGTAACGAGTAATGGTGGAGAAGACATGTACTCCTTCAGACTGGCCAGAGCTTTGTCGCATTCTTCGTCCCACTCAAACTTAGCTTTTAGTGACTGAAAGAATGGGCGCAATCTGTCTGAAGACCGGCTGATGAATCGGTTAAGTGCTGCCGCCATGCCGGTGAGATGCTGTACTTCTTTCACTGAGTTAGGTCTCTCTAGCTCTTGAATTGCTTTGATCTGAGAAGGATCTGCCTCTATACCTCGATTGGTCACCAAGAAGCCTAAGAATTTGCCTGATCCCACTCCGAAAGCACATTTCGACGCGTTAAGGCGTAACTTATGCTTTTTCAGATCTCGAACATCTCGCTTAGGTCCTTGAGATGGTCACTCACTCTTGCTTTTGACCACCATGTCGTCAATGTAAGCCTCCATTGTTCTGCCTAACAATGGCTCAAACATCTTGGTGACCATTCTTTGAAACGTCGCCCCTGCATTCTTCAGGCCGAAGGGCATGACCTTGTAACAATATAGTCCTCTTGGAGTGGTGAAGGACGTTACTTCCTGATCTGGTTCGTGCATGGCTATCGATGGTAGCCTCAGATCGTCAAGGAAGCGAAGCTCTTTGTGTCTATTGTCAGGTCCACCAGTTGATCTATCCTTGGCAGGGGGAAACTGTCTTTTGGACATGCTTTGTTGACAGTTTTATAGTCGACGCAGACGCGCC
This sequence comes from Camellia lanceoleosa, assembly GCA_025200525.1. NCBI lineage: Eukaryota > Viridiplantae > Streptophyta > Magnoliopsida > Ericales > Theaceae > Camellia > Camellia lanceoleosa. Next base: position 59,649,398 of record CM045762.1, read on the forward strand.
ACTTCCCATTCTTCTTGGGCACTACTACTGTGTTAGAAATCCACCTGGGGTAGTGCACCTCTCTAATCGCCCCTGCTTCTAACAAGTTACTCACCTCTTCTGCCACTATCTCGGCGTGGTGGAGTGCCGATCTGCGCGTGCGTTGGATGACCGGTCTGGCAGAAGGGTGGACATTGAGTTGATGGCAAATGAAGTTAGGATCAATGCCAGGCATGTCGTATGGGGTCCAGGCGAACACTTCGATGTTGGAGGTCAGAAATTCCAAGACTTCCAATCTCTCAGTGCTGGACAACGACGATCCAAGAAGGAAGAACTTTTCCGGGTTCTTCTCATCTATTCTGACTTCTACCAGGTCCTCCACTGCTTTTTGATCAGCCGCTTTGCCAACATCCGCGAATAGTTCATTACTCTCCGGTTCTTCAACCGAATGAACATATCCTTTGGCAGCGCGGCTACCATTCGTTGCGACGAAGCACTGCTTGGACATAATCTGGTCCCCATATACTTCTTCAATTACTCCGGTGTCGTTGGGGAACCTCATCACTTGGTGGTAGGAGGATGCCACCGAGCGCATGGCATGCAGCCATGTTCTGCCTAAGATGATGTTGTAGGTGGAGGGGACCTTCAGCACCCAGAACTCTACTTGCTTCGTTACACTTCCCGCTCTGACTGGAAGGATGATTTTGCCGACTGGCCACTCCGGCATAGAGTTGAATCCAATCAAAGGGGATACGGCTGGGGCCAAGTCTTTATCTTGCAGCTTTAGTTGCTTGAAGGTTTCATAGTACATGATTTCGCACGAGCTACCTTGGTCAATCAGAATCCGCAGACGTCAAAATCCTTGACTCGAGAGTGACGACCAAAGGCATCGTTGCGGGCAATATATTCTGTCCAAGTCTTTATCCGAAAAGGACATGATGTTTGTGGCTTCCTCCCCTTTTTGATTGGTTGGGCACTTAGCACCTCTTTCCAGTGCTCTGGTTTTTTGATTGAACCTCTGAGCTCGCATACTCGCTCTGGTTCAAAGACTCCATGGATTACGATGATGGTGCCTTGTTGCGGGGCAACGATCGGCATTCCATTGGGGAGGTTGTGGTCTTGGAAATTTGCTGCGCCTCCTTCTATGTATTTATCGGTGGCTGCCGCCACCAATTCTTCCAGATGTTGCCTCAAAGGCGTTAGCTTTTCGATTCGGTGCCCTTTTCTTTGTGGAAGGTGCATCCGGATCTGTCATCATAATCCTTCAGGCCTCGCCTAACTTGGCGAGCCACTTGACGAAGGTTCGTCTCGAATCTCACCGAGTATACTAGATCGGCTTTTTGAACACCGTGGTTATGGCGATTCGGACTCTCAACCATCTCTTGTCCTGGTCTTCATCAACTTTGTCTCTGCCTGCCTGCATTTTGGTTTCGGACCTCTAGTATTGACCTTCTTTGAGGTCTTCTTCTCTGGTGTTCTTGATGCTTTGAGTTTTGCCTTAACACAGCGCCATCCTCTTCCACCACGATGTCGATGCACTCTCTCCATCGTGGCCTCCATGGTAAGTGGCGAGTCATGGTGATAGAGTCCCTCACTGTTCATTGGAAGGCCTCTTTGTCTTCTGCAATGGCGAGGTTGGTTGGGCAGTCTCCAATCTGGTTGAATGTCTCCCAGTAGCGACTGTTGTAAGACCTCAGGGTCTCCTTGTCGCCCATGTCGATGGAGAGCAACTGGTCGATCTCTACCGGAGTTTTTGTGTTTGTTCTGAACCGAGTTACAAACGCCTCTGCGAATTGCGCCCATGAGGCTATGCTGCCCTCTGGAAGCTTCTCAAACCAAGTTAAGCCTAGGTCGCCGAGGCTGGAGGGGAATAAGATACACATCAGCGCCTCATTCCGCCGATATCTGACCATAACTGGCGGAAGTGGCTCAGTGGGTGTATGGGTCCGTCTTTCCTTCATACGCGTGAATTTGGGTTGTAGGAAGCCCGACGGAAGGTGCGTTCTCAATCTCGGGACGAATGGTGAGGTCTGCACCTCGCCAATGCCTTATCCGTGGTTCATATGCCAAGTGCGGCCTTGGCATTCCAACCTCGACGCTTCCATGCGTCCGAGGAGCCAATCGCCGCAAGGCAGAACCACTGGGGATCGCGCCCGCATCCTCCTTCCATCGCGCTTTTCTTCCAACATGGACCTTAGGTCGGACGTCCTAGGTAATTCCGTCTGTCTGGACCTCGTATGATGCGTATGTGAGGGCCAATAGGTACTCCCCTCTGTATGACCTCTCGTGCCTCGTCCTCTCGGACACTGGAGGACGAGTCTGGAAGATACTGGATCGCGTGTCGCCTGTCCCCGAGGCTTTCGTCCTCTGGTTGAGAGGGTAGAATTCCTACCACGACCCTCGAGTGGCGAGGCGTTTATTACCACGCCTTCTGCATTGCCGCCACTTCTTTTCCTTTCATCTGGCGCTTCAGAGACTCCATGTCCGCCGCCATCTTACGGATCAATTCGTCTTGCTCTCGGACGCGATCCTCCAGAATTTGAGGATCAACTCTGCGCCTTTGTCTTTCTGGGCTTTGCGAACGAGAGGGATGAGGGCTGCCATTCCTCCTTCGTCCCCTCGCATCCCTCCTGGAATTCTGCCTTTGTGGCTCCAGGCTCGCCATGGGATGGACCAAAGGTAGGCCTTCGCGCCTAGCCCCTCCTTCTGGAGTTAGTCCGTCAATGGCGGACTGAGGCAGTTCTTCGTTGTTTGCCATTGATGTTCGAGAAAAACTTGATCAAGAGGTTGTTCTTGTCATTGTTTCCCATGACGCGCCAATTATGCGGAAAGAAATACACCTTCTCGTATAATCCTGTTGACCAAGTCTTCGTTCCTCTGTACGATGTCGTTCCACCACCTGAAAATATCAACGTGAGCTAGCCGGCGGGTGTGTGCCGGAAACCTCTCCGATGCCTAAGTCAGTTAGCAAGACAAGAAGGCAAAAGCTCAATGTTTTCAGGGAGCAAAATTGTATTACCTCTCCAAAGGTGATATTGGTGAGCTTTATATAGGTTTCGCGTGACACAGTCCTAGTAGGACTCTAACTTCTCCATGCGTAGAGTCCTTCTAGGATTCGCATTCCTCCATGCGTAGAGTCCTTCTAGGATTACTCCTCCTGGAAGATAATGCTCATCTTCCAACACCCCCCTCACTGCATAAGCCAAGTGAGATGGCTCCCTTACAGCCGAAGTAACCAATAGTCCGGTCTTCACTTTCACTTCTCTTACCTCGGTTTCCCATTCCACAACCGAGCTAACCATAAGAGAGTTCAACCGGACTAGGACGTGACCATGCCGAACTACCAAGTCCGAACCGGTATCAATATTCGACCGACCTAGCATACAAAAACCGGTACGTTTCTACGACCGGTCTACCAATTAGAACCGGACTAAATCAATACTTGAAGCAACCGAGGCACGCACGCCCATTCGGCAACCGGACTACCCCATACTTCTCCTTTCTTACTGAGAGTTTTCCACTCTTGTGCTGACCTCGGCCCAACACCTAGCTCGGCCCAACACCTAGCTCGGCCCAATAATAAATATAATTTACCCTCTCACTAAGTAAGGTATCATATCCAAAGATTCACCCACAAAGTTATCATATCCAAACTAAACTAGGAATACAATAGATATAAGATATCAAAAGTTATTTAATCTCAAATACAATAGATATAAGTACCCTACAAATTATTTTGGACCTTCCAATTTTTAGCTTTTTTTTATTACAATAATAATCTCAAATAAAATTACTACAAAGGAAATAATTAATTTTGGAACACCACATCTCACAATTAAACCTATACACCCACTATCCACTACATCATGAATTAGGGTTTATGAGAACACCCGTCTTCATCATCACCCATCCATCTTTCTCAAATCCCACCTTCAAAACCTATCCACCCTCGAAACCTTGAAAACCTTTTGGCGGCAATATTTTGACAGTAACGGTGGCAACCATTTGATTACCTGTATTGAACGGTTAAAAAATGAAAATTTCTTAACACATTAAACGGTCAAAATTGTTAATACTTGCAGAAGTTTTTATTTTTTCAAGTCCGGGAATATAGGCCCGAACATTACTTATTTGTTCGGGAATATTTTTCCGAACAAATAAGTAATGTTTGGGAATGCAGGTTCGAATATGGAAATTTCTTAACACATTGAACAGTCAAAATTATTAACGCTTGCAGAAGTGTTTATTTTTTCAAGTTCGGGAATACAAGCCCGAACATTACTTATTTATTCGTGAACACATTCCCGAACATAGATTATTTGTTCAGAAATGCAAGTCCAAACATGAAAATTTGTTTACACTTTCAACAGTTAAAATTCTTAACACTCGCAGAAATTTTATTTTTTTCAAGTTTCGTAGTTTTAATTTTGAAGAAGCAATGAGAGCGAGAAAGAGTATACTAAGTGTGACAATAATTAAATCGATAGAGACTGTATTCTTCTTCTTCTTCTTCGTGGGTTTTGAAAAGGATGAGGCTCTTCTTCTTCTTAGTGAGGTTTGTTAGGATCTTTTGGAAGAGAGGTTTTTTCAGAAGTGTGAGGGTGTAGGGGGTATGCATTTACTGAGTGCAATGTTTAAGGATAATTTTGGTATTATTTTTGGGGGGAGGGAAGAAATTTTAAAGGTTTCAAAATTTATAAGTGAGAGTCCAAAGAAATTGGAGGTCCAAAATAATTCATGAGATGCTAATAGCACCACTCTTAATAAAATAAACAATTCAAAATATCAAAACGGGACGCGTAAGGGCATACCGTGCATCAATTTTTTCACCAAATTTGAGTAAAAATTTGAGAAAAAGCTCTCTTTGATATCAAGCGCTCCAACGGAGGGTTTTGCGGCTTCATCAAACCACCGGTCAACTGGGCGGACGACCGAGCGGATATCTAATCGATTGACCAGGCAGTGCAAAATTTTCACATTTTTTCTTCTTGAGATGGTCATTCGGGGGGTCGACCGGACAGTGTAATTTTTTCACAAACTTTTGCTTTGAGGTGGTCATCCAGGAGGACATCCAGGAGGACATCTGGTAGTGAAAATCCAACGGCAATGAACAGTGATTTGATGAAAGGCACATTAGTCCTCAATTTGATGAAAGAAAAGTTAAATCCTGGATTTAGAAAAATGCTTCTTACCCCCACTGGGGGTCGATCCCCAGTGAGGTGTCACTCCGGGATTAGACAAAAAAAAAAAAAAAATTTCTTTTTTTTTTTTTTTTTTTTTTTTTTTGGGTTTCAGCTAGAAGGGGCGCGCCACCTCACTGGGGGTGCGACCCCTACAGGGGGTATGCAACATCATTGCTAGATTTAATACTGATTTGATGAAACTGTTGGAGTTGAAAAAAAAAAAAAAAAGAATCATTTTTCATCAAATTCAAATTTGTTGGTAAGTTTGATACACAATTGAAGATGATCTAATAAACTTCACAAACCCCAAACAACACTCTCCCATCCTAGATTTTGAATTGGAGAAGATCCTCCTCTTTGGAATGGAAGGAAAGAAGGGTTAAAAGTCAAAAGGTAAATGTGATAATGATAAATGCTTGTTTTAGAAAAATAGGAAAAAAACTAGATAATTGGCTTTTTTTTTTTTTTTTTTTTTAATATGTAAAAAAGTAGAGAGATGATGTGACTCAAATAAGCCGATAAGCTAATTTTTTTTTCCATATTCCCAAAAGAGGCCAAACTGTGTGATAATTAGTGGGGTAGAGTTTGAGCGATTTAAGAGTAAAATTATAAACCAAATCGTGAATGGTGGATTGGTAAATAACCAAACCATGGTTCGGGCGATTTTAGGCAGTTTTAATTTGCTAGTTGATTGAACAATATTCTTAAATAATTATCAAGTATTTTGCATATATATAACACAAATTATATATTCTTAATCATTACCATTTCAAATCCAGAATGTTTTATTTTATGACGTAAAGGTGAGAATTAAGATATCACAATTGGTGATTGTGACGATGAACAAATAGTGAGAGTGAATGGTAATGTTTGTTTGGTGATGATTGATTTTGATTTATTTTTTTGTATTATAATAATACTTCTCTATGTATAAGTTTTCCCCTTTCATGAAGGTTTTCTTCTCCCGAAGTGGTGGTTTGGGTTTTTTCCTATGTGAAAACTAATATACTTCCTGAGTGGAAGTTCTCTTTTATCTTTTTTGAAATCTATTTTGTACTTCGGTGTACATTATTTGACAACTAGCTATGACTAAGTCCCTAAAGGCATTTGTCACAAAATATTGACATACTAAAAAAATTATGGCACATCACATTAAAATTTTATTTGGTATAATTTATATGTAAAAATGAGTTGGTAGCTATGACTCGTGCCTAAAGGCACTTGTCACATAATATTGACATACTAAAAAAATATGTCACATCACATTAAAATTTTATGTGGTATAATTTGTATGTAAAAATGAGTTGGTGAAACTTTAAAAGAATTTCATGTTTGCTATATAATAAAACACAAATACATCATATTAGAATTTAAGCAAAAATTAAATAAATAATAATAATTTTTTTAAAAAAAGTGATACTACTTAGATCCAAAAATTAAACTCATTTTTCAAATCCAATAATGTGACCGCCTATTAGAATATTTAAGGCAATTCTCTATTTTATGTCTTTTTTGATTATCAACTATGGGGAAGTATTTTGTGAATGACGACACGTAACCGAAGTGGATCCGAGATGTCGGCTAAGGTGCCACATGGGTGAGTCATAGTTGCCAAGATGATCGCGGTATTGTCGAGGTTCGGTGCGCTAATACCGAGATTATGGGATATCTGGATAGAGGACAAAAGTCCTAGATAAGAGGAGACTCTTAGTCTGGATAATGATAAAGCTTTTGAGAAGTTTATCTTTATCAAACTGAATTTGAGTCCTATGAAGTGAGACTTCTAGAGGACTAGGTCACTGCTGGCTATAAAAGTGAGGCACCCTCGTGAGTCTAAGATACTCGTGGGTCTAAGATACGCTTTAATTTGTGCATTGAGTAATTGTGTGAAATCTTTGAAAGATTTTTTGACTTACTTGATCGTTGAAATGCCTCCGGGTGGACAAATGCGGTATTCTCATTTTCTAGTTGGCAGGTGATTGACTCAATCTATTCTGCAGCGTGCTCCCCATCTAAATTCCCTATTTGGTTGTATGGTCAGAAATCAACACCCACATCAACTAATAATCTCACTTACACATTATTAAATTTAGAAAGTGAGTCTCAAAAATAAGCTTGTGTATCAATTTTCTTAAAAAAATATCAATAATCCAATCATTTATTATTGGACCTTTAGTTGTTTTTAGAATTTTAACTCACAATTTAAAAACTACGCATTGTAACTTGCATTTTCTATTCAGACACATAAAGGAAATGATGGAGAGAGGGAATATCAAACAAACCATTAATGGGGTTTATCTCAACCCATGAATCCAATTAAACCTTTAATTTCAACCATTAGATTAAGCAAATCTTGATCCTTCAGAGGGACAAGTTGGACAGTTTTGAACATGTTTTTCAAAACCTAGCTACTTTATTATGTAGATTTCAACCATTAGGTTGAACAAATTTTGATCCTTCAAAGTGACATGTGAGACATTTTTGGACATTTTTTTTCAAAAACCTAACTACTTTATTATGTAGATATAATTTTTTAATACAAAAATTATGCATAATAACTCATTTTTTCTTTTCAAATGCATAAAGAAAATGATTGAGAGAGAATATCGAACTAACCATTAATTAGGTTTTTCTCAACCCATGAATCTAATTATATCTTAATTCAAAGTAGGACAATTTTAACTATCAGATTGAACAAATCTTAATCCTTTAAAGTGACATGTAGGACATTTTTAGATATTTTTTCAAAAACCTAACTGCTTTATTATATAAATTTATTATTGAATGTGTGGTGTATTAAGGGAGTATTTGAAATGATCTAAATAAGTATACTTTTTAATTTTTTACGAAAAATTTATAGAAAAGTAGAGAACTAATATGACCAAAATAAATATACTTATCTACATAAGTACACTTATGTAGTGCATGCCAAATAGCCCCCAAGTCTCATGCTCCCCCCCCCCCCCCCCCCCCCCCCCCAAAAAAAATGGACTACTAACACTAAAAGATTTATTAATAGTTTTATCAAATGTCTTATAAGAGTGTGGATTCCACACCCATATGACACATCTGGTAAAAATATTGATAAATTTCTTGGAATTCTAACATTTTTCTCCTCCCACCTTATAATCATCCACACAAAAGTAATGTAGTAATAATCAAAATTATATTTAAAAAAAATAAGAAATGCTAACTGTGCAGGATTATGCATTTTGTGCACAATACTCTCTGTGCACCTAACATAGCTCATAAAAAATTATATGTCGACACTGTATTATTAGTACAATGAATGAATCTCATCTTCTCTGCATCATTATATGTATTGCTGACATATCATTTAATATGTAATTTTCTGTATAAAAATTTGGGCATCCTAATATCACTGTCCAGCACAAAATCACATGCCACTTACAGCCATTAAATGAATAAAATAAATTTGAGTAATTTGTAATAGTCACCTAATTAGATCAAAATTAACATTAATTTGGATTATAATCGAAGTCATAATCAATACCACCACAATGGATCGTACCTACTAGACCTAATTAAACGTTTAAATAATTCAAAATCAACACCAATTCAGACCTGACATCGCATTCCACAACCTAGCACAAGTGAGTGAAGCCGAGCTAGCTGGAAAAAAAAATAAAAAAATCAATAAAGATGTCGTACTCCATGAATGTGTAAGCTTATGATCTTAGAATATCCAAAAATCAAAATTTCTGCAAAGCCACAATTGACAGGCAATTTGGCTACAAACTTTGCCAATCAACACAAATAAATTCCAACAAGTGGTTCGAATGAAACAATTAAAGAAAGAGAAACAAGATATTGAAGAATAATAAAAGAAAACTTCATTAATCTTCAAAGAATGCAAGAATTTTGTTGATGAACATAATTTGATTATAAACTAGTACTGTTCTACTCATAAAAGTTTAGATAATCTACTCCAAAGATAGGAAAGAAAAAGAGAGATGTTTTGTTGTTTGATTGATGTCTCCTCTTGTTTGTGCCTTGCCAATTTATAGGCTCATGTCCACAGTTTCCTTCAACTGCTCAACAACTGCTCTTCCTTCTACAGCCACATTACCACAAACATCATCAAAAGTTACTTCATCATCATCCAATATGATAGCAATGGTGCCACACCTTCACAACTTCCTTAAACCACTTGATGCCTTCCATGGCTCCTGCACAAAGCATAACAAAAATAGTAAATAATAATAATAACAATAATAATAATAATAATAATAATAATAATAATAATGTGGCCATAGTAGGTCTTTAAGGATGGTCATGGTCTCAATCAACAAATCATAATTGATACGTCACAATCAACATATATCTGGATTGGGCCATAATCGACACTACCAGAAATATAACTTTTTGCGTCCATTCTTTTGCAACTGATTGGTTGACCGTCGCAAAAAAACACCTTTTATATCAACATCTCATTTAACATAACCCCCAAATCGTGCTCTTTAACTTGAAAAAAAAAAAAAACAAATCGTATAAAACTTGCCCTTTACCCTTTCACTCTTATTTCCCAAATCTGTGTCGATTTCGCTCTCTCGATTTCTTTCTCGATATTCCTCTCTCAATTTTGCTCTGTTTCTTCTTCTATAAATCGCCATGGTCGTCTAAAGAAGAGACCTGCAACGGTATGAACTCCCCTAACTTCTTTATCTGGTAATCTCTTCGTTCTCCTCCTCTCTCTTGAATCTCCTTTCTTTGTTTCTTCTTATTTTATGATCTGAATCTACTTCTAGGGTTTGGATCGACGTGTTCACCAACTCTTCTCTTGCATGATGTTGCCTCTCATGATTTTGAAACGGTTATTTTTTTTTCCTCTTTCATCAATTCTGTTATTTGAATTGCTCTGTTCGGTTATGTGTGTTGAATTTAATCAGGATTGCTAGAATTGATCACCTAAGTTCGTTGATGCTCATGCTCTATTTTTTACCTTCTATTGCTTCAGATTCATACAATTGATGAAAGGTAATTTTAGTGTTTCGTATATATGTTTGTGATGTCATTGAATAGAAACAATGATGAGATTGAATATATCTTAGCAATCTGTGTGTTTTATCCACAAAACCTAGGATGTCTGAGAAATTCTTTGCTTGGAAATAGATTGAATTAATTTTTCTTAGGTTTTGCATCTAGAGAAAAATGTTTTGCTATGTTTTGTATATAAATTCTAGTTTAAATTGAATATAAATGCTAGGTTTTGTTTGTGGTTAGAAATTGATTAGTTAAAGAACTTTATGCCCTGTTAGATAGAGCATCTCCAATCGTAATGCATGATTTAAAATGTTGACAATATGAGAACTCTAATATTTTTTGTCACTTTAGTCTTCATTAAAGAACAAGAGGGGGAGAGGGGGGGGGTGTTCGGGGGGAATTAGGCTCAATTGATTTGAATGCATTTCTATTTCTAAACTTTGCACATTCTACTAAAATTTTGTGATATATAATACTATCTATTATTGTCTATGGTAGAGGCTTTTAGAGCTCTAAAATTATATAAAAAATTTACATGACTCATGAGATTTTTAAACAAATTTATACCAAAAACTCAAATCTTACAGTACATCTAAATTCATATAACTCATCAATGAGAGAGTGAGGGTAGGGAGAGGGTGAGACAGAGAGAAGAGAGCAAGAGTTAGAGAGGTCTGACAGAGGGGGAGAGAGACAGAGAGCTTAAGAGACCAGTGAGAAAGTCAGAGAGAAGTGAGAAGTGCGATGGAGAGATGAGAAGGTTTAGTGACCAAGTGAGATGGAGACTTTCTTTTGAATCAATGAGAATAAGTCATCTATTATTTTTTTACAACAATCAATGAGAATGAGACTTCAGTGGTATTTATGGAAAAAAAAAAAAAATGGACCTTCTGTGGGGAGACATACACCATGTGGTAAAATACTTATGAGCAGAGTTACCTTAAAAAGAGCACCCAAAACTCATCTTAAAAGGAGGTGAGTTTTTTGAATTTATTTCGAGTTGAAAAAGCAGAGGTGTAAATGTGAAAAGCTATATCAAACACTAAAAAATGATAGAACTACTAGTTTTGATATTGAAATTTAATAATTTCTGAGCTGTGTATGAGTACCAAAGTCAATTTCGGATATATTAAAAAAAGAAAAAGAAAGCTGTATTGTTTTATACATCATAGATTACAGTTACATGACTTTTTTTTTTTTTTTTTGACTTAGATCTCATATCGTTCATTTAAACTTATAGGAATAACTGTAGTATGTTCAATTGTAGCTGGCTGGAGTTATTCTATATTGAATTGCTTTTGTACAATAGTGTATTGATTGAAACTGGGAATTTCATGGGTTTGAAGTGTGTAGGAGCTTCGACAAATTTGATTAGTGTGATGAAATGGAAAAAAATGATTCATAAAACCAATCTACTCGATTTGGACAAAAAGCTTAGTTTGGTGTGGTTTGGCTTTTTAAATTGGCGCTTCAGTCTCCATTTCAGAGTTCTTGCTTGTAGATAATGCTATTAGTTTTGGCGGGGCCAAGAAGGTATAGTTAAGATATCTCTGGTGTCCTCTATGCTTTGAGGCGTGTATAGCTTAAAGATCAACTTCAGGAAGGCTAGTTGATTTTGCTCTTCCATTCTTCATATATTTTCTTGGTCCTCACAATCTTAATCATTCTAGTCAGCCAAACAGTACCATCATTATTTGCCCTCTCGGCCTTACTCATTGGCTTTGAGCTTTGGGCCTTTCTTCTTGAAATGTTATATGACACGTTTTCAATCCTAGCCATGCTTGTAAAGAAGATTAAAATAAAATGCATGCAGTGATAATTTGTTAGATCAATTAAGATTGCCAAAGTACAAAACTGATCAACTTTATAGTATTATGAATATGTTTAAGGTTACCTGTTTACTCTGTTGCTTGAGTAAAAATCTGACCTCTTCTAATTAATATGCAGACGTGCTGTCCTGGAACAAAAGCACCTGATTTAGAAGAAGATGATAAATTGTATGAGGACTTCAATATGGATGAAGTTGACTTGAATATTTAGAACTATGAAGAAATATTTGGTGTAGCTCTTAATGATCCAGAACAACTGTTTGGTAATGATGGAATTGGTAGCTTGTTTGGAGTGAAGGACATATCCGGTGCTGATTTGAACTGTTGAGGCATATATGCAGCTGAGGTACTCTTGCTTTCTCTTACGTTGCTTAATCTTATCCTTATTATTCTCATCAGCTGTAATCCAAATATTCTAGTTTCTTTGCCATATCTTGCTGTCCTTGTATACTTTTCCAACTTAAATTTATCCATATTTTTTTGCTTGAGTCTCCTTTAGGTTTTTGGTTCCTTATTGTAATATTTAGATGGGTTCTTTACGGATCTGTCAGTTATGGGAATTCAGATGGAAGTGATAATGTAGTTCAATAGGCTTCCTTGACTCTTTCTTGTGGGGGGAAGGTCCGTCTCTCTCACAAAAGAAAATTATATTAGAAAACTTGCCAAGGGAGCACCACCTTCATACAATCAAACAAAAGAGGTAGAAAACAAGAATAAAAGCGTAAAAAAAATAAACTCCAAACCCAAAAAGATCTGCTTCAAATTTTTGGTATGCTTCAATATATGCCTACTTCACTGGAAATGTCTTTCTCATTCTCTTTTCAATCTTGGTTAAATAAAGGGCTTTCTCAGCTTTTGACATTGATTTCCTTTTGTTTCCATCGACCTTTCAAATAACAACATCAATTATTGTTGTTGTTCTTCTTCTTCTTCTTCAGTTTATTAGTTCTATATATGTTCATTCAACATTAGCACGTATCTGCGAACTGTCCCATTTATGGTGATATATTTTTGAGTACTTTGTCCATATTACTTCAGTATAGACAGTGTTGTGCATTTAATTTATGAGTTATGTGTTATGAATTCAGTTGTAGTTAAACTGGTGCTGTAGCACAGTTGCTTACTCTTAGAAAAATTCCTGACTCAAATTCTTAAAATTTCTGTTGCAGGGTGTTCTTTACGCAATTAGCATCATTGATTTGTCCAGCTGAATTAAAAAATAATCGAGTCCAAGTAATTTTTCAATATTCTTGGAGCTGATTATTTGTCAATTAATGTGTTCTTTGTATCCATTTTTGTTTTGGCATCCAAGTTAGTCAACTAATATATTGATGTATATTTTTGCAAGTAGTGTTGAGGGAGTAGTTTATATGATTGAGTGGGTGATATTGAGAGCTAAACTGAGATTTTTTTTTTTGAGGACTTGAATATATTAGTATTTTGTATAAATACTTTTAAGGATAGTTGATGGATATTTATTTTGCATGTATAGAAGTCTATATTTTGTATGCACATTTTTTTTTTTGAAGAAAGATAATTTTGTTGAGCTAAGTGATGGAAAATAATACACGAGTATTAGAATTTTTACAAATGTCACTTTACATTTATTATATATAATAAGTTGAATATATATATATATTAGAATATAGGTTGCAAAAATATTGTAGCATTTTTTTTTTATTTTTTTGCGACAGTAACAAGATGGTCGCTAACACATTATGGGAATTTTTTTTTTTTTTTTTTGTGACGGCAAAATATTAGTCGCAATAAGTAGATTAGGCGGTCGCAAATAGTTTGCGACTGTTATTTTGCGGTCGCAAAAAGTATTTGCCACCCCCACATTCGCGACTCCCATTTGCCGTCGCATGGGCCGTCGCAAAAGGTCTTTTGCGACTGTCTTTTTATTATTTGCGACGGCTTGTAGCGGTCGCAAAAAGTACTTTTTTTAGTAGTGCGATAGGCCACAATTGGTAGGAAATATTTTATGGTGCAACCACCAACACTCAAATCTTGTCTATAAAAGCTCTTGATTAACATTGTCTTGCTCATCCAAGAGTGCTAGAGACATCTTTATAGTTAAGAGAATAAGGGTTCCTCTTTGCATCTCCTTGTGTTCATGCATTTACTATTCTCTAGGAAGCACGGATACGGATACGGGATACGGATACGACACGATACGGATACGGCGATACGACAAAATTTGAAAAACTAGGATACGGGTACGGCAGGGATACGTTCATAAAAAATATTATTTTAATAATTTTTAGTAATGCAATATGCATAAAAATAAAACCTAAAGCAAAAGACAACTTGATAAAGAAGAAAGATTCCTATAAAACTAAAGAGTCTTCAAGATCAATAGCCTCAACTTGTTCCCCTTCATCAGTGAATATCATAAGACCTTAGCTAAAGCCAAAAAACCATTCTTAAATAAAAATTTCAGTAAATATACTTTTTTAAGTCATCAATGATAGCCTAGGAAGCACGGATACAGATAAATTAATAAATAAAGAGAGGGATTCCTATTAACCTAAAAGTGCTCAAACATTCATAAAACATCCAAAACTAAAAGCAAAAAAAAATGCAAATTAAACATCATCCTTATATGCTATCACCAAAAAAAGAATGAGAGCAGAGAGAAGAAATGTGAGAGAGTGAGAAAGCGAGAGAGAAGTGAGAGAGACAACAAGGATACATCAATTTGACTAATTCTATAACTTTAACTCTCACTATATTCCTCTTATCAAAGAACTAAACAAAATATTATAAGTAATATGTAACTTCGAGTATCCGATACTTCAAAACTAAATATCCGATACTTCAAAATTAATAAAAAATTAATTAAGAAGTATCCGATACTTTTAAGAAGTATCTGATACGTATCCGCGAGTATCCGAGGAGTATCGGTATCCGATACGTATCCGATACGGATACGTCACCCTTTTTGAAGTATCCGTGCTTCATAGAGGCAGTGGAATTCTAGAACCAAATGAGAGGTCCATGTAATTGTTAGAAATCTCATGGGAAATCCATGTAATAATTCAAAACTATTTTATAGAACTGCTAAGGCCAGCAATGCTTGGGTTATCAATTGATATCAATGTCTCAAAACAGCAAAGATTGGAAGACAAACGTTGTAAATATGAAACATCAAGGAAAATGAATAAAAATCATGTTTGCTGCTAAGTAAGGTATCATACCCAAACTACGAATACAACAGATTTAAGATATCAAAAACTATTTAATATCTTCATCATATTTTTATAAATATTTTTAGAAATCATGATTTCCTACTTTCCTAATATTTCACCTAAATCCAATCTTGGCTTTGCTTGGTTCATGTGTCAGGCAGGGTGTACATAGACCCAGAGTTCCGACAAGGGATTCCTCGTCATAAAAAAAGTTACATACTTTTCTCAAGGTCGAAAGACATTTTATTGAGGAATAATGGCACCAAAAAGCATGTATCACAATAATATATCTTCAGCATAGCATCTAAAAGATAATTTGCATATAGTTTCATCCTTTCCTCTATTTTCCAACCGGAGATGTTCATGTGTGAGTACAACGTTCAACAAGTACTATATTTTCCCAATTGACTTATATACTATTCTATACAAACATATATGAGAGGAACCCAGCACATTTCAATACCAAGAATTAAAAACAATATGTAAAAAGGAAATCAATCTATATTAATTTAACTGATATTCTGATTTTAAGTTCTTCCTCATTTCTTTTTAGCTGATCCCCTGATCCAACAACAACCCTGTAAAAGGAGTCAACTAATGTGAGATATTGACAATGTCAAGTTACTAAAACCTGAATATGAATAGCCCGCTTGACCTTATCTTTATGTGCACAGAACAGAATATTGATGCAAGTTTGATGTTCATATGTAGCTCATGTCACTAAAAAAATATATGAAAGTGCTACAAACTATAACAATTAAAGTACTACAAGTGGGGTATAATTTAAATAATCTTGCCTTCCTCTTCTTTCGCCGTTAGGCTGCCTTGTTGGCAATTGCATCAGGAGAATTGAGATGCACTTGCTCATGTGATTCCCAGACTCCATCAGCTCCATCTAATGCAACTAAGCTCTCCATGTAAGTATACACATTAAATGAGTTGCCATAGACTCCAAGATTCTTGATTTGGTGACTTTGTGGATCATATGAAACCAACTTTCTTGGAAATCCACCATCATCAATTAACACATTGCCATTCTTTCTAAAACCCAGTACCTTTGAAAATATGCTTTGTCCAATGATTGTGTATCGTTTGGTCCATGACTCTATGACACCATATTCTTCCATTACCCATATATGGAAATTACACATCAGGTTTGCAGGGACTAAATCAGATTCAAAGCCGATTACAGCAAGTGACTCACCCAATACTGCAACAGCTGCGTTTCTATAAAGCCTCCCATTAGTTTGATAGCTTGGCACAGCCATCTCCCTAAACGCCTCATTGCCCATATCAAATGCCACAATCAAGATCCCAAAACCACGCTCCTTTGCTGGATCAAATGCAACCCAATGAACAGCCCCATTCACAAACACAGACCAGGTATTTATATAAAGTTCAAAGCGAAAATCAACAACACAAATGGGTCTCCAAGAGAGCGTGCTAAGTGCATAAAGCTCCATCATACACAGACCACTACCACGAGTCTCCAAGTCATTGAGGTACCCAATTTTCACCACTTTGTAGTCATTACTAATGCGGTCGAACCCAAATCCAAAAACAAACTGAAGATCGCTATCGGTTACAGAATACCCAGATTCAGGAAGTATCAGGAATCTCCTAATTGATGGGTTCCATAGAAAAGCACAATCTAAGCCATGATAATCCGATATACACAACAACCCATTACAAGAACCCACAATTTTGAACGATTTACTAGAGCTGTGAAATGGGTTTTCAAGTTCCACAAACTCATCACAAGTATCGTCATCGCTACATGAAATATAGCGCTCTTGATTCGGAACACGAGAGGTATACTTGATGATAAGTAGTTGGTTGTTTGATTTAGTTTGATTGAGGTGTGTGGTGATGAAACTTGGGTTGGTAATTAATGAGTACCAAGATTTGC
Source organism: Camellia lanceoleosa (assembly GCA_025200525.1). Lineage (NCBI taxonomy): Eukaryota > Viridiplantae > Streptophyta > Magnoliopsida > Ericales > Theaceae > Camellia > Camellia lanceoleosa. Next base: position 59,666,493 of record CM045762.1, read on the forward strand.
AAACTGACCTGCATCGAAGCAGAGACTTCACTGGTAGTCTTGCAAGGATTTCGATCAAGACTTCGCGAGGTACGTTATCTGACATGGTTTGGGTGGTGCTTCTTCTTTTCTGTTTTTTTCTTGTGATGTTTTGAATTTCTTGGACAGTTGAGAGAAAGATCGAGACTCGAGAGAAAAGAACTAGAAAGGGATGTGAAATTGAAAAGAAAATGAAAGAGAAGAAAAACAAGATGCGTTGAGAAATTTGATATACTTTGGGGGAGGTGCAAGGGAAACTCTCTTTTTTTTTCTTTTTTTTTTAAATTTAAATTTACTAAGGTAGTGTATTGTGTGGTTAAGATTTAATAATAAGTCACATTAATTTTTCATATTAATTTTTTAGTATTAATGTCAAGTTTGGGAAGACTAAATAAGTGCACTTTTTGATTTTTCTTGTATTATGTGTAGAAAAAGTAGAGAGGAGATATTGATTGATGTGACCTGAAAAAGATACAAAGATGAAATAAGTGGACTTTTTTAGTTTAGCCAAACTTGGCCTTATCTCAATCACAAAATGGCCCCGTTTGGTGTAGCTGTTAAAACAACTTATAGATTATAGCTTAACAGATTATAGATTATGACTTAGATTATAGCTTAACAGATTATAGATTATGACTTTAATCAGAAGTTGTTAATCTGTTTGGTGTAGCTGTTGGATTATAGATTTAAGTTGCTGAGTAGTATTTGTTAAATAAGCTGTGAAATAACTTTTTCAACTAATTTTTATTTTTTGTTTGTCTACATTTCTCATAAAAAATAATAATAATAATCTATAGTCCATTTGAGTCTTTTTTTATTTTAAAAAAATAAAAAATAAAAAAATTTAAGAGTATAATCATAAATTAACATGTCCACAGTAGAAGCTGATAATCAGAAGTAAGAGGTGAGCAGCTTCTCAGAATCAGCTTTTTTGAGTTAAAATAAGCTGTTAGAATCAGAAGCTGTTTGAAATAAGTTTAACCAAACAGTCTAAAATAACTTTTTCAAAGCTAAAAGCCATAAGTTGACTCTGAAAAGTTGAAACAAACAATCCCAATATATCACTTTAAGAAACTTCAAAAAAAAAAAAAATACTCTAAAGAATCATGGTGTGGAAGGAGAGGAAGAGAGAAAGAAGGGCCTAGCGTGTTTCGAAAGGGACTATCTCAGTTGTTTATTTTATCTCTTTAAAAAAAAATGCGTAAAAAAAATATAAATAGTGATATAATTAGATTTTTTTTATTATTATTATTTTAGTTAAAAATTCAATACCTTAAATGGGGCTTAATATTTATCATTTATGAAATAAAATTAGTTTGATTCAATAAAAGTAACTCTTTTATTTTATTGTATTGTCTTCGAAAAAATAAATTATAAATATATTTTTGAAAATAAATCATCTATTTTTTTTTTTAAAAAAAGTATGAATATCAAATCAAGCTAATTTTTTTTTATAAATTATATATATTGAAAGCCTTATAAAATGAACGATTTCAATTATCAAAATAGGATTCATGATGGAGTCTGCGGCTCCTCAAATTCTCTCATGTTGGAACGTGAAATTGAGAAAAGTACAACATTTTCAGAATTACAATTGCAATGAAAATAGAAATATTTGAAATTAAGAGGAAATTACAATTCATAGTAGGTTTTAGAAATAATTTTAGATTAGTGGTAAATTTTATGAATATTAATAATTGAAGTTTTAAAATTTTTGATGAATTTATAATTGTTTTGTAAAACACCATTGAATTATAGAATTGTTTTAAATTAATTAAAAAATATAAAATCTTTAATTTTTATTTTTCTTTAAAATATTTGGTTCTCTTTTCTTGCTCTCTTTATGCAACTCAAACAGCTAGCCTCAACCCTTCTTCCACTCTATTTTTACCATTGTCAACTCTTTTTTACCCTCTGCGTCCTTCGACCATTCTTATCCTACTACAAATCTCAACCCTATGCATTCTTCAACCATCTCTACGCCACTACAAATCTCAACTGCTTCTTACCTTTACATCGCTATTAATAGCCTTTTCTATATCCAAACCTTTCTTATCTTCTTCCCTTTCAACCTCCCCTCCCCAATCAACCACCATCACGACATCCAAGCTTCCATTATCTTAATTCTTCTCAAATTTGGATTATATCTCAAAACCCTAAAATAAAGAAACTTGGTTGTTGGGCCTCATGAAACAGAAACATAGTTGCTACTTGGTTATGAGGGCCGTGGTAATGATTGGATGTCACAATCGAGATGCAATGGTGACTGGGTGTTGTAGGAATGTATCGTGGTGAAATAAGGAAGAGGGCTAGGAATCCTAAAACTCCAAGTTATGTTTAGAATTATTTTATTAGATAGATTAATAATTAAATTAATTTGTATTGATCATTTAGTAATATTAAGGAATTAGCTATGAGATGACTTTATAATTTCTATAACTTAGATGAGTAATTTGATAATTTTGAGAAACTAGATTAATAAGCCAATATTTTAGCTTTTAGTCTTGGGGCAAACAGAGGTCTTGGGATTGGTTGCGGAGGGTTTTGGAGGCTGCCGCTCAAGGGCTTGAAAAAGATTAAAAAAAAAAAAAAAAAAAAAAAAAAAAAAAAAAAAAAAGAGAGGATTCATAGAGTGGCGGTGTTGCTCTATTCATTTCTTAAATGTAAGATTTTATTTTATTGTACTTTTATCTATGAATTTAATTTCAATATATCGATGATTTGTATGAACATATATGATTAAATTGATATATTGACATAATATATGTTGGGGTCTCGGTTTCGCCAAAATTTAGAATGTATCTCACATTCCGTTTGGGTGATTTGTATTTTGGGATTGATACGTAATAGGTTAATTTTAATGGGAACAATGCTACAGACCCTCAGTGGGGGTCCGACCCCCAGTGATGTGGCGCGGTCTCATTGGCTGAAAACCAAAAAAAAAAAAAAAAGCAATTTTTTTTTCGCTCAATCAGGGCCTTACACGCACGACCCCCAGCACTCCCACTGGGGGTCGAAGGCATTTTCCTTTTAATGGTGATGTATTTGTAGAATACAAGACTAAGGGCAAGTTTGGGGTATGTAAAAAAAGTCAAAAAGTCAAAAAGTTACTCAAAAAGTTAAAAAGTTAACACTATTCACCAAAAGTCGACAATTACGGCTGCACAACTCTCAATCCTAGTTTTCCTCTACAAACCAATTTTTATAATTTTTTATTACACATTTTTTCATGAAAAGTCAAAAAGTTAATCCAAACATTCATATTTTTTCTCTCAACTTTTTAGTCCAAAAAAACAAAAAGTGTACTTATTTAGGACACCCCAAACAATTCCTAACTAACAGCAAATATAAAATTATATATGTATATTAATAACAATAAAATAGTATGAGTTTTGAAGGCTCCCGTAGTGCTGTGTTTCGAAGCGGGTGTTCGGAAATCTCTAATTGACTAAAGGAGTAGTTTTTTTAAATTCTTAAAGAAATTGATGATGGGTACATTATGGTAGACATCCATAATTGTTTATGTGGCTTAATATTTTATTAGGTTTGTGAAATTGACGTAGATTTTGATAATTTGAAATTAACTTAGAAAATATTATTTTAGCTGTTTGAGGTAAGTAACTCTCTATTACTGTTGATTCATTTTTATTCTTATCGAATTGTTTGAAATTATAAATATTTATTTAAAATCTTTTTGTTTTCTTAAAATAAAATATGGGTCAAGTATAAAATAGTATCGAATATTATTTTGAAAATTATTTGAATATTTTGTAAAATTATTATAAGAGTTTGATGATACAATTATGATACAACGGGTTCTTGGCGAGACGGGTCGGACTGATCCACACTTCTCGAGCCAATATCCGAGTGGTCAAGCCCACCTGAGAACCTGCACAAGAGTTCAACGGGAAACGGGATGTCCCCCAGCGAACCCTCCGACGAGCAAGTTAGAGAGAGAGAGAGAGAAGTGGAATGTAGAGAGATGAATTAGAATTAGAAAGCTTAATCTTTTTCTTGTCTTCTACGTCTGCTTATATCCTTTGGTAATCATTTCGTTGTCTCTTCCGGCCTGTCACCTTGGCCAAAAGTCTATGCTGTAACTTACCTTGTTCAGGGTGAGGGCATGCTGTCCCGACGGAGAGGTGTTGTCGTAATAAATGTTGTGAGGGGCTGCATTAATGGTGATGTGCAGTGACAATAACTTTGCAGATCTTTATCTGCTAATGTGGTTTGCCCTTCACCTGTCACGTGTCTGAATATCATTGGTCCTTCATGTCATATTGCCTTCCAACTGTGCTGGGCCTTATCAGTTGGGTTATGTATTGGGCCCTAAGTGGTAGGCTTGGGTTGTTCATAGTGGGTTATGGCCTTTATGGGCCTACCCACGTCAGTAGTCCCCCATTCCCGAGTGCAGCTTGAGTCTAACGAAGGGAATAATGAGGAAGATGACCATGAGGAGGGCCGACCGTGAAGGGTGGCCAAGCGGAGGGACAGACCATGAAGAGGGCCAACCGCGAAGGGTGGCCGAGTGGAGAGACCGATCATGAGGAGGGCTGACTGCGAAGGGTGGCCGAGTGGAGGGGCCGACCCCGAAGGGTACGGTGGGTGGGGTGCGGGGCTCGAGAGGCGGCGTGTTATGTGGTGATTTGAAGTCGAAAAGACAGGGTAAGGGGAAAGGGCAGTGAATCGTGGTCGTACACGTGGCAGCATCTCGTGGTGAGGGAGGTTAGGCGTTGAGCCAGAAGTGAAACGATGGGTCATTGTGGGTGTTAAAAAGACAATTTTGGCGGAGTTTTTTGAAAAGTTTTCAAACTGGCGGAAATTAATTGTGACCCTTGGAATACAGGCAAGCCTTGGGCCTTTGGTATTATTCGATTTACCTACCTCTTTGCAAAAAATCAAAACATTCCAAGTGCTAACTCCTTTGTTGCTGACGATACACTTCTGCGACATTTTTTGAATTTCCTTGCGCCCGCATCCGAAGCTATTCGTAGACACACCACAGAAATGGCCCAAGAAGAAACTGGAATCGCTAGGGTTGATCCACTTGGGGATGACGATGCGGTGGAGTTGGTGAAGCAGTACAGGGCGAAGAGGCAAATAGAGAAGGTAGGGGAGCCGGTGGTACGATCTCATTCTTTCACCATGATAGAGGCCCCAACGCCGATAAGCCAGGTGGAGCCAGATCATTGGCATACAAAGGCTGATAAGTCGATCATTACCGCGAAGGAGCTGGAGGGGATGCGGGAGAAGTACCAGATCCCCGCAGAGATAGAGTTGAAACTGCCAGAATCAAAGGAGAGCACGTCTGATGCTCGACCGGGGGAGTTCACCCTGTACGAGGAGGCGCTGAAGGGATGGTTAAGGCTGCCCCTCCCCCAGATAGTGGTGGATGTACTGAACCGGTTGGAGGTAGCCCTAGGCCAACTAATGCCCAACCCGTGGGAGATCTTGCTGGCTTGTGCGAGTGCATGGCCGAAGGCGAATGGGGGGCCTGAAATGACAGTGGATGAGTTTTTTGCATGCTACAAGGCGTCAGGGCAGCAAGAGACTTGGGTTACCCTGCAGGCAACAGCAGGGAAGAGGTTGGTGGTGGAGCTGCCGCCATCGATTAAGAGATGGAGACCGCGGTGGTTCTATGTGTCCGCCAATGAAGGGGTTGGGGTGCGTACAATTTGGAAAGTGCCCACCAAATCGATGGAGCCAAGACTGGGGGCAGCAGTAGAGGAGAGGGTGAAGAAAGTGAATAAATGGCGAGAGAAGGAGGGGGCCAAGTGGGACGAGCTTGTTCAACTGTCAGCCTTGTTTGCGACAGGGTTGGGTCCTCAACCGAACAGTGGAGCCCTCGACCGGGCGGAATTAGACGCGAGACGGAAGGCACAAGAGGCGGAGGATAGGACCATCCTCACCCAAGCCAGTAAGTTCAAGGAGGCGTAGGAAGACCGACAGCATAAGCCGATCGCGCGGGAGAGGATCCGACCGCGCCCCAAATCGTTAGGGGAAAAAGACTTGGGTGAATCTGAGCCACGACCAGCCCCGATTGATCCTTTGAAACAGAGGGCTAACCGGGAGATGGACAATGTGGGAAAGAAGAAAAGAAAGGTGAGGAGGAGTGAGGGGGAGCCTGCCTTGAAGAGGAAGAGGGAAGTGATGGCAGAGGAGACCCTTATGGCCAATGAGGCAGAGGAGGAGGGAGTAAGGGAGGTCCTAGGAAATGTGGTTGCCTCAAAAATGGTGGAGGTCGCCTCAGCGTGGAGGTCGCCTCAAAGGTCGTGGAGGTCGTCCCAGTAGTGGTGGAGATCGCCCAAGAAGTTAAAATAGAGGGGGGGCAACTGGCCCTAAGCCAAGGGGAGAGAAACAGCCCTAGGGGGGTCCTGCACCCCAAGGAGGGGGCGTCAGGCTGACGACTGCTATCTACCACGCCCGCGCGGTGTTTAGGCAACTGGAGGGAGAAGAAGGCCCGGCTAGGGCAGCTGCAGATCGCCTTGTGGGGATAGTGGATGATGCAGTCGTCCGCTCAATGGTCAGGTTCAATAAGGCTAAGCTACTAAGGGGGTTATGCTTTGCCCAAATGGAGGTAACCACCTTAGGAGGGGCTCTACTAAGAAAGGCAGCGGCGGCGAAAGCCAAGTTGGAGGAGGTGAAGGCCCAACTTGCAAGTTTCAAGAGGGAGAGTGCAAGCTGGAAAAAGGCTGCGCGAGGTACGTGTGCCAGGAGTTGGAAGGAGGCTGAGAAAGCAAAAAAGTTAGAAGTGTTGACGGTGGTGCAGAAGAATGTTGCTGATCGTGCCCACGCTAAGCTGCTCGCGGCCAAGTTAGAGCTTGAGGACGAACGCCACAAGGTCGTGTCACTCAAGTTCCAACGTACTGGCGAGCAGAAGAAGCTGGAGGATGCTCAAAAGGCCTGCGCGGTCGCCGTCGAACGATTTGACAAGGCTATGACCAGCAATGAAGATCTGCGTGCCCAGCAGATCAAGGAAAAAGAAGACGTAGACCTGAAGATTGTTGGGCTGCAGAAGGAGTTGGAAGATGAGCATGCCAAGTTACTGGAGGAGAGGGCGAGGTTGGAGAAAGAGTTGAAAGAAGAGAAGACCAAGGCATCCTCTGAAAGGGCGGCATACCCAGACCTATGCGTCGCAGCAGTTGAGCAGTTTAAGGGGTCTACTGAATTTCAGATGGCGATCGATGCCGCGGTCGCCAGCAGTTTAGCGAGGGAAGTGTCTGGAGGGGCGAGCTCGTCGGGAACGACCGCTAGGGACAGGACTGAGGCAGAAGTTATTGAGAGCTTCCAGTGGTCAGACTTCTATAAGCACGAAATAGCTGAGTTCTAGGACAGTGGCTGGAAGATGTTCAAGCGTAAAGCTGAAGAGCTGTTCCCAAACTTAGACCTCAGTAGTGTAAAAATTGACGAAGACGAAGACGATATGGCCCAGACCCCCCTGGATGAAGGTATTGAAGAAGAAGACCTCGTTTCCAATGAGGAGGAATAATTGAAGTGAACAAAATTTGTACTTAGAGTCGTTTTTGTGTGTTTGTTTGTTTTTTTTTTTTTTTTTTTTTTTGAAATGCTGTGATGAACTTATGTACAAGTTTGTGAATAAATAAAATTTCAGTTGTGTTTTCATTCGATTGTTCTTGCTTGTGCATTTGAAATGAATGAGAATGGTGGCTTGTGTGTGAAGCTTGTGTACAAATCGTTGTGAAAATCTCAATGTAAATTAGAGTCGAACTTGTATGAAAAACTCAATGCAGAGTGAAGGTTAAGATGTAATAAAATTACAAGTGTGTGTCTGCCACATTGTTGAAGTGAATGAGAGTAGTTTATTAAAGTTAGGCTTGACTTGTAAAGAAAAAGGCAGACTTGCAAATGTTGATAAATAAGGAAATAGTCTGATTTGTAAAGGAAACATGTAAGAATGTCAGAGATGTGAAGTTTCAAATTATGCCCAAAAATGGAGTTATAAATCATGTTGCAAGAGTGTTGGGAAATAAAAGATTAGTTTCGAGTTTGACTAAGTAAAGAGTGTTGCAAAAACATGGACCTGGAATTTTGACTAAGTGTGTCTACAAATGTGTAGATGTCCCCGAACGTCCCGGGAGAGAAATCCCATTCTGTTCATTTGGGTTCACTACAGTTCGGACTCAAATTGTCACGGTTCTGAATCTGAACCAAAAAGTCCAAATCTGGCAAATCGTTTTGAGAAAACAGATTTTTGAAAAAAATGCCAAACATGGACTGCTTTGCCAGATACAGAGTCACCACCTAAATATTTTATTTTGGGGGAATTTAGAAAACCCTGACTCGGTGCCGAAGGCCACGTGTCCGTCATCACCAAAGTTGTCTCGGCTCGGGAACTTGGGTACGATTGGGGAAGGTCAGCTATGAGCACCCCATCTCGCCCGATCCGAAGATCGGCCTCTACTAACCGTGATATCTTATTTTGAAAACATTATGCGCTCTTTATTCCGGTTAATTAGCCTAAAATCACTACGTGATGCGCACAGCAAAACAAGTATAGACTAGATTGCCTAATTTGGAACAAAGCATTGCATATCCATTTGTTTGAAAATGTTTTGAGATTTGCTACTCGCAAGTAGGCTAAAATATGAATTTCAATGAATTATTCCAATTCAAACAATCCAATCTTCACCCACAGGCATTCAAATAGTTATAACACATAAGCAGCTAGCCTCATGGTAATCATGCGATTATGGCAACACTCACACGCATGCGGTATGCTTTACCTAGTACTCCAAGCCAAAACAGAAACTAGTTAGTAATCACATGCATGATCCTAGTTCATGTTAAGGTGGCTAATGCAACACATGCAAAATGCAACTATAATAGGCTCGGCTATCCTAAAGATGGCATGTGAAATGCTGCAACTAACAAGTACTCAACTTGGAATTGAAATACAATGCAGTTAGTATGATACGCCGAGCCCGGTGCATGCAAGACAAATGTATGAATGCACGCATGCATAGCATAAGGTATGCTAATTTAAATATGCCCTAATACTAACCATCAAAAGCAGGTAAGTAAAAGGGAGAAAGAAGTGGGGGTTAGAAGACATGCACACACGCACCCACACTTATTACAAATTCGCCCTCGCTCGGAGGGACCAAAGAATAATACAATTTAATTAACCTTCAAGCTAAATAAATAATACAGACCACCTAATTAATTAACAAATCAATTAAGTACTGAAAGCAGTAAAAGGCCTCGGGAAGAGGGTCCAATGCATACGTGTTCGGGTTTGCTCGGAAATCCACCGCCATGCACAAGTTGCCTCTGTTTTTCCTGCTTTGCTCCTCTGAAAATTGCACAACTCCCAAGGTATGCTCTCTGGACACTGTGGAACACCACCGGCTAAGAGGAATAGCCACCAGCCAAGGGGAATGATCACCGGCCGCTAATTAAGATATCGGCCACTTATGGATGGCCAGTTGGCACTAGAGATGGCCGGCCGGCCAAATCTTCCTGCAGAATCCTGTTTTGACAGCAGCAGAGGGCAAAACATGGCATGGTAATGCATTTCAAGCAAATGTATGCACCGACCCACTCCTTATCATGTTTATGACTCAATGGAGTTTGGGACTCGACCCTCAGACCACCAATCGCGCATTTCAATGCGTGATGGCCCAAGATGTCAAGTTGTGCAATTTGATATCAAATGTAATGCACACCAAACAAACATATAAATCCCAATCTCTATCACTTGGTCAAGAGACAAGGCATGCATGCGAGATGCAATGCAACCTAGGCATGCAAGCTAAGGATGCATTATGAACATGAGGGCAAGCAATGCAAACATGCAATGTACACTAGGTACACAACACTTAAGCATGAAGAGACAACTTTTAAGCACACTTAAAGGGAGATAATCATGGATTAATGGCATGCATATCAAGCTTTGAAAACATGTAGAAGATGATGCCAAATCAACCTACCAATGCAAGTAAGACATGTAACCAAGCCCAAGGACTTAAACTAGGATCAAATGACACATGAAGCAAATGACCAAAGTGAGTCAAAACAGCCCTAAATCATGCAAAAGTAAGCCCCAAAAACCACTTAGATGGCATCTAAAAGGTCTAAGTATGGAAGCATACATGAGGGTCCAAGTATGGAGCATAAGACAATAACCTTATAAAGCATTAAAGGGGCATCAAATGCAAACATACAAGCACACCACAAGGACTGAAATGACATGGCAAGTGGTTCCAAACCACTGAAATGATGCAAGGATGGCACACTAGAGGGGTCAATGCTTAAGGCATACAAGGGGGATTACATGGTAGCTATACAAAGCAAAGCATGGATGACCCAAATGACCAAAAACAGACTTCAAGCATGTTAAAACAAGCATAAAAGCTTCACAAAACTAAGCCAAAAGAAGGAAGCATAGTGGTCTAAATGCTAGATACATGTTAAGGCAATTTCATGGCATTACAAGACAAGTATGCAAAGCAAGTATGGTGTGTCTAAACCAACTTAAAACAGTGCTATAACATGGCAAAATAAGCACAAATACTAGCTAAGACATGGCCAACATGCACTTAAAAATTATGCTCACACATGAGGCTTAAATGGCACTTTTTGAAGACAACAAGGAGAAGGGATGGCCCTCTCCTTCTTAGGACCTTAAACCACCATCCTCACCACTGAAATCCCTCAAGATTTCAGTGGTGAGGAGGCCCAAACAAGGTGGTCCCGGAGCTCACCAAAAATAGCACAAAATGGGGCCAAACAAGGCCTAAGAGGGGGTAAACGACCCCAAACACAAAAGTGTTCTTAAACAAACTTAAAAAGGAGCTCAAAATAAGACTTTTTTCAGTTTATGACAAAGCTTGAAAATGCTTCTAAGTAAGGCTAAAAGACTGTGCAAAAACGGGGAATAAAGAGGGAAAAGGAGTTACCTTTGTAGCCAAAAGAGGACAGCAGCCTTTGGTCCTAAAAACCAGTCCCTTAGCCTCTGAAAATGTCCTCCAAGAAGCTTAGATAGTTGAGGGAGAGGTGTGGTTGAGAGGTGGTGTGCAAAGGGGCCAAGAACCAAGCAATTTGGAGTTAAAATGGAGGAGATATGGAGAGATATATGTATGGAGCTTTTAGACCAATTCTTGGAACTCTTAAAATGGAAGAGGAGCCCTTCTTATATAGGCCAAGGCAAGGTGCCAAGCTTCTAAGAAAAGCTAACATAAAAAGGGTCAAGGGGGTCAAGCTTATCAAGGAAGCTAACCCAAAGGTCCAAGCTTCTTAGAGAAGCTAGAGCAAAGGGTGCAAGCTTCTCTTGGAAGCTTAAAAGGGATCAAGCTTCTTGGAGAAGCTAAAAAGGTTCAAGCTTCTTGGAGAAGCTAGAGCAAAGGTTTAAAAGGTTCAAGCTAGAACCAAGGGTTCAAAAGGTTCAAGCTTCTTGGAGAAGCTAAAAATCAAGGGTTCAAAAGGTTCAAGCTTCCTCAAGAAGCTAAAACAAGGGGTTCAAAAGGTTCAAACCCCCTCAAGAAAAGGTCTCGGCCAGAAAAGGAGTCAATCGGCCAAATTAATGGTCGGTTGACCAAACAAAGTGCCGACCGGCCATCACCAATGGCCGGTGGCCTCAAGCCATGGCCGATGAGGTGTGGGGATGTCCAATCAAGCCATTCTCTGCCCTCAAAAGCAAAAACACAAGTCGAGAGGTCTTGAGGCAAGGCACGCGGCCGAAACCTCTGAGAACTCAAGACGAACACGAACATGGATGATCACCAAGTGTTCAAACGGTGACGTCCAAGTCTTGAGGATGGTCAAAAATGGGGTGTCTACAGTTGTCCCTCTTTGACAGAACTCGAAAGTCATAACAATGACGGTAGTGAGCGTCAAAGCCCAGAGACGACCCATTTTTGACAAGGCCAAAGACTTGGACAAAGCATACAAGCTACAAATGAAGATATGCACTCGAAGGCAGGGGCAAAATGCAAAAACAATGCACAAAGCCGAGCATAACTTATGATCATGCAAGAAGCATAGGGACGTATCCCAGTGTTTCGGAAAGATATAAGCATTGGAACGTATTCCAAATGCTCTTAACCAAAGAGGAAGAAACATAGGGACGTATCCCGGTGTTTTGGAAAGGTAGAGAAACATAGGGACGTATCCCGGTGTTTCGAAAAAGAAGGGGAAATATAGGGACGTATCCCAGTGTTTCGAAAAGATAGGAGAAACATAGGGACGTATCCCGGTGTTTCAGAAAGAGAGAGAAACATAGGGATGTATCCCGGTGTTCCTGAAGAAAAGAGAAACATAGGGACGTATCCCGGTGTTTCGGAAAGAGAGAGAAACATAGGGACGTATCCCGGTGTTTCGGAAAAAGAGAAACATAGGGACGTATCCCGGTGTTTCGGAAGGAATGAAAAACATAGGGACGTATCCCGGTGTTTCGAAAAGGTATAAGCATTAGAACGTATTCCAGATGCTCTTAACCAAAGAGGGAGAAGCATGAAGACGTATTTCGGTGTTTAGGGACGTATGCCGGTGTTTAAGGACGTATCCCAAGGTTTGGGGACGTATCCCGGTGTTCCGCAAGGAATGTGAAACATAGGGACGTATCCCGGTGTTCCGCAAGGAATGAGAAACATAGGGACGTATCCCGGTGTTCCAGGAGGAAGGAGAAACATAGGGACGTATCTCGGTGTTTTAGAAAGAAGGGAGAAACGTAGGGACGTATCCCGGTGTTTCGGAATGATTCAAACATAGGAACGTATTCCAAATGCTCTAAACCAGAGGAGGTCTAACCCGTGGCACGCGCGAGGAGAAAGAATGACAATTGCAAGTGACAAGGTGCATAACAATGCAATACAGGTGCACAAGGCAGTGCGATGAGGTGCACAAAAGAAGTGCGATAAAATGCATTTTCTATGCAAGTATGGGGGCATTTTCTATGCAACATGGAAAGCATACTCTATGCAATATTGAAAGCATATTCTATGCATGAGACAGGCATATTCTATGCAACATTGAAAGCTTATTCTATGCAAGATTGAAAGCAAAGCATATTCTATGCAGAATCGAAAGCAAGCATATTCCATGCATGAATCATAATGATGCGCGACACGCATGTAGCAGAAGTGTGTATGAAAGTGTACATTCTATGCAATAGAGGGGCATCAAACATGTACTCTGGTGCCTCTGTTTTACCTCTCAGAGGACGTTGCAACATACTCAGCTCAAAAGGGGACACCCTGTCTATATGGGCGAGAGATAACATCTGTATGTGAAAACCATAGGTGCTGCTTGGACTGTCATTCTGACTTGAAGCAGGCTTACACTTGAGGTAAAGACGCACTCATGCTTCGGTAGCATTGACAAGGCCTGAGAAGGTGCATATGGAATGCGATCCCGGAATTTTGAAACAAACTCAGATGCTCCGATTTTCTTTCTTTTCTTTTGCTTTGCAGTCTAGAACCCATATAGCTTCAGATAGGTCTTGATTCTACTGTTCTCACATGACCTGGGTTGAACCCTGCGGTTCTATGAAAGAACGAATCTTGTTTTGCACAAACGTGAAGAATGGCACAGCACTCTGAGCACAAAACGATTTTATTTTTTAAATTAAGAAATGAGTTCTTAACCGGGTATTGAGCCTACGACTGAACACAGTGAAAAAGACTCAACAATGAAAAACAAAAGGTAAACAACCTAAACACATCGAGACACGCTCGGAACGACTCAAAGCAAGAATTGAGACAAACAAAACAAGAGACACGACACACAAACGCGTTACAAAGACGAGAGACCTCTCAGTGCACGAGGAGCCAGTTTCTCCGGGTGTTATTTCCCACCATTTCCTCATTTTTGATTCTCACATCACTCGGCCCTCAGGCTCTTTTTTTTTTTCTCTCAAAACCCTTTTCTCGCTTTTTCTCTCAACGCACATCTCTCTATTCTTCAATCTCTCATTTTTTGTATCCCTCCCCTGGGTGGTTGACGGATGAACAGGAAGTTGCGGGCTCATGCCCCTAGCATTCTACTAGATTCTCTTTCTTCTCCTCACAACAGTGAGTTTCTCCCACAGAGGGGTTGCGCTACAACTGGGTGTAGGAAATCTACAGCTAACATTGGTTGACGATGTTCTGCTGGGGAGTTTGGACGTGATCAGATCTGTCCAGATAAGGGAGTGGAATATCTTGTCCCATTCTGGTTTGTGCTTCGCACTTGGCTTGATACCTCATTGCTTAGAGGATGTGAGAGCTTTCTGCCCTTTTGCGGTCAGCTTCAGTGGTGCCCTTTTCCGGCAGGTAGAGTGCCCTTCTTGGCAAGTATTGTGCCCTTTCTGACAAGTATTTTGTCAAAGGGGAAAAGATAGAACACTTGACTCAACTGTGCCCCTAGTTCATCATTTTGACCATTTTTGTTTTGGTTTTTCTACTAAAACAATTTTGACCAATAGGAGAGTTAGATTAACACGCTTGTTCGATTTTTGATTTGAAATCATGCAAGTCAGGCTATGAGCACTGAAAATTTTCCTTTTTTGGGTCCAAGAAAATGGTCCAGTTTTGAAAAATGAAATAATTTTCGAGAAAATTAGTCAACCTTAGTAAAAATTCTCAAAAACTATTTTTGCAAACGGCCACTTGCTCAACGAGCATGAAACCTACTCCTGAGATGCACAACCTCGGATCCAAAGGAAAACTGCCCCTTGCTTGAAGAGAGCTGCATGGCAACGGAAAGTTGCCCCTTGTTTGAATGGCACCGCAGCGCGTTGTAGTCAGCCCTCAGAGTAACGAACACAACCAAATCCTCAGATACAGAGAATATAAAGATGACCAGAACTGTCGCATGGACACAATCGAATTTGAATTGTTTTACAGCTGGACTTTAGAATGAAGTTGCCTACGTATCCCAAAGATGGGAATCAAGCCTTACGTAGTTCGGGGTTAAGGTACACTCAGGTATTAACCATCTCCTTTTGCACTCTAACTTTTGCCAAGGCCGCCCTTTCTAGGTTTTCAACCTTGCGAGCTTTGTTTTTCTTTTCTTTATTTTCAATTCTTTTCTTTTCTTTTTCATCTTTTCTATTTTCATCTTTTCCTTTCATTTTTTTTTCATTTTTCTTCTTTTTTATTTTTTGTTCTTTTTTTTTTCTTTTTCTTGCTCTAACTTTTGCCTGGGTCGCCCTTCCGGATTTTTGGCCCAGCGACCATCTCAAGGGTAAAAGTATAGCTTTGTCCATGTCAAATGGTTTTGAAATTCTGAAGTCACCTGAATCCAGGAGAATGGCTGCTGTTTGCTGACGATGTAGAAGTCCATCTAATGGGGGCTAAATTGCCCCTAGTGTTGTGGATAGGAACTCTGTTATCCATCAACAAAAATTGTCTTCATTTCCTCTCTTCTGGGATTTGGCATTCTTGCCGATCATCATCTTTGACTCTTTGAGCATATTTGAAATTCTTTTGCCCCTAGTTTGAGGGGTGTTTCTGATCTAGCTTTGCAAGCTTCTTTTGACGACATCTGATCTTCTTGATCTGACTTTTCTGCCTCTAGTTCGACGGCTGCTTCGAATCTGGCCACACAGACCTCACATTGTAGTTGACCATTGAACATTCTGAAGTAAGGTCCAAGGTTTGAAAACAAGGGGGTCGAGTCTCGAGGCTGAGAGCGATCCTAGGCTGCACAATCTCAAGAGCGATTCCATATAGGTCTTCGCAGGATCGTGCAAAACATTTTTTTTTTAAATTTTAAGAAAGCGACTAATCGCTCGCGCGAAAGACAATGTGAAACCAATTTGGATCAAGCCAGGATCCTTCTCAATACTCACATTAACAAGCATGATCTCAATCATTAAGGGCTTAGCACGCCTCTCTTTCTCTCAATTGATCAAATTTTGCAAAACCCGAGGAGTTCCTTCCTCTTCGTTTTTATCACAATGTTTTAAAAAGAAAGTTTTGGAAAACTTAGGTCGATACAATGAATTCAAGGCACAAAAAAGACAGCTTCTAGTCAAATAGTGCCATCTCATTTAGAATTTCTGGCACAACGCTGCACATGACGAATACAAGAATGTGAAAATCACCATTGCTCATTCAATTACGCCGATTATAACCGCTCTAAGCGTACAGACTCAAAACAAAATGAAACGACAAACGCAAAACAAAATGGTGATGCCCGAGGTAACACCCCCCAGAATCACCCGACCTTTTGTACAATAGGATTGACTCGATACAACAAGACAGACCCTAACTAACTTAGTATGAAAAGATTGACTCAAAACAAAGAGACAGACTGAAAACAAAAATGACAGAACTAACTCAGTACCCAAGCCAGAGCGTACAAAAACCAGCATTCGCGAATGCTCAAAGCGATCGTGTCATCATACATCATCTGAAAGCTGGCAGCGCCGCATGGTGGTTCATCCCCCGATCACATACTCGTACTATTCTCCAAGTCCACTGATCCAGTGACGATAGACTTTACTGAGCTGGTGCGACGATGACCTTGTTGTCAATCAAATTTTGTACCTCGTAGAGGAGACGGACACAACTGTCGGTGTCATGACCGGTTTGTTGATGGAAAGCACAGTACTTAGTTGGGTCATGCTTTGGAGGGAGAGGATCGGGTAGAGGCCGTTGCTCTAACGGTTTCAGATGTCTTTTCCTGAGTAGGACCCTTAGAGCTTTAGACAAAGGCATAAAGAGTGGGGTGAAAACCCTCTTGCCTCAGGGTAGATAGTCTAAAGTTCGGGGGTTTGAAGTGGATACACCAACAAAGGGGGTGGCTGCACTTGGTGTGGTGGTGGCGACCATGCCCACATCTGAAGTCCTAGCAGTGGCGTCACCATTGGTGGTCGTATTCGAATTGCGGGAAAATGCCCTCCTGGGCTGCTCCTTCTCCTGGTCAATAAGGCCCTGCTTCATAGCGTCCTCGATCTATACTCCCATCTCATGTAAGTCTGAAAAGGTGGGGAAGGGGAGCACAATCATCTTTTGCATAAGCTTGGGTTGGAGGTTGCGCACAACCATCCGAATCTGATCTTTGTCGGAAGGCCTTGTAGTCATCATTGTGGCCTTTGCTCTCCATCTCATCACGAACTCTAAAAAACCCTCCTTTGGCTCTTGGCGAGTAACTTCAAGATCACGAGTTATGACCTCAATCTGTTTGTTGTAGGAGTATTGATTACTGAAGGCCTCAACCATCTTTTCCCAATTCTATTTCACAGAGTTCTCCAATTTCGCATACCAGATTGCGGCTATCCCAGACAGGGTTCGGCCGAATAGTGACAGCTTCTGGGCTGTGGTCAAACCCATTGGCCTTAGAATATCGGAAAACAATTGGAGGTGCACCATTGGGTCTTCAGAGCCATCGAATCGATCGATATGTGGCATTTTGAACCGATCCGGTAATATCACCACTGAGTTGGTATAACCACCCTCTATGTCTGGAATGGAGTGGGCCCCCTGAGACTTTTTGAACAATTTCTCGAGCTTGCTTACTTTCAATGCTGTGGGGTCCATTTTGAACTCAAATAGGGAGTCTGGTAGGTTGGTGGGTGTTTTAGATAGCTGGGGTAGGATCGGGGGCGGAGGTGGCCCTGTTGGGATATCTGTATCCTCCTGGACATTCCGAACATTCGCCGTCTCCCCGGGTATTGGAACTCTTGGTGGGGGAGGAGCTTGGTGTGAAGCTGATGCTGCAGTTTGCTGCTCTAGCCTGGCAAGTGTCTCTGTCTGTTGGGCTATGACCACAGCCTGTTGCTTGGCGAATTCTGCTTGACAGACAGCGTCTTGCTGCATGGCTTTCATACTATCCTGGAGTTGGCGCACCGTCTCTTCCAGACTCGACATATTGTCCTGGTCTAACTAAGCAACCGGTATATCTCCTTAAAGTAAAAAAACAGATATTCAACCCAACTGCGCACAGGTGAGATGGATAGTGACCGCTAATCCGAAGACTGTTGAACTGATGATCTGTGCCTGACTGACGTTTTTACCCTACCTCTGGCAAAGGAACACTGATTGCCCTTGAACTGAATCTCTGACCCAACAAAGTCTATCAGCACAAGTCCAATGTACCTGGGGGATAGTGGAGCCTTCTGAAGTTATAGTTCCAGGTAGGGGTGCAAACGAGCCGAGCCGAGCCGAGCCTTGCTGGGCTCGAGCTCGGCTCGTTAAGCTATCAAGCTCGTTTATTGAGCTCGAGCTCGGCTCGATAAGGGACTGGGCTCGAGCTCGGCTCGGCTCGTTAATTTTTGTCGAACTCGAGCTCGGCTCGGCTCGGCTCGATAAATTTTTTTTAATATTATTTATATTATTTAAATATAAATTTTTAAATAAAAAATATTATTTATATTATTTAATATATAAAAAATGCATTTATATTATTATTTATATATATATTTATATATTTTTAATATATAAATAATGTATTTATATATTATTTAATATATAAATAATATATTTATTATATAATTTAATTATAGATAAACGAGCCGAGCCTACCGAGCCGAACACAGGCGAGCTCGAGCTCGGCTCGTTAACGAAACGAGCCCAATAATCGAGCTCGAGCTCGGCTCGTTTACTAAACGAGCCGAGCCGAGCCGAGCCTGTTCACGAACAGCTCGGTTCATTTGCAGCCCTAGTTCCAGGACTACCTAGCAAAAGAGAAAACAGACAGCATCTCAGCTCAATTTCGCTGGAACGGATATGAGCATAGCGGAACAACTGTATTCATCTTGATCTTGTTTCCCAAATAATCCCCTAAAATGATACCCTCGGTAAAATCGATTCCCAAATCGATGCCCGCAAGCCTGATACCCAGACTTGCAAACTGATACATGCATTCCCTATAGAGATACACTCTAAAAGCACATAGCATGTAAAAGACAGCCAAAACACCCCTATGTTGAGATAGGGTTTCCCTGTCCTATTTTGTCAGGAGTTAGGCTTTCACTACGCACGCAGCAGTTTCAAACAACCTAACATCGGGTAAGCAACATGTCTTAGTTTGGAATGGTCACTATGGATTCCGAATATGCACTAAGTCGAATGGTCGAAAAGGGTGCCCCGGTAAAAATCAGGGTTTGTGTTCCCATACTGGCAGAGCCCGCAATGCTTTGACAAAGTCAAGCCTCCGACAAACTGTTCAGGAATAGTAGATGGCAAACACGGTGTCCTAGGCGCACCGATGCACATGCAATGCAAAGAAACTGTCACGATCCAAACCCGGCCCTATGGGTTTAGCATCAGAATCCGAGATTATCAAGGCCCGCTAACATGAGTACAAGAAAAAGCGAGTTCGTGGCTGGCAGCCAATACAGTAATTAAATAACGTCCATTGAACTGTGACAGTCTGTATGCCAAAAAGATTTTTCATGCATTCACACATTCAAAACAGTACAGTTTATACAAATATTTACAGTCAATCGGTACAGGGACCTAATCCCTTGACAACAGTACAGTAAAGTAGATAACAGTCTATATAGTGATCCCAAAACAGTACGGAGACAGATGGGGGAAAAACAAAACACCCCAAAGCCATAACATGGCAACTCGGAACCTCGCAGTGAGGCACAAAGGCTGGCTTGACAAAACTGGAGTCTAACCCATGCTCCTAGCTCCGGTCTGGTGGCTGAGCACCTACATATATATATATAAACAGTGAGCTAAAGCCCAGTGAATAACATAAAGCGTAAAGAGGTTAAGAATGAAATGTCCTTACAATAATGAAAACAGTTCATTAAACAGTATTTCAGTCTTTCAATCAGAACAGTTATTCGGTCATATGTGGTACATCCATTAGCATAGCAGTAAACAGTAGGTCTTAAAGACCGAACAGTAATGATGGCCATCGACAAGAATTGATAATGGTTCCACGAGGAACCGACAGAGATCTCTAAGAATACCAAGAATGAGGTGCTAAGGATGCCACAGTACAGTTCAGAAATAAAGGACATACATTCATTCATAATAATACGATTCGATAAGCAGTTGATTCAGTATTCGAAAGATAATCATTTTGAACATATCTTTACACAATTGTTACTCATAGAGTTCGGGCTACAATATGCTAGAGCGTGTCTTCCCAGTCGCCAACCCTACACAGTTCACAGGTTGAACACACACTAAGCTACACAATTGGGAGATATCATAATTTAATCCCTAATTTGCCTCGGTGTGTTCTACATCAATATCCTCATTAAGATGCCTTAAACTAGGCCTAAGAATGCCTAGAATGGGATGAGGATGCAAAAATACACTTAGAAAACATTTTGCAAAGTTTGCTGAAAATAGGACCCTCGCTCGAGCGAGCCTTCCTTCGCTCGAGCGGGCTTCCAAAATCAAAGGCTTCGCCGGCGAAAATCCTTCGCTCGGCGATGCGATGAAACAAGAAAGTACTAGATGCTCGAATTTTA
Organism: Camellia lanceoleosa; assembly: GCA_025200525.1. Lineage (NCBI taxonomy): Eukaryota > Viridiplantae > Streptophyta > Magnoliopsida > Ericales > Theaceae > Camellia > Camellia lanceoleosa. Next base: position 59,686,891 of record CM045762.1, read on the forward strand.
CGCTCGAGCCACCAATTCTTCGCTCGAGCGTGGCTCAAAGTAAACGTTGGTCGCTCGAGCGAGGAATCCTTCGCTCGAGCGAAGAAGCCAAATCTGGAATTTCCAGATTTGCCTTCCAAGCTCAAACCAAGCATTCTACCACTCTTTACTCGACCTCTTGGGCCCAAATTCTGGGAAACACCTCTAGATTCAATATACAACAAGTTTCCAAGCTCAATTTGTGAATTCAAAGCCCAAGAGTGAGTCAATTGAAACCATTTTTCAAACCCATTTTTCATGGACATGGAGAATATGCAACATGCATGGATTCAAACCAAATTCAACCTTCAAAGCTTGTCCAAATGGACTCATTTCTTCGAGAATGTGATGAATTCATGGACTCAAGTCTATTTATGAACATGCATGTACAATTTTACCATGGAAACACCTTAAGAATCAACAATACAAGCATCTATGCATGAATTATGCTCTAATTCAACATGTATGAACTAATTCATGACTTAATTCTACAATAGAGTATAAAACATGCAAGACTTAGCTTAAACTCACAATTAGAGGGATGAATTCTCTTACCTAAGTCTTGTATTCAAGGTTTAGGAGTCCAATTTGACAATTTACACTTCAATTACAAGCAATTCAAGCCAATTCAACAAAATGAACTCAACTCTCTCCTATTTCCTCTCTTTGGTCGGCTAGGCTCTCAATTGTGGCTGATGAAATGAGGTGGTTCAAGTGTAATACATGTCTCTAATGTGTGTCTAGGATAGTGGCCCACTTGATGGCATTTTGGTAATTAAGGCAACTTACACGTTTAGCTTATTTTAATCTAATTTAGTCATACCTAATCACATTTTAACTAAACACACCATAAATTCACATAAATTCCACTAATCATGAAACACTAAACAATTTTCAGTTCAGCCGCCGATAAGGTCTTCAATTTGCAGTTTAAGTATAAAAACACAAACAGATAATCACATAGTCAAACAGATAAAAATGCAATACAATAGACACGCTCAGTCAATTCAGTTTCAATTTTCAATCAGTCCGTTCAGTACTCCAGTTAGTTCAATTATCAGTCATAAGCAGTCCAGTTTAGCGGTAATCAGTATGTAATTCAGTAATTCATCGATAAACGGTATGGGGGTTGTTACAGAAACACATAAGTGTAGTCAAAACAGGTTATCACGAGTTCGAGTCAAGCTCTCTAAAATCCCCAACAGAGTCGCCAGAAACTGTAGACGTCCTCGAACGTCCCGGGAGGGAAATCCTATTCTGTTCATTTGGGTTCACTATAGTTCGGACTCAAATTGTCACAGTTCTTAATCTGAACCAAAGAGTCCAAATCTGGCAAATCGTTTTGAGAAAACAAATTTTTGAAAGAAGTGCCAAACATAGACTGCTTTGCCAGATACAGAGTCGCCACCTAAATATTTTATTTTGGGAGAATTTAGGAAACCCTGACTCGGTGCCGAAGGCCACGTGTCCGTCATCACCAAAGTTGCCTCGGCTCGGGAACTTGGGTACGATTGGGGAAGGTCAACTATGAGCACCCCCTCTCGCCCGATCTGAAGATCGGCCTCTACTAACTGTGATATCTTATTTTGAAAACATTACGCGCTCTTTATTCCGGTTAATTAGCCTAAAATCACTATGTGATGCGCACAGCAAAACAAGTATAGACTAGATCGCCTAATTTGGAACAAAGTATTGCATATCCATTTGTTTGAAAATGTTTTGAGATTTGCTACTCGCAAGTAGGCTAAAATACGGATTTCAATGAATTATTCCAATTCAAACAATCCAACATTCACCCACAGGCATTCAAACAGTTATAACACATAAGCAGCTAGCCTCATGGTAATCATGCGATTATGGCAACACTCACACGCATGCGGTATGCTAAAGCATAAAAGCTTACCTAGTACTCCAAACCAAAACAGAAACTAGTTAGTAATCATATGCATGATCCTAGTTCATGTTAAGGTGGCTAATGCAACACATGCAAAATGCAACTATAATAGGCTCGGCTATCCTAAAGATGGCATGTGAAATGCTGCAACTAACAAGTACTCAACTTGGAATTGAAATACAATGCAGTTAGTATGATGCGCCGAGCCCGATGCATGCAAGACAAATGTATGGATGCACGCATGCATAGCATAAGGTATGCTAATTTAAATATGCCCTAATACTAACCATCAAAAGCAAGTAAGTAAAAGGGAGAAAGAAGTGGGGGTTGGAAGACATGCACACACGCACTCACACTTATTACAAATTCGCCCTCGCTCAAAGAGACCAAAAGAATAATACAATTTAATTAACCTTCAAGCTAAATAAATAATACAGACCACCTAATTAATTAACAAATCAATTAAGTACTGAAAGCAGTAAAAGGCCTCGGGAAGAGGGTCCAATGCATACGTGTTCGGGTTTGCTCAGAAATCCACCGCCATGCACAAGTTGCCTCTGTTTTTCTTGCTTTGCTCCTCTGAAAATTGCACAACTCCCAAGGTATGCTCTCTGGACACTGTGGAACACCACCGGCTGAGAGGAATAGCCACCGGCCAAGGGGAATGATCACCGGCCGCTGATTAAGATATCGGCCACTCATGGATGGCGGATTAAGACCGGAGATAGCCGGCCAAATCTTCTTGAGAATCTGTTTTTGACAAAGAAGAGAGGGCAAAACATGGCATGGCAATGCATTTCAAGCAAATGTATGCACCGACCCACTCCTTATCATGTTTATGACTCAAAGGAGTTTGGGACTCGACCCTCGGACCACCAATCGCGCATTTCAATACGTGATGGCCCAAGATGTCAAGTTGTGCAATTTGATATCAAATGTAATGCACACCAAACAAACATATAAATCCCAATCTCTATCACTTGGTCAAGAGACAAGGCATGCATGCGAGATGCAATGCAACCTAGGCATGCAAGCTAAGGATGCATTATGAACATGAGGGCAAGCAATGCAAACATACAATGTACACTAGGTACACAACACTTAAGCATGAAGAGACAACTTTTAAGCACACTTTAAGGGAGATAATCATGGACTAATGGCATGCATATCAAGCTTTGAAAACATGTAGAAGATGATGCCAAATTAACCTACCAATGCAAGTAAGACATGTAACCAAGCCCAAGGACTTAAACTAGGATCAAATGACACATGAAGCAAATGACCAAAGTGAGTCAAAACAGCCCTAAATCATGCAAAAGTAAGCCCCAAAAACCACTTAGATGGCATCTAAAAGGTCTAAGTATGGAAGCATACATGAGGGTCCAAGTATGGAGCATAAGACAACAACCTTATAAAGCATTAAAAGAGCATCAAATGCAAGCATACAAGCACACCACAAGGACTGAAATGACATGACAAGTGGTTCCAAACCACTGAAATGATGCAAGGATGGCACACTAGAGGGGTCAATGCTTAAGGCATACAAGGGGGATTACATGGTAGCTATACAAAGCAAAACATGGATGACCCAAATGACCAAAAACAGACTTCAAGCATGTCAAAACAAGCATAAAAGCTTCACAAAGCTAAGCCAAAACAAGGAAGCATAGTGGTCTAAATGCTAGATACATGTTAAGGCAATTTCATGACATTACAAGACAAGTATGCAAAGCAAGTATGGTGTGTCTAAACCAACTTAAAACAGTGCTATAACATGGCAAAATAAGTACAAATACTAGCTAAGACATGGCCAACATGCACTTAAAAATGATGCTCACACATGAGCCTTAAATGACACTTTTTGAAGACAACAAGGAGAGGGGATAGCCCTCTCCTTCTTAGGACCTTAAACCACCATCCTCACCACTAAAATCCCTCAAGATTTCAGTGGTGTGGAGGCCCAAACAAGGTGGTCCCGGAGCTCATCAAAAATAGCACAAAATGGGGCCAAACAAGGCCTAAGAGGGGGTAAACGACCCCAAACACAAAAGTGTTCTTAAACAAACTTAAAAAGGAGCTCAAAATAAGACTTTTTTCAGTTTATGACAAAGCTCGAAAATGCTTCTAAGTAAGGCTAAAAGACTGTGCAAAAAAGGGGAATAAAGAGGGAAAAGGAGTTACCTTTGTAGCCAAAAGAGGACAGCAGCCTTTGGTCCTAAAAACCAGTCCCTTAGCCTCTGAAAATGTCCTCCAAGAAGCTTAGATGGATGAGGGAGAGGTGTGGTTGAGAGTTGGTGTGCAAAGGGGCAAAGAACCAAGCAATTTGGAATTAAAATGGAGGAGATATGGAGAGATATATGTATGGAGCTTTTAGACCAATTCTTGGAAGTCTTAAAATGGAAGAGGAGCTCTTCTTATATAGGCCAAGGCAAGGTGCCAAGCTTCTAAGAGAAGCTAACATAAAAAGGGTCAAGGGTGTCAAGCTTATCAAGAAAGCTAACCCAAAGGTCCAAGCTTTCTTAGAGAAGCTAGAGCAAAGGGTGCAAGCTTCTCTTGAAAGCTTAAAAGGGATCAAGCTTCTTGGAGAAGCTAAAAAGGGTCAAGCTTCTTAGAGAAGCTAAAAAGGTTCAAGCTTCTTGGAGAAGCTAGAGCAAAGGTTCAAAAGGTTCAAGTTGGAACCAAGGGTTCAAAAGGTTCAAACTTCTTGGAGAAGCTAAAAATCAAGGGTTCAAATGGTTCAAGCTTCCTCAAGAAGCTAAAACAGGGGGTTCAAAAGGTTCAAACTCCCTCAAGAAAAGGTCTCGGCCAGAAAAGGAGTTAATCGGCCATCACCAATGGCCGGTGGCAAGAAAAAAGGGCCGGTGGCCTCAAGCCATAGCCGGTAAGGTGTGGGGATGTCCAATCAAGTCTTGAGGCAAGGTACGCGGCCGAAACCTCTGAGAACTCAAGACGAACACGAACATGGATGATCACCGAGTGTTCAAATGGTGACGTACAAATCTTGAGGACGGTCAAAAATGGGGTGTCTACAGAATGCCACAAGCATGAGGTTAGCTTGAATGGCCTTGACCGAGCTCTGTATGCATGCCTAGTTGGGGGTAAGCTATGATTCACTGACTTTACAAATAATTCAATGGCTTGAAGTAACTCAGTCTTGCGCTGATCGAGGCGTTTATGCTCAGTCTGGCCGAGGCTTGTCATGCTCAGGCTGGCTGAGGCTTTTGGTGCTCAGTCTGGCTGAGGCTTTTAACGACTCGGTCTGGCCGAGGCTTTTGGTGCTCAGTCTGGCTGAGGCTTTTTGTGCTCAGTCTGGCTGAGGCTTTTAACAACTTGGTCTGGCCGAGTTCTTCATACTCAGTCTGGCTGAGGCTTTTTGTCGCTCGGTCTGGAGGAGTCGTTTGGTGCTCAGTCTAGCTGAGGCTTTTTGTGCTCAGTTTGGCTGAGGCTTTTTGTGCTCAATCTGGCTGCGGCTTTTAACGACTTGGTCTGGCCGAGTTCTTCATGCTCAGTTTGGCTGAGGCTTTTTGTCGCTCGGTCTAGAGGAGGCGTTTGGTGCTCAGTCTGGCTGAGGCTTTGTATGAGTGCTGCAATCAAAATGTTATGGAGACGCCATATAGATAACTGAGATATAAAATTGTTGTCATGGAAAGTGTAGCCCAATTGATCAAAAAGTTACATTATGTGAGGGGAGAACAAGAATGTTCAAGCGTGTAAATTTGCCAAAAAAAAAATACAACAGTTGAGCAATACAAAAGTAGGAATTTATTGAAAGTTACGCTTCAGGTGTTCGGCGTTCCATGGGTGGGGGAGGTCTTGACCTTCCATGTCTTGAAGTCGGTAAGTGCCCGGACGTGGTCGGGCTTTCACAATGTAAGGTCCCTCCCACTTGGCTGCAAGTTTGCCTTCAGTCGGGTTTTTGGTGGCAAGAGTTACTTCGCGCAAGACAAGGTCCCCCACGGCGAACTCCCTTGGACAGACTTTGCGGTTGTAGTGTGTTCTCATTTTCTGTTGGTATGAGGCCAGTCTGACAGCAGTGGTTTCTCTGAGCTCTTCAATTAGGTTAAGGTTTGCCTGACGGAGCTCTTCGGTTACTTCTGGATTCGGATGTAAAACCCTTAGGGTAGGCAGACGGACTTCCACTGGGATGACCGCCTCAGCGCCGTAGGTTAAGCGAAAGGAGGTCTCCCCAGTGGGAGTCCGAACGGTAGTACGGTAAGCCCAGAGTACATTCGGTAATTCCTCAACCCAAAGTCCCCTAGCAGCTTCTAGCTTAGTTTTGATGATCTTCAGAAGAGAACGGTTGGTAACCTCGACTTGGCCATTGGCTTGGGGATGACCTGGGGAGGAGAAACATTGTTGGATCTAGAGGTCTGCACAGAACTTTCTGTACTTGGCGTTGTCGAATTGTTTGCCGTTGTCGGAGACGATGGCTTGAGGGATGCCAAACCTGCATACGATCGACTGCCAGATGAATTTGGTTGTGTTCCGTTCGGTGATGGTGGCGAGGGGTTCTGCCTTTACCCACTTGGTGAAGTAATCAATGGCGACTATCGCGAACTTGGTCTGGCCTCAGCCGGTGGGAAGTGGACTAACTAAGTCGATCCTCCATTTGGCGAACGGATAAGGACTGCAAAGTGTGATCAACTCTGTAGGAGGAGCATGGGGGATGTTGGCAAAACGCTGACACTTGTCACATTTGAGCACGAAGTCAGTCGCATCTTGATTGAGAGTGGGCCAGAAATAACCAGTGCGAAGTATTTTGTGGGCTAAAGACCTGCCGCCCGAATGATTACCACAAATACCCTCATGGATTTCCCGCATCACATAGGTTTCTTGAGCTGGATTGAGGCATCGCAGATACGGGCGTGAAAAACCACGTTTGTACAAGACGCCACTGACGAAGATGTAATTAGACGACCGGGCCCTGACTTTGGTGGCCTGCTGTTGGTCATCTGGAAGTGCCCCCGTTGTCAAAAATAGGAAGATGTCGGACGCCCAAGGAATGGGTTCATTTTGGAGGAACTGCACTTCTTGCTGGTCGAGGGAGATAGCAGGGTGGGCTAGGTATTTGAGGCGGACACCATGGCTGTGGTCGGACTGGTCTGCAGAAGCTAACTGAGCCATCTCATCTGCCTTAGAGTTTTCCGTTTGAGGGATGTGCTTGATGTGGAAGTTATTGAAGAGGCGAACAAGGGAGAGTGTAATATCCCTGTAAGCCCGCATTGTATCCTCCTTGGCATTGAATTCCCCCGTAATTTGTCCGACAATGAGCTGGGAGTCGCTGAACACCCGAATGTGGCTAACACCGATATCCCTGGCTAAGCGGAGACCTGCTATCAATGCCTCATATTCGGCCTTATTGTTACTAGCCTCGAACAAGAAACGGAGAGCACATTTGAAATAGCCACTCTCAAGGGCGGTGAGGATGAGACCGACCCCGCTGCCTTTCCTGCGAGATGATCCGTCGACGTTGAAAGTCCAAGAATGAGGGTCTTCTGGCTCGATAAGGGTTGGTGGGGGTGAAGGGGCCGTGGTTGGGGTAGGATTAGTGAATTCCAGGATGAAATCGTGACGTACCGCCTTTATTATTGTTAGTTCGAGGTAGGAGATGTCAAACTAGCTGAGTTCCATTGACCACTGCATGAGTCTGCCGGAAAGTTCTAGTTGCTGCACGACCTTCTTCAAGGGTTAGTCGGTGAGGACCATTATGGAATGGGCTTGGAAGTAAGGACCGAGTCGTCTAGAGGCAGTGACCAAGGCCATAGACAATTTTTCTAACAGCGTGTAATTCTGCTCCGCTTCCCTGAGAGCCCGATTGATGTAGTAGACTGGTCGTTGACAGAGCCGTCTTCCCTGATAAGAGCTGCACTGACTGCGGTGTTTGACACGGCTAAATATAGGAAGAGGGGCTCGCCCTTGATTGCTTGTGAAAAGATGGGGGGGTTAGCCATGCACTGCTTCAACTGCTGAAAAGCCTTTTCGGATTCGGTTGTCCATTCAAAAGTTTATCGAAGAACTTTGAAGAAGGGAAGGCACTTGTCCGTTGCGCGGGAAATGAAGCGGTTGAGGGCGGTAACTCGGCCAGTGAGTCTCTAAACCTCATTGACCATTCTGGTTGACTGCATCTCAATTAAGGCCTGATCTTTTCAAGGTTAGCTTCAATGCCCCGCTGACTGACCGTGAAACTCAAAAACTTCCCAGATCCTACGCCGAAGGCGCACTTCTCCAGGTTGAGCTTCATTTGGTACTTACGTAGGATGGCGAAAGTCTCTCGTAGGTCGGTCAGATGATCAGCAGAGAGTTTGCAGCATGTCGTCGACATATACTTCCATATTTCGATCGATCTGATGATGGAAAACGGCGTTGACCAACCGTTGGTAGGTGACCCTAGCATTTTTCAGTTCAAACAGCATCACACGATAATGGTAGGTGCCTCGGTCGGTAATGAAGGAGGTGTGTTCCTGATCAGATGGGTGCATCAGAATTTGGTTGTACCCAGAGAAGACATCCATGAGGCTAAGCATTCGGTGACTGGCAGTAGCGTCGATCAGCAGGTCTATGCGGGGAAGAGGATAACTGTCTTTGGGGCAAGCTCGGTTGAGGTCTGAGTAGTCGACACAAAGTCGCCATTTACCATTGTTCTTGCGAACCAGGACCACGTTTGACAACTATCTAGGGTAGTCCACATTCTTGATGAATTGTGCCTCAAGGAGCTTGTTGACCTCTGCGGCAATGAGAGTATTGCGCTCTGGATGGAAAATGCGCTGTTTCTGGCGGTAAGGTCGAAAATAGGGTTCAATGTTAAAGCGATGGATTATGAATGAGGGGTTAATACTCGGCATGTCTGAGTGGGTCCAGGAAATACATCGTTGTGCTCGATCAGGAGGGCGGTAAGGTCGGCCTTTGCTCGGGGGACAGTTGGCTGCCGATTTTGGCAGTTTTCGTCGGGTTGGTGGGGTCGATGGGAACCTCAACGAGCTCCTCCACAGGTTCTCCTCTGACCAGCTCGTCCTCATCTCGGACGTCAAGTCCTTCAATGATCATGGCCTCCTTCAGCTTGACTTCTTTGAGCGAGGCGACATAACATTCCCTGGCCACAGTCTGCTCTCCCCTTACTGTCCCGACCCCCAGCTCGGTGGGAAACTTAATGGCAAGGTGATAGGTTGATGTAATAGCTTGAAAGGGATTCAGGGTGGTGTGGCCAAGGATGATGTTGTAGGTGGATAGGCAATCGACAACAAGGAAAGTGAGCAACTTTGTAGTCTGCCGTAGGTACTCACCGATTGTGATGGGAAGATCGATGGAGCCGATGGAGGTCACCCGATCACCAGTGAAACCGACCAAAGGGGTTTGGAGAGGAGACAGACTTTCCTCTCCAATTTTGAGCTGGCGAAAGCAATTAAGGAAGATGATGTCTGAAGAACTACCATTGTCGATGAGAACTCGTCTGACCTTGTAGTTGGAGAGGAGGGCAGAAACGACGAGAGGGTCATCATGAGGGAAACAGATGCCTGTACAGTCAACGTCCGTGAAAGTGATAGGCTCGGTCCACTGCTTGGGCTGTTTAGAGGGTCGGTCAACCGTGGCAACTGCTTTGTCTGAGCCCTGCCTTATCTTTCTAAGTTCTGCCCTCTGAGCCGAACAGGATGGTCCCCCACAAGCAAGGCCGTCTGAAATGACTCTGATTTCTCCAACAGGTAAGGGGGGATTACCTGGTGGCCGAGGTTGCTGTGGAAGACGATTATGGCCTTGGTTAGGTTGGGCTGGCTGCCGGAGGGGTGCGCCGGGGGTTATTTCTGAGGGGCTCAGTTCTTTGCCTCTACTGAGGGCGGGTGTCCGTGAACCGGCTAAGACGTCCCTGACGTATTAGGGTCTCGACCTGATCTTTGAGGTTAACGCACTCATCGGTGTTATGGCGATGGTCCTGGTGAAAATGGCAATATTTGGACTGGTCTTTCCGATTAGAAGGGGTTCGTGAAGGTTGGGGCCATTTAAGGGGGTAGTCTCGCTGGATCTGGTTGAGGACTTGTTCCATGGGGGAATTAAGAGGTGTGTACCGCTCGAACCGACCGAGCGGTCGGGCTAGTGCCGACCGATCAGCTCGGGGGGATCGGTCGGTATAGTGCGGTGTTTGGCTATTATACTGGGTGTTTCTGGGTTCTAGGTCTTTTCTCTTTTCTCTGGGGGTCGGGTTTTTGATTATTGGATCTTGTCAGGCGGCTAGGGAATCCTCAGCATTCATGTATTTTTGGGCTTTGGAGAGTAGGGCTGCCATGGAGGTTGAGGGGTTTTTGGAGAGGGAGAACAAGAAGTCGGACGACCGCAGACCGGCCATGAAAGCAGTGAGGATGACCTTGTCATCATTTTTCGCTACTTGCAGGGCTTCGGTGTTGAAGTGGGTAACGAAACTACGCAGGGACTCCCCCTCGGTCTGGCAGATGTTGAGGAGTTGGGTTGCCAGACGGCGCTGGCGCTAGGCTCCAATGAAATGACTGAGGAAGGAGTCACTAAGATGCTGAAAAGTGGAGACGGAGTCTCCTAGTAACTGGCTAAACCACAGCCGAGCTGACCCCTTCAGTGTCACGGGGATGGCTCGACACATGATCTCGTCAGGGAATGCATAGAGGATCATAAGGGTTCTGTAGGTCTCCAGATGGTCGACTGGGTCCGTCGTGCCGTCAAAAGAGTCGATGGTGGGCATTTTGAACTTGGGGGGTAGAGGTTTGTCTCGGATGGAGGCAACAAATGGTGAGTTTGCTGTGGTAGAGGGTTTATACTGGATGTTCTGCATGACCCCTTGGAGTTGGAGGTTCATGGCTCGGAGTTCTGCATCCCAGAGAGGGATGTTATCACCACCGGAAATGAGCGGGGGTTGGACGCTACTGGCTTCCCCCTCAGGGGCTGGTGCCAGGACTGATAGATGCGAGGGTCGAGGTGGTGGATTTATATGAGGAGGAGGAGGAGATTGCAAGCCTTCCAAGTTGGGTGGATAGGGCTGCAGGATAGTATGGCTCGGGGCTCGTTCTTGGTTGGGCGGAATATCTAGAGGTGGTGGAGGATGCATAGGAAGGTCCCTTTGGAGTAGAGCATTTAGCAAGGCTTTGTTTTGCTCGGCCATGCGGTTGATGCTGTTGGTAAGCTCGATGAAATACTGTGGTGGATTGTTTGGATTGGGGGGGTCGGCTTGATGGTCGGCAGCATTTTGGTGAGAAGCCATGGATCTAGTCGTGACCATACACTTTGATGGGTAACAGGAGAAGGTTATTGGAACAAGGTCTCCAGCGACAATGAGCACAACTGGCGCGCGGAGCAAAGCCTTTCCACAGACGGCGCCAACTGATGATACAGTTATGATACAACGGGTTTCTGGCGAGACGGGTCGGACTGATCCACACTTCTCGAGCCAATATCTGAGTAGTCAAGCCCACCTGAGAACCTGCACAAGAGTTCAACGGGGAACGGGGTGTCCCCCAGCGAACCCTCCGACGAGCAAGTTAGAGAGAGAGAGAGAAGTGAAATGTAGAGAGATGAATTAGAGTTAGAAAGCTTAACCTTCTTCTTGTCTTCCACGTCTGCTTATATCCTTTGGTAATCATTTCGTTGTCTCTTCCGACCTGTCACCTTGGCCAAAAGTCTATGTTGTAGCTTACCTTGTTCAAGGTGAGGGCGTGCTATCCCGACGGAGAGGTGTTGTTGTAATAAATGTTGTGAGGGGCTGCATTAATGGTGATGTGCAGTGGAAATAACTTTGCAGATCTTTGTCTGCTGATGTGACTTGTCCTTTACCTGTCACGTGTCTGAATATCATTGGTCCTTCATGTCATGTTGCCTTCCAACTATGCTGGGCCTTATCAGTTGGGTTATGTATTGGGCCCTAAGTGGTAGGCTTGGGTTGTTCATAGTGGGTTATGGCCTTTATGGGCCTACCCACGTCAAAGTTTTTTTTTTTTTTTGTTACAGGAAAATCCTCCCTACTCTCCCACAGGTCCAAGGCAGCGCCCCTTACAGAGATCACCAGGGTGTCCTGTTAGCCGTTCCGAGCGAGGAGACTATAACCTGAGAACTTGCCCCGACCTTCCAAGACAAGCTCCGCTTAAGTCAAGACTCGCACAACGGGGGAGCATTGAACCCACACCAAGTGCTGATTAGACAACTTGAGGTCCAACCTCCTAACCAACTGTGCTTCGCCTAGGAGATTGGCCCAAGAGGAAAGGAATTGAACTCATGACCTTGGGGCTTAAACTTCAAGCCTTAACCACAATGCCACCCACCCACGTCAGAGTTTGTACCAAATATTTATTCTGAAAATATCGAACACTTTATTTCAAACGGTTTATTGTTTGAATTTTGAACATCACTCTAGTTTGACTATGATTTGGACCATAGCCAATGGGGGTTATTTATTGGTGCAAAAACTAATTTCTTTTGGAGTTTCACCACCGGCCTATGTGTAGTTCTAGGTCTTGTCACAGGCTAAGTGACCGTAGTCACCAAGACTTAAGTTTTGTGAATCAAATCATCGAACCATCTATTTGAATAATGAAATTACTTTCAATTAACTTATTGTCTTCTCAACTATAATGTATTTATTTTCAGCTATGAAACTATTTTGCAAAATAATTGTTCATTTATTGAATTGTAGCAAAAATACATTTATTGGTTATCGCCTATTTTCTTTATTTACTTGATCGAGCTAGTATTGATAGTTGATTATTTGCTAGGTTGCCTAGCTTACCCTTCTTTTATTTTTTTTCAGATTCTAAGGAGTACAACTGCACGGGGTTTTATTTGTGGGAGTGCCGAGAGTAGGAATGTGATTTTAAATTATTTTGGATTATTATTTTGTTAGTGGATTATATTAGTAGACTTGGTAGACAATTTCATATGATAAAGATTGTTTATTATTTATAGATTTTGGCATTATGATAATTAAAGATTTATTTTGAGTATTTTATTTTGATGGTTTATTTGATTGGACTTTTAACTTTGCATACTCAATTGTATGGGTGTGTGGCATTATCACAGGGCTTGGGGCGTGACAGGAATGAACGACGAAGGGTGGGGGATGACATCACCATTTGTAGAGAGGAGATGAGTTTGTAGATATTGAGGTAAATAAGGCAGAAAAAAAGAGAGTTAGGACTGAGCGACTAAGAGAAAGGGATGTTGCCATGTGTGGAGAGAAAATACGTTTGATGATGTTAGAATGGGTGGCAGAGTGCGGAAAAAGGTGAAAGGAGGTGTTGGCAGCTGAGAAGGGTGGTAGGGGAGGGGCTTGCAATAGTGTGGAAGGAATTGTTAGCTTGTTAGGGTTGTAGGGAAAAGAAAAGAGGAAGGGGAAAAACGAAAAGGTTTTTTAGTAAATTTCTTTTTCATCTCTTTGCAATTTTTTTTTTTTTAAAGCATTCAGGTATGTTATAAAAATCTTGATACCCCCGAATAAAATGCAATAATTATTTGATATTTTACTATAATTTTACATTTAGTATACCTAAATATTATATCTAAACGTATGCATTTTGCACCACTTTAATCTTCATAATTTTAATTTTGTCAATTTAATATCATCGAAATTTCATTTGACTCATTAGCCAAATTTCAATCCTCCCATCTAAATCATTAACAGAATAATTTGACCAATTTAACTAAAACTTTACCCTAAATTTTGATATTTGTAGAACTAACGCAAACACCAAATGCATAGTTTTAATTTATGGATGATAAAATGTATTTTTATCCAATACTATATGATCATTTAAAATATCCAATACTATTTTTTTTTTTTTTTTAATTTCTATTCAAATCCATGATCCAAATACAACTTTAGTCATGCAATTAATCAGGAAGATTACAATGCACCAACACAAATATCCTATGATATTTAGATGGATTATCAGTGAAGTCAAATTTGCACAGAAACTTATATATTGAGCATATTACCATTTGCATATAACACCAAATATATGTGTACATATATGTTACAATTCTTTTTACAATGAATGCCATAAAGATTTTCAGCAAACAAGAAATTACAAGAAAAGTGAGATACTAACACAGGTCATAGACAGCACAATAGTCAAAACCAGGTTGAATACAAAAAATCCTACATAGATTTCATAACTTAAAGGCATTGTTACAATTCTAACCAAATCTTATCGTAAAAGGGCCTCCTGTACATACTATCTTCACTTCTTTTCTTTAGGTTGCTATGAACATAAAAGCAATATAATGTTAAAAAATACCATATTTTTTTTGGGTGAATAAATAACCATATTTGAATCTCAATAAATGAAAATTTTACCTATCACCCTCTCAGAGTCGCAGGGACAGTGGCATTGATCCTTCCACAAAATCTCTAGAAGACGAAAGACGAATCTTTCATTTCGTTACTTACTTTTTATGCTTAAACTTGCTTCAAGGAAGAATGGAGAATCTACAAACAAACAAGGTACAAGAATATAGAGCACAAAGACGCATCAAACGTAACGGGTTATATACAACTTTCCTCATCTCTCTTATTTTGTACCCGGCAAGTGATCGTGTAGTGAAGAACGATGACAAATTAGGCAAAAGTTGTCAATTTCTTTCCCAGCCTCATCTATGCATCATGAACCAGACTCCTGAAAACAAAAAAAGAAAACGTCATTAAACATCCATGCATAAATTGAAAATTGTTCGCTGGATAATAAATTGGGGGCTACCCCAGTTGACCACAACCCCTACACCTCACTAAGAGTTCAAGGGTTCATCAAAACACAAGAAATTGTAAAATGTGTGGTATTGATGGAGATTCAAGACCTACAGCCTAAGAAGAACAGACACGCATGATAATTTTAAAAAAATGCAAGACACACATAAGGAAAACATGCAAAATATATGATTTACTATATTTATTATACATATAAACGAATATCTCATTCAAAATGTAGAAATATATATAACATAGAATGTTTATAGTTTAAAAGATAATGGAGTAATAGGAATAAATCTACAATGTTTTTTTATCATTAGATCCAAAGTTATTTTATTTAACCTTGCAATGTGTTTTATGTGTGTAAGCAATGGACACAAATGTTTCCAAAGTCCCCAAACCACATTCGAGTCAAATTTTATCAAGAAACAATAGGACTTGATCGGACTTGTATTTGACATGTGTTTGAAAGTGTCTAACAAGTGCTAGTGTTTGACGCATGTCTGACACCTTTGTCAGACACAGACGAATTGCCTTAGAAATATTTGAACTTCTTAGCCTACAACATAGCATCTACACGTGTAATGTTAAGAAATTACCATATAAGGAAAGGCAAAAAGAATGCAGATGGAAGGGTCTATCATAACACCTCGGAGTGGTGGAGGATGTCAGTAGATAGACCAATTGCTTTAGGATTTAATCCAAAATAACTCAGATTAAACACTTCCAATGAACAACTGCTTCCATATTAGTCACCTTCCCACTCAAATCAACCAGACTCAAAGAATCGTGCCACTGCTGAATACAGTTGTTCTTCTGCAAATGGCTTGGACACATAATCATCCATACCACACTTCATGCACTCCTCATTAGTAGCTTGAATCACATCGGCTGTCATTGCTAATATTGGCGTGTGCCAATGGGCCACATTTGCAAACATCTCGATAGTTGCTTCACCAGATTCAATTCTTTCATTAACCTCACGCTCAAGACTACGTATTTGCCGTGTAGCTTCAAAGCTGTATGATTAGAGTCAAACAATATATAAATCACATTCCTATACTTGCAAGCAATAATCGAAGGTGAAACCTATCAACACCTTACGTGCAATAATTAAACAGGAAACCTGTCCCACAAGATGGTATGGATAAAATATGATGCAAAACTTAAAGGGAAAATTGTATTTAAATGGTAACAACTCAATATGGTGCAAGTAAATTTGCTTCCGGTGCAAGTAAAACAACTCAATAATTGCACTTTCATAGAGGTGCGATGCGAGTAAACCTATGTCTGGTGCAAGTGAAAGTTGTGGCATGGGACAACTTGCTCTAACTTGCACCTCCATGAAAATTTTGAGTTGTTTCCATTTAAATGCAATTTTCCCACAAGTTTGCTAGAATTCAACGGGTATTGTTTGCACTAGTATCTAAGGAAAATCAGAAAAATTTAGAATAGAGACAAAGTTATTACCCATCCATTTCCGGCATTTGGAGATCCATGAAGCAAGCATCGAAGTTGTGGGGTGGCTTAAGCTTTTCTAAAGCAGCCTTTCCACTATCTACACAGGTAACAATTGCTTCATACATCTTTAGAACACCTTCAGCCACTTTTCTATTAATAACATTGTCATCCACCACCAAGATTCGCTTGTTTCTAAGAAGGTTTCCAGTCAAGGGTTTTCCTCTATTTCGTTGCCTCTTCTTCCCAATTCCAAGCACTTCTTTAAAGCAGAAAATTAGCATATTTAATCGAAGAGGCTTCATTAGCACATTATCTACTAAACCTGCTAATTTGAGTTCATTGCGCTCGGTATTGCTTATGGAGGTTGTTAATAGAAATATCTTTGGCAGTCTTTCTGGGACTTCCTTTCTGCCATTTGATCTAAGCTCTTCAATTAGATGATGGAATGGAAGACTTGCATCCATCCCCCAAACATCATTGTCAATAAGAATCATGGCTATATGTGATGGTACACTGGACATTATTATAACCAACAAATTCATTAGCATGATCAAAAAAACTGCGTGATTAAAATTGTGAAAAACTATACATAATTCCATAATCCAAAGATCAACTACATTTTATTAAAATTACTTTTCTGATAATACAACAATACTTTTACTAATCACATGGATATACTTCAGTATTTAACAATCCATTTGTTTCGGCAGAAATTTTTTCCATATTTTCTAGCATTTGGTATGACAAAAAAATGAAATTGAACGAAAATTGTTTTTAATGATCAATGGAAAAGAAGCTTATTTAGGTAGAAAATATTTTCCACTTTTTAAAGATGGAAAATGTTTTCTAGTCTAAAGTTTTACCACAGCCACCACCACCCCCATATCACCGCCATCGCCATCCTACCAGCCTACTGCCATTGTCACCATCCTACCACCACCGCTGCCGCCACCACTGAAAGAAGCAGAACTTTTATTATGTGCTTTTGTTCTTTCTCCAAACAACATAAATGCATGGAGCCTCTGCTTCCAATTTGATTCTTTAGAAATGGAAGACAGTGAAGATTTTTTCATTGCTTTCCATCTAATACGGACAACCCATCATCTACATATTTATTCCCACCACAAGGTTGTGAATGAAATCTTTCTGAGGTTTTTCCTTTATATTACGATGAATTGGTAACTGGAAGAAAGATAATCTGCACATCATTCCTATTTGAGTACCTTTATTAATTGAAGCATATCAAACCTTTTCAATACGTTTGTTCCCACTTCAAGCTACCATCAAGCTTTTCACAAATAAGCTTAGTGGAGAGGGTGGCTTTTTGGCATATTTGGATAATAAGCCAAAAAGCTAAAACTGTCATCAACTAAAAAAAGCCAAAAAACCACTCAAACGTTTTCACTCACAAAGCAAAAAAGCCACTCAACTTCCAAAAACATATCAGCTTTTTTAGATTCTACAAAAAAAAATTCAAATAAGAAAAAAAGCCACTAAAAGAGCCAACCCCAAATGGGGATTTTACCTTGAGTTGGAGGCACTAGATAGATACGCACATGCAGAATCCAGACTGAAAGCTACATCTGTGGTTATTCCGAGTCTCTGAAGATGATATCTGGTGACCTCAGCTCGGATGCTTTTATCATCAACCACTAATGCCCTCAGTCCCTGGAACTCCAAAACAGCAGGATCATACTGCTGCTGCATTGTATCCAAAGAACTCGTTTCTCCTTTTCTTAAAACTGCCGTAAATGAAAAAGTACTTCCCACGCCAGGCTCACTCACAAACCCAATCTCTCCACCCATAAGGTCAACCAAACGCTTGCTAATGCTCAACCCTATTCCAGTCCCACCATAAGTTCGTGAAGTGGAACTATCGGCCTGCATAAAAGGCATGAAAATACGGCATTGTGCTTCTTGAGGAATTCCCACACCAGTATCTTCAACTGTTACTAATAATTTGATCTTTTCAGTTTCCTCCATCAAATTTGTGCAACTAAATTTTTTAAAATTCTTCCAACTCTTCCATCTGTCAACCACGGGAATGCCACTCAGTGTATTATAAGAGTTCCTCGACCAGTCTTCGACTAAGGTTAAGCTCTGTCTGAGCACTTCGTCCCTAACATCAAGAGGGAATCTCACTTCGTCAGCCAGATGCACTGAGACAAGTATATGCCCTTTGTCATGAGTGAACTGCAATCCAGAAAACTAATAAATTAGTGAACCAAAAACACAAAACCAACAAGCAAAATTTTTTAACAAGATAAATACACATGATGTGAAATTGTGAATAGAACCAATGCCTCTGGCTAGTGGATTATTCTTACGTTCAGTTCAGTAGTTGGACCATATAATCTTTAGGTCACCAATTGTCCCAAGAGCTTAAACTATTAGGAAATGGACCCAACAATATATATCAAGCTCTCCAATAGTTTCCCTAACAAGCTACCCCATCTTGCATGTGGAGATGCAAACTTCTATACATAATGCAAACAAGAGAAGAAAGAATGCAAATGGGAACCATGTGCAAATGGAAAAACTTGAACCCAAGACTTCCCCCAACCTTAGCTCTGATACTTAGTCACCAACTGTCTCAATAACTTAAATTGTTATGAAATAGGCCCAACAATGTATATGGAGCTCTCCACCAATAACATTGAAATATTTCCATATGAGATGAATATGCCTAGCATGTCCAACTCCAACCTATTTCCAAAAGCAAATATGTTCACATGCTTCAAGAACCCAAATTACTACTTTCAAGAACTACTTTTACTGAACACCCAAATGAACATAAGAAACTTGAAGTCAGGATTCTGCAAAATGGTAGGTTTGCCACCTCTCCCACAGTAATGGGTGGCAAGATACCCTTTCTAGAACCAATCAACTAACCAACACAATATATATATATATATATTTGCTGCACTTTTTTTTTTTTTTCTTTGTTTTTTTTTTTCACATAAAAGGAAAAGTCTAGAACCATTGAAACACAACCAACCTTGATTGAATTTCCAACAAGATTAGTAATTATCTGCCGGAATCGTCCAGGATCTCCAACAACAACTGCAGGAATCTGATTGGAGACGTAAACAGCCAACTTCTCTCACCCAAGAAGAACACAAAGAACAAAGTCAATATAAGAAATGATATCAAGTTACAGCGACAACTCTAACAACTACCCTACAAAATATTAACGTGTATGCACACGCGCGCACACACACACATATCAAGTGAATAAGGCAGTAACTTAGTTGTTACCTCAATCCCTTTTTCGTGAGATTTGATGAAGAAAAGTGACAAAATTTTATCAAGAAGATCACGCAAATCAAAAGGTATGTCCTCAAGGTCAAGCCTGCCTGATTCTATCTTAGCTTGATCAAGAACCTCATTAATCAACGATATTAGATCTCTCCCACAACCATGAGCAGTCTCAGCACAATCCCGTTGATTTGCATCAAGATCTGTGTGCATTAACCTTTGCAGCATACCTGTATGTGAATTTGAAGCTATATTCAGTTAATTGTTTTACCCAGATGATGTAAAATACTGAATGTGAATCTAAAAACGTTTTTAATCACCTAATACGCCATTCATTGGAGTCCTGATTTCATGGGAAACCGTTGCAAGAAACTACAAAAGAAAAAGAAAACTTTGGTTAAAGGATACTGCATGATATCACATGTTTGGGGATGACCGGGAGGTAGTTCTAATGATGAAAAATACAAAGGAAAACATAATGCTTGTCCCTGTGAAATTTTAAGAAGAAATGAAGAAAAATGAAGCAGTTCAACAGGATTTTTCAGATATATATTTGATGACTCCAAAATTTCCTATCCTTTCTGCCAGAAATAAAATGCACCTGAGATTTTGCAATATCAGCAGCTTCAGCACGGTGTTTGAGCTCCATCATTTCCTGAAAATCCTGCTCCACTTTTGCAATTCGGTTTATCGCCGCATCAAATATATGACCCAGAAGAAAAGTGATAACAAGAACTCCCATCAATGCTGCTATTGCAGTCCAAGGTGGAGGTGGTTTCTGCTTGAACCTGCATTGCATCTCATGTTTCCGAGCTGGATCACCAAAATCAAGATTGCTAATTTGCAGTAGACCCGTATCAATGACATCACCACCATACATTTTGATCGGTGCACTTTTTTTGGTTGTGTCATAAACATTAACAACAATTGTCTGTTTACTAGCAAGCTGGTGTAGAAGTTTCTCCACCAGTGACGGGACATCATAAGATGCACCTAGATACCTTTTAAGAAGAAAGCCACAGAAAACGAAAGGTCAGCCATCAAATCAATTAGCCAATAAAACATAGATCACTCCAAGAAGACATATGGAATAAATTTTTATACAAGAAATCAGAGTTCTTTGAGTAGATTGATTTACCCCACAGTAGCATTAATACGTTGCTCTGGTGTAGCATTTGGAGGGAGGTGAGTGCTATATACAGCAAAAGTCAGTACAACGCCAAGGTGATTGGATTTTAGTAACTTGAAAGGAGATGTCAGAACTCCCTTTCCAGATGCCCTAGCTCGTAATATGTTCTCACGATCATCCTATACATTTTGATTGGTTACACTCAGACACAGGTTTACTAGAGATAAAATTGAAATCATTAGCTTAATGAGATTGAAAATTTTCATCCCAAAAAGTAGAAATAACAAAGCCCCCAAGTGAAAGAAAGCACACCTTTCCAGACATCATATCAATAGATACAATATGGGAGACAGTTTCTTGAGAAAAAATAACCGGTGCGTATTCATCTTGAAGGGGTGAAGGATCCAAATTTTCAGGATTACAGTCTTGGACCAGAGTTTGATCCTCATTTTCCATTTTCTTTATAGTCCATCCATGTTGCTTCTCAAATTGTTTCCTTTCTGAGTGAAGAACTCTCAAGGCATAGGCAACTCCACTTGTAAGTGGCCTCTCAAAAGACGTTCTTTCAGTATATTCTCCAAATGTTTTCTGTGGATTAAAGAGAAATCATCAGGATCAAAATCACTGCCGCAACAAAATAATGCAATATATATATGGGCTGTTTGGTACTGCAGTGCTTACATGAGATGCTTGTAGCTTTTTTCTAATTTTGGGAGTTTGTGACAGATTGTTTGGCACAACTTTTACTTACAGCTTTATTAGGCATAAATAGCTTAAATTAGCTGAAACAAACTGATTAACTAAAACCTAGCGGAGGGGTAATTTTGGCTTTGGTTTTCTGATTATTAGATTTCAGCTAACAAAAAGTTGCACCAAACATGCCCATATAACTATGTTGTATTGTACAAGATTTGTATATGGTTTATAACTCTTGGACATAAATGAAAAGGTAACAAGCAATGAGGACAACATTACCTGATCAATAGCGGAAGGTTGTTTTCCATGGTGAAATGTGGAGACAAGGATAGCCAAGGCATGCACGTGATTCATGCTCACATTAAACTGATCTTGCAGCATTCGGGCTCTTTCATCACACATGCTGGCAAGTGTTTCTTTCCTTCTAAACGCTATTTCGTTATTTAAGTGAAAAAATAACCAACCAGATCCAATCACCCCAGCGGCAACAAACAGATAGAGGAGTCTCTTCCTCCAATTCCCTGCACTTCTTGAAGAACTCCGAGTTTGCTGTTGCTGTTGCTGTTCCTGCTGCTGAAAAAGTTTCTGCTTTTGATTTCCAAGCAAATTTTCATATAAATAAGGCATTATGCGGCCAAGTACTAATCCAAGAAGAACCCACCAACATGCCTTAACCAAACAGAAAGAAAAACTTTCACAATGCTCTTCTGCACTATGTCGAAATGCCCTGGTCTCCAATACATTCTGATCAAAGCCAAAGCCAGACCATCAATGAAACCAATTAGCAATTTGTAAAATCAATCTTGGCTTTTGCTAATTTCTCTCTACTTTCTAACAAAAGGAACTAAAACAAGGAAATGT
Source organism: Camellia lanceoleosa (assembly GCA_025200525.1). Classification (NCBI taxonomy): domain Eukaryota; kingdom Viridiplantae; phylum Streptophyta; class Magnoliopsida; order Ericales; family Theaceae; genus Camellia; species Camellia lanceoleosa. The sequence goes on from CM045762.1 coordinate 59,708,899, forward strand.
TTTGGAACAAGTAATGCAAGAACAAATGACAGACAGAGGAAGTTTAAGAAGGCATGAAAAAACCACTTGCAGAATCATCAAACCTAACACGAATCAGGATGGTTGAGTATTAACGGATAATAGTTCCTGACCACAAGGTTCAAAACTCAACTAAATGAGATTCGGTTGTGAAAAAAACTTATAAAGGCAGCTTGACCCAACGGTAAAAACTGTCGTTAGTGTCCCTGGTGGCATGGGTTAGAGTCACGCAAACAGTCTCTCCAAAAATGGGGATAAAGTTCGTACATCTTGGCCTTCCCGGACCCCACTTTAGCGAGCGCCTTGTGCACTGGGTCACCCCTTTATATTTGTGACAAAACATTCTCTAGTAGTCCTATGGGTCTCTATATACAACGTGCCGAAAAGCATAAATGATCTATTTGAACTTTGTAACTCTAACCTTAAACATTTTTTTCCTTCTCTGGTAGCTCTAATCTACAAATTTCATTTAATAAGCATTGTAAGAAAAAAAATTAATAAACAAATATAACCATTCAAATTTGAAACCTACAAGCTTGAAAAGCCAAAACTCAAACATCTCCGCAAGAAAGAGACACAAAAAGCACATTGAAGATATATGACACAACTCTACCTTTTCACGGTTATTATTATTGGAAATAATTGATGAAGAGATAGGATGCAAAGCAACCGATAGAGACTTGTCCTCAGGCAAAGATACGCGAAATTTCCTAGCAACAGTCTCATCTCGAACAGGGCATTGATACTGGAGTTCTACATTTTCTGCAACCAAGTCATGCCGGTTTCCAAATTCCTGATTCTCTGAGTGCTGAACCTTTACATTTCTTGGCAACATTTCATACCCCAGTTTTTTGGTACATTTCAAGGATGTTATCTGAAAGACACAGATTAAAGAGTAAGTACAAAAAATTGGATGTAAAAGTTCTAGTATTTCATGTTTGTTTTTTTATAATAATTGAGATTTTTTCTATTAGTAAAAGGGGGAAAACCCACACTATTTGACTTATTATCAGATTATTCTAAACATTTGATATTAGAGCATGGACATTCATGTAGTAAAGTTGAACCAACCAACCTTTGATAAGGATAAAAATAACATAGCGAACACCTAATTCTGTTTCAATGGCTAGGACACAGAAAATAAAAAAGAACAGGAAAATTATTTAATTAGAAACCAACTACTCACAGCTTCAATTAATGACTTTCTTTGCATTAGTATCCTTATTTCATTTCTTACTATTTTCACTGTAGTTTGAATCAAAATAGGCAAGAGACATTTCCTTGAGAAAGATTATTCACTCAATTATCCAAAATTTGAAATAATAGAAATGGTCACTTCATTGAAAACCAATTGCAGCTTCCATTATTAAAATTCATTCATATTTCATTTCTATATGTACACTCAGAATCCACAGTAGCAAAATTCTGCCGAGGCAACCACCATTTGTTAAAAATCTAGAACTAAGCAACTATAATCCTGTTAAAGATGTAGCAAGAAACAACTGTAATCCTATTCTGTCTCACTTTCTCTGTTCACTCAAACTTCCTAACCAACTCAAGTATTAATTAACATAAACAGTTATTATCAACAAAAGTTACTTAAAACTACAAACAGAAAGAGTGGAGCTATTTAAGAAGCAAATCTCTAACATAGATACAAAGACAGCACCTGATCTGATTGATGAAGTCGGTTGCTGACATTGAAATGTTCTAGCAAAATCCTAGCTTTGTGTTGTTGACACAAGTCTAGAGTCTCCTCCTTTGTCCTCGAAGCCCCATCATTCAAACCATAGAAGAACCCAATAAACCAAATGAAAACACCAAAAAGCGATAGAAACAGAAGATGTCTACTCCACTTCCAGACTCTGTTAGATCCATGCAAAGATTCCTTTGCCTTCTTCAGCTTGAAATTGGTACCCATTTTCTGCTTAGAGGCAGAGCACTTGCAATTCAAAGACATCTTAACTAGAATCCACCTACATAACCTCAAGAAGAGCCTTGAAAGGTTGAAAGAAACACCAGAAAGAGCAGAAAAGGTCATCAAATTTAAGCCTGAGGGAGACCCAATATGGAGTTTCAACCATAAACTACAATTGTTTGAAATCTAGTTGATTCTTCACCAAGTCCAGCTCCCAAATTTCAAAAAAATCAACATTTAGGTGGCATCATCAGCTAGGAAGATTGAACTAGAAGGTCAAAATAGTTTGCCACCCAGTTGATTCTTCATGAAACCTAGCTCACAAGACCAACCAAAAACAGAACTTCAGAGAACCCATTAGTAAAGATTGAACAAAAATGAAAAGTTGAGAAAACCCCAGTTGATTTCTCAGCAAGCTAAGCTTCAATTACTCACCAAATGATGTGTATTACTGTTCAAATGCTATGATCCTTCTTTCTCACTGTGAAAACAGAGAAAACCCATCAAAACCACACCTCTTTTGGAGGACACATGGGAAAGCAAATCATGCCAAACAACAAACTGGTTCGTACCCAGTTGCTATTTTGGCAACCTGTAAGGGAATCATCAATGAGACAGAAAAAAAAAATGGTATTTTTCTATACCCTATTTCTTTTTACCTCACGCAGAAGCTCTGTAGAACTGAAAGAAGAATCAAAGACCAACTTTCCTGAAAGAAAACTTATCGTTAACAGAAAATGGATGGAACCCAGTTGGTTTCACTGCAAACCCAACTGGAACCAATTATCAGAATGTGGGATAAAAAGAGGTGTCTCCTCTCTCTCTTTTCTCTCTCTCTCTCTCTTTCTCTGTGGGTGTTGAGTGAGGATATGCTGTTGAAGTTGGGCACATCATTATCCCATCATCTAGCAGGGAAGGTTAAAGTAAAAAGTTGTAAAACCAAACAAAACAAAGATTAGAATCACACCCAAATCAAAATAAAATAAATAAAAATAGAATCCTTTATTTCTGTATAATGTTTTCTCTTTCTTTTTCCCTCTTCTTTTCTTTTGCTTTTTAGAGTCTGAAAGGGACTGCACCATAGGCAGATGTACGGATACATATACATACATATATATACATATATTTTTTTTTGGGTTAAAAGATACATACATGTATCTATGTACAAATTTGTGCGGAGAGAGAATGAAATAAATTTAAAAAAATTTAAAAAAAAAAAAAAAAAAAAAAGAAGGAAGGAAAGAAAAAGAAGTTGTGGGGGAGCTTGGCAAGTGTGTACTCAGTTCAGAGATCAGGTGGAAAAACAGAGGGGGCCAACGCCAACCTACTTAATAGGGACTGGCCTTTTGTAGAAAGGTAGTTAAAATAGTAACCCAAAAAAAGAATAAAATAAAACAAAATTTACTACAAATTATTATATCACTTATATATATATATATTTATAAAAAATTAAAATAATTAATTCTTAAAGAGAAAATTATTAAAATGTTCAATTAAGACATTAAGTTTGATAAATATTTTTTTTGTTACTGAGAGATTGGTGAGAAATCATTTTATTTATTTTAAAAGGCATTTTATTTTTAATTTTACACCTTAATTTATCTGTTATTTTTTTATCTGTTGAATTTTTTTTGATTATTTATTCAAATTTATATTTATGGATAAATTACACTGACACCCCTTGAGATTTGGTTCAATTACATCTCATCTTCTGACGTTTTAAAAATTACATTATCACTTCTGTGATTAATAATCTCATTTCACAAACACTCTCCTTATATAAAAGGCAACCACTCCTAGTAGAAAAATAGAAGAAAAAAAAAATTATTATTTTTTAAGTAAAGCCATGAAAAGGAAGAAAAAAAAAAAACAAAGGAAGTAAAGTAAGGCAAGAAAAGATAAAGTGTATAAGTTCAATGTCTTCATTTCATCTAAATAAGTGCAATGATATGAAGGTTAGTGTAATTTTCCGAACGTCAGGGGATGATATGTACTAAACCCAAATCTCAAAGGGTGTAAGTGTAATTTACCCTATATTTATTTGTTCAATTTTTTTTTCTATCTGTTCAAATTTATATCTATCTATTCAAATTTTTTGACTATCAGTTAAATTTTTTTCCCTGATCTATTTAAAAAAATTTATTTGTTGAATTTTACCACCTGATCTGTTAAACTTGTACACCTCTGTTTTCTCTCTCTATCTATTGAAATTATCATTTTAACTTATCTATCTTTTGGAATATCTATCTACTAGTGGTTTGGGATGTCTTAAATAAGTGCACTTTTTGACTTTTTATGAAATATGGGTTGGGTTTGAAGTGATGTAGTAGAGAAGTGATATGACTTAAATAAGATGATGTGACTTAAATAGAATAGTGACTTTTTAACTTTTTAAATTTTTTAGTTTATGCCAAACAAGGCCTTATCCATTAAAATATATGTTCAAATTGGTGGTGTTTGGAAAGTTTGTGTGTTGGATTTTTTTTATTTTTTCCACTAAAAGACAAACTTTTTGCAAAAAAAAAAAAAAAACAAATCCAAACAAAATATCAAATCCAACCCCATAATCATTTCATTTTTTCTCTCACAAACATCACATCCAACCACAAAAAAAAAAAACCAAACTATCTTCCCAAACACCAAAAAAAATTTCTCCAATAAAATCCTACAACTAAAAAAATTTACATAAAAACTCACTTCCCAAACACCCACTATATGTTCAATTTTTTCACTTATATGTTCAAATATTTTGTCAATTAAAATTTTGTATCTTTTTAATGTTTTATTTGTTCAAATTTTAAACATATTTTATTATCTGTTCAAAATTTGAACAGATTTGTCCTATTTGTCATTTTTTTTTAATTTGTTGCAATCTGTTTCTTCATCTTCATCATCATCATCATTAACAACAACAACAACAACCCCAAAAAAAAAAAAAAAATTGATTTGAGCTAAGATAGAAGAAAAAAATGATTTGAGCCAAGATAAAAGAAAAAAAAAATAAGAAACCTTTATTTAAGTCCTCTGATGCATCGAACTCTCATGAATCATCATTATCATCAATCAATCTCGACTCAAATGCTTTAGCTGTTCTTCATCTTCTTCTGTACCCAACCATTCTCTCTCTCTCTCTCTCTCTCGACCTAAACTTGCCCCTATGGGTTTAGCGTTGTAACTAGCCAGTAACCCTTGGATTACCGAAGGTCTTTTAACAGAATAACATATAATTAGGGGCTACGGAAGCAATAAACAAAAATATACATAGTCCATTGAGCTGTGAAGACATACATAAGACAGTTATTCTTAAACTTTAATAAAGATACGTATGACGTCAAAAGACACAGTTGATACACATCACTCAATGTACTATACATATAAGTAGAAATTGGTCCAAAGTTAAAATAAAAGAACCAAAGTCTTAAATACAAAAACATAGCCACAGGATTGACATGATCTAGAACCTCATCGGGAGGCACAAAGGGTGGCTGACAAACACAAAACTTTTCAGGCATCATCTTAAGTCTGGTCGCGCACCTGGTCACCTACATATAAAATATAAATAATGAGCGGGAGCCTAGTGAATAATAACAAAGTAAAGGGGTTTTAATGAATGATATCCATCATAGAATTAGAAATCAGAGTTTGTATCAGAAACAGAGTCTTATGCATATTCAGATCTCAAATCAGAAACAGATTCATATACTTGTTCATATTCATTTTCAAAGTTCATACATTTTACGTCATAGTACGTGGCACATCCATTAGCGTTAACAAATCCGATGACTCACAAAGGGATAGCCGTGAAGGCATTCTGATGACCCATAAAAAGGACAACCATAAGGCATTTCGATGACTTATGTGCACAGAAACATTTCCGATGACGCATAAGGGACGGCTGTAAAGGCATTTCGATGACCCATAAAGGGACTTAATGACTCATAAAGAGAGACATATCATAAGATGTTAAGGATGCCATAGATACATTTCAGAAAATTGGACGATCATTCATTCACACAAAACTTTGCATTTTAGAAACTAATCATATCGCGTCATCAGAAAATAGGTAAAGTTTAACATAACTTTATAAAGTTATTACTCACAAATAACAAATGGCTCCAAACAGACGAATTGAATATACAATTCAAATATCTTGCGACGCATGACCTACACAGATACAAAACGAATATAAATTGAATTACACACTTGAAAACATTTACCTTGTTCTTTTCTTAACTTGGTGTGTCTCTACATTTATCTTTATTATTGTGCCTTAATCTTGGCCTAGGTATGCCTAGGATGGAATGAGGATGCAAAAATGCACTTAAAAACACTTGACAAAACTTGCTGAAAACAGAGTCCTTGCTCGAGCGCAACTTTCTACGCTCGAGCGGACAAGCAAAATGTGGGTGATCGCTCGAGCGCAAGATCTGTCGCACGAGCGGTCTATAAACTTTTGCAAAAGTGCTAGTTGCTTGATTTTTTCGCTCGATGCTCGCTCGAGTGTGAGAGACATGACCTTGCTCGAGCACAACTTTTGTCACTCGAGCGGACTGCAAAACATAAGAACTTCTGAGAGCATGCATTTCACGCTCGAGCAGACTTCTGGTCACTTGAGAGAAAGTGCAAGATCACAGAGTGGTAGCTCAAGCGGAGAGGCAAAATCTGGGATTCCAGATTGCTTTTTTCAACTCCAAATTCAAATCTAAGGCTACAATTCACATCCTTTTGGACCCAAAACTTGAGACAACATATGTAAACTTGTAAAATATGAAGGTTTAAAGATCATTTCATGAAATCAAGGCCCAAAAATATGTTAATTGTGCAACATTCAACTTGAAATATAGAACATAATGTGAACATGTCATGCATGTATTCATCTGAGTTCATAACTTCCAAAACATGATCAAATGAGATATTCTACTCAAAAACATGGTGAATTCTTAGACTACAACCAAAATATGAACATACATGAGACATTCTTAGACAACATGCTCTAAATGCAATGTAATGCACATGCATGTGTGTATACTCTTCTCTTCTCTTCTACTTCTACTTCATTAAGCTTAATTCTTGCCCTAACTCACTTAATTCTTTTTGAATGCATGAGTTAAGCACCCTAATTACACAACCAAAGTCTTGATTTCATACCTTAAGTTATCAATTCCTTGAGTCTTAAGGAGTTCTTGCTCAATTTCTTCAATTCTCCTTAATTCTCTAGCAAATTCTTTTCTTAAAGACTTCTTTCTAGCCTCAATTCTCCTTAATTCTCTAGCAAATTCCTTGCTTGAAGACTTCTTCCTAGCCTCTCTCTCTTTACACGTTTCTGTGTGTGTATGTGAGCTCAAAATGTGTTGATATGAGAGAAAAGAATGAGTGGGAGTACATAAGAAGCCTTATATAGGCTTGCCTAATGAGAGTTAATTAAATCTAATCAAGTGGGCATTAAATTAATCTAATTTAATCGTTCCGAATCGAATTTTAATTAAACCTACCATAATTTTCCATAATTCCCAAATAACACATAAATCAAGTTAATTTATGAATCGGATGTCAATAAGACTTTCAATTCGTAAACCGAAATGGAAACATGAATAGATATTTCTACGTTAAACAGATATAAACACACATAAGGCAACATATGATGCAAAATTTCACTTTAATTATCTATTAGGCATAATTAAGCATGGATTAACGTTAATCATGGGTTGGGGTTATTACACACACACACACACACACACACACATACACACACACACACACACACATTTTAGTTCCAAACCCTAACCTCTTACTGACTCTCTTCGTCTTTTTCTAAGAGTGGTGATAGTTTGGTCACCGATAGTAAAGAGGTTGGAGATTACTTGCCATACCACCACAAATTCCGATTTACATAGATCTTATCATAATCAAATCAAATTAAACCCTAACAATCAATCCCATACACAAACATATATATAAATTACCATGATATAGAGAGAAGAAAGCAAATGTAAATCGGCTTCAAATATATATATACGCACACTGATTAGTTGAGAGAGAGAGAGAGAGGGATTGAAACCCTAAAGAAGATGTCCATTTATCTTATCTGTTCAAATAACTTTCGTCTAGGTTAGAACTCAGGCTGGCGATGTTTTTTCGGAGTCGTGAAGCTCCGTCGTCGGAGATAGAGGTCCTTGGAGTAGATCTAGAGATCTCAATGTCACCGCGAAAACTTGAGAGAGAAGAACAGATCCACTCCAAATCCTTTTCCAAATCTGTCCGACAAGCTATGGATCTAGATCTCGCGGCAGAGGAGGGCGATGAAGGAGAGAGAGTTAGGGTTTGGAGAAGAAGCAAGAGAGAGAAAGAGAGAAAATGATTGTTTGGAAATGATAGAGAGTTAGGCTTTTGCCATGTATAAGATATGTATAGGGGTATTTTGGTCATTTTGTCTAAGCTTGTCCTTTTGGACAAAGTATTATAGCGCCTAGATTTTTGGACAAACAAAATTGAAAATTGGATTTATAGACCAAGTGTCCATTCCTAAATAAGCCTTGAGATTCCTCCAATTTTAATCTCATCATTTATGAATTGAACATATATTGATTCCTTTAACTATAAAAATTGGGGTATCGTTCCATTTTTTAGATCCGTTGATATAGTACTCTATTAAATTATTTGAATCAATTATTTTTCTCATTTATTCTATAATCATCAATCAATCATCTCGTTGACACATTATTAGGTCTAGAAAGTGAGTCTACAAAATGGAACCAGGCTTCTCTTTAGTCCGTGATCAGATTGGAGCGTGTTGTTGGACTTGTGGGGGCTTACCACAGGTCTCATTCCGATGATTTGAATCATTCAATGCGTAGAACTTATCGAGTACTTTATTTCTGTAAAAAAATTACATTGATCAGATATCGATAGATACTTGATCAGATCATATTTTTGTCAACGGTAAATATAATTTTCAAAATAAATTATTGACGAAAATCGGATCCGATAAAGTAGCTACCAATATCTGATCAACGTAATTTTTTACAGGGATAAAGTACTCAACGAGTTCTACATATTAAACGGATCAATCAAATAAGACCCGTGGTGAATCTCACAGGCCCAACAACACCGTCCAATTCACAAAATGAACTGGAGACAAACCGTCCATTACAAAATGGACTTGTACATCATTTTCCTAAAAGTTATACAAATATATCTTTTTTGAAGATGATATAAAAGAGTTTGTAAGAATAAAAGTGATACATTTATATAATTGTGACGGTTAAAATGTGCAAACTCATAAAAGAATAATCGTTAATAGTTAAGATTGTTTTGGCATAAATAACCCTTAATAATACAGGAAAAACTCGACGATTTAATGGGAAACGGGGATTGATGCTAACCTGCGCCCGTAGTTTCTTTCTCTTTTTTTTTTCCTTCTGTTTATTGTTGTTGTTGACCTACACTTTATTCTTGGAAGATATTGATGATGTGGCCAACTATGTCCATGCATGTCTCCTATATACCTAAGGCTAAGGAGGCCCAACCAATGGGATTAGATAAAAGAGCATTAAGTGACTATCAAAAAATAAAGGAGCATTAGGTTAATCACTCAAATCAAAGATATGACTAGTTTAATCATATTTGAAGATATATTATTCACTAGGGCATGCTTATGTGTTTGACAAACACCAAAATCCAAATGGATAACTTGTTTTTTTAACTTAAAAGCTTTCATTAAGATTAATTCCATCACAAAAACATATTTGAAAAATCCATTAAAATAATGTATTAGTAGCATTTTTTATGAGTTTAAATTGTGCGCGTTTCGGTTTGAATGAAGCCAAAACTACATCAATTAGTATAAAAATTATATTTATATACATATTTTTTATAAAAAATATAGTATGTTTTACTTTAATTTTCGGAATTCAGTTTTTTAAAAATTAAAATTTTTTGTTTTTCGTATTTTTTATTTTTAGTGAATATTTTTTAAATTTTAAGCAATTTTTTTACTTTTTTATATGCACACTTAGATGTATCTAAATAGTAAAATATTTGTGAAAAAATATTTTTAAAAATTAATAAATACACAAAAATATAAAAAATATATTATTTTTTTTTTTGTATTTTTTGATATTTATAGTATTTTTTAAAGATTTTTTTCACAAATATTATACTTTTTAAATGTATTTATGTTAAGTGTATCTAAAAATTAAAAAAAAAATTGTTTAAAATATTTAAAAAATTCATTGAAAATATTAAAATACGGAAAATAAAGAAATAGAATTTTTTGAAAAATATTTTCTAAAAACTAAAACCAAACAAGTTAATTTTTATGAAACTTATTAAAATTTTCTCTTTCAAGTTACCAGCCGTGAAAGATTATAGTGGTCAAATGCAAATGAATGATTACGGTTAGCATAAGATGAAAATGGAGATTCTTTTAGTAAAAAGTAATTAGGATTTTTTTTAATTGAAATATCATATTACAATGAACTTTAAATGCAAGTAGAGAGATTTGAGCTCTTAACCTTCAAAGGGAGTGCAAGGTTCTGGGTATAACACGGTTCCTTATTAGTAGCTTTTTTTTTTTTTTTTTTTCTTCATTTTTTCATTTTTGGCTCTTTTAGAATAAAGTTGTTATTAAATAAGCTGATGTATTTGGTAAATATTAAAAGAAAAAATTATTAGTGGAAAAGTTGAGTAGATATATATATATATATATATTTTTTTTTTCTATATTGATAGATTTTTTTAGTCAAAAGCAATTTTTTTAAAAAAAAAAAAAAACTAAAAGAGTCAAAACCTAACAAAGTTGAAGTCTCATCATGTAAAAAAAAAATCGTTTTTCAAATCATTCTTTTTAGTAAGAAGTAAAAAGTTATTTTGTTCTTTTTTTATGTTGAAATAACACAACAGTGGGTGCAAAAAAAGAAAAAAATTATAATTATAATTATTAAATTTATAATATTTTTCACTTTTTTTTATAATTATTTCTCACTGACATCGTGTCAGTGTAATTCCCCCCCTTTTTATGAAAAATTGATCAGTAAATTCCGTTTTGTAAACTTATAATCCATCAAGTCCTAAATATTTTTTTCGTGATTGACAGAGTGGTCCTTTAAATTATTTGTTGACTGTTTTGTCATTGTTAATATAGTTGGGGGACAGGTGGCGTGGTTATGTATGGGGAAGGTGGTGGGGTGTTTGTGTGTCACGTTGTTCGAAAAGCATACTAGTAGTTTTTTAAAGTTTAGTTGTTTTTAACACGCGCAGTATGAGATGTGAATTCCTTACTAATTGTTTTTTGGTGTGTGACGTGAAGACATACAGTAATTCAATCAAATTGGGTCCACCACGTTGGTATATATCACATGTCATGTTTAGGAAAAGTACACTAAGGAGTTTTTATGTATGGGGAAGGTGGTGGGGTGTTTGTGTGTTAAGTTGTTCAAAAAGCGCACTAGTAGCTTTTTAAAGTTTGGTTATTTTTAACATGCGTAGTGTACAATGTGAATCCCTTACTAATTGTTTTTTGGCGCGTGACATGAAGATACACAATAATTCGATCAAATTGGGTCTGCCACATTGGAGTGTTACATGTCACGTTTAGGAAAAGTACACTAAGGAGTTTTTAATTTTTTAAGAGTGTCACAACATACTCACCATGTTGTCATATTTGAAAAAAGTATACTAAGGAGTTTTTTTTTTTTTTTTTAGTGTCACATCATACCAATCATGTTATCACATTTATAAAAAAGTACACTAAGGATGAATAAAAATTTTAGAGTATCATATCGTACCTGTCACATTGTCTCATCATTGGAGTGTCACATTAATATTTGGCACGTTAGAATATCACACCATACATGTCACACATTCCATACCAAAAAAAAAAAATTTTCCCAATTAACTAGTGAGGTTATATCTGTCTAACCAATACCCATCCATGTTTAAAAAATGACTTGCTGGTCATACACTATACCTAATAAGGATTTCTCAATCAACTATTTAAAACATGGGATTAAATAGTACAGAAGTTCCCAAAATAGAATTTTTCAATGAATTTTCCTTTTTTTCATTGATATATAATATTAATACCTCAATGACACTATCACAAAATATTTTAGATTAATGAAAAAATTTATAAATTTAAAGATGAAGTACTAATAAATTGTATTTACTGGTCGTATATACTGTTTAATCCTTTATTTTTTTTCTTATGTCCCCAGAGATCCCATTTCAATGTGAATTGCACAAATAAGGTAGCAACATACACGTGTGTATGTTAATTTGAGGGAAAAAAACTAGCTTTTTGAAATTACACATTTGGCCGAAGCACGCTATAGACTTTTCTACTCTTACCTTTTGTTGAATGAATCCCCCCACCACCCCAAATGGAAAGATCCTCATTGTTACAGTAATTCAAATTTCTTCAAAAATTTGTATAAATGTGAATCGAAATGAGAGATTGTTGACCCTAACCACCGATTTCACCAAAAAAAATAAAAATAAAATAAAAAAATAATAAATTGGAAATACAAACCCCGTATTCTGGAAATGTGAGATTAGGACAAATGTAATCAAACGTACAATTCGAGCAGTGGTAAGGTTGTGGACATTTGATTCATGGCAATGAGACGGGAAGTTAAGTAATGCTCAATTTTGTAAAATTGTAATGTGGAATGTCATGTTAGGATTCATGTGTGCGAGCTGAATTCTTGAATGTTTTCCATATGCATGTGTGCTATGTGGTTTTTTTTGTGTTGTTGCTAGAATGTATGATGTAGTGGGTTTGATGTATTGGGATATTTTGTTTTGTCTGAATGAGACATTCGAAGTTGGCACTCATTTGGTTATTGTGTGTTAATGTTAATGTTAGGCCTTAACATTCCAAGATTTGTTTTCTTTCGCTTGTGTAATTGTGTCAGTAATTTTAGAATAGCCTATTTGGGGTTTGAATTGTTGACTCATGGGTCGGGTGTTAACATAAATGACCATAGTATTAATACACAAATACTGTTGATATTAACGATGAGGATATGATAACGTCCTTATGTTATTGTGTTAATGTAATCAACGTTGTATGTGAAATTATTGTTACATTAACGTTGCTTTGTTATGTAAAATGCCTTCGTGTTTGGGTTTCATCATGTGTAATTCCATGAATTTGATATTGGGTTTGGCTTTGGTTTTTTAACATAACACTGGTTTTTTAATATGGAATTGTGTTGATGATGTGTGGTTGGAATAGCGGATAATGAAATTGAGATCGTCATGGTGACGTGGCTTATCATATCATATCACAATGCGGGACACCCTAACGTGGATTTCTGCACCCTCAACATCAGTGGTCTATGTGGGCTTGTGATCTTGTGTGATTTTTATGTTTAATGTGTGTCTTTTTTTTTTTTCTTTTTCTTTTTTTCATACGAAGTTAATATGTGTAGTTTGTTGCTAGATTTACACATTGCCTCATTTGGTAGAAGTGTAGAAAAGTGATTATAGGTTATACCTTAACAGTTTATAATTTATAACTGTGAACATAAATTGATTTTTGACTTATAAATTAAGCTTCTCCTCTCCCACTCAAAGAATAAGTTGATTTTTGACTTACAAAAAATTATAAGCTGTATTGTTAAGCTGAACCAAATACATCAAAATAACTTAAATTAAACTAAAAGCTGAAATAAACTAAAAATAAATCCTACCAAACAGGGTCATTGTCCATGTGGGGTAGTTTTTAAATTTCACATTGTCAACAGTGTGTTCAATGTCACATTGTTGTATATCTTACCTACAACTCATGATTTCCTCAATTGAATCCCACAAAATAACAAGTTTATATATTTTACATTTCTAACACAAAAGTAAAAATAATAGAAAAAAATATATAACCATAAATCTAATTTTTAAATAATATATTAAATTCACCTTTTCAAAATTAGTGGGACTAATTGATTTATAAGAATATCTTTGGGACTAAACGGATCATCATTTCTCAAGCTAAGATTTGTGGATAAATTTTCCTAAATTTAATTATTAAAATTTATAAGAGTTATCACTTAATGAATTTTTTCTTTTTGAAAAGATCACTGGCTGTGATTTTTCCCATATTACAATGCAACTATTGACATATTTTTTTTTTTTTTAGGTCTTCCACGGTATTCCCAGGTTTTTTTGGACTTAGGACTAATCCGCCGAGGAAGCTGCCGGGCGCATATGCGAAGTCCTCTCCCAAGGGGGTTTGTTGCATCCACAAAAGCTTGAACTCGAGACCTTTGCTTAAGCAACCCAAGTCGCTTTCCACTTAAACCAACGTCCATTGGTGCAACTATTGACATATGAATGAATTGCAATGTACTTGTCAATGTGTGCATTTTTTTTTTCTATGTTAATGAAAAACAGATTCAAGTTCAATTATACAATCTGTTGTCAAGCAACAATGATAGGGAGGGCAAGTTGACACAATTGACAAACTTCAATAGCATTACATCACTTTCTAATCCTTATTAATTACGAAGTGATGTTTTTTTTAATAATGTTGGTTGTTCATTGGTCGAAAAATTATTTGATGGTCTTAGGTATGTTTATTGCTCTTTAACTACATATTAATTGATTAAAATAGTAAGACTTAGCAATTTTTATAAGTTTTTAAGAGATTATTTAACAACTATCAAGTGATAAATGATGTAAAATATTACTTTTAAGCTCTCTTATTGATGTGCTATTTGTATGTTCCACTTACCAAATCCAAGATAGATTAATGCCCCATTGCAAACATGGATTAAATCATGACTCAATAAGAAAATTAATCAAAATCACTTTAATGGTGGATCAAACTGTTATGGCAAAGACGAAAATATAAAAATATTTAATTAAAAAAAAGTGTATAAGAATTTACATCATTTGGTGTAAAAAAAAGTGTATAAGCTTACATTTATACAAACATTATAAGAGCTCACTATGAATGTAAATATTGCAATGAATTAGATCTCTTTTCTAAACTTTGGCAAAAATTCACAAGAATCCTGAAATAATCCTATATACACAAGGATTCAAAAATAGTAAATTAGGTCAAAGTAAATGTACAACAATATTACATCATTCTAATTTATTACCCTTAAATTATCTCTAATGATGTGATATTAAAATTAGACCCAATATGATAGAATATTTGAAAAATTAAAATTTAATACTTATTAAACTCATTATCAAAAATAATTTTTAAAAATAATAAATTAAGCTTCTCAAGCATTTTTCATAAACTCAAATACAATTACAAGTCGAACCTACCATCATGGGGCCATTTGCCCATTAATAGGTGGGGTACTAAGAGTGGGTTTGGGAAACACGAATTAACATCTTTAGGAGGTTGGGGCCATTTGGGGAAGTATCAAAAAAAATAAATAAATAAAAGTCAACTTTTAATTCATTTTGAGTTATATCACTTCTTATATAAAAAAATTAAAAAGTTAATTTTTAACCATCTTCTTAAAACGAGAAATTTTTGTATGTGGATAGGGTACCACGTAACACTATCTTCCGCTAATCATAAATATATATGCCTACAATTATTCTCCAAACACTCAACATAAATGTAGTGCGTCTTACTGTTAAAACCAATCACAATAATAGAAGGTACTACATGACATGTACCCTATCCATATACAGAAATTTCTCTCCTAAAGACCCCATATACATAACTCCATTTTCACCTACTTATGTTTTATTAAATTTAAATTATTTTTTTATATTTCAATAAGTCCTATGGATGACATAGTTATCAAAATATCCCTAATAATAATATTCGCATTAACAATATGAATGTTCCATAATTTAAACATTCACACTATTAAATATGAATGTTTAAAAGTTAAAAAAATATTTATATGGATAAAATTGCCAATAAAATATATTAAATATGATAATTAAAATTTGACAGATTAAATATTCAAATAATAAAACTTATTGAAATAAAAAAATATGCTCTGAATTAATTGAGATACTTAAAAGAGAATTTCTTAATAAATCTCCCTAACTTTTTTTAGTAGCCTTTCTGTGGTTTTATAATTTTAAAAAAATAAGAAGAAGAAGAAGATGATGATGATGCATTTGAGGAATTGCCAAAAGGTTATTTTGTGTAAATGAAAAAGTTGAGTAAGTCCTTGGCTTTTTCAGTTGACGACAAATAAACTTGGGGCCAGAAAACTCTGTTTTTTGGCCTTTACCCCAAATAAACCTAAGTATTGTTCGGATAAAATTCGAGGGCTTCTTTTTAGGTGTGCAATCTACAAAAAGTGTAAGTGGGTTGCACACCATGTGCCACTAACACAAAATGTATAAGTGTAAGGTGTAAGGTGTAAGGTGTAAGTGTAAGGTGTAAGTGTAAGTGGAAGGTATAAATGAAATGTACAAGTTGTACACCATGTGCCACTTACACAAAAGGTGTAAGTGCAAGGTAAAAAAAGTATAAGTGTAAGGTGTAAGTGAACACAAAAAGGTGTAAGGTGTAAGTTGCACACTATAGCATTACCCAAATTCGAGGCACACTCACAACATATACTATTAAATAAAGATTATATGAAATTTTTATTTAATCTGTGTTTGGATCTAGGATTTAAAGAAGGATTTAAAGAAGGAAAAAAATAAATTTCTCCAAATTTACATCATTTAATAACTTGTTACATATTATTTTACGGTGTTTGATCACCTAACAGTTTTGGAAGTTATGTATGACCTGTAGTAGTAGCCCACCCTTTTTTCATTTTTGCAGGAACTAAAGGATAAATTTGAATAAAAGGTTTATCTAATATTGTGCATTCCGATGGACCAATTTAGAATTTCATCAAATCACCGGTCGACCAAGAGAATGTCCAACCAGTGTAATTTTTTCATAGATTTTTGCAAGGAGGTGATCGACCTGGGAGACAATCGGCCGGTCGTCCGGTGATGGTGTACGCCCTGCATCTCCAATGATTATGAACAGTGAATTAATGAAAAGTACAACCATCTTCAATTTAATAAAAACTTTAAAATGTCATGACTTTGATATTGATTTGATAAAAAGGTTAGAACAACAAAAACTTACTCATTTTTTTTTATCAAATTTAAATTTAATAAAAGAAAAAGTGCAACGTTAAAAATGCTCTAACAAGAACTTTTGATAAGAGCATCCACATCAAACTAGCTAAAATTGTTTTTTAGCTAAATTAGTGATACTATTAATCAAAAATAGACGTGCATCAGTCTTGTTACTGTTCATCGCTAATTTATGAGTGCTATAGTACCTCGTTACAATAAGCGAAATACTGTTCATCCCTACAACACAGATATTAATGTTACCGGATGTCCTTTAGGAAGTCCGGCTGGTCAACCGATCAACGGCCATTTTAAGAATTATTTGGTTAATAACTCATCAATTTAATAAAAAAAAAAATAACAAACATAATAAGAAAATAATATTTTAATAAAATTAAGTTAAAATAAAGAGTTTGATACAATAAGTACTAAAAAAGTGATTAGCTAAAATAGTAAAATAATAATTTTTTTAACTATAATTTAACTAAAAATTTAAAAAAACTGTTGCGGATGCTCTAAGTGCCTCATGGTATATGGGCCATGAATGCCGACAATTTCAACTCGCTTAAATTCAATTATTTCATACTAATTCATTATATGGGCAAGTCAAGTTAGAATCAACTTATAACTTATTAATCCTTTTAGTTAGACTCCGGTTGTTTCCACATTAGACTCCGGTTGTTTCCACATAAAATGTTTTACATAAAAAAATAATTTTTTTATAAATTGATTTTATATAAAAAAAAATATTTTTTTGTTTTTATTTTTTGGTGTTTGATTAACACTTAAAACGAAAATATTTTATTACTTAAAAGAAATTTTTTTATTCAATAAAGTGTAATTTATGATTTTTTTAGTGAGCAAAAATATTTATTTGAAAAAGCTAAATATGTTGAAAACGTAGTAAGTGCGAGTCAACTTTATTAAAATTGACTTACGAAATTTTTAAAAGTAAGTCATTTTTTAAAAAATGATGTAAAAATATTTTTCTTAGTAAATATTTTACTTACTTTTCATTCAACCAAACAACTGAAAATGAGTAATATTTTACGTCAAAACAAATAGAGGTTAAAAATGAAAATGAAAATAAAAATAAGAAGTCAAGTTCAACTCATGATTAGTTTAGTTGAAATTCATTTGAGATTGTCTCATAAGATTAAAAAAAAAAAAAGATTTTAATATATTTTGAAAAAATAATGTAAAAATATTTTTCTGAATAAATATTTTACTTACTTTTTGTTCAACCAAACAACTAAAAATGAGTAATATTTTACGTCAAAACAAATAGAGGTTAAAAATGAAAATAAAAATAAAAAGTCAAGTTCAACTCGTGATTAGTTTAGTTGAAATTCATTTGAGATTGTCTCGTAAGATTTTAATACATTTTAGGTTTTGAAATCATATTTGAATGACCCATTTCTTGACAAGGTTGTGTAATTCTTCTTGCAAGAAAAAAATTTTATGGTGAAATTCTCAATTAGCAACTTTAAATTGTATTTGGATTATGAATTTTTGTTAAAAATTTAATATATATATATATATGTATGAAAAAAATGTGAGAAAACTTTGCGTTTGGTAGAGTTTTGTAATTATGATTTGAGAGTATGAGTTGTATTTTGAGTTTGTAAGTTTTGGAATTATGATTTGAGTGTGGAAAATTTGTTTGGTGAAAAAGTTTTGAAAATAGTTTTGAATTGAGTGAGGAATTTTTGATGTAACATTTGATATTTGATACAAAAACTTACAACTCATAACCAAACATACAATTCAAAATTCTATTAAAGCACATAAATTTTTTTTAAAATTTCGGAAAATATTTTTTCGAATATATAAAAATTAAAATATCAATTGCAACAAAAAAAAAAAATTTACACTGTTCCGGTCAACCGACCAGACGATTGATGGGACGACCGGTTAAGCCAAATTTCGAAAAAAAAAAATTCAAAAATCGCGCTCTCAAGCAGAGTTTTCTGCATCCAAACATCATATTCAAACTACCAAGTGAAAAAGGCCCTGTTTGGTAGGACTTATTTCCAGCTTATTTCAGCTTTTAGCTTAATTTAAGTTATTTTGATGTGTTTGGTTCAGTTTAATAATGCAGCTTATAACTTTTTGTAAGTCAAAAATCAGCTTATTCTTTGAGTGGGAGAGGAGAAGTTTAATTTTTAAGTAAAAAATCAGCTTATGTTCACATCTATAAGTTATAAGTTGTTAGGTTATAAGTTATAGTGCCTGTTTGGTACAGCTTAAAAGTTACTTATTTCAGCTTTCAGCTTAATTTAAGCTATTTTGATGTGTTTGGTTTAGCTTATAACTTA
Organism: Camellia lanceoleosa; assembly: GCA_025200525.1. Lineage (NCBI taxonomy): Eukaryota > Viridiplantae > Streptophyta > Magnoliopsida > Ericales > Theaceae > Camellia > Camellia lanceoleosa. The sequence goes on from CM045762.1 coordinate 59,728,216, forward strand.
TAGTTTATACCTTTTTGAAAGTCAGAAATCAGCTTATTCTTTGAGTGGGGCAGGAGATGCTTAATTTATAAGTCAAAAATCAGCTTATGTTCATAGTTATAAACAATAAGCTGTTTATGCATAAATTATAAACACTTTCTCACAGTTCTACCAATCACTTTCCCACAACTCTACCAAACGGGGCCAAACTCGTTGAAAATGGTTCCACACATAATTTCTCTTCATTTCCCTCACATTCTCCTATATGGAAAAGTATTACACGGAATGGATAGGCCATATAGCTGAGATGATGTGATATACCTTTTCATTCATTAATTAACTAGTCTATGACTCGTGCTATGCACGGGATAATTATAGATATTTATATTTGTTTTAGATTTTTTTTAATATATAAATTATGTTTTTTAAGATTTTTTATAAAAATAATTTAAGAATCTTATTACTAACCATAATGTATGAGAGAAGTTGAAAATGGTACTGCAGTAACTACACACAGATTGTATCTATAATTATTTATATGAGGGGATTTTAAATGCTGATTATGGGATTTTGACCAAATCAATAAATGCAGACATGTGGAAAGACATGTGGATTGAAAAAAATTAATAAATGCTGATCAAGAAATTTTGACCAAATCAATAAATGCTGAGTTTTTTTATTTTTTTTTAATAAGAAATTTAGAAAATTCAGATTGAGATATTGAAACTTCCACAGATTTTAGGGATTAAAAATCCCTTTTTACTTAATATAGAAGTATAGATATGTGATAAAAGTGAGATTTGAGAAGTCATTTGTACTTGACTCAAAATATTTAGTCTTTGACCACATCAAATTTCAATATTTGAATACCCATTACCCAAAATACTGTGTCTTCTTTTATTACGAGGAACAATCATAAGCTATGCAACCTATCCATCTTTGTTTCAGCATCACAGCTGAAACTTTGGTAATTTAGGCCCTCCTTGCAGAAAATAATAAAACAAATATATATATATATATATATTATTAATAATAATAAAACAACTAATAATGAAGTCCATAAGAAATTTACCTTAAAAACATCATTAGGGTGGCCATAATAACATATAATCAAGTTGTCTGGTGATTATTGTATTTTAATGATGGATCTCTATTTACAATGTTTCACTTCTATGATTAGCTGCCTTGTAAAAATCTTGGTTAATTAGAATGATTTGCAAGAGAAGTGCACTTTCTTTTAGATGGGTTTGTGGGATCTATTATTATAGATCATAATTTAGTAATTTAAATCATTAATTTTATAGATCTTTTATATGTAGATCATTAGTAAAAAAATGAGATTCACTCAATAATTGTAACTAAATAATTTTATCAAAATTGTTTTAAAAAATAAGGCAAATTACTAATAAATCTTAATAGTTGGATTTAATTTCCACCAAATTTTATTGAAAATAAGTCCTGATAAAATTGTCACTAAAAATAATTTTTTATGACGATTTTTTACACGTCACTAAAAATTGATAATTAATAACTTTTTTTTGTTAAAGGCTTATAAATTGTCATTAAAACTTATAATTAGTGACATTTTTTTATGATGAATTTTTTAAACCGTTGCTAAAAGTTAAAAATTAGTGACATTTGTTTGTGACTATTTTTTTAACTGTCGCTAAAACTTATAATTAATAGCAACTTTTAAAATGTCACTAAAAATTAATAATTAATGACGTTTTTTAAAAATATTTGATGAAAAATATCATTAATTATTATAGGATTTATTGAATTATAAATCTACCCATGAAGACTTACACGTAAGTCTTCAAAAACATATAGATGATTCATGAGATTACTAAAATTAGGGCTAGTTTGGCATGTACAAAATAAGTCAAAAAGTTAAAAAGTCACTATCTTATTTAAATCACATCATCTTATTTAAAACACATCACCTCTCTAACACATCACATCAAATCCAACCCAAACCCATCAATAAATAAAAAAGTGCACTTTTTTAGACATCCTAAGGATTGGTTTGGGATGTTCTAAAAAAGTGCACTTTTTGACTTATTGACTTATATGAGTTGGGTTTGATGTGATATGTTAGAGAGGTAATGTGATTTAAATAAGATGATGTGACTTAAATAGGATAGTGACTTTTTGTATTATTTAGATCATGTCAAACTTGGCCTAAACCAACCCTTAGGCTTGGTTTGGGAACATGCTATTTTAGTAACTTTTTGACTTTTTATGAAAAGATGTGCAGAAAAATAGAGAGGTGATGTGATGTGTTTTAATTGACTTTTTGACTTTTTGACTATTTTAACCAATTTTCCAAACGAGGCTTTAGACTCATAATAAACTCGATATACTTGATGAGACAAGATTGTACTTCTTTCCAAGCTAGTCATGTCTAAAAGTTTAACTTGGGATTAAAGCAGTGGCATTAAGATTGTCAACTACATGTACTTACAGTTATTGATTTCTTAAACCTTACATATCATTATTCTTGTAATCAATATATCTTACAAAATAATACACAAGTACATGCATAGCTTATCCAAATAAAACAAAGTACTGTATTGGAGTTTTTATCTCTCACTACGTTGGTTTGAGGAACTTTGTAATTATAGGTGAAGTAATCGATAAGTTTTATGATTGAAAATAATGTATTATGTATATGTAAAGTGAAATTATGTAGTTTTCATGTCTTATGTTCTATTGAGTTTCTGGGCCATTACACATTATGTACAACTGTTTTTTAACATTTAATAAATCGTAGGTTAATTTGGTTTATCGTAGGTTAATTTGGTTTAGCTCGCTTGTAAGTTGCTAATGATGTTGATCTTTAATATTTTCTATAAAAAATACTTTTTGATAAGACTATTTGCAACAATTCTAAAATATATTGTGCCAAAGCGCGCGCGCCAAAAAAAAAAATAAAAGAAAAAAAAAAGTCATTATTTATCACTACACTAGAATTTTATATACATTAGTTTTATTATTTTTAATTATGGCTGAATAAAGAATGAGATAAAAATAAATGATTATTTTTTGAAAAAATTATTCATAAATCCCATTTTAGTAAATGTTACTCTAGTTAGTTCTAAGTGTTTTTTCTTAAACCATTTAATTCTTTTTATTTTTGATGTGATATATATTTTTGATATATGATGTTTGATGATGTTTTATGATGTTGTTCCTCATTGCAGCCTACCCATTCTTCTTCGTCTTCAACCCCGCCCGTGCCTCCTTTTTCTTCATCTGCTCCCAGGGATGGAATGGCCATTGGAGTTCCTACTTACCACCCGATCCCTTCTTCCCCTCCTTCTTCTTCATTTTCCTTTCTCAACCCGCCCTCTTTTGGCCAGTAGTTTGGTGGGTTGCCTCGTAATTCAGTCAATGTTCCTGAATCTGCTTCACAGACCATCAATATCCCCTTCCCCTGCATCTGCGCCAACGGCACCAGAATCCCCAAAGATCCGCCGCTATACACGGTGGTTTCCGGTGACAACCTGGACCACATCGCGACAGAGGCTTCACCAGAAAGAGCGCTTTCGACGCACTCGCCTCTCCCGCTTGGACCGCCCCAATGAAGCCCGCCGCGTGGTGATGGCGATGATGTTTGATGTTGCACAATATGGATGATTAATGTTTAAGATGTTGATGATGTTTTCCCATTTTTTGATAAAATCCCTAGTCAAGATCTCAGAATTTCACAGTGTCTAGTGAACAACATGAATTTCCTAACTTTCCTTCCTCCTTTTACAGAAATAGTTGGAATTGTTCTGTTCTGATCCTGAGATCATGAAAAGCAAGAACTCCCCTTTTACCAATTCTTGAATCCTCCATGGTGTTTTGCCTAAGTATGATGATGTTTGATGTTGGTGATATTGATGATGAGTTCTGTTCTGATCTTGAGTTCTGTTCTGATCCTGATTGCATTCCTAGTTATGTATATTGTTGTTTGATGATGGCGATGAAGCTTGATGATGGCGATGATGTTTGATGTTCACAACGTTGATGATTAATGTTGAAGATGTAGTTGATGTTGATGATGTTTGATGTTCACAATGTTGATGATATAGTAAGCTTGATGATGTTCATGATGTTTGTTGATGATGATGTAGTTGATGTTTGATGTTGTTGATGGTTGAAGATGTTTGATGATGATGTTGCGATGTTTGATGTTGTTTTGATGATGATGATGTAGTTAATGTTTGATGTTGTTGATGTTTGATGATATTCACATTGTGTTGTTGATGTTTGATGATATTCACATTGTGTTGGTGATGTTGATGATGTTTGATGATATTCACAATGTTTTGATGATGTTGATAATGTTGATGATGCTACTGATGTTTGATTATGTTGATGATGTTAATGGTGTAGTTAATGTTGTTAATGTTTGGAAAGGAGAGAAATCTAAAAAAAGCCTATAATGAGCTTTTAACATTCAAATAGGACTTATTAGTTTACAAAATAAAAGGCAGGACCAAATGGTTTAACAAATTAAAATTTGAAATTTATTGGTATTTTGCCCTTATTTTTTTAATACTGAATAAATGAAAAAAATAATTTGAACAATTCCACGAAGAATGTAAAATTGGTTATCCCCATTGAATCTCTAAATGGAAATAAGCCTTTGTCTCGAAATAATAATCAAGTAATCAGACTCGAGGCTATCTAATATGTCTTCGTTTGGGATGTGGGTTAGTTTTTTAACTTTTGTGACTTTTTGACTATTTTATTCTAGGGTTAAAATTTTTTGTTTAAGATGGACTTTTCGACTTTTTTAACTTTTGTGAGAAAAAAAATGAAATGATTATAATTTGGATGTGCCATTTTCTCTTAATAATTTTTTAGTCTATTTTATCATTTTACGGCTAAAATAACCACAAAAAAAAAACCCCCTTATACCAAACATAGTCGTAAAACACGCTATCAGCTTGTCATTTATTTCCCAAAAATTAATTATGTCTACAATTTTTTTTTTTTTTTTTTTTCTCCTTCATCTCATTGCACTCTTAACTATTTGAGAATATAGAAATTTCGAGACCCATGAATTTATAGATATTATTTAATGATCAAAAGTGTATTAAAATATCAAAATAAAAGAATTTAGAAATATAGGATTTCGTGCTTGTCCCTCCTAATTAGGAGTGGGCGTCGTGTCATGTTAGATTGTATTCATTAGGAGTGAGCAGCGGATATTTTGATCTGGTCAAATTGATCGAACAGAATCTATCTCCCGCATTTTGAACGGATGAGTGATGATGAGTAGATGGTTGTGGATTGATTTTTTTCAATCCACCTAGTTTTGGATGGATGACAAATTTGAAGTTCCTTTGGCCGCAACTGAACCGCCAAACCTCGAGCACCCTAGTAATTTGTAAGATTTTGTGTTTTCAATTTTTTTTAGATATTATGTTTGTGTTTTCAATTTTTTTTAGATATTATGTTTGTGTTTTCAATTGAAAAAGAGTTTGAATATTTTGTTGTGTTTTCAATTTATTTTCAATTTGTAAGTCCTTTTATCAAATAGCAAGTGTTAATATTTGGTATTTTTGTGTGAAAAATATAAAGTTTAATTTTTTCATTTTTAAAAAAAAAATCAAATCAAATAGTTTTTGAATTAAAAAAAAAAAGTAATGCAATAATTTTAATAGTGCATGGTTTTCTTATATGTATTTATTATTAATATTTGACAATTTACTTGATAATCTTTTAGTTACGTTGAGTTAGATTGTTATCCAAAAAAAAGGTTGATAAGTTGTTATATTATGTTCAAAATTTGTAAAAGTTTAAACCGTCAAACTGATTCGCATCCATTAGCCAATCCACTCAATCTGCATCCGTCAATCCAACAGATGAATGCGGATTGATTTTTTCCAATCAGCCAATTCGGCAGACAGATTGCGGATTAGAGATTTTCTAGCTGTAACTGAACCGCGAATACCCTTAATATTCGTTTCGTATCATCTCGAGTTCGTGTTAAAATTACCTTAACACTAACCTGATCTGTTTATTATTTTGTATTATCGTGTCGTGTTATTTTCGATCGGTGTCCGATTCGTTTCGTGTTAATGTGTCATGTCAAAAAAATTCATTATTAACTAAAAATATCAAATGTATGAAAATTTCTTCACAAGTTAAATTTAATGAAACTAATTTCTATTAAATGAAATTATTTATAAAATTTTGAGTTCAACTTAATTTTATTTTTAATTTATAAATATTATATTTTATTATTATTATATTTTTTTACTAGATTAACTCAAATAACAAGCAAAAATACATTAAGGCCAATTAAAAGCAAAAACAAAACCAATATTAAATTTTAAATCATATTTTACATATATTTTTAATAAATTTGATATAATTATGTAAGAGATTAAAAATATAATGATACTCTTTAGTGAAAATAATATAATAATGTATAATTAATTCTTCATTATACGGGTTATCTATATCAATTTCATGTCATACATATTTGACACTCAACATGTTTAATATTTGTGTTATTGGGTTGTGTCATATACATGTTCATGTCAAGAAATAATCAACCCTAACTTGTTAATTTCGTACACAATTCGAGTCGTATTATTGTATCGTATTGCAAATTCCTACTCTTACTCCTTAGAGCATCTCTAATAGTTATTGCTATAATACCGTTGCTATTGCTATAATTTGGCAATGAATAGTTGTAATTTGCCAAATTATGGCAATGGTGCTCCAATGGTACACATGCTATTTTGGCAAATCTCAATCAATTTTCCCTTCAAGTTTATAGATGTTGTTTGAATATAGGCTTTTTAGTATTTTTTTTTGGTTATTTTTTTGTCTTTTGTGACCTTTTTTTATCTGTTTGTCAAAAAATATATATATTTATATTATATCCGACAAGACAAATATAAAAAATGAAAAAGAAATTGAAACTGAAAAAATAAATTTAAATACTCAAAATATCTATCTCTCAAAATGTTTGGATAAAGATGAACCATGGGCTCTCTCTCAAAATATATATCTCTCTGTCTCTTTCCATTGCTTCTGTCCTCCTCTCTCTCACCATCTTCATTTCTATTTCTCTGGAATCATACTCCACTTCTTTGTCTCTCTTTCTCAAAATTTCCCATCAACATCTGATATATC